>OX940863.1:5410000-6660000 GCA_954871525.1 Parietaria judaica
TGTTGTGCTTAATGAATTTGGAATGTTGCAGGAGCTTATGTGTTTGGGACCAAACAAGCAATTATTGAATAGCTCGCAGAGGAAGCCATTATCCAGATAAATAGCAAGGAAACATGTATATGCCACACATAGAAGAAGCCTATGTATTTATATTTTGTTCGAGAAATACTTCAATCTAAAAATCATATTGTTCTAGCAATATTTGCTTTAAAAACCCCCCGACTTCTCAATATATGAGTGAAATTTAGACCAAAAAACCCCTGACTTGCTCAATAAATGAGCGAGTTTTCGATCATCAATCTGAAAAGAAAAACGAAAGCAGCGAATCCTATACAATACTAAAGCACAACAAAGACTCCATATCTTTTTTTAACTTTTTTTTTACAAAACTATTATAGAGATAATTGCCTGCTCTTCTTATTTTTTGAAACCTTCGGGAGCTTAAGAGGGACAGGAAGGGTAAAAATCCATTTGCTGTCTTCCTTTTCGAGCTTACAACCCAAGCGCTCGTAGTGTCTTTTCAAATCTGACGTGTCGATTCGTAGATCCCTCGCTATGTTCATCCTGTCGGTTTTGAATCCATCGGCGAATAGTGTGAGAACCAGAACGTAACTGATGAGAAGGTCGTTTTGCTCGGTTGAGAGGTGCTCTGAGTTCCCAAACAAGTTTGAGAACCTTTGATTTAGAATGCCCGGGAACTTATGGTGCTTTGAGGACGAAAGACCATCCACGGAGTGCAGATCTTTGTACTTTACTAAATGATTGATGAATGAGAATATCCCAGCAAGCTCCCTCTTCTCTTCTTCATCCTATAAACACCCAATATATCATAAAATAAACATTATTTTTCTCTCATAAGAAAACTTCTAAAGCAGCTTCTATAAAGAAATTTTGATAGACCCCTCACGGTCTATTCGCGCAGGAACAAGGGCAAAAGCGTCATTAGCGGCTAATTGAGGAGCTGGTAGGTGTTTCCTTTTATATTCATGTCTTAATTAGCTTAAATGTTGGACTTCCCTTGTAGTCTTGTCTCGTTGATCGTTTTTTGGAGAGAGGCCGTCATAGCTCTCGAAGGATTGGCGGAGTTTGTGTGTTTCTCCCTTTCCGATCAATGAACGATTACTGCTATCGCGTTGATAGCGTAAATCATACGTTTGTGTTGAGTTTTGTTATTCGGGTTCTATCAAATTTCGAGCTAACATTGACAGCATAAAAACCATTAACTAGTACACACAATAGGACCCGAGCCTAGCAATCAACGAGAACTGACAGAGCGCCATTGGAGTGATGAATTCCGGTTTGTTTTATTAATCACGAGAAAGAAACTGATTAACAATGCATAAAGGCATCAAGAGACAAGAACAAAACTCGAACTCGCATCTCCCTCGGGATTGGCGCCTAATCCGTAAATTACAAACTACCGAACAACATGATAACGCAAATGGATTGACATAAACAGACGGTTAAAATCGAAATAAATGGTTACCTACCTCAATGTCCTGCAGTTTCTTGATTCTCTTGCTAACGAAGCAGGGATAGTCATCCCAAGACACTTGCGCTTCTTCTTGCAGGTTTTGGTAGACATCTTCAAGGAAGTCCCACTCTTGGCCGAGGATGATCTTGTCCAGAGGATAAGCCTCGTGAGCACAAGTTGCCGCGTCATTACGCGGCGGAATGTTCCGCTCCGTGTGGGCCATGGCACTTCTCAGAGCCTTTTTATTCACACCGTATCGTTTGATCGTCCCGTCCATTTCATCGTCTTCTTTCCCCATTTCTCTGCAGTATTCTTCGACAACTTAGCCAAGAAAGAGCACCTATATCAAGCACTATTGTATAAATAAGCATAGAAACATAGATACCGAGAAATTAAGGACAGTAGTTCATAGATATACCTCTTCTTTGTTTACCTCTTAGACGAGAAACCGAGGCGAGGTGAAAGCTGAGAGACAGAGAACGGCTTCACGCGAACTGTGTGTGTGAGAGAGAGAGAGAGGAGAACTGCGAAGAGAGAAGGCCAATAGGTTAGGTGGGCCTTGAATGGACTGGGCTTGAGGCTTGGCTGAGGCCCATTCGGATTTTGGGCTTTGGCCTTGTGGGGGCTATAGCCACAGCAATAGGGATATTCGATGCGAGACGAGAACTGTACACAAACAAAATAACGGCATAAGTATATTTTATGCTTTTACTATTGCGGAGGTATTTCTTCTTTCACGGTTAATATTTGTTATTTTTCATGCTTAAATTTGTTTAATGTATACGTTATTTTGCTTCTCTTCAAAGCTTTTTAATGTACGTTTTTGTAAATGACACATTCTGATAAATTAATAAAAAAAGTTGATGAATTTTGATGAAATGCTAGACAACTTCGGTCGTGAAAAGATATTGAATTTATGCCACTATAAAATTAAATTATTTATCTTACTTGTCGTAATCGATTTCGTAATCGTAATCAATTAAGATATGATTTCTAAAGCCATACATGTCGTTTTTAAGTGTAAGTCCATTTTTTTTTGTCGTTTTTTCATTTCATGTCGTCTCCAGGTTTTGTTTGAACCTCAACCTCTATCTGTCGCTAACTCTACCGAGTCTTGCGTCCTCTCTCAGTTAGTTTCTTAGCAACACCCAAAGAACTTCCACGCCTAGGTTTGAAGTACCAATCCTCTATTAAATCCTAATTATTGTTGGGTTAGTAGTTGGGCAAAGACGAGAGCAAAAGGGATACGACATCTACAACAAATCATCAATTTAGCGAGGCTGACACCCAAAAAACGCAAAGAATAAAACGGGATCAACAAAATTAAGAGTTTACACACAAACATTTATTTATCTTATTATACATCCATAAACCACTAAGTAATGTGGCATTTTCTTCTTATGATATATAAACTCAAACCACAAACTAATTTAATTGATATTCTTAGAGATTTAATTTTCGTTCTCATGTAGACATGACCAAATTTTCATGTAATCACATCATCGCGACGTCTTCTTCAGGTCCGTTTTTTACTCGGCCGCCACACGTTCTCCACCATATCATCCGGAAGGTTTTTCACTCTGCTGCAATCGATTACCTCCAAGTACCGCAGCGCTTTCATGGTTTCCTTCATAACCGTCCAATCAACATTCAAGCTCTTCATGTCTTTCAAACGCAAGCCTTCGAGAGCTCCCCACTTGGCGTTGCGAGGGGTGAGCCATTTGCTGACGTATTGGGCCTCCTCGATGCAGAGGTACTGCAATTCTTTCAGCTTGGACGGGTCAATCCACTGCGGAAGCTTATCGCGGTGGTAGTTCCGAAGATACAGCTCTTTCAGGCTTTCCGGAGGGGCGAGCCGGTCCAGCATTATTGAACCGTTCCTGAAATTACCTGTGTCGAGATCCAGAGTTTTCAGTCTGCTTAGCCCCGAGAAAATCTTGTTCCACTCCTCTGTATCGTCGGATATTTCCGCCTCGTTGTCGCTGCTTATCACAACATGTAGCACCCTCAGTTGCCTAAGGTTTCTCAGCTCGGGAAGGCCGAAGATCTTCGCCTTCGATTTTGCCCGTCCGACAGTCACTTTCGCTCCGTTTAGCTCTTGAAGATTAGAGAGTTTGCCCAAGCTTTGAGGTAGCGAATTAAGGTGCGAAGAGTTGCCCAAATGCAAGACGATGAGCTTCTTCAGCTTGCCTATCTTATCTGGAAGCTTCTTCAGGTTGCAGCATCCTCTGAGCACCAATAGCTGGAGATTTCGGAGTTCGCAGATTGAAGATGGCAATTCTTCGAGACACGTGAGCTCGCTTAGATTCAGACAAGCTAGGCGCGTGAGAGCACTGATCCAATCCAGCAGATTCTTCACCCGTTTCTGGTCCAGTTGATTAATGGAGCCCCCGGACAAGTCCAGCATCCGCAGAGACGGCAGCATCCCCGAACTTTTGTTCAGATCGATTTGGCAGTCCGCCATGAGTAGCAAAGCTCGGATCCTCGAGTTTTTCTCGAACGAGCACTTACCTGTGCTTCCCTCGTCTGAGAGTATTCGACGGCCTTCGCTTCTCGTGCTGTCTCTTTCTTTGATCACGTCGAGCGTCAAGCACATCCAGTACGGATCCCGGTCACCCCAGTTCATGATCCCCTGCTCATTGAAGCTGCAAAACCCTTCTTCCTCTGCGATTTTCATCACCATCTCCCGCAGCATATCATGGATCCTACATGAGTAGACTCTCCCGTCGTAAGGCCGGCGTTTCCCGACCTCCACCAAGCAACGGCTCGTGAGCTCCAAGAGATATTCATGCCCCAAATCCACCATACTCTTCTTCGATTCGCGCTTTTGAAGAAGACCCTCTGCCACCCACCAGTGGATAACCTGCTCTGCGCTTATCTCGGCGTCTTCCGGGTAGATAGAGAAGCTCAGCATACAGAGCTTGAGGTGAGCGTCGAGCTCGTTGTAGCTAACCCGCAGAGTTTCAATCACTTGATCATTCCCGGTGATCTTCTCCGAGCCGTGGAAGCTGTTCAACACCTCCGACCATTCCGACAGTGTGCCCTTCGTCGCCAACAACGCCCCCATTGTCTTGATTGAGAGTGGAAGCCTCCCACATTTATCCACAATCTTCCGACCCACTTCCTCAAACGCGGGCTTTTCGGTGGAAAACGCGAATCTAGAGAACAATTGCCAGCTTTCTTCTATACTCAGGGTTCTCGGCCTATGAATTCGGTCGTCATCGCCACGAACAGCTAGTTTTGCAACATTCTCGTCTCTGGTAGTAACGATGATGCAATTTCTTTTGTTCGGGACGTCAAAGGCCGAGCACAGAGAGCTCCACCAACTCACGTCTTCGATTTTCCAGACATCGTCCATGACAATGAGACACCCTTTCCTTCTCTCGATCGCTTTCCGGATCTCTCCCAAATAGTCACTGTATTTCAATTGCGATAACCTCCAACTGCCTACCAATACGGCCAACAAGGACCTCAGAATCTCGCTCTTGTTGAAATTCTTTGAAACTCTAACCCATATTTTTGTATCAAAGTATTTCGGAATTTCAGCGTGGCCATAGATCTTCTGGATGACCGTGGTTTTTCCCAAGCCTCCCATTCCCGACACCGCGACCCGATGTAGTTCCACCTTGTTTTCTTCGCAGATCCAATTCTTTATCTTCTCAATGTCTCCGCCTATTCCAATCACCACGTCCGGGTTAAACCACTGCGACGCAACCTCTTCGTCGTTTTTGGGCTCTTCCTTGTCGGCTTTCAGTTTTTCTTTTAACTCCAAAAACTCCTTTAAGGTGGCCAGTTGTTTGGTCAGTCGGCAGTTGATTTCTTTCAACTGCTTTCCAGCCTGATGAGAAAACTTCAGATCTCGTATCCCCGAGAAGAAACTGTCGTACTCGTCTCTGAGTATGCAATCAGCAATGACATCGTCGGCCTCGTATACGAGCTCTCTGAGCGGGATCAACACCGGCTTGACATGAGCTTGTCTCAGCTTGAGATTCTCCTTGTCATTGAGCAGGCCGTCGACGTGCTTCAGATATTGCTGCAAGCAAGCAAACTCCGCGTTTAAGTTGGTCGCGTAATCAATGTGTTTGGCTCCGATGTCGAATACTCGCTCCGTTAAGGCCTGGATCGGGGCGGCTGCTAGCTCCATTGACTCTTGATCTCTAGGATAGACGATGAAAAATCAAGTGTGCCCTTTAAAGAGCAAGATTATATATATTAAAACCTCATTAAACTAATACTCGATAAGTTAATAACCTCGATAAAATAATATTTTTATATGGTCCCGACTCTAACTATCATGACTAAATTTTACCTCGCTAAACCAATAACCTCGATAATATAATAAAATCCTCCGGTCCCAACAATATTAATTTATAGAGCTCTGACTGTTGTAATTTATCTTCACATTTTAGTCCAAACACGAGACACGGAGCTAAATAAATGAGTTCTGGAATCTATTTGAAATTTGGGTGTGTCAAATTGTCACGAACGCAAATACGATAGCACAAATTTGACGAGATCATTCACGGTAAATGTAGACGCATAATTCATAAAAATATATGCATGGAATGAAACTATTATATTACTTCAGTTAAATATTTTTTTAAAAAATTATTCATCCTTTAATATTACTAGCTAATATATAAATATTAATGAAAAATAAAAAGAACATGATAAATTTTTATGTATTTAGGCTCGACAGTAAATAAAAAATTGTTGAAAATATGCCGCTCCAAAACTCAAGCATCGGAGTATTTAAACCGTAAATATCTCTTTTCTTTATTTGCAAATTATGCGAAAGAATATAAAATCCTTTGAAAAGTTAATCACTTGACAAAGTTACAGGCAGTTGTATTAAGCAGTGGTAATAATAATTAAAAAAAATTAATAATTAGTTGACTTAATTACCTGCCTCGCAATGTATACAGATCTTGCTCAATCGTCACTCCAAAAATCAAATATGGATCCCTATGCAATCATCTTCAAAGGCCAAAAACATCACAACATGATAGGAGAGAGAATCCAACGACAAAACCGAAGAAAATATAGAAAAAAGCGAAGGACATACGAAATATCAGGAACTCATGGTGGCTGGTCTGCTTTGTTATGAGTCTGTGAAAAAGCCATTATCTGATTTGAAGCTTTCTTTTCTTGTTGCAAACTACCGAGAATCTGGAGTTGATGAATTAGTCAGAAGCAAAGTGTAAGATATGAAGGGTAAAAGAGAATAATTTTTAGTTTATTATAGCAAAGATCAGGAGAGACTAGAACTGATCAAGACCGACACTTGTCCTTTTGTTTTTCTTTTCAAATGTTACAGTGAAATCAACTTGCACATACTTTGGCTCGACTCGTACCGGTGCTAAAGGCAGAGATATTTGTGCTTACGAGCTCTTTTCATCTTTTGGGTCCGTATATATAGTTTGTATTGATTTAATTAAATTGATATTAATGTTTTGTTTGCAATTTTCTTGTTTGTTATGTAGTTGTTTTGTAAGTTAATATCAATTTTGAATTTGTAAGTCCGGCACACACAATTTTCCTCCGCTGCAAACTTGTAATAATAATATATATAAATAAATATCATACACAAGGTCTTAAATTTCGCGAATATCAGACGAATTACGAATACTCATTTTTTCCGACCTATCGGCAACTTTTTCGTTTTTTTCTTCTTCAATTTTTCATAGAATAATCGCATGTCATTTCACTATAGTTGTTGTTGTTGTTGTTTATAGCTTATAAATTAAATAAAATTTCAAGAAATTTTTCACAAAATCTCAGCATGTGATCATTTCAAGAAGTTTTTTTTAATTAAAGATGGAGGCCCGAAATCTCGCTAAGTGAAACTTGAGTTTAACCTAGGTTGGCACCCAAGAAACACAAAGTAAGAACCGGAGCTCGGAATAATATAAATGAAAATAGCGAAGTTTACATAACAAATCAAAAGAGAAGAAAATGATCTAAACCTAAAGTTTTGTCTCGAACCAATGTCATAGTTTACAAAAGACGAAGTAAAATCCGTGTGCGAAGGCCAACAATGATGACCTAAATTTTGAGCACCAAAACTAGCTAATGCATCAACTATTCATTTTCTTCTTTTTCTTCCCGAAAGTTATGAAATACTCTAAAATTTATGACTTCCACAAAACGGACGCATTTGGACCAGCGAACCCGTAACTTTCAAAGAATCAAACTTGATTTCTTCTGAAAAGGTTGAACTACGTATGTAGAATCACACTTGAGCCATAGGTTAAGACAATGAAATTCCATATGGCATTGATGATGAAATCCACGATAGGTCCTAAAAATGCCTCCAGCTCCTGCAATTTCCGGAGTACCCATCAAAGTACCATTCGTGTTACATTTTAACCACGCTGTAAGATGAAAACGCCATACATCATGAATGATTTTTTGGAGCTTATCTGGGCTGAATGTCAATACCGACAATCATCAAAATTTTAAGATCCTCCAAAGTGCTTCCAGTCCCCAACTTGAAGAATCTCATCATCAAATAAAGATGAATTTCTAATATGTCAAACTATCCAAATTGTGGAGATAATATCAATATTCCAAACCACAAAAACCCGTGGGTTCAGATTAACAGAAGCGGCGTTAGAAAGCAACAAGGCTAGCAACCTTTCTCTATTAAGGTGTTAAAGAAAAGGGTTAATCCCAAGGTCCAATACTTTCAAAAAATAGACCAGTACGTTCCAATTCTTCTTTTTTGCCTGGACAAAGTTCCAATACTTTAGTTTTGAATCCCTATTGGTGCCTCCGTCAAAATTTTCGTCCTCCACCGTTACTCATGCCACGTCAAAATTTTGGTTTTATATTCCAATTCTTTTCTTTTACCCGGAAAAAGTTCCAATTCTCTGGTTTTGTCTCCTCATTTCACTTCCGTGAAAATTCTGAACCATGGATTATGCCGTTTTCGGGGCTTGGAAAAGCAATTGTGCTCCCGTTTAAGTACATATCTCACTAATGTCTTTGATCGTCCAACTTTCTGATGGCTAATTTTCCCTGAAAATGAGGAGAAAAACTTGTAACGGTAGCATGAGTAACGGTGGAGGATGGAAATCTTGACGCATATACCAATATGGTACAAAACCAATGACATGGAACTTTGTCCGAAAAAAAAAACAATTGGAACTTACTAGTCCATTTTTTGAAAGTATTGAAATTTTTGCAAGGTTTAACCCTAAAGAAAATGCCATAAAATAGCAGCCCAAACCGAACTCGCAAAATCGCAATGAACAAAGATAAATAATTTTTTTTATCTTTGTTCATAAACGACACAGAGAAATTTATAAACGACACAGAGAAGCTAACGATTTTTTTTTTCTTCTGCAAAATTAGCTTTGTTGGAAGGAAACCTAAGAAAGCTCTCCAATAATTAATATACTTCGAAGGCGGGAGAAATTATTTCCATAAAAATTTTTGCCACTGAAGAAGCAAATTATGGTTGTTAAGGTCGGATTTGGTTAAATCCACCCTCAACACAACTCGTGTCGTTTTGCCCATAAACGACACGAGAGGAGGCGAGGAAGGGTATCACCCGAGGGGGATTATCCCCGAAGAGGAACATCCCCGAGGAAGAATACCCCCGAGAAGGTTAATCCACGAGGAGACGCAGCCACACGAGAGCAAGTCGCGATGAGGCACCCGACGAGGAGTTTCATCATGATGACGGTGCAGGGTCGAATGACCCTTGACGAGACATGCATTTAATGAAGCCGACCTACTCACTCGATGAGAACATCAGCGACGAAGGCTTGCAGAGCCGAATGACGGCTGACGAGATGCGCATTTAATGAGGCGCACCTACCCATAACGGCAGCCTGCTCGGAAGTGACATAAAGTAGGGATTTACCATGCTGCCCTCCAGTCACGCCAGAGAAGGAATGATTAAAGGAAAAAAGGCGAGAAAGACGCGGGAAAAAGGCACTGTAAAACTCTATAAAAGGCAAGATAAGCCTCATTTGTAAAGGTTCGGAAAAATAGGGAAGAAATACCCGGAAAGAGAAAAAGGAAGTCTTGTAATAGAAAAGGCTAAGGGAAAATAGAGAGGAAATAGAAAGAATTGATGTTCATGATCCTTCATCTGTCCAGCTATTCAACGGAAGAAAACCGAGCTCATTTCGGAAGATATAATAAAACAGAGATATTCATCATTTATTCTTATTTACTTATTATTTGGTGATTGCCTTTGTGACTGGAAAAGGGTGGTGAAAATCCCCCTCTACATTTTGGCGCCCACCGTGGGGCTTTGTTTTCTTTCTAACTCACAGCCAGGAATTTGAAGGAGCGAGATGTCGTCGAGCGACACCATCATCAGCTTAGAAGGGGACGAAGTCCCAGCCATGGATAGACTCCAGCGGCAGTTGGCCGAAGCCAACGCGAGAGTGATGGAGGCAACACGGGTGGCCGAGGAGGCGGCCAGGAAGGTGGAAGAACAAGAGGAGCGGAACGGACGACTTACTGCTCTTCTGGAGCACGCGAGTCAAAGGAGGGAAGGCCCGGAGAGCACGATCGCGGGATCTTCGGCTCGGGGAGCGGGTGGAGTTGTAGCCGAAGGAGAGCAAGGTGACTTGACGCCTCAAGCTCCGCCGATCATTAGGGATCTCTTCAATGCCGCCGGCACGACACCGGCGAACACGACGAGCCCGCCGGGAGGTTTGACGACCACCATAGCGGAGACGATCCAGGAGGAGGTCCGGAGAGCGATGAGGGAAATATCCTCAAACATGGAGGCAAAAATGGGATACGTGGCCTCACAGGTGCATAAAGCCACGAGCGCGGAGCCCGAAATCGATAGGTTGGTCAGAGAGGCCAGGGTGACTCCCTTCTCGGCAAAAATCCGCAGCGTGGAGCTAGGAGAGTTACCAAAGGTCAGGCTCTCACAGTACAGAGGAACTTCGGACACAAACACCCATGTGAAGTCATTTCGGATCGCCACGGAGCGCATAGGCGGCGAGGAGACGAAACTTGAGGCTATCCTGTGTCATCTCTTTGTCGAGAGCTTGCAAGGCCCGGCGAGCGATTGGTTTGCAAAGCTACCATCGCAATCTATCAGCGACTCCGACGATCTCGTCGCGTGTTTTCTACGGCACTACTCAATGTACGTACAGAATGAGGCTACCGTTACGACCTTGTGGAACCTCTCGCAGAGGTGGGAAGAAACTCTCCGACAATACGTCGGAAAATTCAAGGACGTCATGGTCAGAATCCAGGGGCTCGATAGCGTCGTCGCAATCCAGGCGCTGAAGCACGGATTGTGGTACTTGGCTCCTTTCCGAGAGGAGTTGATAAAGATGCGCCCGTCGACGATCGAGGACGCGCTCCACAGGGCGACGCTCTTCATGGAAATAGAGGAAGAGACTCTGGCTCAGAAGAAGATCCACGAAGGTGGAAGCAAATGAAGGCAGCACGGAAAAAGGGAGAGTGGGGACGGAGGAGACACCCCGTTTTCCAGAGCGAGGAAGGGAGAAGAAGACCGAAGAATTTCCGACGAGCGACGAGTTCGGGAAGCTCCGAGGCAAGTAGTGTATCAGGTTGACGAGCGCCAAGACCGCGACTATGGTCAGAGAGACCACCACCAAGGAAGGTCCTCGGGCGACCGAGGACTATTCTCGGACGATCGAGGAGGATCCTCGGGGGACCGAGGACGAGTCTCTGACGATCGAGGAGGATGCTCGGGGGACCGAGGACGATTCTCGGATGATCGAGGAGGATACCCGGGGAGCCGGGGAGGGTTTTCCAACGACCAAGGAAGATTCGCTGGGAACCGAGGGGGATTCTCGGGGTCTGGAGGCCGAGGAGGCTTCGGGATGAAATTTTGGCCGAAAGACATGAGCAAATTCTACGCCTATCACAACTATAACGGCCATGCCACTGAAGATTGTTCCATGTTGAAGTAGGAGCTCCAGAGAAGATACGCGCTGGGGGAGATCAAAGACCTCACGTACAAACCTCCCGTGCCTTGGAACAACGGGAACAGGGCATGGCAGGGCCGACAAGAAGAACCCGCGAACAACGGGGAGAACGGCCGAGACAGGGCAAGGAGAAACCTGGCAATCGAGCCGCCATCGGCAAGGCGTGACGAGGAAGATCGACCGGCCTCGAGAACGAGAATCGAGGTGATCATGGGTGGATCTCGGCTTTGTGAGGATTCGGTCAACAACATAAAAGCTTATCAGCGGAGGGGGAAGGAGCACGGCCAAGAAGACGTGAAGATGGGCGTCCCAGGCGCGAGGATAGAGTTCGTGGAGAACGAGGATTGCGCTGATATGCACGACGACGCTCTGGTCCTCGAGCTCAACGTCGGTGGATGCGAGATTTGCCGCATCCTCGTCGACAACGGAAGCTCGGTCGACGTCATTTTCTATGAGTGCCTGATTAAAATGGGCATCGAGGGACTCGTAATGGGGGGACGACCTCGCAAGGTATCGGGTTTCAACGGGGACGTCGCCGTCTCGATGGGAACGGTCCACCTCCCGGTCCGCGCCGGGAGCGTCAACCGGATGACGGAGTTTATGGTACTAAATATCCCGTCGCACTTCAACATTATCCTGGGAGACCTTGGATCCACTCCATGAGGGCCGTGCCATCAACTTACCACCAAAGCATAAAATTCCCAGGAAGAAGAGAGGGGGAAGTTGAGGAGCTCAAAGGAAGCAGGGACGCATACCGAATTTGCTACATGATGCACCACAAATCAATGACTGCCGAGAAGGGAATCAAGCAGACGGCGAAGGGTGAGCCGGCCGGTTCATAGCAATTAGCAACGCCTGCCCCGAATCATCCCGGGCGGAGTAAGAAGCGGAGGCAGAGCGCTGGCGGGACAGCCAAGATACTTAGTACGGAAGAAGTCGAGGCGCGGGATGCCGAGGAGAGGAAAGGGGGAGCACAGATTGAAGAGGTGGAGCGAGTCTGCATCGACGAGTCCGACCTTACCCGGACCATCGGTATAGGCGCAGAGCTCGACCCGGATACCAAAGCACAACTAATTAATTTCCTAAAGAAGAATCGGGGGAGTTTTGCTTGGTCTCATGAGGACATGCCGGGGATTGACCCTTCGGTAACAGCTCATCGCCTCAACACCGACCCAAGGCACAAACCCGTCGTGCAAAAAAGGAGAAAGATGGCCCCCGACAGGAACAAGATCATCAACGACGAAGTAGATAAGCTGCTCTCGATGGGAACCATTCGAGAGGTAAAATATCCCGAATGGCTGGCTAACACAGTCGTCGTAAAGAAGAAGAACGGAAAATGGCGAGTTTGTGTGGACTTCACCGACCTCAACCGAGCCTGCCCGAAGGACAGTTTCCCGATGCCGCATATAGATCGCCTCGTCGAGGCCACCCACAGCTACGAACTTCTCAGCTTTATGGACGCTTATTCTGGGTATCACCAAATAAGGATGCACCCGGAGGACGAGGAGAAGACCGCCTTCATCAGCGAAAGGGGCACGTATTGCTACAAATTCATGCCCTTCGGACTGAAGAACGCCGGAGCGACTTATCAGAGGCTGGTGACGATGATGTTCCACAAACTGATCGGGAAAGTTATTGGGCCACATGGTCACTCGGCGAGGGGTCGAGGCCGACCCCGAGCAGATAGAGGCAATCAAGAGTATGCCCTCGCCTTGAAACCGAAGAGAGATTCAGAGATTGACCGGGAGGATTGCTGCTCTAAACCGATTTATCTCGCGATCGGCCGACAAGACTCTCCTTTTCTACGAACTACTAAAAAAGAACAAGAAGTTCGAGTGGACCGAGAAATGCGAGGAGGCCTTCCAAACATTGAAGTCCTATCTGTCATCGCCGCCCATCATGACGAAGCCAAAGCCGGGGGAACCTTTGTACTTATACATTGCCGTGTCTAACCATGCGATCAGCCAAGTGCTTGTGCGAGAGGAGGATGGGGAGCAGAGGCCGGTTTCCTATATCAGCAGGAAACTCCTCGACGCCGAGACAAGATATCCCCAACCCGAGAAATTTGCCCTGGCCGTATACGACGCATCGGAAAGATTGAAGCATCACTTCCAAGTCCACACCATCATCGTCATGACCGATAGACCGATCCGCACTATCATCCACGGCCCGAGCCAGTCAGGAAGAATCACGAAGTGGTCTATAAAGCTGGGAGCGTACGACATTGAGTATAAGCTTCGAACGAGCCTCAAGTCTCAAGTGCTCGCAGATTTCCTCATCGAGTTGCCAAAGGAGCCGGTGGACCCGAGCGACGAATCCGGCATCTGGAAGCTACAAGTCGACGGATCCGCGACAGCACAAGAATTTGGAGTGGGGATCAGAATCATCTCACCAAGGGGAGACGTGATAGAAAAAGCCTGTCGCCTCGCCTATCGCTCCACCAACAACGAGTCGAAGTATGAAGCGCTCATCATCAGAATGCAATCATCCTTAGCAATCGGGGCAAAGAACTTGCACGCTTTCTCAGATTCGCAGCTGGTGGTAAAGCAAGTGAACGGGGAATACGAGAAAAACGACGAACGAATGGAGGCGTACGCAGGAGTGGTCGATGCTCTCTCAAGGAAATTCGACTACTTCAGCCTAACACAGGTAACGCGAGGAGACAACACCTACGCCGACGTGCTGGCAGGCCTGGGCTCTATGACAGAGGTCGGAGAAATCAGGTCGGTCACAGTGGAGACGATGGAGAAGCCGAGCATCCGGAGAGAGGAAGGCCCGGTGAAGAAGAAAGCTAGAGGAAAAGGAGAAGCCGAGAAGGCAAATGCGGGAGAAGCTAGCATAAACAAGATCGAAGACAACGAAGACGAGGACGGGGAGCGAGGAATTGTGGACGACGATGAAATAGAAGATTGGAGGACGCCCTACCGAAGGTACATCCTTGAAGGAATGCTGCCCGAAGATCCGCAAGAGTCCCAAAAAATTAAGTCAAAAAGTTCCAGGTACACCATCCTCGGTAACATACTTTAACGAAGAAGCTTCGCGGGTCCCTACCTAAGATGCCTTTGCAAGAGGGAAGCCGAATACGTCATGCGGGAGATCCATAGCGGGGATTGCGGAAATCATTCTGGTGGGCGATCCTTGCTTAGGAAGACCAAGCGGCAAGGTTTCTTTTGGGAAACCATCGTCGCCGATTGCATCAACCACGCCAAGAGATGTGAGAAATGCCAGCGACACGCGCCGGCGATCAACTGTCCGGCTGAAGAGCTTTCCATGGTCTCGGTTCCTTACCCTTTCATGAAGTGGTCGATGGACATCGTCGGCCCCATGCCCGTCGGCACGCGACAGAAGAGGTTCATGCTCGTCGTCACGGATTTCTTCACCAAATGGACGGAGGCGGAGGCATACGCCAACATCAAGGACTCCGATGTCGAAAGCTACGTTTGGAAGAACGTAATTACTCGCTTCGGATTGCCCATGGAGATAATCGCTGATAACGGGTCCCAGTTCATCTCGAAGAGGTTCGGAGATTTCTGCAAGCGATGGAGGATAAAACTCAACACATCGACTCCGCGATACCCCCAAGGCAACGGGAACGCCGAGGCGGTCAACCAAACAATCGTCAACAACATTAAGAGGAGGCTCGGCGAAAAGAAAGGGCTGTGGGCGGACGAGCTACCAGGAGTGCTATGGGCTTATCGAACTACCCCTCATTCCGCGACGGACGAGACGCCCTTTGCCTTGGCTTTTGGAGTGGAGGCTGTGATCCCAGCAGAGGTTGACATTCCAAGCCTTCGTCGAACGCTAGCCCCCAGCGGCGAGGAAGATAATGAACAGGATCTCCTCCATCAGCTCGACCACATCGACGAGAGGCGCGAGCGAGCAAGCGCGCACATTGCCAACTATCAAAACACGATCGCGCGTTTTTACAACAAGAAAGTGCACTCGAGGAGGTTCAGAGTCGGGGAAATGGTCCTCCGACGAGTCTTCCAGAACACCGCCGAGGCAAATGCTGGGAAGCTAGGGCAGACCTGGGAAGGCCCTTACATGGTTACCAACGTCGTCAAACCGGGAGTTTATGAGCTCAAGAATACGGAGGAGCGAAAGTAATACGGAGTTGGAACGTGAAACACTTAAAAAAGTTCTATCAGTAGCCTCAGCTATTGTGAATATATATCTTATCTTTTCCTTTTTACCAGCCAGGGAAGTCCCGACCCTCTCTTGTTCGGGGCTATTTTTGCATAGCCTCAACTCTTGATTGAACTAATTCAAAGTTTTTCATTATGCATGACCCCTTTTTTATCTCAGGCTCATCGGAGGAGGTAATTTCTATATGTCTATCTACGCACCGGTAAAAGTTCCGAGAGGGTTATGATATACGGCAATATATATATAATACGGCTAAGGGTGCCGAGCAAGCCCGGTCCGGCAAAACATGTCGAGATCCATATATACGGCTAAGGGTGCCGAGCAAGCCCAGTCCGGCTAGCGAGCCGAGAAAAATATAAAGAAAAGTATACATATACATATAATATAAACATGTGAGCGAAAACAACAAAGGAGGACGCGAAGGAGGCCTAGCGAGGAAAGGAAGCGGCTTAGCAATATAACCACGCGAGGAACCAAAGAAGAAATCACCGACCAGGAACCAACTGATGCCGGCTAGGGCCGATCCCCGAGACAGTTATACTTTATTTTACCAAGTGTATACACTTGATAAAATGGGGGACTAATTGTTAAGGTCGGATTTGGTCAAATCCATCCTCAACACAACTCGTGTCGTTTTGCCCATAAACGACATGAGAGGAGGCGAGGAAGGGTATCACCCGAGGGGGATTATCCCCGAAGAGGAACATCCCCGAGGAAGAATACCCCCGAGAAGGTTCATCCACGAGGAGACGCAGCCACACGAGAGCAAGTAGCGATGAGGCATCCCATCACACCCGACGAGGAGTTTCATCATGATGACGGTGCAGGGTCGAATGACCCTTGACGAGACATGCATTTAATGAAGCCGACCTACTCACTCGATGAGAACATCAGCGACGAAGGCTTGCAGAGCCGAATGACGGCTGACGAGATGCGCATTTAATGAGGCGCACCTACCCATAACGGCAGCCTGCTCGGAAGTGACATAAAGTAGGGATTTACCATGCTGCCCTCCAGTCACGCCAGAGAAGGAATGATTAAAGGAAAAAAGGCGGGAAAGACGCGGGAAAAAGGCACTGTAAAACTCTATAAAAGGCAAGATAAGCCTCATTTGTAAAGGTTCGGAAAAATAGGGAAGAAAGATCCGGAAAGAGAAAAAGGAAGTCTTGTAATAGAAAAGGCTAAGGGAAAATAGAGAGAAAATAGAAAGAATTGATGTTCATGATCCTTCATCTGTCCAGCTATTCAACGGAAGAAAACCGAGCTCATTTCGGAAGATATAATAAAACAGAGATATTCATCATTTATTTTTATTTACTTGTTATTTGGTGATTGTCTTTGTGACTGGAAAATGGTGGTGAAAATCCCCCTCTACAATGGTTAGAACATAATTTATGCCACACGTCATCCAAATCCTCGTTAAATATGTAAAATGTAAAATAATACTTCATATATTGAGAAAAATTGAAGTTCTTTCTCAAATAAATATTGTCATGATTTATATAAAAACGGAGGATTAATTCAGATGCAAAAACTATCAATAATAATTCGAATTCTCAGCACTCTATTGCTCGATAAAAAAATACTCTAAAATCAATGAGCTCGACGAATCAAATGCATCTAAACTATTGAGTTATTTTATGAATAAAAATTGAATACAAAAATAAATTTAAAATTTTATTTTTAAGTCCATGATCGTGGCTGTTATGATTCACTCATTCATTGAAGCAATTATTATTATTTTTTTATTTTATTTTATGGAATTGGAACAACTTCCTAAAGCTAACAAAGTAAGTGGACGGTCCACTTTTTCTTTCTTTTTGAATTTTATATTGATACAAAATAAAGTTTCCATCTAAAAGAAGAAGAAAAAAAGTTGCTTTATTCGTAGTTACGTGGTAGAAACTAGAAACCGAAACATTTTTTTTTTATTTTTAAACATAAGCTCATTAATTGATGCTTTAATTTTATCTTATTATATAAGACCATAAATGTTCTGTTATCTCTACATGTATCTCTGCCTCCCTCTCTTCATTTTGCTTCCCTTAATTCTTAAAAGTCCTGGGTGCTATTGTGCAAGTAGATATGTAATTTGATTGTAATCAATAAGTTAAGTTTTTTTTTTTTTTTAATAAAGACTAAAAGTCTGCCTTAAGAAACGAGATTAATAAGTTGAGTTAAGATTTTGGTTATCTTTTTCCTTAGAAATTAAATTGATAATATATATAAAAATTATTATTCAAGCTGATAATATATCATAAATTAACCTAATTTATGGTATTTGAGAGCTTTCATAAAACTTGGAGAAGATCTTTCAAAAAAAAAAAAAAAAACTTGAAAGATAAGAAGTTTTGGCGAAAGTCATGGATGCTTATGAGATAATTGTCAACCTGGCCAACCTGGCTTATCCACATGTGACACGACACGACTCTCTAATAAAAAAAATTCACCTTATTTTTCCAAATATTCCAGGCACTAAAAAGCAGAACAAACAACAAAGTTAAAGTTCGGAACATTTGTCCTTTTGTTTTTCAATTCCAATGTTAAGGGAAATAAACTTGTAGGTACTGGCTCTACTCGTACCGCTGCTAAAGGCAAAGATATTGTGCTCACGAGCTCTTTGCTTCTTTTAGGTCCGTATATACAGTTTGTTTAGATTTAATTAAATTGATATTAATGTTTTTTGTTTGCAATATTCTTGTTGTTATGTAGTTGTTTTGTAATTAGTAAGTTAATATCAATTTTGAATTTGTAAGTCCGGCACAAAATGTTTCATTTTCTTTTAATTATGTACCCAATCTTTTTTTTGGTGGCTATAATATCCAAAGTTCATTCCGTTATCGCAAAACGTACCCGCCGTCTATTTCTCCGTTACCGCTCCCCACGTGGCACACATTTGCTGCCACTTGTCATTTTATCCCGCCACTTCAACACTGCGAAATAAAAACAAGGGTAAATTGCGGCTAAAGTACCCATTGTTTCATAAAATTTGAATTTCTCGGGTGACTTATTTAGATCGATTTTTGGGTTGACTTTTTTACACCGGACTCGGATTGGCTTTTCGGGCCGGGCTCTGTATATACAATATATATATATATATAAACAATATATATAAAAACTGTATATATTTATACTTTATATTAATTTATATATTTAGTATTGTAAGTTTATATATAATATAAAGCATAAATATATACAGTTTATATATATTTTATATACAGAGCCCGGCCCGAACAGCCAACCCGAGTGCTATGTAAAAAAGTCAACCCAAAAATCGATCTAAATAAGTCACCCGAGAAATTCAATTTTTTTGAAACATTAAGTACTTTAGCCGCAGTTTACCCTTGTTTTTATTTCACAGTGCTGACGTGTCGGGATAAAATGACAAGTGGCAGCGAATGTGTGCCATGTGGGGAGCATTAACGGAGAAACAGACGGCGGGTACGTTTTGCGGTAACGGAATGAACTTTGGCTATTATAGCCACACAAAAAAAAAAGATTGGGTACATAATTAAAAGAAAATGAAACATTTGGTATTTTAGCCACAGTTTACCCTATATATAAATAAATATCATGCACAAGGTCTTAAATTTCGCAAATACCCGATGAATTACGAATACTCATTTTTTTCGACCTATCGGCAACATTTTCATATTTTTTTCTTCAAATTTTGATAGAATACTCGCATGTCAATTCAAGAAGTTTTTTTAATTAAAGATGGAGGCCGGAAATCTCGCTAAGTGAACTTGAATTTAAACTAGGTTGGCACCCAAGAAACACAAATTAGTAAGAACCGGGGCTCGGAATAATATAAATGAAAATATAGACGTTTACATAAGAAATCAAAAGAGAAGAAAATTATCTAAACTTATAGTTCTCTCTCGAACCGATGTCATAGTTTACGAAAGACGAAGTAAAATCCGGGTACGAAGGCAAACAATGATGACCTAAATTTTAAGCACCAAAACTAGCTAATGCATCGACTATTCTATTTCCTTCCCGAAAGATATGAAATACTCTGAAATTAATGACTTTCACAAAGCAGATGAATTTGGACCAGCGAACCCGTAACTTTCAAAGAACCAAACTTGATTTTTTCTGAAATGGTTGAACTACGCATGTAGAATCACACTTGAGTCATATGTTATGCCAATGAAATTCCATATAGCCTTTTCAACCTCAAACTACTTTTTCATCACGTCAACTTCATATGCGAAAGGGGAGTCAATGTGAAAAGAGAACGAGCCATGATGAAATCCACGATAGGTCCTAAAAATGCCTCCAGCTCCCGCCACTTCCGGAGTACCCATCAAAGAACCATTCATGTTACATTTTAACCACGTTGTAAGATGAAACCCAAACAACGTGAAAGATTTTTGGAGCTTCTATGGGTTGAATGTCAATACCGAAAATCATTAAAATCTTGATATCCTACAAAGTGCTTCCAGCCCCCAACTTGAAGAATCTCATCATCAAATAAAGATGCATTTCTAATATTTCAAATTAGCCAAATTGTGGAGATAATACCAATATTCCAAACCGCCAAAAGCCGTGGGTTCAGATTAACAGAAGCGACGTTAGAGAGCAACAAGGCTAGCGACCTTCCTCTATTAAGGGGTTAAAGAAATGCCATAAAATAGCAGCCCAAACCGAACCCGCAAAATCGCAATGAACAAAGATATAGTCAGAGTCCTCCACCTGATTATGGCATAAACGACACAAAGAAGCTAAAGAAAGTTTTTTTTTTTTTTTTTTTTTTGCAAACTTAGCTCTGTTGGAAGGAAACTTAAGAAAACTATCCAACAAGTAATAAACCTTGAAGGCGGGGGAAATTCTTTCTATAAAAACTTTTGCCACTGAAGAAGCAAATTATGGTTAGAACATAATTTATTGTAGATGGTTTATCGAAAACATTAGGTTGCTAAACACACATCATCCAAATCGTCGTTAAATATGTAAAAAGTAAAATAGTACTTCATATATTGAGAAAAATTGAAGTTCTTTCTTAAATAAATACTGTCATGATTTATATAAAAACAGAGGATTAATGCAGATGCAAAGACTATCAATAATAATTCGAATTCTCAGCACTCTATTGCATTCTCGATAAAAAAAAAAAAAAAAACTCTAAAATCGATGAGCTCGACGAATCAAATGCATCTAAACTTTTAAGTTATTTTATGAATAAAAATTGAATACAAAAATAAATTAAAAAATTTCTTTTTAAGTCCATATGATTCACTCATTCATTGAAGCAATTATTATTTGTTTTTTATTTTATTTTATGGAATTGGAAGTTGGAACAGCTTCCTAAAGCTAACAAAGTGGACGGTCCACTTTTTCTTTCTTTTTGAATTTTATATTGATACAAAATAAAGTTTCCATCTAAAAGAAAAAAAAAAAGGAAAATTATGGCAAAAATATCCAACCTTTGGTCAACGTGCCTCCCGTGTACCCAACCTTTAAAACTGACGGCAAAAATACGCAACGTGCGTTGACCGTGACTTTGGCATGAAAACGTTAATTTTTCCGTTAAGATCTGCCATTAGCGGCAAAAATACCCAAACTTTTTTTTTCGAAAAAAATTAATTTTTAATTTTTTAATTTATATTTTTTTCTTCACTTGATTAGTGATAATTACTTGAATTCCAAATACATGGAATTGCACAAAAGTTAGTCAAAACATCAATTGATTTCTTAATGTACTTGTATAAGCTACATTTGCTAATAAAAATCTTATTATTATGAGAAATTTTAAACATAGCATTACACAAAAGTCGATCATGATATCAATTATCAATTATATATTAATTTTCTTGGAGAAGCTAATTTGCTGACTAAACCTAATCATGAATAAAACAATTACATAATTAATTTAAGGTTGACAGTCAAACTTTAAACAAAAACCCAATCATATTGTTTTTGTTACATTTGACTATCTAAATATATAGCCTGACATCTCAAAGAAATATTATATAATATATATATATATATATATATATATATGAAACTCTTAGCGAATATATTCTCAAATTATGACCATTACTTATATTTTTATGTCTTTTTTTGGTCGGAACATACTTTGAAGTCTTATTTTGTTATCGGGGATACTTTTAGAGACGTTAATTAGCCGAGTTAATGTCTTCACATTGCTTCAAATTCTAAGTATGAACCGAATTAACATCTTCACCATTACCCTTTTCACTGGAAATTGACCGTTTAAGATCGAATTAACACAGTCAATTAATGTCTCCGTATTACAAAAAATGACTTAAGAATATATGCCGGTATAAAATATTATCAATAATCAATAAGGCTTGATTAGTAATAATTGGCTAAAAGACCTCCCTTGGGATCCCATTAAAATCCTTACCCTTAAATACCCATGCTAAGAAATATGAATAGAGCCGAAGGAAGCTATGAAACACAATGAAAACCAACTTAAGGTCATTCTCCAAATAAGCCCTCATCGGAGGCCGATCCAACGCCGCAAACCGCGTCCTCATCGGAGGCCGGACGCGCCCTCATGCGCGGCGTTTGTGCCGGACTCACTACTTCACGCGCGCGCGCCTCTGTTGACGTAACCCTTTTGAGGGCGCGTGAGAGCGCGTAAGGAGGGCAGGAGACGCGTGGCTGCACGTGGCAGCGCGTGGTGGCTCGTGTGGGGCATGTGGGGCCGCCCGAGGTTTTCCGGGCCTACTTTAAGGGTCCGGGAGCGTTCCGAGGCCATTTCTTGCAAACTTTATGACTTTTTGAGTATCTTGATATTTTTGGAAACATCTGGACACATTATTTTGCGAAAACAGACTTCCGGTGAATATCTCAGGCTAAAATTAACTTTATTTAATAAAAGAAAAATTAATTATATAACTTTCCTTTTATTAATTTATTAAAAATCAATTACTTAAAATACCCGTAACATTATGTTGAAAATTTCTCATAATAATAAGATTTTTATCAACAAATGTAGCTTATACAAGCACATTAAGAAATCAATTGATGTTTTGACTAACTTTTGTGTTATTCCATGTATTTGGAATTCAAGTAATTATCATTAATCAAGTAAAGCAAAAAAATATAAATATAAATTAAATAAATTAAAAATTAATTTTAAAAAAAAAGTTTGGGTATTTTTGCCGCTAACGGCCACATGGTGGATGTTAACGGAAAAATTAACGTTTTCATGCCAAAGTCACGGTCAACACAGGTTAGGTATTTTTGCCGCCAGTTTTAAAGGTTAGATACACAGGAGACGCGTTGACCAAAGGTTGGGTATTTTATCGTAATTTTCCTAAAAAATAAAGTTGCTTTATTCGTAGTTACGTGGTAGAAAACGACACATTATTTTTTATTTTTAAACATAAGTTCACTAATTGATGCTTTAAATTTATCTTATTATATAAGACCATAAATGTTCTGTTATCTCTACATGAATCTTTGTCTCTCTCTCTCTTCATTTTGCTTCCCTTAATTCTTCTATCTTAAAAAAAAATAAAAAATAAAATTCTTAAAAGTCCTGGGTGTATTGTGCAAGTAGATACGTAATTTGATTGTCATAAATACGCTGAGTTTAAACCCACAAAATGCCCAAATAACACCAAATGTTTAAAAGAAATGCCCATAGTTTCATAAAACTGTTTTGTACCCATTAATTAATCAGTTTTGACTAAATTACCCCTATTATCAACTATTAATTTTAATTTTCGTTTTTATTATTTATTGATTTTTTTCGAATTTGTTTCCTATAATTACGGTAATTATAATTTTCTTAATTATTTTTTTTAGAAATTAAAATTTGAAATCAGTTCTATCCATTTTTATCCTCCTCATTCTTATCCTCCCGATCCCTCCCCTCTCTCTTCTCCTTCTTCAAACCCTAAAACTTGCCCACCACATTTCGCCGCCAGCCACTACCACGGCCAACGTGGGCCTCTCCCTTGCGCGCCTTGGCTTCTACGTCGTTCGCCATCAATGCCGATGTCGGCCTCCGCAGCCTCGAGAGTCTCGCCTCGCGCCGTTACAGAGCTTTCGTCGCCCGTTGTCCCGTTGCTCGCAGTTGCCTTATTTGTTGGTCGCTCGCCTCCGTCGCTCGCAGTCGCTTTCTCCATTGCCTCCGGTAAATTCAAATTCCTTTGTTAAGTGGTTTAATTCCTATGCAGATGGGTTTAATTAGTCTTTAACCCTTGTGGAAGTATATGATTAAGCGATTCCTTTGAATCTGTTTCTTATTTTTGAATATGTTTGATATCGATCATGTTTAGGGCAAAATTTGATTGATATATTTTGAACCCGTATTTATAATTACCAATCTTAAGGTATTTTGTTTCTAATTTTGAATCATGTTGAGGGCAAATCTCTGATTCGAATTTTCCTTAAATTTGACATTGATCTTACATTATCCGTATTTATAATTACCGAAATTTAAGTTACACCAATGGTAAGTTTAATTCTGATTATAATTTCGAAATTATAATTACCAAAATCGTGGTAATTTATATTACGAGATTTAGCTGCTAAAAAATATTGGCCCTAACGTTTTTTCAACCTAATATGGAGACATATGTCGTTTATAATTGTTCCTTTTTCATATCATTGCACATATAACTTCAGTTTATAATGTTAGAGGGAAAAAGACTTTTTCAAATCCATATGTGTTTTCATTATTGCAGTGTGTGTTTGGTAATTTATATTACCGAAATTTTGGTAATTTAACTTACGAAATTTAGGTAATGAATGTTGTGCTTATGCTTTCAGTTAATTTGTAACAGTTACTTTGTGCTTATAGTTCATGAAATCTTGAGTTTGAATTCTCAATGTTCATTCGTAATTATTATTGTGTATGACTTTAGGTAATGAAATCAACAAATCCTTCAATGGCGTCAACAAGTTCCAATGTGCGCTCATCACGTCGCTTTGGTCATTTACAGTTTTACATAGTTTACAACTTATGTAATTTCATTTAGTTTGTAAATGATTTTTGTAAATTGTTTTACACGGCTTTGGAGTTGTAAATGGTATGTAAATGGTTTGAGATGATTTTTGTAAATATTTTTACTATTTTAATCGTCAGTTTTTCGTAATTTTATTTACAGTTTCGTCAATTTTTGTAAATGATATTTGTAAATTATTTAAGTCTTTAATTTCTGTACATGGGACGATGATTAGTAAATATAGTTACGTAAAAATACAGAATCGTAAATATAGAATCATAATTATAGTTACATAAAAATAATTTATCGTAAATATAGTTACGAATACAGAATCGTAAATATAGTTAAGTAAATATAATTACGAATACAGGCATAGTCATTTAGTATTATAAATTTGTAACTTAAATTACATTTACAGATATATTGATTTGCTAGTATAATTTTGTAAGTTAAATTACAATTACAATTCGTAACTTAACTTCAAATAATACTATTTAGAATTGGTAACTTAAATTACGAATTAATACTATTTATACTTATTATATTCGAATAAATTTTCAATTAGATTCAGTTACTAATTGTTAAAAATGCTGAATAGTAGGGATTTTTATTTGAATATTAATTATAGATGGATAAATAGATTCAGTTATTTTTTTGCTACTTTTTAGGATAGAAACAGTTTTTTTTTTCAAATCTAACGAGTGTTTACTCAATATTTTATTTTATTTTAATTAATTAAATATACAACACGCCTTTATTTTACACGTCATTAAAAAATCATGCCAAAAATCACAAGGGTATATTGGTCTACATTTTATTTTGTTGGTGGTTTTTTTACCAAAAATAGAAATGAGCATTTTTTTTGAAACGTTGTGTTACAAATGGGCATTTCCTTCATTTACCATTTTTTATTTAATAAAGACTAAAATTCTGCCTTAATAAACGAGATTAATAAGTTGAGTTAACATTTTAGTTATCTTTTTCTTTAGAAATTAAATTGATAATATATATAAAAATTATTATTTAAACTGATAAAATATTATTTCAAGGGTGAAATTGCTATTATATTATTAAATGATAAATTAACCATAAATTATGATATTTGAGAGCTTTCATAAAACTTGAAGATAATCTTTCAAAAAAAAAAAAAAAAAACTTGAAGGTAAAGAGTTTTGGTGAAAGTCATGAATGCTTATTGTATCCATATGTGGCACGACACGACACGACTTTCTCTAATAAAAGAGATTCAC
The DNA here is from genome assembly GCA_954871525.1 of Parietaria judaica. Classification (NCBI taxonomy): domain Eukaryota; kingdom Viridiplantae; phylum Streptophyta; class Magnoliopsida; order Rosales; family Urticaceae; genus Parietaria; species Parietaria judaica. The sequence goes on from OX940863.1 coordinate 5,435,733, forward strand.
CTTATCTTTCTAAATTTATAAAATTCAGAACAATTTGGTTCTGATGTGCATTATTGAATTGTGTCTAATGTCATATATAGTTTAAAACGGATTTTGGTTCTGGTAGACATGATTTAAATATTATAATTAAGAGAGTTATATTTACTTTAATAAAAATTAAGGGATCGAGTTACAGTTTTATGAAAATTTACACTTGCGAAAAGAAAAAAAAATCAACATAATGTATAAAGTTTTTTGGTTTGTTAAATCCGAAATTATGGTTATGAATTTCTTATTATATTATTTATATTATAAGGTTGGAGATATATTTAATTCTAAAAATAAATAAAATATATTTTTGAAAATTAAGAAAATATATAATTGATTCTCTTTTTGAGTATATGTTACTATGTAATTTAAACCTCTAAACTAAATATATGAAAAAATGTGGTATCCAGTTCAAGATACCACATTTCAATGTTTATTTGGAACCAACAATTTCTAATTTCGATTTTAAACCAGAACCGAGTATCCAGTTCCAGTTTCACGACCATCGGATTAAATAAAAAATCAACGTCGAAATTTCTGGTTTTGATTTTTTTTTATTTTACCCGAAAATCCGAATTCGGAGTACTGTATTTACTGGTTTAATGTAATTACTCCAAAACGTAAAGAAAATTTACTAGAACAAGGGCTAATTTGTTGTAATGAGCAATAATTTAAGGGGAACATATTCCTTGATAGTGATTTAATTCCCTAATAAAGCGTAAAGGATTTAATAATTCATGTATTCTTTTTATTTTTTTTGTCCATTATTGTGGAGCTATGTCCCTACTTTTTGAATAATATTATTTGTCGAGCACCACGACAGTGTCAGTACTCAATAATGCCAACTTTATTGAAGTCTACAGGTCAGGTCGTAAACTTTGCGATGATCCAATCAAGAGATGGAATCCAAAGGCCTTTCATGAAAGTGGGGATTGACCAACACGTGTTTCTCGACTTGCTTTTCAGGAAATTTCTTCATCTTTATATGATTTTATCATAAAGTTATTAGCTTTACCAACATAGAGAATCAAGAGTTATCATGACACATTTAACATAATTATTTTTCTTTTTTCTAAGTGCCGAAAGTCACGAGTGATTTTTATCTATAAATTTAGAATCTTAGTTGTATCGCAGCTAGTGCACGATTATAATTTTTAAAATCACAACAGAGAACTATTAAAATATTTTATATAAGATAGTTCACACTTCACATGGCAATTATGGCATGATCTTGATGTTAGTGCATTACTAAATACATTTTTATGCTCTTGATGTTCGAAATTTCTTCTAGATCGATAATGTCACGGCTTGAAAACGTCTTCGAGTCTGCTTGCAAGAAATGACTCTTCAAAAAATGACAGTTATTGGTCTGGAGAGCAAAACGGTCAGAAACTGCCCCAACGGCTAGTAACTGTCGACCGGCACGTGTCGAGGCGAGAATTGCCACTAGAACCGAGCCTACGTTCTGCTCACCCAATGCCACAGACTCAAGTGCGCCTACAAGACGCCACTAGCGCCTCTACGCCCACACACCTGACCCCGAGCCGACCGGCGAGGGCGGCGTTGCGAAGGCACGAGGTGGCATAGTCTCGCCACCTCGCCTGGACATAGCTTCCATGTAACATACTTCCCATTATGCCACATGTTAATCTCACACCATGAATGCTTTCTTTATAAATGCCACAAAATCTTTATATTTAACCAATGTGAGACTTTCTATTTTCCCACATTCATTCTCTCCACAACATATTATACTTAACATTTATTAGAGCATTAATTGTGTATTTATTGTAAGCAATAAATTCCAACACTTGATAATTGTAAATAAACTTTATGAATGTCATAGTTACGTATATATATAAACTTACTTCACATTTAATAACACATTACCGGTGAAGGCTCCTCTAGTATAGAGCTTCGTCATAAATTCATGCTCAACATAAACTAATTTGAAAGGGGTAGAAATCTTAACTTTTTTTTTTTGGTTGAGGCGTGATTTCATTTTTAGTATTATTAGAGGCTCACTGAATGAATTTTAAACCAAGGATCAAAATGCCGTTTTGACCGATAAATCGTTTGCCGTTATCGATGGATTAATCGTTTGCCGATGGATTTATCGACGGAAAACCTATAAAAATTATCGTTTGCCGTTATCGAAACTTATCGAATTTATCGATGGATTAATCGTTTATCGATGGAAAACCTATAAAAAAAATTCACACATATTTTACACTAAAAACATAGCATAAAATACTAATGTCACAAAATATAAACATAAAAGTCTCATACAAAATATAATATATATAAGCCACAAACCAAGTCTCATACTAATGTAACTAGCTCAAATCAACAATTTCCGAAACATATGTACTTTTGCCACAATGATATCACAATTCAGAAAAACTTCAAATTAAAAAAAAAATTATGCAAACCGATTAGTTTTAAAATTATATACAATTTTATAAAACGAAATTACACCAAAATATTCGAGTAACTAGCTCAAATCAACAATTTCCAAAACATATGTACTTTTGCCACAATGATATCACAATTCAGAAAAACTTCAAATTAAAAAAAAAATTATGCAAACCGATTAGTTTTAAAATTATATACAATTTTATAAAACGAAATTACACCAAAATATTCAAGTAACTAACTCAAATCAACAATTTCCGAAACATATGTACTTTTGCCAAAATGATATCAAAATTTTCGAACTTACCCAAATTTGGACGAAAAGTCCTCCGATTATCGTTATTTTGCTCTTGAAAAGTTGCAGCGATAAGTACCAAAGTTTTCGGTTCGAAAAATTTCGAAAAGTATAAAACGGCAGCGATTACTAGAGATAAGTTACCGAGAACACCATTTCTTCGATTAATCGAACGATAATCGCTCGATTTTCGCGATTTTCGGAACCTTGAATAAAACCATCCACGATCAGATAATTGTATCATGACCCGTATCCAAAATATTTTAAATAGATCATCGCTAATGATGGGAGCATATCTTAATAGCAAGAGTAGCGCATAAAATTTACAAAATAACCATTAATTTATCTCATATATATATATATATATATATATATAAATATAAATGCTCAACGCTAACATAATAGAATACATGGAGTTTGAAGGGCTAGTTCCTGAAAACAGGGATTTGGGCCGGGAGGCCTTCTGTCTTACTTAGGGCGTCAAGAATAGGGTTCGGTCAGCTCATGTGAGCCCGCTGACTGATCATAGATTAATTTATTAATAGGGTAAATGAGGCAAATGTCAATTTATGACTCAAGGTTTAGAAAAAATGCCCATTTTTATATATGGTAATCAAAACCACCAACTAATTGAAATATGAACCAATATGCCCTTCTATTTTTTAACGTGTGAAATTATGGTGTGAAATTAATTAAAAAATTAGTTTAAATATAAATAATTATTCGAATTTTTTTTTTTAAAAAAATCCTTAAATGTAGCAATATTAATAACTGATTACTCTTTATTTTCAATATTTTCCTTATTTAATTTTCGAATATTTTCTTAAAATATTAATTCGAAAATTATGTTTAAATTTAAAAAAATAATTCAAAAATTACGTGTAAATGTAAATAATTACTCTTTAATTTTCCTTAAAAATAACTAAATACATAACTGATCTAAAATCTCTTTAATTGAGTTAGAATTAATATTTTCTCTATTTATAAAGATTATAACGTTTTTTATATGTTAATCAAATTTTCAAAAATCAATTAAAAATCAATCCTATTATTTCAGCCTATCTTTTGTACGTAACTATATTTACGAATCTATAATTATATTTACGTAACTATATATATTTACGATTCTGTATTTTTAGGTAACTATATGGAGACCGGAAAATTCGCTAAGTGAACTTGAATTTAAACTAGGTTGGCACCCAAGAAACAAGTAAGAACCGGAACTCGGAATAATATAAATGAAAATATCGAAGTTTACATAAGAAATCAAAAGAGAAGAAAATTATCTAAACTTATAGTTCTCTCTCCAACCAATGTCATAGTTTACGAAATACGAAGTAAAATCCGGTTGCGAAGGCAAACAATGATGACCTAAATTTTGAGCACCAAAACTAGCTAATGCATCAACTATTCTATTTCTTTCCCGAAAGATATGAAATACTCTGAAATTAATGACTTTCACAAAGCGGATGCATTTGGACCAACGAACCCGGAACTTTCAAAGAACCAAACTTGATTTCTTTTGAAATGGTTGAACTACGCATGTAGAATCACACTTGAGTCATAGGTTATGCCAATGAAATTCCATATAGCCTTTTCAACCTCAAACTATTGTTTTCATCACATCAACTTCATATTCGAAAGGGGAGTCAATGTGAAAAGAGAACGAACCATGATGAAATCCACGATAGGTCCTAAAAATGCCTCCAGCTCCCGCCACTTCCGGAGTACCCATCAAAGAACCTTTCATGTTAAATTTTAACCATGTTGTAAGATGAAACCCATACAACGTGAATGATTTTTGGAGCTTCTCTGGGCTGAATGTCAATACCAAAAATCATTAAAATTTTGATATCCTACAAAGTGCTTCCAGTCCCCAACTTGAAGAATCTCATCATCAAATAAAGATGCATTTTTAATATGTCAAATTAGCCAAATTGTGGAGATAATACCAATATTCCAAACCGCCAAAAGCCGTGGGTTCAGATTAACAGAAGCGACGTTAGAGAGGAACAAGGCTAGCGACCTTCCTCTATTAAGGGGTTAAAGAAAATGCCATAAAATAGCAGCCCAAACTAAGGGTGGCAATTCGGGTTTCGTGTCGTGTTCGTACCGGGTCTTAATCGTTTTTTACTTATTTTATGTAGACCCAGACCCGCCCCATTTAAATACCGTGTTAATCGTGTCAACCCGTTTAACCCATTTAACATATTTATGTATTTTAATATGTTAAATTAATTCAATTTATACTCATTTAACTTAATTTATTTAATTATATTATCTAAGATTTTACAATTTACTAATACATTTTTATGTTTATAAACCGTACGATGTAATAAATTAGTAAAAAACACAAATGTTATATATATATTAAGTACTTAAATACTTAATAAAATATATAAAATGTAACTTTTTGCACCTTAATCGCGTCTAATTGGGTCCCACCGTGTTATCGTGTTCGTGCCGTGTTTACTCGTTATCCAATCGTGTTAACCGTGTTCGACACAGTTGGACCCAGATCCATTTATGGTAGACCGAGACCCGTTTAAACCGTGTCGTAACCGTTTCGTGTTTCGTGTCCGGCCCCAAATTGCCACCCCTAGCCCAAACCGAACCCGCAAAATCGCAATGAACAAAGATATAATCAGAGTCCTCCACCATTATGGCATAAACGACACAGAAAAACTAAAGAAAGTTTTTTTTTTTTGCAAACTTAGCTCTGTTGGAAGGAAACCTAAGAAAACTATCCAACAAGTAATTAACCTCGAAGGTGGGAGAAATTCTTTCCATAAAAACTTTTGCTACTGAAGAAACAAATTATGGTTAGAACATAATTTATTGTAGATGGTTCACCAAAAACTTTAGGTTGCTAAACACAAATCATCCAAATCCTCGTTAAATATGTAAAAAGTAAAATAGTACTTCATATATTGAGAAAAATTGAAGTTCTTTCTTAAATAAATATTGTAATGATTTATATAAAAAAGAGGATTAATGCAGATGCAAAGACTATCAATAATAATTCGAATTCTCAGCACTCTATTGCATTCTCAATAAAAAAATACTCTAAAATCAATGAGCTCGACGAATGAAATGCATCAAAACTATTGAGTTATTTTATGAATAAAAATTGAATACAAAAATAAATTAAAAATTTTCTTTTTAAGTCCATGATCGTGGGTGTCAATGCTCGAAAATGGATCAACACTAATGCGGCCCGATACGTGGTTTTAATTTTTTATTTTTTTTTACCCGAAAATCTGAATTTCGGAGTACTGTATTTAATGGTTTAATGTAATCATTCCAAAGCGTAAAGAAAATTCACTAGAACAAGGGCTAATTTGTTGTAATGAGCAATAATTTAAGGGGAACATATTCCTTGATAGTGATTTAATTCCCTAATAAAGCGTAAAGGATTTAATAATTCACGTATTCTTTTTATTTTTTTGTCCATTATTGTGGAGCTATGTCCCTACTTTGTGAGTAATATTGTTTGTCGAGCACCACGACCATGTCAGTACTCAATAATGCCAACTTTATTGAAGTCTACAGGTCAGGTCGTAAACTTTGCGATGATCCAATCAAGAGATGGAATCCAAAGGCCTTTCATGAAAGTGGGGATTGACCAACACGTGTTTCTCGACTTGCTTTTCAGGAAATTTCTTCAATCTTTATATGATTTTATCATAAAGTTATTAGCTTTACCAACATAGAGAATCAAGAGTTATCATGACACATTTAACATAATTATTTTTCTTTTTTCTAAGTGCCGAAAGTTACGAGTGATTTTTATCTATAAATTTAGAATCTTAGTTGTATCGCAGCTAGTGCACGATTATAATTTTTAAAATCACAACAGAGAACTATTAAAATATTTTATATAAGATAGTTCACACTTCACATGGCAATTATGGCCTGATCTAATAATAGTGCATTACTAAATACATTTTTATGCTCTTGATGTTCGAAATTTCTTCTAGATCGATAATGTCACGGCTTGAAAACGTCTTCGAGTCTGCTTGCAAGAAACGACTCTTCAAAAAATGACAGTTGTTGGTCTGGAGAGCAAAACGGTCAGAAACTGCCCCAACGGCTAGTAACTGTCGGCCGGCACGTGTCGAGGCGAGAATTGCCGCTAGAACCGAGCATACGTTGCTCACCCAATTCCACCGACTCAAGTGCGCCTACAAGACGCCACTAGTGCCTCTACGCCCACACAACTGACCCCGAGCCGACCGGCGAGGGCGGCGTTGCGAAGGCACGAGGTGGCATAGTCTCGCCACCTCGCCTGGACATAGCTTCCATGTGACATACTTCCCATTATGCCACATGTTAATTTCACACCATGAATGCTTTCTTTATAAATGCCACAAAATCTTTATATTTAACTAATGTGAGACTTTCTATTTTCCCACATTCATTCTCTCCACAACATATTATACTTAACATTTATTAGAGCATTAATTGTGTATTTATTGTAAGCAATAAATTCCAACACTTGATAATTGTAAATAAACTTTATGTGTCATAGTTACGTATATATATAAACTTACTTCACATTTAATAACACATTACCGGTGAAGGCTCCTCTAGTATAGAGCTTCGTCATAAATTCATGCTCAACATAAACTAATTTGAAAGGGGTAGAAATCTTAACTTTTTTTTTTTGGTTGAGGCGTGATTATTTTTAGTATTATTAGAGGCTCACTGAATGAATAAAACCATCCACGATCAGATAATTGTATCATGACCCGTATCCAAAATATTTTAAATAGATCATCGCTAATGATGGGAGCATATCTTAATAGCAAGAGTAGCACATAAAATTTACAAAATAACCATTAATTTATCTCATATATATATATATATATATATAAATATAAATGCTCAACGCTAAAATAATAGAATACATGGAGTTTGAAGGGCTAGTGCCTGAAAATAGGGATTTGGGCGGGGGGCTTCTATCTTACTTAGGGCGTCAAGAATAGGGTTCGGTCAGCTCATGTGAGCCCGCTGACTGATCATAGATTAATTTATTAATAGGGTAAATGAGCCAAATGTCAATTTATGACTCAAGGTTTAGAAAAAATGCCCATTTTTATTTATGGTAATCAAAACCACCAACTAATTGAAATATGGACCAATATGCCCTTCTAATTTTTAACGTGTGAAATTAATTCGAAAATTAGTTTAAATATAAATAATTATTCGAATTTTTTAATAAAATAAAAAATTCCTTAAATGTAGCAATATTAATAACTAATTACGCTTTATTTTCAATATTTTCTTTATTTAATTTTCGAATATTTTCTTTAAAATAATTAATTTGAAAATTATGTTTAAATGTAAAAAATTAATTCAAAAATTACGTTTAAATGTAAATAATTACTCTTTAATTTTCCTTAAAAATAGCTAAATACATAACTGATCTAAAATCTCTTTAATTGAGAATTAATATTTTCCCTATTTATAAAAATTATAACGTTTTTTTATATGTTAATCAAATTTTCAAAAATCAATTAAAAATCAATTCTATTATTTCAGCCTATTTTTTTTTGTACGTAACTATATTTACGAATATGTAATTATATTTGCGTAACTATATTTACGATTCTGTATTTTTAGGTAACTATAGTTACTATTTTTTTTTGAGAGACTATAGTTACTATTTTTACGTAACTATATTTACGATTCAATAATTTTATTTACAGCTTCGTTGTTATAGGTTTCTCATCTATTCATAATTATCTAAAAATACATAATCAATTCTAACTATATTTACAATTTAGTAATTTTATTTACAGCTTCGTAATTACTTAATTACGAAAAAATGTAAATATATTTACGAATCTTGTGTATATGTAAACCAATTTCAAACTGTAAATTAAATTACCAAAAAATCTGTAAATTTAATTACGAATAATGAAGATCCGAATATGTAATTCCATATACATATTCAACACGTAAGACAAACTAAATTCAAATTCAAATTTCTTAACACTAAACCATAAACTTATTCATATATGAAGAGGAAAAATAATGTCAAAATGACAATGAATTTTTATTGATGTAAACAAGGAAAGTGTAAATTTTGTATAATACAACTAACCTGTATCACAAATTGATTAAGTAACATCAAACATCAACTTTGGCCAACAAAAAAATAAAGAAACACAATTATAAGATTAAAAAAAATCAACCGAACATGTATGAACCATGGTTCTAAATGTCGATATCGACGTCGTTTAGCACTCTCTATTTTACGGATATATCGGTTGCCGACGGATAAATGGGAAGAAATGGATATATCGCTTGCCGATAATACCACATAAATTTCACGGATATATCGCTTGCCCATCGAAATATCGACGGATATTCCGGAAAATATTTTTAGTATTTCAATATAGTTTCTAACCTATTTAATAAATATAACACATAGTTATAGCCTAGAAAACACACTCATAAATCATTACATAACACAAACATATAACATAAAAGTCATAACTCATAACATAATGTCGACATAACATAAAATAAGTTAGGCATCATAATAAAGTCAGAGTACGAACATAAATTTGAACATAGAGTACGAAGTACGAACATAAATACAAACTTCGCACTCTCCATTTTAAGGTTATATCGCTTGCCGACGGATAAATGGGCAGAAATGGATATATCGATTTCCTGCGAATATCGTCTCGCATTTCTCACTTTCTGGGCACGTCGTAGATATATCGACGACATATCCGGATATTTAAAACCATGGTATGAACAAGACTCGTTGTCTGCGAATGTCTTTCTCCCCCTGTTCGTCAAGTCATCGTCGTTCGCCCAAATTAATAACGACTTTCCAGTTCAAAACCCTAATTGGAACCATCAAATTCGAAGAAAAACAAGAGCCTCGATCGAACTTCACAAGGCATAGAGCAGATATAACAGGAGGGGAAATTCAAAACCTTGATCAGGATCGTGTCGCCGCGGAAAAGCTGGAGCTTTTCCATTGTGTCGGGGTGAAGCGAGATGACACAGTTGTCGTCCTTGACGGCCTCATCGACGAGCAGGCGATTCACCGCCTTCTTCCTCTTTAGAATCGCAGTACTAAAATCCCTCTCCGTCCCCTTCCTGCCAAAAAAAAAACCCACGAATCAGACTCGAATTGAAAACAATCGCGAGCAATATTATCATCAATGGAAACGAAAGCGATCATCGAGGAGGAAAAGAAGAGAGTGAGGTCTAGGGCTTACGAACAAGACTCGTTGTCGTTGTAGAGAGGTCGGGTAATGAGTTCGGAGAGGAGGGAATAATTAAATAAATGATAATTAGTTGGGGGAAGTTGTCAACCATAATGATAGGAAAAACTTATTTTGAAATTAAAATATATAATTAATAATTATTATACGAAAATTAATAATTATAAATTAATATTATGGTTAATATGGTCCAAATAAAGTTATTAGTGGGTATAAATGAGTTTTCAGAAAATATGGGCATTTTTCTTAAACCTTTAGTGTTTTTTGGACATTTTGGTTGGTTTTCTTTTATTAATATGACCTAATGAGCTTGACGAACAGGGGTATAAATGAGTTTTCAGAAACTATGGGCATTTCCCGAGATTTCCACCCTCGGGATTGCGGAAAATCCAAAAAAAAAAAGCCCAACACAGCTACATGTATCTCAAACTAGCGGTGCTCATTCTATATAATCTTAAATCTCTCATTTTTTTAAGGAAATCCCACCAAATGCCCAAACAGCACCAAAAGTTTAAGAGATTTTTTTTCCCTTTGTTTTTTTAGTACTTTCTTCTGCCCTTGTCTCTGTATAATCTATAATTTTGAATTCTGGGTTTTTCCATATATAATTTTGGAAATAGTTTTTAATTGTCTCGGAATAAATATCAAAATAAAAAGAATGCCCATAGTTTAAAACAATTCATTTATACCGATTAATAAAAAAATTTGACCATATTAACCCTAATATTAGTTATAATTATTAATTTTCATTTAATAATTATTAATAATATATATTAATTTTGAAATTATTTTTTCCTATAATTATGGTTGACGACTTCCTCCTATTAATTACCATTTCATTTAATTATGTTATTTTTTTTAAAATCTTCAGCATTTATCACGATAAATGGCAGAAAGACAAACGGAGGAGTCGACGTCGAGCTTGCCGGAGAAGATGACGTCGAGAAGCGCCAAGGCGGCGGAGAGGAAACTCTCTACGACATTCTTCGCCGCATGATCGCCACGATCGTCTCGCCGGCGCACGCTAGAAGCGTTGCTCCGCTGTTGCAGAGGATCAGAGCCTCCGTCTCGGAGAATGCTCCGCTTCTTCCATAAGCTTCTCGAAAGACTGGCCAGAAGGTCCTCCGCTAGACTCGCAGAAGCGGTCCTCTCCGCGCTCTTCTCGTTGTGTCGGTGAGTCTTGGTGTCGATCGGAATTGGAAATAGAGCACTGGTTTAAATTTCTTGATTTTTTGGAAGAAATTTTGTTTATAGTTTGGATTATTGAATGAATTTGGTTTCAAATTGGTGGAAACTTCCGTTCATGTTTGTTCTACGATTGTGTTTCGACCTCTCGCCCGAAATTTTTGGTAATTTAATTTACAGTTTGATATTTGGTATATACATATACAATTATGGTTGATATTTACGATTTGCACAAACAGTTCTCGTATTAAGTATTGGTATAACATATACAATTTTGGTAATTAAATTTACAGTTTGATATTGGTATATACATATACAACTATGGTTGATATTTACGATTCACACATACAGTTCCCGTATTAAGTATTGGTATAAACATATTCAATTTTGGTTATTAAATTTACAGTTTGGAATTGGTATATTTAAATACAATTTCAGTTTGACGAATTTGAATATAATTAATTTTTGTAATTTTTTTTAAATTTAAAATCGTTAGAATCCTGGTTAATAGGGAAAAAATATTTCGAAAATAATTAGGGATTTTTTAAAATTGATTAGTTATTATATTAAGCTACGTTTAAGGAGAAAAATTAATCTGATTTTTAAATGATTAATTAAATCGAATAATAAATAATTTCAAATGTAATTTAAATGCCAAATATTATTTTCACACGTAAAATTTTTTAGGGGTAAATTGGTCTATATTTCAATTAATTAGTGGTTTTGATTACCATAAATAAATTTGGGCAATTTCTTCAAAGGTTGAGTAAAAAATAGATATTTGGCTCATTTACCCTTTTTGTATTACCTATATAAAGTATTTTTTTTCACCCGCCAAATAGTATTAAACCTCTCATTTTCGGCAGGTTTTTAACTTTATTTCATGCTCAGTGAGCTCAGCTGGCTATAAAGCGTTTATTCCCCTAAAAATAAAGTAGCATTTTATTGTGGCCAAATGGTACGATCAAAACTGATTATGTAATGTTATCTTTGTCTCAACAGGCTGATCACAAAGTTGAAGCTCAATCTAGCAAGACATGGATTATTCATCATGTAATGTCTATATTAAGAACTTCTATCAGCTGTCGGAAACCTGGCACGTTTAAGGTTTATATAAGGAAAAGTAGACTATGAACACACTGATCAGCCAAAGAAAGATGAGCGACTCTCTGTTGCGACGTCCTTTTCCCTTTCTTCTCTGCTGGAGCTTGCTGATACTTTGGAATTCAGTTTCGGAATCCTCAGCTGTTGAGCTTTTGCCTTACTCCGAAGGTATATATCTATATATATATATATATATATATATATATATATATATATATATATATATATATATATATATACATCTCAGATGACTTGGTGTCATTCAGGGAGAGATAGTGAGGTCATGTAAATACAGAGTTAAAGACAACAGATTAATTTTTAAATATAATTGGAGCCCGAATGTTGGTTCTGAAGAAAGTTCGAAAACAGAATTCCAGTTCCGGAAAAAATGGGGAATCCGGAGCCAAAATATGGATTCCGAATTTTTATTTTATTTTTCCGGAACTAAAATTCTGGTTTCATTATGGATACTGCAATTTTCCGGAAAGTGGGCAAATAAAAAAAAGAACAATATTTCTGTTTTTGACCTTATTTACATGATTAAGTGAAGTACCACTGTTTCAAAGCTATAGGAGCTTATTTGGTCTTTCTGTTTGTGATTGAGCTAGTCATATATACCCTTTTAATCATCATAAGTTTGGTCTTTTTTCTTAGGTTGTATTTATATAACATAAGAAATAAAACAGAGTCGTTCTTGCGTATGGTGTGTTTCACGGCAATATATTAATGTGATGGGGCAGTGAGTTCTTTGAGGACGTTGCTGTACCAGTTCAAGACGAAGCCAGCGGTGCAAAGCATTTCGAGGGCACACTGCAACTCCACGTCGTCCAGTTATGGCTTCGCCATCAGCTGCAACAAAGAGTGCTACGACAAGCCCACAACTGACGGCGACGCACAGCCTTGTCACATCACCCAGATGTATATGTTCTGATAAAATATACCCCATTTCTTTCTTTGTGTTTTTTTTTGGATATGCCAACTTAGTTGGGATTCGAATTCTCACTTTGAGAAATTTCGGGCCTCCATCTTATACCGGAAAAAATATATATTGTGTTTGTATGGCAGAATCATTTCTGGCTTGGGGCTTACCGGAACGATAGATGCATCAATTGGTGATCTTTCATGGCTGACAGTAATGTAATTTTTTTCATTCTTTTTACATTTTTATTTTTTATTTTTTTTCATCTTTCTTCTTAAGATATATTTGCTTGAAATTCTAGAATATGCTCTTATTAATTGTAACATTTTTCTGCTGGTGAAATTTTATTATTCATGTTCATAATTAGGAATTATTATTATTATTATTATTATTATTATTATTATTATTATAGTATTCAAAGAGAAACTTCATAAAATAACCCTTAATACACTACAAATTCTATTATTAACCCTTTATAATTCTCAAAACAACCTTTTCAAATTTCATGTATCAAAATACCCCATGCAAAATGGACATATCACGTCTTGAAAAATAGACATATCACGTCCTGAAAAATGGACAAGTTAGGGGTATTTTGGTACATGAAATTTTAAAAGGTTATTTTGAGAATACTGAAAACTTGGGTGTTAGTAATAGAATTTGTGGTGTATTGAGGGTTATTTTATTCATGTTCCATATTACAAACCACCCTAAAATTTTATTATTTTTGGCAAATATATTTGGATATATTTTAATATGAATTGCTCGGTACTACAGAAATTTGTCCAATAATAAGCTTCGAGGCCCTATACCAGACAGTTTGGGGAATCTGATTAATCTACGATCCCTGTAAGTCCGTACGATTGATTTTTTTTTTTTACCAAATAGCCGGAAATCATGAGTAACCGTACAATTGATTAGCTGCATAAATTGTTAAATTATCTAAAATATAATATATATTTGCTTAGTGTTGATGGAACTTTTGCGTGGCTAATCTTTGCTTCACAGAGATCTTACTCACAATCAACTATCAGGGACACTTCCAGATAGTTTAGGGAACTTGCAATCCCTTCAATGGCTGTAAGTTGTTACGTTAATAATCTCATATGATGTGTGTTTGCCCATTTGTGTAGAGGCCCAATGCCCGATATGCCCGACCCACATTCAAAACGATTCAGTAACCGTCGCAATATGGCAATACACAAAAAGAATATTTGTGGCAAAAATATCCACACATGTTACAAAAAATCTTATATTTTCAATCTCTTTTTTATTGACAAAAGTTTCCAATGATGTAAAAAATCTTGGCAAGCGTAATGAAGTTTTTTTTGTTAACTCTCTACCGTGAAGTTCGATGTGCGTAGTAGCCGCCTAGCCGGAACGTGTTCTACAAATGCAAACACTAAGGGCAACTCTGACCTGTAGTAATTACACAATTTTAGTGTTGTTTTAACACCAAATCTTTATCATCTCCAACCATAAAACCATAATTTCACACTAAAATAAATATTCTCTATTATTATATTATTAAATCAAAGATTATCTTTACTATTTAATTTAGGGATAATTGAGAATAAATACCCTATGGTGACGGTGACGGTGACGTATAAGATTTTGTTACATACGAGTATTTTTGTGGCAAAATCCGGACCCCTACACAAAATTACAAAAGCATCAAGATATTAGAGATTGCAATTTCTTAGAATTTTGTTTTTTTTTTGCTTATTTCCGCTTTGATATATCTTTAATATTGTATTTTCTTAATTTGTTGTTCTGCTTAGTCTTAGGTAAATACCCTAGCTCTGCTATGACAGAAAATCAATGGAAATTTAGTTTTCTGCAACTTGTTTAGTTTTCTGGAGTTTCCGCTCACTCGAAGAGCATTTATCCGATACTTCCGATTCCGGGGTCGTATAAGAGTATATAATCTAATAGCTCGTAACGGCAAGATCACCAAACAAATAGAAAAATACCGAACAAGATTGTACGGGACTATTTAAAAGCAATCGGTGAGTCTAATTATCCAAGAAACTATTAAAGTGAAAATCCTACAATAATAGAGAAGCTATATAATAATGCTAATGATAGTAAGGGACAAATTTTTAATGTCTCTAATTTCCTGTTGTGTAGCTATCTGAGGAACAACTTTCTCAGCGGCGTGATACCATCGTCTTTCAGTCAACTGTCTCTTCTACGAAACTTGTAAACATACATCTTTTATATATATAGTAGTTAAATGCAAGTGTATTATAAATTTGTACAAATATATATATATATATTTGTATTAATTAATATGGCTTTGAATATTTGCAGGTTTCTGGACTACAATATGCTATCAGGATCACTCCCCAAAAAGTTGGGAATGCTACAGAATTTAACAAGTTTGTAAGTTAACATATACTATTTATTATTGTCAATATAATACTTTTATTTGTACCCGGAGTTGCGTTTTTTTTTTTCCTAAGTTTTTTTAGTGTTATGAGGTCTGAACTCTTCACTTCAAGCCTCTAGGGTAAATATTCAGTGCACACGTAAATTATTTTTCTCAATTGTAGGAGTATCGGAGAAAACAGATTAACTGGTACACTTCCACCGGAGCTCGGAAATTTGACAAGTCTTACTTCCTTGTAAGAAATTTTCTTCAGTATTAATAAAACTGCACTACATATATAATTAGCATGCCTAGATGCATACATTTAACAAAAAATATGTCACTAATTTTAGGTGAAAATTTTGAACAAATTTCATCTGGCCCTGCGTTATTTATCATGTATATTACTATTAATGTATTGATGAATTAAAATATAATTATTTGTAAACATATGAAATCAATTTAAAAACTAAATATTTGGAATTGTTTGAAATAATCTATGTTCAGACATTTTTATCTGTATTTTTGTTTATGCAGCTGGTTGCCATCCAACTATTTGTCGGGAAAGTTGCCAAACTTTGAGAACCTCACCAACCTTGAGCGTTTGTGAGTGACATATTCATAATTTATGTGTTTGCGCGAGGCGTACGTGTGTGTATATATATATATATATATCTTTATATGCTTGTAGTTTTTTTTTTTTTTTTAACAAAAGATGGAGGTCCATAATTTTAAATACATGCTTGTAGTTGTATGTATGAGAAATAACGTAAATAAACGAAACTTGCAGTGTAGTGGCTGGTAATCAGCTATCAGGCCAGCTGCCTTCCTACGTACAGAAGTGGCCTAATCTACAAAATCTGTAAGTTATAAGATTTTTAAATATAAATATATATATATATAAAGTATAAACGAAACTGGCAAAACAAAAAACAAAATAAAAAGATAGACACTAAGAATTATAGTAGTTTACCTCTCACCGTGAAGAGGTGTGTTGGATACAGCACAAATTGTGGGATTTAGCTATGGGCAATTACAATTATATTACAATATGCTATGATTGTGGGTTTAGTTATTGTTGGCCTTGATTTCATTTAGTATGCGACATTATTTGTGGAGGAATTAGTCAATGATATTTTTAGGAAATTAATCACTGTAGCTAACTCCTACATGTCCACTTGTTCAATAGAAAATTCACCTTTTTTCATATTCGTCGATCTACATTATATGTCCACTTGCCGCATGGCGTTTGTAAATATTCTTCACTTTGATCGATCGAAGTTCCGGTGATTACAACTTTCTTTCTCTTGCTCTCTCTTTGTTACGAGCACTACTTGTCAGTTACAAGCCCATATACTCTAAAATTAAGGTTACACCAAATTAATACATGCATATGTGAAAGACTTGTTATACCCTGGAACTCGATCAACTTAGACATTTTTGCGTCATGTCCTCTTAGGGAATCGGGTGAATTAGGCTCCAAAACTCAACAATTATTTATTAGGTAGTGTCCGGAATTACTTGTCAGGTGACTCCGTTTCAAATTCATTAAAAATAAAATTCACAGATGATGAAGAAAAATAGTGATAACAAAAAGAAATTTCTGAAACAAATCAAAGTATGCATGCATGAATGAAACTGTAATTACTATTATAAGATGTATGAATTGTAACTAAATGTGTGGTTTGCTGTGCTCCAGGGGACTTCAAGGAAACAATTTCGAAGGGCCTTTGCCTGATGCATATTTTCAGATGCCCTATCTTGACACTCTGTGAGTACCATTTCCAATGAAAAAAAAAAAAGTCACACTCATTTATATATAATAAGTCTAATTGGTGAATTAGTTTTTTAATCTTTGTCAAGACGGTTTGAAACGCCTCGACTTAAAAAAATACAAGTTCAAGTCCTCGACCGCTGGAGCCATGCTTCTTTAAATTTTTTAGCGTTCTTTCCCGGCAAAATCTTAATGAGTCTTTCTCTACAGGTTGATAAGTGACCTAAATGATACCAGTGACGTCAAATTCCCACAACGCGCTATAAATCTTCCCAACATATATAGAATGTGAGCTTTCTTGAGTTCTTTCATATCTTATTATATTGACTAAAATTTTAGTACTTTTTTTATTATTATATATATTTGGCTTGTCTTTGTATCTTTTTTCTTACGTAACCCTTAGAGTCCATGACTAGAATGCAATTTCCGTTAAAACTAACGCTATCATGCCGAAAGGGCTACATGGGACTTCACAAATACAAAATTAAGGTGTGATATATAGTTAGTTTACAAATTTATGGACCACAAATCATAGGTGACCCAATATGCAGGGTGAAAAGCTTGCCTCAAGTCAGCAACATATATTTTTCCTAAGAATGTACAATACTACTATTATATATATATATATATATATATATATATGCATTTTATAATTCCGGAGATTGGCCTTAAATTCCTTCCGCAGTGTACTGAGGAACTGCAAACTTACTGGCACAGTCCTAGACTACGTTGGGCAGCTTTCAACGCTAAAACACCTGTAAGGACTAGCGTGATTGAATATTTGAACTTGTAACCTCGAAAAGACTAAATAACATAGTTTTTTTGAGCGATTATCGGACACTCTTGAATATTCTTGAGCCCCGACCTGTTCTTGCACTGCAGTGACTTGAGCTTCAACAAGCTCAAAGGTTCAATCCCAGAGTCTTTTACACCAAATCTAATTTACCTGTAAGACTATATTAAAAACATTACATATATATTTTATATAGTTCATCATAAATAACAAAAGTTAGTTCAAAGCTAATGACATGCTTTATCTTCTGACTTCTGGTAACATGAACAGATCATTGGCAAGAAACATGCTTAGTGGCAGAATACCAAATTGGATATTTCAATCCACTGGAACTAGAATGTATGCTCTTAATTCATTCAAAGTCTCCAGAACATTCATTAATTATTGAAATAAAATTGGAAATCTGCGCAATGACCACATTTATCTTGACTGTTTCAGGGATCTTTCCTACAATAATTTCTCAACAGTAGATTCACCAGTACCAACTGACGTAGATCTGTGAGCGTTGGAGTTGACATTTCCTTATATACACATAATTTCCCTACAATAATATTTCATGAGTGAAAATAGTAGCGGTAAAGTACCTAATGTTTACGCTGTAGAGGTGAAAAGTTCCAAATCCTTTTATCAGAGTATTGGTACTTTACAAAGTGCCGAAACTCTAATATTTTATATAAGATTGTAACCGGTTAAATCCAATAAGTACATGTCTTATATATAATAATATCAGAGTATTGGTACTTTGTCCGGTTAAAAAATTGGAACTTGTCGTTATTTTTTAGAAGAGAATTGGTACTTATGCCGCGTATAAACCGAAAAAATATTGGTAAACTTTTGCCGCTACTATATAAAACATTGGATATTTTCGCCGCTATTAACCCTAATTTTATATAATGCTTATCTTACTCTTTTGATTTATTAATTAATAGGAACCTCTTTGCTTGTTGCTGCTGCGATGTCTCAGCTGGCACAAAACCATTTATGTAAAGCCTTCATAAACTTACATACTTGACTTGTGCTCTAAGGTAGCCATTTCTCACTGACCTTGTTTATTTGTACTTCATCACTTTCAGGCTTCAGCCCGTTGACATGATGAACCAGAATTTTCCCAAGAAAAAGTCAAAGTGTAAGTATCGAACAATGCGATTAATTCGATTGCACACGGATCTTTGTAAAACTAATTTTCTTTGATCAGTTTATTCCTTGTTTATAAACTCTGGCGGGGAGGACACCATATCCAACAAGACACGTTACGACCGAGACAACGACACGTCGCATTTTCATATCAGTGCGGCGCAGAACTGGGCCTATAGCTTCACCGGAGACTTCCTCGTAGTGACTGCGAATTCAAGTGATTATACAAAGAGAGTTCCCTGTAAGATCTCTGACTCTGGGTCTTCAGTGTACGACGACGCTCGTCTCTCGCCTGTCTCTCTCAACTATTACGGCTTTAGTCTCTACACTGGGACGTACGACGTGACGCTTCACTTTGCGGAAATTGTGTACGTAAATGATGAGGACTATAACCTTTTGAGGAAACGCGTATTTGACATCTACATTCAGGTAAAAAATCATCGACGATCTCAGAGGTTTGATGGATGTAAACAGTGGGATTTTTCGAATTCAGACTCAGCCATTGTGCAAGAACACTAAAATTAATGACACCGTGATTTCGGTCCACGGATGGAATACTTCAGAGAAATTTTACTCTGTTTTTCATCCACACACACGCGCGCACACATATATTTATATTGCTACTTGCAAGCATACATGAAATAATGAAAGGACGATCTTGTTGATGAAATTGTTCAGGGTGAGCTTGTGGTGAAGGATTTCAACATAAGAGATCAATCCGGGGGACCAAACAAAGCGACCACGTTGACATTCGAAACCGAAGTCAATGAAGACACTAATCATATTCTGGATATCCACTTGTACTGGACTGGAAAAGGGTCTTATTCCGACTGGCCGGCTTTCAATGGACCTCTCATATCAGCTATTTCCGTCAATCCTCGTAAGAGAACTCTATCGTAATTCATCTTCTCTTTTCGTCTTTTGAATAAATCACGTGTTCGATGATACACTCGCGGAAACAAGCCCCGCTAATTATACTGATCGCTTCAGGGTTCGATGTTAGTGATGGAAAGCTGAAACCGTGGCAGATAGCGTTGATTGTGGTAGCATCTCTCATTTTCGCTCTTCTTCTCTTATTGGCTGTGATTTGGTCAATGGGCTGGCTTGAGAACGAAGAGTTCAAAGGTGATTCAATGGACTAGCTTATTCATGTAATGTGACTATGATTTGGAACAATTATAACCTCATTTTCGCTTAAATAAACTCTCTTTTTGTCAGATAAAGTAAAAGTAGGCGAGTATTTCGATAATAACGTGAAGAAAGACATACATGTCCCGCTCAAGAAGCTAGTGGAAGCAACAGAAAATTTCAGCAACGGAAAAATGATTGGAAAAGCCGGCTTTCTCGGTGCAGTATACAGGGTACGTATTTAGTTCTTTTACATTTATGTTGAATTTTTTTGCTCTCTGAACTGTATAACATGTGCTATGTATATATTATACCCTACTCCAGGCCGAAGTTCTGAAGGAACCGAATATCGTTGTGGCAGTGAAAAAACTCCACCCTCGTCATAAGGGAAAAATCACCGGTTTGATCAAAAAGGAAATTAGTCATATGACAATGCTGCAAAATGACAACATTATTAAATTGTTGCACGTTCACATTGGAAAGGATCTTCAATTGCTTGTTTATGAATATATGGAAAACGAGTCAATCGAAACCGCCTTATTCCGTGAGTATTATACTATCTTATAGTAACTTTTTTCATATATTGAATTGATATTGACGAAGAGTAACGCAGATGCGAAAATGGAAACAATACCTTGGGAGAAGAGACTCGCCATCTGCGTAGGCGTGGCGAGGGGCTTGGAGTTTCTGCATAAGCATCCTGGAAAGATAGTCCATGGCAAGATCAAGGCTTCCAACATTCTTCTGGATCGAAACTACGAGCCCAAGCTTTCCGACTTCGGATTCGCAAGCGTTTACACCGAAGAAGATCAGTTTGCCGTCATCAAAGAAGAAGCTCCGAGGTGAGTAACGGTCTCAGGATCTAAAATGGTAAGGCTATCTTCACTATTTTGTTGAATATATTGTTCAACTTTAACAGAGGCTATTTAGCGCACGAGTACTGTCAAGGTGATAACCCGACGGCCAAGACTGACATCTATAGTTTCGGGGTTCTCCTGATCGAAATCGTTGCTGGGAGAAAGAATAAAGAGGTTATAGCACAGCAAGAGACCACAGATCTCGTGAACGAGGTAATTATTTGGGCATAAGTAGTCCTATTTCATCCCTCTTCTTAAGATGTAATGAATAAGAACACAATGAATTTAAATTACTAGGTAAGATAATTAAAGAAAAGAAATATTACGAACTAACGAGTTTATCGTGATTCGGGTGAAAAGAGCTACCCCACCACCATGTTGATGCCGATCAGTAGCGAACTCAGGATACAAATTTCAGGGTGACTGAATAATACGGGATTGATTGAGTGCGTATAATTTACAAGAAAAATGATTTGTAATAAAGGATGAAAATTTGAAGAGAATCTTTAGATACATGTTCCAACATTATCAAAATAAATTGCATAATAAACATAAACAAATGCAATAACCGGTTGTAACAAACAACTCACAATCCGATTTATATACTACTAGACGTGTTGCACACCTTATCTAATTACCATAAGTTAAAACAGAGCGTTTATCTTATGAACATGCCTGACAAGTATTAAATCATTATTTCACACGCGAGTAATTTCTTGTCGATGAGAACGCTGCAGGTGCACGAGCATTTCAACCAAAATAGAATAAACATAAAGGATCTGGTTGATAAGAAGTTCGCAGACGATCATGAAATCGACGAACAAGCCGAGGAAATCTTACAGTTAGCGGTGAAGTGCACGAGTCAGCCTGGTCTGAGGCCCGACATATCAGAGGTCGTGAAAGTTCTTAACAGCGTCAATAAAAAGGCTGCGGATGAGAAGTGGCCTGTCAAAGTGGCATCCACGGCTGCTGACGGATCGGGATCATCGGCATAATTCATCAACCCCAACGTCTTAAAAGTAAATATAGTATGTATGTGTGTGTGTGTGTTTGTGTGTGTGTGTGTGTTTTATTATGTAGTGTTTTATGTAATTCTGTTCTAGACTTCTGCTTGTCAATAACAGAATTTTTATATGAGATATTGCATGGGACAGCCAAATTGAAACGTTTGATTAGCCAAATGGCCAACCTTTCTTTTTTCTTTGCAAAATAGCCAAATGGTTATTTAATAACATATTTTATACCTATAATACCCTTTTAACATATTAACGTGTATTAACGTTTATTAACGTGTATTAACTAAGTTAATTTTTCTTAAAAATAAGAATATTTAGTTGTATAATAACATATTTTATACCTATAATACCCTTTTAACGTGTATTAACGAAGTTAATTTGTTTAAAAATAAAAAATCGTGATTAAAATTTTAACAAAAAATTTAATTTTTTTTTTCAAAAAAAAAAATAATTTTTTTTAAACAAATTAACCACGTTAATACAAGGG
Organism: Parietaria judaica; assembly: GCA_954871525.1. Taxonomy (NCBI): domain Eukaryota; kingdom Viridiplantae; phylum Streptophyta; class Magnoliopsida; order Rosales; family Urticaceae; genus Parietaria; species Parietaria judaica. Next base: position 5,458,488 of record OX940863.1, read on the forward strand.
TAATCCGGTCTTTCGTGATTTATTAACGTGGTTAATTGGCTATTTGACAATATTAATTAAAACATTGACTATTTGGCTAATTAGTGTTTGAAGTTTGGCTATTTGGCTATTTGCCCCTTTTTATATTGGTGTGACTTTTTATCTGCTATATCATGTGTTCGATTTACTATTTCCTTTTTCTTCTTTTTAATTTATTTATACCAGGGAGCGAAGGTATTGAACGCCTGAATTGTTAAAAGGGTAAATGAAGCAAATGCCCATTTGTGACTCAAGGTTTCAAAAAAATGCCCATTTCTATTTATGGTAATCAAAACCACAAATTAATTGAAATATGGACCAATATGCCCTTTTAATTTTTAATTAATTAATTTTTTTGAATTAATATTAATAAAATAAAATAAAATAAAAAAATTCCTTAAATGTAGGAAAAATTGATAACTGATTACTCTTTATTTTTGAATATTTTCATTCCTTAATTTTCGAATAACTTCTCAACGTGTTTAATAATTCATTCCTTAATAATTTTTAAATATCTTCTCCTTATTAATAGTTATTCTAACGATTTAATTTTAAAAAAATAAAGAATCAGTTATATTCTAACTGGTATTTTTTTGCAGAACCATTTTTAGTCGCTTGAAGGATAGAGCACCGTCCATTGAAATCTTTCTTTCGATGCATTAAAAGCCTTCGTTCAATTCATTGGTGATTATATTACGTATATTAAATTACCAATTTAAAACTGTAAATTAAATTACGAAACTACAATTACGTAACTATAGTTACGAATACGTATATGTAGTTACCAACTTTAATCACAAAATTTTTGTAATTACGAAACTACGATTACGTTACTATAATTACAAGTTACAATTACGTAACTATAATTACAAATACGTATATATAATTACGAAAAAATTATAATTACGTAACTGTAATTACAAAACTATAATTTCGTAACTATAATTACAATTACACATATACTTATAAATACGTATATATAATTACCAAATGGTTTTTGTCATTACGAAGACTCCACGAGCATCTCCGAGCACTCTGGCGAAGCCATTCTCTTCTCCGACCAACACTGAAATCGTGTGCTTCCACCAGGGTGCGAAATGTTTGCGAAGCTTCCTCGCTCTCTGACATTGCCGTCTCCAGCTCCGAGAAGTGGATCGCCGGAGACGGCGCCGGAGCGTAGCCGGCGAAGGACCAAAAAGGTTGTTGTTGTTGCTGTTAGCGGGCGGCAGGATCGTCGCGGCCGAGGTGGGCGGTAAGGGATGGTGAGGTCCGATCGCCGGCGGGAAGCTTTTATGCCGCCGGCGTATGGATGGGTTGCGGCAAAGGAGAGGTAACGGAGGCAACGAGATGCGACGAAGGTAACGAGATGCGACGGGAAGCTACATAACGGCGCGAGGCGAGGGGCCGCCGGCGTACGCGGGGCTGCCGGCGACGAAGCCACGCGTGATGGTGGCGGGGTCGGGGTGGGCGGGGTGCAACTGCCGAAGGGGGTGAACACGGAGGTGGTGTGTATTAAGGAAATTGTCAAATACCACAATTATTAATGGGTTTATAATTAAGGAAATTATCAAATACCACAATTATAGGAAAAAAATTTCAAAATTAATATATAATTAATAATAAATAAACGAAAATTAAAATTAATAACTAATAATAAGGGTAATATAGTCTAAACAAAATTATTATTGGGTATAAATTAGTTTTATGAAACTGTGGGCATTTCTTTTAAACTTTAAGTATTTTTTGGGCATTTTGTAGGTTTTCTTTTGTTAAAATGAGTATTTGCTTACTAATTTGATTCAAAAGTATTTAATTAAAATAATTAATTTAAAAAAGGTATTTCCTTCATTCACCCTTAAAAGAAAAAGAAACAAATTATGCCATGCCATTAGAATGACATGGCAATGTGACAGGCAAATGGATATACCACATGACATTCGACTAACATAGAGTGGATGCCGGATGGTAGCGGTAAAGACGTATTTTCGCGTTGCACAAATAATATGACGTTATAATCATGAACGATAGGAATAAAGAGAGTGCGGAAAAATAAAAGAACACCAATACTTTTTGGTAACGCAGTTCGGACTTCCTGTCACTACTTCTGCGGGGCACTCACCCAAATTAATCAACCAAGAGATTACAGATGAAGATTACAATCAGTAATACAAACAGGATACAAAACATAAATAACTTTCGTAACACCTTTAATAAACGAAAATTAATGTAATAACTTTCGTTTAATTAATTTATTTATAAAAATCAATTCCGAGAATTACCCGTAACACCTTTGTTCTCTGGCAGCTTCTTAAGATTGCAGCATCCTGAGAGGACCAATATCTGTAGATTCTTGAGCTCGCAAATCGAACACGGTAGTTCTTCCAGATTTGCAAGCCCGCTCAGATTCAAACACGCTAGACGCGTGAGGGTACCGATCCAATCCAATAGATTCTTCAAGCTTTCCTGGTCCAACGTACTAATGAATCCTCCAGACAAGTCCAGCATCCGAAGCGAATGCAAAGTCCCCGAGTTTTTGTTCAGGTCGATGCGATGGTCGCCTATCATGAGCAACAATGCTCGAATTTTCGATTTCTCATCGAATAAGCGCTTGCTTTTGCTTCCTCGACCTTTTTTTTCTTTTGTCTAACACATGATCGTTGTCCTCCTCACGTGAGAGAATTCCATCATCTTAATTTCTCGTGCTATCTCTTTCTTTGATCACATCAACTGTCAAGCAGAGCCAATAAGGGTCCTGAGCTTTCCAGTTCATGATCCCTTGTTCGTTGAAGCTGCAAAAACCTTCTTCCTCTGCTATCGTCATGATCATCTCACGCAACATATCGTGAATCTTGCAAGAATAGACTCTCCCATCATAGGTCCGGCAATCCTCAACCTCAACAAGGCAACGCGCTTTCAGCTGTGAGAGATATTCACGGCCCAAATCCACCGTACTCTTCTTTGATTCACGCTTTTGAAGCAGACCGTCAGCAATCCACCAGTGGATAACCTGCTCTGCGCTTATCTCGGCGTCTTCCGGGTAGATAGAGAAGCTCAGCATACAGAGCTTGAGGTGAGCGTCGAGCTCGTTGTAGCTAACCCGCAGAGTTTCAATCACTTCATCGTTCCTCGGGTTCTTATCCGAACCGTGGAAGATGTTCATCACTTCGGACCATTCTGAAAGCTTGTACTTCGTTGCCAACATTGCCCCCATTGTCTTTATTGCTAGTGGAAGCCTCCCGCATTTAGCCACAATCTGCCTACCCACTCCTTCAAACTCGGGCATATCTTTGGAAAACGCATGTATAGAGAACAATTGCCAACTTTCATCTTCACTCAGATTCCTCGGCCTATGAATTCGCTCATTGGTGCCGCGAACTGCTTGTTTCGCAACATTCTCGTCTCTGGTAGTAACGATGATGCAATTTCTTTTGTTTGGGACGTCAAAGGCCATGCACAGAGAGCTCCACCAACTCACATCGATTTTCCAGACATCGTCCATGACCACGAGACACCCTTTCTTTTTCTCAATCTCCTTCCTGATAGTTTCCAAATACTATTCTTCCCGCGTTTCAGATTTGCCAATAAATGCGGCCAACAGGGACTTCAAAATCTCGTTCTTCTTGAAGCTCTTCGAAACCGACACCCAAATCTTCTTTTCAAAGTATTCCGAAACTTCAGCATGGCAATATATCTTCCGGGCAATTGTGGTTTTCCCCAATCCCCCCATTCCGGACACCGCAACGCAGTGTAGTTTAGTCTTGTTCTCCTCGCAGATCCAATTCTTTATCTTCTCGATGTCTCCGTCTATTCCGATCACCACATCCGGGCTGTACGACTGTGAAGCAACCTTCTCGTTTTTTCTTTCCTCACCCTTGTTGGCTGTCGGATTTTCTTTCACCTTCAGAAATTTATCTAAAGTTTCTATTTGATTGGCGACTCGGCGGTTGATGTCTTTCAGGGTACATCCAGCATTAAGAGAGAACCGCGGACTGTGTTTATGCAGACTCCCAAAGAAGCCGTCATTGTACTCGACTCTGAGTTCGCAATCGATGATGACATCGTCGGCCTCGTAACTCAGTTGCCTGAGCGCGATCAGCACTGACTCAACATCCTTTTTCTTATCCTTGAGGTTTTTTCCGTCTCCAAGCAAGCCTTCGACGTGCATCATATGTTGCTGCAGCTTAGTCAATTCTTCCTTTAAGTCGGTCACGTAGCTGACGTTTTTGGCTAGATAGTCAAAGATTCGCCCAAGCACGACCTGGAGTGCACCCGATGCTAAGTCCATTCTTGATTTCTTTTGGTCTCCGCTGTAGAGTGCAAAATCACATCATTGCATAGTTGTGGCGAAAATACCTATATATTACCTGACTTATACTCTCAATTTTATTTTTTTGGCAAAAATTTTAATGATAGCAAAAAATTTGGCATAAGTAATTAAGTTTTTTCATTAATTTTTTACTGTGAAGTTTCATGCGACTATGTATTATTTGAGTTTTGACCATGTTTTCGCTCATATTGACTATATTTTTGTCTGTTTTGACCACGTGGCGACAAGAATGACATATATTGTCTTAGTTTTTGAATCGTAAAACACGTTTTGCCTACTACGCAGGAATTTAGTGTTCATTATCAACTCTTCGAAGTTCTTGCAGCTCATATGTGGTCAAAATAAATTAAAACATGATCAAATCATCATATGATGTTACACGAAACTTCACAATGGTGAGTAGTTAACGGAAAAAGTTAATTACTTAAGCCAAAAAATTTACACCATTGATAATTTTTGCCACCAAAGAACAAGAATGGGAAGTATAAATCATATTTTCTGTAACATATATGGATATTTTTGCCTCTATCCCTAAATTAAAGCCAAAAATATTCGTTCAATAATTTAAGATATATAGTTAATCTTATTCTACGAAAATCAGGTTGCGATATTCATTTATATAAAAGCACGGTTTTAAATGCCCGCTCATTGCAATATGATGTCTTATCTTTTAATTGTAACCTATATTTATATTTTCCATAGCTTAAAAGTATAGCTCTTATTTTTATATAAACACAACTACAACCTATTAATATGATGTCTTATTAATATTAGTGTGATTTTTTAGTTATTTATGTCTTACGGTTAGCTTTTATTGGCTTAAATAAGAACTTGAGCATCAAGTCATTAATACTTGATCCCAGGGGCGGATCTACCTTACGCCCAACTGTAGTCCCCCAACCCAATTATAAAATACCTAACTAGAGCTCAAAACATATTCAACCCCCCCCCCAAAAGAAAAATATTTACACGGCTATTTTAATTCATAAATGACACATGTGATGTGTTCTAAATTAGAAGTATAGGTTGTTTATTTAATTTTATTTTTACTTTGATAGGTATAGCAAATTGGCCAATGGCTCAAGATAATACTAACTTAGGAGACAAACAAAATAGTTCAATTTGAACTAAATAATAAGTAAAAATATTGTTTTAGCAATATTTGCTTAGAAAAACCCCCGACTTCTCGATATATGAGTGAAATTTAGACCAAAAACCCTTGACTTGGAGCGAGTTTTCGATCATCAATCTGAAAAGAAAAACAAAAGCAGCGAATCCTATACAATACTAAAGCACAACAGAGACTCCGTATCTTTTTTGAATTTTTTTTTTTACAAAACTATTATAGAGATAATTGACGGCTCTTCTTATTTTTTGAAACCTTCGGGAGCTTAAGAGGGACGGGAAGGGTAAAAATCCATTTGCCGTCTTCCTTTTCGAGCTTACAACCCAAGCGCTCGTAGTGTCTTTACAAATCTGACGTGTCGATTCGTAGATCCCTCGCTATATTCATCCTGTCGGTTTTGAATCCATCGGCGAATAGTGTGAGAACCAGAACGTAACTGATGAAAAGGTCGTTTTGCTCGGTTGGGAGGTGCTCTGAGTTCCCAAACAAGTTTGAGAACCTTTGATTTAGAATGTCCGGGAACTATGGCGCTTTGAGGACGAAAGACCATCCACGGAGTGAAGATCTTTGTACTTTACTAAATGATTGATGAATGAGAATATCCCAGCAAGCTCCCTCTTCTCTTCTTCATCCTATAATAAACACCCAATATACCATAAAATAAACATTATTTTTCTCTCATAAGAAACTTCATAAAGCTGCTTTTATAGAGAAATTTGATCGACCCCTCCTGGTCTATAGGCGCAGGAACAAGGGAAAAAGCATCATTAGTGGCTAATTGAGGAGCTGATTGGTGGTTTTTTGGAGAGAGGCCATCATAGCTCTCGACGGATTGACGGAGTTTGTGTGTTTCTCCCTTTCCGATCAATGACCGATTTGTGCTATCACGTTGACAGCGTAAACCATAAGTTTGTGTTGAGTTTTGTTGTCCGGGTTCTATCAAATTTCGAGCTAAGTTTGACCGCATAAAATCCGTTAACTGGTACACACGATAGGACCCGAGCCTGGCAATCAACGAGAACTGACAGAGCGCCATTGGAGTGATGAATCCCGGTTTGTTTTATAAATAACGATGCATAAAGGCATTAAGAGACAAGAACAAAACTCGAACTCGCATCTCCCTCGGGATTGGCGCCTAATCCGTAATTACAAACTACCAAAAACGCCCCGAATTACATAACGTAAATGAATTGACAAAGACGGTCAAAATCGAGATAAATGGTTACCTCAATTTGCTGCAGTTTCTTGATTCTCTTGCTAACGAAGCACGGGTAGTCATCCCATGACACTTGCGCTTCTTCTTGCAGGTTTTGGTAGACATCTTCAACGAAGTCCCACTCTTGGCCGAGGATGATCTTGTCCAGAGGATAAGCCTCGTGAGCACAAGTTGCCGCGTCATTACGCGGCGGAATGTTCCGCTCCGTGTGGGCCATGGCACTTGTTATAGATATTTTTCAGAGCCTAAAAATATTAAGACCCAGCCCAATAAACACATTAAAAAAAGGCTCAAACGCCAAAGGCCCATGAAGGCAATCCGGGTCTGCCCCAAAAAAGTCAACTCTGACCAGACTCAGAAAAATCAATGAGACCCGCCCGATAAAGTCAACTCAAACCCGACTCGGGAATATTAGCGTGGGATTTATTCCGAAAACATGCCTTTAGGGGTCGCTGCGACCCCTAATAAATAAAGCATGCCTTTAGGGGTCGACGACCCCTAATTAGGAATCGCTACGACCCCTAAAGATAAAAACATGGTTTAGGGGTCGCAACGACCCTTAAAAAATAAACCGTGCCTACGCCATCTAAATTAGGGGTCGCTACGACCCCTAAAACGGAAAAACACACCCTTTGGGGTCGCACGAGGCTCTCTATAAATACGAGAGCCCCCCACCACATTTCGGTAAGCTTTCTCAAGCCAAAAAACCTATGCTCGCCAATCATACTTTCCGATCATAAAGTACTCGACTAATGTTGAGCGTCGGAGCGAGCGACAGAAGTCCCCCCTTCTGCCCTCCTCGGGAGTTCACGTTTTTTACATTCTTTGCATGAGCAGAAAATGAGGCGGATTATCCGGAAGCGACTTTTCAGCCTATCAAAGGCGAGGAAAGGAGCTCCAAGCCCATCGTGGCCATCGCGCGGTCATTGGGCCCGGCCCAAAACGAAGTTATGGGCCGCTTTTCATGTTGATCCAAAAACGGCATTAACAGCACTTCTCAGAGCCTTTTTATTCACACCGTATCGCTTGATCGTCCCGTCCATTTCATCGTCTTCTTTCCCCATTTCTCTGCAGTATTCTTCAACAACTTAGCCAAGAAAGAGCACCTATATCAAGCACTATTGTATAAATAAGCATAGAAACATAGATACCGAGAAATTAAGGACAGTAGTTCATAGATATACCTCTTCGTTGTTTACCTCTTAGACGAGAAACCAAGGCGAGGTGAAAGCTGAGAGACAGAGAACGGCTTCATGCGAACTTTGAGAGAGAGTGAGAGGAGAGATAAGGCCAATAGGTTAGGTGGGCTTGAGACTTGGCTGAGGCCCATTTGGATTTTGGGCTTGTGGGGTCCCTAGCCACAGCAATAGGGATATTCGATGCGAGACGAGAACTGCATATACAAACAAAATAATAGAGTAGCGGGCTAGCGGCATAGGTATATTTGATGCTTTTACTATTTTTAATAACTACATTAAAAATTTAAGCATGAAAAATAACAAATATAAACCGTGAAAAAAGAAATACAACTTTTCTTTTTCACTTTCTTTCAATTAAATTTAACAATATTTTGGATGTGCCGTGTGGGGACTGAGGACGTTTTGTAAATGACACATTTAGAATTCTGCTAAATTAATCGAAAAAGCTGAAGGAAATTTTGTGAAATGCTCGACAACTTCGGTCGTGAAACGATATTGAATTTATGTCACTATAAAATTAAAATATTAGGTACTTATTAAATATTTTTCTTAGTTGTCGTATTAAGGTCTCTGCTCTCATTGTTAATTGTTTTCCCCTTGTGTCGTTTAAACTTGTTTTGATTTCCGTGTGGTTCAGTTTGCTGTCGTTTGCTGGATTGATTTCTTTATCCACTGCCTGATGTCGTTTAAGATATATTTCTAAAGCCATACATGTCGTTTTCAAGTGTTATGTGTATTTTGTTGTCGCAGGTTTTGTTTGAACCCCTCTCTGTCGCCAAAGTCTACCGAGTCTTGCGTCCTTCTCTGTTCGTCTTCAGTTAGTTTTTCAGCAACACCCAAAGAACTTCCGCGACAAGGTATGAGGTATCAATCCTCCATTAAATCCTAAATCCTAATTATTGTTGGGTTAATAATTGGGCAAAGACAAGAACAAACCAGATACGACATCTACAACAAACCATCAATTAATTTAACGAAGTTGACACCCAAAAAAACACAAATAATAAAACGGGACTCAATAAAATTAAGAGTTTACACACAAACATTTATTTGTCTTATTATACATTACATCCATAAACCACTTAGTAATGTGGCATTTACTTCATATGATATATAAACTCAAATCACAAACTAATTTAATTGATGTTCTTAGAAATTTAATTTTCGATCTCATGTGGATATGACCAACTTTTCATGTAATCACATCATCGGTATGTCTTCTTCAGGTCCGTTTTTTACTCGGCCGCCACACATTCTCCTCCATATCATCCGGAAGGTTTTTCACTCTGCTGCAATCGATTACCTCTAAGTACCGCAGCGCTTTCATGGCCTCCTTCATAACTGTCCAATCAACGTTCAAGCTTTTCATGTCTTTCAAACGCAAGCCTTCGAGAGCTCCCCACTTGGCGTTGCGAGGGGTGAGCCATTCGCTGACGTATTGGGCCTCCTCGATGCAGAGATACTGCAATTCTTTCAGCTTTGACGGGTCAATCCACTGCGGAAGCTTATCGCGGTGGTAGTTCCGAAGATACAGCTCTTTCAGGCTTTCCGGAGGGGCGAGCCGGTCCAGCATTATCGAACCGTTTCTGAAATTACCCGTGTCGAGATCCAGAGTTTTCAGTCTGCTTAGCCCCGAGAAAATCTTGCTCCACTCCTCTGTATCGTCGGATATTTCCGCCTCGTCGTTGCTGCTTATCACAACATGTAGCACCCTCAGTTGCCTAAGGTTTCTCAGCTCGGGAAGGCCGAAGATCTTCGCCTCCGATTTTGCCCGTCCGACAGTCAGTTTTGCTCCGTTTAGCTCTTGAAGATTAGAGAGTTTCCTCAAGCTTTGAGGTAGCGAATTAAGGTGCGAAGAGTTGCCCAAATGCAAGACGATGAGCTTCTTCAGCTTGCCTATCTTATCTGGAAGCTTCTTCAGGTTGCAGCATCCTCTGAGCACCAATAGCTGGAGATTCCGGAGTTCGCAGATCGAAGATGGCAATTCTTCGAGACATGTGAGCTCGCTTAAATTCAGACAAGCTAGGCGCGTGAGAGCACTGATCCAATCCAGCAGATTCTTCACCCGTTTCTGGTCCAGCTGATTAATGGAGCCTCCGGACAAGTCCAGCATCCGCAGAGACGGCAGCAGCCCCGAACTTTTGTTCAGATCCATTTGGCGGTCCGTCATGAGTAGCAAAGCTCGGATCCTCGAGTTTTTCTCGAACGAGCACTTACCTGGGCTTCCCTCATCTGAGAGTATTCGACGGCCTTCGCTTCTCGTGCTGTCTCTTTCTTTGATCACATCGAGCGTCAAGCACATCCAGTACGGATCCCGGTCACCCCAGTTCATGATCCCCTGCTCATTGAAGCTGCAAAACCCTTCTTCCTCTGCGATTTTCATCACCATCTCCCGCAGCATATCATGGATCTTACACGAGTAGACTCTCCCGTCGTAAGGCCGGCGTTTCCCGACCTCCACCAAGCAACGGCTCGTGAGCTCCAAGAGATATTCATGGCCCAAATCCACCATACTCTTCTTCGATTCACGCTTTTGAAGAAGACCCTCTGCCACCCACCAGTGGATAACCTGCTCTGCGCTTATCTCGGCGTCTTCCGGGTAGATAGAGAAGCTCAGCATACAGAGCTTGAGGTGAGCGTCAAGCTCGTTGTAGCTAACCCGCAGAGTTTCAATTACTTGATCATTCCCTGTGATCTTCTCCGAGCCGTGGAAGCTGTTCAAGACCTCCGACCATTCCGACAGTGTGCCCTTCGTCGCCAACAACGCCCCCATTGTCTTGATTGAGAGTGGAAGCCTCCCACATTTATCCACAATCTTCCGACCCACTTCCTCAAACGCGGGCTTTTCGGTGGAAAACGCGAATCTAGAGAACAATTGCCAGCTTTCTTCTATACTCAGGGTTCTCGGCCTATGAATTCGGTCGTCATCGCCACGAACAGCTAGTTTTGCAACATTCTCGTCTCTGGTAGTAACGATGATGCAATTTCTTTTGTTCGGGACGTCAAAGGCCGAGCACAGAGAGCTCCACCAACTCACGTCTTCGATTTTCCAGACATCGTCCATGACAATGAGACACCCTTTCCTTCTCTCGATCGCTTTCCGGATCTCTCCCAAATAGTCACTGTATTTCAATTGCGATAACCTCCAACTGCCTACCAATACGGCCAACAAGGACCTCAGAATCTCGCTCTTGTTGAAATTCTTTGAAACTCTAACCCATATTTTTGTATCAAAGTATTTCGGAATTTCAGCGTGGCCATAGATCTTCTGGATGACCGTGGTTTTTCCCAAGCCTCCCATTCCCGACACCGCGACCCGATGTAGTTCCACCTTGTTTTCTTCGCAGATCCAATTCTTTATCTTCTCAATGTCTCCGCCTATTCCAATCACCACGTCCGGGTTAAACCACTGCGACGCAACCTCTTCGTCGTTTTTGGGCTCTTCCTTGTCGGCTTTCAGTTTTTCTTTTAACTCCAAAAACTCCTTTAAGGTGGCCAGTTGTTTGGTCAGTCGGCAGTTGATTTCTTTCAACTGCTTTCCAGCCTGATGAGAAAACTTCAGATCTCGTATCCCCGAGAAGAAACTGTCGTACTCGTCTCTGAGTATGCAATCAGCAATGACATCGTCGGCCTCGTATACGAGCTCTCTGAGCGGGATCAACACCGGCTTGACATGAGCTTGTCTCAGCTTGAGATTCTCCTTGTCATTGAGCAGGCCGTCGACGTGCTTCAGATATTGCTGCAAGCAAGCAAACTCCGCGTTTAAGTTGGTCGCGTAATCAATGTGTTTGGCTCCGATGTCGAATACTCGCTCCGTTAAGGCCTGGATCGGGGCGGCTGCTAGCTCCATTGACTCTTGATCTCTAGGATAGACGATGAAAAATCAAGTGTGCCCTTTAAAGAGCAAGATTATATATATTAGAACCTCATTAAACTAATACTCGATAAGTTAATAACCTCGATAAAATAATATTTTTATATGGTCCCGACTCTAACTATCATGACTAAATTTTACCTCGCTAAACCAATAACCTCGATAATATAATAAAATCCTCCGGTCCCAACAATATTAATTTATAGAGCTCTGACTGTTGTAATTTATCTTCACATTTTAGTCCAAACACGAGACACGGAGCTAAATAAATGAGTTCTGGAATCTATTTGAAATTTGGGTGTGTCAAATTGTCACGAACGCAAATACGATAGCACAAATTTGACGAGATCATTCACGGTAAATGTAGACGCATAATTCATAAAAATATATGCATGGAATGAAACTATTATATTACTTCAGTTAAATATTTTTTTAAAAAATTATTCATCCTTTAATATTACTAGCTAATATATAAATATTAATGAAAAATAAAAAGAACATGATAAAATTTTATGTATTTAGGCTCTACAGTAAATAAAAAATTGTTGAAAATATGCCGCTCCAAAACTCAAGCATCGGAGTATTTAAACCGCAAATATCTCTTTTCTTTATTTGCAAATTATGCGAAAGAATATAAAATCCTTTGAAAAGTTAATCACTTGACAAAGCTACAGGCAGTTGTATTAAGCAGTGGTAATAATAATTAAAAAAAATTAATAATTAGTTGACTTAATTACATGCCTCGCAATGTATACAGATCTTGCTCAATCGTCACTCCAAAAATCAAATATGGATCCCTATGCAATCATCTTCAAAGGCCAAAAACATCACAACATGGTAGGAGAGAGAATCCAACGACAAAACCGAAGAAAATATAGAAAAAAGCGAAGGACATACGAAATATCAGGAACTCATGGTGGCTGGTCTGCTTTGTTATGAGTCTGTGAAAAAGCCATTATCTGATTTGAAGCTTTCTTTGCTTGTTGCAAACTACCGAGAATCTGGAGTTGATGAATTAGTCAGAAGCAAAGTGTAAGATATGAAGGGTAAAAGAGAATAATTTTTAGTTTATTATAGCAAAGATCAGGAGAGACTAGAACTGATCAAGACCGACACTTGTCCTTTTGTTTTTCTTTTCAAATGTTACAGTGAAATCAACTTGCACATACTTTGGCTCGACTCGTACCGGTGCTAAAGGCAGAGATATTTGTGCTTACGAGCTCTTTTCATCTTTTGGGTCCGTATATATAGTTTGTATTGATTTAATTAAATTGATATTAATGTTTTTTTGTTTGCAATTTTCTTGTTTGTTATGTAGTTGTTTTGTAAGTTAATATCAATTTTGAATTTGTAAGTCCGGCACACACAATTTTCCTCCGCTGCAAACTTGTAATAATAATATATATAAATAAATATCATACACAAGGTCTTAAATTTCGCGAATATCAGACGAATTACGAATACTCATTTTTTCCGACCTATCGGCAACTTTTTCGTTTTTTTCTTCTTCAAATTTTCATAGAATAATCGCATGTCATTTCACTATAGTTGTTGTTGTTGTTTTTGTTTATAGCTTATAAATTAAATAAAATTTCAAGAAATTTTTCACAAAATCTCAGCATGTGATCATTTCAAGAAGTTTTTTTTTTTTTTAATTAAAGATGGAGGCCCGAAATCTCGCTAAGTGAAACTTGAGTTCAACCTAGGTTGGCACCCAAGAAACACAAAGTAAGAACCGGAGCTCGGAATAATATAAATGAAAATAGCGAAGTTTACATAACAAATCAAAAGAGAAGAAAATGATCTAAACCTAAAGTTCTCTCTCGAACCAATGTCATAGTTTACAAAAGACGAAGTAAAATCCGTGTGCGAAGGCCAACAATGATGACCTAAATTTTGAGCACCAAAACTAGCTAATGCATCAACTATTCTATTTCTTCTTTTTCTTCCCGAAAGATATGAAATACTCTAAAATTAATGACTTCCACAAAGCGGATGCATTTGGACCAGCGAACCCGTAACTTTCAAAGAATCAAACTTGATTTCTTCTGAAAAGGTTGAACTACGTATGTAGAATCACACTTGAGCCATAGGTTAAGACAATGAAATTCCATATGGCCTTGATGATGAAATCCACGATAGGTCCTAAAAATGCCTCCAGCTCTTGCAATTTCCGGAGTACCCATCAAAGTACCATTCGTGTTACATTTTAACCACGCTGTAAGATGAAAACGCCATACATCATGAATGATTTTTTGGAGCTTATCTGGGCTGAATGTCAATACCGACAATCATCAAAATTTTAAGATCCTCCAAAGTGCTTCCAGTCCCCAACTTGAAGAATCTCATCATCAAATAAAGATGAATTTCTAATATGTCAAACTATCCAAATTGTGGAGATAATATCAATATTCCAAACCACAAAAACCCGTGGGTTCAGATTAACAGAAGCGACGTTAGAAAGCAACAAGGCTAGCAACCTTTCTCTATTAAGGGGTTAAAGAAAAGGGTTAATCCCAGTAAAAGGTCCAATACTTTCAAAAAATAGACCAGTACGTTCCAATTCTTCTTTTTTGCCTGGACAAAGTTCCAATACTTTAGTTTTGAATCCCTATTGGTGCCTCCGTCAAAATTTTCGTCCTCCACCGTTACTCATGCCACGTCAAAATTTTGGTTTTATATTCCAATTCTTTTCTTTTACCCGGAAAAAGTTCCAATTCTCTGGTTTTGTCTCCTCATTTCACTTCCGTGAAAATTCTGAACCATGGATTATGCCGTTTTCGGGGCTTGGAAAAGCAATTGTGCTCCCGTTTAAGTACATATCTCACTAATGTCTTTGATCGTCCAACTTTCTGATGGCTAATTTTCCCTAAAAATGAGGAGAAAAACTTGTAACGGTAGCATGAGTAACGGTGGAGGATGGAAATCTTGACGCATATACCAATATGGTACAAAACCAATGAAATGGAACTTTGTCCAAAAAAAAAAAAAAACAATTGGAACTTACTAGTCCATTTTTTGAAAGTATTGAAATTTTTGCAAGGTTTAACCCTAAAGAAAATGCCATAAAATAGCAGCCCAAACCGAACTCGCAAAATCGCAATGAACAAAGATAAATAATTTTTTTATCTTTGTTCATAAACGACACAGAGAAATTTATAAACGACACAGAGAAGCTAACAAATTTTTTTTTCTTCTGCAAAATTAGCTTTGTTGGAAGGAAACCTAAGAAAGCTCTCCAATAATTAATATACTTCGAAGGCGGGAGAAATTCTTTCCATAAAATTTTTTGCCACTGATGAAGAAGCAAATTATGGTTAGAACATAATTTATGCCACACGTCATCCAAATCCTCGTTAAATATGTAAAATGTAAAATAATACTTCATATATTGAGAAAAATTGAAGTTCTTTCTCAAATAAATATTGTCATGATTTATATAAAAACGGATGATTAATTCAGATGCAAAGACTATCAATAATAATTCGAATTCTCAGCACTCTATTGCTCGATCAAAAAATACTCTAAAATCAATGAGCTCGACGAATCAAATGCATCTAAACTATTGAGTTATTTTATGAATAAAAATTGAATACAAAAATAAATTTAAAATTTTATTTTTAAGTCCATGATCGTGGCTGTTATGATTCACTCATTCATTGAAGCAATTATTATTTGTTTTTTTTATTTTATTTTATGGAATTGGAACAACTTCCTAAAGCTAACAAAGTAAGTGGACGGTCCACTTTTTCTTTCTTTTTGAATTTTATATTGATACAAAATAAAGTTTCCATCTAAAAGAAGAAAAAAAGAAGTTGCTTTATTCGTAGTTACGTGGTAGAAACCGAAACATTTTTTTTATTTTTAAACATAAGCTCATTAATTGATGCTTTAATTTTATCTTATTATATAAGACCATAAATGTTCTGTTATCTCTACATGTATCTCTGCCTCCCTCTCTTCATTTTGCTTCCCTTAATTCTTAAAAGTCCTGGGTGCTATTGTGCAAGTAGATATGTAATTTGATTGTAATCAATAAGTTAAGTTTTTTTTTTTTTTTTTTAATAAAGACTAAAAGTCTGCCTTAAGAAACGAGATTAATAAGTTGAGTTAAGATTTTGGTTATCTTTTTCCTAGGGGTGTACAAAAAAGACCCTAAACCGAATCTAAAACCGATAACATTAATTTACCGATTTTTTCATTAATGAAAATTTAGCTTTTTTTGAAATACCAAAAGATGCGGTTTAAACCGCTACCGCTTTTTGCTAAATGGTAGCGGTTACGGGTTTCACGGTGAAAATCGCTACCGATTACCGATTAACCCGATAATAAATTTGTATATTTAAAAATAGATAAATGTAAGACTTTTAGCATTCAATATCTATATAACAATGTTTTGGCATAAATTTTCTCATTCATTGATTCATTCAATCTTATTTTATTTTGAACAAATTTTGTTGTAAGTACAATTATTTCTTCCGTTTGAATAAGAATAAGTAAATATCAAGAGAAATTGACTCTAATTAAATTATTCCATCAATTAGTTCTTTTTTTATACTTTAGATTATGTAGTACTAATTTGACTTTTAAAAAATATGATGATTATATTGCGTTCCATAAAAATGCGGTAAAAACCGAATTTAAACCGAATTTAAAACCGATATATCGGTAATTGGTAAAATTGGTTTTAAACTTCAATAGCGCGGCTTTCGGTTCTAAAATTTAAAAAACTGAAAATGCGGTAATCTATATAAATAAGTATGAAAACCGAACCGAAAACTCGTTTGTTCACCCCTACTTTTTCCTTAGAAATTAAATTGATAATATATATATAAATTATTATTCAAGCTGATAATATATCCTAAATTAACCTAAATTATGGTATTTGAGAGCTTTCATAAAACTTGGAGAAGATCTTTCAAAAAAAAAAAAAAAAAAAACTTGAAAGATAAGAAGTTTTGGCGAAAGTCATGGATGCTTATGAGATAATTGTCAACCTGGCCAACCTGGCTTATCCACATGTGACACGACACGACTCTCTAATAAAAAAAATTCACCTTATTTTTCCAAATATTCCAGGCACTAAAAAGCAGAACAAACAACAAAGTAAGGGAAATAAAGTTAAAAAAAAAACAAAACAACAAAGTTCAAGTTCGGAACATTTGTCCTTTTGTTTTTCAATTCCAATGTTAAGGGAAATAAACTTGTAGGTACTGGCTCAGATATTGTGCTCACGAGCTCTTTGCTTCTTTTAGGTCCGTATATACAGTTTGTTTAGATTTAATTAAATTGATATTAATGTTTTTTGTTTGCAATATTCTTGTTGTTATGCAGTTGTTTTGTAATTTGTAAGTTAATATCAATTTTGAATTTGTAAGTCCGGCACCCAATGTTTCATTTTCTTTTAATTATGTACCCAATCTTTTTTTTGGTGGCTATAATACCCAAAGTTCATTCCGTTATCGCAAAACGTACCCGCCGTCTATTTCTCCGTTACCGCTCCCCACGTGGCACACATTTGCTGCCACTTGTCATTTTATCCCGCCACTTCAACACTGCGAAATAAAAACAAGGGTAAACTGCGGCTAAAGTACCCATTGTTTCATAAAATTTGAATTTCTCGGGTGACTTATTTAGATCGATTTTTGGGTTGACTTTTTTACACCGGACTCGGATTGGCTTTTCGGGCCGGGCTCTGTATATACAATTTATATATATATATATAAACAATATATATAAAAACTGTATATATTTATACTTTATATTAATTTATATATTTAGTATTGTAAGTTTATATATAATATAAAGCATAAATATATATAGTTTATATATATTGTATATACAGAGCCCGGCCCGAACAGCCAACCCGAGTGCTATGTAAAAAAGTCAACCCAAAAATCGATCTAAATAAGTCACCCGAGAAATTCAATTTTTTTGAAACATTAAGTACTTTAGCCGCAGTTTACCCTTGTTTTTATTTCACAGTGCTGACGTGTCCGGATAAAATGACAAGTGGCAGCGAATGTATGCCATGTGGGGAGCAGTAACGGAGAAACAGACGGCGGGTACGTTTTGCGGTAACGGAATGAACTTTGGGTATTATAGCCACACAAAAAAAAGATTGGGTACATAATTAAAAGAAAATGAAACATTTGGTATTTTAGCCACAGTTTACCCTATATATAAATAAATATCATGCACAAGGTCTTAAATTTCGCAAATACCCGATGAATTATGAATACTCATTTTTTTCGACCTATCGGCAACATTTTCATATTTTCTTCTTCAAATTTTGATAGAATACTCGCATGTCAATTCAATAAGTTTTTTTAATTAAAGATGGAGGCCGGAAATCTCGCTAAGTGAACTTGAATTTAAACTAGGTTGGCACCCAAGAAACACAAATTAGTAAGAACCGGGGCTCGGAATAATATAAATGAAAATATAGAAGTTTACATAAGAAATCAAAAGAGAAGAAAATTATCTAAACTTATAGTTCTCTCTCGAACCGATGTCATAGTTTACGAAAGACGAAGTAAAATCCGGGTACGAAGGCAAACAATGATGACCTAAATTTTAAGCACCAAAACTAGCTAATGCATCGACTATTCTATTTCCTTCCCGAAAGATATGAAATACTCTGAAATTAATGACTTTCACAAAGCAGATGAATTTGGACCAGCGAACCCGTAACTTTCAAAGAACCAAACTTGATTTTTTCTGAAATGGTTGAACTACGCATGTAGAATCACACTTGAGTCATATGTTATGCCAATGAAATTCCATATAGCCTTTTCAACCTCAAACTACTTTTTCATCACATTAACTTCATATGCGAAAGGGGAGTCAATGTGAAAAGAGAACGAGCCATGATGAAATCCACGATAGGTCCTAAAAATGCCTCCAGCTCCCGCCACTTCCGGAGTACCCATCAAAGAACCATTCATGTTACATTTTAACCACGTTGTAAGATGAAACCCAAACAACGTGAAAGATTTTTGGAGCTTCTATGGGTTGAATGTTAATACCGAAAATCATTAAAATCTTGATATCCTACAAAGTGCTTCCAGTCCCCAACTTGAAGAATCTCATCATCAAATAAAGATGCATTTCTAATATTTCAAATTAGCCAAATTGTGGAGATAATACCAATATTCCAAACCGCAAAAACCTCGTGGCTTCAGATTAACAGAAGCGACGTTAGAGAGCAACAAGGCTAGCGACCTTCCTCTATTAAGGGGTTATAGAAAATGCCATAAAATAGCAGCCCAAACCGAACCCGCAAAATCGCAATGAACAAAGATATAGTCAGAGTCCTCCACCTGATTATTGCATAAACGACACAAAGAAGCTAAAGAAAGTTTTTTTTTTTTTTTTTGCAAACTTAGCTCTGTTGGAAGGAAACTTAAAAAAACTATCCAACAAGTAATAAACCTTGAAGGCGGGGAAAATTCTTTCTATAAAAACTTTTGCCACTGAAGAAGCAAATTATGGTTAGAACATAATTTATTGTAGATGGTTTATCGAAAACATTAGGTTGCTAAACACACATCATCCAAATCGTCGTTAAATACGTAAAAAGTAAAATAGTACTTCATATATTGAGAAAAATTGAAGTTCTTTCTTAAATAAATACTGTCATGATTTATATAAAAACAGAGGATTAATGCAGATGCAAAGACTATCAATAATAATTCAAATTCTCAGCACTCTATTGCATTCTCGATAAAAAAAAAAAACTCTAAAATCGATGAGCTCGACGAATCAAATGCATCTAAACTTTTAAGTTATTTTATGAATAAAAATTGAATACAAAAATAAATTAAAAAATTTCTCTTTAAGTCCATATGATTCACTCATTCATTGAAGCAATTATTATTTGTTTTTTATTTTATTTTATGGAATTGGAAGTTGGAACAACTTCCTAAAGCTAACAAAGTGGACGGTCCACTTTTTCTTTCTTTTTGAATTTTATATTGATACAAAATAAAGTTTCCATCTAAAAGAAAAAAAAAAGGAAAATTATGGCAAAAATATCCAACCTTTGGTCAACGTGCCTCCCGTGTACCCAACCTTTAAAACTGACGGCAAAAATACGCAACGTGCGTTGACCGTGACTTTGGCATGAAAACGTTAATTTTTCCGTTAAGATCTGCCATTAGCGGCAAAAATACCCAAACTTTTTTTTTTCGAAAAAAATTAATTTTTAATTTTTTAATTTATATTTTTTTCTTCACTTGATTAGTGATAATTACTTGAATTTCAAATACATGGTATTGCACAAAAGTTAGTCAAAACATCAATTGATTTCTTAATGTGCTTGTATAAGCTACATTTGCTAATAAAAATCTTATTATTATGAGAAATTTTAAACATAGCATTACACAAAAGTCGATCATGATATCAATTATCAATTGTATATTAATTTTCTTGGAGAAGCTAATTTGCTGACTAAACCTAATCATGAATAAAACAATTACATAATTAATTTAAGTTTGACAGTCAAACTTTAAACAAAAACCCAATCATATTGTTTTTGTTACATTTGACTATCTAAATATATAGCCTGGCATCTCAAAGAAATATTATATAATATGTATATATATATATATATATGAAACTCTTAGCGCATATATTCTCAAATTATGACCATTACTTATATTTTTATGTCTTTTTTTGGTCGGAACATACTTTGAAGTCTTATTTTGTTATCGGGGATACTTTTAGAGACGTTAATTAGCCGAGTTAATGTCTTCACATTGCTTCAAATTCTAAGTATGAACCGAATTAACATCTTCACCATTACCCTTTTCACTGGAAATTGACCGTTTAAGATCGAATTAACACTGTCAATTAATGTCTCCGTATTACAAAAAATGACTTAAGAATATATGCCGGTATAAAATATTATCAATAATCAATAAGGCTTGATTAGTAATAATTGGCTAAAAGAACTCCCTTGGGATCCCATTAAAATCCTTACCCTTAAATACGCATGCTAAGAAATATGAATAGAGCCGAAGGAAGCTATGAAACACAATGAAAACCAACTTAAGGTCATTCTCCAAATAAGCCCTCATCGGAGGCCGATCCAACGCCGCAAACCGCGTCCTCATCGGAGGCCGGACGCGCCCTCATGCGCGGCGTTTGTGCCGGACTCACTACTTCACGCGCGCACGCCTCTGTTGACGTAACCCTTTTGAGGGCGCGTGAGAGCGCGTAAGGAGGGCAGAAGACGCGTGGCTGCACGTGGCAGCGCGTGGTGGCTCGTGTGGGGCATGTGGGGCCGCCCGAGGTTCTCCTGGCCTACTTTAAGGGTCCGGTAGCGTTCCGAGGCCATTTCTTGCAAACTTTATGACTTTTTGAGTATCTTGATATTTTTGGAAACATCTGGACACTTTATTTTGCGAAAACGGACTTCCGGTGAATATCTCGGGCTAAAATTAACTTTATTTAATAAAAGAAAAATTAATTATATAACTTTCCTTTTATTAATTTATTAAAAATCAATTACTTAAAATACCCGTAACATTATGTTTAAAATTTCTCATAATAATAAGATTTTTATCAACAAATGTAGCTTATACAAGCACATTAAGAAATCAATTGATGTTTTGACTAACTTTTGTGTTTTTCCATGTATTTGGAATTCAAGTAATTATCACTAATTAAGTAAAGGAAAAAAAAATTAAATAAATTAAAAAATAATTAAAAAAAAAGTTTGGGTAATTTTGCCGCTAACGGCCACATGGTGGATGTTAACGGAAAAATTAACGTTTTCATGCCAAAGTCACGGTCAACACAGGTTAGGTATTTTTGCCGCCAGTTTTAAAGGTTAGATACACAGGAGACACGTTGACCAAAGGTTGGGTATTTTATCATAATTTTCCTAAAAAAAAAAGTTGCTTTATTCGTAGTTACGTGGTAGAAACCGAAACATTATTTTTTATTTTTAAACATAAGTTCACTAATTGATGCTTTAAATTTATCTTATTATATAAGACCATAAATGTTCTGTTATCTCTACATGAATCTTTGTCTCTCTCTCTTCATTTTGCTTCCCTTAATTCTTCTATCTTAAAAAAAAAAAAAAATTCTTAAAAGTCATGGGTGCTATTTGTTATTTATGCGAAGCCTAATTCAATTGGGAAAGTCATGATTAGCTTAGGGGTAATATTGGTATTTCCTCTATGTTGCTTTTAGACTTTCATGATGGTAAAGTTGTCTTCTTGGACAAGCTTTGACCAAGGCAAAAGAAAAGAGCTCGTGGGTTTCTTCATCCTTCAAGAAGAGAAAAAAGGTGAGAGCTTTGCATATAGAGCTTGGAGAGAAACACTTGTAAACACAAGAGAAGAGTGAGTGAGCTCGAGGGTGTATTCGAACAACTCCGTTGGAGATTCTAGTGGATCATATTTGCAAGCGGCAAGTGGACATACCTCCCGCATTGGGGGCGAACCACTATAATCTCCGGTGTCACTTTATTTCGCTTTCTTGCCATTATTTCGTCTTCGGTTCAAAGGGGATTCGGTGATTATTCCATAACAACTGGTATCAGAGCAACCGGGTTGTGTTGCGATCTAGAAGACGATGGGTGGAAACGATGGGTTGGTGCAAAGCTTGAAGTTCGATGGTTCGGACTACGCGTTTTGGAGAATGCAAGTCGAAGACTACCTCTATGGTAGAGAGCTTCATCTTCCTTTGGGTTCGAAACCAGAGGATATGGATGAGGCTGAATGGGCTCTGCTCGACAGAAAAGTGCTCGGAGTTGTGCGGTTGACGTTGTCGATGAATGTCGCGCACAACGTGGCGAAGGAGAAGACCACGGCGAGCATGATGAAAGCTCTCTCCGATATGTACGAGAAACCCTCGGCGAACAACAAGGTATTTCTCATGAAGAAACTTTTCTATTTGAGAATGGAAGAAAGTGGGTCTGTAGCTACTCACTTGAACGAGTTCAACACCATAGTCAATCAATTATCGTCCGTTGAAATAGATTTTGATGATGAAGTTCGTGCCCTAATTTTGTTGGCGTCTTTACCACCGAGTTGGGAATCGATGAGGGCAGCGGTTAGTAACTCCGTGGGTACTTCCAAGTTAAAGTTCAACGATGTCAGAGATCGTATTCTTGCAGAGGAAGTTCGGAGAATCGATTCAGGGGAAGCATCGTCGAGTTCTGCGTTGCACGTAGAACACAGAGGCAGAGGAACCGAGAAGAGCCACAACCGGAACAAGGGCAGATCAAAGTCAAATAATGGCAGAGGTCAGTCAAGATTCGGACGAAAAATAGAGTGTTGGAATTGTGGTAAAACGGGCCACATGAAGAAAGATTGTAGAGCTCCGAAGAAGAAACATAAAATAGAGAAGATGCCGTAAATGCGGCTACCGAAGAAGTCGGTGATGCGTTATTCTTGTCGGCCGACAACCCGGTCAGTGGAGTTGTTGAGGATAAGGGTGATGCGCTATTGTTGTCCGTTGATAGCCCGATTGATAGTTGGGTGCTTGATTCGGGAGCGTCTTTCCACACCACTCCGAACAAAGAGCAAATGGAGAACTACGTTGCGGGGAACCTCGGGAAAGTCTATTTGGTCGACGGAATACCACTAGATATTGTTGGTACCGGGGACATCACCTTGAAGATGCCAAACGGACGCACGTGGAAGATTAAGAAGGTTCGACATGTGCCGAAATTGAAGCGCAACTTAATTTCGGTAGGCCAACTCGACGAAGAAGGCCACACGATAACCTTTGGCGATGGAGCGTGGAAGGTAGCAAAAGGTGCTTTGGTCGTTGCCTGCGGCCATAAGACCGGCACCCTTTATATGACGACAAGTTGTTCCGACTCGGCCGCGCTCGTGGACAATGCCAACAAGTCCGAGTTGTGGCACAATCGACTTGGACACATGAGCGAGAAAGGTATGAAGATTCTCGTGAAAGACGGAAAGATTTCCGAGCTCAAGTCGGTGTACCACCATTTGTGCGAGAGTTGTGTGCTTGGGAAACAACGGCGAGTTAGTTTCTCAAATGGAGGGAGAGAGTTGAAGACCGAGAAGTTAGAATTGGTTCACATGGATGTGTGGGGACCGGCCCCGGTTGCTTCCCTCGGAGGGTCACACTACTATGTGACGTTCATCGACGACTCAACAAGAAAGCTTTGGGTCTACTTCATGAAGCACAAGTCCGATGTGTTCACTGTTTTCAAGAAGTGGAAAGCTTTGGTTGAGAATGAGACAAACTTGAAGTTGAAAAGTATGAGATCCGACAACGGCAGAGAGTACATTGACGGAAACTTCAAGAGATATTGTGCCGAACATGGGGTTAAAATGGTGAAGACCATCCCCGGAATGCCTCAACAAAACGGGGTAGCGGAGAGGATGAACCGGACCATAAATGAGCGTGCAAGAAGTATGAGGTTACACTCCGGGCTACCGAAGACGTTTTGGGCCGATGCGGTTAACACCGCGGCGTACTTGATCAACCGAGGACCATCCGTTCCATTAAATTTCTGAATTCCGGAAGAGGCTTGGAGAGGGAAGAAGGTAAACCTTTCTCATTTGAAAGTGTTTGGTTGTTTGTCTTATGTTCATATTGATGCAACTTCTAGAAGTAAGCTTGATGCAAAGTCTAAGAAGTGTTATTTTATTGGCTATGGTGACTCCGAGCTTGGTTATCGTTTCTGGGATGACCAAAACCGGAAGATCATCCGAAGCAGGGACATCATCTTCAATGAACAAGTGTTGTACAAAGACAAGCTTCGAGAAGTCCCGGAAAGCCGCGTAACGGAGAATGAAATATCAGCGGTGGTTGATTTGAATGAGTTTCCGGCACACGAGTCGCAAAGGGCTGCCCCGGAAGTGGGAGAACAAGCAGCCGAAGAAGAACATCGGCATGAGAGTGATGAAGAAGGCGATGAAGAAGTTGAACCCCCGTCAATTCAACAAACGCCGATCACCGAGCTACGCCGATCTTCTCGGGTGAGAAGGCCAACGCAAAGGTTCTCACCGTCGCTCAACCATATTTTGCTCACCGACAAGGGTGAACCCGAGAGCTATGATGAAGCTAAGGAAGTCGATGAATCGAGCAAGTGGGAGTTGGCGATGAAGGACGAGATGGACTCGTTGTTGTGCAATAAAACGTGGGAATTAGCCGAGCTACCGGCGAAAAAGAAGGCGTTACACAACAAGTGGGTCTACCGGATAAAGGAAGAACACGACGGGAGTAAGCGCTACAAAGCGCGGTTGGTCGTGAAGGGCTTCCAACAAAAGGAAGACATTGACTACACCGAGATTTTCTCTCCGGTAGTCAAGTTGGTAACTATCCGAACCGTCCTTGGATTGGTAGCGAAAGAAGATCTACACCTTCAACAAATGGATGTGAAGACGGCGTTTCTTCACGGGGATTTGAAGGAAGAGATCTACATGAAACAACCGGAAGGCTTCGAGGTCAAAGGCAAAGAGAAGATGGTGTGCAAGCTCCAAAAGAGTTTGTACGGCTTGAAACAAGCTCCGAGACAATGGTACAAGAAGTTCGACTCTTTCATGAAGAAAGCCGAGTTCGTGAGGTGCGAGGCGGATCATTGTTGCTACTTCAAGAGACTTGAAGACTCTTACATGATTTTTCTCCTCTACGTCGATGACATGCTCATAGTGGGAGCAAATCTTCATGAAATCGAGAAGTTGAAGAAAAGATTGTCAAGGAAATTTGCGATGAAGGATCTTGGTGCCGCGAAGCAAATCCTCGGGATGAGGATTATCCGAAGCAAGGATGGGTTGAAACTTTCACAAGAAGAATATGTGAAAAAGATCATCAAGAAGTTCAACATGGAAGATGCCAAGCCGGTTGGAACTCCTTTGGGTAGCCATTTTCGGTTATCTAAAGATGACTCGCCAAAGACCGAGGAAGAGAGGGCACACATGGACAAGGTTCCGTATGCTTCGGCTATCGGGAGCCTCATGTACGCGATGGTATGTACGAGGCACGACATTGCACATGCAGTGGGAGTTGTTAGCCGATTTATGAGCGATCCGGGCAAACAACATTGGGAAGCCGTGAAGTGGATTTTCAGGTACCTCAAAGGAAGCTCAAGTTTAGCGTTGTGCTTTCGGAAGTCAAGCTCGGGGCTTGAAGGGTTCGTCGATGCGGACAACGGCGGGGACGTCGAAAGTAGAAAGAGCACCTCCGGTTATGTTTACACATTCGGAGGTACGGCAATCAGTTGGCTTTCAAGGTTGCAAAAGATCGTTGCTCTTTCTAGTTGTGAAGCCGAGTATGTGGCTATAACGGAGGCTACGAAGGAGATGATTTGGCTTCAGTCTTTTCTACAAGAGTTGAACCATAATCAAGAGAGTTACGTGCTCTATAGCAATAGCCAGAGCGCCATTCATTTGGCGAAGAACCCCGCTTATCATGCCCGGACAAAGCACATACAACTTCGGTACCACTTCATCAGATCGGCCTTGGAGGACGAGGTGCTAGTTCTCGAGAAGATCGTGGGAAGTGAGAATCCCGCGGACATGTTGACGAAGGCCGTACCATACGAGAAACTGAAGTTGTGTGCAACTTCAGTTGGGCTCCTCAAGTGATGATCGGAGCTGCCGCTTGCAAGCTTGAAGACGGGTGATTGCAATTAGTCTTCAAGTGGGAGATTGTTATTTATGTGAAGCCTAATTCAATTGGGAAAGTCATGATTAGCTTAGGGTAATATTGGTATTTCCTCTATGTTGCTTTTAGACTTTCATGATGGTAAAGTTGTCTTCTTGGACAAGCTTTGACCAAGGCAAAAGAAAAGAGCTCGTGGGTTTCTTCATCCTTCAAGAAGAGAAAAAAGGTGAGAGCTTTGCATATAGAGCTTGGAGAGAAACACTTGTAAACACAAGAGAAGAGTGAGTGAGCTCGAGGGTGTATTCGAACAACTCCGTTGGAGATTCTAGTGGATCATATTTGCAAGCGGCAAGTGGACGTACCTCCCGCATTGGGGGCGAACCACTATAATCTCCGGTGTCACTTTATTTCGCTTTCTTGCCATTATTTCGTCTTTGGTTCAAAGGGGATTCGGTGATTATTCCCTAACATTATTGTGCAAGTAGATACGTAATTTGATTGTCATAAATACGCTGAGTTTAAACCCACAAAATGCCCAAATAACACCAAATGTTTAGAAGAAATGCCCATAGTTTCATAAAACTGTTTTGTACCCATTAATTAATCAGTTTTGACTAAATTACCCTTATTATCAACTATTAATTTTAATTTTCGTTTTTATTATTTATTGATTTTTTTCGAATTTGTTTCCTATAATTACGGTAATTATAATTTTCTTAATTATTTTGTTTAGAAATTAAAATTTGAAATCAGTTCTATCCATTTTTATCCTCCTCATTTTTATCCTCCCGATCCCTCCCCTCTCTCTTCTCCTTCTTCAAACCCTAAAACTTGCCCACCACATTTCGCCGCCAGCCACTACCACGGCCAACGTGGGCCTCTCCCTTGCGCGCCTTGGCTTCTACGTCGTTCGCCATCAATGCCGACGTCGGCTTCCGCAGCCTCGAGAGTCTCGCCTCGCGCCGTTACAGAGCTTTCGTCGCCCGTTGTCCCATTGCTCGCAGTTGCCTTATTTGTTGGTCGCTCGCCTCCGTCGCTCGCAGTCGCTTTCTCCATTCCCTCCGGTAAGTTCAAATTCCTTTGTTAAGTGGTTTAATTCCTATGCATATGAGTTTAATTAGTCTTTAACCCTTGTGGAAGTATAGGATTAAGCGATTCCTTTGAATCTGTTTCTTATTTTTGAATATGTTTGATATCGATCATGTTTAGGGCAAAATTTGATTGATATATTTTGAACCCGTATTTATAATTACCAATCTTAAGGTATTTTGTTTCTAATTTTGAATCATGTTGAGGGAAAATCTCTGATTCAAATTTTCCTTAAATTTGACATTGATCTTACATTATCCGTATTTATAATTACCGAAATTTAAGTTACACCAATGGTAAGTTTAATTCTGATTATAATTTCGAAATTATAAATATCAAAATCGTGGTAATTTATATTACGAGATTTAGTTGCTAAAAAATATTGGCCCTAACTTTTTTTCAACCTAATATGGAGACATATGTTTTTTATAATTGTTCCTTTTTCATATCATTGCACATATAACTTCAGTTTATAATGTTAGAGGGAAAAAGACTTTTTCAAATCCATATGTGTTTTCATTATTGCAGTGTGTGTTTGGTAATTTATATTACCAAAATTTTGGTAATTTAACTTACGAAATTTAGGTAATGAATGTTGTGCTTATGCTTTCAGTTAATTTGTAACAGTTACTTTGTGCTTACAGTTCATGAAATCTTGAGTTTGAATTCTCAATGTTAATACGTAATTATTATTGTCTATGACTTTAGGTAATGAAATCAAAAAATCCTTCAATGGCGTCAACAAGTTCCAATGTGCGCTCATCACGTCGCTTTGGTCATTTATAGTTTGACATCGTTTACAACTTATGTAATTTCATTTAGTTTGTAAATGATTTTTATAAATTGTTTTACACGGCTTTGGAGTTGTAAATGGTATGTAAATGGTTTGAGATGATTTTTGTAAATATTTTTACTGTTTTAATCGTCAGTTTTTCGTAATTTTATTTACAGTTTCGTCAATCTTTGTAAATGATATTTGTAAATTATTTAAGTCTTTAATTTCTGTACATGGGACGATGATTAGTAAATATAGTTACGTAAAAAAACGGAATCGTAAATATAGAATCATAATTATAGTTACATAAAAATAATTTATCGTAAATATAGTTACGAAATAATACAGAATCGTAAATATAGTTAAGTAAATATAATTACGAATACAAGCATAGTCATTTAGTATTATAAATTTGTAACTTAAATTACATTTACAGATATATTGATTCGCTAGTATAATTTTGTAAGTTAAATTACAATTACAATTCGTAACTTAACTTCAAATAATACTATTTAGAATTGGTAACTTAAATTACGAATTAATACTATTTATACTAATTATATTCGAATAAATTTTGAATTAGATTCAGTTACTAATTGTTAAAAATGCTGAATAGTAGGGATTTTTATTTGAATATTAATTATAGATGGATAAATAGATTCAGTTATTTTTTTGCTACTTTTTAGGATAGAAACAGTTTTTTTTTTTTCAAATCTAACGAGTGTTTACTCAATATTTTATTTAATTTTAATTAATTAAATATACAACAGGCCTTTATTTTACACGTCATTAAAAAATCATGCCAAAAATCACAAGGGTATATTGGTCTACATTTTATTTTGTTGGTGGTTTTTTTTTTTACCAAAAATGGAAATGGGCATTTTTTTGAAACGTTGTGTTACAAATGGGCATTTCCTTCATTTACCCTTTTTTATTTAATAAAGACTAAAATTCTGCCTTAATAAACGAGATTAATAAGTTGAGTTAACATTTTAGTTATCTTTTTCTTTAGAAATTAAATTGATAATATATATAAAAATTATTATTTAAACTGATAAAATATTATTTCAAGGGTGAAATTGCTAATATATTATTGAATGATAAAATAACCATAAATTATGATATTTGAGAGCTTTCATAAAACTTGAAGATAATCTTTCAAAAAAAAAAAAAACTTGAAGGTAAAGAGTTTTGGTGAAAGTCATGAATGCTTATTGTATCCATATGTGACACGACACGACTTTCTCTAATAAAAGAGATTCACCTTATCTTTCTAAATTTATAAAATTCAGAGCAATTTGGTTCTGATGTGCATTATTGAATTGTGTCTAATGTCATATATAGTTTAAAACGGATTTTGGTTCTGGTAGACATGATTTAAATATTATAATTAAGAGAGTTATATTTACTTTAATAAAAATTAAGGGATCGAGTTACAATTTTATGAAAATTTACACTTGCGAAAAGAAAAAAAAAATCAACATAATGAATAAAGTTATTTGGTTTGTTAAATCCGAAATTATGGTTATGAATTTCTTATTATATTATTTATATTATAAGGTTGGAGATATATTTAATTCTAAAAATAAATAAAATATATTTTTGAAAATTTGAGAAAATATATAATTGATTCTCTTTTTGAGTATATGTTACTATGAAATTTAAACCTCTAAACTAAATATATGAAAAAATGTGGTATCCAGTTCAAGATACCACATTTCAATGTTTATTTGGAACCAAAAATTTCTAATTTCGGTTTTAAACCAGAACCGAGTATCCAGTTCCAGTTTCACGACCATCGGATTAAATAAAAAATCAACGTCGAAATTTCTGGTTTTGATTTTTTTTATTTTATTTTACCCGAAAATCTGAATTTCGGAGTACTGTGGTTTAATGTAATCATTCCAAAGCGTAAAGAAAATTTACTAGAACAAGGGCTAATTTGTTGTAATGAGCAATAATTTAAGGGGAACATATTCCTTGATAGTGATTTAATTCCCTAATAAAGCGTAAAGGATTTAATAATTCACGTATTCTTTTTATTTTTTTGTCCATTATTGTGGAGCTATGTCCCTACTTTGTGAGTAATATTGTTTGTCGAGCACCACGACCGTGTCAGTACTCAATAATGCCAACTTTATTGAAGTCTACAGGTCAGGTCGTAAACTTTGCGATGATCCAATCAAGAGATGGAATCCAAAGGAAGGCCTTTCATGGAGTGAGGATTGACCAACACGTGATTCTCGACTTGCTTTAGATTTTCAGGAAATTTCTTCATCTTTATATGATTTTATCATAAAGTTATTAGCTTTACCAACATAGAGAATCAAGAGTTATCATGACACATTTAACATAATTATTTTTCTTTTTTCTAAGTGCCGAAAGTTACGAGTGATTTTTATCTATAAATTTAGAATCTTAGTTGTATCGCAGCTAGTGCACGATTATAATTTTTAAAATCACAACAGAGAACTATTAAAATATTTTATATAAGATAGTTCACACTTCACATGGCAATTATGGCCTGATCTAATAATAGTGCATTACTAAATACATTTTTATGCTCTTGATGTTCGAAATTTCTTCTACATCGAAAATGTCACGGCTTGAAAACATCTTCGAGTCTGCTTGCAAGAAATGACTCTTCAAAAAATGACAGTTATTGGTCTGGAGAGCAAAACGGTCAGAAACTGCCCCAACGGCTAGTAACTGTCGGCCGGCACGTGTCGAGGCGAGAATTGCCGCTAGAACCGAGCCTACGTTGCTCACCCAATGCCACAGACTCAAGTGCGCCTACAAGACGCCACTAGCGCCTCCACGCCCACACACCTGACCCCGAGCCGACCGGCGAGGGCGGCGTTGCGAAGGCACGAAGTGGCATAGTCTCGCCACCTCGCCTGGACATAGCTTCCATGTGACATACTTCCCATTATGCCACATGTTAATTTCACACCTTGAATGCTTTCTTTATAAATGCCACAAAATCTTTATATTTAACCAATGTGAGACTTTCTATTTTCCCACATTCATTCTCTCCACAACATATTATACTTAACATTTATTAGAGCATTAATTGTGTATTTATTGTAAGCAATAAATTCCAACACTTGATAATTGTAAATAAACTTTATGAATGTCATAGTTACGTATATATATAAACTTACTTCACATTTAATAACACATTACCGGTGAAGGCTCCTCTAGTATAGAGCTTCGTCATAAATTCATGCTCAACATAAACTAATTTGAAAGGGGTAGAAATCTTAACTTTTTTTTTTTTGGTTGAGGCGTGATTTCATTTTTAGTATTATTAGAGGCTCACTGAATGAATAAAACCATCCACGATCAGATAATTGTATCATGACCCGTATCCAAAATATTTTAAATAGATCATCGCTAATGATGGGAGCATATCTTAATAGCAAGAGTAGCACATAAAATTTACAAAATAACCATTAATTTATCTCATATATATATATATATATATATAAATATAAATGCTCAACGTTAACATAATAGAATACATGGAGTTTGAAGGGCTAGTGCCTGAAAACAGGGATTTGGGCTGGGGGGCCTTCTGTCTTACTTAGGGCGTCAAGAATAGGGTTCGGTCAGCTCATGTGAGCCCGCTGACTGATCATAGATTAATTTATTAATAGGGTAAATGAGCCAAATGTCAATTTATGATTCAAGGTTTAGAAAAAATGCTCATTTTTATTTATGGTAATCAAAACCACCAACTAATTGAAATATGGACCAATATGCCCTTCTAATTTTTAACGTGTGAAATTATGGTGTGAAATTAATTCGAAAATTAGTTTAAATATAAATAATTATTTGACTTTTTTAATAAAATAAAATAAAAAATTCCTTAAATGTAGCAATATTAATAACTAATTATGCTTTATTTTCAATATTTTCTTTATTTAATTTTCGAATATTTTCTTTAAAATAATTAATTTGAAAATTATGTTTAAATGTAAAAAATTAATTCAAAAATTACGTTTAAATGTAAATAATTACTCTTTAATTTTCCTTAAAAATAACTAAATACGTAACTGATCTAAAATCTCTTTAATTGAGTTAGAATTAATATTTTCCCTATTTATAAAAATTATAACGTTTTTATATGTTAATCAAATTTTCAAAAATCAATTAAAAATCAATCCTATTATTTCAGCCTATTTTTTTTTTGTACGTAACTATATTTACGAATATGTAATTATATTTGCGTAACTATATTTACGATTCTGTATTTTTAGGTAACTATAGTTACTATTTTTTTTGAGAGACTATAGTTACTATTTTTACGTAACTATATTTACGATTCAATAATTTTATTTACAGCTTCGTTGTTATAGGTTTCTCATCTATTCATAATTATCTAAAAATACATAATCAATTCTAACTATATTTACAATTTAGTAATTTTATTTACAGCTTCGTAATTACATAATTACGAAAAAATGTAAATATATTTACGAATCTTGTGTATATATAAACCAATTTCAAACTGTAAATTAAATTACAAAAAAATCTATAAATTTAATTACGAATAATGAAGACCCGAATATGTAATTCCATATACATATTCAACACGTAAGACAAACTAAATTCAAATTCAAATTTCTTAACACTAAACCATAAACTTATTCATATATGAAGAGGAAAAATAATGTCAAAATGACAATGAATTTTTATTGATGTAAACAAGGAAAGTGTAAATTTTGTATAATACAACTAACCAGTATCACAAATTGATTAAGTAACATCAAACATCAACTTTGGCCAACAAAAAATAAAGAAACACAATTATAAGATTAAAAAAAATCAACCGAACATGTATGAACCATGGTTCTAAATGTCGATATCGACGTCGTTTCGCACTCTCCATTTTACGGATATATCGGTTGCCGACGGATAAATGGGAAGAAATGGATATATCGCTTGCCGATAATACCGCATAAATTTCACGGATATATCGCTTGCCCATCGAAATATCGACGGATATTCCGGAAAATATTTTTAGTATTTCAATATAGTTTCTAACCTATTTAATAAATATAACACATAGTTATAACCTAGAAAACACACTCATAAATCATTACATAACACAAACATATAACATAAAAGTCATAACTCATAACATAATGTCGACATAACATAAAATAAGTTAGGCATCATAATAAAGTCAGAGTACGAACATAAATTTGAACATAGAGTACGAAGTACGAACATAAATACAAACTTCGCACTCTCCATTTTAAGGTTATATCGCTTGCCGACGGATAAATGGGCAGAAATGGATATATCGATTTCCTGCGAATATCGTCTCGCATTTCTCACTTTCTGGGCACGTCGTAGATATATCGACGACATATCCGGATATTTAAAACCATGGTATGAACAAGACTCGT
Source organism: Parietaria judaica (assembly GCA_954871525.1). Taxonomy (NCBI): domain Eukaryota; kingdom Viridiplantae; phylum Streptophyta; class Magnoliopsida; order Rosales; family Urticaceae; genus Parietaria; species Parietaria judaica. The sequence goes on from OX940863.1 coordinate 5,492,127, forward strand.
TGTCTGCGAACGTCTTTCTCCCCCTGTTCGTCAAGTCATCGTCGTTCGCCCAAATTAATAACGACTTTCCAGTTCAAAACCCTAATTGGAACCATCAAATTCGAAGAAAAACAAGAGCCACGATCGAACTTCACAAGGCATAGAGCAGATATAACAGGATGGGAAATTCAAAACCTTGATCAGGATCGTGTCGCCGCGGAAAAGCTGGAGCTTTTCCATTGTGTCGAGGTGAAGCGAGATGACACAGTTGTCGTCGTTGACGGCCTCATCGACGAGCAGGCGATTCACCGCCTTCTTCCTCTTTAGAATCGCAGTACTAAAATCCCTCTCCGTCCCCTTCCTGCCAAAAAAAAAAAAAACCCACGAATCAGACTCGAATTGAAAACAATCGCGAGCAATATTATCATCAATGGAAACGAAAGCGATCATCAAGGAGGAAAAGAAGAGAGTGAGGTCTAGGGCTTACGAACAAGACTCGTTGTCGTTGTAGAGAGGTCGGGGAATGAGTTCGGAGAGGAGGGAATAATTAAATAAATGATAATTAATTGGGGGAAGTTGTCAACCATAATGATAGGAAAAACTTATTTTGAAATTAAAATATATAATTAATAATTATTATACGAAAATTAATAATTATAAATTAATATTATGGTTAATATGGTCCAAATAAAGTTATTAGTGGGTATAAATGAGTTTTCAGAAAATATGGGCATTTTTCTTAAACCTTTAGTGTTTTTTGGACATTTTGGTTGGTTTTCTTTTATTAATATGACCTAATGAGCTTGACGAACAGGGGTATAAATGAGTTTTCAGAAACTATGGGCATTTCCCGAGATTTCCACCCTCGGGATTGCGGAAAATCCAAAAAAAAAAAACCCAACACAGCTACATGTATCTCAAACTAGCGGTGCTCATTCTATATAATCTTAAATCTCTCATTTTTTTTAAGGAAATCCCACCAAATGCCCAAACAGCACCAAAAGTTTAAGAGATTTTTTTCCCTTTGTTTTTTTAGTACTTTCTTCTGCCCTTGTCTCTGTATAATCTATAATTTTGAATTCTGGGTTTTTCCATATATAATTTTGGAAATAGTTTTTAATTGTCTCGGAAGAAATATCAAAATAAAAAGAATGCCCATAGTTTAAAACAATTCATTTATACCGATTAATAAAAAAATTGGACCATATTAACCCTAATATAAGTTATAATTATTAATTTTCATTTAATAATTATTAATAATATATATTAATTTTGAAATTATTTTTTCCTATAATTATGGTTGACGACTTCCTCCTATTAATTACCATTTCATTTAATTATGTTATTTTTTTAAAATCTTCAGCATTTATCACGATAAATGGCAGAAAGACAAACGGAGGAGTCTACGTCGAGCTTGCCGGAGAAGATGACGGCGAGAAGCGCCGAGGCGGCGGAGAGGAAACTCTCTACGACATTCTTCGCCGCATGATCGCCGCGATCGTCTCGCCGGCGCACGCTAGAAGCGTTGCTCCGCTGTTGCAGAGGATCAGAGCCTCCGTCTCGGAGAACGCTCCGCTTCTTCCATAAGCTTCTCGAAAGACTGGCCAGAAGGTCCTCCGCTAGACTCGCAGAAGCGGTCCTCTCCGCGCTCTTCTCGTTGTGTCGGTGAGTCTTGGTGTCGATCGGAATTGGAAAGAGACCACTGGTTTAAATTTCTTGATTTTTTGGATGAAATTTTGTTTGTAGTTTGGATTATTGAATGAATTTGGTTTCAAATTGGTGGAAACTTCCGTTCATGTTTGTTCTACGATTATGTTTCGACCTCTCTCCCGAAATTTTTGGTAATTTAATTTACAGTTTGATATTTGGTATATACATATACAATTTTGGTTGATATTTACGATTTGCACAAACAGTTCTCGTATTAAGTATTGGTATAACATATATAATTTTGGTAATTAAATTTACAGTTTGATATTGGTATATACATATACAACTATGGTTGATATTTACGATTCACACATACAGTTCCCGTATTAAGTATTGGTATATACATATTCAATTTTGGTTATTAAATTTACAGTTTGGAATTGGTATATTTAAATACAATTTCAGTTTGACGAATTTGAATATAATTAATTTTTGTAATTTTTTTTAAATTTAAAATCGTTAGAATCCTGGTTAATAGGGAAAAAATATTTCGAAAATAATTAGGGATTTTTTAAAATTGATTAGTTATTATATTAAGCTACATTTAAGGAGAAAAATTAATCTGATTTTTAAATGATTAATTAAATCGAATAATAATTAATTTCAAATGTAATTTAAATGCCAAATATTATTTTCACACGTAAAAAAATTTAGGGGTAAATTGGTCTATATTTTAATTAATTTGTGGTTTTGATTACCATAAATAAATTTGGGCAATTTCTTCAAAGGTTGAGTAAAAAATAAATATTTGGCTCATTTACCCTTTTTGTATTACCTATATAAAGTATTTTTTTTCACCCGCCAAATAGTATTAAACCTCTCATTTTCGGCAGGTTTTTAACTTTATTTCATGCTCAGTGAGCTCAGCTGGCTATAAAGCGTTTATTCCCCTAAAAATAAAGTAGCATTTTATTGTGGCCAAATGGTACGATCAAAACTGATTATGTAATGTTATCTTTGTCTCAACAGGCTGATCACAAAGTTGAAGCTCAAACTAGCAAGACATAGATTATTCATCATGGAATGTCTAAATCAAGAACTTCTATCAACTGTCGGAAACCTGGCACGTTTAAGGTTTATATAAGGAAAAGTAGACTATGAACACACTGATCAACCAAAGAAAGATGAGCGACTCTCTGTTGCGACGCTGTTTTCCTTTTCTTCTCTATTGGAGCTTGCTGATACTTTGGAATTCAGTTTCGGAATCCTCAGCTGTTGAGCTTTTGCCTTACTCCGAAGGTATATATCTATCTATCTATATATATATATATATCTATCTATCTATCTCTAATTCTCTATATATATACTTCTCAGATGACTTGAGAGATAGTGAGGTTAATCATGTAAAAACAACAGATTAAGTTTTAAATATAATTGGAGCCCGAATGTTGGTTCTCAAGAAAGTATCTCTCTCTCTATATATATACTTCTCAGATGACTTGGTGTCATTCAGGGAGAGATAGTGAGGTTAATAATGTAAAAACAGAGTTGAAAACAACAGATTAATTTTTAAATATAATTGGAGCCCGAATGTTGGTTCTAAAGAAAGTTCAAAAACAGAATTCCAGTTCCGGAAAAAAATCGGGAATCCGGAGCCAAAATTATGGATTCCCAATTTTTCTTTTATTTTTCCGGAACTAAAACTCTGGTCTCATTATGGATATTGAAAATTTCTGGAAAGTAGGCAAATCTGAAAAAAACAAAAAAAACCCAATAATTCTGTTTTTGACCATACTTAGTTTTTAAAAGAAAATTGCAATTGAAATAAAGTCGTTTAATATTTGATATCAATATCTTTTGATGAATTATAGTTGATATTTTAGTGCACAACTTTATTATAACTTATCAAATTATATCTTTAAATAATCAATTAATTAATTTTCTCAATGTTCTGTACCTATTTATTCATTATAATTAAAGTTTATTAGTAATAATAAATAAAAAAATATTTTCTAAGTGCATTCAGATCTTAAAAAACAAACAGACTTAATTTTTAGTCATTCAAATTAAAACATATAATCTTAGTATGCAGATCTGCATTAAGATTCACACGTCTTAATCTTAAAAAAACAAACACAACCTTACATGATTAAGTGAAGTGCACTGTTTCAGAGCTAGAGGAGCTTATTGTTTGTGATTGAGCTAGTCATATGTACCCTTTTAATCATCATAAGTTCGGTCTTTTTTCTTCGGTTGTATTTTTATAACATAAGACATAAAACAGAGTCGTTCTTGCGTATGGTGTGTTTCACGGCAATATATTAATGTGATGGGGCAGTGAATTCTTTGAGGACGTTGCTGTACCAATTCAAGACGAAGCCGACGGTGCAAAGCATTTCGAGGTCACACTGCAACAACACCGCGTCCAGTTATGGCTACACCATCAGCTGCAACAAAGAGTGCTACGACACGCCCACTACTGACCGCGGTGACGCACAACCTTGCCACATCACCCAGATGTATATGTTCTGATACAATATACCCCATTTCTTTTTTTGTATTTTTTTTGGATATGCCATCTTAGTTGGGGTTCGAATTCTCACTTTGAGAAATTTCGGGCCTCCATCTTATACCGGAAAAAATATATATTGTGTTTGTATGGCAGAATCATTTCTGGCTTCGGGCTTACGGGAACGATAGATGCATCAATTGGTGATCTTTCATGGCTGACAGTAATGTAATTTTTTTCATTCTTTTTACATTTTTATTTTTTATTTTTTATTTTTTTTCATCTTTCTTCTTAAGATATATTTGCTTGAAATTCTAGAATATGCTCTTATTAATTGTAACATTTTTCTGCTGGTGAAATTTTATTATTCATGTTCATAATTAGGAATTATTATTATTATTATTATTATAGTATTCAAAGGGAAACTTCATAAAATAACCCTTAATACACTACAAATTCTATTATTAACCTTCAAGTTTTTATAATTCTCAAAACAACCTTTTCAAATTTCATGTACCAAAATACCCCATGCAAAATGGACATATCACGTCTTGAAAAATAGACATATCACGTCCTGAAAAATGGACAAGTTAGGGGTATTTTGGTACATGAAATTTTAAAAGGTTATTTTGAGAATACTGAAAACTTGGGTGTTAGTAATAGAATTTATGGTGTATTGAGGGTTATTTTATTCATGTTCCATATTACAAACCACCCTAAAATTTTATTATTTTTGGCAAATATATTTGGATATATTTTAATATGAATTGCTCGGTGCTACAGCAATTTGTCCAATAATAAGCTTCGAGGCCCTATACCAGACAGTTTGGGGAATCTGATTAATCTACGATCCCTGTAAGTCCGTACGATTGATTTTTTTTTTTTTACCAAATAATAAGCTTAGTGTTGATGGAACTTTTGCGTGGCTAATCTTTGCTTCACAGAGATCTTACTCACAATCAACTATCAGGGACACTTCCAGATAGTTTAGGGAACTTGCAATCCCTTCAATGGCTGTAAGTTGTTACGTTAATAATCTCATATGATGTGTGTTTGCCCATTTGTGTAGAGGCCCAATGCCCGATATGCCCGACCCACATTCAAAACGATTCAGTAACCGTCGCAATATGGCAATACACAAAAAGGATATTTGTGGCAAAAATATCCACACATGTTACAAAAAATCTTACTTATATTTTCAATCTCTTTTTTATTGACAAAAGTTTCCAATGATGTAAAAAATCTTGGCAAGCGTAATGAAGTTTTTTTGTTAACTCTCTACCGTGAAGTTCGATGTGCGTAGTAGCCGCCTAGCCGGAACGTGTTCTACAATGCAAACACTAAGGGCAACTCTGACCTGTAGTAATTACACAATTTTAGTGTTGTTTTAACACCAAATCTTTATCATCTCCAACCATAAAACCATAATTTCACACTAAAATAAATATTCTCTATTATTATATTATTAAATCAAAGATTATCTTTACTATTTAATTTAGGGATAATTGAGAATAAATACCCTATGGTGACGGTGACGTATAAGATTTTGTTACATACGAGTATTTTTGTGGCAAAATCCGGACCCCTACACAAAATTACAAAAGCATCAAGATATTAGAGATTGCAATTTCTTAGAATTTTGTTTTTTTTTTGCTTATTTCCGCTTTGATATTTCTTTAATATTGTATTTTCTTAATTTGTTGTTCTGCTTAGTCTTAGGTAAATACCCTAGCTCTGCTATGACAGAAAATCAATGGAAATTTAGTTTTCTGCAACTTGTTTAGTTTTCTGGAGTTTCCGCTCACTCGAAGAGCATTTATCCGATACTTCCAATTCCGGGGTCGTATAAGAGTATATAACTTAATAGCTCGTAACGGCAAGATCACCAAACAAATAGAAAAATACCGAACAAGATTGTACGGGACTATTTAAAAGCAATCGGTGAGTCTAATTATCCAAGAAACTATTAAAGTGAAAATCCTACAATAATAGAGAAGCTATATAATAATGCTAATGATAGTAAGGGACAAATTTTTAATGTCTCTAATTTCCTGTTGTGTAGCTATCTGAGGAACAACTTTCTCAGCGGCGTGATACCATCGTCTTTCAGTCAACTGTCTCTTCTACGAAACTTGTAAACATACATCTTTTATATATATAGTAGTTAAATGCAAGTGTATTATTAATTTGTACAAATATATATATATATATATATATATATATATATTTGTATTAATTAATATGGCTTTGAATATTTGCAGGTTTCTGGACTACAATATGCTATCAGGATCACTCCCCAAAAAGTTGGGAATGCTACAGAATTTAACAAGTTTGTAAGTTAACATATACTATTTATTATTGTCAATATAATACTTTTATTTGTACCCGGAGTTGCGTTTTTTTTTTCCTAAGTTTTTTTAGTGTTATGAGGTCTGAACTCTTCACTTCAAGCCTCTAGGGTAAATATTCAGTGCACACGTAAATTATTTTTCTCAATTGTAGGAGTATCGGAGAAAACAGATTAACTGGTACACTTCCACCGGAGCTCGGAAATTTGACAAGTCTTACTTCCTTGTAAGAAATTTTCTTCAGTATTAATAAAACTGCACTACATATATAATTAGCATGCCTAGATGCATACATTTAACAAAAAATATGTCACTAATTTTAGGTGAAAATTTTGAACAAATTTCATCTGGCCCTGCGTTATTTATCATGTATATTACTATTAATGTATTGATGAATTAAAATATAATTATTTGTAAACATATGAAATCAATTTAAAAACTAAATGTTTGGAATTGTTTGAAATAATCTATGTTCAGACATTTTTATCTGTATTTTTGTTTATGCAGCTGGTTGCCATCCAACTATTTGTCGGGAAAGTTGCCAAACTTTGAGAACCTCACCAACCTTGAGCGTTTGTGAGTGACATATTCATAATTTATGTGTTTGCGCGAGGCGTACGCGTGTGTGTATATATATATATCTTTATTGCTTGTAGGTTTTTTTTTTTTTTTTTATAACAAAAGATGGAGGTACATAATTTTAAATATATGCTTGTAGTTGTATGTATGAGAAATAACGTAAATAAACGAAACTTGCAGTGTAGTGGCTGGTAATCAGCTATCAGGCCAGCTGCCTTCCTACGTACAGAAGTGGCCTAATCTACAAAATCTGTAAGTTTAAGATTTTTAAATATATATATATATATATAAAGTATAAACGAAACTGGCAAAACAAAAAACAAAATAAAAAGATAGACACTAAGAATTATAGTAGTTTAACTCTCACCGTGAAGAGGTGTGTTGGATACAGCACAAATTGTGGGATTTAGCTATGGGCAATTACAATTATATTACAATATGCTATGATTGTGGGTTTAGTTATTGTTGGCCTTGATTTCATTTAGTATGCGACATTATTTGTGGAGGAATTAGTCAATGATATTTTTAGGAAATTAATCACTCTAGCTAACTCCTACATGTCCACTTGTTCAATAGAAAATTCACCTTTTTTTTATATTCGTCGATCTACATTATATGTCCACTTGCCGCATGGCGTTTGTAAATATTCTTCACTTTGATCGATCGAAGTTCCGGTGGTTACAACTTTCTTTCTCTCGCTCTCTCTTTGTTACGAGCACTACTTGTCAGTTACAAGCCCATATACTCTAAAATTAAGGTTACACCAAATTAATACATGCATATGTGAAAGACTTGTTATACCCTGGAACTCGATCAACTTAGACATTTTTGCGTCATGTCCTCTTAGGGAATCGGGTGAATTAGGCTCCAAAACTCAACAATTATTTATTAGGTAGTGTCCGGAATTACTTGTCAGTGACTCCGTTTCAAATTTATTAAAAATAAAATTCACAGATGATGAAGAAAAATAGTGATAACAAAAAGAAATTTCTGAAACAAATCAAAGTATGCATGCATGAATGAAACTGTAATTACTATTATAAGATGTATGAATTGTAACTAAATGTGTGGTTTGCTGTGCTCCAGGGGACTTCAAGGAAACAATTTCGAAGGGCCTTTGCCTGATGCATATTTTCAGATGCCCTATCTTGACACTCTGTGAGTACCATTTCCAATGAAAAAAAAAAAAAAAGTTTCACTCATTTATATATAATGAGTCTAATTGGTGAATTAGTTTTTTAATCTTTGTCAAGACGGTTAGAAACGCCTCGACTTAAAAAAATACAAGTTCAAGTCCTCGACCGCTGGAGCCACGCTTCTTTAAATTTTCTAGCGTTCTTTCCCGGAAAATCTTATTGAGTCTTTCTCTACAGGTTGATAAGTGACCTAAATGATACCAGTGACGTCAAATTCCCACAACGCGCTATAAATCTTCCCAACATATATAGAATGTGAGCTTTCTTTCTTGAGTTCTTCATATCTTATTATATTGACTAAAATTTTAGTACTTTTTTTTTTTAATATATTTGGCTTGTCTTTGTATCTTTATTCTTTCGTAACACTTAAGAGTCCATGACTAGAACGCAATTTCCGTTAAAATTAACGCTATCATGCCGAAAGGGCTACATCGGACTTCACAAATACAAAACTAAGGTGTGATATATAGTTAGTTTACAAATTTATGGACCACAAATCATAGGTGACCCAATATGCAGGGTGAAAAGCTTGCCTCAAGTCAGCAACATATATTTTTCCTAAGAATGTACAATACTACTATTATATATATATATATATATATATATATATATATATATATGCATTTTATAATTCCGGAGATTGGCCTTAAATTCCTTCCGCAGTGTACTGAGGAACTGCAAACTTACTGGCACAGTCCTAGACTACGTTGGGCAGCTTTCAACGCTAAAACACCTGTAAGGACTAGCGTGATTGAATATTTGAACTTGTAACCTCGAAAAGACTAAATAACATAGTTTTTTTGAGCGATTATCGGACACTCTTGAATATTCTTGACGCCCCGACCTGTTCTTGCACTGCAGTGACTTGAGCTTCAACAAGCTCAAAGGTTCAATCCCAGAGTCTTTTACACCAAATCTAATTTACCTGTAAGACTATATTAAAAACATTACATATATATTTTATATAGTTCATCATAAATAACAAAAGTTAGTTCAAAGCTAATGACATGCTTTATCTTCTGACTTCTGGTAACATGAACAGATCATTGGCAAGAAACATGCTTAGTGGCAGAATACCAAATTGGATATTTCAATCCACTGGAACTAGAATGTATGCTCTTAATTTATTCAAAGTTCCGGAACATTCATTAATTATTGAAAAAAAATTGGAAATCTGAGTAATGACCACATTTATCTTGACTGTTTCAGGGATCTTTCCTACAATAGTTTCTCAACAGTAGATTCACCAGTACCAACTGACGTAGATCTGTGAGCGTTGGCGTTGACATTTCCTTCTATACACATAATTTCCCTACAATAATGTTTCATGAGTGAAAATAGTAGCGCTAAAGTACCTAATGTTTACGCTGTAGAGGTGAAAAGTTCCAAATCCTTTTATCAGAGTATTGGTACTTTACAAAGTGCCAAAACTCTAATATTTTATATAAGATTGTAACCGGTTAAATCCAATAAGTACATGTCTTATATATAATAATATCAGAGTATTGGTACTTTGTCCGGTTAAAAAATTGGAAATTGTCGTTATTTTTTAGAAGAAAATTGGTACTTGTGCCGCGTATAAACCGAAAAAATATTGGTAAACTTTTGCCGCTACTATATAAAACATTGGATATTTTCGCCGCTATTAACCCTAATTTTATATAATGCTTATCTTACTCTTTTGATTTATTAATTAATAGGAACCTCTTTGCTTGTTGCTGCTGCGATGTCTCAGCTGGCACAAAACCATTTATGTAAAGCCTTCATAAACTTACATACTTGACTTGTGCTCTAAGGTAGCCATTTCTCACTGACCTTGTTTATTTGTACTTCATCACTTTCAGGCTTCAGCCCGTTGACATGATGAACCATAATTTTCCCAAGAAAAAGTCAAAGTGTAAGTATCGAACAATGCGATTAATTCGATTGCACACGGATCTTTGTAAATCTAATTTTCTTTGATCAGTTTATTCCTTGTTTATAAACTCTGGCGGGGAGGACACCGTATCCAACAAGACACGTTACGACCGAGACAACGACACGTCGCATTTTCATATCAGTGCGGCGCAGAACTGGGCCTATAGCTTCACTGGAGACTTCCTCGTAGTGACTGCGAATTCAAGTGATTATACAAAGAGAGTTCCCTGTAAGATCTCTGACTCTGGGTCTTCAGTGTACGACGACGCTCGTCTCTCGCCTGTCTCTCTCAACTATTACGGCTTTAGTCTCTACACTGGGACGTACGATGTGACGCTTCACTTTGCGGAAATTGTGTACGTAAACGATGAGGACTATAACCTTTTGAGGAAACGCGTATTTGACATCTACATTCAGGTAAAAAATCATCGACGATCTCAGGGTTTGATGGATGTATAAACATTGGGATTTTTCGAATTCGGACTCAGCCATTGTGCAAGAACACTAAAATTATTTGACACCGTGATTTCGGTTCACGGATCGAATAATCCAGAGAAATTTTACTCTGTTTTTCATCCACACACACTCACACACATATATATATATATATATATATATATATATATTGCTACTTGCAAGCATACATGAAATAATGAAAGGACGATCTTGTTGATGAAATTGTTCAGGGTAAGCTTGTGGTGAAGGATTTCAACATAAGAGATCAATCCGGGGGACCAAACAAAGCGACCACGTTGACATTCAAAACCGAAGTCAATGAAGACACTAATCATATTCTGGATATCCACTTGTACTGGACTGGAAAAGGGTCTTATTCCGACTGGCCGGCTTTCAATGGACCTCTCATATCAGCTATTTCCATCAATCCTCGTAAGAGAACTCTATCGTAATTCATCTTCTTTTTTCGTCTTTTGAATAAATCACGTGTTCGATGATACACTCGCGGAAACAAGCCCCGCTAATTATACTGATCGCTTCAGGGTTCGATGTTAGTGATGGAAAGCTGAAACCGTGGCAGATAGCGCTGATTGTGGTAGCATCTCTCATTTTCGCTCTTCTTCTCTTATTGGCTGTGATTTGGTCAATGGGTTGGCTGGAGAACAAAGAGTTCAAAGGTGATTCAACGGTCTAGCTTATTCATGTAATGTGACTACGATTTGGAACAATTATAACCTCATTTTCGCTTAAATAAACTCTCATTTTGACAGAAAAAGTGAAAGTAGGCGAGTATTTCGATAATAACGTGAAGAAAGACATACATGTCCCGCTCAAGAAGCTAGTGGAAGCAACAGCAAATTTCAGCAACGAAAAAATGATTGGAAAAGCCGGCTTTCTCGGTGCAGTATACAGGGTACTTATTTGATTCTTTTACATTTATGTTGAATTTTTTTGCTCTCTGAACTGTATAACATGTGGTATGTATATATTATACCCTACTCCAGGCCGAAGTTCTGAAGGAACCGAATATCGTTGTGGCAGTGAAAAAACTCCACCCTCGTCATAAGGGAAAAATCACCGGTTTGATCAAAAAGGAAATTAGTCATATGACAATGCTGCAAAATGACAACATTATTAAATTGTTGCACGTTCACATTGGAAAGGATCTTCAATTGCTTGTTTATGAATATATGGAAAACGAGTCAATCGAAACCGCCTTATTCCGTGAGTATTATACTATCTTATAGTAACTTTTTTCATAAATTGAATTGATATTGACGAAGAGTAACGCAGATGCGAAAATGGAAACAATACCTTGGGAGAAGAGACTCACCATCTGCGTAGGCGTGGCGAGGGGCTTGGAGTTTCTCCATAAGCATCCTGGAAAGATAGTCCATGGCAAGATCAAGGCTTCCAACATTCTTCTGGATCGAAACTACGAGACCAAGCTTTCCGACTTCGGATTCGCAAGCGTTTACACCGAAGAAGATCAGTTTGCTGTCATCAAAGAAGAAGCTCCGAGGTGAGTAACGGTCTCAGGATCTAAAATGGTAAGGCTATCTTCACTATTTTGTTGAATATATTGTTCAACTTTAACAGAGGCTATTTAGCGCACGAGTACTGTCAAGGTGATAACCCGACGGCCAAGACTGACATCTATAGTTTCGGGGTTCTCCTGATCGAAATCGTTGCTGGGAGAAAGAATAAAGAGGTTATAGCACAGCAAGAGACCACAGATCTCGTGAACGAGGTAATTATTTGGGCATAAGTAGTCCTATTTCATCCCTCTTCTTAAGATGTAATGAATAAGAACACAATGAATTTAAATTACTAGGTAAGATAATTAAAGAAAAGAAATATTACGAACTAACGAGTTTATCATGATTCGGGTGAAAAGAGCTACCCCACGACCATGTTGATGCCGATCAGTGGCGGACTCAGGATACAAATTTCAGGGTGACTGAATAATACGGGATTGATTGAGTGCGTATAATTTACAAGAAAAATGATTTGTAATAAAGGATGAAAATTTGAAGAGAATCTTTAGATACATGTTCCAACATTATCACAATAAATTGCATAATAAACATAAACAAATGCAATAACCGGTTGTAACAAACAGCTCACAATCTGATTTATATACTACTAGACTTGTTGCACACGTTATCTAATTACCATGAGTTAAAACAGAGCGTTTACCTTATGAACATGCCTGACAAGTATTAAAGCATTATTTCACACGCGAGTTTCATGTCGCTGAGAACGCTGCAGGTGCACGAGCATTTCAACCAAAACAGAATAAACATAAAGGATCTGGTTGATAAGAAATTCGCGGACGATCATGAAATCGACGAACAAGCCGAGGAAATCTTACGGTTAGCGGTGAAGTGCACGAGTCAGCCTGGTCTGAGGCCCGACATATCAGAGGTCGTGAAAGTTCTTAACAGCGTCAATAAAAAGGCTGCGGACGAGAAGTGGCCTGTCAAAGTGGCATCCACGGCTGCTGACGGATCGGGATCATCGGCATAAATTCATCAACCCCAACGTCTTAAAAGTAAATATAGTATATGTGTGTGTGTGTGTGTGTGTGTTTTATTATGTAATGTTTTATGTAATTCTGTTCTAGACTTCTGCTTGTCAATAACAGAATTTTTATATTGGTGTGACTTTTTATCTGCTTTATCATGTGTTCGATTTACTATTTCCTTTTACTTCTTTTTAATTTATTTATTCCAGGGAGCGAAGGTATTGAACGCCTGAATTGTTAAAATGAGTATTTGCTTACTAATTTGATTCAAAAGTATTTAATTAAAATAATTAATTTAAAAAAGGTATTTCCTTCATTCACCCTTAAAAGAAAAAGAAACAAAATGCCATGCCATTAGAATGACATGGCAATGTGACAGGCAAATGGATATACCACATGACATTCGACTAACATAGGGTGGATGCCGGATGGTAGCTAAACAGCATTACATTATTAAAGTATCGTTATTTTTAAAAGACTGTGTCGCTAATATATCTTCTTTTAATTATAAAATGAGAGTTGAATCATATTATTTAAAAAAAAAAAAAAACTGAACGTGCTATGATCAAAATACGAAGACTTTTTGGATTTCCCATCACCAAAAAATACCTATTTGAGTGTCCTATTACCAAAAATTATGTGTGGACTCCAAATTTTTGGGTTGAAACTGAAATTGAGAGGGTGTAGATTTTAGGGTTTTAGGGAGCCAAACAGAAATTACAGAAGAAGCAAGGAGAGTGCTTGAGAGAGAGAAGTCGTGAGTGAGAGAGTGAAAAGAGAGAAAAATAATTAGGGTTTTGAATTTAATATTAATTGGTCAACATTAAAAATAGAAAATAAAATTTCAAATTTAATATTAATTATATTTCGAATTAATAATTATCAGGGTTAATTTAGTAAAAAAAAAATATCATTAATGGGCAAAAATAGATTTTTTAAAACTATGGGCAAATTTCCAAAAAGTACGTCACATTGTTAAGGTCGGATTTGGTCAAATTCATCCTCAACATAACTCGTGTCGTTTTGTCCCATAAACGACATAAGAGAGGGCGAGGAAGTTCATTGCCCGAGGGTCAAACGAGGTACATCCTTCATGCTAGTCAGACCTCCTCGGAGATAATCATCCTCGAGGAGGATTATCTCCGAGGAGGTCTGACTAGCATGAAGGCAGACTGCGATGAAATGTCCCATCACGCTCGACGAGGAACTTCGTCATGATGAATTGTGCAGAGCCGAATGACTATTGATGGGATGCGCATTTAATGAAGCCCACCTACCCACTCGATGAGAGGGATCGGCGACGAGGCTTGCAGGGCCGAATGACGGCTGACGGGATGCGCATTTAATGAAGCTCACCTACCCATAATGACAGTCGGCTCGGAAGTGACATAAAGCACGGATTAACCATGCTTCCCTCAAATCACTCTAGGAAGCGAATGATTAAAAAGAGAAAAGGGGGGGAAAGATGCGGGGGGACAAAATGTAAACTCTATAAAAGGCAAGTAAAGCCTCGTTTCTAAGGGTTCGGAAAAATAGGGAAGAAAACCCGAGAAAAAGAGAGAATATCCTGTAATAAAAAGGCTGAAGAAAGAGAGAAAGGGATTGTTCTTGATCCTTCAACTGTCCAGCTATTCAACGAAAGGAAACCGAGCTCATATCGGAAATTTAATAAATCAAAGATATTCACTGATCATTGTTGTTAACTTGTTATTTGTGATTATTTTTGTGACTGGAAAAGGGCGGTGAAAATCGCCCTCTACAGTTTGGCACCCACCTAGGGGCTTTGTTTTCTTTCTAACTCACAGCCAGGAATTTGAAGGAGTGAGATGTCATCGAGTGACACCATCGTGAACATCGAAGGGGACGAGGTCCTAACTATGGAGAGACTCCAGCAGCAGTTGGCCGAAGCCACTGCAAAAACGACTGAAGCAACGAGGATGGCTGAGGAGGCGGCCAAGAGAGCGGAAGAACAGGAGGAGAGGAACGGGCAGCTCACCGCTCTCCTGGATCGCGCGATGGCGAGTCAAATAAGGGACGGCCCGGAGAGCACAATCGCGGGATCTTCGGCTCGAGGAGAATGGAGAGTCATAGCCGAAATAGGGCAAGGGATTTTGACGCCGCAAGCGCCACCAATCAACCGGGATCTTTTCAACGCCGCCGGCGTGACACCGGTAACCACGACGAACCCGCAAGGAGGCTTGACAACCACCATAGCGGAGACAATCCAATAGGAGGTCCGGAGAGCAATGAGGGAAGTTTCTTCGAGCATGGAAGCAAAAATGGGACACGTGGCCTCGCAGGTGCACAGGGCGACGAGTGCAGCACCTGAGATCGATAGATTGGTCAGGGAAGCTAGAATCACTCCTTTCTCAGCCAAGATTCGCAGCGTGGAGCTAGGAGAGTTGCCGAAGGTCAGGCTCTAGCAATATAGAGGGACGTCGGATCCAAACACCCACGTGAAGTCCTTCCGGATTGCGACGGAGCGTATAGGTGGCGAGGAAACAATGCTGGAAGCTATTCTGTGTCACTTCTTCGTTGAGAGCTTGCAAGGTCCAGCAAGCGATTGGTTCGCAAAGCTACCACTGCAATCCATCAGCGATTATGACGAGCTCGTCGCGTACTTTTTGCGACACTATTCAATGTACGTGCAGAACGAGGCAACCGTCACAACCTTGTGGAATCTCTCACAAGGACGAGAAGAAACCCTCCAGCAGTACGTCGGGAGATTCAAGGACATCATGGTCAGAGTCCCGGGGCTCGATGATGTCGTCGCTATCCAGGCACTGAAACATGGACTGTGGTACTTGGCTCCTTTCCGCGAGGAGCTGATAAAAATGTGCCCGTCGATGATCGAGGATGAACTCCACAGAGCAACGCTCTTCATAGAGATAGAGGAAGAGACGCTGGCCCAGAAGAAGATTCACGAAGGTGGAGGCAAGGGGAAGCAGCACGGAAAAAGGGAGAGCGGGGACGGAAGAGACTCCCCGCCGTCTAAAGCGGGAAGATGAGAAGAGGATCGAGGAAATTCCAATGAGCGACGAGCTCGAGAAGTCCCAAGGCAAGAAGTCTACCAGGTAGATGAGGGTAGGGACCGCGACTACAATCGGGGAATCAACAGCGAAGAGAATATTCATATGATCGGGTAGGACAAGAGCGAGGAAGTCAGCAGCGAGGAGGATTCTCCAAGGACCGAGGAGGATTCTCCGGGAGCCGAGGAGGATTCTCAGGAGGCCGAGGAGGCTTTGGGAGGAAGCCTTGGCCAAAAGATACGAGTAAGTTCTGCACTTACTATAACTATAACGGTCATTCCACCGAGGATTGCGCCATGCTAAAGAAGAAACTTCAAAGGAGGTACGCACGAGGGGAAATCAAAGACCTCACGTACAGCCCTCCTGAGCCATGGAATAACGGTAATAGGGCATGGCAAGGCCGGTGGGAAGGCCCGGCACATAATGAAGGAAATGATCAAGGTGGGGCAAAAAGAAATCTCGCGATCGAACCGTCAATGACGAAGCACGACGAAGGTGAGCGAGCGGTTTCTAGGACGAGAATCGAGCTGATTATGGGCGGATCGCGATTCTGCGAAGATTCGGTCAATAACATTAAAGCCTACCAGCAAAGAGGGAAAGAGTACGGCTAGTGAGATGTGACAATGGCCGGCTCAGGTGCAAGGATAGAGTTCGTGGAAAACGAGGACTGCGCTGACATGCACGATGATGCTCTGGTCCTCGAACTCAACATCGGTGGTAGCGAAGTTTGCCGCATCCTTGTTGACAATGGGAGTTCGGTCGATGTCATTTTCTACGAGTGCTTGATGAAGATGGGCATCGAGGGGCTTATGATCGGAGGACGCCCTCGCAAGGTGTCAGGATTTAACGGGGATGTCGCTGTCTCGATGGGGACAGTTCACCTCCCGGTCTGCGCGAGGAGTGTCAATCGGATGACGGAGTTCATGGTGCTAAATGTCCCGTCGCACTTCAACGTGATCCTAGGGAGACCTTGGATCCACTCCATGAGGGCCATCCCATCGATGTATCATCAGTGCATAAAGTTCCCGGGCAAGAGGGAAGGGGAAATTGAGGAGCTCAAGGGAAGCAGACGCCTACCGAACCTGCTACATGATGCACCATAAATCGATGACCAACGAAAAAGGGGTCAAGCGGATAGAAAAAGGGGAGCCGGCCGGTTTATAACAATTAGCTGCACCGGCCCCAAGGACCCCAAGGCGAAAGAAAAAGGGGAGGAAAGGTAGTACCGAGACTGCCAGGATACTTAGTGCGGAAGACATTGAGGCGCAAAGCGCCGAGGAGAGGAAATGGGGAGCACAGATTGAGGAAGTAGAACGAGTCTGTATCGACGAGTCTGATCCTACCCGGACCGTCGATATAGGCGTAGAGCTCGACTCGGAGATCAGGGCCCAACTAATCGATTTCCTAAAAAGAAATCGGGGAAGTTTCGCCTGGTCTCATGAAGACATGCCAGGGATCGACCCATCGTTGACAGCTCATCGCCTTAATACCGATCTGAGACACAAGCCCGTCATGCAGAAGAGGAGAAAGATGGCCCTCGATAGGAATAAGATCATCAACGACGAGGTAGATAAGCTACTCTCGATGGGTACCATTCGGGAAGTAAAATACCCCGAGTGGCTAGCTAACACTGTCGTCGTAAAGAAGAAAAACAGCAAGTGGCGAGTATGCGTGGACTTCACCGACCTCAATCGAGCCTGCCCAAAGGACAGATTCCCGATGCCGCATATAGATCGCCTCGTCGAGGCTACCCATGGTTACGAGCTGCTTAGCTTTATGGATGCTTACTCCGGGTACCACCAAATAAGGATGCACCCGGACGACGAAGAGAAGACTGCTTTCATCAGCGAGAGGGGCACGTACTGCTACAAAGTCATACCCTTCAGGTTGAAAAATGCCGGGGCAACCTACCAAAGGCTGGTAACGAAGATGTTCCACAAGCAGATTGGGAAAAGCATGGAGGTATATATCGACGATGTGGTCGTCAAGTCCCTGAAGGCGGCGGCGCACATCGAGCACCTGGAGGAATGTTTCGAGACACTGAACCTGCACAAGATGAAGCTGAATCCCACCAAGTGCATATTCGGTATGTCCTCGGGAAAATTCTTGGGCTATATGGTTACTCGGCGAGGAGTCGAAGCAGATCCCGAGCAGATCGAGGCAATTAAGAGCATGCCCTCGCCGCCGACAAGACTCTCCACTTCTATGAATTGCTGAGGAAGAACAAGAAGTTCGAGTGGACCGAGAAGTGCGAGGAGGCTTTCCGGGCGCTAAATCTTATCTATTGTCACCGCCCATCATGACAAAACCAAAATCAGGGGAGCCATTGTATTTATACATTGCCGTGTCCGACCACGCGATCAGCCAAGTACTTGTGCGTGAAGAAGGCGGGGAGCAGAAGCCAGTCTCCTACATCAGCAGAAAGCTCCTCGATGCCGAGACAAGGTACCCACAACCCGAAAAGCTCGCCTTGGCAGTATACGATGCATCGGAGAGGTTGAAGCACCACTTCCAAGCCCACACCATCGTCGTCATGACTGACAGACCGATCCGTTCTATCATCCATGGCTAAAGCCAGTCAGGAAGGATCATGAAGTGGTCGATAAAAATGGGGGCATATGACATAGAGTACAAACTTCGGACGAGTCTCAAGTCTCAAGTGTTCACCGACTTCCTCATCGAGCTACCGAAGGAGCCAGTGGACCTCAGGAACGAGGCTGGCATCTGGAGGTTACAGGTCGACGGGTCGGCAACGGCGCAAGGATCAAGGGTGGGGATCAGAATCGTCTCTCCGGTAGGAGACGTAGTGGCGAAAGCTTGTCGCCTCGCTTATCGATCCACCAACAACAAGGCAGAGTATGAAGCACTCATCATCGGGATGCAGTCGTCCTTAGCAGTCGGAGCCAGGAACTTGCACGCTTTCTCGGATTCTCAGTTGGTGGTAAAACAAGTCAATGGAGAATACGAGAAGAACGACGAACGAATGGAGGCCTATGCGGGAATGGTCGAGACTCTCTCAAGAAAGTTCGACTATTTCAGCCTATCACAGGTAACCCGAGGAGACAACACCCACGCCGACGCGCTAGCAAGCCTGGGTTCGACGACTGAAGTCGGCGAGCTGAGGTCGGTCACAGTGGAGACGGTGGAGAGACCAAGCATCAAAAGAGAAGAAGGCCCCGCACAGAAAAGAGCTAAAGGAGGCAAAGAGGCCGAGAAAATTATAAAAAAAAGGTACGACTAAGGGCGCCGAGTAAGCCCGAGCCGGCGAGAGTGCCGAGCAAAAAGAAAATATATTTACGGCTAAGGGCGCCGAGTAAGCCAGAGCCGGCGAGAGTGCCGAGCAAAAAGAAAATATATTTACGGCTAAGGGCGCCGAGTAAGCCCGAGCCGGCGAGAGTGCCGAGCAAAAAGAAAATATATTTACGGCTAAGGGTGCCGAGCAAGCCCAAACCGGCGAGAGTGCCGAGGAAACAAAAAAGGGGGCGAGAGTGCCTATGGGGTCCTAGAAACTAATCGGCTCGTACCCGATGAAACCCAGCGACACCCACAAGTATTAACTACGGCGAGAGTGCCGAGTAAAGAGGTACGGCGAGAGTGCCGAGAAAAAGAGGTACGGCGAGAGTGCCGAGAAAAAGAGGTACGGCTAAGGGCGCCGAGTAAGCCCGAGCCGGCGAGAGTGCCGAGCAAAAAAAAAATATATTTACGACTAAGGGCGCCGAGTAAGCCCGAGCCGGCGAGAGTGCCGAGCAAAAAGAAAATATATTTACGGCTAAGGGCGCCGAGTAAGCCCGAGCCGGCGAGAGTGCCGAGCAAAAAGAAAATATATTTACGGCTAAGGGCGCCGAGTAAGCCCGAGCCGGCGAGAGTGCCGAGCAAAAAGAAAATATATTTACGGCTAAGAGCGCCGAGTAAGCCCGAGCCGGCGAGAGTGCCGAGCAAAAAGAAAATAAATTTACGGCTAAGGGCGCCGAGCAAGCCCAAACCGGCGAGAGTGCCGAGGAAACAAAAAAGGGGGCGAGAGTGCCTATGGGGTCATGGAAACTAATCGGCTCGTACCCGATGAAACCCAGCGACACCCACAAGTATTAACTACGGCGAGAGTGCCGAGTAAAGAGGTACGGCGAGAGTGCCGAGAAAAATAGGTACGGCGAGAGTGCCGAAAAAAAGAGGTACGGCTAAGGGCGCTGAGTAAGCCCGAGCCGGCGAGAGTGCCGAGCAAAAATGAAACATACGGCTAGGGCGCTGAGCAAGCCCATACCGGCTAGAGGGCCGAGAAAATTAAAAATATTTACGGCTAGGGCGCCGAGCAAGCCCATACCGGCGAGAGTGCCGAGAAAACTAAGAATATATATATATATATATAAAGGCGAGAGTGCCTAAGAGAAACTGCCCGGCAAGAGTGCCGAACGGAAAGAAAAAGAAGAGAAAAGTGTACGGCTAGAATGCCCAAAGCGAGCCCGCCGTCGCGAGGAGCATGTAGCCAGCTGGAAGAAGTTTACTGCTGTACTCGTTTTTCATTTTACCAAGTGTACACACTTGATAAAATGGGGGACTAACTGTTAAGATCGGATTTGGTCAAATCCATCCTCAACACAACTCGTGTCGTTTTGTCCCATAAACGACATAAGAGAGGGCGAGGAAGTTCATTTTCCGAGGGTCAAACGAGGTACATCCTCGAGGAGGATTATCTCCGAGGAGGTCTGACTAGCATGAAGGCAGACTGCGATGAAATGTCCCATCACGCTCGACGAGGAACTTCGTCATGATGAATTGTGCAGAGCCGAATGACTATTGACGGGATGCGCATTTAATGAAGCCCACCTACCCACTCGATGAGAGGGATCGGCGACGAGGCTTGCAGGGCCGAATGACGGCTGACGGGATGCGCATTTAATGAAGCTCACCTACCCATAATGACAGTCGGCTCGGAAGTGACATAAAGCACGGATTAACCAGGCTTCCCTCAAATCACTCTGGGAAGCGAATGATTAAAAAGAGAAAAGGGGGGGGGGGGGAAAGATGCGGGGGACATAATGTAAACTCTATAAAAGGCAAGTAAAGCCTCGTTTCTAAGGGTTTGGAAAAATAGGGAAGAAAACCCGAGAAAAAGAGAGAATATCCTGTAATAAAAAGGCTGAAGAAAGAGAGAAAGGGATTGTTCTTGATCCTTCAACTGTCCAGCTATTCAACGAAAGGAAACCGAGCTCATATCGGAAATATAATAAATCAAAGATATTTACTGATCATTGTTGTTAACTTGTTATTTGTGATTATTTTTGTGACTGGAAAAGGGCGGTGAAAATCGCCCTCTACACACCATGGTTTTAAATATCGATATCGATATCGTTTCGCACTATCCATTTTACGGATATATCGCTTGCCGACGGGCATGCCGATGGATAAATCCGAAGAAAAAGATATATCGCTTGCCGATAATATCGCATTATTTCACGGATATATCGCTTGCCGATCGAAATATCGACGGATATTTCGGAAAATATTATAAGTATTTCAATCATATATTTATATATATGATAGATAGTTTTAAATTACCTATTTAATAAATAAAACACATTCACAAATCATAATATTATGAAAACACATAATATTACACAAAGTCACAAACATAGAATATAACATAATGTCAAGTGTCAACATAACATAGAACAATAAAATAGGCATCATAAAGTCTTAAAGTACGAAATACAAACATAACTACAAACATAGAGTACGAACTAGAAATATGAACATAATAGTCCGAAACCGTAACAAATGATAATCATCAAGTTTAACATACAAGTTGAAAATTTAACAAACCCTAAACATAAAACGTAAATCTCGAACATACCTTGCGATTTTCCCCTAAAAATATTTCACAAACCCTAAAAATACTAATTTCCCCCAAATCAGCAAGCAAATTAGGAAAGGGTTCTGAAACTAGGTTTTTTTGGAAAATCGAGCACTTTATCCACGTTTTTAGGCTTAAAACCGAAAAAGATATTTTTACTGAAAATCGAAGGACATATCGAGATAAATCCGAAAGCGACAGCGATTTATTTGGAATATCGTACCGCATATCTCATTTTAGAGGCATGTCGTGGATATATCGACGATATGCCGCGATATTTAAAACCATGCTACACACATTTTGAGCATTTCATGAGATTTTCTTAAACTTTATTCACAGCTTTAAGCCATCACGAGAGGCAACTGACAGTATATGCTTTCACATGTTTAATTTCTAAACATACAAAAGGAATTCTAGGAGTTTCTCGTCATCTGTTTGACGGAAACTTACCTAGATTAAACGCATGAACAGAAAATTCCGTTTTACACGATCACAAACAATACCTTTGTTTCCGGTAACGCTGTTTCGCCTTACCGGAATCTTGATCTAGTCTCTAGCTCAAACCCGTAGAATCCAAGCCTCCATTTGCATCTGATTGTAATCGTATTCAATAATATATATATATATATATATTTCTCCCTATGCAATTGTTCTTGAGAGAAATTGAATTTGATGCCCGTATCCTAGAATTCGTGGGCGAATAAACAAGTGTTCGGAAGAGTTTCGATATGTGAATCAACAACCGAGTTTGTTCCTGTTTCTCCGCTCCATCATTTATCTTTATTGTCTCATGGACTTCAAGACCAACATGAAAAATAAACACAAGCATATTATTGCACACAAAATCAAACCATTTTATTATACATCCATAAACCACACACTGATGTAGTAAACATAAGCACGACAGTCGATTGACTTCGTGTAATACAGACAAGAAACGTTCATAACTCAAATCCCAAACCACACACCACACTCTCTCCAAGACAAGGTACTTCACACAAATATTTTACAGGCAATCTACTTATTCCACACAACACACTTTTTTTTTTCTTTTTTTGGCGGAGGAAAATCCCACACAACACTTGAAATAGATTTTCCCAGAAGGATCAGGTTCTTCATCGCCGCCATATGTCGTTCTTCATTTCTGGAAGATTTCTTACTCCATAACATTTAGTTACCTCCAAATATCGCAGCGCTGGCATTGTTTGCTTTACCTCCTCCGCCCAATCAGCGTTCAGTTTTCCCATATCTTTCAAGCGCAAACCCTCTAGACATCCCCACTTCTCATTGCGAGCGGTGCTCCATTTTGTAACGGACCGGGCTTCCTCGACGCAAAGATACTGCAGTTCCGGCAGCATTGAGGGTTTAACCCAATCTGGCAGTATATCGCGATGGTAGTTTCGAAGATACAGCTCTTTGAGCTGTTTCGGTGGAGTGAGTTGGTCTAGCTTTATCGAACCGTTTATGAAACGATCTGTGTCGAGATCCAGAGTGGTCAAATTACTTAATTTAGAGAGGATTTCGTTCCACTGCTTAGCACCATCAGGCTTCTCGGCGTCGATGCCACTACTCATCACAATATGTAGCATTCTCAGTCCTCTAAGACTTTTAAGCTCCGGAAGCCCGAAAGTGGCCTTGGAGTTTGCCCCGCCTATTGTCACTTTGGCCCCGATTAGCTCTTGAAGATTAGACATATTCTCCACGCTTCGAGGTAGGGAATCGAGGTTATAAGTTTTATCCAAATCCAAAATGATGAGTCTCTTCAGCTTGCCTATCTTCTCTGGCAGCTTCTTAAGATTGCAGCATCCTGATAGGACCAATATCTGTAGATTCTGGAGCTCGCAAATCGAACACGGTAGTTCTTTCAGATTTGTAAGCCCGCTCAGATTCAAACATGCTAGACGCATGAGGGTACCGATCCAATCCAATAGATTCTTCAAGCTTTTCTGGTCCAACGTACTAATGAATCCTCCAGACAAGTCCAGCATCCGAAGCGAATGCAAAGTCCCCGAGTTTTTGTTCAGGTCGATGTGATGGTCGCCTATCATGAGCAACAATGCTCGAATTTTCGATTTCTCATCAAATAAGCGCTTGCTTTTGCTTCCTCCGCCTTTTTTTCTTTTGTCTAACACATGATCGTTGTCCTCCTCACGTGAGAGAATTCTATCATCTTCATTTCTCCTGCTATCTCTTTCTTTGATCACATCAACTGTCAAGCAGAGCCAATAAGGGTCCTGAGCTTTCCAGTTCATGATCCCTTGTTCGTTGAAGCTGCAAAAACCTTCTTCCTCTGCTATCGTCATGATCATCTCACGCAACATATCGTGAATCTTGCAAGAATAGACTCTCCCATCATAGGTCCGGCAATCCTCAACCTCAACAAGGCAACGCTCTGTCAGCTGTGAGAGATATTCATGGCCCAAATCCACCGTACTCTTCTTTGATTCACGCTTTTGAAGCAGACCGTCAGCAATCCACCAGTGGATAACCTGCTCTACGCTTATCTTGGCGTCTTCCGGGTAGATAGAGAAGCTCAGCATACAGAGCTTGAGATGAGCATCGAGCTCGTTGTAACTAACCCGCAGAGTTTCGATCACTTCATCGTTCCTCGGGTTCTTATCTGAACCGTGGAAGCTGTTCATCACTTCGGACCATTCTGAAAGCTTGTCCTTCGTTGCCAACATTGCCCCCATTGTCTTTATTGCTAGTGGAAGCCTCCCGCATTTAGCCACAATCTGCCTACCCACTTCCTCAAACTCGGGCTTATCTTTGGAAAACGCATATATAGAGAACAATTCCCAACTTTCATTTTCATCCAGATTCCTCGGCCTATGAATTCGCTCATTGGTGCCGCGAACTGCTTGTTTCGCAACATTCTCGTCTCTGGTAGTAACGATGATGCAATTTCTTTTGTCCGGGACGTCAAAGGTCGAGCACAGAGAGGTCCACCATTCCTTATCCTCGATTTTCCAGACATCGTCCATGACCACGAGACACCCTTTCTTTTTCTCAATCTCCTTCCTGATAGTTTCCAAATACTCTTCTTCCCGCGTTTCAGATTTGCCAATAAATGCGGCCAATAGGGACTTCAAAATCTCGTTCTTCTTGAAGCTCTTCGAAACCGACACCCAAATCTTCTTTTCAAAGTATTCCGAAACTTCAGCATGGCAATATATCTTCCGGGCAATTGTGGTTTTCCCCAATCCCCCCATTCCCGACACCGCAACGCAGTGTAGTTTAGTCTTGTTCTCCTCGCAGATCCAATTCTTTATCTTCTCGATGTCTCCGTCTATTCCGATCACCACATCCGGGCTGTACGACTGTGAAGCAACCTTCTCGTTTTTTCTTTCCTCACCCTTGTTGGCTGTCAGCTTTTCTTTCACCTTCAGAAATTTATCTAAAGTTTCTTTTTCATTGGCGACTCGGCGGTTGATGTCTTTCAGGGTACGTCCAGCATTAAGAGAGAACTGCGGACTGTTTTTATGCAGAAACCCAATGAAGCCGTCATTGTACTCGTTTCTGAGTTCGCAATCGATGATGACATTGTCGGCCTCGTAACTCAGTTGCCTGAGCGCGATAAGCGCTGACTCAACATCCTTTTTCTTATCCTTGAGATTTTCTCCGTCTCCCAGCAAGCTTTCTACGTGCTTCATATGTTGCTGCAGCTTAGTCAATTCTTCCTTTAAGTCGGTCATGTAGCTGACGTTTTTGGCTAGATGGTCAAAGAGTCGCCCAAGCACGACCTGGAGTGCACCCGATGCTAATTCCATTCTTGATTTCTTTTGGTCTCCGCTGTAAAGTACAGAAAAACTGCACCGTTGTTATTATTAGTTAAAGCCAGAACATTTCTGTTCAATAATCTGGCACTTAAAAGATATATAGGTAAAAGCGACATGATTAACCTTATTCCACGAAAATTGGGTTGCAATATTCATTTATCTCAAATGCCAGAGCATCTAACAAGAACTTTTTCATTCAACTAAGCAGAGCATCTAACAAGAACTTTTTCAGTCATCTAACATACACATATTAATTACACATAATATATCATATATTTCATATTAATAATAATAATAATAATAATAATAATAATAATAATAATAATAATAAAACATACAGTGGGCATTTTGAACATTACCCTATCAAATATGATGAGGTACTATGTGAGCTTAAGCTTGACTTAGTCCGTCACATAGAGGAAGTCAGCCCGGGTACCAACCAGAACCGAGGACGGACAAGAGTTCAGCCCAACTCGGGTGAACACGAGCAGGAAGTCCGGATAGAAGGCAAGCCCAACCCGGGGCATACGAGCAGGCCAGCTCGGGGACAGAGAAGCTGTCCGGGCAGAAAAGGGAAAGTCAGCAACTACCCAGCAAGGAAAGCGCGTAGCTTGAGGAGCAAGCATAGATCGAGTCAAAGATTTGATAAGATTAATTAGGGTAGTTTCCTGATTTTGTGCGATTTGGTTAGCTAGGGTTTCGCCTATGTGAGGCTATAAATATACCTAGCATGTACACTTTGTAAAGTGCTGAGTCCATTAGAGTTTTGAGTTTAGCTTCTTGTATTTTGCCTTCGATTATTAATCAGAGAATTTCTTCTCCTAAAAGTTTGTGTTCTTTTATTTTCTGTTCGATTTCTTTGGTGTTATTCGTGTTCTTTGCAGATCCGTGAATTGGGATCCAACAAGTGGTATCAGAGCTTCAATCGAAGAACATGTCATCATCAGAGTCACCAATCGACGGAGTCCTAGTCGCACAGAAACCGGAGACCAGAGAAGGCACAGTTACGCTCCATTACCCCATGCTCACGAAGAGCAATTACGCCGTGTGGGCGTTGAAGATGAGGGTGAATCAGCAGGCGCAGGGAGTATGGGAGGCCGTAGAGAACGGCGGTGTCGAAGGGCGCAAGGAAAGAATGGCTCTAGCCGCAATCTCTACCAAGCAGTTCCGGAAGATGTTCTTCTCATGCTTGCCGAGAAGGATTCCGCAAAGGAAGCATGGAAAACTCTTCAAACCATGCACATGGGCGCAGATCGCGTCAAGGAGGCAAAGGTCCAGACCTTGAAGAGTGAGTTCGAGGTTATGAGGACGAGGGAAATCGAATCATTTGATGATTTCGCTATGTGGCTCACGTCCATTGTGACCGGCATACGCTCGCTGGGAGACAAGATGGAGGAGACCACCGTCGTCAAGAAATTTCTCCGAGCAGTGCCTCACAAATACATGCAGATCGTGACATCGATTGAGCAGTTCGGCGACCTCAAGACCATGACGGTCGAGGAGGTTGTTGGTCGCCTCAAAGC
Organism: Parietaria judaica; assembly: GCA_954871525.1. Lineage (NCBI taxonomy): Eukaryota > Viridiplantae > Streptophyta > Magnoliopsida > Rosales > Urticaceae > Parietaria > Parietaria judaica. The sequence goes on from OX940863.1 coordinate 5,519,467, forward strand.
CCATGAGGAGAGAATTCGGGGTTACGGTGACATAGAAGATGAGAAGAACCTCTTGCTTACGCATGAAGAGTGGACGGCTAGACAGCAGAAAATCGGGGGAGCCGAGTTTTCTACAAGATCCTCAGATCAGAGCAGCTTTGGTGGAGAAGTCCGAGGACACGGACAGGGTCGTGGACGAGGTCGAGGTCGGAACATGCGAGGTCGCGGCAGCGATTCTACCCGTCAGGAAAGTACGACCAGGAGAGACAAGAGCACATTGAAGTGCTACAGTTGTCAGAAGCTTGGGCACTTTGCATCTGAGTGTCGGAGCAGGAACCAGGGCGAAGAGGCGAATCTAGCGAGATTCCCAGACGACCAGCCAGCATTGCTGTTTGCCGAGCAGGAAACGCACCTGGACGAACAGAATGGCGAGTGTGACGTCAAGGCCCGGGCAGAAGTGATCAGTGTGCCGATCAGCCCAGTGGCCGAGCAGACCTGTCCGGAAGAGACCAGCGAGAAGGTTTTCCTCATCGAGGATAAGGTTATTGCAAACCTCCTCGTAGACGGAGAGAAGAAGGTCAGTAACGACGTGTGGTACTTAGACAACGGAGCTAGCAACCACATGACTGGGGACCAAGCTAAATTTGAAGAGCTCAATGAGAAGATCACGGGCAGCGTGAAATTCGGCGACGGATCAGTCGTAGAAATCAGAGGCAGAGGGTCGATCATGTTCGAGTGCAAGAATGGCGACCAGCGTCTGATGACCCAGGTGTATTTCATCCCGAAGTTGAAGAGCAACATCATCAGTCTAGGGCAGATGACTGAGATCGGGAACACGGTGTTGCTGCAAGGGTCATACCTTAAGATGTGGACCAAGGAAGGAGAGCTGTTGATGAAGGTGGAGCGAACACCCAACAGACTCTACAAGATTCTCCTGAAGACGTGCCAGCCCGTCTGTCTCTTGGCATCAATGACAGACCCGGCTTGGCTATGGCACGCACGGCTCGGACACGTGAATTTTCACGCTCTCAAGATGATGGGCGAGAAGAAGATGGAATACCCCGACCACCTATGTGAGTGCTGCATGATCGCGAAGCAGGCGAGGATACCGTTTCCGATCAAGGCCAAATTCCGAGCAGAGAGACCCCTACAATTGGTGCATGCATACCTATGTGACCCAGTCACCCCAGCAACATTGGCAGGTAACAAGTACTTTCTTTTACTTGTTGATGATTATAGTCGCTGGATGTGGGTTTATATGCTCAAGGAGAAGAGCGGAGCCTTATAGGTCTTCAAGAAGTTCAAGAAGATCGTGGAGAATGGCTCGGTGCACAGGTTAAAGGTCTTGCGTACAGACCGAGGAGGAGAATTCACTTCCCAGCAGTTCGGAGAATTCTGCGACCAGGAAGGAGTTCAGCGTCACCTGTCCGCACCCCACACGCCCCAGCAGAATGGCGTAGTGGAAAAACGAAACCGAACTGTGATGAACACAGCGAGGAGCTTGCTCAAGAGCATGCAAGTTCCAGCCCGATTTTGGGCAGAAGCAGTAAGACATGCGGTCTACCTGCTTAATCGTTTGCCGACCGAAGCGCTAGGAGAGCGTACCCCCTACCAGGCGTGGAAAGGGAAGAAACCCCACTTAGAACATTTGAGAGTGTTCGGGTGCACCGCACATGTGAAGATTGCGGGGCCACATCTCAAGAAGCTGGACGACCGGAGTCAGAAGATGGTGTACCTTGGCGTTGAAGAAGGAAGCAGGGCACACAGACTCTACGATCCACGACGCGGCAGACTCCAAGTGAGCAGAGATGCTGTGTTCGAAGAGGAGATGAAGTGGGAATGGCGCGATGAGAAAGGAGAACCCGAGCAGAACTCTGTTGAGTTCACAGTTGAAAATGAAGAAGGCGTTGCCGAGCAGGATCTGCCCCGAACACCCAGCTCAGGAACAGTTTTGCCGAGCACGAGTGAAACCAGCCCGGGAGAAAGCACCCCGGATACACCCAGGACACCAAGTCCGAGTAGGACCAGCCCGTCCAACTCGGGAGATTCCTCCATAAAAGACGGCCCAAGAGGATTCCAACCTCTAGCAGACGTCTACGATCAGTCTCAAGAAGTGGAGATGAGCCTGGAGGAACTTTCTTTGTTGTGTGCAGAAGAGCCAGCCAGCTACCAGAAGGCAGCAGCCGAGCAGGAGTGGCTGGAAGCAATGAAGAAGAATATGGAGTCCATAGAGAAGAACAGGACATGGGAGCTTACCGACCTGCCCAAAGGTCATAATCTCATCGGCCTGAAGTGGGTGTATAAGCTGAAGAAGGACACTGAGGGAAATGTCCTTAAGCACAAGGCAAGACTGGTAGCCAAAGGCTACGTGCAGAGAAAAGGCATAGACTTTGAGGAAGTCTTTGCTCCAGTAGCCAGACTGGACACGATCAGACTCATCCTAGCCCTAGCAGCTCATCGAGGTTGGGAAATTCACCATCTGGATGTTAAATCGGCATTCCTAAACGGTGACCTCGAGGAAGAAGTGTACGTCAAGCAACCAGAAGGGTTCGGCTTCACAGGCAAGGAGCAGAAGGTGTACAAGTTATCCAAGGCCCTGTACGGGTTGAGACAAGCACCAAGAGCGTGGAACATCCGTCTTGACAAGAGCTTGAAGAACCTTGGATTCACAAAGTGCCTGAGCGAGCAGGCAGTCTACACCAGGAGTATCGGGCAGGAAACTCTGATCATGGGAGTATATGTAGTCGACCTGATCGTCACTGGATCCAGCGCAGGAGGCGTAGACGGATTCAAGCAGCAGATGATGGCCGAATTCGAGATGAGTGACCTCGGATTACTTTCGCACTACCTCGGTTTAGAGGTGGAACAGAAGAAGGGCTGCATTATGCTGAAGCAGTCGGCCTACGCGAAGAAGATCCTCAAGCAGTTCGAGATGACGGATTGCAACCCGAGCAAGTACCCAATGGAGGCGAAGCTACAGCTCGGGAAGGATGCTGAAGGGAGAAGAGTGGATCCCACGGAGTACAGACGCGTGATCGGGTACCTGAGGTATCTCACCCACACCCGACCAGACATTTCACACGTAGTCGGGATAGTCAGTCGATACATGGAGAAGCCCACAAGTGCACACCAGCAGGCGGTGAAGCACATCTTGCGAAACGTGAAGGGCACGACGGACTACGGGATCCAGTACAACAGAGGAAGTGGAGCTGAAGTACTAGTCGGCTTTACAGACAGTGATCTGGCTGGTGATATCGACGACAGGAAGAGTACCGGAGGGATGGCGTTCTACCTCAACGGAAACCTGATCACCTGGCAGTCTCAGAAGCAGCAGACAGTAGCTCTATCCTCATGTGAAGCAGAGTTCATGGCGGCAACCGCAGCAACATATCAAGCTATGTGGTTGAAGAGGCTACTTAGTGAAGTGACCGGATCCGAGCAGAGACCAGCTATTCTCTACGTGGACAACAAGTCTTCAATTACGTTGATGAAGAATCCAGTGTTCCATGGACGGAGCAAACACATTGACACGAAGTTTCACTACATTCGTGAGTGTGAGGAGAAGCGAGAGATCATCGTGGAGTTCGTCAACATGAGGGAGCAACGGGCAATCATTCTTACCAAGGCTCTAGGGAGAGTCAAGTTCGAAGAAATGAGAGAGCTGCTCGGAGTGAAGAGAGTAGAAGCAAGTCAAGCTTACGGGGGAGAATGTGAGCTTAAGCTTGACTTAGTCCGTCACACAGAGGAAGTCAGCCCGGGTACCGACAAGAACCGAGGACGGACAAGAGTTCAGTCCAACTCGGGTGAACACGAGCAGGAAGTCCGGATAGAAGGCAAGCCCAACCCGGGGCATACGAGCAGGCCAGCTCGGGGACAGAGAAGCTGTCCGGGCAGAAAAGGGAAAGTCAACAACTACCCAGCAAGGAAAGCGCGTAGCTTGAGGAGCAAGCAAAGATCGAGTCAAAGATTTGATAAGATTAATTAGGGTAGTTTCCTGATTTTGTGCGATTTGGTTAGCTAGGGTTTCGCTTATGTGAGGTTATAAATATACCTAGCATGTACAGTTTGTAAAGTGTTGAGTCCATTAGAGTTTTGAGTTTAGCTTCTTGTATTTTGCCTTCGATTATTAATCAGAGAATTTCTTCTCCCAAAAGTTTGTGTTCTTTTATTTTCTGTTCGATTTCTTTGGTGTTATTCGTGTTCTTTGCAGATCCGTGAATTCGGATCCAACATACTATTCACAAACTGCATTTTGCACCAAAATGCAACAATATTTGCCGTTCCATTGGGTGCAAAATGCAGTTTGTGAATAGTACCTCATCATATTTGATAGGGTAATGTTCAAAATGCCCATTGTATATTTTATTATTATTATTATTATTATTATTATTATTATTATTATTATTATTATTAATATTAATATGAAATATATGATATAGTATGTGTAATTAATATGTCAGTTTTGTGTTATGTCGCCCTAGGAGTTGGCCTAAAAACTACAATTCAGCATCTCAAGTTCATTTTACTCTTCTTATTCTCTTTCTAAATTTATTTTTCTCCATTTCAATAAAACTTTCAAATACCAAAAGTTTTTATCCGGGCGTCGGATTGACTCATATAATATATCATTGAAAAATTACGACAAGATGAATCCAATGAAAGGTGGGAAGATACAGTTTTGACGCATGTAAAAAATTACTAATTTCAAAAATATAAATAAAAAATATATTAATATAAAAACATTATATTAAAAATTTATAATTAAAGTTATCAAAATATACCAACTAGTTCACATATAAATTATTATATATTTTTATTTTTTTAAGTACATTTTTACAAATTTATTAATATAATAAATTAAATCATCATTCAAATGAATTTTTATTTAATTAGTTATCATAAATAATTTAATATATGATAAAAAGAAAATTAGTGTAATATTTTACAAATAAAGTTTTGGGAATTTATTACTTACATGTTATTATTAGTGTTATTATTATAAAAATAATATTGTCAATTGATTTTTTATATGAAAATATTGTTGAGGTACGATTTCGTCTACGACCATTTATATCGTTACGACAAAATCTACCTCTATCGTTTAATAACTTGGGCCTCATTGGCCGAGGGCCCAACACTCTCACACGCCCAATCAACCAAGTCAAAGGAGATCATATCTGACCAAAAGACGAATATCCTTAGCGATGGGGAAGCATGCCGCGATAATTAATCCTCATCGATGAAGCCTCAGCGACGAAGATCATCGCCAATCAACAAGGAGAGCGATGAGAGCGGCGACGAGGCGCATTATCATCGACAGGAATAATAATTCTAAAACAAAGACCGAAGGCGAAATCAAAGCAATCAGCGTGGCACAAGCGACGCTCCAGCCAATTGACGACGACAGTTACGCCCATGATTACAGCCATGCAATTATGGCCATTATGAAGGAATCAAACGCAATTGTAACAACCCAATTTTGAAGAATGATTTTAATATCTTAGCTGATTATAAATAAAGGGCTAAGACCGATGTACAAGAGATGACACATCTTTGCACCATCAATACACACGCAAAAAGGGTTTCCCATTGAGGCCCAATCGCTCAACAAACCAAACAACACGACTCAATTTCTCGAAAATACTCATCTCTTTCAACGTGATCTAGTTTTAACGGAAAGACCCGAGCTCTAAGGTAAATTAAACTCGGAATTACACCACCCGTAATACCGTGACTGCGGAGGCCGATTTTTTACCTCAACAAATATAATATAATATTTTTATTTCATTAAATAAATATTCTTAAATTTAAATTTTATGTTTTTATTGTTATTAAAAAATCATCAATATTTATTAAAAATGCATTCAGATCTTATAAAACCAACTAACTTAACTTTTATTCATTCATATCTCATATCTTAATATTCAAATTAGGACGTCTTAATCTTGTGAGTTTAAGCCTGACTTGGCTCAACTCCTAGCAGAGATGTCCACACCAGGGATCTCCCCACCAGAACTTCCCCTAGCAGAGAAGAGACCGAGCAGAGATCTTCCTAGCAAGAGTTCCCCCACCAGAGAGCTCCCCACCAGAGATGGGTCCGACTAGAGATTTTCCCCAATAGGAAAGGACCCGACCAGGAATGCTCCTACCAGAGATGGCCTTAGCAGAGATGAGGGAGAGCAGAGATTCCCCCTAGCAGAAGATGACCCTAGCAGAATTCTCTCGAGCAGAAACAGGAAACGCCAGAAGTCAAGAAGAGCTATTCCAGGAAGGTGCCAAACTTGATGAGCAAGTTTGGAGATTTGATTTGGTTTCTTGATTTTGTCAGGATTCGAATGTATATGTAAAATATTTGATTGAGTTTATTTTAGGAAGTTTTAGCTAGGGTTTCGTTTTTCTAGTCTCCTACAAATACTAGAGTTAGTGTTTATTTTTTGTAACTCCATTATTGCAATTTTGCTTTTCGATTAATCAGAGAAGTTTTTTTCTCCCAAAGCTTTCTTGTTCTCTTTCCTTTGTTCTACGTGCTTCTTTTGGTTACAGATCGATTATTGGGAACCAACAATTGGTATCAGAGCGAAGGTTCCAAAGAAGATGTCGTCACCAAGCGATTCCACCGGAGGAGAGCTCACGACGGCGACGAAGATCGGATCAAAGGAAGGGAACGTGACGCTTCATTACCCGATACTCACGAAGAGCAATTACTCGGTGTGGGCGTTGAAGATGCGAGTGAACTTGCAGGCACAAGGAGTTTGGGAGGCTGTGGAAGGCAGCGATGTCGAAGGGCGCAAGGAGAGGATGACACTCGCCGCCATCTACCAAGGAGTTCCGGAAGATGTCCTTCTCATGATCGCCGAGAAGGATTCCGCAAAGGAGGCGTGGTCGACACTTCGAACCATGTACATGGGCGCAGATCGCGTCAAGGAAGCAAAGGTCCAGACCTTGAAGAGTGAGTTCGAGGTTATGAGGATGAGGGAGAGCGAATTAATTGATGATTTCTCTATGCGGCTCACGTCCATTGTGACCGGCATACGCTCGCTGGGAGACAAGGTGGAGGAGACCACCGTCTTCAAGAAGTTTCTCCGAGCCGTGCCTCACAAGTACATGCAGATTGTGACATCGATTGAGCAGTTCGGCGACCTCAAGACCATGACGGTCGAGGAGGTTGTTGGTCGCCTCAAAGCCCACGATGAAAGACTTTGGGGTTACGGTGATAGAGAAGAGGAGAAGCACCTTCTGCTCACACATGAAGAGTGGACGGCCAGACAGAAGAAAAGCGGGGAAGCAGACTTTTCTTCTAGTTCCTCTGGTCGGAGTAGCTATAGCGGAGACAGCAAAGGACGTGGTAGAGGTCGTGGACGAGGGCGAGGTCGGGACACGCGAGGTCGCGGCAGTGGTGCACCCCTCAGGAAAGCACGAGCAGGAGAGACAAGAGCACACTGAAGTGCTATAATTGTCAGAAGCTTGGGCACTTTGCTTCAGAGTGCCGCAGCAAGAACCACAAAGAGGAAGCGAATCTGATGAGATTCAATGAAGACCAACCAGCTTTGATGTTTGCCGAACAGGAGGTGACCCTGGACGGACAAGAAGACGGGGAGACGATCCTCATAGGCGAGAGAGAGCAGACCTGCCCGGAGAGCAGAGAGCATATCTGCCTAGAGAGCAGAGAGCAGAGAGCAGACCTGCTCGGAATTCGAGCAGAGACCAGAGATCAGAGATCAGCGACCAGAGAGCTCCGAGTAGAGAGCAGATACCAGACACCAGAGACCAGAGAGCAGACCAGCTCGAAGATGGTGTTCCTGATCGAGGACAAGGTTATTGCGAACCTCCTCGTTGACGGAGAGCAGAAAGTCTCTACCGATGTCTGGTACCTAGACAATGGCGCGAGCAATCACATGACAGGAGACCGAGCTAAGTTTGAAGAGCTCGATGAGAAGATCACAGGGAATGTGAAATTTGGCGATGGCTCGATCGTCGAAATTAGAGGTAGAGAGTCTATCCTGTTCGTGTGTAAGAACGGGGACCAACGCCTCATGACCCAGGTCTACTAAAGTTGAAGAGTAACATCATCAGCCTCGGACAGATGACAGAGATCGGCAACACAGTGGTGATGTCTGCTCACTATCTGAAGATGTGGAACAGAAGTGGCAACCTGCTGATGAAGGTGAAGAGATCGCCGAACAGGTTGTACAAGATTCTCCTGGAGACAGGCCAGCCCGTTTGTTTAATGGCGTCCCTAGCAGACCCGGCCTGGTTGTGGCATGCGAGACTTGGGCACGTAAACTTCTACGCGCTCAAGATGATGGGCGAGAAGGAGATGGCCTTTGGGGTTCCCAAGATTGAACACCCCAACCAGCTATGCGAATGCTGCATAAACGCGAAACAGGCTCGAGTGCCATTCCCGATCAAGGCCAAGTTCCGAGCAGAGCGACCTTTCCAACTGGTGCATGCGGACCTCTGTGGTCCAATCACCCCAGCAACTCTAGCCGGAAGCAAGTATTTCCTTCTACTTTTTGACGACTACATTTGCTGGATGTGGATCTACACGCTCAAGGAGAAAAGTGGAGCCTTTGAAGTCTTCAAGAAGTTCAAGAGGCTCGTGGAGAATGGGTCAGAAAACAAGATGAAAGTCTTGAGAAGAGACCGAGGTGGAGAATTCACATCCCAGCAGTTCGGAGAGTTCTGTGATGAGGAAGGAGTCGAGCGCCACCTGACCGCACTGTACACTCCCTAGCAGAACGGTGTGGTGGAAAGACGAAACCGGACAGTGATGGATACTGCAAGGAGCTTACTGAAGAGTATGCAAGTACCAGTGAGGTTTTGGGGAGAAGCAGTTAGACACGCGGTCTATTTGCTAAACCGTTTGCCAACAAAGGCTCTAGGAGAGCGCACACCCTACCAGGCATGGAATGGAAATAAACCTCACTTGGAGCACTTGAGAGTGTTTGGGTGCACCGCACATGTGAAGACTGCGGGTCCACATCTCAAGAAGCTCGATGATAGGAGTCAGTCGATGGTGTACCTTGGTGTTGAATACGGAAGCAAGGCACACAGACTCTTTGACCCCCGACGCGGCAAGATCCAGGTGAGCAGAGATGCTGTGTTCGAAGAAAAGAGGAAGTGGGAATGGCGCGATGAGAAGGGTGAGCCCGAGCAGAACTCATTTGAGTTCGAAGTCGAAGAAGAGGGCATTGTCGAGCAGGAAGGTACCCCCACCAGCTCATTCAGCTCGGGTACCCCTACCAGCTCTGGTACCCCTACCAGCTCTGGTACCCCCACTAGAGATTCCTTCCAGGGTACACCTAGGACACCCAGCCCGAGCAGACTCAGCTCGTCCAACTCAGGAGATTCCTCGATCAAGGATGGCCCAAGGGGATTCCGACCCCTAGCAGAAGTCTACGAAGAATCTCAGGAAGTGGAGATGAACCTAGAAGAGTTGTCTTTGTTGTGCGCCGAGGAGCCAGCCAACTACCAAGAGGCAGCTACCGAGCAGGAATGGCAGGAAGCAATGGAGAAAGAGCAGGAATCCATCGAGAAGAACAAGATATGGGAGCTCACCGACCTGCCCAAAGGTCAGAAGCCCATTGGCTTGAAGTGGGTATACAAGCTCAAGAAGGACACCGAGGGGAATGTCCTAAAGCACAAGGCAAGGCTAGTAGCCAAAGGCTACGTGCAGAGGCAAGGAGTCGACTTCGAGGAAGTCTTTGCTCCCGTGGCAAGACTAGACACGATCAGACTCATCCTAGCCCTAGCAGCTCATCGAGGTTGGGAGATTCACCACATGGATGTCAAATCGGCATTCTTAAATGGTGACCTCGAGGAAGAAGTCTACGTCAGTCAACCTGAAGGTTTTAGCGTCAAAGTCAAGGAGAAGAAGGTGTACAAGCTCTCCAAGGCTCTATACGGGCTACGTCAAGCTCCAAGGGCGTGGAACATACGCCTCGACAAGAGTTTGAAGAATCTTGGATTCACAAAGTGCTCCAGGGAGAAGGCAGTGTACACCAGGAGCAGCAGAGAAGAAGTTCTGGTCGTCGGAGTTTATGTGGACGACCTGATAGTCACTGGATCCAGTGCAGGAGGCGTAGAAGGATTCAAGAAGCAGATGATGGCCGAGTTCGAGATGAGTGACCTTGGACTACTTTCTTACTATCTTGGTATTGAGGTAGAGCAGAAGAAATACTGCATCACGCTGAAGCAGTCGGCCTACGCAAAGAAGATCCTCAAGCAATTCGAGATGGCGGATTGCAACCCGAGCAAGTACCCAATGGAGGCGAAGCTGCAACTCGGGAATGATGCTGAAGGAGGAGAAGTGGATCCTACAGAGTACAGACGCGTGATCGGGTGTCTGAGGTATCTCACCTACCCCGACCAGACATTTCTCACGCAGTCGGGATAATTAGTCGTTTCATGGAGAAGCCCAAAAGTGCACACCAGCAGGCCGTGAAGCACATCTTGCGCTACGTGAAGGGAACGACGGACTACGGGATCCAATATGCAAGAGGCAGGGGAGCAGAAGAGCTAGTCGGCTTCACTGACAGCGATCTGGCCGGTGACATTGATGATAGGAAGAGTACCGGAAGGATGGCGTTCTACCTCAACGGGAACCTGATCACCTGGTAATCTCAGAAGCAGAAGACTGTAGCTCTATCCTCATGTGAAGCAGAGTTCATGGCAGCAACCGCAGCAGCGTGTCAAGCTATGTGGTTGAAGGGGATACTGAGTGAGTGAAGTGACTGGAGACGAGCAGAAGCCAGTAACACTCTACATGGACAACAAGTCCGCAATAGCACTGATGAAGAACCCAATTTTTCATGGTCGGAGCAAACACATACACACTCGGTATCATTATATTCGCGAGTGTGTGGAGAAGCGAAAGATCAACGTGGAGTTTGTCAGCACGAAGGAGCAGCGAGCAGACATACTCACGAAGGCTCTAGCAAGAGTTAAGTTCACGGAGATGAGATAGCTGCTCGGAGTGAAGAACCTCGACCCAAGTCAAACTTACGGGGGAGAATGTGAGTTTAAGCCTGACTTGGCTCAACTCCTAGCAGAGATGTCCCCACTAGGGATCTCCCTACCAGAACTTCCCGTAGCAGAGAAGAGCCTGAGCAGAGATCTTCCTAGCAGGAGTTCCCCCACCAGAGATGGGTCCGACCAGAGATTTTCCCCAACAGGAAGGGACCCGACCAGGAATGCTCCTACCAGAGATGGCCCTAGCAGAGATGAGGGAGAGTAGAGATGCCCCCTAGCAGAAGAGGACACTAGCAGGATTCTCTCGAGCAGAAACGAGAAACGCCAGAAGTCAAGAAGAGCTATTCCAGGAAGGTGCCAAACTTGAGATGAAAGTTTGAAGATTTGATTTGGTTTCCTGAATTTGTCAGGATTCGAATGTAAATGTAAAAGATTTGATTGAGTCTATTTTAGGAAGTTTTAGCTAGGGTTTCGTTTTTCTGGTCTCCTATAAATACTAGAGTTAGTGTTTATTTTTTGTAACTCCATTATTGCAATTTTGCTTTTCGATTAATCAGAGAAGTTTTTTTCTCCTAAAGCTTTCTTGTTCTCTTTCCTTTGTTCTTCGTGCTTCTTTTGATTAAAGATCCATTATTGGGAACCAACAAATCTTACGTATTAATCGCAACATAAATAACAAATGTGTTACTAATGATAACGTTAAATACTAAAATATATTTATTTCGCCGCGGGTGAAGGTTCCAAACTTTAATAATAGCATGCAATAGGTTTTCCGTTTAGGTTCCATCCTACGTGATCAATGCATGTGGCGTTGAGTTGACTGCCACATGGCATTGCCATGTCATTTTTACTATCACGTGGCATGCTACGTGTCATGCCGCATTTAATTTTTTATTTTTTAATAATTACATTTAATTTAATTTTTTAGTTTTGAATTTTTTTATAAACATATTATTAATTAGTTTTTATAATAATTTCAATATCGACGAACCATTATGGAGTTTCAAGTAATGAAGCTTTAAGAATCGGAACAAGAGATCTTGATGCAATGGTATTTTGAACGTAACCTTGAAATCGTTGTTGTTGTTTTTTTTTTTGTTTTTTTTTATACCCAAAATCCAAAAATACCTTGAATTGAAATACCCAAAATCAAAAAATACCTTGAATTGGATAGAACTTAAATGGAAAAAATACCTTGAATTGAAATACGCCAAAAAAAAAAAAAAAACGATTTCAAGGTTACGTTCAAAATACCATTGCATTAAGATTTCTTGAATTGGATAGAACTTCAATGGAATCGGCAACTTGAAATAGTTTTTTTGTTTTGTTTTTATGTTTTTTTGTTTTTTGCATTTTGTGTATATCAATCCATATTCCATATACTTTTTTATTCTGAGTAAAAAAAATGGTTCAAAGTTATGTACAAAAATTCTACGGCATCCGGATTTCTTTGTTTCAATTCTCAATTCTTCATTACCCGAAAATCCATTTTGTTCCTTGTTGTTGAGATTTTTATAGAAATAATTAATAATTTATTTATAAAGAATTTTAGAAAAAATTATAAAATTAAAAAAAAAATATTTTTTTAAAATAATTTAAAAAATTGAATGCCACGTGGTAGTCAAAATGACATGGCAAAATGCCATTTGACGGTCAACTAGACTCCACATGACATTGACTAAAGGAGGTTGGATAGAACTTAAATGGAAAACCTATTGCATGTTATTATCAGATTTTGGCAACTTTACCAGCCAAAAAAAAAAAAAGGTTAGGTATTTAGCTTTATCATTAGTAACACTTTTAATATTTATGCCACGATTAAGCTTATCTTAATGTAAATGTAAAGAAACACAACTTTAGTAATCCCCCATGAGCGAGAATTCAAAATCTTTGTTGTATGACCTCTTGGCCTATGTGATGTGGATATTTTAATATAAGGAACATTTATTAGTGAAAATGTACACTAATTTTTTGTCAGTTCTAAATATTGCTGCAAATAACTATATTTTGGGGGTAAATGCACCTACATCCAAAGTTCGAAGGGCATTACCCATTACTCATTTTTTTATGCGAGATTTTAGCCTTTGTTAGACTGTTGTTTCTTTTTACCTTTTTTTTTATAAATATCTTTAATTTTGAATGGTTTAAATTGATTTTCAATCTAATATGTATATTAGTAAACATATGAATCGCAATAGAAAAGTAAAAAATTGGCTGATTTTTTTTTTTTTTCTTTCCAAATATTTTTGAAGTTCCAAGTAAAACATTTTTTTTTTTAATTTTCTTCTGCATGTTTGTTCTAAATTTTACTTTCTTTTTGTCTCTGTACATTCCAGCCACAACTCCCTACCTAAACCCTAATTATTCAGCAAGTGAACCACCAAAATCTTTTATATCAAGAAATGCAACTTGTACGGAGATTATATAACATAAGCGATTAAGCGTAGGGCTTGTAGCTACTTCAGATTTTAAAGTGTTTTTTTTTTTTTTACCGGGATAATATTATCGGTCAAAATTACAAATATTCGCATTATAAGATATATTCGTAGTTGTGACACTATCTGTCAAAATTACATATGCATACGCGATGTCAACGTCACTTTAGAATTGAACCCAAGATTTTTCGATAATCATGTAGTGAAGTTACTACGTACACTAGGCCGCAAACTTGTTCTTAAACCACTTAAGCAATCATCATTTATATTTAATACATACACGCTATAAATAAAGTTCTACTCCTAATTAATCAAACTCATGTTAATATATAAGTATGACCAACGTATTTACCTGCGTCGGGTTGTGTTCGATCGTTACTCCACCAAATTAACTCTTCATGTGACCCTATAAAATCATCTTCAAACGCCAAAAATATCAGTTATACAGTCTATTCCGAAGAGAAATCGAACACCAAAGTGAAAAAAGGAAAAGTACATACGGGTTATGAACTCGTGGTGGCTGCTTATCTGCTTCGTAGGAAGTCTTCTGTTTGCGAAAAAGAGCCATTATCCAAATTGAAGTTCATCAAATGGCAATTTTAATTAAATGGTTGCAATATTTGGTGAAAGAAATCAAAGATATATATATGCTCTTTAAAGGTAATATATTGCAGAAATGAGTAAAGAGTGTCCACACCAATTAAAACGGACACGTGTCCATTGTAACATCAGTTTATAGTCTTTGATTTAATATATGAGGATTTTTTTTTAGTTTTCAATGTTTGTAAATTCTAAATATATTAATAATAATTTTTTGATTCCCAAAATACCCTTATAATGTCATGGCTTTTTTTTTTTTTACAATGGATATCTCACATGGTCAAACGGCCACTCGACAGACTTTCCTAATTCTGGAAGGGCTAGACCGGGCGATGGTAAACCCGGATTGGCTGGGTTGGTTTCCCAAAACAAAGTCAAACTTTTTTTCGGCTATCGGGTTGGATCAGTTTTTTGTTAGAAGCTTGATGTCAAACGACGGAGGTCACTCCATATTTTGAGGCATGGGCCGAAGATCCGGCTTGTAGAGACATTGTGGAAAAGGTGTGGTCCATCAATTCCAGGGATTCATAGTTGATACCGTCGAAGCAGAGTGAATAAATATATATCCTGTAGGGAAGCAGGTTAAAGAAAAAGATATAGGGTAAATGAAGGATATGCCCATTCGTAACTCAAGGTTTTAAAAAAATGTCCATTTCTAATTATGGTAATCATAACTACCAACAAATTGAAATATAGACTAATATGCCCTTTCAATTAAGCCACGTTTAATTTTAATTCGTTTTTTTTAATTAAAATAATAAAAAAAAATTCCTTAAATGTAGCAAACTAAAAAAATTAAAATTTATCCTTCCTATTTTAACGATAAAACAAATATTTTTTGAATTGATCTTCCCTATTTTAACGTTTGTAACAAATCTTATTTTTTATTTTTGGTCTCTATAATCAGTATTATTTTTGAATTTTTCTCCCCTATTAATAAGTATTTTAAAAATAAAATTTCAAATCAATTCTCTGCAATTTTACGAATCTGTAATTATATTTACGTAACTATATTTACGATTCTATATTTACGTGATTATATTTACGATTCTGTATTTTTACGTAACTATATTTACGATTCTGTATTTTATAGTTACATATCTGTATTTTTACGTAACTATATTTACTAATCATCGTCCCATGTACAAAAATCAAAGGCTTAAAAGGAATTAAACACACAATAGTCCAAGGATCTCACACGAAACGTAATTGTTGGTGAGTATATTTACGTATATTTAAAAAACTGTAAATATATGTACACAATTTTATTAAAATATTGAACATGTTGAACTGTAAATATATTTACAAAATTCTAAAATTGTAAATATATTTACGAAAAACTGTAAATAAATTTACAGTTTATTTACACGAATCGAAGACGGCGAGAGAGACAGTGAAGAAGATCGATCTTGAGAAGCCCTAGTATCGATTGAGAATCAATCGAAACACGTCAGCGCCGGAAAAAGCTACGTGCACGGAGAGAAGACGGCGCGACGGAGAGCGAAGGAGGAAGGAGGCGCGACGGCGGAGGAGGAGAGAGGCGATGGAGGAGAGAAGCGATGGGCGCGATTTTTGCGACTGGGCGTGGGCGAGTGAATAACGACGAATCGATTGATTTTTTAAAATAAATGATAAATATTTTAGGTCAAAGTAACAAAATTAAATGAAAACCCAATTAATAGGGGAAGTTTTCAACCAAAATTTTAGGATAATTTAATTTCAAAAATTAAAATATATAATAAATAATTAATATACGAAAATAAATAAATATAATTAATATTCGGGTTAATATGATCCAATTTTTTTTACAAATAGGTATAAATGAATTGTTTGAATGTATGAGCAATTCTCATAAACCATAGGTGATTTTTTGGTATTTCGTGAGTTTTTAAAAAAAGATATATCTCATCTTTCCATAAGTTGTGCTTTGGCGGCAAAGCTATGGTTTGAGGAAGCTTTCCATAAGTTGTGCAATATTATTTGATCTCTTCGAAGGTTTGCCTTTAAATGAGGCCCACGTGACAGATAGACGGGGTCAAGATATATCAAAGACATCATGCCCAACAACAACGTGTTCGAGAGTGGGAAAATTCAGAACATTCAATCCATGAGTGATAGGGTGGTGGAATCCGGTGAAAGGGGCCGTAAAACTCAATATGGAAGCAATGCTCTCGAGAGACAGACCGACAAGAAGAATTACAGCCCAATATTTTAAGAGGTATCAGGTGGGTCTAGAGGAACAAAATCACATAGCTGAATTGGCTAGTGAAAAATGCTTCGCATATGCAGAGATGAAGAGAATAACAAGATAATTACGGAGAGCCTTATCAATGGTAATGATTGTCCAAATTGATCTTTTATTTGTTTAATGAATGATTCGTTACAAATTTTGATTATTTGTTTCGTTTGAATTCCCATTATTCATGCGAGTATGGTAGCTTATTATCTTTGATTATTGTAGATTTGAATAGTTGTAGTTTCACCCGAACGAAGTTTTTGTAAAGTGAAGGAGGTCCTACGGTCCCACCCTTAGCGTTTAGTAAAGAATTTTGTTTACTAAAAGGAATTTAACAAAATTATAACATTAATTAGTCACTTTTTGCTGTCAAGATTAACTGCAACTTTTTTTATTAAGGTATTGACGTTCATCCGGAATAATTTTGCCAATGGTGTTTTTGTTATAAAAAAGAAAGAAGAAAAAAAAGCATCCGAACAAGAATATATGTCAAAAGTGATTGCCAATAATACAATACTAAAAGTAGCCTCTCACAAAAGCGGTCCCACTTTTTGTCGTTACATATGGAATTCTGATGCAAAGTAAAGACTATGGTTTTAAATATCCGGATATGTCCTCGATATGTCCACGACGTGCTCAGAAAATGAGAAATGCGAAACGATATTCGCAGGAAATCGATATATCCAAATTCTTCCCATTTATCTATCGGCAAGCGATATATCTGTAAAATGAACAGTGCAAAACGACATCGATATCGGCATTTGGAACCATGCTTCGTCTTTATGTTCGTACTTTGTACTCTATGTTCGTATTTATGTTCGTACTCTATGACTTTATTATGATTGCTAGCTTATTTTATGTTATGTCGACATTATGTTGTGAGTTATGATTTTTATATTATATGTTTCTGTTATGTTATGATTTATGAGTGTGTTTTCTAGGCTATAACTATGTGTCATATTTAATAAATAGGTAATTTAGAAGCTATATAAAAATATAATTGAAATACTAAATATATATTTCTAGAATATCCGTCGATATTTTGATCGGCAAGCGATATATCCATTTCTTCCCATTTATCCGTCGGCATGCCCGTCGGCAAGTGATATATCCGTAAAATAGAGAGTGCGAAACGACATCGATATCGATATTTAGAACCTTGGTAAAGATTCTTCAAACTCAAATGGCGATAACTAAAAAAAAAACTCTCGAGTCAAATATAGTTAGGATTAATTGCGGCATACGTCCTCAACCTTAGGTCAATTGGAGCGGCATTATCTCAATTCTATTTAATAGCAGTATAAGTACTAAAAGTTAAATTCCGTCTATTTTTAACTAACAACCATTAGTCAACTTTGAAGTGGCGAGCTTCTCTTCCATGTGGGTACGATGTTATCATCCACGTCAGCTATTTTCTGCCACATCATCCCATCTGGGTCATCAATCATCTCCATCTGCATCATAGTTGTGAGTTTAAGCCTGACTTGGCTCAACTCCTAGCAGAGATTTCCCCACCAGAGATGGGTCCGACCAGAGATTTCCCCCAGCAGGAAGGGACCCGACCAGGAATGCTCCTACCAGAGATGGCCCTAGCAGAGATGAGGGAGAGCAGAGATGTCCCCTAGCAGAAGAGGACCCTAGCAGGATTCTCCTGAGCAGAAACGGGAAACGCCAGAAGTCAAGAAGAGTTATTCCAGGAAGGTGCCAAACTTGAGGAGCAAGTTTGGAGATTTGATTTGATTTGGTTTCCTGATTCTGTTAGGATTTGAATGTAAATGTATAAGATATGATTGAGTTTATTTTAGGAAGTTTAGCTAGGGTTTCGTTTTTTTTTTGTCTCCTATAAATACTAGTGTTAGTGTTTATTTTTTGTAACTCCATTATTGCAATTTTTGCCTTCGAATTAATCAAGAGAAAATTCTCCTAAGTTCTTCTTTCTTTGTTCTTTCTCTTCGTGTTTTGTTCTTTGGCTGCAGATCCATTCCCATTGGGAACCAACAATTGGTATCAGAGTAAAGGTGCCAAAGAAGATGT
Source organism: Parietaria judaica (assembly GCA_954871525.1). Taxonomy (NCBI): domain Eukaryota; kingdom Viridiplantae; phylum Streptophyta; class Magnoliopsida; order Rosales; family Urticaceae; genus Parietaria; species Parietaria judaica. The sequence goes on from OX940863.1 coordinate 5,537,722, forward strand.
CGCCACCAAGCGAGTCCACCGGAGGAGAGCTGACGACGGCAAGGAAGATCGGATCAAAGGAAATAACGTGATGCTTCATTACCCAATGCTCACGAAGAGCAATTACTCGGTGTGGGCGTTGAAGATGCGAGTGAACTTGCAGGCGCAAGGAGTTTGGGAGGCTGTGGCAGGCAGTGACGTCGAAGGGCGCAAGGAGAGGATGGCATTTGCCGCAATCTACCAAGGAGTTCCGGAAGATGTCATTCTCATGATCGCCGAGAAGGATTCCGCAAAGGAGGCGTGGCCGACACTTCGAACCATGTACATGGGCGCAGATCGCGTCAAGGACGCAAAGGTCGAGACCTTGAAGAGTGAGTTCGAGGTTTTGAGGATGAGGGAAAGCGAATCAATTAATGATTTCGCTATGCGGCTCACGTCCATTGTGACAGGCATACGCTCGCTAGGAGACAAGGTGGAGGAGACCACCGTCGTCAAGAAGTTTCTCCGAGCAGTGCCTCACAAGTACATGCAGATCGTGACATCGATTGAGCAGTTCGGCGACCTTAAGACCATGACGGTCGAGGAGGTTGTTGGTCTCCTCTAAGCCCACGAGGAGAGACTTCGGGGTTACGGTGACAGAGAAGAGGAGAAGCACCTCCTGCTCACGCATGAAGAGTGGACGGCCAGACAGAAGAAAAGCGGGGGAGCAGACTTTTCTTCTAGCTCATCTGGTCGGAGTAGCTACAGCGGAGACAACAGAGGATGTGGTAGAGGTCGTGGACGAGGGCGAGGTCAAGACACGCGAGGTCGCGGCAGTGGTGCACCCCGTCAAGAAAGCACGACCAGGAGAGACAAGAGCACAGTGAAATGCTATAATTGTCAGAAGCTTGGGCACTTTGCTTCAGAGTGCCGCAGCAAGAACCACAAGGAGGAAGCGAATCTGATGAGATTCAATGAAGACCAGCCGGCTCTGATGTTTGCCGAACAGGAGGTGAGCCTGGACGGACAAGAAGACGAGGAGACGATCCTCGTAGGCGAGAGAGAGCAGACCTGCCCAAAGAGCAGATAGCAGAGAGCAGACCTGCTCAGAATCTGAGCAGACACCAGAGATCAGAGACTAGCGACCAGAGAGCTCCGAGCAGAGAGCAGAGATCAGAGACCAGACAGAAGAGACCAGAGACCAGACACCAGAGATCAGAGATCGGACCAGCTCGGAGATTGTATTCCTGATCGAGGACAAGGTTATTGCGAACCTCCTCGTTGACGGAGAGCAGAAAGTCTCTATCGATGTCTGGTACCTAGACAATGGCGCGAGCAACCACATGACATGAGACCGAGCTAAGTTTGAAGAGCTTGATGAGAAGATCACAGGAAACGTGAAATTTGGCGATGGATCAATCGTCGAAATTAGAGGCAGAGGGTCCATCTTGTTCGTGTGCAAGAACAAGGACCTACGCCTCATGACTCAGGTCTACTACATTCCAAAGCTTAAGAGTAACATCATCATCCTCGGACAGATGACAGAGACCGGCACACAGTGGTGATGTCTGGTCCCTATCTGAAGATGTGGAACAGAAGTGGCAACCTGCTGATGAAGGTGAAGAGAGCACCGAACAGGTTGTACAAGATTCTCCTGGAGACAGGCCAGCCCGTCTGCTTAATGGCGTCCCTAGCAGACCCGGCCTGGTTGTGGCATGCGAGACTTGGGCACGTAAACTTCTACGCGCTTAAGATGATGGGCGAGAAGGAGATGTCTTTTAGGGTTCCCAAGATTGAACACCCCAACCAGCTATGCGAATGCTGCATGATCGCGAAACAGGTTAGAGTGCCATTCCCGATCAAGGCCAAGTTTCGAGCAGATCGAACTTTCCAACTGGTGCATGCGGACCTCTGTGATCCAATCACCCCAGCAACTCTAGCCGGAAGCAAGTATTTCCTACTACTTGTTGACGACTACAGTCGCTGGATGTGGATCTACACGCTCAAGGAGAAGAGCGGAGCCTTTGAAATTTTCAAGAAGTTCAAGAGTTTAGTGGAGAATGGGTCCGAACACAAGATGAAGGTCTTGAGAAAAGACCGAGGTGGAGAGTTCTGTTGGACATATGTGTCCTTAAACAAGATATTTTATCCATTTGTAAAAGATTATGACAAGTCGTTGAATAAAGATGATGCTTATTATGATAATCTTATTATAGTTTCTGGTAGAGTAAAATAGAATGTTTGATTCCTTAGTTCATAAAGGATGCAATTATGTTATTATTATCACAACAGAGTCAATGTGAGGAAGAATTAATAATCATAATAAATGAACTTAAAATGTCCGTGACCTGATTAACTGGGTGGGAGCCCATTAATCGTATAAGGTCATTAATGTGACTAAGTGACAATCCTATTCTGGATTTTGTGTGTGTGTCACACTCACTAGAAGTGCATTAAGTATGAAGTGTCTTCATACTGGACTGGACCTGACTTAAACTCCGGAAGTTATCATATAAGACCGTCACTGATAACTTGGAGTTGAGTCACTAGTAGATGATCAAATGGATATTCGATCTAAGTCCTGAGTGATCTTAAGTCCAAGCTGCTGGCTTGATTGTTCTTTGATTTAACCGTTAAAGAACACGAAATATTACCGCTGTTCCCAACACTATTATTTTGGGAACATGATAGTCAGCAGTAAGGATAGCTTGGTCATAGACATGGGCATCACACAGCTCTCTTCAGAGTGATGATGATTCCCTTGATTGTCGGTGGTGAGAAGTGAGAGGTACCCGTGCGCAACTTATGAATCGAAACCATAAGTGGGTTACTCATAATATTACTGACTGAGTCAAGGATGAAAATGCAATGAGGGGCATAACGGTAGAAACCGCCTGCTCGTGTGTGGATCATCAAGTGAAAGATCAATAACCCGAATTTGATTGTATCAATGGACACCCTGCTGTTATAAAGGGAATAATATATACCGTATCACTAAAGAGTGCAGCCTCGGGTCTGTAGTGGAATCACTTCGAGGTTTGACGAACAACTAGCAGTTCGTTGGAGCTTAAGTGATACGGGTCCATGGTCCCCAGGATAGATCCGTAACGGATGATACGTACGTGATTAAAATACATTCTGGATAATGTTTAATCATTTGGCTTGACTTATAAAACTGAAAGGTCTGTGGCAGACGTCAGATAGTTTTATCGTTAGCGTGGCAAAAGTACCATATTTTGGTACACGAAATTAACTGATAAAATAAAGTTATAATTTAGATTTTCTATCAGGACCATGTTGTTGGAAATTAAATTCTAAGCAACTTTGCTTTTTAAACCGAGTCATTTCGACTTACGGTTAGTGATTTATGGATTTTCTAAGTTTATGATCGGTTCGATAAACTTTGAAATTAAATCACATGTCACGAATTTAAATGATGTTGTGGCACCATGACATTTTAATGTGTGATATTGAGATCAGGAAATATTAATATAATTTAATGATTTAGATTTAATTATTAATATGTTATTAATAATTAATTAGTAATTAATAGATTTATATTAATAAATAAATATATATATTTATATATATCTTTATATGTGTAAATTCGAATTAGGGTTTCATAATATGAAACCCTAGGCAATTCGAATAATATGATTTGGTCTTTCCATATTTGCGGCATAAGTACCAAATGTTTTGGTATCTTGGCAAATCCCTAAAATCAATTTAATCCATTGGATCGATTATGATTTAATATCAACCGTTGGATTAGGATATTGATAAATTCGAATTTAATAACTTGGTAACCAAGTTTCATTTTTCGAATTTGGTTAATTAATTATATCCGTTAGATCGGTCTAAGATTTAATCTTTACCGTCGGATTGGAAATTAATTAATTATATATATTTATATAATTTTCGAATTATAGGTTAAGGATAAAATCGAAATTGTTTTTAATAAATCTTTTTATATTTGATTTTATCCTAAACTAATTTGATCCATTAGATCGGTTTAAAGATTTATCTCAACCGTTGGATCTAGATAATGATAATTCGAATTTTAATATAAATATATATGATAATTCGAATTTAATAAAGATAAGTAGATAAGATTGGATTTTTGATTTATCCAAATCTTTCTTATTTAATTAAATCCCTAATTAATTATATCCATTGGATTTAGATGAGATTAAATCTGAACCATTGGATTAAGATAATTAATTATATTTAATATATAGAATTCGAATTTTAGGGAGGGAATTTCTCCAATTTGGTTAAGGTTTGAGCCTATAAATAGGAGGCTCATTCTACACATTTTTCACACCTTTCCCCAGAGAAAAATTCGAACTCTCCCTCTTCCTCAGGGTCTGCGAATTTTCTCTCTGATCTCTCTTTTCTGGTTTGGCTTAGGAGACTATTTCTCCGGAAGCTTAAAAAGAACCATCAGTTAAAATTTTGTGACGGAGTCCTGCCGGCGAAGCACACGCTTCGGTACGAGGATTCCAGGAGAATATCCCGGAAGATCACGGGAGTTTCCCTCAGCTCCGGCGGAGCCCTGCCCGATTCAGAACGCGCAGCCGGAAGTCATCAATAGAGGTACGGCCTTATGCATTGAGTTAATAAATGCAACCATTTACTGCTTTCTATTTATTTCCTATTATGACTAGATTATTAATAATGATATATGAATATTAAATTACATAATATTTATCAGATCTTGTGAAATGGTTATTATCCGATATCCGGACCGTTGGACGGATAACAAGTTATTCCGCTTTAAAATTAATTTTTTAAATGTTACCCGGACGGTTCGGAGGCTCAATTCGTGATAATTTTCAAGGAATCCGAGACGTGATCTCCAACAATTGGTATCAGAGCCATGGTTCAAGGATAAATAATTACGTAATTTAATTAATGGGTTTAAGAACGAATTATTTGATGAATAAAATTAATTATTTAAAATTGAAAATTTGAATTTCTAGATATTTTAAATATTAATTTAAAATAAGAATATTACCCGACCCGAAAAATCGGACTGGGTAGTTGGACCGGGCTGCCCTTGGCAGCCCAGCCCGAGAATCCCGCAGCGAGCAGGGGCTGCCGCTGCAGCCCCAGGGAGTTCGCAAGGGAAAGGCCCACGGGCCAGGCCCACGAGCAAGGCCCTCGCCAAGGCCATTCGGCCAGGGCAAGGGCGCCCGTGTGGGCCTGGCGGGCTGGCCGCAGGCCACGCTGCCTGGCAGCGGATTGGGCCTGCAGGCCCAGCCCGAAGTGCCAGGGCAATGCCATGGCCTACCCGTGGGCTGTCCCTGCCCATTCCATGGACATGTGGGCCCGGGCTTAAGCCCGGAGGGCCCACGTGCAATTTTTTATATGGGTCGTATTTTTATTCCGACCCGGATCCCGTGGATTAATTATTAATTATTATTAATGAAATTAATATTTATGAATTAAAATTAATTATGATTAATTAATATGAATTAAAATATGGATGTTATTTCCGGATAAATAACATTGTCTTATTTTAATTAATTCATAAAATTAAATATGGATGTTATTCAATAATTAAATAACATTGTCTTATTTAATAAATTAAAATATGGATGATAATATTCGAAGAATAATATCATTGTCTTATTTTAATATTTCATAAATAATTATTAAAAGGGCATTAAAATGTTTAATGATAATTCTTAGAGAATAAGTATCATTAATTATTAATATTCATCATAGATATAATTTGATATAACCTATTTTCATAACCCTCAAACGTAGTGTCTATGTTTAGATCATTATTAATATGTCTATATAGGATAGATATAAATAATAAAGAGTAAATATAAAAGTGTTAATTATTAGTCGGAAAAATTTCAAACGTACAATCTTGCCTAAGGAAGAGGGAATCAAAAGTGGGGCCGGTTCACCATCCACTTCTGGGTGACCGGTTAGGACCCCTCCCATCGACCTGGAGAGCGTACGTTTTGATCTATCACTACCGACGAAATAATAAACACATTTTTAGGGCTTATTTAAAATTACGTGTCGTAATAAATAAAGACAAAATATAAACTTTTAATGTGTCATTAATAGACAGTTTATATATTAAGTTTTTATAACTTAGAAATTAAAAACATTATTTCCGAAAAACAATGGCAAGTATAGAATAAAACAAAGGTCTCCATTATTACTTTCACAAGGTCTGCTAACCACACCGCCTCGAGTCACCCTAGTGTGTCCATTCCCTAAGGAAGGTGTGCTTGTGGGAGGTTTGACACCGTGATAGTTCCAAAAGAATATGGGGACGGAGGAATCTTGGAAATGGACCGCGAGTCACCCTGGAGTGACCATTCCCTAAGGACGACGTTTCCAAGAGGATCCCGAGAACCGAAAATAATGGATTAAGCTTGCACGGAAGTTGGTGCTTCCCGACCGTCTATGGTGATAGTTAATAATCATAGAGGACTTGGTGGTTCTTGTTATGAATATTAAATAAGTTTATGACTAAAACTTAGTTTAACCAAACTACACGGTTGATACCGCGAGTCACCCTAGAGTGACCATGCCACTAAGGACGGCAACGACGTGTACAGTCGGTTAAATTATCACGAAATAGTTAAAGGGTTTATTTAACGTTTTTCCCATGAACATGTTTGCATCATGTAACTATTTCAAATAAAATATTTTTCTAAACATTCTACCTATAATAAAGTTTAATAAGTTTCTTTTTCAATGCCAGTTAATATGTCTAAAGCTATTAATGTCTCGGATGATGAAAAAGATTCGGTCAACTCTGGTCCTCCATCTGAGTTTGAGCTACCGATATTTGAAGAAGGCAGTGCTTGGTTCAAGTCTGATAATGAATATGAGTTACTCAGTTTCTTATTAGACCAGTATCCAAACAAAAGTCAATCCTTTAAAGATTCGGTACTCAAAGCCTCGATGGGTGAAATTGAGAGACTAATGAAAAAGGTGAACAAAGTAACGGCTCTTGTCACTCAAGCAATGGCAAAAGATAACAAACGAAAGACTGAATCGAAAACTGAACCCGGAAGAAAAGAAAGAAAAGTTGGTTTATATGCAATGTGCTTCCAATGTGGAACTAGGAAGAGAGTGCGAGGTCAGCTGCGATGCAGACTGCACATGAGTTCACAAAAGGGTAAGACCTTTTCTGAATAAGAAATTAGTTTTTTATTGGAGAGATTCAAATCTCAGATCCATAGATTAAAATTCTAAACATTGCAAACGTTTTTCATGACAGAAGTTGCTTCTGCTAAGAAGAAAAACGGAAATGGAGCCTTATGCATTGAATGCTGGCTCAAACCAAGAGCAAAGGGGCACACAATGTGCCGAGAACATCTGCGGGCTTGGAGAGGTAATGACTCTTCTGTTAACCCCGAAATTAGTTTTTATTGGAGAGATTCAAATCTCAGATCCATAGATTAAAATACTAACATTTGTTCATTTTCTTTTCAGGATTCAGCAGGAGCTCTGTTGATGAGAACTCAGCAGGAAACGAAAGCAGCTAGTACTCGAGTGTCTCGAAGAAGGAAGCATGCTTTGAGTTTATATTCGATTTAAGTTTATTGTTATCATTAATTTTGCATTGTTAAAATCTCGATTTATTTTTGGATATTGATTGCATGGAATGATTCTTAATTAATAACGTTTTTCGAATTATTTTGCAATATCCAGATAAATATAGTGACAATTATTTTTGTTTCATCTATAGTATTTAATTACTCTAATTGATTTATTTAGATCAAATGTCATTTTTAATCATGATGGTTAATAGAGAATGAAATTAGAGGATATTATTCACAAATGGGATCTTGTGACAAAGTCACAACGACGATAACAGTGTCTGTTATCAAAGAGAGTGCGGAAACCACGGTCCCAAATCAGAACCAAGGGGTACTCAGACGTAGTGGGAGGTTCAAAAGACCTGTTGAACGCTACGAGCACACCCAGTTGGAATTTCACCTAGCTGTCACAGACACTAGTGTTGAAGATCCCATAGGCTACAAGCAAGCTATGGTTGATCCTGATAAGGGAGAATGGCAGGAAGCCATGAACCAAGAAATAGAATCAATGGATTCTAATGAAGTCTGGGAACTTGTAGACTTACCGGATGGCTTCAAAACCATTGGCTGTAAGTTGGTATACAAGCGAAAGAGAGGAGTGGACGGGAAGGTTGAAACCTTCAAGGCTAGACTAGTGGCAAAGGGTTTTACCCAGAGGGAAGGTATTGATTTCGATGAGACCTTCGCTCCAGTCGCTAAGTACAAGTCCATCCGGATTCTCATGGCCATAGCCTGTAGTCTCAATTACGAGATTTGGCATATGGACGTCAAAACCGCCTTCCTGAACGGGTACATTGACGAAAACATCTATATGGACCAACCAGAAGGGTTCGTGCAACAGGGTCAAGAAGGGAAGGTTTGCAGATTACTCAAATCCATCTATGGATTGAAGCAAGCTTCCAGATCCTGGAATCTAAGGTTCGATGAAACCATCAAAACCTATGGATTCATTCAAAACGTCACTGAGGCCTGCATCTATAAACTCAATGACGAAACCGTGGAAATTTTTCTTGTTTTGTACGTCGACGATATTCTTCTCATTGGAAACAGTGTGAAGAAATTATCGGACGTAAAGGCGTGGCTATCTACGCAGTTCCAAATGAAGGACATGGGTGAAGCCAGTTATGTTCTTGGGATCCGTATTTTCAGGGATCGCAACAACAGGCTTCTGGCCTTATCTCAAGCAGCTTACATTGATAAGGTGCTTGAACGTTTTGCAATGGCAAACTCCAAGGGAGGTAATTTACCGACCAGACATGGAGTGTTCCTCAGTAGGAAACCATGCCCAACTTCTCCGGAAGAGCAAGATGTGATGAGGCGAATACCCTATGCTTCAGCAGTGGGAAGTCTGATGTACGCTATGCAGTGTACTAGGCCAGACATCTGTTACGTTGTGGGAATTGTTAGCAGATACCAATCCAACCCTGGTATGGCTCACTGGACAGCATTGAAGAACATTCTCAAGTATCTTCGGAGAACGAGAGACTATATGTTAGTGTTTTCAGGATCAGAACTGAATCCACTAGGATACACTGATTCAGACTTTATGTCTGATAGAGACGCGAGAAAATCGACGTCAGGAGCGGTGTACACCCTTGCTGGTGGAGCGATATTCTGGAGAAGCGTAAAGCAATCCTGTATCGCAGATTCCACAATGGAAGCTGAATACGTGGCAACTTGTGAGGCAGCCAAAGAATCAGTTTGGCTCAAGAATTTCTACATAGAACTGGGAGTTGTTCCAGATGTAGATGGGCCCCAAACACTATACTGTGACAACAGTGGTGCGGTGGCAAATTCTAAAGAGCCCAGAGACCATAAAAAGGCGAAACATATAGAACGTAAATACCATCTCATAAGAGAAATAGTGCGTCGTGGCGACGTGAGGGTTGTGAAAATAGCTTCGGAAGACAATCTGGCTGATCCATTCACCAAGACGTTGCCAGAGAAAATATTCAGGAAGCATCTGGAAAGTATGGGTCTGAAAGACATGGGTCATCTTCTTTAAGCACAAGTGGGAGATTGTTGGACATATGTGTCCTTAAACAAGATATTTTATCCATTTGTAAAAGATTATGACAAGTCGTTGAATAAAGATGATGCTTATTATGATAATCTTATTATAGTTTCTGGTAGAGTAAAATAGAATGTTTGATTCCTTAGTTCATAAAGGATGCAATTATGTTATTATTATCACAACAGAGTCAATGTGAGGAAGAATTAATAATCATAATAAATGAACTTAAAATGTTCGTGACCTGATTAACTGGGTGGGAGCCCATTAATCCTATAAGGTCATTAATGTGACTAAGTGACAATCCTATTCTGGATTTTGTGTGTGTGTCACACTCACTAGAAGTGCATTAAGTATGAAGTGTCTTCATACTGGACTGGACCTGACTTAAACTCCGGAAGTTATCATATAAGACCGTCACTGATAACTTGGAGTTGAGTCACTAGTACATGATCAAATGGATATTCGATATAAGTCCTGAGTGATCTTGAGTCCAAGCTGCTGGCTTGATTGTTCTTTAATTTAACCGTTAAAGAACACGAAATATTACCGCTGTTCCCAACACTATTATTTTGGGAACATGATAGTCAGCAGTAAGGGTAGCTTGGTCATAGACATGGGCATCACACAGCTCTCTTCAGAGTGATGATGATTCCCTTGATTGTCGGTGGTGAGAAGTGAGAGGTACCCGTGCGCAACTTATGAATCGAAACCATAAGTGGGTTACTCATAATATTACTGATTGAGTCAAGGATGAAAATGCAATGAGAGGCATAACGGTAGAAACCGCCTGCTCGTGTGTGGATCATCAAGTGAAAGATCAATAACCCGAATTTGATTGTATCAATGGACACCCTGCTGTTATAAAGGGAATAATATATACCGTATCACTAAAGAGTGCAGCCTCGGGTCTATAGTGGAATCACTTCGAGGTTTGACGAACAACTAGCAGTTCGTTGGAGCTTAAGTGATACGGGTCCATGGTCCCCAGGATAGCTCCGTAACGGATGATACGTACGTGATTAAAATACGTTCTGGATAATGTTTAATCATTTGGCTTGACTTATAAAACTGAAAGGTCTGTGGCAGACGTCAGATAGTTTTATCGTTAGCGTGGCAAAAGTACCATATTTTGGTACACGAAATTAACTGATAAAAGAAAGTTATAATTTAGATTTTCTATCAGCACCATGTTGTTGGAAATTAAATTCTAAGTAACTTTGCTTTTTGAACCGAGTCATTTCGACTTACGGTTAGTGATTTATGGATTTTCTAAGTTTATGATCGGTTCGATAAACTTTGAAATTAAATCACATGTCACGAATTTAAATGATGGTGTGGCACCATGACATTTTAATGTGTGATATTGAGATCAGGAAATATTAATATAATTTAATGATTTAGATTTAATTATTAATATGTTATTAATAATTAATTAGTAATTAATAGATTTATATTAATAAATAAATATATATATTTATATATATCTTTATATGTGTAAATTCGAATTAGGGTTTCATAATATGAAACCCTAGGCAATTCGAATAATATGATTTGGTCTTTCCATATTTGCGGCATAAGTACCAAATGTTTTCGTATCTTGGCAAATCCCTAAAATCAATTTAATCCAATGGATCGGTTATGATTTAATATCAACCGTTGGATTATGATATTGATAAATTCGAATTTAATAACTTGGTAACCAAGTTTCATTTTTCGAATTTGGTTAATTAATTATATCCGTTAGATCGGTCTAAGATTTAATCTTTACCGTCGGATTGGAAATTAATTAATTATATATATTTATATAATTTTCGAATTATAGGTTAAGGATAAAATCAAAATTGTTTTTAATAAATCTTTTTATATTTGATTTTATCCTAAACTAATTTGATCCATTAGATCGGTTTAAAGATTTATCTCAACCGTTGGATCTAGATAATGATAATTCGAATTTTAATATAAATATATATGATAATTCGAATTTAATAAAGATAAGATGTTAAGATTGGATTTTTGATTTATCCAAATCTTTCTTATTTAATTAAATCCCTAAATAATTATATCCATTGGATTTATATGAGATTAAATCTGGACCATTGGATTAAGATAATTAATTATATTTAATATATAGAATTCGAATTTTAGGGAGGGAATTTCTCCAATTCGGTTAAGGTTTGAGCCTATAAATAGGAGGCTCATTCTACACATTTTTCACACCTTTCCCTAGAGAAAAATTCGAACTCTCCCTCTTCCTCAGGGTCTGCGAATTTTCTCTCTGATCTCTCTTTTCTGGTTCGGCTTAGGAGACTATTTCTCCGGAAGCTTAAAAAGAACCATCAGTTAAAATTTTGTGACGGAGTCCTGCTGGCGAAGCCCACGCTTCGGTACGAGGATTCCAGGAGAATATCCCGGAAGATCACGGGAGTTTCCCTCAGCACCGGCGGAGCCCTGCCCGATTCAGAACGCGCAGCCGGAAGTAATCAATAGAGGTACGGCCTTATGCATTGGGTTAATAAATGCAACCATTTACTGCTTTCTATTTATTTCCTATTATGACTAGATTATTAATAATGATATATGAATATTAAATTACATAATATTTATCAGATCTTGTGAAATTGTTATTATCCGATATCCGGACCGTTGGACGGATAACAAGTTATTCCGCTTTAAAATTAATTTTTTAAATGTTACCCGGACGGTTCGGAGGCTCAATTCGTGATAATTTTCAAGGAATCCGAGACGTGATCTCCAACAATTGGTATCAGAGCCATGGTTCAAGGATAAATAATTACGTAATTTAATGCCTGAGGTATCTCACCCACACCCGACCAGACATTTCTCACGCAGTCAGGATAGTTAGTCGTTTCATGGAGAAGCCTAAAAGTGCACACCAGCAGGCCGTGAAGCACATCTTGCGCTACGTGAAGGGAACGACGGACTACGAGATCCAATATGGAAGAGGCAGGGGAACAGAAGAGCTAGTCGGCTTCACTGACAGCGATATGGCCGGTGACATTGATGATAGGAAGAGTACCGGAAGGATGTCGTTCTACCTCAACGGGAACCTAATCACCTGGCAATCTCAGAAGCAGAAGACTGTGGCTCTATCCTCATGTGAAGCGGAGTTCATGATAGCACTGATGAAGAACCCAGTTTTTCATGGTCGGAGCAAACACATAGACACTCGGTATCATTATATTCGCGAGTGTGTGGAAAAACGGAATATCACCCTGGAGTTTGTCAGCACGAAGGAGCAGCGGGCAGACATACTCACCAAGGCTCTAGCAAGAGTTAAGTTCGTAGAGATGAGAGAGCTGTTCGGGGTGAAGAACCTCGACCCAAGTCAAGCTTACGGGGGAGAATGTGAGTTTAAGCCTGACTTGGCTCAACTCCTAGCAGAGATTTCCCCACCGGAGATGGGTCCGACCAGAGATTTCCCCCAGCAGGATGGGACCCGACCAGGATTGCTCCTACCAGAGATGGCCCTAGCAGAGATGAGGGAGAGCAGAGATGTCCCCTAGCAGAAGAGGACCCTAGCAGGATTCTCCCGAGCAGAAGTCAGAAGTCAAGAAGTGCTATTCCAGGAAGGTGCCAAACTTGAGGAGCAAGTTTGGAGATTTGATTTGATTTGGTTTCCTGATTCTGTTAGGATTTGAATGTAAATGTATAAGATATGATTGAGTTTATTTTAGGAAGGTTAACTAGGGTTTCTTTTTTTTTTTGGTCTCCTATAAATACTAGTGTTAGTGTTTATTTTTTGTAACTCCATTATTGCAATTTTTGCCTTCGAATTAATCAAGAGAAAATTCTCCCAAGTTCTTCTTTCTTTGTTCTTTCTCTTCGTGTTTTGTTCTTTGGTTGCAGATCCATTCCCATTGGGAACCAACAATAGTGACGTCACCTCAGATGGGTGATGTGGCAAAGAGTCACTAACGTGGATGATGATGTGGTACACACGTGGAAGAGAAGCTCGACACGTCTAAGTTAGTTAACAACCGTTAGTAAAAATGGATGGAATTTACCTTTTGGAACTTATACCGCTATTAAATGGAGTTAAGACTATGCTGCCCCAGTTGACCCAAGATTGTACTTGGCCTAAAATTGAGGACTTATGCCGCAATTAACCCATCTAGCTAGTTATATCCCTAGAAAAAATAGGCTAAAAGACCTCCCTTGAGATTTTTGTGCAATCTATACCCTTGTTAGACCCACTGCTAAGAAACGTGAAAAAAATCGAAGGATGGTATAAATTGCAACGAGATCACACTTATGGCTATTCTTGCGAAAAAAAAACCCTATATTCCTATGCTAAATACAAAACAAAATTTCAAGCGATAGTGTTTACTGTTTATCAATTGAAGTGTCGTAACTTTACAGCTTAAATGATCCAAATTATTGCCTGATAAAAGAGATTTGCTTTTTAAAGATATAAATTTAATGGTAGATTACAATTTCATTTTTTTTAAATAATTGTTTTTTTTAATTTACTTTTGCGTTTTTTTTTTTAATTTGAAAAAGCAATGTCAGTAAACATATTTATTTATTTTACTTAAAAAATAAATTTAATATTGTCTTTTTAATTTTAAAATTTAATAGAATACAAATAAAATAAATTTCTCACTTTTTTTTCTCCTCGCATGCACTAAGTTAATGTATATTTATAATCATTGTTTACTCAAAATTTATAACTCCATAAGTTTTTCAACGAAACTCGGATGGACCCATAATACATATTGCTAGAAAGCTTACATTGGGTGTACAAAAAAAAAAAACCGAAAAACCGAATTGTGGCACCGAAAAACTTATTACCGAAGACCCTAAAAACCGAATAATAGGGTTCGGGTCTATAAAACAAGGTATTCGGTCCATTTGGACCGAATTGGGTCTTCGGTATTCGGTTTGAATTTTGAGAACCGGCACCAAAGACCCTGGTTAGTCATTAATTTTTATTTTATAATAAATTTATATAAAAATAACGTAACTTTCATGATAGATTAATTTTATTTCTAGAAATTTGTTTTCTTTCATGTTTTGTTTATGGTTGTTTGGGATTTTAATGTTCGTAAAATTTAGTTTTTACTTAGGTTATTAAAGTTAATCAACATCGTTAATAAAAGTCAAGCAGTCATTTATTTCTCGTAAGTAATATATATGTTTGATTCATTATTTAACATAAAAAATAATAAAGAATTATTGGTGAGGATAAATTTTTACAATATATATTTTTACTATAAAATAGAGTCTAATTAGGTCCAAAACTGAATTTAGGACCGAATTTCGGTTCTAAATAAGGTTTTCGGTACAAACGGTTCTAGCTCTAAAAGATAGGGTCTTCGGTTTTCAATTTAAAAAATCGAATAATAGGGTCCAAGTCTTTTTAAGTGTAAAACTGATACCGAAGACACTATTGTACACCCATGCCTTACAACAACAGAAATCCAATGATATGTAGGAATCAATATTTTCGACGTTCTTTAAATATTATATATAAATGTAGAATTATATTTTAATAAAGTTAAATTGAAAACATAACCAAACAACTTTTTAGACTATTTTAAAACATAATTCTAAATTAATTTTCTAGAATTAAAAAACAAAACTAAACGGCACATTTTTTTTGCGATATTTATATTATGCGCTATTATGATATTAAATTGAAAATTAGAACAGTCTAGCTTTTGTTTTTCATTTTCATATCTCATTGGATTACACGGTGATTTCAGAAAAATAAGAACTGATTATCATATCAATTTTTAGTCTGATAATTCTTGGATAATCTCACGATCCCCTGAGTGCAAATTTGTTTGGGGGAAACTAACAAGAAACGATCTAGATTAACAAACAATAATAGGAATTTAACAACGAGAAACTATTACTCTTGTGGCGTGCAGATTGAATCTCATTCGTTGAGATTTGTCTCGTTCATTCTAAATCCTTATTCAAGTAGTAACCTCTTACAGAACTTCGTGTCTCCACTCTGTCCACCTTGTTGCTAGGGACCTTGTGTACTCATCTTACAAGTTTTTGCCGGAAGCCACCTCGTTAGACCGCTATATCCTTCTAATTGGCGCGATGGGTGCAAATTCTCGTGCTATCAGGGAGGGAAATTTTTGCATACTCCTATAGACTAGTGTGTAAGACGAATTTTTGGCCTCATCTATGGGTTTGTAATTGCTCTCATGACTGATTATTATGGTTTTCACAAAACTTTATATTTTGGTTTGATTATTTTTTTTAATGGATTAAGTGATTGATCAAGTAGAAAATACCGAGAGAAAAAAAAGTTAATTACTCCGTCCAAACGCGCGGTGCGCGGATTGAATATATATTTCTGATAATTGATTTTACTTTTCATAGAGTTACTTCATCTAATTCGCAAAGACCATTACAAGATAATGCTTACTATTACAAATTATGTACTTCGTTTATATGTTGATCCCAATTCACGAATCTGCAAAGAACACGAATAACACCAAAGAAATCAAACAGAAAATAGAAGAACACAAATCTGGGAGAAGAAATTATCTATTGATAATCGAAGGCAAAATTACAAGAAGATAAACTCAAATTCTAATGGACTCAGCACTTTACAAAGTGTACATGCTAGGTATATTTATAGCCTCACATAGGTGAAACCAGGGTTCGCATTTTCGACGATAATCGTCGATTTTTGATCTTTTCGAAAGTTACCGGTAAGTTGCCGGCTCTAATACTTATCGTTTTATATACTTTTCGACGATTATCGAGCTTTTCGATAAAACCTTCTCCAACCGATTTTCGATAAAATGCGTGTAAAAAATAGGGTCTTTTCGGTTAAATAAAAAAAATTATCGCGGCAAAAATAATTATACTCACACAAGAGCACCTCACCTCACCTCCCCGCCCCGCCACATCCGGCCGGACGGCGGCGGCGGCGTGCGCGCGTGGTGGTGTAACATTTGTGTGAGTCCTCCCCCATCCACAAAATCCTATGACCCAAAGGCCCAAGCCCTTGTCTCTAATATTTGGTATATAAACATCACCAAACTCTTGTCATCTATCAATGTGGGACTTTTTGTTATTCAACTAATATCACACATTCACACTTAACATACACATACACATACACTTCACCTAATAATTTAACTTAATATTACACACTTCAAATAATATTATACACTTAACATACATATTAACTTCACCTAACATATATATACACTTAATATGTATATTCATTTAATATTATACACTTCAACTAATATTAAATTTGTTAACATACATATACAATTAACATGCATATTCACTTCACATAATAATTTGACTTAATATTATATACTTAAACTAATAAAGTGACTTAATATTATACATTTCACCTACATATTTAAGTTACAAATGTGTTTTGTTGTATACAATTATGTCTTGTATTTATTAAATATGTACTTTTGAACCTATATAAATATCTTGCTTAAATACTCAAATATTATACACTTTCTATTATGTGTTTGAGTTTGAGATATTACTATATTAGACTATGTATTTGATAGTTGAGACTTGTTAGACTATGTTATTAGTGTTTTAGATTTGAGTTTTTTGATGGAATTGTATGTGTGTGTATGACTTTACGTATCTACATATGTTTTGAATTTGAGGTATGATATTATAAAAATATTTTATAAGTTTTCCGTCGAAAAGTATCGATAATCCGTCGATAATCATCGAAAAAGTATCGGTAAGCGGTAAGCTACAGCATTATAGGTTTTCCGTCGGTTAATCGGTAAGCTATCGATTAATCCGTCGAAAACGGTAACCGATTTATCGACAAGTTCGGTAAGTTGAACCTTGGGCGAAACCCTAGCTAACCAAATCGCACAAAATCAGGAAACTACCCTAATTAATCTTATCAAATCTTTGACTCGATCTTTGCTTGCTCCTCAAGCTACGCGCTTTCCTTGCTGGGTAGTTGCTGACTTTCCCTTTTCTGCCCGGACAGCTTCTCTGTCCCCGAGCTGGCCTGCTCGTATGCCCCGGGCTGGGCTTGCCTTCTATCCGGACTTCCTGCTCGTGTTCACCCGAGCTGGGCTGAACTCTTGTCCGTCCTCGGTTCTGGTCGGTACCCGGGCTGACTTCCTCTGTGTGACAGACTAAGTCAAGCTTATGCTCACATTATAAAGGTGCATAATCATTATAATCTTATGTTTGAAATCTCTTTAATTAACATGCTGCTTATCTTTTAAACACACTTTGCACCTATTAGTGGATAAGAAAATAATAAATTAATTGTGATGTCGTGAAAGGAAAGGAAAAAAATAATAAAAAGTGGGCTCACTAATTTGCAGCTCCTCAGATCAACACCACTCTCTGTCTTTGAAAGAAGACACTTTTCCTTCATGGCTAAAAAAAATTCCACATTCACTTTGGAGCAGAAGAAGTCACTGTAAGAACATTGCATTGTATTCCGCAGTTTGTTTTCGGTTTTGTCATTATGTGTGTCGAGAATTTCGCAAGTGGTTGGAATTTCGTATTTTTGGTAGATTTCGGCAAAAATACCTCAAACATTATTATTGGCAAAAATTTTATTTATTTTTAAAATTAAATATATCTCTAACATTATTATTGGTTCTATTTTTCTAAATACATTTTGAATCAAAATTGTTGAATTTTATTTTAATTATATATGAATATAATTAATATAATAAGAAATTCATAACCATAATTCCGATTAAACAAAAAAAATCTTTTTTTTCCTTTCTTTTTGCAAGTGTAAATTTTCATAAAATTGTAACTCGATCCCTCAATTTTTATTAAAATTAAATATAACTCTCTTATTTATAATATTTAAATCATGTCTACAATCAATAATGCGCATCAGGACCAAACTGTTCCGACTTTAACTTTGTTGTTTGTTATGCTTTTTATTTTTAGTGTGTGGAATATTTGGAAAGATAAGGTGAATCTCTTTTACTAGAGAGAGTCGTGTCGTGTCACATGTGGATAGTCCAAGGTACAAAATTTCGCGAATTTCGGTCGATTTTCGTTTTTCGGGGAACACCGAAACGAAAGCCCCTCGTTTCGCTATCGTTTTACCAAATGTCAAGAATTTCGCAACGCTAAAACTATCGTGAGTCGTTTTTTGCCTGCCAAACAACGAAAAGTGGTTGGAATTTCGCATTTTTGTTAGATTTCGGCAAAAATACTAATTAAACTTTCGGCAAAAATAATTATACTCACACAAGAGCACCCCACCCCACCCCACCTCGCCTCGCCCGCCCGCGTGGTGGTGTAACATTTGTGTGAGTCCTCCCTCATCCACAAAATCCTATGAACCAAAGGGCCTAAGCCCTTGTCCCTAATATTTGGTAAATAAACATCACAAAACTCTTGTCATCTATCAATGTGGGACTTTTTGTTATTCAACTAATATCACACATTCACACTTAACATACACATACACATACACTTCACCTAATAATTTAACTTAATATTACACACTTCAAATAATATTATACACTTAACATACATATTAACTTCACCTAACTTACATATACACTTAATATACATATTCATTTAATATTATACACTTCAACTAATATTAAATTTGTTAACATACATATACAATTAACATGCATATTCACTTAATATTACACACTTAATTAACATACATATTCACTTCACATAATAATTTGACTTAATATTATACACTTAAACTAATAAAGTGACTTAATATTATACATTTCACTTACATATTTAAGTTAGCCGAACCCTATTCATGACGCCCAAAGTAAGCCAGGAGGCCCATTGGCCCAAATCCTATTCATTGAGACTCTAATAAAACTAAAAATGAAATCATCACGTCCTCAACCAAAAAAAAGTTAAGATTTCTATCCCTTTCAAATCAGTTTATGTTGAGCATGAATTTATGACGAAGCTCTATACTAGAGGAGCCTTCACCGGTAATGTGTTATTAATTGTGAAGTAAGTTTATATATACGTAACTATGACATTCATAAAGTTTATTTACAATTATCAAGAGCATAAAAATATATTAGTAATGCACTAATATTAGATCATGCTATAATTGCCATGTGACGTGTGAACTATCTTATATAAAATATTTTAATAGTTCTATGTTGTGATTTTAGAAATTATAATCGTTCACTAGCTGCGCTACAACTAAGATTCTAAATTCGTGGTTGCTAGGATAGCCTAGTGGTAATTCCACACTACCTACTATCTTATATAAAATATTTTAATAGTTCTATGTTGTGATTTTAGAAATTATAATCGTTCACTAGCTGCGCTACAACTAAGATTCTAAATTCATAGATAGGATAAATTGCGGTAATAATGCACAACTTTTGGTCAACAGGGTTTTCAGGTCCCCTACCTTTCAAAGTGTTGGCAAAAATGCACAACGTGCATTGGTTGTAAAATCCGTTAGTCCTATCTCATGAAGAACTAGATAGTTTATCCGAGAATTCTGACGAGAAGTTGTCGTGAAAAGGAGAGTCAGGTGGTTTATTACCAGGAGGCGTTGGTCCGAGTTCAAATATGATATTGGCATGATATTTGCCAAGAGAGCAATTATGAGTGGTGGAGAACGAGGTTTTTATCTACCTCCTGCCCAATTGGCTATCTATTTGGCAATAATAAGATGTCACATCAGTTTCAGTTAATGTCTTTTAACAGAAGGACTAACGGATCTCACAGTCAACGCACGCTGTGTATTTTTACTAACACTTTGAAAGGTAGGGGGCTTGAAACCTATGTTGACCAAAGATTAAACATTATTACCGCAATTTACACTAATAGATAAAAACCGCTCGTGACTTTCGACACTTAGGAAAAAGAAAAAAAAATTATGTTAATGTGCATGAATCATGATAACTCTTGATTCTCTATGTTGGTAAAGCTAATAACTTTATGATAAAATCATGTAAAAATGAAGAAATTTCCTGAAAATCTTAAGCAAGTCGAGAATCACGTGTTGGTCAATCCCCACTTCATGATAGGCCTTTGGATTTCGTCTCTTGATTGGATTGCAAAATGCAAAGTTTACGACCTGACCTGTAGACTTCACTCAAGTTGGCATTCTTTAGTACTGACACTGTCGTTGTTTTATCTCCTAGCTCGACAAATAATAGTATTCACAAAGTAGGGTCATAGCTCAACAATAATGGACCAAAAAAAATAATACATGAATTATTAAATCCTTTACGCTTTATTAGGGAAGTCACTATCAAGGAATATGTTCCCCATAAATTATTGCTCACTACAACAATTAGCCCTTGGTCTAGCGAATTTTCTTTACATTTTGGAGTAACTACATTAAACCTGTAAATACAGTGCTCCGAAATTCAGATTTTCGGGTAAAATATTTTTATTTTTTAAATCAGAATCAGAAATTTGGATTTCAATTTTTGAATTTTTTTTAACCGTTAGTATTTTGAATTCGACGGTCTTGAAACTGGAACTGGATACTCGGTTCTGGTTTAAAACCGAAATCAGAAATTTTTGGTTCCAGATAAACTCTAAAATGTGGTATCATGAACTGGATACCACATTTCTTTATATATTTAGAGGTTTAAATTACATAGTGGACCCGTTTGGCACAGCTTAATTTCTAAAAAAATGTTTTTAGTTTTAGTTTTTTTTTTAAATGTTTAAAAAAAAACTGACAGGTGTTTAGTAAATTGTTTATTAAATAGTTGTTGCTAGTAACAAAAACTGATTTAACGTTTGGAAAAAAAAATTAGGTTAAAAAGACTAAAATAGACTAAAACCGTATTTTTGTTTTTAGAAAAAACCAATAGCTAAGAAAATTTAAAATCGGTTTTGTGTTTTTTGAAAAAAAAAACACTTTTTCCAAACACCTGAAAAACGGTTTAGTTATTTTTTTTATAAAAAATAAAAACAGGGCTAAATAAGCTGTGTGAAACGCACCAAGTAACATATGTTCAAAAAGAAAATCAACTATATATTTTTTTAATTTGCAAAAATAAATTTTATTTATTTTTAAAATTAAATATATCTCTAACATTATTATTGGTTCTATTTTTCTAAATACATTTTGAATCAAAATTGTTGAATTTTATTTTAATTATATATGAATATAATTAATATAATAAGAAATTCATAACCATAATTCCGATTAAACAAAAAAAAATCTTTTTTTTCCTTTCTTTTTGCAAGTGTAAATTTTCATAAAATTGTAACTCGATCCCTCAATTTTTATTAAAATTAAATATAACTCTCTTATTTATAATATTTAAATCATGTCTACAATCAATAATGCGCATGAAGACAAAACTGTTCCGACTTTAACTTTGTTGTTTGTTATGCTTTTTATTTTTAGTGTGTGGAATATTTGGAAAGATAAGGTGAATCTCTTTTACTAGAGAGAGTCGTGTCGTGTCACATGTGGATAGTCCAAGGTACAAAAGCCCTCTCGTTTTTCGGGGAACACCGAAACGAAAGCCCTCTCGTTTCATTGTCGTTTTAATATCGTGTGTCGTTTTTTTGCTTATTGGAATTACGCATTTTTGATAGATTTCGGCAAAAATACCAATTAAACTTTCGGCAAAAATAATTATACTCACACAAGAGCACCCCACCCCACCCCACCTCGCCTCGCTCGCCCGGACGGCGGCGGCGCGCGCGCGCGTGTGTGGTGGTGTAACATTTGTGTGAGTCCTTGCTCATTCACAAAATCCTATGACCCAAAGGGCCCAAGCCCTTGTCCCTAATATTTGGTACATAAACATCACCAAACTCTTGTCATCTATCAATGTGTGACTTTTTGTTATTCAACTAATATCACACATTCACACTTAACATACACATACACATACACATACACATACACATACACATACACATACACATACACATACACTTCACCTAATAATTTAACTTAATTTTACACACTTCAAATAATATTATACACTTAATATACATATTAAGTTCACCTAACATACATATACACTTAATATACATATTCATTTAATATTATACACTTCAACTAATATTAAATTTGTTAACATACATATACAATTAACATGCATATTCACTTAATATTACACACTTAATTAACATACATATTCACTTCACATAATAATTTGACTTAATATTATACACTTAAACTAATAAAGTGACTTAATATTATACATTTCACCTACATATTTAAGTTACAAATGTGTTTTGTTGTATACAATTATGTCTTGTATTTATTAAATATGTAGTTTTGAACCTATATAAATATCTTGCTTAAATACTGAAATATTTTTTACAAAATATCCGTCGAAACCCCATCGGCATGCGGTATGCCCATGCGAAAAGTGCGGTATATGCGGTATGCGGCATGCCCTTTTTTTACGATTTGCCCATCGACATACCCATCGGCAAGCGATATATCCGTAAAACGGAAAATGCGAAACGAAATCGGCAAGCGGTATTTTAAACCTTGTGTGTAACACAGGTGATGTAGAAGACTTTCCATATATGGCGCATGCAAAAGATGCGACTCAATCATCAAGAAGATCAAGGCAATCAGAATAATGTCAAGATGCATAGTTGGACGTGATATCTTAGTTGTTGGGAGATATTATCGCATTCATGGTGGTCATTTATGGCTGGAGATTTGATTGTCAGATTCGGACTGGATAAGGTTGTCACGGGAGCTGTCGGAACTAGTGTCAAAGCAACAGCGGAGTTAATGACCAGAATCTTTATCAGAGTTAATATCCAAGATCTTCAGAGTCATCACCACGATCTTTATCATATATCTGCATAATCAATGAGTGGTTTGCAGCATCAGCCCCTTGAATAGTTGTGATTGAAGATTGCCAATCATCCCTTCAATCACCCAAGATCGTAGAGTCTTTATTGCCTTATTTGGAAGCCATTTTGACCGGCTATATAACCTTTGCTGGTTGTGGTTATCAACTAGCACGTGAAAATGTAAAAATCTGCTCAAAGGAAGCTGGAGGGTCTTGCGATCTCATTCAAGGAGTGACGACCGGCTGTTTGACGGTTGACGCATCCAAGGCCGTTTCCGAAGAGGAGTGCACGCCTTTTTCCCTAGAGTTGGATCACCAGTTGCGCCTGGTCTTGAGGGGGAGTTGTCTATTCCCTTGTGAAACTCAATTAAGTATCTTGTATAACCGTGTAACATTTTTTAATATTTTCCAGTGGAATAAAAAATCTGGGTCAGTGCCCCGCAGAGTAGGTTTCCATGAGGGGTTCGCGAACTGGGTTACCAAATATCGCGTGTTCACTTGTCTTTTACTTTATGCGCGTGTTTGGTAATCTGGGCATTTTTACTGTGTGTTGATATACTTGTCGTGACATCCTTCCCAACATCGTTAGTATCCGATTTCAATTGGTATCAGAGCGATTTCACCTCTTTGTTCTTGATTTCAGGAAAGTGTGATCTTGGGTAAATCTGATACTCTCAATGTTGGCTCGTCATCCACTGCAATAAGAGAATAACATGCGTTTTGGAAGGCGAGAATGCGACACTTTATCAACTCCCTCGATGAGAAGACTTGGTCGTGTGTATGTGTGTGTGCGAAGTTTGTGTGGGCTCAAATGGTGAAAACGAAACGGTGGTACTGAATTCCAAGAGCTGCAATTAATCGGGTTTGATCTTTCCTTATTCTTAATATTATTTTGTGATTATTTTTTTATAAATAGGGAAAGTTAGATCTTTGTGCATTATTTCCTCAAATTATGGTTTATTCTTGGATGTTTTTAATGACGTGTAAGGGTGTCAAAGGTTGTGCGAAATTATGGTTTTTTCAACGGGCAAATAAATTATTTTTTTCTTATACATTCTTCATTATTTGTTTCGTTGATCATTTTTTTCCGCACATTATCCCTTATTATTATTATTATTATTATTATTATTATTATTTTTCCTCCATTTTGGGATTGCCTACCTCTTAAACTAATTTGTTCAAAGATTTCCAAGAAATCATTTTTCTGATAAATTGTCAAAACTTTAAATTTCTTGGGTATCGATGTTGGAATTAGTTTGCGAAGTGTCTTGGTTTTTGATTTTCTATTCGTTGTTTTGCACACACGCATGTCTACTGTTATTTGGTTGTGCCTCTACAGGAACCATTGATGAACAGGTTGCAATTTAATATCTCAAGGCATTATGGAAAGGCCTCGAAGGATCGAAATGAAAATCTTACAAAAATGGCGAACGCTTTACTATATCTTGATGCTGTGTCCGCCACCAAGGAGTTGTCACCTCCACCGGTCCTGTGGTCTGTCACTATGGCTGCGGCGTCGGTGGCCATCTCATCAGAGCAGAAGAAGCCTCAATCACCTCCGCCGGTCCTGATTTCTTCCCAATGATGGAATCAGTGTCAGCGGCCCTAGATGTCCCCACAAGTGCATCGACAGACAACATAGCTCAGACGACACAAGAGTCCAAGGCGAAGAAGTTCAAGTCTCCTTCCAATGCACCTCCGCCGGTCCCGCAATCCATCAGTTCATCTTCGGTTGCAGTGTCGGCGGCCCCAGTTACAGATTTGACAAAGTTATCCTCGGCATCTTCCACCGGCAAAGTACAATAGTTCTCCTCGTCCCGAAAGCTCAAGAAGGCGGTCACAGAAGCTCTTCACGTCGTTATCACTGCTACCATAGCTTGCTCCCCTCCTCATGCACCAACTTTTCCAGGAGGCTCTCTTTTAGCTATTTATGTCTATCAATAAGGGTGGGAAGTTTTATGTGTTACATGTCCGAACATTGTCTTTTGCGCTTTTATTTTAAACCTCTAAAAGACTGTTTTGGGTTGTGTGGTGATTGTGTTATTGATCCACATAATGCCAAAATGGGGAGATTGTAAGAACATTGCATTGTATTCCGCAGTTTGTGTTCGGTTTTGTCATTATTGTTGACGTGGTTTCCCACCTCAAACAGTCAAGTGTGACTTGTGAGTGTATGATATTTGTTAAATGAACAATTCGGTGGAATTCGATATCTCACGTTGCAAGCTCTCGATTCACTCTAGATGTATATATATATATGTATATATATATAAGCGATATAAAAAAGACGAGGAATTTTTTAGAGAGGTTCGTCCCAAGGCGGTAGTTGACTACGTCCTCTCTATGTTTATTGCGACAAATAGCATGAACGGATAGCTACAAACAGCAAATCGCGTCTAAAGCAAGAGAGAATGAAAAGAATACAACAGAATTTTAAAGTAGACAGAAATGACGGGTAGAAATCTCTTGATGTATTCTCTCAGGGATGCGTGTGTGTTGATCCGAGATTGAGTTTGGTATTTATAGGCTTCAATTCTTCCCGTTGAACTTCCAAGAATCGTGGAATCCTCCCTCCGGGCTGACCGGGTTGAATGGCTTGTCTTGTGACACGTATCCCACGACTCCGTCTTCTTCGTTGAGTTTGAATTGTGCCTGTTGAAGGCTTGACTTCGTACTTCTGGTCTTCAGCTGGTGTTTGAATTGAGATGACGGGTAGGATATGTGACAATCCTATCCTTACTCTCTTGGGCTAGCGACGGACTGCTTTTGGGCTTTTGGGCCGAGTAGCTTCCTGCTAATTGGGCTTTATTCTTCTGAGAGAATGGGCTTCTCGAATGGGCTTTTATGAATTAGAGATTTAATTCTTTTTAAAGCCTTTTATTTATTATTTGTAAATTTAATTAATTCACAACTTAGTACTTTATGTCATATTAAATAATGACGAATTTGTACATCAACAGTTAGCCCCCTACTATAAAAACTACGAAGTATATTTTATAGTATAATTTCTATGAAATCATGTAAAATTCGTGCAGGGTAGAATTAATTAAATTTGTGACTTTCGCCGCAAACTTATGTAATCCGGACAGGATTTTGGATAATTTCGAGATTGGGTGGACGAGCAGGGTTTCGAAGTCGTAACTGTCGCTTCGAATTTTGGGCGGGAACAATTATGACACGTGTCCCCATTTGCGGAGCTCGAAGAGAATAAACCCTTCACATTCTCCTGACACAGCTGTCACACTGGTCGTGCTGACGTGTCTCCGGATAGCTCGTTGATCTCAACCGTGGGATGAGGTTTGTTGCGAATCTCGAGGAAACCCTAACCGTAGGATCAGCGACGGTTTTCGAGTATAAGTACTCGAGTGTTTCGCATTAATGGGCTCGTCTCTTCAGTCCTATCCGGCCCACGTCTCGTCAAAGGTAACTGCTCCTTCTCTCTCCCTTATTTATATCCTTCTTCGTACATGAATTCCATTTTTCGAATTTAGAGAGAGAAAACTTAAAGCTTCTAGTGAGAGAAACTCTGAGAAGTTTGTGCTAAGTTCTTCGTGAAGATTTTCTTCGATTTCCTACGTGTCTAGGTATCCAGGTTCTTCATCTTTTTCTTATTCTTTCTTGTTGCGATTTCCTAGAGATTTTTCTGGGGTTTTGATAAATTTGTTGATTCGGGTATTTTTTTTCTTTGAAGCTTTTTTGGGTTTTTCCGTTCGTCTAGAAAGTTTCGGTTGTTCTAATCTCTAAAAAATGGGTCCAAAAAAGGTTACGGAGAAATGGCGAACGGAGTTTCTGACTACAGATTCTCCAAAGTCAATTCTAAAACCTAAGGATCTTACTAGGATCCGGGTAAAATATAATATCTCGCAGTCTATGTCGCTCAGGTTGCCGGGTTCGAACGAACATGCTGACGAGCAGAACACAGACGGGTGGATTTGTGTATATGAAAGGGTTTTTGAGTCCGGGGGGCTAAGATTTCTTATTCCTGAGCTTATATTGAGATATTTTTCCTATTTAGGTGTTTCTATAGGGCAGTTTAGCCCTCATTCTTTCCGGGTCTTGATGGCCTTACTTGTTCGGTCCCACGAGTGTTTGTGTACGCTTACACTCGATGATCTGTTGACGGGCTTAGTAGTTAAAACTAACGGTCAGGCTAAGGGTAGGTTTTTTCTATCCGTAAAGGAATGAGAAATATTGACGGGTCTTCCTAAGAATGAGAGTACGTGGACCCACAAATATTTCTTTTTTCTGGCCGGTCAGGAGACGCTTGAGTCTTGGCCGTCATACAGGAATATGTGGGTTCACGAAATAGGTGAGAATCTAGGCAGGGGTTTAAAATTCTATTCGGGCTTTTATTTGCCTTTGTTGATTTTTGTGTTTTGTTTTGCAGCTGAGGATTCCAAGAAGCCTAAGTCTCTTCCTATCACGGACGAATGGAGGGCTTTGAAGAAGAAACTATTCCCAAACGGTCCTGAATTCTGGTCGTCGTTCACACGACAATGATTTGAATCCGTCGGGTTGTGGCTGGAGGAAGAAGAGGAAGAATTCATCGCGTACGATAATAACGCTCCCGATCTTCCGGGTAAGATCTATTTCCCTAAATTTCTCGTTAGATTTTGGACTTTTGACTAAGTGTAGAATATCCACGTGCAGAAGAGATGGAAGCTGCTCGTCCAAAGGGTCTGCGTCTTCGGGCGAAGAGGAAGCTGGAAGAGCAGGCGGGTGCGTCCAGCTCGGCGCCGCAAAGGGAGGTCCAAGCCGGCGTGGCCGCTACCGCTCAGGGAGCTATCCGTCAAGAGACGGAGAAGAAGGTTAAGGAGGCCCCTGCTGAGGAGGCTTCTGTTGATGTTGCTGCGCAGGCGGCTAGGGCTCTCCGACGATGGGGATAACACCCCGGAAGCCACGCCTGTGGCGAAGGCTTCTGAGAAGAGGGATACTCCCCCTTCTGCTCCTATCCGTCCTTCCAAGGATTCGACTCGTCCTTCTCAGGACGCAGTTCGTCCTAGGGCGAATTCGGAGCTGCGGTGAAGCGACCGCGAGAGGGGGGTGAAGCGACCGCGAGAGGGGGGTGATTCTGAAGCTCGTAAGAAGGCGAGGGTGATTCGGCCTTGAAAGAAGTGGTCAAGGCCTCCGAGAAGGCCAAAGGGAAGGGGGTTGCTCATGAGGTCGAGCGCCCCAAGGAGGCTTCCCAAGGCAAGGCTAGGGGAAAGCCGCGGTCGTCTACCCCGGCTATAGGGGGTAAGTCCAGGGAAGGTGTGCCATGGAAAGAAGGCACGGTTAAGGAGAAGGAGATCATCCGCAAGGTCAGGTGTACCTGGCATGGTGACAAGGGTCTCTATAAGGCGCCTAAAGTCGCGGCTGGCCTGTTAAGGCAGATTACTAATGGCGGGGTCGGTAGGGTCCCTAGGTCCATTGCTGAGAAGTCTATCTACAAGGCTGTATCTGCTATGACGGTTCACGTAAGTATTTGCTAAGTTTCTACTTGTCCTAAACTCATTTTTTGAATAATTTCTAACTCTATTTTTTGGACATGTAGCTTACGGCGACCATAAACGATACGGTTCTTGATTATGAGGACCAGTTAGAGGAGGCCGTGGAGGGTGCGCAAGCTACCGAGAAGCTTGCGCTGAAGGAGAGGGAGCTGGCGGATGCCGTGGCGGCTATCCGGGCGAAGGCTGATCAGCTGCAGACGATGAGCCGGAAGGTTGCTGCCTCTGAAACTAGGATCAAAGGCCTCGTGAACACGGTCGAAGATCTCATGGAGAAGCTGAAAAATGCTTCCGGGCTGGTGGAGGAGGCCGAGAAGGCGAGGGATGCGGCTGTCAGGGAGATGCTAGCTTCCGATGCGGCTAAGGGGCGGGCTGAAGAAGCGGCTAGAAAGAGGGAAGAGGAGATGACGGCTTTGAGTGAGGACGTCCAGCATCTTACTGCTGAACTGGCTGAGGCCCGGCATCAATCACTCGACCATGAGGCCGAGAAGAGTGTCATTTGTTCCCGTTACCGCAAAAGATTGAAGGAAATGGACGCGGTGATAGAGTGGTATAAAGGTACGATCGCTGATAATAGCTGCCTTGACCAAGCCGAGGGATGCCTTGAATTGGTTCAAGACGTGATTGACGGCAGAGTCACTGATTTTGAGGCTGAGAAGGAAGTCCTAGAAGGCAACGTTTTCCGATACCAGGCTATCTTGGAGGGGACACCGGTACCGATGATAGGGTCTCCGGCCATGTCTCGTGACACGGATTTGACCGAGCTCCCCTTTGCAGATCAAAGTGCCCAGTCCGAGCAGCAAGTCGCCAATGAGCCCGTCATTGAAGAGCCTACCCTTGAAGAGCCCGCAGCCGAAGAGGTCGTGACCGGGGAGCCCTTCGAGCAAGGAAGTCTGACTGGTAAAGAGAAAAATGGCGGGGAAGACATCGTGGACGTACTCGGGGTTTGACGCATAGAGCGGTCCCCCATTTTTTATTTATTTTAATTTCGTAAATAAGGCCTAAGGCCAGAACAATTTATATGGGCAAGTCTACGGCGGCTTGAACCCTTTTTCTATACGGTTTGAATATGCCCGTGGTTAGGGCCTTTGCTATTTTTCTTTCTATGCTAAATAATTTTTTGTTTCTAATACTAACTTTCTTTTACATTCTTTCTTGATAACGGCTAAAATTCTACTTGGCTAGGTACATCAACTAGGCTGATAGACTTATATGAAATTATAAAAGAGATTATAAAAGTTTCTTAAGTATGAAAAAATGGCGTTTACCTTGTGATTGGAGTAAATTTATTGTTCTTCTTATCCTTTTCTCTGTCCGTTTGTCGATCATCTCTGGTCGTCTCCACTGTAGTCCGTAAGTTTTGTTTCTGAAACAAATATGCTCGTGGACTTTTAGTCTATTTGCTAGGATTAGTATAAATAATTTTAATGGAGTGGGCTTGTTGCCCGGCGAGGCTTGTTGCCTTAGATGATGGGTTTGTTACCCGATTAGGCTCGTTGGCCTTTAGAGAGTGGGTCTGTTACATGGTAGTTACCCGGTAGGCTTGTTGCCTTAGGAGAGTGGGTCTGTTACCCGGTAGGCTTGTTGCCTTAAGAGAATGTTTAGATATTTTTACCTTGATAATGCGAATTTTCAGAGTTTACACTTAGTGATGGTGGGATCGATTCGGTTCGGGTTTGGATTGAGACTGTGCCCGTTGGTAAGACGGGCTGCCTACGTACCCCATTTTTGGGGATCAAGTCATTACGTAGTTCATGGGAGACCGAGTAGGTCGGGTTAGGCATAGTATTTCCTTAGATGCATGGCATTCCAGCTTCGGATGATTCTTGTTCCTTCCGGAGTGGCTAGCCGATATACCCTTGGTTTTACTACTTCCGTGACGATGTAAGGTCCTTCCCAATTTGCTCCGAGCTTACCCGCATTCAACTCGGCGGTGTTCTGGAAAAATTTTCTGAGGACCAGCTCTCCCACGATGAATTTTTGACGTTTGACCTTTGAATTATAATATCTTGCTATCGAATTTTGATAGTTAGTTATTCTTATGAAAGCCTGTTCCCACCTTTCGTCGATGTGATCGAGCTGATCTTCCCTCAATTCGTCATTGAGATTTGGGTTCAAAGGTGCGTGCTCCCTTCGAAGGCTGGGTGTCTATATCTCGGCTAGTATTACGGCTTCGGTGCCATATACCATTGAAAATGGAGTTTCCCCGGTGGCCCTGCGTGGGGTAGTTCTATAGGACCAAAGGACGCCTATGAGCTCATCGGCCCATCGTCCCTTTTTGGTGTCTAAGCGTCTCTTGATTCCATCCACTATAATCCGATTGGCTACCTCGACTTGGCCATTGCCTTGGGGGTACCTTGGAGTGGATGTGTTCAAGGATATTTTCCAATTTATGCAGAAGTTTTGAATCTCGTAGAAATGAACTGGGGCCCGTTTGTCAGCTAATATTTCCCTTGGGGGACCGAATCGACTAATGATGTTTTTCCATAAAAAATGTTCTACATCGACATATTTGATGTTCGCGTATGCTTCGGCCTCCACCCATTTGGAGAAGTAGTCCGTTACGACGAGCAGGAATCTTTTTCCAGCTGGGGCTAGGGGAAAAGGTCCGACTATGTCCATAGACCATTTCATGAATTGGTATGGTACTAACACTGACGAGAGTTCTTCTGCTGGCCGGTGTATATATGGGGAATGCCTTTGGCATTTTTCGCATTTTTTGGCGTAAGCCCCACTGTCTGCCAACATAGTGATCCAGAAGAAGCCTTGCCTTTTTGTTTTGTTTGCCAAAGATCTTCCTCCGGAATGGTTACCACATTCACCATCGTGGATTTCGCGGAGTACAATTTGAGCCTCGGTTTTTCCTAAACATCTTAGGTAGGGTCCGGTATAGCTGTGTTTGTATAATTTTCCCCCGATCATGCAGAATCTGGCGCTTTGGATTCTCAGCTTCCTGACCTTCTGCCTGTCTTGGGGCTTGGTTCCGGTTAGAATATACTCGATGATTGGGATTCTCCGATCGTCTTTTTCTACTTGGATGTTGCAAACTTCGCGTGTTGCGCTGGGTTCGTCTATTGATTCAACGGGGATTATCCTCTTTATTTCGGGGTTCGAGGTTGAAGCTAACCAAGCCAATGCATCTGCTGATGCGTTCTGGCTTCTTGGTATTTGGATTATCTCGACGTGGTCGAACTGTTGGATTAATCCTTTTACCACTGCGAGGTATCTTTCCATCCTATCATCTCGAGTGGCGTATTCGCCATTAATCTGACTGGTAACTAGCTTGGAGTCGGAATGGGCCTTTAGTCTTCGGGCTCATACGGATTTTGCTAGTTTGAGGCCGGCTACAAGGGCCTTGTATTCGGTCTCATTGTTTGTCGCGTGGAATTTCAATCTAAAGGATTGTTCCAACACTTATCCCGTGGGGGATATCAAACGAATCCCAATTCCTGATCCACCTTGGTTAGATGCTCCATCTACTTCGAGTCTCCATTCTTTGTTTTTGTGACCCTCTTTTGAGCCGTCGACTGGTAGTTCGATTAGAAAATCAGCGAGTACTTGCGATTTTGCGCAATTGCGGATCTTGTATTCTATATCGAACTCACTTAGTTCGACTGCCCATTTTGTGAGTCTCCCCAATTGGTTCGGGTTGTGAAGAATGATCCTTAAAGGTTGGGTGGTCATGACCATGATGGTATAAGAATGGAAATAAGGCCGAAGTTTTCTCGCTGCGGTTATCATTGCCAGTGTTAGTTTTTCTATGGCCGGGTATCTAGTTTCAGCATCTTCCAAAGATTTACTGATATAAAATATTGGTCTTTGTTCCCCGCGATCCTCTCTTACTATCACTCCGCTTACTGCCGATGGCGAGACAGCTAGATATAAGTATAGTGGCTCCCCTAGGATCGGTTTAGTAAGTATAGGCGGTGTTAAGAGATATATTTTCAGCTTTTGGAATACGTCCTCGCACTCTTTGGTCCATTAAAACATTTTGTTTCCCTTTAACAGTTTGTAAAAGGGTAGACATTTGTCTGTCGCTCTGGATATGAACCGGCTGAGAGATGCGATTCTCCCGGTCAGTCTTTGTGTCTCTCTAACAGTCCTTGGGGAAGGCATGTTCTGGAGAGCTTTTATCTGGTCGGGATTAGCCTATATTCCTCGCTGTGTGACCAAGTAACCCAAGAATTTTCCTGAAGTTACTCCGAAGGTGCATTTTGTCGGGTTCAGCTTCATTTGATACATATGTAGTATTGCGAAGCATTCTTCTAGGTGGGATACGTGATCTGTTTCTTGGGAGGATTTTACCAGCATATCGTCAATGTAGACTTCCATGGTTTTGCCGAGTTGTTCGGCGAACATCTGGTTGACTAATCTTTGATATGTGGCTCCGGCATTTTTTAATCCGAAGGGCATAACCTTGTAGCAATATATACCCCTGTCGGTTATGAAAGCCGTTTTTTCCTGGTCCTCCGGGTGCATGAGGATCTGGTTGTATCCCGAAAAGGCGTCCATGAATGACAGTAATTCGTGCCCGCACGTTGCTTCGACTAGGCGGTCAATGTGGGGCATTGGGAAACTGTCTTTGGGACAAGCTTTGTTTAGGTCAGTGAAGTCGATACGGACTCTGGCCTTTTCGTTCTTCTTTTTCACTACGACCGTATTTGCTAGCCAGTCCGGGTACTTGACCTCTCTAATGGATCCGGTTTGCAGCAGCTTTGTGACTTCTTCGTTTAGGGCTTGGGCCCGATCCGGGCCTAGCTTTTGCCTTTTCTGTTTTATCGGCTTATAGCTGGGATCCACATTTAGGCGATGGGTTGTGATGCTAGGGTCTATCCCAGGCATATCCTCATGGGACAAGGCAAAACAGTCCCGGTTCTTAGTAAGGAATTTGAGGAGTTCTTTTCTGACGTTATTGTCTAGTCCCATTCCTATCCCTACCCGGTGATCCGGGTTATCGGGATCGATTTGGACTTGAATAGTCATTTCCACGTTGGGATCGTCCGGGTCGGAGGTCCCTCTCTGGTCGTCCTCCTGTTTTCCTCCTACTGTCATTAATTGCTATGCAGTAGATTTCTTTTCCCCGGCCTTGGCGGCCTGGATGTTCCGGAAAGCGCTCATGTAGCAGATCCTGGATTGTTTTTGGTTACCTTTACTTTCAATAATTTTTCCTTCCCTGTTCGGGAAGCGGATTAGTTGATGGTAAGTTGATGGCACGGCCTTCATCATGTGCAGCCAGGGCCTTCCTATTATCATGTTATAAACTGACGGGCAGTCCAACACTAGGAAGTTTTTTATTTTTCCTACCCCAGCTGCGGCGATTGGCAGCCGTACCGTTCCTATTGAGTTGATGGTTCCTCCATCAAATCCGGTTAACGGGATGGCCTTTATGTTGATCTCTGTCTCGTCGACCCCCATCTTTAGCAATGGTTCCAAGAAAATCACATCGACTGAGCTCCCGTTATCGATTAGGATTCTATCCATCGTAAATGAGGAGACTAGGAGTGTGACTACCAACGCGTCGTCATGCGGTCCGACCAGAGTGGCCGCTTCGCTGTCTCTGAACTTGATTTCGTAGTCCGACTCTTGTCTTGGGAGAACTATCGGGCCAGCTTTGACTCTTCGTTGGTGGGACTTGATCGAGTTGATAGAATTTCCGTGGAGTTGCGATCCTCCCACTATTGTATAGATTCTTCCGACGGGTTCAGGGATTTTGTTCAGCTATTCGTCGACGTCTTCCGACTCCCTGTACTCCTGTTCTTCTGGTTCTTCGAGCATATGTACTTGGCCTCTTTTGTTTGGCTGAGTATTTTCTCTTACTGGTCCTTGTTGCTCGGCTCTCTTTTGGCTGTTTTGGGCCTGATCTTGTTGGATATCTTGTCCGGAAGGCTGTCCACTCTTCAGCTTGTTGCCGAAGTTTATTTTTCCCAACTCTCCATTAATGTATTTTTCCGCTAGGCGTGCACGGCGTACCATACAATTTTTTGTATGGTGCCCAAACACTTTATGGAAGTTACACCAGGCTTTGGGGTCGTGTTGCGGGAATGTGTCGTGGCTATACGGGGGGAAGTCTTTTGAACTCACTAGTACTTCCCCTGGTGCATCTTCGACTTCTGCCTGTACTTCGAAGTTTGCGGTTTCCGAATTTACGTTAAAGACGTATGGATTTCGCGGGTTCGGTCCGTTGTTCCCTCTTGGATTTCCGGTTTGAAAGGGATGTTTCTGAGCGGGAGAGGTGTTTCTCTGTCCTCGGAAGGCGTTGTTGTGGCCTCCGGTCCTAGGCTGCGTTGGTTGGTTGGGCGGGCCCTGGTTTCGCTGATGGCCGGGCTGGAGGCCGTGTTTTCTTCGCAGCGCTTCTAGCTCTTCATCGTGCTTGATCCAGTTGGATGACCTATGGATCACGTCTTCAATGGAGCTGTAACGATTTACGACGATGTCCGTTTTGAACTTCGAATCGTACCATAATCCGGCTGTGAGGGCGGCTATGGCGGTTTCATCACTGATCCCGTTTATCTTGACCATGGTCTTTTTGAACCTGGTCATAAAGGCCCGAAGCGGCTCTCCTCTCTCCTGCTGTAAAGCGTAGAGGTTTGCCACCGTGGTCTTAGTTTCCATGAACATGGAAAAATGTTTGAGAAACACGGTTGTCAGTTGTTCGAAGTTTTTTATGGATCGTGGTTCTAGTTTTGAAAACCATTCCATTGCTGGGCCGGCCAGATTTTCCGCGAAGTACTGGCATCGCCCTGCGTCTAACTCGTGTGCTTCCAGGTTTTCCCGTCCCATTGCGATCCTAAAGGATCTTAGGTGCACTTTGGGATCAGTCGTCCCGTCGTACCTAGGCAGATTCACACGTCCGCAATCCCTGAGCTTTACGTGGTTATGGAGATTGAGAAGGGGGTTCTTCTAGACTCTTCCACTAACCATTCAATTTCAGGGGCAGCGGTGGTAGCGTTGTGCACCCGGGAGTGCACACGAACGAGTTTCTCGTTCATTTCCTCCATTGTGCGTTTAAGTTCCTCCAGTTCCGTGCCCCGGGTAGCCGGTTCGGGGCGCACGGGTTGGAGGGATTCCTGTCCGTATACCGAGCTGGGATACCTCGTATATAGGACTGGTCGGCCATGGAGGCCCAGATTGATGTCGCAGTTTTGCTCGTACCCCGATGAATAGCTAGGGTGGTCGGAGCGTTGGCGACTGCTCGATGCGAAAGTTTCTGTCCCAATCGGGTTGGTCCTCGACAAGGGAGTGAAAAAGGGTTGCCCCCCGTCAGGAGGCGGCGGGGGTGTTTAGGGTCTAGGGCCGCTGGGTAGTCTGGGCTGGTTTTGCCTCTGTACTTGCAGATTGTCCAGGTCAGTGAAGTCAAAATGGACCGCACTGAGGTTAGCCCCGCTTCGATGCCCAGAGCCTTGCTCCAGATTTATCCGGCTAGGATTTGAGTGTTGCTCATTTTGAGCTTGATTTGCTAAGAACAAGTCGAGTTGCTTGCGCAGTTCTCGGTTCTCTGCGTTTCTTGCCTCTAGTTGAGACTTCAAGGCGTCAGATTTCATGTTCTGTCCGGCATTAACAACCTCGGACTCAGTCGCGGTTTGATCTTCATTGTTGCTCATGTTTGCAGAGTGCTTTGAGCTTGTAGATGTCAGCGAGATCACTTTCCCACAGACGGCGCCAAACTGTTGACGTGGTTTCCCACCTCAAACAGTCAAGTGTGACTTGTGAGTGTATGATATTTGTTAAATGAACAATTCGGTGGAATTCGATTTCTCACATTGCAAGCTCTCGATTCACTCTAGATGTATATGTATATATATAAGCGATATAAATAAGACGAGGAATTTTTTAGAGATGTTCGTCCCAAGGCGGTCACGGGAGTTGTCGGAATAAGTGTCAAAGCAATAGCGGAGTTAATGACCAGAATCTTCATCAGAGTTAATGTCCAAGATCTTCAGAGTCATCACCACGATTTGCAGCATCATCCCCTTAAATAGCTGTGATTGAAGATTGTCAATCATCCCTTCAATCACCCAAGATCGTGGAGCCTTTATTGCCTTATTTGGAAGCCATTTTGACCGGCTATATAACCTTTGCTGGTTGTGGTTATCAACTAGCACGTGAAAATGTAAAAATCTGCTCAAAGGAAGCTGGGGGGTCTTGCGATCTCATTCAAGGAGTGATGACCAGCTGTTTGACGGTTGAAGCATCCAAGGCCGTTTCCGAAGAGGAGTGCACGCCTTTTTCCCTGGAGTTGGATCACCAGTTGCGCCTGGTCTTGAGGGGGAGTTGTCTATTCCCTTGTGAAACTCAATTAAGTATCTTGTATAACCGTGTAACATTTTTTAATGTTTTCCAATGGAATAAAGAATCTGGGTCAGTGCCCCGCAGAGTAGTTTCCCATGAGGGGTTCGCGAACTGCGTTACCAAATATCGCGTGTTCACTTGTCTTTTACTTTATGCGCGTGTTTGGTAATCTGGGCGTCTTTACTGTGTGTTGATATACTTGTCGTGACATCCTTCCCAACATCGTTAGTATCCGATTTCAGTCACCCGATCCTTCAAAAAAGAAGTAGTGACCCGACAACTCATTGGAGCTTTTTTATTTATTTATTTATTTATTTATTATTGCTAACATCACTTTCTTGACATGTAAGAGAAAAATGTTAGAACTTTATCATTTGTTTCAATTAATTTCTTTTGTTTTGTTTTGATTAAGGAACTTTAAGGACTCTAAAAAAATGTATCTTTATATATATATATATATATATATATATATATATATTAGAGACAGCCATATCCATATGTTATAATGATTTTTAATTAACTTGGAAACATGTTCTAGAAACTGGCTATGAGAGAACAAGAGGATTAAAATAATCTATTTTTATAAGTTAGAGTATTTGGTTCAAATTAATAACAATAGCACCGGTTGAAATTATAATAACAGTTTAGTTATTGTTAAGGTCGGATCCGGTCGGATCCCCTCAACCAATAGCAAAGCAACATTTGAAGGAGCGACGGGACGACGAGGCGAAGAGAATGGGGAGTAGCGTCAACGGTACGAGTGAAGACAGTGTCATTGTGAAGCGTCGACGGGTCAAGCGAGGAGAGGTTTCCAATGAAGCGTCGACGACACAGGAGAGAGTCGAGGAAACTCCGGCGCGACGAGCAGGCCTCGATGGGACATGCATTAAATGCTCGATGCCTCGATGGGACAGGCATTAAATGCTCGAGGCTCGATGAGACAGACATTAAATGCTCGAGGGCACGATGGGACAGGCATTAAATGCTCGAGGCTCGACGAGACATGCATTAAATGCTCGAGGGCACGATGGGACAGGCATTAAATGCTCGAGGCTCGACGAGACATGCATTAAATGCTCGAGGGCACGATGGGACAGGCATTCAATGCGGCCACCTCGGTAGCAACCCGAGTCGGCTCGAACCGCGCAAAAGGGAGGCGCGCCAGGCCTTTGCTAGCTGCATGGGGAAAGGGGCCGATGAGACCCCAATTTGGGCGGGAAAAATAGTCTATAAAAGGGAGAGAGAACCCCCTGTTGAAAGGGGGAGATTTCTTGAGAGGAAAGAGAGAAGGATATGAGTTTTTGAGAGAGTTAGAGGTTTTGAGGCATGAGAGAAAAATCAATGCTTGTAAACTGATTGGCCACAATATTATCAACACAAAAAACCGTCACCTTTTCCTAGCTAATAAACAGAAGAAACCGAACTCTTTATTTAAAAACAAGAGTAATCTTGTGATTGTTGAGTGACACCAAATGCCCTCAACAATTATCTTTTTAGGATCTTGATCATACTACTTCTTTTCTTTTTTAATTCCGTTAACATATATTTGTATATATAAATAGAAATATTTGACACGTTGGCCAACACATTTCGGAATCAAGATTGGTATTACGCAGTGGGAGTTGTCCGCGTGATATTTTATTTCACAATGCACGTAGTTCAAGTTATAATATGCCGAATTCATGAGTTTCACAAGAAAGTTACAAATTATTGAAAACTCCTGACAAAACCATCCGACTAGTAGGCCAATTAATATTTGTGGAATTAAAGCAAGCTTCTTTGCACGATCTTCAATCTTTTTACCATCGAGCAATATTTGTGATGGCCTAATTTTAACTACCGGCATTGTTGTTAAAAGATTTTGGCACGGAAAATATTTGA
Source organism: Parietaria judaica (assembly GCA_954871525.1). NCBI lineage: Eukaryota > Viridiplantae > Streptophyta > Magnoliopsida > Rosales > Urticaceae > Parietaria > Parietaria judaica. Next base: position 5,576,684 of record OX940863.1, read on the forward strand.
ATTATTCTCATCGAGAAGTTTGGACAGATGACCTTGTGATTTATAGAACAGGCCCTATTATGAATTGTGCCAAAGGGACTTCATTAACAAGGTTTTCAAATTTTTTTACACTCAAAGACAACATATGGTTTTAAATATCCCGACTTGCCCTCGGTATGCCCTCGATATCTTCATAATTTTGACTTGTCAGTAACATTCTTGCACTAGCGGTTTACCCATTTTTACAAAAATAATATATATATATATATGGAAAGAGAGAGAAAAGAAGGAAAATAATAAATAAATATACAAATTGTAGTTGTTTTCCTTATTTTGTGATAAAATTATAATTACTATCTATATTTACATAATAAAATTACAATTGTAAGTTATATTTTCTGGAAAAAAAATCTGTCGGTTTGTGGTTTACTCATAAAATTTAATCGATAACTTTAGCTATCGGCATATATTTTTTTTTCGTCAAAAAACGTACTGATAAACCCGTTAATTATCGACAAATCAATAAAATTATAGTTAAAAGTTTTCTATCAATAAACCGGTTACTTACGGACAAAACCTTGATATAAACTATGCAGTGCCACTGCTAAAATTGATGTACGTTCCAAGAGAGATGATAGACTTGTTGGTCCCAGTGTGAAGATAATATATGATACATCATGATCTGGCATAATATAGTGCTATTATAAAGGTCCCTTGAAGAGGATGAAAGTAATAAATTATTGTGCCTGCAACGTCGTACGTGAGTAATGGGAAACCATTCGTGGAACTAGTCCCAAAATGTAGGGTAAAAACCCATCCGACCGGAATTATTATTTTTTTATTTACCAAAACCCGGATACGGATATATCCTGGTCGGGAAAAAAAAATCCCGAATATATCCGGATCCGGGATTTGTTTTACTTTTTTTTTCCAACGGCACTTTAATCTGGGCCGTTGGATCGTAGATCCAACGGCCCAGATTAAACGCATTTTTTTTTAAAATAAAAACCCGAATAATACTTTATCCGGGTTGTGTGTTTCCCTGATACCGAAATATCCGGTTCGGGAAAAACCCGGATCCGGATATTTCGGTATCCGGGTTTTTTATTTATTTTTTAATGAATCCGGGTTTAACCCGGACTCATATTTTGGGGATTGCGTGTTGGATCCCAATTCACGGATCTGCAAAGAACACGAATAACACCAAAAGAAATCGAACCAAAAATAAAGGACACAAGCTTTTGGGAGAATAAATTCTCTGATTAATAATCGAAGGCAATATACAAGGAGATAAACTCGAAATTCTAATGGACTCTACACATTACAAAGTGTACATGCTAGGTATATTTATAGCCTCACATAGGCGAAACCCTAGCTAACCAAATCGCACAAAATCAGGAAACTACCCTAAACAATCCTATCAAATCTTTGACTTGATCTTTGCTCCTCAATCTACGCATCTTCCTTTCTGGGTAGAGTTTCCCTTTCCTGCCCGGACAGCTTCTCTGTCCCCGAGCTGGCCTGCTCGTCTGCCTCTGGCCGGGCTTGCCTTCTATCCGGATGTTCTGCTCGTGTTCACCCGAGCTGGGCTGAACAGCTGTCCGTCTTCTGTTCTGGTCGGTACCCGGGCTGACTCCTCGCAAGTGTTTTTGCCCGTCCTGGGTTCTGGTCGTCATCCGGACTAAGTCAAGCTTAAGCTCACATTCTCCCCCGTAAGCTTGACTTGCTACTACTCTCTTCACTCCGAGCAGCTCTCTCATCTCCTCGAACTTGACTCTCCCTAGAGCCTTGGTAAGGATGTCTGCCCGTTGCTCCCTCGTGTTGACGAACTCCACGATGATCTCTCGCTTCTCCACACACTCACGAATGTAGTGAAACTTCGTGTCAATGTGTTTGCTCCGTCCATGGAACACTGGATTCTTCATCAACGCAATTGCAGACTTGTTGTCCACGTAGAGAGTAGCTGGTCTCTGCTCGGATCCGGTCACTTCACTAAGTAGCCCCTTCAACCACATAGCTTGACATGCTGCTGCGGTTGCCGCCATGAACTCTGCTTCGCATGAGGATAAAGCTACTGTCTGCTGCTTTTGAGACTGCCAGGTGATCAGGTTTCCGTTGAGGTAGAACGCCATCCCTCCGGTACTCTTCCTGTCATCGATATCACCGGCCAGATCACTGTCCGTAAAGCCGACTAGTACTTCTGCTCCACTTCCTCGGTTGTACTGGATCCCATAGTCCGTCGTGCCCTTCACGTAACACAAGATGTGCTTCACCGCCTGCTGGTGTGCACTCGTGGGCTTCTCCATGTATCGACTGACTATCCCGACTGCGTGTGAAATGTCTGGTCGGGTGTGGGTGAGATACCTCAGGCACCCGATCACGCGTCTGTACTCCGTGGGATCCACTCTTCTCCCTTCAGCATCCTTCCCGAGCTGCAGCTTCGCCTCCATAGGGTACTTGCTCGAGTTACAGTCCGCCATCTCGAACTGTTTAAGGATCTTCTTCGCGTAGGCCGACTGCTTCAGCGTAATGCAGTCCTTCTTCTGTTCCACCTCGAGACCAAGGTAGTATGAAAGTAATCCGAGGTCACTCATCTCGAATTCGGCCATCATCTGCTGCTTGAACCCATCTACGCTTCCTGCGCTGGATCCTGTGACGATCAGGTCGTCCACATACACTCCCACGATCAGAGTTTCCTGCCCGGTACTCCTGGTGTAGACTGCCTGCTCGCTCAAGCACTTTGAGAATCCAAGATTCTTCAAGCTCTTTTCAAGGCGGATGTTCCACGCTCTTGGTGCTTGTTTTAACCCGTATAAGGCCTTGGATAGCTTGTACACCTTCTGCTCCTTGCCCGTGACGCCGAACCCCTCTGGTTGCTTGACGTACACTTCTTCTTCGAGGTCACCGTTTAGGAATGCCGATTTGACATCCAGATGGTGAATTTCCCAACCTCGATGAGCTGCTAGGGCTAGGATGAGTCTGATCGTGTCCAGTCTAGCTACTGGAGGAAAGACTTCCTCAAAGTCTATGCCTTTCTTCTGCACGTAGCCTTTAGCTACCAGCCTTGCCTTGTGCTTAAGGACATTCCCCTCAGTGTCCTTCTTCAGCTTATACACCCACTTCAGGCCGATGGGATTATGACCTTTGGGCAGGTCGGTAAGCTCCCATGTCCTGTTCTTCTCAATGGACTCCATCTCCTTCTTCATTGCTTCCTGCCACTCCTGCTCGGCTGCTGCCTCCTGGTAATTGGCTGGTTCTTCTGCACACAACAAAGAAAGTTCCTCCAAGCTCATCTCCACTTCTTGAGTCTGATCGTAGACGTCTGCTAGAGGTCGGAATCCTCTTGGGCCGTCTTTTATGGAGGAATCTCCCGAGCTGGACGGACTGGTCCTGCTCGGACTTGGTGTCCTGGGTGTATCCGGGGTGCTCTCTCCCGGGCTGGGTTCCCTTGTTTCTGGCAAGACTGTTCCCGAGCTGGGTGTTCCGGGCTGCTCCTGCTCGGCAACATCCTGGTCGTCTTCGACAATGAACTCCACTGAGTTCTGCTCGGGTTCTCCATTCTCGTCGCGCCAATCCCACTTCATCTCCTCTTCGAACACAGCATCTCTGCTCACTTGGAGTCTGTCGCGTCGTGGATCGTAGAGTCTGTGTGCCTTGCTTCCTTCTTCAACGCCAAGGTACACCATCTTCTGACTCTGGTCGTCCAGCTTCTTGAGATGTGGCCCCGCAATCTTCACGTGTGGGTGCACCCGAACACTTTCAAATGTTCTAAGTGGGGTTTCTTCCCTTTCCACGCCTGGTAGGGGGTACGCTCTCCTAGCGCTTTGGTCGGCAAACGATTAAGCAGGTAAACGGCATGCCTTACTGCTTCTGCCCAAAAACGGGCTGGAACTTGCATGCTCTTGAGCAAGCTCCTTGCTGTGTTCATCACAGTTCGGTTTCGTCTTTCCACTACGCCATTCTGCTGGGGCGTGTGGGGTGCGGACAGGTGACGCTGAATTCCTTCCTGGTCGCAGAACTCTCCGAACTGCTGGGAAGTGAATTCTCCTCCTCGGTCTGTACGCAAGACCTTTAACCTGTGCACCGAGCCATTCTCCACGATCTTCTTGAACTTCTTGAAGACCTCAAAGGCTCCACTTTTCTCCTTAAGCATATAAACCCACATCCAGCGACTGTAATCATCAACAAGTAAAAGAAAGTACTTGTTACCTGCCAAAGTTGCTGGGGTGACTGGACCACATAGGTCTGCATGCACCAACTGTAAGGGTTTCTCTGCTCGGAATCTGGCCTTGATCGGAAATGGTATCCTCGCCTGCTTCGCGATCATGCAGCACTCACATAGCTGGTCGGGGTGTTCTATCTTGGGAACTCCGAAGGCCATCTTCTTCTCGCCCATCATCTTGAGCGCGTGAAAATTCACGTGTCCGAGCCGTGCGTGCCATAACCAAGCCGGGTCTGCCATCGATGCCATAAGACATACGGGCTGGCATGTCTTCAGGAGAATCTTGTAGAGTCTGTTGGGTGTTCGCTCCACCTTCATCAACAGCTCTCCTTCCTTGGTCCACATCTTCAGGTAGGACCCTTGCAGCAACACCGTGTTCCCGATCTCAGTCATCTGTCCTAGACTGATGATGTTGCTTTTCAACTTTGGGATGAAATACACCTGGGTCATCAAACGCTGGTCGCCATTCTTGCACTCGAACAGGATCGACCCTCTGCCTCTGATCTCTACGACTGATCCGTCGCCGAATTTCACGCTGTCCGTGATCTTCTCATCGAGCTCTTCAAACTTAGCTCGGTCCCCAGTCATGTGGTTGCTAGCTCCGTTGTCTAAGTACCATATGTCGGTACTGACCTTCTTCTCTCCGTCTACAAGGAGGTTTGCAATAACCTTATCCTCGATGAGGAAAACCTTCTCGCTGGTCTCCTCCGGACAGGTCTGCTCGGCCTCTGGGCTGATCGGCACACTGATCACTTCTGCCCGGGCCTTGGCGTCACACTCGCCATTCTGTTCGTCCAGGTGCGTTTCCTGCTCGGCAAACAACAATGCCGGCTGGTCGTCTGGGAATCTTGCTAGATTCGCCTCTTCGCCCTGGTTCCTGCTCCGGCACTCAGATGCAAAGTGCCCAAGCTTCTGACAATTGTAGCACTTCACTGTGCTCTTGTCTCTCCTGGTCGTGCCTTCCTGACGGGTAGATCCACTGCCGCGACCTCGCATGTCCCGACCTCGACCTCGTCCACGACCCTGTCCGCGTCCTCGGACTTCTCCACCAAAGCTGTTCCGACCTGAGGGTCTTGTAGAAAACTCGGCTCCTCCGGTTTTCCGCTGCCTGGCCGTCCACTCTTCATGCGTGAGCAGGAGGTTCTTCTCCTCGTCTTTGTCACCGTAACCCCGAAGTCTCTCTTCGTGGGCCTTGAGACGACCAACAACCTCCTCGACCGACATGGTCTTGAGATCGCCGAACTGCTCGATCGATGTCACGATCTGCATGTACCTGTGAGGCACTGCTCGGAGAAACTTCTTGACGACGGTGGTCTCCTCCACCTTGTCTCCCAGCGAGCGTATGCCGGTCACAATGGACGTGAGCCGCATAGCGAAATCATCAATTGATTCGCTCTCCCTCATCCTCATGACCTCGAACTCACTCTTCAAGGTCTGGACCTTTGCCTCCTTGACGCGATCTGCGCCCATGTGCATGGTCTGAAGAGTTTTCCATGCTTCCTTCGCGGAATCTTTCTCGGCAAGCATGAGAAGAACTTCTTCCGGAACTGCTTGGTAGATAGCGGCTAGAGCCATTCTTTCCTTGCGTCCTTCGACACCGCCGTTCTCTACGGCCTCCCATACTCCCTGCGCCTGCAGATTCACCCTCATCTTCAACGCCCACACGGCGTAATTGCTCTTCGTGAGCATGGGGTAATGGAGTGTAACTGTGCCTTCTCTGGAGTCTGGTTTCTGCGCAACCAAAGCTCCGTCGATCGGTGACTCTGATGATGAAGACATGTTCTTCGATTGAAGCTCTGATACCACTTGTTGGATCCCAATTCACGGATCTGCAAAGAACACGAATAACACCAAAAGAAATCGAACCAAAAATAAAGGACACAAGCTTTTGGGAGAAGAAATTCTCTGATTAATAATCGAAGGCAATATACAAGGAGATAAACTCGAAATTCTAATGGACTCTACACATTACAAAGTGTACATGCTAGGTATATTTACAGCCTCACATAGGCGAAACCCTAGCTAACCAAATCGCACAAAATCAGGAAACTACCCTAAACAATCCTATCAAATCTTTTACTTGATCTTTGCTCCTCAATCTACGCATCTTCCTTTCTGGGTAGAGTTTCCCTTTCCTGCCCGGACAGCTTCTCTGTCCCCGAGCTGGCCTGCTCGTCTGCCTCTGGCCGGGCTTGCCTTCTATCCGGATGTTCTGCTCGTGTTCACCCGAGCTGGGCTGAACAGCTGTCCGTCTTCTGTTCTGGTCGGTACCCGGGTTGACTCCTCGCAAGTGTTTCTGCCCGTCTTGGGTTTTGGTCGTCATCCGGACTAAGTCAAGCTTAAGCTCACATTGCGTGGAACTTAGTGCAATATCGTAGTCTCTTCTCTTGTACGATGTTACACGTTAGCTGGTCCTGAAGACAGAAAAAGTCACATTATTGAAGCTTTATTATATCTTGGAAATTTTTTTGTGAATAATATTAATAACGAAAAAAAATGTTAATTTCATTGAGCTTCACTACGTTTACAAATACATTTAATAAAATCAATAAAGATAAAAGCATTCTAATTATAGTGGATAGAATTGAATTCAATACTTTACTTAGGATAGCGGTTAATTATTTCACCCTTAACAGTTTATGAAAAAGTATCTTTCAAAGAAGTTTGAAAAAAAATTACGATAAAGTTTATTTGGAACATTAATGGATTTACTTTAAAAGAAGTTAATTGACTTGTCCCAGTGTGAACATAAAGTATGATACATAAATGATCTGGGGTCCCTCGAAGCTGATGAAAGTAATAAATTAATTGTGCCATGTCCTGTCATAAAAAAGTAATGTACAAGAAAAAAAAAAAACCACAAAAAAACACATGGTTATAAATTTCCAAGCATGTCTCTTTCAATAAACTTTTGGCGCGCCTGTTTTTTAGAGTTGTTGTATTCCTTGGTACGTAGTATGCCCGTGAAGAACGATAACCTATCATATGATGTTTTATTTTAATTACAACTTTATATTTATACTTTTAATAAGTTACAAGTATAACTTTTATTTTTATATAAATACAACTATAATCTATCAATACATGTCTTATTATTAGTGTGATTTTTTAGTTATTTATGTTTTATAGTGATAAATAAGAAATTTTGAACTTATATAAAAAATTGTCGAGATAGTCGAAATTATTTTCTGACTTTTTCGTCGATATTTCCGTCGACATGCGACATACCCGTAAAATAGAAGGAGCGAAACAAAATCGACATGGGTATTTAGAACCTTGGTATAAAATTTGAATTTATCATATCATTAATAAGCTATCTTCTCCACTCACATAATAGTTTACATGTATAATTATGATAATAGAATTAAATTATTTTAATTTCCTAATTCAACAACCATCTAAAAGAGATCATTGGTCATATATATAAGGGATAATAGCGGTTAAAGTACCCATTCTTTGACTAAGTGTGTCAGTAAAGGTCCAAACTGAATTAATAGCGGCATAAGTAGCCAAACACTATAAAAATGTGTTGATTTCAAATTCCATCCAATTTTTATAACGGCAGTTAGTCAACGTGCCAGTTAGAAGTCAATAAATTTCCACGTGGCTTGCCAAGTCATCATTTCATTATATTTTTCTCCTCCTCTCCTTCTCTATCTCGATCTCGTGCAGCTGTTGTCGAGCTTAAGCAATCAGCCCAACCCATGGCCAAAATTCAAATACCCACCCTCAATCCCATAAAACTTTTGCCTTAAAAGGCTCGCCAAATACGGTGATTCGCGGAGGCGTTCTCCCTCTTCATGCGGATGCTTTGGTTGGCCACTCCCCGAACGCCTTCGACCTCAAGTCATGCACTTCACTCGCCCTCTCTGCCATCGGAGACTCGATCCACCGCACGTCGTCAAGGCTGGGTGGGCTCCGCAGACCTTTATCCTGACCGTGATAGTCTCCATTACTGCGGGCGTCAGATTCGGCGGCGATGGTCTTCATCGGACGAGATCCACAGAAGCACCTTGTGCACCCTAACCCGCACCATCCTCATCCTCACCTCCATCACCCGGAATTCTCTTCGTCGAAGCCCCATACCAACTCCATGTACCCCCGATTCTTAAGGTTGGGGTTTCTTACCAAAAAATATTTGTGTTTGTCTGTGTTCAATTTTGGGGTAAACTTATGGTTTTCTTGGGTAGAGATTTTGATTTAAATTGTATAAAGAGTGTTTAAATTCAGTATTCAGGCTTGAAAATTTTGAGTTATGTGAGTTTGCATTGGCCTCAAGGAATGATTACGAAAATTGCAGCCTCTAGTTTTTTCATTTTGGTGATGATCCAATTCCGAAGCTTGAGCTGCATATTGATATGTTACAGAGAGTTTGGGCTTTGATTGACAGAGAGATATCAAGCCTAATGAACTCGAGTTGTGGTATGCAATGTTGTTAATCTGGGTTAATATTAATCTTGGGTTTGTTACAGATATAGAAAGAGGGGGAGATTTACAGAGAGCAATTGAAAATATATATATATATATATATATATATATATATATATATGATGTGGTATGCCACATGGAAATCCATTGACTACCACGTGGCACGTTGACTAATGGAGGCTGGTAAAATTAGACGAAATTTGTACTCAACACGTTTTTGTAGCGTTTGGCTACTTATACCGCTATTAATTCAGTTTGGACCTTTATTGACACACTTGGCCAAAGAATGGGTACTTTAACCGTTATTATCCCTATATATAATTATGAGAATAGAATTAAATTATTGCCATGTGTTCACCACTAAATTATGTTAGTCAATTTTCGCAGAGATCATTGGTTATTTTAGTAAAACAAAAAGGAATTTTGATTAAAATAAATAAATATGAGGTGCTTGTAATGTAGTTCACATGTCTCGAATAGTATCTTAGTTTTTTGGAGATTGTTAAGACATATTTTATCATTTTAGTAAGATTATTATTTGTTGTGCGTTAAACGTTAGGAAAATAAAACGAGTGCGGAAGAGTAAAAATACCGAGATTTTTTGTTAACACAGTTCGGACTTTCTCTTATGGATAACGTACTTCTACGGATCACTCACCTATATTGATCAATCAAGAGATTGCAAGAGATGATTACAAGCAACCATACACAATCTACGTGATTATGCAAGATACATGTAACCTTTAAAATAACCTTCTCCAAAAGCATCAATTAGTTGCTTTTCATTTTAGCCTATTGAAAAACAAAATTTATGCAAGAAGTGATTTTATTTTAACTTATCAATCACAATATTCTTCTTAAAATTAAGGAAAGAGCAAAAACACCTATTTAAAAGCAATCCCAAACTGGTCCTAAGTTAGTTATAATGCTATGTTTAATTTTGATAATTATTATTTATTGATAACTAGTTTATTAAATAATTCTATGGTAGATATTTGTGTTAGACTTTGATCTTGGATAATTCTATGATAATTATTATTTATTAATAGCTGGTTGATGAATTGTGTTATTGATTAATTCTATGTAATGTTAATTTAATTGACTTATTTAAATTTACTTGTGTTATTAATTTAATTTACTTACTTAATCGACTTGTGTTATTAAAATTTAATTCTATGAATTGTTAATTGGCTTGTGTTTATTTGTAAGTAATTAAGATGTCTCCTCCAGATCCGGCAAGAGCACATTGCAGTGCGTCAATTTGAAAATAAATAAATGATTGAGAATTAAAGACAACATTTTAATTGTTTACTTTTAAGAATCATTCAGGTACTTATGTAGCAAATATCTTAAATTTTAGTAGTTTCGTACTTTAAGCGCTAAAAATAAGAGTTGGAGCACGTCGTTACACTTGACACGCGATAATATACTTTGACACAGCATATGGTATTTTTCCCGACTATTTCTCAAATAATAATAAAAGCAATTAAGGGTCTTAACTGTTGGATCCCAATACACGGATCTGAGAAGATCACGAATATCACAAGAATAAAACAACCTCAAGAACACGAATGGGAGAAAAGATTTCTCTGATTAATTTGAAGGCAAATACAAAGAGATAACTCGAAACTCTAATGAACTCAATTCTACACGACTCTCTCTCTTTTACAGTGTGTACAATGCTAAGTTTATATAGGCCTCTCATAGGCAAAACCCTAGCTAACCAAATCGCACTAAATCAGGAAACTACCCTAAATAATCTCGCCGAATCTTTGACTTGATTTGCTTGCTCCTCAAGCTACGCGTCTTCCTTTCTGGGTAGAGTTTCCCTTTCCTGCCCGGACAGTCTCTCTGTCCCCGAGCTGACCTGCTCGTATGCTCCGGGTTGAGCTTGCCTTCTATCCAGACTCTCTGCTTGTGTTCTCCCGAGCTGGGCTGAACTGCTGTCCGTCTTCTGTTCTGGTTGGTACCCGGGCTGACTCCTCGCAAGTGTTTCTGCCCGTCCTGGGTTCTGGTCGTCATCCGGACTAAGTCAAACTTAAGCTCACATTAATAGTTGTATAACATAAACATTTATGGCCATGAAATAATAATAATAATAAAAAAAAAAAAACAGTGCATAAGTGCAACTAAAATGATAACACGATGATATATGTCGCAAAAGAGCACTGTTGATCACCCAAGATGGGTGATGACCCAGTCATTACGATGATGTGGCATTTAACTTGTCTCGGCCTCTCGGGGTACAAGTGATAACAGATTGATAATTTAGATATATATGTTGCTAAAAAAAATAACATAGAGGTAGATGAGTGCATTAATAATGATAAGTTAGGTATATATATGCCAGTAATATCTCTTTATTTTTTGTTTAATGGATGCTATGTTATAAATTTGGATAGTTTTAATTTCGTTTGGAATCTCATTCATGCTTATTATTTTTGTCTATTGTGGATTTGCAGACTTGCAGTTTCAGTGGAAAGGATATTTTTGTACCGTGAGGGAGGTCTTGCTCCTTACGCGAGATGCTTTGATACCCAGAAGGTAACAATTGGTAAAAAAAAAAATGTAACAAAATATGAAATTAGTCGTTTTTGTTGTCAAGAACTCAACGTTCGACTTTTCCATGATTATCTTCGATAATCTTCGATTATCCGTCTTGCCGGTAGTTATCGGCAAGACAGCCATGCCATTACTTTTCCATGATTTTTGTCGAAAATCGGCAAATATCTTGAAAAATAACGAAAATATGGTACTTTTCAAGAAATTTTGCACTTTTTGATTATTTTATTCGAGTATTTACATATGTGAGAGTGAGACATATGTAAATATGTTTGAGTATAAAATGATTTTATTTTTGGCATTTTAATGTTTTATCAACATTGTAAACTTAGTAAATATATTCTTAAAAATATTTTAGTGATTTTTCATCGATAATCCTCGATAAGTGTTGGTAACGATAATCTACAGTGTTTATTAGTTTTTCTTCGATTAATCGACAAGCAAACGATAAATCCGTCGAAAACGGCAAGCGATTTATCGGCAAATTCGGCAAGTTGAAACTTTGCAAGAACTAACTGCAACTTTTTTTACCAAAATATTTGTGAGTTTAAGCCTGACTTGGCTTAACCCCTAGCAGAGAGTTCCCCACCAGGGATTTCCCCACCAGAACGAGCAGAGAAGAGCCCGAGCAGAGATCTTCCTAGCAGGAAGTTCCCCACCACAGATGTTCCTACCAGAGATGCTCCTACCAGACATACCCGTAGCGGAGATGGGGGGAGCAGAAGTGGCTCCCTAGCCGACGAGCCCCGAGCAGGAATGCCCCGGGCAGAAACACACCCTAGCAGCCCTGCTAGGGACACCCAACCAGAAGTCATTGAAACCCATTCTAGAAGGTGTCAAACTTTAGGAGCAAGTTTGGAGATTTGATTTGATTTGGTTTCCTGATTCTGTTAGGATTTGAATGTAAATGTATAAGATTTGATTGAGTTTATTTTAGGAAGTTTCTAGGGTTTCGTTTTTTTCTGGTCTCCTATAAATACTAGTGTTAGTGTTTATTTTTGTAACTCCATTATTGCAATTTTTGCCTTCGAATTAATCAAGAGAAAATTCTCCCAAGTTCTTCTTTCTTTGTTCTTTCTCTTCGTGTTTTCTTCTTTGGTTGCAAATCCATTCCCATTGGGAACCAACATTTGGTATCAGAGCGAAGGTGCCAAAGATGATGTCGTCACCAAGCGAGTCCACCGGAGGAGAGCTCATGAAGGCGACGAAGATCGGATCAAAGGAAGGGAATGTGACGCTCCATTACCCGATGCTCACGAAGAGCAATTACTCGGTGTGGGCGTTGAAGATCCGAGTGAATTTGCAGGCGCAAGGAGTTTGGGAGGTTGTGGAAGGCACCGATTTCGAAGGGCGCAAGGAGAGGATGGCACTCGCCGCCATCTACCAAGGAGTTCCGGAAGATGTCCTTCTCATGATCGCCGAGAAGGATTCCGCAAAGGAGGCGTGGTCGACACTTCGAACCATGGACATGGGCGCAGATCGCGTCAAGGAGGCAAAGGTCCATACGTTGAAGAGTGAGTTCGAGGTTATGAGGATGAGGGAGAGCGAATCAATTGATGATTTCACTATGCGGCTCACGTCCATTGTAACCGGCATACGCTCGCTGGGAGACAAGGTGGAGGAGACCACCGTCGTCAAGAAGTTTCTCCGAGCAGTGCCTCACAAATACATGCAGATCGTGACATCGATTGAGCAGTTCGGCGACCTCAAGACCATGACAGTCGAGGAGGTTGTTGGTCGCCTCAAAGCCCACGAGGAGAGACTTCGGGGTTACGGTGACAGAGAATAGGAAAAACACCTCCTGCTCACGCATGAAGAGTGGACAGCAGACAGAAGAAAAGTGGGGGAGCAGACTTTTCTTCTAGCTCCTCTGGTTAGAATAGCTAGAACGGAGACAGCCGAGGACGTGGTAGAGGTCGTGGACGAGGGTGAGGTCGTGACACGTGAGGTCGCGGCAGTGGTGCACCCCATCAGGAAAGCACGACCAGGAGAGACAAGAGCACAGTGAAATGTTATAATTGTCAGAAGCTTGGGCACTTTTCAATGAAGACCAGCCGGCTCTGATGTTTGCCGAACAGGAGGTGAGCCTGGATGGACAAGATGACGAGGAGACGATCCTCGAAGGCGAGAGAGAGCAGACTTGCCCGGAGAGCAGAGAGCGGACCTGCTCGGAATCAGAGCAAAGACCAGTCAGCAGAGACCAGACACCAGAGACCAGATACCAGACATAAGAGACCAGAGACCAGAGAGCAGACCAGCTCGGAGATGGTATTCCTGATCGAGGACAAGGTTATTGCGAACCTCCTCGGTGACGGAGAGCAGAAAGTCTCTACCGATGTCTGGTACCTAGACAATGGCGCGAGCAACCACATAACAGGAGACCGAGCTAAGTTTGAAAAGCTCAATGAGAAGATCACAGGGATTGTGAAATTTGGCGATGGCTCGATCGTTGAAATTAGAGGCAGAGGGTCCATCCTATTCGTGTGCAAGAACGGGGACCAACGCCTCATGACTCAGGTCTACTACATCCTAAAGCTGAAGAGTAACATCATCAGCCTCGGACAAATGACAGAGATCGGCAACACAGTGGTGATGTCTGGTCCCTATCTTAAGATGTGGAACAGAAGTGGCAACCTGCTGATGAAGGTGAAGAGAGCACCGAACAAGTTGTACAAGATTCTCCTAGAGACAGGCCAGCCTGTCTGCTTAATGGCGTCCATAGCAGATCCGGCCTGGTTGTGGCATGCGAGACTTGGGCACGTAAACTTCTACGCGCTCAAGATGATGGGCGAGAAGGAGATGTCTTTTAGGGTTCCCAAGATTGAACACCCCAACCAGCTATGCGAATGCTGCATGATCGTGAAACAAGCTCGAGTGCCATTCCCAATCAAGGCCAAGTTCCGAGCAGAGTGACCTCTCCAACTGGTGCATGCGGACCTCTGTGGTCCAATCACCCCAGCAACTCTAGCCGGAAGCAAGTATTTCCTACTACTTGTTGACGACTACAGTCGCTGGATGTGGATCTACACGCTCAAGGAGAAAAGTGGAGCCTTTGAAGTCTTCAAGAAGTTCAAGAGGCTCGTGGAGAATGGGTCAGAACACAAGATAGAGGTCTTGAAAACAGACCGAGGTGGAGAGTTCACATCCCAGCAGTTCAGAGAGTTCTGCGATGAGGAAGGAGTCGAGCGCCACCTGACCGCACCATATACTCCCCAGCAGAACGGTGTGGTGGAGAGACGAAACCGGACAGTGATGGATACAGCAAGGAGCTTGCTAAAGAGTATGCAAGTACCAGCGAGGTTTTGGGGAGAAGCAATTAGACACGCGGTCTATTTGTTAAACCGTTTGCCAACAAAGGTGTTAGGAGAGCGTAAACCCTACCAGGCATGGAATGGAAAGAAACCTCAGTTAGATCACTTGAGAGTGTTTGGGTGCACCGCACAGGTGAAGACTATGGGTCCCCATCTCAAGAAGCTCGATGACAGGAGTCAGCCGATGGTGTACCTTGGCGTTGAAGACGGAAGCAAGGCACACAGACACTTTGACCCCCGACGCGGTAAGATCCAGGTGAGCAGAGATGTCGTGTTCGAAGAAGAGAAGAAGTGGGATTAGCGCGACGAGAACGGAGACCCTGAGGAGAACTCAGTTGAGTTCGTTGTCGAAGAAGAAGAGAGCGTTGCCGAGCAGGAAGGTACCCCCACCAGCTCATTCAGCTCGGGTACCCCCTTCAGCTCGGATACCCCTACCAGCTCTGGTCTCCCCACCAGCTCGGGTCCCCCTACCAGCTCTGGTACCCCCACCAGAGATTCCTGCCCGGGCACAGCCAGGACACCCAGTCCAAGCAGACTCAGCTCGTCCAGCTCAGGAAATTTCTCGATCAAAGATGGCCCAATGGGATTTCGTCCCCTAGCAGAAGTCTACGAAGAGTCTCAGGAAGTGGAGATGAACTTAGAAGAGTTGTCCTTGTTGTGCGCCGAGGAGCCAGCCAACTACCAAGAGGCAGAAAGCGAGCAGGAATGGAAGGAGGCAATGAAGAAGGAGCTGGAGTCCATCGAGAAGAACAAGACATGGGAGCTCACCGACCTGCCCAAAGGTCAGAAGCCCATTGGCTTGGGTCTACAAGCTCAAGAAGGACACCGAGGGGTATATCCTAAAGCACAAGGCAAGGCTAGTAGCTAAAGGCTACGTGCAGAGGCAATGAGTCGACTTTGAGGAAGTCTTTGCTCCCGTGGCGAGACTAGACACGATCAGACTCATTCTAGCTCTAGCAGCTCATCGAGGTTGGGAGATTCACAACATGGCTGTTAAATCGGCATTCTTAAATGGTGACCTTGAGGAAGAAGTCTACGTTAGTCAACCTGAAGGTTTTTGCATCAAGGGCAAGGAGAAGAAGGTGTACAAGCTCTCTAAGACTCAAAGCTCCGAGGGCGTGGAACATACGTCTCGATAAGAGTTTGAAGAGTCTTGGATTCACAAAGTGCTCCAGGGAGAAGGCAGTGTACACCAGGAGCAGCAGAGAAGAAGTTCTGGTCGTCGGAGTTTATGTGGACGACCTGATAGTCAATGGATCCAGCGCGGGAGGCATAGAAGGATTCAAGAAGCAAATGATGGCCGAGTTCGAGATGAGTGATCTTGGACTACTTTCTTACTACCACGGCATCGAGGTAGACCAGAAGAAGGACTGCATCATACTTAAGCTGTCGGCCTACGCGAAGAAAATCCTCAAGCAATTCGAGATGACGGATTGCAACCCGAGCAAGTACCCAACGGAGGCGAAGCTGCAGCTCGGGAAAGATGCTGAAGGGAGAGAAGTGGATCCTATGGAGTACAGACGTGTGATCGGGTGCCTGAGGTATCTTACTCACACCCGACCAGACATTTCTCACGCAGTCGGGATAGTTAGTCGTTTCATGGAGAAGCCCGCAAGCGCATACCAGCAGGCCGTAAAGCACATCTTGCGCTACGTGAAGGGAATGACGGACTACGGGATCTAGTATAGAAGAGGCAGGGGAGCAGAAGAACTAGTCGGCTTCACTGACAGCGATCTGGCCGGTGACATTGATGATAGGAAGAGTACCGGAGGGATGGCGTTCTACCTCAATGGGAACCTGATCACCTAGTAATCTTAGAAGCAGAAGGTTGTAGCTCTATCCTCATGTGAAGCGAATTTAATGACAGCAACCGCAGCAGCGTGTCAAGCTATGTCGTTGAAGGGAATACTGAGTGAAGTGACTGGAGACGAGCAGAAGCCAGTAACACTCTACGTGGACAACAAGTCCTCAATAGCGCTGATGAAGAACCCAGTGTTACATGGTCGGAGCAAACACATAGACAGTCGGTATCATTATATTCGCGAGTGTGTGGAGAAGCGGGAGATCATCGTGGAGTTTGTCAGCACGAAGAAGCAGCGGGCAGACATACTCACGAAGGACTAGTTCGCGGAGATGAGAGAGCTGCTCGGGGTGAAGAACCTCGACCTAAGTCAAGCTTACGGGGGAGAACGTGAGTTTAAGCCTGACTTGGCTCAACCCCTAGCAGAGAGTTCCCCACCAGAGATTTCCCCACCAGAGCGAGCAGAGAAGAGCCCGAGCAGAGATCTTTCTAGCAGGAAGTTCCCCACCAGAGATGTTCCTACCAGAGATGCTCCTACCAGACATACCCCTAGCAGAGATGGGGGGGAGCAGAAGTGGCTCCCTAGCCGACGAGCCCCGAGCAGGAATGCCCCGGGCAGAAACAGACCCTAGCAGCCCTGCTAGGGACACCCGACCAGAAGTCATCGAAACTCATTCTAGAAGGTGCCAAACTTGAGGAGCAAGTTTGGAGATTTGATTTGATTTGGTTTCCTGATTCTGTTAGGATTTGAATGTAAATGTATAAGATTTGATTGAGTTTATTTTAGGAAGTTTAGCTAGGGTTTTGTTTTTTCTGGTCTCCTATAAATACTAGTGTTAGTGTGTATTTTTGTAACACCATTATTGCAATTTTTGTCTTTGAATTAATCAAGAGAAAATTCTCCAAGTTCTTCTTTCTTTGTTCTTTCTCTTCGTGTTTTGTTCTTTGGTTGCAGATTCATTCTCATTGGGAACCAACAATATTGACTTTCATCCGGAATAATTCACTAAAAGTGATTGCCAATGGTTGTTTTAAATAAATAAAAAATCCGAACAAGAAAATATGTCAAAAGAGGTCTCATTGATTTTCAATAAAATAATAAAAGTAACTTCTCAGACTATTCCACTTTTTGTCGTTACGTATGGAATTCTGATTCAAAAGTAAAGACTCTTCAAAGGACGATAATTAACCCTCGAGTCCAATCTACTTATATCTGTAAAGTCAGATTATTCTAGTTTAAGCAAAGTAAGCTATAGCTATCGAACAGTAAGCTGTAAAAGTAAAGAACACAGGATATTTTGGTTACGAGTTCGATACCTATCTACTCTGCGGGGCCTCGCCCAGATTAATCACCATAAACAGGATTACAAGATTCTTTTACAATTCACTCAAATGTAAAATAGCTAGAGTACATGAACTCCCCCTGAAGCTAAGACTGGTTATAGTCTGATCTTGAATACGGTGATAATGCTTCGACTGTGACTTCTCTTCAGACAGCCACCTCCTTGAGACGTCGGGCACCAACAAGCTGCGCTTGCTTCAGTCGAATTTTAGGCAACAGCCTTCAACGAATCTCATCATCGTAGTCGACACCTCTTCAAGGATTTTTGGGTATGATGTAAGAACACCAAGCAATAAGTGTTGATAACCTTAATGACGACAAGGTTATGCTCTGAGATGGTTGCTCAACAATGAAGCACACTTTGCTATTTATAGCAACCCTAATCGTTTCCTAATTGGACTCATGAAGATTATTGGGAATCGGGCCCATTTAGATTAATTAATGCATGTGTCCAATAAGGAAAGGTATGTCTCCGGCAATTAATGAATGAGCTTTTAAAGATAAAGCGGATAAGACAAAAGCCCATATTGCATGGAGAATATATCAACTGCACCTCAGTTGTAACTCATAAAATAGACAATAAGAGTTTCTGCAAATAATCCTGAACTTCAATATGTGTATGCTAATTTGCTAAGAGCCTAAGACATGAAAACAAAATGTTCATGAATAGTGATCACTAATTGAATTATCATAACTTTACAACTCACATCCACATTATGTCCAGAGAGGTCTTATTGATTGCCAATAATATAATAAAAGTAACTTCTCACGATAGCGGTCCTACTTTTTGTCGTTACGTATGGAATTCTGAATCTGATGCAAAATAAAGATTCTTCAAAGGGCGATAATTAACCCTAGAGAGTCGAGTCCAATCTACTTATATTATTCGTATGCTAATTTGTAGGGGTGAAATTTTTGTAACCGTTTTTCAGTATCGTCTAAGTTTCGGTATCGATCCCGGGTCGATTTTTTAAAAAAATCCGATAAATTTAGTTTAAAACCAAGAACTGATACTTATCGGTTATCGGTTTCTGATACCGATACCGAGAACTAATACTAGAACCATAATTCTTGGATTTTGGTATCGGTTCCTGTTGTATATTTTTAGATATGAGATTTACATATACAACATGAACTACATTTCGTTTTAAATTTTGTACTACATATCGTTTTTCCCTTAAAAAAATTAGGGCACATTCAGTCTGATTTCTCACTCTCTTTTTTTCGTCGCCAACCCTCAAACTTTCCTCCATCTCGTAATTTCGTATCCCTTTTATTTTGCGAGCTCGGGGTGTTACCCTAAAGAAGCTTTAGTTCTCATGATATATATATTACACGTTGTATAATAATAAATTAATGTTAGTTTATGTAAGACAGTTTCAAATATTAATTTGACTATCTAAATTATGTAGTGTTAATATTAACCCATAAATCTGACATTAATTTGATTAAATATGTTCATGTATTTAAACAGGTCATGTTTTTATATATTAGACATGTATTTTTATATTTCGGACATGGTATTTCGTATATATATTCTTTTTGGATTTTGCCCCGGATTTTTCTCGGTTTATGTATCGGTTTATTTCCCGATTTTCTTTTCTTTTTTCTCGGTTTCGGTCTCGGTTTGATAAAAAACCAAAAAAATTTAGAACCGATACCAATACCAAAAAAAAATCTCGATTTTTCAATACTGAGACTAAAAAAAAAAACTAATTTACCGGCTATCGGTACCGATTTCACCCCTACTAATTTGCTAAGACATGGAAACAGAATGTTCAAGAATAGTGTTCACATCCACATTATTGTGATTCGCTTTGTTTTGTTTTGTATTATTGGGAAAATTCGTTAACTAGTAAGAAGAGAAAATTTATAATGTAGTAATCTTTGTTCAAAAAATTGTAAATCGATGTTATTCAATGTTGATTTGACAAAATATCCATTCCCTTGTAGATACTCCCTCCCAATTCAGCTTCTCCCTCGTTTATTTTTATTTTCCCCTTCATTTGTTTCCTTTAAGTTTCTTTTCTATTTCTTATGATTTTTTTCTTCTCAAATCACCAAGTGACAAACTGACAATAGTAATATTATTGGATAAATTGAAAGGAGAACAATGTCGTGAAAGATATTTTGCGAAAAAAAAAAAATTGTTCAAAGTTGTATAATACTTTTATGCTTTAACAGATTTAGGGTATTAGCATCACAAATTTAATAACGCCTAATTTGGTGTTAGCAACACTGAACGTAGACAAACTGTATAATTTCATATTTTTTTCATAACTAATAGTACAACATTATTATAATTTACGTTTCAATTTTGTTAATTTATGTGCCTATTATTCTTTTATGGAACGAGAGTAATAAAATCACTGTGATGTTGTGGAAAGGAAAAAACTTTATATATATATATATATATATATATATATAAATAAGTAAAGTGAGTTCACTGTAATTGCAAGTTGCAACTAGATCCCCACCACCTCTGTCTTAGACAAAAAGCCTCTTTGCCTTTATGGCTTTAAAAAATTCCACATTCTCTTTGGAGCAGAACAAGACACCCGAGGCGACAAGTCACGTAGGAGCTTTTTTTTATTATTTTTTATTGTGGAGCAGCACTTTCCTATCACTTTATTATGTTTCCGAAATTTTGAAATGTATATGCGAAAAATGTTAGAAATTAATCATAAGTTTTTTTATTTTTTTTTAATAAATTAATCATAGTTTTAACTATCAAACTAGTTTTTTTTTTTTTTTGTGATTAAAATTGCAAATAAATAGAAATTTAGGACTCTCTGGTCCAAAATAACTAATGGAAATATAATTTTATGGATTATAAACAACAATATCTTCTTATGATTATTTATTATCATGGAAAAATGGTAAAGAAACCGACTGTGAGAGAGTATGAAGATTAAAATATGCTATATCTTACAGAGTTATTAAGGGTAAAAGTACCTATTATGCGTGATTTTTTATCATTTAAAATATGGGCCCTCAAAGAAAAAGTTAAGGCCCGTTGATTAAGTCAACGCTCCTTCGACCCAAGACGAGACCCAAAAGCCCGATTCAAGCCCATTGAGCAAGACCCGGTAAACCCGGCCCCACTTACGAAGATTACAAGACATCTTCGACGACATTCTTCTCGATTTTTACAAATCGAATTACGATGTCTTCGATGAGGTTCAATTATTGAAGTAGCACAAAAAAAAAAGAGTTATCGAGGCACTAAAGACGTTCCCGATAAAAATAGGCCTTGACCCACAAGTTCACGCGGCCTTGTAAAGAGAACCGGCCGAACTCCCCTCCTCCTTAATTTGGCACCATTTATGGCATTAAATGGGCTAAATAGTTCATTTAATTTATAAATAGGTCCAAATCCATAAATAAAACCCATTTATTTTCTATAAATAGGGCTCAAACCTCCTTCATTTCACACATTCACACAATTCTACAAAGAGAAAGGCATAGAGAATTCGAATTCTCCCTTCCCCCTATCCTCCGGAGTTTGCCAATTTTTTGAGCTCGCTTGAATTCGACCTCTCCTTAGCCGGGAGCTCGACCTTGCAGCTTGACAGGATATCTTTCTTCCCTCATCGAGATTTTGACTTCTCTGCTCATAAGGCACTCGTTTACGTACCCCCTCGCCAAGGGAACTCAACAGCAGCCGCTTGCCAGGGTCAATAGCAAACACACCAACTAACCCTGAACTACGCGATGATCTGATTCCACTTGCTATAAGTGACAAGGTCCAGCATCATATTTTCTTTATTCAAAGAACCCATTGCCAAGAGGACCTCACAGAATCGAATCCCCTCGCCTAAAGGACTTCACCGATTCGGATCGCTTCGCCAAGAACGACGACTTAACTCAGGCCTAGTAAACGAAGAAGAAAGAAGCTTCAAGACCTAGTCAACTCCGTTGACTCCACCTTTGACCACCCACGCGACCACCGTGTCTGGCATGGGGCTCGAACAGTGGACCAGGTTTGAGGTTAATCCATTTTCGTGCATTAACAATAACAAGTAGTTTAGAAATGGAGCTGCGTAAAGTTAAGTTAAGGATCCGTGGTAAAAGAACTTGAGCTCCACTTTTTAGAAAATTGTTAGAATTCCATCCATATAGACGTTAACCTCATTAACTCACCGGCCACGTGGAATTTTTTTTTAACATTATTTAACATTTAAACACGTTTTAGGGCAGCAAAATACCCAAACAAGCTGCATTTCCCTTGATTGTAAAAGATTTTGACCAAAGTCGTTGAATAAAATATGTTACTTATTATGTTAATCTTATTATAGTTTCTGGTAGAGTAAAATAGAATGTTTGTTCCATAGTTCATAAATGATGCAATTAAGTTATTATTATTACAACCGAGTCAATGTGAGGAAGAATTAATAATCATAATAAATGGACTTAAAAAGTCCGTGACTTGATTAACTGAATGGGAGCTCATTAATCGAATAAAGTCAATAATGTAACTAAGTGATGTAATCCTATTCTGGATTAAATGTGTATTTCACACTCACTAGAAGTGCATTAGGTATGAAGTGATTTCATACTGGACTGGACCTGACTTAAACTCCAAAGTTATCATATAAGACCGTCACTGATAACTTGGAGTTGAGTCACTGGTAGATAATCAAATGGATATTCGATCTAAGTCCAGAGTGACCTCGAGCCTGGACTGTTGACTTGATTGTTCTTTGATTTAACTGTTAAAGAACACATTTACTGTTGTTCCCAATACTGCTATTTTCGGAACATGATAGTCAACAGATAAGGGTAGCTTGGTCATAGAAATGGACATCACATAGATCTCTTCAGAGTCAAGATTATTCCCTTGATTGTTAGTGGTGAGAAGTGAGAGGTAACTGTGCGCAACTTATGAATCGAAACCATAAGGGGGTCACTCATAATTTTACTAATTGAGTTGATGATGAAAATGCAATGAGAGGCAAAACGGTAAAAACCGACTACTCGTGTGTGGATCATCAGGTGAAAGATCAATAATTCGAATTTGATTGCACCAATGGACACCTTGATATAAAGGGAATAATATATACTGTATCACTAGATATTGCATCCTCGGGTTTATAGTGGAATAACACCGTGGTTTAACGAACCACTAGCAGTTCGTAGGAGCTTCAGTGATACGGGTCCATGGTCCGGACGATAGCTCCGGAATAGATGATACGTACGTGATTTAAAGTCTGTGTTAGATCTTGGAAGTTTTATTTATGACGTGGCAAAAGTACCAAAGTTTAGTGCTAGAAATTTAACTGATAAAAGAAAGTTGAATATGGATTTTTCATTAACTAAAAAGTTGTTCGAAATTAAATTCTAAGAGACTTTACTTTTGGAACCGAGTCATTTCTACATACGGTTTATGATTTAGAGAATTTCCAAGTTTGCGATCGTTTTCGTAAATATGTGAAATTTAATCACATGTCACGAATTTAAATGGTGGTGTTGCACCACGACATTTAGTGTTTGATATTGAGAACAGTGGTTAATAGTATAATTTAATTATTAATATCCTTATTAATAATTAATTAATAATTAATAGATTTATATTATTTAAATCAAATATATATTTGCTATATATATGAATATGTAGAAATGATGCGACCCAAGTAAATGTGTGAGTGGAGCTTACACAAATTTACTTGGATTTGGACTTTCAAAATTTGCGGCATAAATACCTAAGTTTAGGTATTAGTGAAAAACCTAGAATTAATTTGGTTCATTAGATCGGTCAAGATTTAATCTTAACCGTTGAATCATGATAATTAATTTGGAAAGCCTAGTTCGAAAATCAATTGGTGACCAAGCATGAATTTTCAAATTGGTTAATTAATTATATCCATTGGATTGGTTTAGGATTTAATCTCAACCATTGGATTGGAAATTAATTAACATGTATATATGGAATGCAAAATTCGAACTGATTATAAAAGGAGGTCGAATTCTATTGCTTGGTAATCAAGTTTGGAGAGTTGATTTTGTCCTAAATCAATATGGTTAATTAGATTGGTTATGGAATTAATTCCAACCATTGGATCTAGCTTATTGATTTTGAATTTTCCATATGCATACATAGGGAATTCGAATTCTATTATATAAGGAAGTGATTGGATAACTGATTTATTCATGATTTCCCTATTTGGTTTAATCCCTAATTAATTAGAACCATTGGATCTTTGGTGATTCAATCATGGTCATTGGTTTTGAGTAATTAATTATATTTGCCCATAATAGAATTCGAAATCAAGGAGGGAAGCTTCCCTAATTGGGTTTTTCCTTGAGCCTATAAATAGAGGGCTCATTCTACACATTTCACACACCTCTCGCCAGAGCAAGAATTCAATCTCTCTCTCTCTCTCTCTCTCTCTCTCTCTCTCTCTCTCTCTCTCTCTCTCTCTAGAGTCTGCGAATTTCTTAGCCTCTGATCTCTCATTTCTGGTTCGGCTTAGTGAGACGTTGTTCTCCGAAAGCTTTAAAAGAACCTTCAGTTAAAAGTGTCGGCCACGCTTCGGTACGAGGAATCCAGGAGAATATCCCGAAAGATCACGGGAGTTTCCCTCAGCATCGGCGAAGCCGTGCCCAGTTCATAACACGCAGCCAGAATCGTCATCACCTAAGGTACGGCCTTATGCATTGGGTCAATAAATAAAAACTTTTATTTATAATTTATTTATTTCCTATAGACTAGATTATTAATAATGAATTTATGAAAAGTTAAATTTCTAATAATTTATCAGATCTTCATTTTGGTTATTATCCGATGTTCGAACCGTTGTACTGATAACAAGTTTTCCGCTTGAAATATTTTTTAAATGTTACCCGGACGGTTTGATGGCATAAATCGTAATAATATTATCAGGAAACGTAATGAACTTCCCAACAATAGTAACTTCACCTATGTTGTCACAGTCCGGTGTAGTTACCTTTTTATATAAGAAATTAATCTTATAGATGTTTTTTAGCCAGACTTAGACTTCATATGCTCAGAACCTCAAAGGTTCTTAGCCATAAAGTCTCCATTTATGAAATCTATGATTCAAGGTAGCTTGAAGCAATAACCCTTCAATCAATTCTATTAAAAATTTACACTTATTTCACCTCTATCAAATAGTGTCTTCCTCTGACTCAAATTCAGAATCAGTGTTTTATAGTATAAAAGCCGGTTATCACCTGGTTTCACTATCATATATATGTGTTACATATATACTAGGATATATCAGGAAGAAGATTCGCGCTTTCGCTATTATTCTTAAGCTTGATCTTACGGATTTTGCGTCCTTATTAAAATTCGCACTCCAAATTCTTAACTCCTAAGAAAACGGCTAAGTAATCTTATCAAAAGATTCTTGTACATGAAGCGAGAACATAAATGTTCTTATCTCGAATATTAAATATTCTAAGAATATTTATTCCTCTTCTATGTCCCATTGGAATTCGTTCGTTTAACTTACATAACGTTTATTAGTTGTTGATCAGACATGATGGACAACTGTCCTCGACTTTTGAAGTCTCCCACAATTTTAATTTGAATGAGTTAATGCATGAATCAGGGACATAACCATGAAATTCTTAGGTTTCTGATGAATATCATCAAACTTATTTCAAATTTTGAAAACTTAAAGATTTGCGTAATGTTTTAATGACATTAATCTGCAAATCAGTATTCCGTTTTTCAATTAATCCATATAGGAGTTAAATAAACTAGTTATTCAGAAAAACGTAGTTGATAACTCCTGCCAATATTCGTATTGATATTTAGGCTATGGACAAATGACTCTGGATATATAGCATATTAATAAGAGTGAGAGATTTCTTCACGGTCTCTCAGCTCCTATTTCCAGGGAATAACCCTCTATTATTACTCTAGCTATAAAGGTTTTATCCTTCTTGTCTAGTGACCTCTATTTGAAAATTTCATAAATCTCTTGACATATCTCGGATTGAAATCCATATGTTAAATTTACAAGTAATAATTACGATTCCAATTAATCATAATTATCTGCATTATACTAGAATTAGATTTCTTCTTTTTTGAAAATCTGAAGAAAAGTCAACGTCTTGTTTATCATAAACACATTCTTATTCTATGGTGCTCGTAGCTTAGGTTCGGCTGACAAAGACTCCTACTACATCCAAGTACCATAAGGTTCTAATTCTTATTATGCTTTCTATCATTAACCTTTTTCACGACAAACTTATCGTTTATCTTATGATACTTTGATTCTCGTGTTCAATATTAATGTCGCTTATAAGCCATTAATTGAACTGAAATATTTATTATGAATGTTCATTTAGTGTTTCTCTAACTGAAATAATTTAAGTTATAATCCACCTTTATTTTCTCTCGAATTATCTAACAACTTTGTAACAAGAAATTCAAACTTTCATTCATAATTTCATAAAGTTGTAATTTCAGATCCAAAAATAAAACAATATAAACTTAAAGGAATAATCTTAAAACAATCCTAAGCTAGCTTGAGTCTTCACGATCCATATTCGAGACACTCTAAAAATGTGTAGACAACTACCTGCAAGGTTACAATCAACGTTCTAGTTATATTTTAATCTATGAACTTAGGATAATTAAATCTCTCCAATAAAATTAACTCAAAGACAAGTGGACACCATCTTTTCTTTCGTTCATTTGTGGATCGACAATGGACAGTTCCTCTTCTTCTGTCCTCGCTTCGAACAGTGAAAACATCGAGGTACGTTCATCTTGATCTTCTTGCGTGCTTGTCTCGGATTCTCTTCGTTCTGAACTTTGATGATCAAGTTCTCCATCGTGACAGCCCTCTTGATAATCTTATCAAGTTCATCTCGGGTTATATTAACGAGATCCTGTTTAAACTTGGCATCTCTGTTATGATACTGATCAAACATCTCGCGGACGTGTGAACAATCAGCATCATACTCAAGAAACCTAGCATCGGGTACCTCACCGGCATATCTGACTTGCTCGTCTAGGGGAAGCTCAAAGTTCTCCAGAGATTTGTCATGCTTATCGAAATGAGAATCACTGGAATCGTCTAAAGAGTTGGAGTCTAAGATCCATTCTTCCGTTCCCGGGGTACCGAAAACGTTCTTGAAGTATTGGTCGAAAGGTGAAGTAGGATGACCATCAAGACCTTTGTCATCGGACGATATGTAATATTAAGTGCTATACGAGATTTTAGTTAAAGATTTTAGTTGTGGCCGGTATACTTAAATTACTATTTTTGTAAAATTTAAGTATACCAGCCACAATAAATGCATGTAAGCACTCTCTCGGAAATTACAGAAATTCAACCGAGTAATTTTAATTCTATTGATTGTGATTATCATCGTTCAATGATTTATTTTATTTTTTCTCTCGAATCATTGTTCATTGATAGATATGGTTTGGGGAGGCATATATTCTTGTTTCCTCCATTATTGGAGAGCTTTGACCCTACCTTACCTCTTTTGATTTATAGTACTGATCAAATCATGGAGGTCAATCATGCCAACTTTACTGGAAAGAAAGAAAAACTTGAACTGGCTAAAAGACTCAAACGTGTTCCCAACGACTTTTCAAATAGTTATACATTTACCAAAATATATTCGTATTCTTCTTTTTCAATTTCATACAAACGGATTTTTAACCCATAATCTGATTTGTTTGTTGATAATTTGATTATGTGAAATTAATATTAATCAAAATGAATTAATGGTAAACCAAGCTTGTTTGGCTTAACTCCACTGCATATCTCTCTAAGTAGTCACGGGTTCATACCTTATGAGATGCAAATGCATGCCCCCTTTACATATTTTAAACTTGGCCAATAGTGTCACATGTTGTTATACTGAATATATCTAGTAATGCGAGAGTGCAGCGTAACATTTGCCCACAGTGCCACTCCCATTAAAAAAAATGAATTAATGGTAATATTAGTCTAAACTCTAAATTACAATATGAAATATAAATTATTAATAAGTTTGATTTCTTGAAATTAAAATTAATCAAAATTGAAGTAATAGTATATCAGTCTATAATTAATACAACATGAATACTAATTAAAGCTCAACTACTTTGATGATGATCTACACTTTAATTTTTATTGCTAACTAAAAAAATATCCCGTTTGATTATGTTTTCTTAATCCAAATTCTAGAATACCTTCTTTTTCTCTCCTGTATAACTATTTTAATATATATTTAATTATTTTTCTTTTTCTACGACCTTCTGATAGACTCATAACGCCAAGACGACAATGATAGGTGGGAAGCTATAATTTTGACGTATTTTTAAGAAAAATTTTAAATCTTATTTATTTTAATATAGCTGAACAAAAAACATAACCAAACAGTAATACTCTAAAAACATAATTCTAAATTTATTTTTAGAATTCAAAAATAGAATATACAATAAACATAAAT
The DNA here is from genome assembly GCA_954871525.1 of Parietaria judaica. NCBI lineage: Eukaryota > Viridiplantae > Streptophyta > Magnoliopsida > Rosales > Urticaceae > Parietaria > Parietaria judaica. Next base: position 5,604,751 of record OX940863.1, read on the forward strand.
TATACTGTTAAAAATCAAGGGATTTTGTGGATGTCAACATTGTGATAGTCAACTATGTCATTACTATGTAATATTCACATTTATTGTATTTCCTATCTCCACCCCTCTCAAGCTCTATATATAGAGAGAGGCATATGAGGTTCATTGTAACACACATCAAACAGCAATAATACTCTCTTTATTTCCTCTCATATTCTCTCTTCTTCTTGTTATGTTCTTAGCTTAGTTCTTCGTTATTTTATAACACGTTATCAGCACGAAAGTTCTAATCAATTGAGGTAATAGTTTTTGTATTTTGATTTTTTGTTCCTGGGATGATGGCAATGTAAATCTATGTTGAAAATTCACGTAGAAAAGCCTAACGAAAATTACATATTTTATTCTTGCAATAATTACAATACAATGGCGGACTCATTTTCATAAATCCATTCAAGAAAGCCTAGCAAAACGTTAATTTTTTTTATGCAATAATGGTAAATCGGTGATAGTGGATGATTTGAAAAAGAAAAAAAAATCCCACCCGAAACCCTAGCACGACTCTCTGTAATCCTATGTATAATCATATTCATGGTTAATTGTAGATTATGCGATCTTTGCGATCATGATCATCATGCACCATTTTTTTTATTTCCGTATCCTGCCAATACATATTATTACATATACCTAATACGATATTTGTAGTTATTAATATGGAATAGATCGTTGATTATAAACATTTATATACAACATTACATATAATTATTGCTTCATATAGAAATAGTGTTTTGTTAGATATAATTATTGCTTGATATATAAAGAGTACTTAATCGTAATTTTGATATTTATATATAGTATTATATACGTTTATATGCTCCCGAAGTAGCTAAAACAAGAATAATTTTAAGACGAAAAAAAAAATTCCCTGAAGTGAATATCATCATCTCAATATTTTGGGTTAGGAATATTCCCGGAAGTGAATAGAAAATTTTATTTTTTTATTAATAATATTCCCCTAAGTGAATTACAATATTTTAGCTCTGCAATATTCCTTGAAGTGAATGCCCTCATTTTGTTACTTTGGGTCAGAAACATTCCTTGGAGTAAATACTATAATTTTATGACATTTTAATGGTAATGCTCCCTCAAGTGGATACCAAACTTTTATGCATATTCCTCGAAGTGAATTATACAGTTTAAAAAAAATAAAAATTAGTTCGACAATATTCGTTGACGTGAATACCCTCATTTTGTGATAATATCCAAGAAGTGAATACTATGATTTCATGTTATTTAGTGATAATATTCCCTGAAGTTGATACAATTTTTTCCTAAGGTGGACACCACAATTTTGTTACATATCTTGGTTTTGTAAAGTTCCTTGAAGTGAATACAAATTCTTTGAAGTAAATATACATTATTATTATTATGAAAATTCCTAGAGGGAAATACTGCGAGTCTATGGATATTCATAGATTATTCCCTGAAGTGAATGACGATATATTATTAGTAGCAAATGAGTAATAGTTTATCTCGCTCAAAGACTAAGTTAACATCGTTCCTTGAAATGAATTTTTTATTCTAGTAATGAAAAAAAAATCTACCTCTCAAATAGAGCAAATGTTATATTTCTTGAAGAAAATATTAATGGTGTATGTTATATCAGTGTTTGATAATATAAAGTACAATTTTTTATATATACGGTCAAAAGTTCATCAATTTAAGAAAGTTTCCATTACCACCATAAGTGGACAAATAATAATTTAATAAACCCATGATAATATTTTCAATGAGGAATCGCATCACCACTAGAAATGGATAAATAATGTAATTCCTTGAAAAGAACATAAATAAGAATTCAAAAAGTGATTCCTTTAAGAGAATGCTTACTTGTATATTTGGAGGTAGATGTATCATTCCTTGAAGTGAATTTATACATGAAGATGCAATGGGGTTGAGTTAAAAGGATAGGGTGACTTGCAAATTAAATCATTTCTCGAAGAATGTAATTCAAAGTGAAAGGTAAAATGGTTAGAGTAATTTCATTCCTTGAAGTGGATGATGACCTAAAAGACTTGAAGTGTTTAAAAGCTCTTGGAAATGTATTATTATCAAAAATGACCATTATTTCGACAAAAAAGAATATATTTACTTCTATAATCTATAATGTTTTGAGTAAGTATTTTTAACGCTTTATATGTTTATTACTTAATTATAATTGTGTATTATTTTAAAATTGTTATTGATTGATTATTTATATGTATGATCTGAGATAAAGCATATCGCAAACTTAATATTGCAATGCTATTAGTGAGGTTATGTTAACACCAATCTCAAAGAGATGCTTACAAATAAATGTCTTTGACATGAAGATGAAAAGAAAGAGTTGTGAAAATTTCATCTACCTGAAGTAGAAAATAAATTAAATATATTGGAATTACTACCTGAAGTAGAATATAAATTTATTTAAATTACTACATGAAGTAGAATAAAGAAAATATTTAAAGTTGAGATATATGGAAACAAAACACTTATTTAAGTTTTTAACCCTAGTATGGAAGCCTTATAGCTTTATTATCTAATCATGAGCGTTGTTCACATGATGAACTTATTGCATAAGCTCAAACGTGAAAATGGGGAGAAAGTATCATGATTTAGATACTTCAATATTATTAAGACTATTAGTAAATCATAAAACAAAACTTGTGAAATATCCTCCGGAAGAGTTGTGCTCAAGAGCTTTAAGTTAAAGAAAATGAACATTCTCTCCCCATGTATTATATGATGAATAGAACATAATAGTGAATTGGAAGCTCACTAGTAGAACCAGAAGTTTGCTAATGGACCGGAAATTTACAAATAGAACCGGAAGTTTACTAATAGAACTAGAAGTTCATTAATGGAACCAGAAGTTCACTAATTGAACCAGAAGTTTGCCAATAGAACCTGAAGTTCACTAATAAAACCTGAATTTCACAAATGTTGGCATGACCGGTGTGGCTATACCGGATCAATTATGATGCAAAAAGAGTTGAGAGTTCATATTTGATGTTAACAATGACAGGCATGACTATCCCGGATAAAGATTTATTAATGAACTATATTTTTCGTTGAGTTATCATATGGTGATTGTTAAGGTCGGATTTAGTCAAATCCATCCTCAACACAACTCGTGTCGTTTTGTCCATAAACGACATGAGGGGAGGCGAGGAAGTTCATCACCCGAGGGGGATTATCCCCGAGGAAGAACATCCCCGAAGAAGAATACCCCCGAGGAGGCTCATCCGCGAGGAGACGCAACCACATGAAAGCAAGCTGCGATGAAGCGTCCCATCGCACTCGACGAGGAATTTCGTCATGATGGTTGTGCAGGGCCGAATGACCATTGACGAGATGTGCATTTAATGAGGCCGACCTACTCACTCGATGAGAAACACCAGCGACGAGGCTTGCAGGGCCGAATGACGGCTGACGGGATGCGCAATTAATAAGGCGCACCTACCCATAACGGCAGCCTGCTCGGAAGTGACATAAAGCAGGGATTAACCATGCTGCCCTCAAATCACGCTAGAAAGCGAATGATTAAAGAGGAAAAAAGGCAGGAAAGATGCGAGGGGAAGGCATTGTAAACTCTATAAAAGGCAAGATAAACCTCATTTGTAAGGGGTTGGAAAAAATAGAGAAAAAAAGGCCCGGAAAGAAAAAAGGGAATTCCTGTAATAGAAAAGGCTGAGGAAACAGAGAAAACTTTAGGCTCATGATCCTTCATCTGTCCAGCTATTCAACGGAAGAAAAACGAGCTCATTTTGGAAAATATAATAAAACAGAGATATTCATCAATTATTGTAGTTTATTTGTTATTTGGTGATTATCTTTGTGACTGGAAAAGGGCGGTGAAAATCGCCCTCTACAATGATTTATTTCAAAGTGAAGTATTTATTAAAACATTAGCATGTTGCGATTAGCAAACCTGGAGTCTTTATGGGCCTATATATTGACTGGTGAAATATTTTAAGTAGATGCATCTACAAATGATCAAGAAATATATATTAAGTAGCAACTTGAATTTTGTTAGATAACTCTAGATTATAAAACGAATTTCGTTGACTACTAAATGAAAAAGGCATCCTATGTGATGGGATATAAAAATCACCTTATTGGTCTAGTCAAATATTTTGTTAACACCTCCATTGACTATAGACAATTATTTAAAATAAAGTTCCATACGAATTAGGGATATTATGCATCAAACCAATGATAAAAATTAAATATCTTCCCGATTAAGGTTCCCATCTATAATGTTTTTATGTGCGATATGATAATGTAATATCCACCACAACAAATATAAGATGGGTTTTCTCACAAATGAGAGAAAATTGGACTGATAATTTTGTCACAACGAGGGGAAGAAGATAGACAATTTAAAATACATATAGAAATTAAAATTACTATGATCCTCGTTTATACTGCCAATCACTCAAGAAGAGATGATAAATATATAAATATATATATATATATATCAAATTGTCAGGCTTCGATCCCTGTAGGATATTTAGAATGAAGTAAGATATTAACATGTACTCGAATCCCAAAGGCAATAACGAAATTGCAAGGAGCAAATAATTAAATAGCCATATTGAAGAGGTAGGTTTTCCTGAACAAACCATAGACATAACTATTCCAAAATCATAGAAGGTTATCAGGTACCTGGAAATTTTTGAAATATATAAGAGCTCGAAAGTTGTGTCGTTATATTGAACAAATAGGATCGAAAGTTATTAGAATTTGTCGACAACACATACATACAAATTGGTGCTATATAAATATTAAAGAAATATAGAGGATCTTGAATTATTTAGAATGTTGAAATTGAAAATAGTTGGCCAAATATGAAGACGTGATATTGGACCAGTAGTCCAAACATTTTGAAAGTGGGCAGGCCAGTGGGGTACAAACAAGGTACAAAATTTCGTGAAATTCGCTCGATTTTCGCACCGATTTTCGTTCGTGGAACACCGAAACGACAGCCCTCTCATTTCGCTGTCGTTTTACCAAATGTCGAGAATTTCGCAACGACATTCACTAAAACTATCGTGTGTCGAAAAGTGGTTGGAATTTCGCATTTTTTGTAGATTTTGGCAAAAATACCAATTAAACTTTGGGCAAAAATAATTATACTCACACAAGAGCACCCCACCCCGTCACGTCATGGTCGGTCGGACGGCGGCGGCGCGCGCGTGTGGTGGTGTAACATTTGTGTGAGTCCTCCCCCATCCACAAAATCCTATGACCCAAAGGGCCCAAGCCTTTGTCCCTAATATTTGGTATATAAACATCACCAAACTCTTGTCATCTATCAATGTGGGACTTTTTGTTATTCAACTAATATCCCACATTCACACTTAACATACACATACACTTAACCTAATAATTTAACTTAATATTACACACTTCAAATAATATTATACACTTAACATACATATTAACTTCACCTAACATACATATACACTTAATATACATATTCATTTAATATTATACACTTCAACTAATATTAAATTTGTTAACATACATATACAATTAACATGCATATTCACTTAATATTACACACTTAATTAACATACATATTCACTTAACATAATAATTTGACTTTATATACTTAAACTAATAAAGTGAATTAATATTATACGTTTCACCTACATATTTAAGTTACAAATGTGTTTTGTTGTATACAATTATGTCTTGTATTTATTAAATATGTAGTTTTGAACCTATATAAATATCGTTCTTAAATACTCAAATATTTTTTACAAAATATCCATCGAAAACCCCATCGGCATGCGGTATGCCCATGCGAAAAGTGCGGTATATGCGGTATGCGGCATGCCCTTTTTTTCGATTTGCCCATCGACATACCCATCGGCAAGCGATATATCCGTAAAACGGAAAATGCGAAACGAAATCGGCAAGCGGTATTTTAAACCTTGGGTACAAATATATATGTGAAGTTATATTTGTTGGACATATGTGTCCTTAAACAAGATATTTTATCCATTTGTAAAAGATTATGACAAGTCGTTGAATAAAGATGATGCTTATTATGATAATCTTATTATAGTTTCTGATAGAGTAAAATAGAATGTTTGTTTCCTTAGTTCATAAGGGATGCAATTATGTTATTATTATCACAACAGAGTCAATGTGAGGAAGAATTAATAATCATAATAAATGAACTTAAAATGTCTGTGACCTGATTAACTGGGTGGGAGCCCATTAATCGTACAAGGTCATTAATGTGACTAAGTGACAATCCTATTCTGGATTTTGTGTGTGTCACACTCACTTGAAGTGCATTAAGTATGAAGTGTCTTCATGCTGGACTGGACCTGACTTAAACTCCGGAAGTTATCATATAAGACCGTCACTGATAACTTGGAGTTGAGTCACTAGTAGATGATCAAATGGATATTCGATCTAAGTCCTGAGTGATCTTGAGTCCGAGCTGCTGGCTTGATTGTTCTTTGATTTAACCGTTAAAGAACACGAAATATTACCGCTGTTCCCAGCACTATTATTTTGGGAACATGATAGTCAGCAGTAAGGGTAGCTTGGTCATAGACATGAGCATCACACAGCTCTCTTCAGAGTCATGATGATTCTCTTGATTGTCGGTGGTGAGAAGTGAGAGGTACCCGTGCGCAACTTATGAATCGAAACCATAAGTGGGCTACTCATAATATAACTGACTGAGTCAAGGATGAAAATGTGAGCTTAAGCTTGACTTAGTCCGGATGACAACCAGAACCCAGGACGGGCAGAAACACTTGCGAGGAGTCAGCCCGGGTACCGACCAGAACAGAAGACGGACAGTTGTTCAGCCCAGCTCGGGTGAACACGAGCAAAACGTCCGGATAGAAGGCAAGCCCGGCCAGAGGCAGACGAGCAGGCCAGCTCGGGGACAGAGAAGTTGTCCGGGCAGGAAAGGGAAATTCTACTCAGAAAGGAAGATGCGTAGATTGAGGAGCAAGCAAATCAAGTCAAAGATTTGATAGGATTATTTAGGGTAGTTTCCTGATTTTGTGCGATTTGGTTAGCTAGGGTTTCGCCTATGTGAGGCTATAAATATACCTAGCATGTACACTTTGTGTAGAGTAGAGTCCATTAGAATTTTGAGTTTATCTTCTTGTATTGCCTTCGATTATTAATCAAGAGAATTTCTTCTCCCAAAAGTTTGTGTCCTTTATTTTTCTGTTCGATTTCTTTTGGTGTTATTCGTGTTCTTTGCAGATCCGTGAATTAGGATCCAACAAGTGGTATCAGAGCTTTAATCGAAGAACATGTCCTCATCATCAGAGTCACCGATCGACGGAGCTTTGGTTGCGCAGAAACCAGACTCCAGAGAAGGCACAGTTACACTCCATTACCCCATGCTCACGAAGAGCAATTACGCCGTGTGGGCATTGAAGATGAGGGTGAATCTGCAGGCGCAGGGAGTATGGGAGGCCGTAGAGAACGGCGGTGTCGAAGGGCGCAAGGAAAGAATGGCTCTAGCCGCTATCTACCAAGCAGTTCCGGAAGATGTTCTTCTCATGCTTACCGAGAAAGATTCCGCGAACGAAGCATGGAAAACTCTTCAGACCATGCACATGGGCGCAGATCGCGTCAAGGAGGCAAAGGTCCAGACCTTGAAGAGTGAGTTCGAGGTCATGAGGATGAGGGAGAGCGAATCAATTGATGATTTCGCTATGCGGCTCACGTCCATTGTGACCGGCATACGCTCGCTGGGAGACAAGGTGGAGGAGACCACCGTCGTCAAGAAATTTCTCCGAGCAGTGCCTCACAGGTACATGCATATCGTGACGTCGATCGAGCAGTTCGGCGATCTCAAGACCATGTCGGTTGACGAGGTTGTTGGTCGTCTCAAGGCCCACGAAGAGAGACTTCGGGATTACGGTGACAAAGACGAGAAGAAGAACCTCCTGCTCATGCATGAAGAGTGGACGGCCAGACAGCGGAAAACCGGGGGAGCCGAGTTTTCTACAAGACCCTCAGGTCGGAACAGCTTCGGTGGAGAAGTCCGAGGACGCGGACAGGATCGTGGACGGGGTCGAGGTCGGGACATGCGAGGTCGCGGCGGTGGATCTACCCGTCAGGAAGGCACGACCAGGAGAGACAAGAGCACAGTGAAGTGCTACAATTGTTAGAAGCTTGGGCACTTTGCATCTGAGTGCTGGAGCAGGAACCAGGGCGAAGAGGCGAATCTAGCAAGATTCCCAGACGACCAGCCGGCATTGTTGTTTGCCGAGCAGGAAATGCACCTGGACGAGCAGATTGGCGAAGGCGTAGCTAAAGCCCGGGAAAAACTGATCAGTGTGCCGATCAGCCCAGAGGCCGAGCAGAGCTACCCGGAGGAGACCAGCGAGCAGGTCTTCCTCATCGACGACAAGGTTTTTGCAAACCTCCTCACACATGACGAGAAAAGAGTCAGTACCGACGTATGGTACCTTGACAACGGCGCAAGCAACCACATGACTGGGGACCGAGCTAAGTTTGAAGAGCTCGATGAGAAGATCACGGGCAGCGTGAAATTCGGCGACGGATCATTCGTAGAGATCAGAGGCAGAGGGTCGATCCTGTTCGAGTGCAAGAATGGCGACCAGCGTTTGATGACCCAGGTGTATTTCATCCCGAAGTTGAAAAGCAACATCATCAGTCTAGGACAGATGACTGAGATCGGGAACACGGTGTTGCTGCAAGGGTCCTACCTGAAGATGTGGACCAAGGAAGGAGAGCTGTTGATGAAGGTGGAGCGAACACCCAACAGACTCTACAAGATTCTCCTGAAGACATGCCAGCTCGTCTGTCTTATGGCATCGATGGCAGACCCGGCTTGGCTATGGCACGCACGGCTCGGACACGTGAATTTTCATGCGCTCAAGATGATGGGTGAGAAGAAGATGGCCTTCGGGGTTCCCAAGATAGAACACCCCGACCAGCTATGTGAGTGCTGCATGATCGCGAAGCAGGCGAGGATACCATTTCCGATCAAGGCCAAATTCCGAGCAGAGAGACCCTTACAGTTGGTGCACGCAGACCTATGTGGTCCAGTCACCCCAGCAACTTTGGCAGGTAACAAGTATTTTCTTTTACTTGTTGATGATTACAGTCGCTGGATGTGGGTTTATATGCTTAAGGAGAAAAGTGGAGCCTTTGAGGTCTTCAAGAAGTTCAAGAAGATCGTGGAGAATGGCTCGGTGCACAGGTTAAAGGTCTTGCGTACAGACCGAGGAGGAGAATTCACCTCCCAGCAGTTCGGAGAGTTCTGCGACCAGGAAGGAGTTCAACGTCACCTGTCCGCACCCCACACGCCCCAGCAGAATGGCGTAGTGGAAAGACGAAACCGAACTGTGATGAACACAGCGAGGAGCTTGCTCAAGAGCATGCAAATTCCAGCCCGATTTTGGGCAGAAGCAGTAAGACATGCGGTCTACCTGCTTAATCGTTTGTCGACCAAAGCGCTAGAAGAGCGTACCCCCTACCAGGCGTGGAAAGGGAAGAAACCCCACTTAGAACATTTGAAAGTGTTCGGATGCACCGCACACGTGAAGGTTGCGGGGCCACATCTCAAGAAGCTGGACGACTGGAGTCAGAAGATGGTGTACCTTGGCGTTGAAGAAGGAAGCAAGGCACACAGACTCTACGATCCACGACGCGGCAGACTCCAAGTGAGCAGAGATGCTGTGTTCGAAGAGGAGATGAAGTGGGATTGGCGCGACGAGAATGGAGAACCCGAGCATAACTCAGTGTAGTTCATTGTCGAAGACGACCAGGATGTTGCCGAGCAGGAGCAGCCCGGAACACCCAGCTCGGAAACAATCTTGCCAGAGACGAGAGAACCCAGCCCGGGAGAGAATAGCCCGAATACACCCAGGACACCAAGTCCGAGCAGGACCAGCCCGTCCAGTTCAGGAGACTCCTCCATAAAAGACGGCCCAAGAGGATTCCGTCCTCTAGCAGACGTTTACGATCAGACTCAAGAAGTGGAGATGAGCCTGGAGGAACTTTCTTTGTTGTGTGCAGAAGAACCAGCCAATTACCAGGAGGCAGCAGCCGAGCAGGAGTGGCAGGAAGCAATGAAGAAGGAGATGGAGTCCATTGAGAAGAACAGGACATGGGAGCTTACCGACCTGCCCAAAGGTCATAATCCCATCGGCCTGAAGTGGGTGTATAAGCTGAAGAAGGACACTGAGGGGAATGTCCTTAAGCACAAGGCAAGGCTGGTAGCTAAAGGCTACGTGCAGAGGAAAGGCATAGACTTTGAGGAAGTCTTTGCTCCAGTAGCAAGACTGGACACGATCAGACTCATCCTAGCCCTAGCAGCTCATCGAGGTTGGGAAATTCACCATCTGGATGTCAAATCGGCATTCCTAAACGGTGACCTCGAAGAAAAAGTGTACGTCAAGCAACCAGAGGGGTTCGGCGTCACGGGCAAGGAGCAGAAGGTGTACAAGCTATCCAAGGCCTTATACGGGTTAAAACAAGCACCAAGAGCGTGGAACATCTGCCTTGACAAGAGCTTGAAGAATCTTGGATTCACAAAGTGCTTGAGCGAGCAGGCAGTCTACACCAGGAGTACCGGGCAGGAAACTCTGATCGTGGGAGTGTATGTGGACGACCTGATCGTCACAGGATCCAGCGCAGGAGGCTTAGATGGGTTCAAGCAGCAGATGATGGCCGAATTCGAGATGAGTGACCTCGGATTACTTTCGTACTACCTTGGTCTCGAGGTGGAACAAAAGAAGGACTGCATTACGCTGAAGCAGTCGGCCTACGCGAAGAAGATCCTTAAACAGTTCGAGATGGCGGACTGTAACTCGAGCAAGTACCCTATGGAGGCGAAGCTGCAGCTCGGGAAGGATGCTGAAGGGAGAAGAGTGGATCCCACGGAGTACAGACGCGTAATCGGGTGCCTAAGGTACCTCACCCACACCCGACCAGACATTTCACACGCAGTCGGGATAGTCAGTCGATACATGGAGAAGCCCACGAGTGCACACCAGCAGGCGGTGAAGCACATCTTGCGTTACGTGAAGGGCACGACGGACTACGGGATCCAGTACAACCGAGGAAGTGGAGCAGAAGTACTAGTCGACTTTACGGACAGTGATTTGGCTGGTGACATTGACGATAGAAAGAGTATCGGAGGGATGGCATTTTATCTCAACGGGAATCTAATCACCTGGCAGTCCAAGAAGCAGCAGACAGTAGCTTTATCCTCGTGTGAAGCAGAGTTCATGGCGGCAACCGCAGCAGCATGTCAGGCTATGTGGTTGAAAGGGCTACTCAGTGAGATGACGGGTTCCGAGCAGAAAACACCAACTCTCTACGTGGACAACAAGTCTGCAATCGCGTTGATGAAGAATCCAGTGTTTCACGGACGAAGCAAACACATTGACACGAAGTACCATTATATTCGTGAGTGTGTGGAGAAGCGACAGATTATCGTAGAGTTCATCAGCACAAGGGAGCAGCGAGCAGACATCCTTACCAAGGCTTTGGCGAGAGTGAAGTTCGTGGAGATGAGAGAGTTGCTCGGAGTAAAGAGTGTAGCAAGTCAAGCTTACGGGGGAGAATGTGAGCTTAAGCTTGACTTAGTCCGGATGACGACCAGAACCCAGGACGGGCAGAAACACTTGCGAGGAGTCAGCCCGGGTACCGACCAGAACAGAAGACGGACAGCTGTTCAGCCCAGCTCGGGTGAACACGAGCAAAACGTCCGGATAGAAGGCAAGCCCGGCCAGAGGCAGACGAGCAGGCCAGCTCGGGGACAGAGAAGTTGTCCGGGCAGGAAAGGGAAATTCTACTCAGAAAGGAAGATGCGTAGATTGAGGAGCAAGCAAATCAAGTCAAAGATTTGATAGGATTATTTAGGGTAGTTTCCTGATTTTGTGCGATTTGGTTAGCTAGGGTTTCGCCTATGTGAGGCTATAAATATACCTAGCATGTACACTTTGTGTAGAGTAGAGTCCATTAGAATTTTGAGTTTATCTTCTTGTATTGCCTTCGATTATTAATCAAGAGAATTTCTTCTCCCAAAAGTTTGTGTCCTTTATTTTTTTGTTCGATTTCTTTTGGTGTTATTCGTGTTCTTTGCAGATCCGTGAATTGGGATCCAACAGAAAATGCAATGAGGGGCACAATGGTAGAAACCGCCTGCTCGTGTGTGGATCATCAAGTGAAAGATCAATAACCCGAATTTGATTGTATCAATGGACACCCTTCTGTTATAAAGGGAATAATATATACCGTATCACTAAAGAGTGCAGCCTCGGGTCTATAGTGGAATCACTTCGAGGTTTGACGAACAACTAGCAGTTCGTTGGAGCTTAAGTGATACGGGTCCATGGTCCCCAAGATAGCTCCGTAACGGATGATACGTACGTGATTAAAATACATTCTGGATAATGTTTAATCATTTGGCTTGACTTATAAAACTCAAAGGTCTGTGGCAGACGTCAGATAGTTTTATCGTCAGCGTGGCAAAAGTACCATATCTTGGTACACGAAATTAACTGATAAAAGAAAGTTAGAATTTAGATTTTCTAACTTGGCAAAAGTACCATGTTGTTGGAAATTAAATTCTAAGCAACTTTGCTTTTTGAACCGAGTCATTTCGACTTACGGTTAGTTATTTATGGATTTTCTAAGTTTGTGCTCGGTTCGACAAACTATGAAATTAAATCACATGTCACGAATTTAAATGATGGTGTGGCACCATGACATTTTAATGTGTGATATTGAGATCAGGAATTATTAATGTAATTTAATTATTTGGATTTAATTATTAATATCTTATTAATAATTAATAGATTTATATTAATAATTATATATATTTAATTATATATATTTCATGTGTAAATCGATGTGGGCTTGCATGACCTAGCCCACACGAGTTTGACCTAGTTAGGGTTTAATATTTGTGGCATAAGTTCCTAAAGTTTGGTACTTTGGCAAAAAACCCTAAAATCAATCTTATCCTTTAGATCGGAGATTATTTAATATCAAGCGTAGGATTAAGATGATTGATTTTTGACCTAACCCTAATTCAAAAAATGGTAGCTTGGTGACCAAGCTTAGGGTTTTTGAATTTGACCTAATTAATTGTATCCGTTAGATCGGTTTAAGATTTAATCTTTACCGTCGGATTGGAAATTAATTAATTATATATGTAATATATAATTTTTGAAATATGGTTAAGGATTAAATCGAATTAGAGCTTTTACTAAGTCTTAAGATATTTGATTTTATCCTAAACTAATTTGATCCATTAGATCGATCCAAGATTAATCTAAGCCGTTGGATCTAGATAATTAATGGAATTTCGAAATTATTATTATGTATATATATATATATATATATATATATATATATATTCGAATAAAGATAAATAAGTAGATAAGATTGGTATATCTTTTTACCAAGTCTTTCTTATTTAAAATTAAATCCCTAATTAATTATATCCATTGGATTTAGATAAGATTGAATCTTATCTATTGGATTAAGATAATTAATTATATTTAATTATAAATTTCGAAATTGATTATATATATATATATATATCGATTTTTTATTTAATAAGAAGATAAGATTGGTCTTTTATATTTACCAAGTCTTTCTTATTTAATTAAATACCTAAATAATTATAACCATTGGATTTAGATGAGATTAAATCTTAGCCATTGGATTAAGATAATTATTGTATTTAATTATATGAAAATCGAAAAATGATGAGAGAATTTCTCTAATTCGGTTACGGGCCAAGTCTATAAATAGGGAGCTCATTTACAACATTCTACACACCTCTCCCCAGAGCAAAAACTCGAGCTCTCCCTCTCTCTCTAGGGTCTGCGAGTTTTCTGCTTCTGATCTCTTTTCTGGTTCGGCTTAGGAGACTATTTCTCCGGAAGCTTCAAAAGAACCTCAGTTAAATTTTGCGACGGAGTCCTGCCGGCGAAGCCCACGCTTCGGTACGAGGAGTCCAGGAGAATATCCCGGAAGATCACAGGTGTTTCCCTCAGCACCGGCGGAGCCCTGCCGAACTTCAGAGTCCGCAGTCAGAAACGTCAACCGAGGTACGGCCTTATGCATTGGGTTAATAAATGCAAACATTTACCGCTTTCTATTTATTTCTTATTTCGACTATGATATTAATAATGTTATGAATATTAAATATGTAATATTTATCGGATCTTGTTGAAATGGTTATTACCCGATATCCGTGCCGTTGTTCTGATAACAAGTTTTTCCGCTTTAAAATAATTTTTTAAATGTTACCGGGACGGCTCGGAGGCATATTCAGTGGTAATGGAGTTGGAATTCAAACCCCGATTTCCCAACAATATTGAGTTAAATTTATGTGAACGTTTCGCGAATCCTGTCGTTTAATGCCCTTATGTGGTGGATATATTATATATGACGGTATTAAATTTTGTAATATGTGTCTCACATATGTGATCACGAAGACTTATATATGATGTATTCTTAACGGATCCTGAAGACCCGAAGAATAAAGAATTCTTGAAGAATTCCTCGAGGCAATATATTGTTTTGAAATGATGTTTAAGAGTTGAATGAGAAGTTATTCCTCATATAAAATATACAGTATAACTCTGTACGATTTACAAATATTCATTGAGTACCCTAATGATTACGATATTTATGAAATATTTTGTTTTAGTGATGAACCTATTACATTATTGTATCTTTGGAATACTTGTGCTTTTATGTTGTTTTACAGGTTATCTATTACATAAAGATCGTTATTGGATAATTAAGTATATCATCCGAAAATTCTCTCAGTTCGCGGGAAAATGCTTAAAATGAAGTGAAAGATTCGGTTCAAGCAATTGTCTGACGGATTTGCTCACAGAAGCGCTACTTGCTTAATCAATCAAGAAACCAACTTATAAGATTGGAATGATACACTCCCAGAAGTCAAATGTACTTGTCATCAGGGGGAGTAGTATGCGTTGTACTCTTTTTCCTTAACCAAGGTTTTATCCCACACTATCTTTCCTGAAAAGGTTTTAACGAGGCAGCTTAAACTCAATTATGCGTATTACGATGACATTGACATCCAAGGGGGAGTGTTAAAAATCAAGGGATTTTGTGGATGTCAATATTGTGATAGTCAACTATGTCGTTACTATGTAATATTCACATTTATTGTATTTTCCTATCTCCACCCCTCTCAAGCCCTATATATAGAGGCATATGAGGTTCATTATTACACACATCAAAGAGCAATAATACTCTCTCCATTCTCTTTCATATTCTCTTCTTCTTGTTATGTTCTCAGGTTAGTTCTTCGTTATTTTATAACATAGACAAATATATACATGGTATAATATTCAGGTAGGGTATTTTTTTTTTCAATACACTTTATTTTCATTCTTAACTAAAATATGCCCTCTATAGTTTCAATAACTGCAAAAATATTCCTCCAAAATGTCTTTAAATTTATTTTTCACACCGTCCAACAATTAGTATATAGATTATACTTTGGAACAGATATTTTAACTGCTTTTAAATATATATATATATATATATATATATATATAGGGAAACTTGAAAAAATGACCCCCAAAATGCAAGTTCTACCCGTTTTGTTCCCCGATTTCATATATCTGAAAAATTATTCCCCAAATTGTCTCTGAATTTTTTTATTCCCGAAGTATCCTTTTTTACCACATTTTTTTACTCAACCTTTTTTCCTCCCTCTTGCCCATCTCGCTCTCTCACTTCATCACTCCCTCTTTCACTCACTTTCTCTCTCTGTAGCACACCCACGAGCTCTCTTCGAAACCCACGACCTCACACCTCCGTCTCCTTCGTTCCACTCACCTCCGTCCCTGCAAAACCAAGCTTCATACCTCCTTCACGCCGGAATCTTCGCCGAAGATGGAACGCCAGAAACCCAGAGCATCGAAGGATGGCCTCTCCCTTCGCTCTCTCTCTCTCTCTTCGAAACCCAGTGTCGCTCTCTGCCGTTGACGATGTCGCTCTCCAACTGAGGTACTCGCACATCTGGTGTTTTTATTTGGTTTTTCTGTAGATTTTGGGTTCCTCCCTTAGGGCTCGGAAGCGATTGATTTCTGGCTTTTTTTTGTTTGATTTTATTCTAGCGATTCATCAATTTTGTTTGCTTCTTTTCCAGCAATCGATTTGGTTTGGTTAGAGTGTGGGGTTTTGTATAGTGCCCAGAAGTTGTTCGATGAAATGACTGACAGAAACCTCGTGTCGTGGACAAGCCTAATTTGCGGCTACGCTTGACAAGAAACCCACTCGCCGAACCCACGCCACCCTCACCCTCACCATAGGAAGGTCGAACGGAAGCTCTGACGCGTTCCTTTATCGTTAGAGCAATCCGTCATTCGGCCGAGGAAGTCGCCGATCTCTTGGTCGCCGACGATAGCGCGGCTTTGATTTGATTTGGTAATACTGTTAATCTTACTATTATATTTTGATTATTTTTGGTTTGATTTTAAGTTAGATTCTATTTGGATAAGGTTTGTTTTAAGTTTAATGCTAGATGTTAGTTGTCTGGATAAGATTTTATCCGTACAAGTGAAGAATTTGTGTTTGTTGATTTTGCTCATAAAAAATGCCCAGTTAGTTCAAATTTATGATGTTATAGAAATTCATTTCAATTTTTGCCCAATTTATATTGTCTTTGTTGTGTTGATTTAGAAGATTTTATGGGAAATGGCAATAGTTTGAGAGATATTCGAATGGCAATTTGTGCCCGAGTCCTGTAGAATTACAATTGCGAGTCATTGTGTATGACTAGTAGTGATACAGTTGTATAGCTGTAAGTATATGAAGATTTAGTTTGGTGATTAGGGTCTTATTTTTTAGTAGATTTAGAGTGAGGAATTGAATGAGAGATTGAAAAAGCTTGCGGATATAGCGGAGAGGAAAGCGTACTCCGAGCTTGTGAAAGACATTACGCCGAAGAAGGAGCCTGAGCCTTTCTCTTCCTACAAAGATCGGCTCGGCTTCGGTAAGCAAGCTAGTTTTCTATCACTCGATTTAGTATAAGAAAGTCGTTTGACTATGGCAGGTTTACATGTGGCATTAACGATGTTCACCGGCTTTCTAGTTGGTTATGGGGCATTCAGAGCGTTATTCAACCGTAACCCTGCAATGGTACCTTAAACTCACATTTAATAGTTTTCTTTTTCTGCTCGTATGTTGTCGGCTTTGATGAACCGGATCTTTTCTCGAGAATGCTGCGGGTGGAATTCTAGGATTGATCGGCGGGATGCTCGTAGAGACGCTGATTTTCATAGTTAAATCATCCAGTGTAGAGCTTAGGTCATCTAGTTCGGCTTCGAAGCAGAAGAAGGATCGATAAATCGTACTTTGAAAGCTTAGACTGCTTTTCTGTGGTCTTTCGTGTTTGTAATCATAAACCCAACATGTCCAATAAAGCTAATCTCTTAATTAATAGTATCCCTTAATGTGTCTCTTGTATTGTAATTAGTTATTATATGGTTAAATATTAATGTATAATATGATTGAAGAAATGATTGCGAGAATGTTTTTTAATACATTTTTATTTTTAGACAATCGGATGTACGTTTTTGAAATTGTTCACTTCAAGTTTTTCATTTTGTATGACACTTATTTATTTCGTTTATTAACTTCTTGACACTAAGTTGTCAAAGTGTCTAACTTCACTTCAAATACCATCCAACTTTATGAAGAAAAAAAAATTGTCTACAAAAAGTTGCAATATTTTGTGAAACATCAAACTGTCTAACTTTATGAGTAAAACTATCCAACTTAACTAGGAAAACTGTCTAACTTAA
Source organism: Parietaria judaica (assembly GCA_954871525.1). Classification (NCBI taxonomy): domain Eukaryota; kingdom Viridiplantae; phylum Streptophyta; class Magnoliopsida; order Rosales; family Urticaceae; genus Parietaria; species Parietaria judaica. The sequence goes on from OX940863.1 coordinate 5,622,597, forward strand.
ACAAACCGTCTACCCCGAAAGAGAAAACAATCTAATTTGATGTATAAAACTATCTAACTTTAAAATTTACGTTTTGATGACGGGGGATAAAACTAACCTTCTTGACACTAAGTTGTCAAAGTGTCTAACTTTACTTCAAATACTATCCAACTTTATGAAGAAAACTGTCTACAAAAAGTTGCAATATTTTGTGAAACATCAAACTGTCTAACTTTATGTTGTAAAACTATCCAACTTAACTAGGAAAACTGTCTAACTTAAACAAACCATCTACCCCGAAAGAGAAAACAATCTAACTTGATGTATAAAACTATCTAACTTTAAAATTTACGTTTTGATGACTATAATGAATTATATTTATATTGTTTAGTATCATTGTATGACACTTATGTTGTTTCATTTTTTTTTAATTTTAGTATTTTAATATTATCTGTCTACCCAGAAAATATAAAAAGTCTAGCTCGAACTAAAAACTATGTGAGTCCTGAATGTTGGAGAGTTATTTACACTAAGTTGTCAAAGTGTCTAACTTCAAAGAGAAAATTATCTAACTTTACGTAGAAAACTATGTAACTTAAAATAAATTGTCTAACTTCAAAGAGAAAACTATCTAACTTCAAAAAATTGTCTAACCCTAAAGAGAAAACTATCTAACTTTATGTGTAAAACTATCCGACACTAAAATTTACATTTTTATGAAGGAGAATAAAATTAGACTTATTTACACTAAGTTGTCAAAGTGTCTAACTTGAAGAGGAAAACTATCTAACTTTACGAAGAAAACTATCTACCTTAAAATAAACTGTCTAACTTCCAAGAGAAAACTATCTAACTTTATGTGTAAAACTATCCAACTTGAAAAAAATTGTCTAACCCCAAAGAGAAAACTATCTAACTTTATGTGTAAAACTATCCGACGCTAAAATTTACATTTTTATGAAGGAGAATAAAATTAGACTTTTTTACACTAAGTTGTCAAAGTGTCTAACTTGAAGAGGAAAACTATCTAACTTTACGTAGAAAACTATCTAACTTAAAATATGTCTAACTTCCAAGAGAAAACTATCTAACTTTATGTTTAAAACTATCCAACTTGAAAAAACTGTCTAACCCCAAAGAGAAAACTATCTAACTTAATGTGTAAAACTATCCGACACTAAAATTTACATTTTTATGAAGGAGAATAAAATTAGACTTCTTTACACTAAGTTGACAAAGTGTCTAACTTTAAGAGGAAAACTATCTAACTTTACGTAGAAAACTATCTAACTTAAAATAAACTGTCTAACTTCAAAGAGAAAATTATCTATCTTTATGTGTAAAACTATCCAACTTGAAAAAATTGTCTAACCCCAAAGAGAAAACTATCTAACTTTATGTGTAAAACTATCCGACACTAAAATTTAAATTTTTTAAGGAGAATAAAATTAGACTTCTTTACACTAAGTTGTCAAAGTGTCTAACTTCAATGAGAAAACTATCTAACTTTACGTAGAAAACTATGTAACTTAAAATAAACTGTCTAACTTCAAAGAGAAAACTATCTAACTTTACGTAGAAAACTATCTAACTTGAAAAAACTATCTAACCTCAAATACAAAACCATCTAACTTTATGTGTAAAACTATCCGACACTAAAATTAATATTTTTATGAAGGAGAATAAAATTAGATTTCTTTACACTAAGTTGTCAAAGTGTCTAACTTGAAGAGGAAAACTATCTAACTTTACGAAGAAAACTATCTACCTTAAAATAAACTGTCTAACTTCCAAGAGAAAACTATATAACTTTATGTGTAAAACTATCCAACTTGAAAAAATTGTCTAACCCCAAAGAGAAAACTATCTAACTTTATGTGTAAAACTATCCGACACTAAAATTTACATTTTTATGAAGGAGAATAAAATTAGACTTCTTTACACTAAGTTGTCAAAGTGTCTAACTTGAAGAGGAAAACTATCTAATTTTACGTAGAAAACTATGTAACTTAAAACAAACTGTCTAACTTCAAAGAGAAAACTATCTAACTTTATGTGTAAAACTATCCAACTTGAAAAAACTGTCTAACCCCAAAGAGAAAACTATAACTTTATGTGTAAAACTATCCGACACTAAAATTTATATTTTTATGAAGGAGAATAAAATTAGATTTCTTTACACTAAGTTGTCAAAGTGTCTAACTTGAAGAGGAAAACTATCTAACTTTACGTAGAAAACTATGTAAGTTAAAACAAACTGTCTGCCCCGAAAGGGAAAAGCCTCAAACTTTATGTTTAAAATTATCCGACTTTAAAATTTATATTTTGATGACGGGGGATAAAATTACACTTCTTTAGACTAACTATGAAAATGTCTAACTTCAAGAGGAAAACAATCTAACGGTAAGAGTAAAACTGTCTGCATATCCTTCCAATATTTTGTGAAAAAAACTAACTGTCTAACTAAAAAGGTAAACTCTCCAACCTGAAGTAATAAACTGTCTTACAAAAGTTGTAAAAAAACATTACGTAATATTTAATAATATTAAACGGTTTCCATATATCAACAAATACATCCATCAACAAATTAGTCAACATTTACACATAATTAACTCAAGCCATGCTAAATATAAATATATATATATATATATATAATTAGTCAACATTTACACATAATTTACACATAATTCGCATCTAAAATGCTACTGAGTTCAAAAATTGGAAGCTCTAGCGGATCATGCTGCGTTGAAAGTTGAACTTCTCCGGAACTATTACCTGCTCGAATCACAAGCATAAGAGTAACTCTGAGTAATCTCTCCAAGATTTATCGTTGCGTCTCAGTTTTTCTCTTGTGTTTTTCCGTCATTCTGTCCAAAGAATTTTGAAAGTCCTATCGTTCTAGGTCTAATTATCTGTTAAACATTGAACAGTTTTCATGAGAAGTTAATTTTCATACCTTTTTTTTAGCTTCAATTTTTATACCTTTTTGTGTTGCTCTCTGTTTGTGCATCCAAAATATGAGAGCACTTAAAACCACTAAATCATAGATTACTGAAAGGCTGATAATAATAATAGTATTTTGTGGTCTACCTGAAGCTGAAAATGTGGAAGCAGAAATAAAAATAAATCCGAGATCATCTACGGAATGAAAGAAAGAAAGAAACAGCACTTCTTGAGCTCTATAACATTAGAGAAAAGCATCACTGGTCTCACCGTTTTCTGCACCCGCTAGGCGAATAAAAAGATCTACTCCGCCGTATGGAGGCTTCAATTCGTCAGGAAATTGAAAATCACCCGCTAGGCGAATAAAAAGATCTATAAAAAGTCCTTGTTCTTCCTCTTCTAGAGCTGCAAAAAAAAAAATCCATAAACTGAAAATCACAATATCACAGAGGCAATACGTCGAACACGTGGTGGAATCATCAATCTTTCCCTTGATTGGAAACAACAAGCTTTTAATCACCGTAAAACCCAAACCAACATACCCTAGAAATTAACCGAATCAATATACCTAACATGAACTCAGAAACTTAATATCTAACATAATACCTAAGGTCAACTGAAAAACGTACAATTCACGAGCTACGACAGGATCGAACAAGAAAGACAGTTGCCGGAGAGGTCCACAACGACGACCTGAGGCGACGGAGCTATTGGTGAACATCCACGACCTAGGATTCGAGGAAGAGTGAGAAAGCGAAGACGCCCTGGTTTGAGAAGCCGCCGTTTACGGAGGGAGAGAGGAGCGACGAGTTTGAAGCTTCCGCCGGCGAAGGGAGCGAGCGAGCGATGGATTTCGAAGAGAGCCTCTGTGGTTCTTGGTTTCGTCGAGTGGGGAAGGAGAGAGAGACAGGAAGTCAGGTTGAGAGGGAAAGGAGAGAGTGAGTGAAAAAAGGGGGTAAAAAAGGGTATTTTGGGGAAAAACATGGCAAAATGTAAATTCGGGAATAGAATTTCAGAAACATTAAATCGGGGAACAAAACAGGTAGAACTTATATTTTGGAAGTCATTTTTTCAAGTTTCCCTATATATATGGTATATAGATACTAGTTTAAAAAAAAAAAAAAAAAAAAGGTGTTGCAAAAATGTGATTAATAAACGACCGGGGAACCTCAATTAGTGCGTGCAAGAATTAATATATATATATATAAGTAATATTTGCAGTTTAAGTACCACAAAGTTTCTCATAGTACAACCAAGCAAGCTGCTTAGCCCGTGGTAACTTGATGTAGACTCAGAATATTATAGGGAAAACGGAAATAACACTCTTGATCAAAAGACCGAATTTTCATTCATTATCAAAAAACTAAAAACCCTATACGAAGTTCTGATTCTATATATAACAAGAAATTCATGGACTATGAATTTACCTTCCTATAGTAGTACATGACCGACTAAAAACATAAAAGGAGAGAAATAAATACAATAAATACTAAATCAACTCAAATAAAAGACATATCAGCTAAAAGATATAAAAGGAGTAAATAATTCATGCAAGAATCTTTGCATGATACGACAAGATATTAGGAATGCTTATGGGTGTGTCCTTCGTCATTTGCTGCATGATCGTGCGTGACTCCATCATTCTCCCGATCAAGAGAAAATTCGTCCTCGAATTTAGACCGTTACCCAGTGTCCGGACTCCACCGCCATCGCCGCGTTTGTGTCGGCGCCAAAGCCGGCATCGTAAAACGACTAACTTAGATTCATTATCCCGCCACCATCGAGTATTGTCTCCAAGACTTCTTTTTCGTCCGCCACGCTCATCTCGTTTCTCTGGTTGTCGTTGCATGTAGCCTTTGACTTTGAGCGTCGTTACCGAACCCGCTCTACAAATTCCGGCATAAACCGACGCCCGTAAACCGAAAATAAAATCGCCTCCGCTATTTTTTTGTTTTTTTGTTTTTGGATTTAACACATTTGCCTCGGTCATCGCGACCGTCACGCCAACGGACTTGCTCGGTGTGGCCATTTCGGTGATCTTGCTTGACACCAAAATAATCTCATCGCACACGGCTTCATCGTCGTACACGGGGTCGTTGTACTTCGTCTCGCCGTACGTCCGACTCGTCATACATGGCCTCTCCGTGCTCCGCCTCGTCAAACACGGTAGCGCCATACTCCACGTCACCGTACACCAATTCATCGTACACGGCCACGCCGTACTCCTCGTCGTCAAACACGGGCTCATTGTTCTCCGATTCGCCGTAAACCGATTCGTCGTACACGGCCTCGCCGTGTTCCGCCTCATTGTACGCCGTCTCATCGTACTCCGGGATAACCACCTGGAACGCCGACTCCCAACGCCAATTTTCCAGAGCTTCGTCATGCGAGCGCATCGCGTGGACGTGTCTACCAAAATTTCCGGCGACAAGGTTGTCATGGTCGTCTTCGGTGTCGGATTCGTCAAGAGGGGCCAGCAATGCTTCGGGTCGCTGTTGAAGAAGCGCTTCGACGGTGCGTGTTAGGACCTCCACTTTTAGACGCAATCCAGTGTATTCGTTACATCTATTCACCTCGTCTGAAGATGCATCGCGAGCGGATCGTCTCTTCGGCGCCATCGCGCAAGATCGAATGGCTCTGATACCAATTGATGTAGACTCAGAATATTATAGGGAAAACGAAAATAACACTCTTGATCAAAAGACCGAATTTTCATTCATTATCAAAAAACTAAAAACCCTATACGAAGTTCTGATACTATATATAACAAGAAATTCATGGACTATGAATTTACCTTCCTATAGTAGTACATGACCGACTAAAAGCATAAAAGGAGAGAAATAAATACAATAAATACTAAATCAACTCAAATAAAAGACATATCAGCTAAAAGATATAAAAGGAGTAAATAATTCATGCAAGAATCTTTGCATGATACGACAAGATATTAGGAATGCTTATGGGTGTGTCCTTCGTCATTTGCTGCATGATCGTGCGTGACTCCATCATAACTCCGCTACACCTCTATTCAAGAGGTCAAGGGTTCAAACCGTATGGGACTCAAGTATCACATGTTCTTACACTGAATATATCTAGTAATGCGAGACTGCATCGTAACCTTGGCTGATAGTGCCCCACCCCATTCAAAAAAAAAAAGTTTCTTATAGTACACGGCATCCCAAATTTTATTTTGTCGTTTTCAAAAAACCAAAAAATGATTTCACCATAAGAAATTTGAAACTTAACCCGTGATTTCTAAAATACACAAAGACATAAATATTATACAAATATATATGTGGTATAATATTCAGGTAGGCCATTTCTTTCAGTACACTTTATTTTCATTCTTAACTAAAATATGCCCTCTATAGTTTCAATAACTGCAAAAATATTCCTCCAAAGTGTCTTTAAATTTATTTTTCACACCGTCCAACAATTAGTATATAATCAGTCCGCTTACGTTTTCTGTAATTTTAGGTTTAACTAAAGGTTAAAAGTGACATTTTATACTTTGGAACGGATTTTTTAGCTGCTTTAAAATATATATATATATATATATGGTATATTCTAGCTTAAAAAAATAAAAGAAGAAGAAGAAGAGGTTGCAAAAATGTGATTAATAAACGATCTAACCTCAATTAGTGCGTGCAAGAACTAATATATAAGTAATATTTGCGGTTTAAGTACCACAAAGTTTCTCATAGCACACGGCATTCCAAATTTTATTTTGTCGTAGCACAAATTCTAAAAAAACAAAAAATTGATTCCACCATAAGAAATTTGAAACTTACCCCGTTCTTTCTAATTCCTAAAAATAGGGTCTGTAAGAAAAAAAATTTGTTAATTTAAAACTTTTGCTATGAGAAAAATAAAATTTAGAACTTATGACATAATCTTTTTTTAGTTTTTTGGAACTTTTAGCTTGATAAAGTAAAATTTGGAATATGTCACGTACAACGAAGTTCTTCGTGGTACTTCTGCCGTAAATATCCCTTTATATAAATAGCAAACGGGCACAACATAATCATGGTACTGCAAGTTTGAATATCATAGAGAGAAAAATGAGTGACTCTCTCTATCACTATAAACTTCTTCTTCTTCTTCACTTGAGCTTGCTGATACTTTGGAACTCTGTTTCTGTTTTCTCAGCTTCCATTGATCCTCCAAAGAGCTCACCTGATAAATATGGAGCACTGCCTCAAGCCGAAGGTATATTATCTACTTTTATAAACTACGTTATAGTTAATTGCAATTTCTCATCGATTATCTACTTTTATATACTAAGTTATATATTCTTTAGTTTCCTAACTTCTTTCAAAACAAAAACCAAGCTTGGTGATAACAACGCTACACACCTCTACAACCAGTCTAATTTGCTGGAGTTTCTAACCACTATTGTTTTGAGTTTTGCTAAAGGAAACTAAAACCCAGTGTAGTGAAATATCACCTAATTCTATTTTGTGTGATAGTTCGAATTCTTTTGTAAATTTTGGACAAAGAGTGTAAAGCAGCACTGGTTATAATTAGCAAAGTTCGTTCTAACATGAACCGTCGATTTGGAATTTTACATTTTTACTAATCAAAATGTGGTTTAGATGAAGTAGTAGAGAACTATCCTATATCCTTGACTATTGTATGATTTATTTATTGTTCTTACTAAATCTTCTTAACAACATGTTTTAAGTCAGAATCACGGCCGGCCAAACCATCTTGGAAATCTTGGACAAAAATATAGTATGAGGCTTTTCTCAAACTTTTCAAATCTATATATTTAAATTTACAGAATTATTTTATATCCATTTGACAAATATTTCCAACATCTTTTCTAAATTAAAGAAAAAGGAGAAAATATAACTAGATGAAAGTGAACGACAAATTTATTTTTCTTCTGGAAAATAATATCTTCTTTCAAATTGACGATATCATCTTCTAAAAAATGTTACTTATTTTTGTTAAATTCTTGATTTTGTTACTTTCGTATTTTGGTTATAATTCACTCGTTTCAAATTCAAGTTGAGCAGTTAAACTCTCATTATAAACATAGGAACTAGATCAACAACTTTATATTTTAATCTTCTGCAAAATAATATTATAATTGTCCGTAATAAATACATAATACATTAAAAAAAATCAGTTTTTCCAACTCACTTCAGGTTTGTTGTTGCTGTTGTCAATTTACTATATTTTTTTTCGGTTTAGTGATCTTCTCTTTTCAGTTTGTTTCCACTTTTGCTTCTTTTTTTCCCCTTTTTCAGCCCATGAGTGGATTAAGTCTTCAATAAGGTGGTACCAATAAATATAAAATTTATATATTGTGCGAAGAAATATTTATGACTCTTAATTTCTCTGACTACTTCACCATTAGTTTCCATTTTAATTAACAATTGTGAACACATAAAAATAAATTTTCAAAATATCAGAGTTTAATGACAAAAATCATTTTAAATTGTTCAATTCCAATCTTCCATAATATAACTTCCTCCATGCTTAGTCGTAATTGAATTTGTCATCTTTTTCAATACCATCTTCACGAAACTGACTCCATATTTACAAAACTTCATGGTAAATTTAATTGAGCATATTGAATGTACAGAGAACATTATAGTTATATGACTTTGTTGACTCGATTTTTTTTTCTAAGCCGAGCTAGTTTAGAGTGTGATTAATATGCAACTAAGCAGAATTAGCTAAGGCGATCCGAATTGTAAAAGCAACACACAAAAGTTTTATATAGTTCGACTGGTTAATGAGGCGTGAGCTCCACAGGGAGTGTAGATATATAAGAAACATTCACAAGAGTCTCAAGCGGAGAGGAGCTAAAGACTCTAAAGTAGAAATGAGGAACAAGAAAATCGTAGCTAGGAACATTTACATTCGAGCCACGGGGGAGAGCAGGGACACCTCTTTGTTCGGAGATTCCTTGCTCAGATGTAGGGTGTCTCGATGGTCGAGATCCTCACAAAGTCCAGCGGTTCTCTCTTCTTTCTCTTTTCCGTATGATCAAAATCTACATACGGGAGTCGCTTCTAGAGAGACAAATTATGATCAACGAAGATCGGGCAAGAAGGAAACATTACGATCAATTATCAGATGCTCACGAAGAGAAACTACGCAGTCTGGGTGTTGAAGATGCATGTAACTTCAAGGAGTTTGGGAGGCCATAGAAGATGGAGAAGTCAAAGTACGCAAGGATATGATGGATCTCGATGCCATATATCAGGGAGTTCCGGAAGTTGTCCTTCTCGTGATCGACACTATGAACAATGTGCATGGGCGCAAAATGCGTCCGAGACGGAAAAGTTCAAACCTTAATAAGTGAATTCGGAGTTTTTCGAATGAGGGACGGCGAGTCAGCAGACGAATTTCCATGAAACTCATATCCATTATATACTCATTAGGCGACAAGATGGACAAAATCATTGTCGTCAAGAAGTCGTCGGTCGCCTAAAATCCAACGAGTAGAGACTTTAGGGCTATAGTGAAAGAGAAGAATAGAAGCACCTCTTACTCACGCATAAAAAATTGATTTCGAAGCAGAAGAAAATTGGAGGCGCTGACTTTTCTTATAGTTCCTCAGGTCAGAGCGAGTACAATGGAGATAACCGAGAACGTGGTAGAGGCCGGGACACACGAGGTCTTGGCAACAACACACCCCATCAAGAAGGCACCACGACCCAAAGAGACAAGAACAAGTGTTAAAATTTTCAAAAGCTTGTGCACTACGCATCCGAGTGACGCAACATGAACCACGACGAGGAAGCGAATCAAGCGTTAAAGGCAAGAAAGATGCCAAGCCCGAGAGAGAACAAATCAGAGAAAAGAATGACCTGGAGGAGTCAGTCGACACAGAATTGAACCCAAAGCCCAAGCTGATGATGGCCAAGAATAGGTCCAGCCCGGAGAAGTGACCATCGAGACAATGATTCTTATCGAGGACAAGGTTATAGCGAATCTCCTCATTGACGGAGAAAAGAAAGTCTTTATTGACGTCTGCTATTTAGACAATGGTGCGAGTAAGCACATAGCAAGATACTAAGCTAAGTTTGAAGAGCTCGACGAGAAGATCACAAGAAGCAAGAAGTTCGGCAATGGCTCAATCGTTGCCACCTTACTACACCATACACGCCCCAACTGAACATTGTGGTGGAGAGAGAAAACGGGACTATGATGGACACGACTAGGAGTTTATTGAAGATAATGCAAGTATTGGCGAAGTTCTTGGCAGAAGCACTCAGATAAGCAATCTTTCTGTCAAACCAATTGCAAACAAAGGCGCTAGGAGAGTGCATCCCCTACCAAGTGTAGTGTGGAAAAAAGCCTCATATAAATAACTTAAGAGTGTTCGGGTGCACTAATTATGTAAAAGTTGTGGGCCCATATCTCAAGAAGCTTGATAACCGGAGTTAGACGATGGTGTACCTTGGAGTCGAAGACGCAAGAAATGAACACATATATACTCTTTGACTCCTAAAGCGGCACAAGTGGGCAGAGATTTCGTGTTTGAAAAAAGAAAAGAAATGAGACTGGCATAATAAGAACGACGAACCTGAACAGAACTCGGTTGAGTTCGAACTCAAAAAGGGGAAGAATATGTTGCCAAGTAGGAACGCTCGACAGCTCCAAGCTCGGACACATTATTGCCGAGCCCGGACACGACGAATCCCAGCTCAGGTACACCCAGCTCGGGAACATCGAATGCCTAGTTTGTGTTCGGGGTGACGACCCCGATCCCCACAGAGATCCATCTCGGGTGATCCCAGCTCGAGTGATTCTTCGATCAAGGATCGTCCGAGGGTATTTCGTCCCCTAGACAAAGCCTATGGAGAGGCTCGTAAAGTTAAGATGAGCCTAGAAGAGTTGTTGCTGCTAAGCACCTAGGAGGCGGAAAATTGCCGAGAGACAACAACCGAGCAAGCTTGGAAGAAGGAAATGCAGAATGAGCTTCGGTCCATAGAGAAAAAAAAAATACACGGGTGCTCACCGACTTGCCCAAATGTCATAAGCCCAATGGTCTAGAGTGGGTGTACAAGCTGGAGAAAGGCACCGAAGGGAATGTTCATAAGCAGAAAGTGACGCTAGTTGCTAAGGGATACGTGCAGAAGCAATGAGTTGAATTCAAGGAAGTTGCTTCAGTAGCAATACTGGACACAATCAGGATGACCTAGCCCTTGCACCTCACCGAGGATGAGAGATTCACCACTTAGATTCAAATCGGCATTTCTAATTGGTGTTTTCTAAGAAGAAGTGTATCAGTAAACCTCAAGCTTATGACGAAAGGCTCAAGATCGCAAGGTGTACATGTTGTCCAAGGCTATTATGGACTATGTCAAACACCAAGGGCGTGGAATATATGCCTTGACTGGAGTGTAAAGAGCCTCAGGTTTGTGAAGTGCTTTCAAGAGCAGGTAATGTGCACGAGGAGCGACGAAGAAGAAACACTCATTGTTGGAATGTATGTGGATGAATTGATCGTGACTAGATCGAACACAGGAGGCGAAGCAGGATTGAAGAAGCATATGATGGCAGAGTTCGAGATGAGTGACCTCGGACTACTTTCGTACTACCTCGGGATCAAGGTGGACAAGAAGAAGGACTATATTACTCTGAAGCAGTTGGCTGAAGATTCGGAAGCAGTTGATGATGGCTGATTACAATTCAAGCAAGTATGTGACGGAAACGAAGTTATAACTGGGGAAGGACACGCGCAGAAGGAACGTATCAATGATCTCATGGAGTACAGTTGGGGAAGGACGCGGAAGGAACAACTCATTGCGCAAGTTTATAATTCCGTGAACGTTTGCGTGATAGCTATTAGAAAAAGTCATGCAAACTTTGCACGACTGAAATTTTCATGACATTTAATATTAACTAACATAGTAAATTTGCACTACCATGTTTTTTTTTTACCAGTAGTGCAATGCAATACTAAATTTGGTACTAACGAATAAATCAAGTTTGAATGTTAAACAAGTAACGTTTGTGATGGTTATTAATTGGGCAGTGTCTTCTCTCAAGTCCTTGATCTACCACTTTAAGGCAAAACAAATCGAAGGCATTACGGCGTCGTATTGCAACAACCCGATATCGAGTTATGGTTATTCCATCGAATGCAATGAGGAATGCTACAACACGGCTGCTCCTAAAGACTTTTGCCACGTCAGCAATATGTACGTAAAGTGAACACACTATTTTTCATTATATTTTACCAAATAAATTATTATAAGTATCTTTTTTGTTCTGTAGCTGTCCTACACACAGTATTATATTTTATTTTGGAATTTTGGAATTTAGCGGTTAGCTGAGTCCGAAAGTTAATAAACATTTCAAAATTCCATAAAGGAAAATATTTGAGACTATATCCACATGAAATGAATAAAACATACACAAGAATAATCTAGGATACACAATGTTGGAAAAATTACATGTGATTCTGTTAAGAACATGGTCTTTTTGAGAGAAAAAAAAAATAGAAACAGTCTCTGATTAATTATATATAATATTGATGCGTCATTATTTCCTCTACGGTATTATTGAATGGAAAAATAGATGGAAATACATAAAATTGATTTCTTTGGTACTGGTAAATTTGAAGGTAATTAGTAATATATAATCAGCATCTGCAAAAATTAGTTAAAAAAATAAAAAAATCATCCAATTTAAATGCGAAGAACTATTGCTGCAGAAAAATCTTAAAAGAAGGACAATTACCGCATATTTTTTCAGGAGAGCAGGGAGACCATTTGCACAATTGATTTTTAGATAATAACTCATTAATGCTCCATTAAAATTTAGAATTGTGATCCTTAGCCGGGAAATATTACAAGCGTACACAATGACAGTTGACAAGTTGAAAATGTAGGTGTTTTATTCTTTAAGGTAAAAGTTGAAAAGGTATTGTCTTGTACAATTAACAGTTTTTAACTAGACTATAATTGTATGTGGCAGAACCTTCAGTGGCTTGGGGCTAACAGGAACGATAGATGCAGCACTTGGTGATCTTACATCGCTGAAGAGAATGTAATTTATGTTTTTCACTTTCTCTTATGTTAGATTATATTATCTATTTCTTCCGTTTCTTCTTAGGATTATTTCGCTTTATATTGATTTTTATGGTGATATTTGCATGACTCGCTCGCGGCAACAGTAGTTTATCCAAAAATAAACTCCAAGGCCATATACCTGATATCTTCGCGACTTTGTCTCTTCTAGTAACCCTGTAAGTCTGCACCTTTATGTCGTTGAATAAAGTTCCTTGAATTCAAAGTATGTATATATATGTGTAATGTGTGTGTGTGTTTGTGTGTACACAGTGTTGCCTGAGATTTTCAAAGCCTGAATTTTGGGGCTCCGACCGAAATATCATAATTAAATTTAGATGCACAAATATATAAAATATTTGTATAATAAATCATTACTCTAAAAATATGACGATTTAGAGGTAAAAGTATTAATTGAATATGTATAGTCGAGTTTTTCGAACATATCTTTTTCGAAGATAATGTAGTTCACTCAATTTATCTTACGACATAGTTGATCGAAGATAAGACTTGATCGATAAACAAATTGATTACAGGACCCTTATATTAGGTTTTATTGGGGCTCTAAATTTGAGATTTTTTTATTATAAGCGCGGGCTTACTCCGTCTCCCCTCTCGCTCGGCTCTGTGTATACATAATAATGAATTAGTGTTGGAGATATTTGTTTTCACTAATATCTTTGTTTTTACACACACAGGGATCTTAGTCAAAATGAACTCTCAGGGCCAATACCAGAGAGTATAGGGAGCTTGAAGTCTCTTAAATGGCTGTGAGTGCTTGCTTTAATGTCTAATAAGTCAGTAGTAAGTCGCGAATATATAGCTAGTAATTAGAAGAGAGTCAGTTGAACTGAAATCCATAGAAATTTTGTGATACAATTTACAAGTTTGGCGTGTGTATGTAGGAAATTTTGTGATACAGTTTACAAGTTTGGCATGTGTCTTATTTTAGTGTAGGATCTAGACGTGGCATTTTTTTAATTCAAACAAAAAACACAATTTACTTCTTGTTCTTCTTAACCTCTCCAAAACTCTTTTTTTAAGACATTTTCAAAAACACGGTTCTTGCGTATGGTCGAAATTCTCCCCAATCTTGCCTCTTGTGATTTCCAAGTCAAAGACTTGTCTTATAACGGATGTTCTTTCGTGTAGACTCCAGGACGTTTTGAGTGCTCAAAACACTATTTAGAAAGTGATTTTATGCACGATTCAAATCTAGACGTTTTTAACTTAGTAGAAATTTCTAACAATTAGGTGTGGATATTCATATATTTAAGTATACGTACTATGCTCAACGGAACCTCCTAAAATTTGTAGGTCCTGATATAGATATATAGATATATACTGCTAATTCAAGTGACCAGTACTTGGCAGCTATTCCTTAAAATGTGAAGGTGGTTGTTATTTTGGTGAATGACTCATGGACTCTATAATTCGAACATCTCTAGGACTCTGAAATATTGTTTAGAGCATTCTAGAGCCTTAAAGGTCAATTTTTAAGAAATATTGTTTAGAGCATTCTAGAGCCTTAAGGTCAATTTTTCTCATATTATCCATGAATCCATAGTTGGTGTTTTCTTCTCAACAAAAAGTCTAAGTCTAAAGAAGTCCGAAACGCCTCAGTTATCGTCAACCATGTTGTACGTGTACGCACTCATCGAAGCTCACCGAAAGTCACCATACCCACTTGCCGAGCCACTGTGTCGTGCTCTTAGTCAAGCGGTTACAAGTCTAGTTACAAATCTGTTAGCATCATCTAGCTAGGGATTATTTTCAGTTTATTGTTTGTAAACAAATTCCGATTGTGTAACGTCAAACTTGTAATTACCATTGTTGATTAATCTGCGTGAGGACTCCGCTAAAGTATATGTGTATCGAACTGCGTCAACAAATTATATCACGTATTACTTCCGCGTAGGTTTTCACATATCAAGATCATTGCTAGACATGAGCATGAATGGAATTTAATGTGCAATATCTTCTGTTGTGCATTTGGTGTAGATATTTGCGCTACAACTCTCTCACCGGCAACATACCACCGTCTATGGGTCAACTGGAAAATCTAGAACAATTGTAAATATGAATTAAATAATCATCTTTCTATTTTATTATTATTACTATATTCTCTTACCATATTTATTTATCATGATGCACTCGTGAGTTTTTTTTTTTTAACTATTTGCATTAAATTGCAGGTATTTGGACTACAATTTGCTATCAGGAAATATCCCCGAAACTTTGGGAGACCTTGGGAGCCTGACAGTTTTGTATGTTGACCAATCAATATTTGCATTTCTTTTTTTCTTTTTGTTTTTTTTACGATTTAGTTATTTCACGTAAACGGTAAATCTCATTTTCTTTTACTCTGCATGACTGCGCTATTGAACCCCACAATCGGCCATCTCAATATGAAGGAATGTCGGTGAAAATAAATTAAGTGGACCACTTCCTTCGAGCCTTTCAAAATTGACCTATCTTACGGAATTGTAAGTGTATTTTTTTTTTTTTTCGAATAAGAGGCCTATAATTATTTTAGTTAAAAATAACGTTGAACGTAACTGTACAAGGAATAGATCTTTTTTAAATCATCGTCAAATAATAAATAGCTGAGTTTATTACTGCACTTTCTAAATGATTATCAAGCTCGAGTTATGATTATCATAGAAAAAATACAAATAAAAAACGGAAATAGCTTTTTATCCTGGAAAATGGAATGGGTATTTAGTTTAGAATATGGAGCTGGAATTTAATCCGATTTTATTATCTTTAATTTCACTTAAATTAGAAAATGGAGCCGTTGCATCTTGTCGAGATAGAATTAATAAAAAAAAAATATAATTGAATTGCTAAATTCATATTATTTGTAGGAATTGACAAAAGAGAATAGGTATATACACAAACTTATCAGCTTTACAAACAGAAATATAGCAAACTTATGCACTAAATATTATTTGGAAATTTAATTATAATTGCGTCGTATATTATACACCCGATTATACAGGTCGTTGCCATCCAACATTTTGACTGGAACAATTCCAGAGAGCTATGAATATCTCATGTCCCTTAAGATCTTGTGAGTTACATACACTTATATTTTTTTTCTATTTAAATATCTTCGGAACTTATCATTTTATATCAAATTGTCCCTCAATTTATATTTATGAGTATGCCCCTGTAGCTTCTTTTTTATTATTATTATAATGAATAGTTATATTCATATGTTTACATTGCATTGTAGCAAATTTAAAGTTTTTATTTGCAAAATAACCAAATATTGGTTATTTTGTCGGTGGTTAATATAGTTATAATGGTTAATATGACTATTTTTATAATGGTTAATATGATTGATTGGCTATTTTATAAATATTAACCAAACATCGGCTATTTTGTAAATTATAAACTATCAAGTTGGCTATTTAGCTTAAACTCCCAATATTTTATATCCATTTTCCCCTTGAACTAATAATATGTATCAATTGTTCCCTCCTCGTTAAATGTTTACTATTGTCCGCTAATTTCTAAGAGAAATCTCGTCATTTCTAAATAATATGACGAAAATGACGAGCTTTGAGACTTTGGGGATATGAACGGCAAGGAGGTCATAAATCGTCAAATGTTACACACTTGAAATATGAGTTCAAATCCATACTCCATTTTAAAAAAATCCGGTGTAAGTTTTTTTTTTAAATATTACACCATCATACTATAAATCATATATATGTATATGTATATATATATATATATATTTATATATGTCAAATATCTTTAAAAACAAAAAATAACAAACTAACAACGTTCTCATCCATTTAATTTCTTGGGGTTTTTAATTTCTTGGGGTTTTAAAAGAATATTAAATAAAGTAAAATATTTTTTAATTTCACTTTTAAAATAGTTTCTTTTGCTCAAATAGTAATTTAATCCTTCTAAAAGAAATAATTAAGTATTATAAATGGTAATTGATTCTAAATTTGTATTCATCGCTTATCTCTCAATGTTAATGATTCATTCATCTCGCCAATGTTTTAATTTCTTTTTCTTGTTTAACATTTTTTATTATTTTACTCATTTTATTTGTGTGTTTATTTTTTCTTTTTAACACTTTTTTTTTTTACTCTTGCAATTTTTTTAATATTTTTGAATTAAATAAATATCAAATTAATGATAATTCATCCAAGGTCCCAAAAAGAGTGGGCCGGCCTTGACATAGTGGTAAGTCTAGCGAAGCCGATATTAAAGTAATATAAAATAGTTCAAAATATATATTTATATATATACACTTCACGGGCATATTGATATACAGGTCTTAGCGTCACTTAATAATAATAATAATAATAAATTGGTCATTTCTGCTCTCCTCTTTATTATATTTTTTCTTTTTTAAATTTGCATTTTTAATCAGACAAAAGGTTCTTTTTTACCATGGGATTAGATTTAGCGACTAGTCCAACTCATTTTACTTTTATCCCTTTCCCCATTTTCGGAATATTGTAAAGTGATGACAGTTGAGAAATAACAAAATGCAGTGAGGTGGCAGGGAACATGTTATCAGGTCAGTTGCCTTCCTTCATAGGAAAGTGGTCTAATCTAGAAATTCTGTAAGTTTTTTTTCTCGCACCCCTTTTTAATTGACTGCAAACTTTAGACCGCCTGCCACCGAGAGCAGACGGGCCGTGGAAGATGATCCACGGTGCAGGCGGAATGTGGAGAATGTACGCAGCACCGTGGGACTCTTTCCATAATATATTTGAGTTTTTGGCTTAATGGTCCTTCTAATAAATGGGTTACTGAACAAATGGTCTCTCTTACATAAAATTGACACCAATAGCTTTCTTCTTGATACACATTTTGGGCTTTTATGGTCCCTCACACTTAGTTTTGGCGGAAATATTATAAATATATTACTTTTATATATTGTGAGGGATACATTTAATTCATACCTACATGTAGTCATTTTAACCCTTAAAATTTTAAAATTTGTCTAAAGCGAATTTATCCTTCAAAATATATGAAAATAACTTTTACATATTTTTATCCACATTTTCATCAAACTAAATGCGAGGAGTTGTTCAGCACAAAATTTGCATTAGAGATAATATTGGCGCAACAATCACTTGTCATGAAGGACCATTATCGCGAATACTATTTTTGAGAGACATTGACGAACCAAACCCTATCAGCCGGACCATTAAAAAAAAAAAAAAAAACACTTGATCTTAATTGCAACAAAGCTTCGCTGTCTTTCATACGCTAATCATGTAGGTTGCCTGTGCTTCAGGGGACTTCAAGGAAATAATTTCAGCGGGCCTTTGCCTGATGTGTATTTTGATTTTCAGTATCTTGAATCATTGTAAGTTTTGAACTACTTCAATCAATTTCCAGTGAAATTATATATATCCGAATGGTTCATTATTTATAATTTGAGCTCTTTGTCAAGGTTGATAAGCGACCTAGTTGATGCCAGTGATGTCAAGTTCCCAGATTTGAAATCGCCAAATCTTCCCAGAATACACAGAATGTGAGTAATAAATATATTTATACATGCAGTGGTCACCATGAAGTATAATGGCATTTCACTTTAAAATCAATAGTCAATTAAGGGAGTCGCTCATCACCTTTTTAAATACTTTCGCGTCTCATGTTTCTTTCATGTAATGTAAGATTTAACATGATCTCTCAATATTATAGTTATTTCGGACTTACTCATTTTGACCGGATCCTTTTTTTTTTACCGGTACTTATTTGATCTTAATGGGCTCTTATATTAAGTATTAGGTAAAGTATCATAGAGTAGGGGTGGCAATTTGGGACCAGACACGAAACACGAAACGGTTACGACATGATTTAAACGGGTCTGGGTCTACTATAAATGGATCTGTGTCCAACCGTGTCGAAGACGATTAACACGATTAAATAACGGGTAAACTCGGCACTAGAGCTGGGGGCGGCGACGTCGCGACCCGTCGCGACTTGGTCGCCGGAAATCGCGAATCCTGCCGTCGCGACGCGTCGCGATGTTTCCGGTCGCGATCGGTCGCGATGAGGTCGAGAGAGAGAGAGTGTGAGACGGAGAGACAGAGAGAGGGAGGGAGAGCGAGAGAGAGAGGACGTCGCGAATCATCGCGACTTCAAGGTGAGAATCGCGACTCGTCGCGATCGCCAAAAATACTTCGCGATCGTCGCGACGTGGTCCAACTCGTCGCCGCCCCCAGCTCTACTCAGCACGAACACGATATGGGACCCAATTAGACATGATTAAGAAGCAAAAACTTGCATTTTATATATGTTATTAATTATTTTAATACTTTATTATTTATTTTATTTATGTTTTTTACTTATTTATTACGTCGTACAATTGATGAACATAAAAAAAATTAATAAATTTTAAAATTTTAGATAATATAATTAAATTAATTAAGTTAAATGAGTATAAATTGAATTAATTTAACATTTTAAAATACATGAATATGTTAAATGGGTTTAACAGGTAGACATGATAAACACGGTATTTAAATGAGGCGGGTCTAGGTCTCATCTTTTAACACGATTAATAAATGGGGCGGGTCTGGGTCTACATAAAATAAGTAAAAAACGATTAAGACCCGACACGAACACGACACGAAAGCCGAATTGCCACTCTTATCATAGAGTCCCACTTTAAAACTAATCGACAAAGAGGAAAGTAGCTCATAACCTTGTTAAACATTATTAAGTTCACATGTATTTCCATGTGAGACTAACAACCGCGAACTAAATACAACTTGAAATATGGTTCCAAAGTTTCAATATTTTTTCAAAATTTTACCTCAAATAAAAAGTAAAATAATTGTTGTATGGTACTTTTAAATTCCTCCTTTTTCAATTTATTAATTTTGATTATACTTAGACATCGTATTTCCCTCCGCAGAGTATTGAGGAATTGCTCGCTTACTGGTCCAGCCCTAGAGAAGATTGGTCAACTTTCGACGCTAAAACACCTGTGAGTACTCAGTGGAACTTCGTTATATTTAGTTATTTACTACTGCATTAAATTATTTGGCCCAAACATGGGACCGCACTAGATTATTATTATTAATTTTTAAACTAATAAGATATAATAAAAATAAATTTCATACATCCTATAAATTAATAATTTACTAATACATAAAAATAAAAATAAAACCACAGTATATCATAATAAATAAAAAATAACATTAAGTCTTTCAAAACTATGAATGCAAAGTTTATTATTTTTTATT
The DNA here is from genome assembly GCA_954871525.1 of Parietaria judaica. Taxonomy (NCBI): domain Eukaryota; kingdom Viridiplantae; phylum Streptophyta; class Magnoliopsida; order Rosales; family Urticaceae; genus Parietaria; species Parietaria judaica. The sequence continues at coordinate 5,642,791 of OX940863.1, forward strand.
AAAAACCTATTTATATACTCTATACTTTTTTTAATAAAAAATGGAGGTCGGACATCTCACAAAAGTGATTCATAATCCGACAAGTTGGCACCCAACAAAAATATATAGCAAAAAATGAATTTCAAGACAAAAGAAAAAAATTATATAAGTTTACATATTAAACTAAAAGAGACGATAATTAACCAAGTAAAAATTTATCTATCAACCATATAACTTCTTAATACAAAGAGAATTAGCAAAATCTTAAATTTTTTCTCATACAAATATCATCAATGACAAATGATTAACTTAAATACGAATGCGAAGGTCACCAATAATAATGACTTGATTCTCAACGAATAATCTAGGAAAGGCCCCCACTTAACATTGTTATCCTCTCGGTAAATATGAGTAACTCTAAAATTAATAATCTCAACGAATCGAAGACATTTAAACCATTGTGCCATCAACTTGTAAAGGAACACATAAGATTTTTCTTAAGAAGTTGGACAACGTACGTAGAATCGCATTCCAATCACAAATTTTCCCACCAAATTCTTTAGTTTTCTCAATAGCAATTGCGGCCATCAACTTAGCTAATAAGCAGAAGCAGAGAGAATGTGATAAGTTTTTTGGCCAAGACAATATTTTGGAAAGCCTATAGCAAGACTACTGTGATATTTTATTTGGAAACCGAAAGATCAAAGACAATAATCATGTTTGGGGTTGCTTATTAATAGGGCTTTTATTTTTTTATATAATTTTAAGTTAATGTTTGTGTTTGTTAAGTTACAATATAAGCACTTTAATAAATAAAATACTATTTTTTCGTAAGAAAAATTTAAAAGCATGTAATTTATGGGTTTTTTTTTTAATCTATTTCTGTTTTTCTTCTTCTTTCTCTTCATAAATGTTTTCTTTGGGGCCATAAAAGTATCAAAAATACATATTATTATTGAGGTTAAAATGCAAATAATTTTTTCGTGGAAAAATAATCCATTTTTTATGTCCATATTCTTAAATTATTGCGGTTAAAGTATCAATTCTTATTGGGTGATAAAAGTACCGGCCAATTCTTTTTAGGTGATAAAAGTACCGTTTTTTTTACATTCACATTCCTATATTATTATAGTTAAAGTATCAATTCTTTTTGGAAGATATAAAAGCATATAAAAAATACGTTATTATTGCAGTTAAAGTATTAATTATTTTGTAGTTGGTAAAAGTACCAATTTTTTACCGTGGCTTGAAGAAACATGGATGTAAAAAAAACTGTACTTTCACCATAAAAAAAAAGTAGGAATTATACACTTTTATTATAAAATTGAATAAATTGAAGCTCAAAATGCACAACAAACTAAGAACGATTCTTTCATTAATGAAAAACTAAGAAGATGTAACACAATTGTTTCACCATAATTATTGTCAATTAGACACACAAAAGGCACAAAAACAAAGTAAGAACGGTTCTTATTTTATTTATTGAATAATTATATAATTCAAATTATTAGTTTTTACTTTTTATATCAATATTTAGATTTAACTAATATTACTTTTGTCTACTTTAGTATTTTTTGACATTTGAAAGCTAATAAAATAAAACTGCTTACCAAACACTAACTGAAACTTTTTATAAAAAAAAATGTTTTTATTTTGATTAGCCAAACAGTATATTACTTTCTCTGATATTACTTTTTCTAACAGTGTTTTTTAAAAGCAATTATGAAAACAACACGACAATGCCAAATTAAGCCAATATTGTTTCGAGCAATTAGGACTGACGTCATTGAGTTGTTTGCGTTGTGTGTTCTTGCGCTGCAGAGACTTGAGCTTTAACAGACTTGAAGGCTCACTTCCAACGTCAATTTCACCAAACTTTTTTTACCTGTAAGACTATATCAAGTACACTACATATATACGTAAATATATAGTTCATCGTAAAAGATAAAGACCATTGCTTGAAAATTAATGACATGTTTATCTTTTGGTGAGCATATAAATAGATCTTTGGCAAGAAATAGGTTCACTGGTGCAATCCCTGATTGGATACTTCAGTCAAGTACTGGAACCAGAATGTACGTGTGCTCTGCTCTTGAAATGTGATCCTCTTAGTTTTTTTTTGTTTTTTTGTTTTTTTTAAAGAATTTGCTACAATTATATACTATTGAATTAGGCTAAAATTTATAATAATGGTAAATGGATTAATGAAGATTTATTGTAAATAGAAAAGCTGTAGATCTAGAGGGAAAAAATAGAAATGTCGCAGCTGGCACTATTGATCAAGATTATATACGAACACGTAATTTATGCATTTCGTTGGCCAAGATTACAATGACCTCTCGAAGAACCTTGTAGTGGAGTTACCACAAAACAAACTTATACAACATTGAATTGCAAAACGGAAAAATGTGCACGCCAATGTTCGTACTAGTGTAATAACAAATTTTAATAAAATTAACAACTATGCTTTTTTCATATGACATAAAATAAAGCGACATTTTTTAAGAAAGTATGATAAACTTACTGATGTAAGTCACGTTTATTCAAAGAGTGCACGCTTTATCAAAAATAAGGGCGAGACTTATCATGATAAGTAAGAAGAAAATTTAAGAAATTAGATTTTAAAAACATTATTAGAGGATTGTTGGACCAATAATATTGGTTAATTTAGAAAAGGGTACGTTCTACACAGTATGTTCTTTAATTTTGCAAAATGTGTATATGATAAGTTGTGGTTGTATGTTTCAGGGATCTTTCCTACAATAATTTCTCAACATTGAATTCGCCAGTAGCAGCTGACCTAGATTTGTGAGTGTTGGCAATGATTTGACACATACGATTATATATAGTATATACTATATACATTACTAAGAGCATGAATAAGATAAATAAAAATTAATACATATAATAATCAAAACAGTAATAATTGTTTATTCGCTTTACTAAGACTACTCTCTTATAATTAGGAACTTATTTTCTTGTTGTTGCTGCTCGGTCACCACTGCAGGCACTAAACCACATATGTATGACTACACAATCTTACGAATTCGACTGTATCTACTACACTCATTTCTCACTCTCCTGATGTTTGTTTCTACTTAACCATTATTATCAGGCTTAAGCCCGTTGACATGATGAACTGCTATTTTAATCCAAAGAAAAAGCCAAAATGTAAGTTTTTTCTGATCAACGAATCCGACTACACAACGATCAATGCAGTAAATCTAACTTTGTTTAATCTCATGTGATGATGATCAGTCTCTTCCCTGTATATAAACTCCGGTGGCCAACAAACTCTATTCGACAAGACACACTATGAAGCAGACGACAGCACGTCAAATTTTTACGTTAGCCCGGAGAAGAACTGGGCCTATAGCATCTCCGGAGACTTCCTCGCAGTAACTGCAAATTCAAGTGATTATACTCAGATAGTTCCCTGTAAAATCTCAAACTCTGCCGCGAGCGTATACGAAGATGCTCGTCTCTCGCCCGTCTCTCTCAATTACTATGGTTTTAGTCTCCATCCTGGTCGGTATAACGTGACGCTTCACTTTGCGGAAATTGTGTACGTAGAAGACGATGAGTATAACCAATTACGGAAACGCGTCTTTGATATTTATATTCAGGCAACAAGTTATATCTCAAATATATTTGTTGGTGGGTATTTGTAATTGGCACAAATGCCCCCCATACTTTTACTTTGACAGCGCACATACCTTATTTGAGGCTATCATCTTAACTAATTTTCGAGAATTGAACAATCCAAGCTTCACAGTAGTCTTAAAATTTATCTTTCTTGGTAAGCAATTGACGAAATACCCTTGAGTACCAGGTCGCAATATGCCACTTTTTTAAAGAATGTGTTAACGCTGTTTTTCGGATCAACGTGAAAAGCGGCCCTAAACTCCGTTTTGAGCCGGGCCCAATGATTGTGTGATAGTCAGAAGGGCTTGATGCTTCTTTCTTCGCCTTTGATGGGCCGAAAGTCGCTTCCGGAAAAATCCGCCTCCGTTTCCGCTCCTGAAAAGAGAGTAAAAAACGTAAACCCCCGAGGAAGGCAGAGGGGACCTCTGTCGCTCGCTGCGATGCTCAACATTAGTCAAGTATTGTAGGATCGGGAATTAAGTTTGGCGAGCATAGGTTTTTTTGTCTTGAGAAAGCTTACCGAATGAGGAGGGGGCTCTCTCCCGTATTTATAGAGAGTAGGTGAATGCCTTGCGCAACCCCTAAGGACACGTCTTTCGTTTTAGGGGTCGTAGCGACCCCTAAAGGCGCGGTTTATTTTTTAGGGTAGCGACCCCTAATTAAGGCATGTTTTATTTATAAGGGGTTGCAGCAACCTAATTAGAGGTCGTAATGACGCTAAAAGCATGTTTTTTGGAATAAATCCCGCGTAGTAGTTCCGAGTCGGAATTGAGTTGACTTTATCGGGCGGGTCTCATTAACTTTTCCGAGCCAGGTCCGAGTTGACTTTTCCGGAGCAGATCCGGATTGATTTGGTGGGCCTTTGGCATATAAGCCTTTTAATACATTTATTGCATTTATTGGGCCTGACCTTATTTTAGTCTTTGAAAAATACCCATAAGTAACATGTATGAGATATTGTTTCCATAAATTAGCGCCAACAAGCAAAGTTAAAACTTAGAAGTGCGAACTAATCTTGGAATCGATTATCATGATAAGGTTTCAAACTTTACAGGGCGATCCCAAAAGGAAGGATTACAACATCAAAGATGAGGCTTCGGCTGATAGTAGAGCAACCAACGTAAGCTTCGAAATAGAACTTGCCGAGGATCATCGTCTACTGGACATTCATTTGTACTGGAGGGGTAAAGGGTCTTTTGCCAACTCACCGGCTTTCAACGGACCTCTCATATCAGCGGTTTCCGTCGATCCTTGTAAGAAACGATACTAACATTGGTCTTTCTTCATGTCTCTTAATTAATTATCACGTAAATATTTGTTGGGTATCCCTCCTATTTGGAGGCCCAACAATGTGGGTTATTTTTGACCCATTGATTCATGTACCCGGCCCATGAAGCCTAGGTCATAAATGACTTAGATGAGATGAAGAAATACAAGAGTGAAGGAGTGAGAGTAAACAAGAGAAAGAGAAAGAGAGCAAATTCGCGGTTTCCGCCCAGTTTCGTCGACCCTCAGGAAAATCGTCATTGCGCACTCGTTCACCGTTGGATCGTCGTGATTTTTGGACAGAACGTTCCTAAGACATAGAGGTACGTTCTGAACGGTGGAGATGTGGTTTGGATATTTCTAGGTCGGTCTGAAGAGTGGAAACCAGAGGCTGTTTTGTGGGAACGTTTTTTCACAAATTCTTCTCTTGCTTGTTTGTTGTAATCCGAGATTGGTGTTCGATCTTGATGATGATGATGTATGCCTCTAGTTTTATCTAGGGAAGACTTCGTTTGTACCTCACTCTTGATTATAGTGGATTTTAAGCGGCCTACGGGTCCCGTGGTTTTTTACTCCGTTTTGGGGGTTTTTCCACGCTAAAATTGTCTCGTGTTCGTGGTTGTGTTTCGATTATTATCGCCTTCATATTTCAGCGGCTATTGGGAGATATTGAGATTCCGTTGCGTTGCGCTTTCTCCCAACAAAGTGGTATCAGAGCCGTGGTTTGATTTTGTGCGACTATGGAGGCGAACACGTCACGAATGGAGAGTTTGAACGGTTCCAATTACAATGTTTGGAAAGGGAAAATGGAAGACTTGCTCTTTGTCAAGAATTTCCACTTGCCGGTTTTCTCTACCGAGAAACCCGAAGGAAAAAGTGATGAAGAATGGAATTTGTTGCATCGACAAGTTTGTGGGTACATTCGACAATGGGTGGAGGACAATGTTCGGAACCATGTGGTTAGTGAAACTCGTGCTAACATCCTTTGGAGGAAGCTTGACGAGCTTTATGCACGGAAGACCGGGAATAACAAGATGTTCTTGCTCAAGCAAATGATAGCCTTGAAGTATCATGACGGTACGCCAATAACCGATCACTTGAATAACTTCCAAGGAATTATGAACCAAATGGCGACGATGAATCTTAGATTGGATGATGAGATTCAAGGTTTGTGGCTTCTTGGTACTTTGCCGAACTCGTGGGAGACGTTTAGGATGTCGTTGTCTAATTCCGCTCCGGATGGTATTATGTCGATGGATTTGGCTAAGAGTAGCATTTTGAATGAAGATATGAGAAGAAAGTCTCAAGGCTCCTCTTCACATTCCGAGGTATTGGTTACCGAGTCGAGGGGGAGAAATCATGCACGGGGTTCAAATAACCGTGGTGCATCACGAGGAGCGTCGCGTGGAGGTTCAAATAGATGGGCTAATGTTGAGTGCCATCATTGTGGCTTGAAAGGCCACATTAGAAAGTATTGCCGGAAGTTGAGAAATGAAGGCAAGGGAAAGAAGATCAACCACAACAACAACGATGTCAAGAAAGAAGGTAACAATAATGAAAATGTTGCTATTGTTGATGATTTCTTTGTCGTTTGTGATGATTATGAAGAAAGTGTCAATTTATCTCGCGATGAGACGAGTTGGGTGGTTGATAGTGGTGCTTCTTCGCACGGGACTTCACGACGCGATATTTACTCCACTTATAAGGCCGGTGATTTTGGTATTGTCGGCATGGGTAACAAGGGATACTCAAAAGTTATTGGAATTGGAGATGTATGTGTTGAAACTAGTAATGGCACTTCTCTAGTTCTCAAAGATGTGAAGCATGTTCCGGACCTTCGGTTCAATCTCTTGTCGGTTTCAAAATTGGATGATGAAGGTTATGGCAACTCTTTCGTGGAAAATGAATGGAAGCTAAAGAAAGGCTCAATGGTGATTGCAAGAGGAAAAAGACGCTCAAATTTGTATGTCGCGCAATTTGGGAGTTCTAAATGCTATGTCAACACTTGCGAGGATGAAAGTTCTTCCGAACTATGGCACAAACGTTTGGGTCACATGAGTGAGAAAGGTTTGAGAATCTTGGTGAAGAAGAATGCACTATTTGGAGTTTCCAACGCAAAGTTGAAGAGATGCTCGCATTGTTTGGCGGGAAAGCAAAGGCGCGTATCGTTTCGGTCTTTTGAACCAAAGAGAAAGTCACAAGTGTTAGACTTGGTACATTCCGATGTTTGTGGGCCGATGAAGACACGGTCCCTTGGCGGTGCTTATTACTTTGTGACTTTTATCGACGATTACTCTCGGAAAGTTTGGGCTTACACCTTGAAGACAAAAGATCAAGTGTTAGATACCTTCAAGTCGTTTCAAGCGTCGGTTGAACGAGAAACGGGGAAAAAGCTCAAGTGCGTCCGAACGGATAACGGGGGAGAATACATCGGTCCTTTCGATGAATATTGCCGAGAGCAAGGTATACGTCACCAAAAGTCTCCTCCGAAGACACCGCAATTGAATGGGTTGGCCGAAAGAATTAATAGAACTTTGGTTGAAAGAATGAGATGCTTGCTTTCTCAATCAAAGTTGCCGAAGTATTTTTGGGGCGAAGCATTGAGTACGATTGTACATGTGCTAAATCTCACACCTTGTGTGCCTTTGAAGTTTGATGTTCCGAGCCGTGTTTGGAGTGGTAAAGATGTCACGTACGACCATCTTCGAGTGTTTGGGTGCATGGCATATGTGCACGTTCCGAAGGATGAGAGGTCGAAGTTGGATGACAAGACCAAGAAATGTATATTCGTTGGTTATGGGCTCGATGAGTTTGGATATCGTTTCTTTGATCCGGTTTCAAGAAAGCTTGTTCGTAGTCGTGATGTTGTATTCATGGAAGATTACACCATTGAAGATATCGACAAAGTTGAGAAAGAAGTTCCAACCTTTGAAGACGACGAATTAGTTGATGCGGAACCAACTAATCTTGCTCCCACCCCGACCGTTGTCGAAGATGTGCAAATTGAAAATCAAGGTATGGATTTACATGTTAATCATTTAAATCCTAATGATTTTGTTGATGTTGAAAATGAGGTTAGCCATGAAGATGAAAGTGAGCAACCTTCTAATGAGTTGAGGCGGTCCACTCGTGTTAGACATCCTTCCGTTCGATACCCCTCGAACGAATATGTCTTTCTCACCGATGACGGAGAACCCGAAAGCTTTGAAGAAGCTTTGGATGACGAAAACAAAAAGGAGTGGATGGATGCCATGGAAGATGAGATGCAATCGCTTCGTGAGAATAACACTTTTGAATTGGTGAAGTTACCAAAGGGTAAAAAGGTGTTAAAGAATCGATGGATTTATCGTGTGAAGCAAGGCGAAAGCACTTTGCAAAAACGGTTCAAGGCTCGCTTGGTGGTAAAGGGCTTTAGTCAAAGAAAAGGCATTGACTTTAGCGAGATTTTTGCTCCCGTGGTGAAGATGCAATCCATTCGGGTAGTTCTTGGGCTAGCCGCTAGCCTTGATTTGGAAGTTGAGCAAATGGACGTGAAGACGGCTTTTCTTCACGGTGATTTACATGAAGAGATTTACATGGAGCAACCGGAGGGTTTTCGAGAAAATGGTAAAGAAGACTATGTTTGCAAATTGGTAAAGAGTCTTTACGGTTTGAAACAAGCACCACGACAATGGTACAAAAAGTTTAACTCGGTGATGGTTAAACATGGCTACAAGATGACAAATGCCGATCATTGTGTGTTTGTGCGCAATTTCTCCGATGGTGATTTCATTATCCTTTTGCTCTATGTTGACGATATGCTTATTGTCGGAAAGAACATTGCTCGGATTGAAGAGTTGAAGAAGACTTTGAGTGAGTCTTTTGCGATGAAGGATTTGGGACAAGCGAAAAAGATCCTTGGAATTGAGATGTTTCGTCATCGAGAGGCGAGGAAGTTGTACTTGTCTCAAGAATCATACATCGAGAAAGTTCTTCGGCGTTTCAAGATGGATGAAGCAAAAGCGGTGAGCATTCCGCTTGCTTCTCATTTCAAGCTTAGCCACCAACAATGTCCATCTACCGATGGTGAAAAGTCAAGTATGAAGAACGTTCCATACTCGTCGGCGGTTGGTAGTTTGATGTACGCCATGGTTTGTACGAGGCCGGATATTGCCCACGCCGTGGGAATGGTGAGTCGTTATCTCTCAAATCCGGGAAGACATCATTGGGAGGCCGTGAAGTGGGTTATGAGATATCTCCGGGGGACTTCGAATTTGAGACTAGCTTTGGGATGCGAGAAGCCTACGTTAGTTGGTTATACGGATTCGGATCTAGCCGGAAGCTTGGATGATCGAAAATCTACTTCGGGGCATATGGTGACTTTTGCCGGGGGAGCCGTGGCATGGCAATCGAAGTTGCAAAAGTGTGTTGCACTCTCTACTACCGAGGCCGAGTTCATTGCCGCCGTTGAAGCGGCGAAAGATTTGTTGTGGTTGAGGAAATTTACAATGAAGCTTGGGGTCAAACAAGAAAAATATGTCTTGTTTTGTGATAATCAAAGCGCCATTCATTTAGCGAAGAACTCATCGTTTCACTCAAGGTCGAAGCACATTGATGTTCGTTATCATTGGATCCGTGACGCATTGGATTCTAAGTTGATGGAGCTCGAGAAGATTCACACCGATGACAATGGTTCCGATATGTTGACAAAGGTTTTGCCGAGAGGGAAGTTTGAGTTTTGTCGCTCGGTCGCCGGGTTGACATTGCCCTCCAACTAGTCGGTCGGGGGAGTTTGTTGGGTATCCCTCCTATTTGGAGGCCCAACAATGTGGGTTATTTTTGACCCATTGATTCATGTACCCGGCCCATGAAGCCTAGGTCATAAATGACTTAGATGAGATGAAGAAATACAAGAGTGAAGGAGTGAGAGTAAACAAGAGAAAGAGAAAGAGAGCAAATTCGCGGTTTCCGCCCAGTTTCGTCGACCCTCAGGAAAATCGTCATTGCGCACTCGTTCACCGTTGGATCGTCGTGATTTTTGGACAGAACGTTCCTAAGACATAGAGGTACGTTCTGAACGGTGGAGATGTGGTTTGGATATTTCTAGGTCGGTCTGAAGAGTGGAAACCAGAGGCTGTTTTGTGGGAACGTTTTTTCACAAATTCTTCTCTTGCTTGTTTGTTGTAATCCGAGATTGGTGTTCGATCTTGATGATGATGATGTATGCCTCTAGTTTTATCTAGGGAAGACTTCGTTTGTACCTCACTCTTGATTATAGTGGATTTTAAGCGGCCTACGGGTCCCGTGGTTTTTTACTCCGTTTTGGGGGTTTTTCCACGCTAAAATTGTCTCGTGTTCGTGGTTGTGTTTCGATTATTATCGCCTTCATATTTCAGCGGCTATTGGGAGATATTGAGATTCCGTTGCGTTGCGCTTTCTCCCAACAATATTCTGCAACAATCGCGGCTTATTATCTGACATGGGATTAACTGCTTCAGTATTCAACGTTAGCGACGGATTCACCCCGTGGCAGATAGCGCTGATCGCCGTGGCTTCACTGGTTTTCGCCCTGCTGCTCTTTTTGGCTTTGGCGTGGTCAATGGGATGGTTGGACAAAGAGTTACTAGGTATATATATACACTAAGATATCCGTAATTAAATAATCTCGATTAAATTATATTCTTGTCCGATATCGACTCAGGACCAACGAGTTAAATTTAGAACCTGCTAAACTTATAAGATAATATTTTGAAGACAATTATATAAGTCTAACACGTGATATGAAAATTGATAATTTAATATAATAAAAAAATAACATTACATAAACAATTACAAAATCATTATAAATAAAATATAACATTACATAAAACATGTCGTAATAAATCAGCATTTAATATTTATACCTATATATGTGTGTTTATATTATGGGTATTAACTAGAGTCTCTGTTCTACACTTATTAAATAGAATTGGATTGATCGCGGCATAAATACCAAAATTCTTACAAATTATAACATTAAATACTAACTTTTTTCGTGGCATAAATATCAAAAGCCTCAATTTGTCAGTCAATGCCATGTGGCATCCAGTTGACCGCCACATGGCATTGCCACATCATTTTTAATGCCACTTGGATGACACGTGGCATTTTTATATCTTATATTTTTTAAAGAATATTTTTTAATATTTTTAATATATTTTTTGGAAAAATATTTTTTTAAGTTTTTCTTAAATGATTATTGAATATAAATTATTAAATATTTTTATTTATAATAATCTCAATACCGAGGAACTAAAATAGAGTTTCGGGTAATAAAGCTTTGAGAAGTAGCACAACAAATCCGGATGGTGTTGTAATTTGTTCATAACCTCAAACCTAATTTTTTTACCCATAATTCAAATAACCCGAATTAAAATACCTAAAATAAAATAGACGAAATGCCAAAATTACTCGGAATCCAAAAACACTAAAATAAAATACTCGGATTAAAGTAATTAGGTGTTTTTTATTTTCAGGTAAAAAAATTTTGGGTGCTGAGTATACAGAGTTCCGGTTATGGTTCTAAATTTTTTGTTACCCGGACCCCATTCTAGTTTCCCGTGTATTCGGGTATTTGTGTATCCGGGTATTCTTGAATTTTATCACTTGAATTTTTTTTGATAGTTTATATCCGGGTATATGGAGTTTTGGTTAATGTCCTCAAAATTTTATCACCCGGATTCCAATTCTAGTTCCTCGGTATTGAAATTATTATAATAATAATAAACCTATATCCAAGTGATCAAATTTTGAGAACCAAAACCCAAACTCTAAATACACAAAGCCGAATTTTTTCTTACCCGGAATTCAACCAAGTATTTTGAGTCCAGTATTATATTTCTTAGATTTTTTATAAAATTATTTACAAGTACTTTATTTCGATAATGGGAAACTAGAATGAGGTCCATGTAACAAAATTTTTAGAACCATAACCAGAACTCCTTATACTCGGCAACCGAATTTTTTTTCCTGAAAATAAAAATAATCCGACTATTTTATTTTAAGTGTTTTCGGATTCCGAATATATTTTGTATTTTTTGGGTATTTTATTTAAGGAATTTTAATGTATTTTAATCCGGGTTATTTGAATTACGGGTTAAAAAAATTAGGTTCAAAAAATACCACGGCATCCGGATTTGTTATGCCAATTCTCAAAGCTTCATTACCCGAAACTCCATTTTAGTTCCTCGGTATTGAGATTATTATATTAAAAAATATTAATAATTTGTTTAAAAATCATTTAAGAAAATCATAAAAAATATTTTTCCTAAAAATATATTTACAAAAATTAAAAAATATTCTTTAAAATTTAATTTTAAAAAAATATATATAAATGCCACGTGGTATTAAAAATGATGTGGCAATAATGCCATGTGGCGGTCAACTAGATGCCACATGCCATTGACCGACAAAATGAGACTTTTGGTTTTTATGCCCCGAAATAATAAAGATTTGGTATTCAATGTTACAATTTGTAAGAATTTTGGTATTTATGCCGCGATTAACCCAATAGAATTAATGTATACAATATCTACCCTAACTAGACTTGCATTGTTTTATTATTTCTCTGATGAACACAATTATTATTCTTTATTTAATATTGATGGTACATGTATTATTCTTTACATATATGTAAAGGGGGCACTCATTTGAGTCCCATGAGGGTTTGAACCTGTGACCTCTTGAATAGAGGAATAGTGGATTTACCGCTTGGCCAAGCTTCCTTGGTTTAATACAATATAACTTCTAACATTATAATTTTACAAAGAGGGGTTGTTTATTAATATTTATGATTCTATAATTAATAAACATGATTAATTAATATTTTACTAACTTATGTATATATTAATATATTTTTAATTTACATATTAATTAATAATTCAATAATATAGTAAATTTTGACGGTCCCAACAATATAAATTTATAGATGTTACGTGGGATATATATATATATATCCATTTGACTTTTATAATAAACAATTATAATCACATTTTTACTAAAACATACTCGTACGTTTGGACAGTACAAGTAAAAATAGGTGATTATTTAGAGGGCGATGTGAGGAAACACAAAGAAGTTAAAGTGAAAAAGATAGTCAAAGAAACCAAAAACTTTTGCGAAGGCCAGATTGGAAAGGAGGGATCTCTGGGTTCAGTATACAAGGTAATTGCTTTAAAATTCGTTCGCATTATTGAAACTCTTTTGTTTCTAATTTGTGTAAAAAAAAAAAAAAAAAACATATTGACCCTTATAACCCCAGGCAAAAGTTGGGAAGACACCAGATATCATTGTGGCAGTGAAAAAACTCCGCCCGGAACTAAAAGGGAAATTCCGCGACACGATCGGGAAGGAAATCGGTCATCTGATAACGTTGAAACACGACAACGTTATTAAACTGTGGGATTATCACATCGGAGACAAGCATCAATTGCTAATCTATGAATACATGGAAAAAGAGTCCCTTGATAAAGCCTTATTTGGTGAGAATTCCATGTTCCATTTTATTCAATTGCGCAACTAAAAGATTGCAAATACACAAATATATGAACTTGTAAGATGTGTAATTGGATTTAAACCAGTGTTTTAAAAATTTCTGTAGTCGCTGGAAAACCGTTTACCCCGCAGTGGTGGTAGGTAAATATATCAAGATAAGCGGTTTTATGTCAACTAATCTGTATATTGTATGTTAAAATAAGAAGTTATATAGCTTAAAGGGCAGACTCAAGTTCGAGTGCGTGGCCACAAATTATAAACTTAGATTAATAAATAAGTCTCTAGAATTTTCTAGTAATATATTGAGTGTCTTAGTATTTGGTAGTTTTTTAGGGTTAATGACGGCGAAAATACTTAAAGTTTGGTCAAAGAACTTCTTGTGTATCCAAAGTTTAAAAGTAGTGGCAAAAGTACCCAAAGTCATATTTAGGGCGTTGACCACTCCATTCTAGTAGCGCACTTAACTTACATGTTAACACTGGCCACGTGGACAAACGTGGGTTGCTGGCATAGCAAGTTTTTGCCACGTGGATGAGCCCACATCAGCCTCGTTTACGATAAAACAACGAATTAAACCCCTAATTGGGCTCGTCCACGTGGCAAAAAATTGTTATGTCAGCAACCCACGTTTGTCCACGTGGCCAGAGTTGACGGGTAAGTTAACTGCGTTACGAGAATGGAGTGGTCAACTCCCCAAATGCGACTTTGGGTACTTTTCCCACCACTTTTAAACTTTGGGTACACGAGGGGTTTTTTGACCAAACATTGAGTATTTTTGCCGTCATTAACCCTTTTTTTATGTCTTAGAAGTTCTAGATTAGTAGTCTTCCATTTCCAAGAAGTTTTAGAAAACTCTACTAAGTTCTAAAGTTATCATGTAATATCTATAATTACTATATAGTATCTAGAAGTCTCCATGTAAATCAATAAATAGAGAGTTCCACCCACCATTTTGTAACCAAGCCAAGAATTGATCAATATAATTCAAGTCTATTTCTCTCCCATCAAATTTCCATCTTCTCCAAAATAGTTTTGTAACCTTTATTTTCATAATTTGTAGTTATAATATGTAAACATAACTAATATTATTATTTTATACAATACTCGCTGACTATCTGTTAACCCGTGAAATCTGATTTGTAAATATCTTGTCATTGAGTTCGGTGATTATGAGAAACTTGTCCGTAAACCCATGACCGATATCGATACTGAGTTTTATTGTCAATTACAGAGAAGCATCTGGAAAAAATACTTTGGGAAAATAGAATGAGCATCTGCATGGGTATAGCCACCGGTTTGAAGTATCTGCATGACACTAAGATTGTTCATGGCAAGATCAAGGCTGCCAATATTCTTCTTGATGGAAAATATAATCCCAAGCTATCCGACTTCGGAATGGCAAGTGTTTACTCCGATGACGTCGATCACTTTAATGCCATAAGAAAAGAAGATCGAAGGTGAGTAATCGACTTTCATACACAGGGGCTTCAAGAGTTTTTGTTATTAGTGTTTTTTTTTCAAAAAATTTTGGTGTCACGAGGATACAAGTTCATATACTCTGCTTCCTGGTCTAGTACTGATGCCTAAAATACTTATAAGAAACAATGATCATTCACGAGTACACTAAATCAACATGTATCAAAGGTTAATAGATCGGTGATTGAGTACTTGAAGCTGTATCCTTGAAGGACATGACTCAAGACTTACAGTCCATACACTAGTCCACAGCATAAAAAAATAAATAAAAATAAAAACATTCATGAGATCTATCTCCAAGAAGTTGCATTTCTAGTGCGTTACGTAGGACTAATGAGCCTTATGTGAAGTGACTTGGAAATGAACTTTTGTGAATTATATTGTTATTTTAGCCTTTACTAATTGAATTACATATTGTCTTATTTTAACAGAGATTACTTTGCGCGCGAGTATTTTCAAGGTGACAAGGCGACGGTCGAGACCGATATCTATAGTTTGGGGGTGCTCCTAATCGAGATCGTAGCCGGGAGAAGAAACAAAGAGGCCAGGGCAGGAAAAGAGACCAAAGAGCTTGTAAACGAGGTAATAATCTGGGATACACAGTATTGTTTTAGCGCTTTAAGCAATGTTTTTCCCAGGATTTTGAAGTTGTTGAGAACAATGCAGGTCCGCGAGCATTTCGATAATGACGGAGTACACATCAAAAACCTTATTGATGAGAATTTCAAAAATGATGGTATCGAGGAACAAGCTACGGAAATTTTAAAGATAGCGGTTTGTTGTACGAAACAGGCGCCAAATCTGAGGCCAAACATATCGAAAGTCGTCACAGATCTTGAGCAGGCCTGCCGAAAGGCTGCGAACGACAAATCGCTCGTCAAAGTGCCATCTCCGAGCGGTGAAGGATCGGGAATTCAGAAGGCCTAAAAGATTATCGGAGCGTATCAATCATGTATCTATGTCTATACATGTCTTTATATGTTTGTGTGTGGTGTGAAAATACATAACTATGTGTGAATCATGATGTGTGGTTGAGATTTGTGTGTGCGAAGTGATGGTTCGATTTTAGAAGTTTATTGATTGGTAACCGCGGGTTTATCGAAGTATATTCCATAATAATTTGGTTTATCGTTATTGTTCAATACTAATCAACGGTTATTGATGGATATATGAATTTTTTAATAAATTATAAGAATATATTAATTTATATAAATAGTATTCATATATATAGTATACTAAAATTTTAAATTGATATTTTGATAAAATTAAACACGGTGTTGTATTTTAGCCAAGGTTCGACTTTTCGATGATAATCGTCGATTATCAGCGATTTTCGGTCTTACCGGTAGTTACCGGTAAATAATCGACCAAACTAGTTATCATTTTGAAAGGCTTTTGGCGATAATTGCGATAATCGATAAGCTTTTTTCCAAGCCATTTTTGTTTTTCTCAGTGTAAAATTAAAGTACTTTTCGGTCAAATTAAAAAAAAAAACAAAAAAGGAGTATAAATACTCGATTTATGCCGATTCTTGCCTAAACCCTAGCTTCTCGCCCTTTTTCGCCACCCTCACGCCAAATCCTGTAGCTTTCGGTGATTATCGAAATGGTAAGTTCTTCTTTTTTCGATTCTTTCTCTGATTTTCAATGATTAATCGGCAAGAGGCAAAAGTTTGTAAAGTTTTGATTTAGGCATTTTTTACCGAATTTCTTCAAATTTTTTGAACTTTTTGGTAGATTTATGACTTATAATGATAGATCTATATGAATCATGCATTTGTTCTTTGATATTTACTCATTTTCACGATTTTGAGAAAATTTGCATGAGTTCAAAACTTAAGAGTTAGTTTCTCATATGATTTATGCTTAGAAATGGGTAAAGATTGGTACTTTTGTGATTTTGAGTTGGTTTTTTTTTTTTTGGGCATTCTTTTGAATATATCTTGATGAAAACTTGTTTTGATGACTTAGTTTGTAATTATTGTGTTAAATTTAGAGGAAATTCGGATATTTATGCTTGTTAGGCAAAAGTATACAAAGTTTTAAATTTTGAAATTTGATAAAAAAAAACATAGATATTTTTTGATGATTTAATGTTTTTATAGGCTTTAAAAGATTGTATTTAGTAAGAAATATGAGTTTGTGAGGCTTTGAGGTCTTGAATTTCAAGATTACAATATTTTTTTTTGGGTTTTTTTTTATGTAAAAGTATAGAAATTCACATTTTTTTTTATTTTGAAGTAATTTAATCAAATTTTTTTATGTTTCTCTTTCATTAATAAGTTATTGAAATATTAATTTCTGATTTTGGTGATTTTTTTTTTACAAATTTGAGCTTAAATTCGATTTTCTTATAATTGCGGCAAAAGTATTCTAAGTTGATTTTTTTTTATTTGTGAGGTAATTTACTCATTTTTTGAGTGTTTTCATTGATTAAATATTTTTTGAAATAATAATCTGATATTTTGGTGTAATTTATTTTCAGATTCGACGATAATTCGGCTATTCTCATAATTGTGGCAAAAGTCTTTAAGTTTATTGTTTTTTATTTCAAAGGTAATCTAGTGACTTTTCATGTTGTTAGCTTTTATTAAATAAAGTCGTCACAGATCTTGAGCAAGCCTGCCGAAAGGCTGCGAACGAAAAATCGCTCGTCAAAGTGCCATCTCTGAGCGGTGAAGGATCGGGAATTCAGAAGGCCTAAAAGATTATCGTAGCGTATCAATCATGTTTTGTGGCAAAAGTACCTATTTTGCCATTTGTCTTCCTACTTTTAACTATTCTCATAATTCTTCTTGTTATTTAGGTTTAAGATGAGTAAAGACAACGTTGCGAGGGAGCATTGCACTCCATATTAGGGTCCGAGCAACAACACGGACTTCAAGTGCAATTATTGCGGGAAGGAGATCAGAGGTGGCGGAATCCCAAGAATGAAACAACATTTGGCCAGCACGGATAAGAACAAAAATGTCGCGCAAGAGATCGTACGCACTTCGAACGTTCATGGCTTGTTTTGGAATAAATATCTGAAGATGCATCTAGAAGCGAGTGGTGCCAGCGGTGTTATGGAAGCCCATAGGAGATCGTCGTTTTTTTGAGGTCGGAGAAGTTGGTCTGAGACTCTGAGTATTAATTATCTATTATCTATCCATTATGTGTTTGAGTTTTTAGACTGTGTTTGATAGTTGAGATTTGTGAGACTATGTTTTATTAGTGTTTTAGATTGGAGACTTGTGATGGAATTATATGTGTGTATGACTTTATTTACATATGTTTTGAGGTATGATATTGTAAAAAATATTTTATAAGTTTTCCGTCAAAAAGTATCGAAAAATGTCGATAATCCTTCGATAATCATCGAAAAGTATCGGTAATCGGTAAGCTACAGTATTAGAAGTTTTCTGTCGATTAATCGATAAGCTATCGATTAATCCGTCGAAAACGACAAGCAATTTATGGACAAATTCGATAAGTTAAACCTTGATTTTAGCTACTGAAAATAGAATTTGATTACACGCCGCCTCACTTTACTAAGAGACTTTTATCACACGTTGACTTGAAATTTATATGCATCCGCTCTTGATCAATAAAAAAAAATATAGAATTTAAGCAGCATAGTTATTTAACGGGGTTATATTTCAAATATCTATGCTAAATTATCGATATCTCGTGCGTTTTATGTCCAAATCGTACGACCCATTGTGTTCGTAAGGATAAATAAACTATCAATAGCCTCTAATTTAACGGGTTAAAGAAACAGCCTATCTTTCAAGTGAGGACAAGTATTATCAAGCTCTTAATAAATTTTAGTAAGAAAATTGTATAGTTATAAATAGATATTTCGTATTTTTAGAATGTACAATTCAAATTTTTTATAAATGTTTAAAATGTACAATTCAAATTTTTTATAAAATAAATAAATAAAAATAAAGATATTTGCAATGAAATTACTACGAGGTGTCTCATTGTACTTGGTATATTTTAAATTTTATTTTCTTGTGGCCAAAATTCTAGAAAATAAGAAGATAATTCTAAGTTTTTAGAATTTACAGTTGGGAATTTTTTTAATTTCTTAAAACCTTTGTCAAGATAAAAATAATATTTAAGACTTACAGCAAGTATTTTGTTGGTTTTTGAAAAAAATTTGCCACAGTAAAATGAAATTTAAAATATACTGCGTACAAAGAGATCTTTATAATACTTTTGCCGCAATATCCGATAAAAATTATATAGAGATAGTTTATTGAATTTCTCGAATACAATCGGTGAGAGAGAATCGGGAATGGGGCCCACCAGGAGAAACGAGAGGCGAAGAGCGAGATGAAGCGAGACGAAGAAGCCACACGATTCGCTTCCTCATATCCTCGCTCTGCTCTGAAGCCCCGCTCTGTGTGTCTGCGAGCTCTACATTCGCATGACAATGTTGCCCCTCTACTCCGCCACGCGCTCATGCTCTTCTTCCCATTCCCAGGTCTCCTCTTCTTCTCCCATTCCCATTCCTCGTCTTCCATTCGCTCTTTTCTCGGATTCAACTCCTTTCAATTTCCGCAGATTGTGGCTCACGGAGGGTCGCGACCCAAGGAGAGCAAGGTCAGATGCGTTCTGGACCAGCGCTTCAATGGAGGCGCTTTCAGGTCCCAAGCTAGTGCCACTACCAAGTCTCTCTACTCTAATTTTGTCAAAGGTGCGGAGAATTCGGTCACGGATTCCCATTTGTGGAGCTCCTCAACTGGAGAAGCGTCCACGAATCAGCCATTAGGAGGCGCTGAGCTCAAGTTCGTCGAGTTTTCGAACCTGCCTGATCAGCTTAACGAAAGCTCGGATGTTCCTGAAGCTCTCAATCCCGAAACTGTTGCATCGTATGCGACATCAAGTTTCGAAGAATTTGTCTCTGAGGTTAGAAATTCCTTCAACGACTCCATTGATAAAGGCCAAAACGCGGTGAAAGGCGCAGTCGAGAGCGTCCATTCGTCGATAGACTCCGTTTTCAGAAGCGTTAACGAGGCAGTGGATCAAGCTGTTGGCAAGACATTCTCTGCTGTTGATCAGTCGGGAGAATTAGCCGGTAACAAAGTTGCGAATTTGTCGAGCGACGTGAAGGAAACTGCCGGTAAAGCGGCGATGCTCGCCGTTGATATACTGAGGAATACCATCGTGGCAGTGGAGAATTCAGTAGCGTACGGCGCTTCCTTTGCCGTGTATATGTATCAATCTGCGAAACAGTCTCTTCCTATGGAAATAAGGGACACTCTTAATTTATCTGAAGAGAAAGCCAATGAAATCTTGAGTCCTGTCAAGATTGTTCTTCAGAAGGTAGTTGTTTTACTTGAGATTTTTTGGAGTTTGTATTATATTATACATTGAGTTCTTAATTTGTATGCTTATTTTTCTGATAATGAGCAGGTTTACGTCACGGTCGAGGGGCTCGAAGGAAGTCTTGGCTTAGACCCGACGGATCCACTCGTCCCGTTCGTGCTTGTCCTCGGCACCTCTGCAACTTTATGGTATGAATTTGAATTTTTTCTTTTCTTTTCCACATTCAAATAGGTCTCTTTTGTTCTTATGTGAGTTGAGAAAAGCTCTAATTTTCACTATACTGTATGAGAAATTCATTTATCATCAGATTTGGTGCAGGGTCTTTTATTGGGTGCTGACGTATGGCGGTTATGCCGGAGATTTGTCTCCTCAATCGACACTGGAGATCTTGTCAGGAAAAGAGAAATCTCTACTCGTTGATGTCAGGCCCGAGGTAAGGAAAATTCATCAATGCTTTTTATATAATAGGGATATACACTACTTTCTTCTCTCCCATGAATTTTTAGTTGTGTAATATTCTATTTCTTTGAAGGCTGTGAGAGAAAGAGACGGTATTCCTGATCTACGAAGAGCAGCTCGGTCTCGCTACACTAGTGTGATTGGACTCGAGGTTGGTCTAAAAATGCCTGTTATTACGATGGATCAGTAAAGGAGAATAAGTGTGATATGCGGATATTCCAGTTCAGTTGGATTTTCATATTTCGTATTTTGTCTTGATATTTTGTAAAATATGTCAGATTGGTAGTTCCCTGAGGAATTCGCTGAAAAATACAAGAGAGCTTGAAGATGCCTTGACTGCAATTGTCATTCGAAACTTGAAGATTTCCCAGGTGAGGAATCTAAGAGCCTTATTCTTCTCTCTGCATATTCGATTCTCAATTACTCCCAGACCCAACAAGGAATCAACTCCTCGAGCTTCAAACTTTCCATGGTTAGAATCTAGTCCTGAATAAAGATGCTCGTGCCGTTCTCTACCATTTGTAGGACATATCCAAGTTCATAATTCTAGACGACGATGGTGCTCGCTCCAAAAGAGTCGCAAGATCCTTGAGAAAACTCGGCGTCAAGGCAAGTGCTTCTTTCTTCAGTCAAATCTTAAACCATTGTTTTTCATCCAGTTTGCTTGTAGTTGGCGAAGAAAAAATAAAAGGTGTAGATTAGTGATCTTTTTTTCTTTAATCATGTTAGCATAATCATATTTACACCGCCATTTCTCAGATAATTTACTGGAAAATTAATTTGATAGGGGTATCACATGTGACAGGAAACTTACTTGGTTGAAGGCGGCTTTCGATCTTGGGCGAAAGAGGGTCTCCGGATTAAGGAACTCAAACCAGAGACAGCTTTGACCATTCTCAATGAGGCATATCATCTGTTCACCTACCAACTTTTGTTACTGGATTTGAACTGACCACTCGTAAATCGTGATTAAAACTTGTATGATTCAGGAAGCTGAAGCTATCCTAGAGGATTTGAAATTCTCTCCGGTACAAATCCTTGGATACGGCCTGGTAATACTTATGTTTTCTCTGAAGTCCAATTTTTACTCGATGGTCACTTTTATTCAAATTAAAATTTATGTGTCTAACTCGTGCAAGTTTGTCGATGATGTTTCATCCGCAGGGATTGATTGTGGCGTCATACGCAGCGCTAGGTATGGATAAATACATTTGCTTGAGCTCTTATCTTAATGATATACATGAATTTGTAACAAATATCTCTAGTTTCTGACAATGCTTGCTATCTTTCTTCCAGAATGGGAGAGTACACTCCAATACATTGCAGTCCTAGGTCTTGCTCAGGTATATACTATGCTCTTACCAATATCTTCTTTTTCTTCTTCTAGTAATAAGCATCAATGTCCCGCACTTAGCTCCCGGGACTTTATTTTGTTGTCACCAATGCTCCTTATACTTTCTAATTGTAGCACATCGCTCCTATGCGTTAAAAGGTAACGAACAATATAAACTTGTGCACAACACATGACTTACTCAAAGGTGTTCTTGTCCATTAACTACGAATACTAGTAATTAATGAGATTGGTATCAACAACTATATTAGAGAAGCATAACAAAATTTATGAAAATACTCTCAAACAAGTCATGCATTGCGGAGAATTTAAAATTTTATGTTATATCTGAACGCGTAGGGAATATGCTATGTTGTGGAAGTATAAGGGGGGCATTGTCCAAAAACTAAAATTTAGGGGGCAACGGCACCAACAAAGTTTACAATTACTCTTTTTGCTCCTTAAAATTTCATACCATTTGTTTTGCACTATTAAATACACTCTTTTCCTCATCTCTTCTGATTTACAATTTCTCCAGACCGTTTTCCGGCGCATTACTTCCTATCAAAGTGCTGAAGATTTCAACAAAGACGTGAGGTAAAAATACTACCCTCAAGATCTCCTCCGAATGTTTAACCTAGTTTCTCTTTCTTAATAGAGGTGTCTTTGTGACGGTTGCGCAGTCAATTGTTGGTTCCTGCAAGATTGGGAGGTCAGGCATTCTCATGGGCCGCTGCAAAACTAGAGACGAATAGGAACGGACTGCCCACGTCTCCATCGTCTTCCGACGTTCAGATCCGGGTCCAGCAGGCGGCCGCCAAACATCAATCCCAGCCGTCCGATGCCGAAGATCGATCATCATCAGAGAAAGTCGATCTTTCCGAGGCGTAGATCTTCAAGTGTAAATTACTCGCGGCTCACAACTATTTACGTGTATGTATAATCAGTTTTGTACATATTTCTTTTGTATCTACAACACTGGCCTTGCTGTACTGAGTTTGAGCTTTGAAGGCCTGAATGTTGTCTACAACATGTTATTGATTGAGGCTCTGCATGAGCTTGACTCATGTTTTGCAAAATATAAATGAAAAAATTAGTTGATTTTTCATTATATACTGAACGGGATAAGCAAAAGTACTCATATATTGTTCAAAATCTAATTTTTATGCTCTTTTTCTTTTTTTGTCGCAACTTGCTATAGGTTTTTATTTTAACATTGTTAATGTCATTCCGCCAAATGACATTAGGCGCATTCTTAAAACAGAACGTGAATACATTTATCACTGACAAAAAATACTTAAATATATGCCGGTTCAATTGACTAAACTTACATACATTTGCTACTACTAATTTACAAGTTAAACCAGAAAACTTAGCCGTGTCGGAAACAATTTAAGTCAACTGTCTGTGTTTTATATTCATAAATCCTTACACGTTTGTAATTGTACCGCTTGACTCAACACTACAGTTACAACTAGCGGAACACGTTAATTACGTATCAATCGCTTTAAATTTTCAATATAAAATAAAAATAAAATAAAATGATCTTGTTAACTGTTTGCTACATATCATTGTATCATAATGTCCATTTTTCATTCTATAATCAACAAAATTTAATGCTAACTTCCCTTTTTAATTTTAATCGAAAAAAAAAATTGTTATCGGTCAATTTTTTCATAAATTAATGATGTCATCAAATTACCAAATACTTTTAATCGCGCATCATACAAATTCATCGAGACCGTGATTTTGATGTCAATATATTCTTATAAATTATAAAAATCGTTAATTTTTTGTTAATTGACTAGTATATAGTTATTCACACAAAAATCATAAAAATGGCTATTGTTACAAATGGTCCTTACGATAAGAGGTATTCTACAAATAATATTTCTGAAAAGAAAAAAAAAAGTATAAATGGTCCTATAATAAAGAGTATAGGTACAAATAAATAAAAATAACAAATAAAAATCATAAAATATATAAAATTATCCCCAAATTTTTGTCTCATAAACCTTTTTTTTTTTTTTTTTTACATTTTTACATCAGCTTTTCTATTTATTTTAACAATGAGAGAGACTAGGGCTGTAACCGGAGCGGATATCCGGTTTTTTTACCTATCCGTATCCGGATCCGGTTCTCCGGATATCCAAAAATCACTATCCGTATCCGGGTCCGGAAATTCCGTTCCGGATATCCGGAAATCCAGATACCTATTTTCAAAACTCGGTTTTATTATCCGAATCCGGTTTTTAAATCCGGATTCGGATATTATCCGGATATCCGGATTTTTATCTGGATCCGATTAAAAAAAAAAGATAAAACTTATTTCTCAACCACCAAAAAAATTGTACATATCTTGTCATTGTCTCAACTCTCTCAACCACCAAAAAATCGTACAAATCTAGTACATATTCTAGTACATATAAAAATAAAAATGCATGAGTAAAAACCCTAAAAAAAAATTAACAAAAAATTAAAAAATTAATATAAACCAGGTTTGAAACTGAATACCGGATATCCGGATTTTAGAATAACAAAATCCGTATCCGAATCCGGTTTAGAATCCGGATCCGGATATCCGTATCCGATCCGTATCCGGAATCCGGATTCGGATTCAGATTTTAAAATCGGATATGGATGCGGATGCGAATTTTTATCCGAATTTTGGGTTTTAATTACACTATTTAATTGACTAAATCATAACATAAAGACCATTTATACGCCTATCAGAAGGACCATTTGCACAAATAATTTTTCATAAGGCCATTTGTACACATAATATATTAGAAGGACCATTTGCACTAATTATTTTTCATAAGACCATTTGTACACATACCCCTCGGCAGAAGGACTATTTGTAACTATAACCTTAAAATTGATATTTTTATTATTTTATAAAATAATGAAGCTAAGTCTACAAAACCTTTTATAAAAATGAAGATTTTGCTAAATCTAAAATAATAAATCTGAAGAAAAAAAAATACATATTAATCATACCAACGATTACGACATTTATTAAGATTCAAATATCTAAATATGAATATCCAAAGTTCCAAACAAACAGACCTAAATAAATCTCCGTATTAATTCCCTCACCCAAACAATAATACAAATTCAGAACAAAAATAAATAAATAAAAAATTCAATTTATGCCCGTCATTTACGCCCAACCGCCACGCTATAAATACCCACCATCGTTTCGCTCACAAAGCAAACTACATTCCTTTCCCCCAAAATCACCACACAATTTCTCTCTCTTCCCTCTCTCTCTCTAGAATCAACGGCCACGATGCGTCCCCAGAGCGTCCTCGCAGTCCTCGCCCTCGCGTCGCTCCTCGCGGCGGCGTCTGCGGCTCTCGGCGGCGGCGGCGCGAAGACCGGCGGGTGGACGCCGATCAAGGATCTGAGCGCCGCGCAGGTGAAGGAGGTGGCGAACTTCGCCGTGTCGGAGTACAACAAGAAATCGAAGGCGGGGCTGAAGTTGAAGAGCATCGTCAAGGGCGAGACGCAGGTCGTCGCCGGCACCAACTACCGCCTGGAGATCGCCGTCGCGCACGGCGGCGGCGCCGAGCGCTACGAGGCCGTGGTGTGGGACAAGCCGTGGGAGCACTTCAGGCGCCTCACCTCCTTCAAGCCCGTCACCAAGTAGGCGTGTAATGTGATCTCAGGATGGTTCGTCCTTGCGTTTAGTGTTCTTGTATTTTGCGTGCTTAGATGTGTATGGATATGGCTATGAATCAGAATAAATAAATGGTTGAGGTTTGCTCTGTTTTTTTTGTTTTTTTTTCAAGAATCGATTTATTTATTTATTGTGTAACTGAATGCGTGGTTATCATCAGCTTGGTTTTGATTTGATCCTTATCTGGGTGGCGAATTCTCCTCGAGAAAAACGAAGAAGACATTTGGACATTACCAGAGTATAGTATGTAGAAATGTCTGAAGTTGATCGAGTATTTGGTCGGCTCGGTTGGTCATTTATCGAGGAGCTTCTGATACTTTGTTTATACGAAGAAGACGAAAATAAAAATTACATGGGTAACAGAAAACTGTGAGTAATAAATAAATGTTTGATAAACTATTAAGAGTAAAAAAAAATCAATAATAAAATAGAAAAATCTATAAATTCGTGGTACTAAGCAATAGGCAAACTTGGTAAAAAAAATAAGGGATAATAGCGGCATAAGTCCTCAACCTTTACTCAACTGGTACGGCATAGCCCTAACCCCATTTAATAGCGGTATAAGTATCAAAAGATGATTTCCGTCCATATTTGACTAACGGAAGTAGTCAACGTTTGCGTGGTCAGCTTCTCGTCAACGTGGACGCCACGTAATCCGACATGTCACCATACACGTCATCAAATTTAATGCAAAATTAATGGCGATGGAGGGATTCGAACCATTGCCCTCACATGTGGGGATTTCGAGCCTCACCACCAGACTATAGTCTTTTACTGATCGTTTAGGGTAAAAGTATGTATATATATAAACAGAATGTATTAATTTATGTAGAAGAAATATTAATTAATAAGTAGCATATTTATTCGATTTATATGCATGGATTTCTCAACCCCGGCTTGGGTTGACTTTCTTGCACCAGGTTTGGTTCGACTTTTTTAGGTCGGGTTTGGTTAACTTTTTTTAAAGTTGTGCTCGTGTTGACTTTTTGGGGCCGGGTGCAGTTGACTTTTTCCTTTCTTTTGTATTTTTTTTTCAGTTGTAACATATTATTACTGCTACACAACACCGTATATAGCTAGTACCTACTACCTTTTACTACAGTTGTAACATATTTAAAGGATGCTCGACAGGTCAACATTAACGTACTTGATGGTTCTGTAAAAGCCTTGGAAAATTGTCTACCTTGTTGTTTACTCAATGAGTCTTTTGATTGTGAAAGATGAACATTACAATCCAACTTCTATCACTGAACGAAGCCTTATCTTATTGTATTATTATTCCACTCGAATCTGGACTAGATTGACACTTAAAATAAATTTAAAGAATTGAGAAAAAAAAAAGTTAAATAATATAAATGATAATACAAGAGCAATTTATTTATGGTTAACTTTAGAATCAGATTCATACACAATATAATAAGTGAGCTCCGGTTATTTTTAAAAATTAAAATTAAAATTAAAAAATTCATTCATACCAGAAAATTGTATCAAGATTAAAAGCATTGTGGGATGTGCAATTATTAATTTCCTAAGTGGATAAACCGATAATACATTAGCCAGATATTATATCGATAAAAAAAGGATATTGCGTGGAAAATGCATTACACGTATTATTAGCTTTTGTGGCTAATCGAGTGATGTTTGATTCGGCACTTCGATTAGCTGGCCACTTAGTCATCTCCACAAAGGCAATGAAAGCATCACCGAACAGTCAAATATTGAAGGGGTAAAACCTCATTAAATTAATATTTAATAAATTAATAATTTTGATAAATTAGTATTTTTAAATGGTCTCTCGATTATAATTAACATGATTAAATTTTTCCTCGATAAAATAATAAAATTCTCATATCCCACAATATAATTTATTGAAGTTTTTATGCATCAAGTATTTGGCTCTAATGGTTCATGTGTTAAAAAAAAAAGTCTTTTTCAAAAATTAATTGAATAGGATTAATCTCTTTATTTTAATTTTGGACTGTATTGGGTTTTCGGTATTCAGTTTCAACTTTAAGCTGATACCGAAGATTTATTTATACCGAATACTTTATTTAATTATTAATTTTTATTTTATTATGAATTATTATAGTGAGAAGGTAATTTTATAATTAAATTTAACCTACTATATAATTCAATTATATTATATATGATGTACTATGTCCTCATTCACGGATAGAGAATCGACGGTTTGTTCTCTTTATTCTTTTGGAGTATTGAGCTGTCAATTGTCGTCCGTCGGAGTTAGCAATAAATGTATTTTATGCATTGTTTCAAATAAAAAATAAAAAGTATGACTGGTGAAGAAAAAATTGTCTAAGATATTTTTTAAATAAATAAATTAAAAGTCTAAGTGGGTCCAAAATCGAATCTCGGACTGAATTCCGATCCTTTTTTTTTTTTTTTGGTACAAACGGTTATGGATATAAAAGTTCTTCTATTTTCAATTTTAAAATAAATTTTTAAAATTTAGGTCATTTTATAAGTAGAGTCGATATTGAAGATCTTGTCGTACACCCTATTGCTACATATAACTTTAATATGGGAATTATTAGAATCAACTGACTCTTATATAAAAAGGTTTTTCCTGAATGCTCATGCATAAATTTCTACAAAATTATAATTACGGACAAATGATCTTAGGCCATATTCACTTTGTATTTTTATCTTATAAAAACCTTCATTTTGTAAAATAACTACATTACACATTTGACATTGTATTTTTGTTCTTATGTAATTATTTTGTTAAATTTTTAATAAATTTTGAAGTTTTGGTATAGTGCCCTTGTATATGAGGGTCAAACAGCTAGAAATTTGGATGTGAAGTGCCAAATTAAGATAAACATACAAAGTGTGTGGTTAAATACGGACAAAATTATATTATTTTTCAATTTATTGAGTCATATTTTCTAAAGTTTATAAAAAAAATAGTGCTTATATTTTTTCTTTTCTATTTAGTATTTGATTTTTTTTTCTACATGAATTATTTGATTTTGTATTTTTATTTTTATTAGACTCCTCAATTAACATGTCAAAAATATAATTTATGTTAAAAATTGAAAGGTACTTATATGTAGAGACAAGAACTAGAAAATCGAGAGCTAAATAAATTGACAAAAACATACAAAACTAAAATATATAATATGTATTCATCTTATAAAAAAATATGAAAAAAATGAAGGAAAACAAAAAAACAAATGAGAGAGTCGATAATATTTATCCTATAATTGATTACACGTTTGGGCCGGGACATTGGTATCATTAAGAAACTTGGTCACTCTACATCTAAAATGAAAATGGGCTCATGGGCTTATAACACACCTGCCCATTCATGTCAAAACAAACCAAAACGGGCTGTCTATTTTAATTTTTTTTTCTTTAATATCTATTTTCCTAAAATTAGACAGCACATGATTCATGCATTTATTTTTGTCACTATTAGATGTAAAGGGGAGGACGCCTTGACCTTAGCAAATTGGCCCATTACTCTTATCCTTCAAAAAAAAAAAATTGGTGGTGTTTTTCAATTTGGTGACTCGTTGAATCTCCAAAGGGCACTATGCATTTGTGAATTTTCGATTGCTCGCATTAATCTCAAAAAATGCATAACAAGCAAGAGCACATGGTAGCCAATTGGCCCCATTCAAAACATGTGTGGCCATCGAAGTCATAGATGATTATTAAGAGACGCTTTCAATAAGTGAGGAAATATGATCTTGAAAACTAGGACATGTAATTAATTTGATGTCTCAAACTTTGACGTGAGAAACATCATGGACCATTCATCGTATATATAGGAAAGTCTCCGTATTTAACTTGAGGAATTAAGCTCTTTTTTTTTTTTGGATTTTTTCTATTTGATATATGCATTTGAGAATCTAACGTTTTCTTCGTAGCAAACATGAATGTCAATAGTTATTTGACTTAATAAATTTGTTAGTTAACATTACTTTGGTAAGTAGATTACTTGCAACGCAAGATAATAAAGTAAAAACAACGACGTGAATAAATTTCATGAGCTCTAAAACGATTTTTCATGTTAGATAAAATTGACATCACGTTAACTAAATACGTTTAGATTGTCCTCTCATCTTAATTTATGTGTTGGATTTGATGTCGCGGTATTATCGGCCATGAATGAGGATTAATTAATACAAAATTGACTTTAATCAATTCTTGATTAAATAACATGTTAGAACGAATAACGTCAAACACATTTACGTGCGTTTTTGAACAAGAACACAAAACTTAAAACATATTACACGTTTGGTTAACTTCTCATAACACACTATCATACGTTTCTGTGCATCTGCATGCAGTGGATAGCAGCTCAGCCAGAAGTAACGACCAATCGGTGATGAGAAGCCGCGATCTCAACCGTCAGATCAACCGCAGGCAATATTCTTGTCCAAATAAATAAAAACAAATAATAATAAATAAATATATCGAGAAGTATCGCCACTATTAGATGCGGAATATATCACGCTGATCTTCTTCTTCGTCTTCTTCCAACTCCGACGCTCACTCCGATCGGATTTGCGCAGAGAAGTCTGAAGCGTGGACCAGAAACCCTAGGACTGAGGGATTTCTCCGGCGCCGGCAAAGCGGCTTTGGCCGTCGGATCGAAGATCGGGAAAAGATGAAGGGACTGTTCAAGTCGAAGCCGCGGACGCCGGTCGACATCGTGAGGCAGACGCGCGAGCTCCTCATGTTCGTTGATCGCAACGCCGACACGCGCGAGAGCAAGCGCGAGGAGAAGGTTCGGATTTGGTGTTCTCGTTTCTTGGAGCTTCGATGTCTCTCTCTGTTTGACCTAGAAGCTTCGATTAGTGTTCTCTCGCCAAATTGAAAATGATTTTCGTTGTTTCCGGATCCGGATCGGCTATGGTGTTCTTGTTGAGAGACAATTTCTGATAACTTCATAACAGTCTCGAGTGATAATGGCGTATCACGTAGTTCATCTTTGTTATGATACCTGCATCAGTGCTTAAACTGGGCTAATTATGAGCTCATAGTGTGATCTGCAAGAATTTATTTTTTTGGTTAAATCTGATTGGGAATTTTTGATACACAGCAAATGGCAGAGTTGTTTAAGAACCTTAGGGAGTTGAAGTCGATTCTCTACGGTAATAGCGAGAACGAGCCAGTCGCCGAAGCTTGTGCGCAGTTGACTCAGGAAATCTTCCGGGAGAATACGATAAGGCTTCTCATACGGTGTCTTCCGAAGTTGAATTTGGAGGTAAGCTTGATTCGGTAATCTTGTTGTGTAGGCATTCTCACCTCACCGCAACGGGTTATCTCGGTTGCTTACTTGTACCATGAGAGTTTACTGGAAACTGAAGGAATTTGATTGGTGACTCGATGAGTTTTCGTATTCTGTTAGCACACACAAGGCTTATAACTATTGTGGTATCTCTGCTGTGATTAACTGTTAACAGCATCACGTGTACAGGCCCGAAAGGACGCTACTCAAGTAGTTGCAAACTTACAGAGGCAGCAAGTTCATTCAAAGTTGATTGCATCTGATTATTTTGAATCAAACCTTGATTTGATGGATACCTTGATATCGGGGTAAGTTTCGGTTAAGCTATTGTAGGTTGACTCTGTTATCCTGCATAAATTTTGGGCTTTAAAAGCATAAGAAGTTTTAACAAAAAAAAGGTCTTTTGGTCATCTTTACAGATAATTTTTAAACTTTAAAGGGTGCACCATCTGATGATGTTAAAACTATAAATTATCTTCAAAATAAGCTTCAATTTAGTCACGTCCTCTCTGTATAGGTATGAGAACACAGATATGGCATTGCATTATGGGGCGATGTTGCGGGAGTGTATACGTCACCAAAGTGTCGCAAGGTAACAAATTTTAGCTGCTAATTTGAACGTTATCATCTTACTTCTGCTAAACCTAATTACAAATAGCTAATAACCGTCTGTCATCATCTCTATTATATATCTTTGTCAAATTAGGAAATCTTGAGCTCTTTCATTGCGATGCCCCTAAATCTTATTTGGCCATTTGTCTTTTTTTTTTTTTTCCTTCATATGATCTCTTCATTAATTCATTTTTATCACAATGTCAACCTTCTGAATTTGTGTGTTCCAACTGCAGGTATGTTTTGGAGTCTGCACACATGAAGAAGTTTTTCGACTTTATACAATTGCCCAACTTCGATATTGCTGCAGATGCGGCTGCGACATTTAAGGTTTGATTCTATTAAACTAATTTAAACTCTCTCACGCTATCTAATTTTCTCATCTCTTGCATTCCAAAGAATTTTTGCAGTAGGCAATTAGTTTTCTGCCTTATGTTATCATAATTTTTGTTAGGAATTGCTATTTTCCCATTTTGCTAAAAATAACGATGAGAGAACTGTCTAGTATGCTTAATAAAATGTGCGGTTAGTTAATATTTTCAATGAATTATAGATAGTCGTGAGTTTTGCAATCATTTTTCTCAATTATCAAACTTGTGAGGTTGCTCGAGGCTCAAATTGATGGAATTTATTTCTTGCAGGAACTTATGACAAGGCACAAGTCTACTGTGGCAGAGTTTCTGTCCAAAAATTATGACTGGGTAATCGATCTTTTTAATCTGCGGTTATATGTGGCATACATATTGGTAAACCGGGACCGGGTACTGAGTACCGGACTTTTGGATTTTTATAACCCAGTCCCGGACAAG
Source organism: Parietaria judaica (assembly GCA_954871525.1). Lineage (NCBI taxonomy): Eukaryota > Viridiplantae > Streptophyta > Magnoliopsida > Rosales > Urticaceae > Parietaria > Parietaria judaica. Next base: position 5,675,135 of record OX940863.1, read on the forward strand.
CATCTGTTATCCTTACCTCTCATCTTTGTCTTTCTGATGATGAAACATTGACAATACCGTTTTCCGTTTCTGGTTACAGTTTTTTGAGGAGTATAACTCTAAGCTGCTGGAGTCCAGCAACTATATCACCAGAAGACAAGCTGTTAAGGTAGAACAGTAGTACTCAAATTTCAGTTTTAGTCATACTCGAAATGTTAACTCATAAGGACTGTTACGTAATCTCAGCTGTTGGGAGATATCCTTCTCGATCGCTCAAACTCTGCTGTTATGACCCGATACGTGAGCTCAAGGGAGAATTTACGGATTCTCATGAATCTTCTCAGAGTATGATTTCCTCAAAGTTTCTAATCCAAATCATCATAAATTCAGTTTAATTTTACTTGTAATTTCTTCTTTCAATTTTTCGTCTCTCAAGCTTCTTGTATATAAACAAACAAGCCCTAAAATAAATCCTTATTTATTCTTCCCTGTACAGGAGTCTAGTAAGAGCATCCAGATTGAAGCGTTTCATGTTTTCAAGGTACGAAAGATAATATCGGTCTTCATTTGTTTTTTGCTAATTGAATTCCGATGTCGCTGTTTTACTCTAACACGGGAAAAAAAAATTACAGCTTTTTGCTGCGAATCAAAATAAACCCGCCGACATCATCAGCATACTTGTTGCCAATAAAAGCAAGCTCTTACGACTCTTTGCTGATTTCAAAACCGATAAAGGTACTTGTGTTACTTTAATTTTACAAGTGATAATTTAGTTCCTGGCATTTTCTGTAACCATTTTGGCATGGGTTTATGCAGAGGATGAGCAGTTCGAGGCCGATAAAGCTCAGGTGGTGAGAGAAATCGACGCACTGTAACCCGTGAAGAGGCCCGCGATTGAGCTTTTTACCCTCAGGAGGAAATTTTCGCTCGTTTCTGTTGTGAATTACGTAGTTCGTAACGGAGAGTATGCTTGAAATTCTCCATCTTGGTCTACTTCTGTTATGCATATTAAAGAAAAATCGTGCTGTGTAAAGATTAGATAAATAAATCGATGACGACGACGATGATGATCTCGTATATTGTATGAACCTATTACATGTATTCGTCTGTTTTTCCGTTGTATCTTTTTTTTTTTTTTTTTACATTAGCGTTTTTGTATAAAACCTCATGATGTGTACTTGACGAGTTGATAAACGAAGAACACACTGTTCTCGCCTCTGCATACATATATACATGTATATACACGTGTACATATATATATATATATATTTGACGTATATGAATAAATGACCCATGGTTTTAAATATCCGGATATGTCCTCGATATATCCACGACGTGCCCAGAAAATGAGAAATGCGAAACGATATTCGCAGGAAATCGATATATCCAATTTTTCCCATTTATCTGTCGGCAAGCGATATATCCGTAAAATGAAGAGTGCAAAATGACATCGATATCGGCATTTAGAACTATGCTTCGTCTTTATGTTCATACTTTGTACTCTATGTTCGTATTTATGTTCGTACTCTATGACATTATTATGATGGCTAACTTATTTTATGTTATGTCGACCATATGTTGTGAGTTATGACTTATGTTATATGTTTCTATTATGTTATGATTTATGAGTGTGTTTTTTAAGCTATAACTATGTGTCATATTTATTAAATAGGTAATTTAGAAGCTATATAAAAATATGATTGAAATACTAAATATATTTTTCTGGAATATCCGTCGATATTTTTTATCGGCAAGCTATATATCCATGAAATTTATGCGGTATTATCGGCAAGCGATATATCCATTTCTTCTCATTTATCCGTCGGCAGGCCTGTCGGCAAGCGATATATCTGTAAAATGGAGAGTGCGAAACGACATCGATATCGATATTTAGAACCTTGAAATGACCAACTTTAAAATTCCAATTTAAACAAGCAGAGATTTCGTGCAACAAGTGTTTGTCTGTATAGGGGTGAAACGGGTCAGATATTGGATTTTTGTGATATCCAGGACTTGGACCGGAATGTGAGTTCTGTAAAATTAAAACCCGGATCTAGATTTTGAAATATGGTTATCCAAAATCCCATTTTTTAATGTTCAAAAACCGGTTTTAATACTTGTATCCGGATTTCAAACCGGATTTGGGTTTGTAAATCGGGTCCGGTTTGCTAAAATTTTAAATTTTAAATTTGAAGAGTAAAAGAATACTTTAATCTTAATATCTTGGTCAAGGAAATAGTAAAAAATAAATAAAAATAATTTTTTTTAATGTTCATGTAAGAGGAAACACTAAAAAATAAATACGAATTGAAAATAATTATTCAACTCATAAAATTTGGGTTTCAAACCGGTTTCCAGGTATTTGGTTTTTCAAAAACCAAATCCCGAAACCCACTGCCAGATTTAATCCGGATGCAGGTAACGTAATTTAAAGTCTGGTTTTGAATCCGGATGCGGTCCGGTTTCATATTTAAAAACCGGTTTCGGGTATTATGCTCACCCATTTTTCGATGTATTAACGTGCAATTTTTTGAAGATATTGGGTTGGTTTTCTTTACCTAACTTTTTTTTTTTCTCTCTTTTTTTTTTTTTTTTTTTTTCTTTCAGGTTGATTTTAGGTTTGGATGGCCGAACCGTTTGTGGGTCGGCTAATCTTAAATTGTTTTCTGTTCGAGTATTGTCATCTCTCTTTAGTTATCAATAAAATTGTTGCTTCACGCACAAGTCTTTGTTCAGTCACAAAGTACAACTGAACTTTTAAACATCGTATATTTTGACGAACGAATATTCCGAAGTGGGTGTTGATTGATTAATTAATTAATTAAATAAATAAACAAGAACAGCAGAATCTATTCGCTCTTCAACATGTTTGAATTCTCCTTAGCTTTTGCAACTTGAAAAAGGGTGAGTGCGACACACAGCTCTGAAGAACATAACCCAGAACAAACCCATCTCCCATTACCTTGATCGCAGCTCTGAATCTCGGCCATGGCAGATTATAGTGGTAGGACCCACCATCGTTCACGTAATGTTTCTGAGATTTCGTTGCGAAATTACATTGTCGTTTTTCCTACTCTGTAGATTTGCTTGATGAGTTTCTGGCCTCTGCCATTGACGCCGCCAAGAAAGCTGGCGAGGTTCGTAGACTTCACGTGAATTGTTTGATTTTCTCGGCTATGGCTGATTCGAGAGTACTTCTGTTATTTGCGTTTGTGTTTGCAGATAATTCGCGAGGGATTCTATCAAACGAAGAATGTGAAGTTCAAAGGCCAGGTTTTTATCTCTCTCTTTCTCTGATATATATATATATATATATATATATATATTGATTAAATGTTTTAATGCAGCTTAACGATGTAAGATCACGAATAGAAATTGTTAGAATAGGGGATCTGTTGGAAATTTTCTCACCCAAATTCTCGTTTTCGAAGAAAATTGAGATTGGCGGTTTCCAGGCGGACCTACAGCCACACGGAAGGGGCTTTACTCCTCGCAACTCGTTTAAAATATGTTGAAAATGGACCGTTTATGTTATTTACCTTCGTGGTTCCGCCACATTGGTTTGAATGGGATCATCCTCTTTCGTAGCTGTGAGAAAATATTTAGTAAGCGTTTTGCAACGATATTTAAATCGGGATGGAAAAGTCACATGTTTTCGGTTTCTCCTGGTTATTGTGAGAAATGCAGATAGATTTGGTGACGGAAACCGACAAGGCGTGTGAAGATATCATATTTAGTCATCTCAAGCAACTTTACCCCTCACACAAGGTTAGTTTCGTTCTAATCTTTCCCCTGCTTAACTAAAAAGTGAGTTATTTGTCCGTCTTTCGTTCGCACTTTTCACTTTCATTTTTGAAAATCTTAATTATTTTAGTTCATTGGAGAGGAATCTAGTGCTGATTCTGGTACTATTGAGCTAACCGATGAGGCGACGTGGATAGTCGATCCCGTTGACGGAACAACCAATTTTGTGCATGGGTAATCTATCACTTTTATGAACTCTAAACAACGTTCTTCAAGGTTCAGAACTTGTCGTTCTTATCGAGTTGTCAAATTCACAGGTTTCCCTTTGTTTGCGTCTCCATCGGTCTGACCGTTGATAAGGTTCCCACAGTCGGTGTCGTTTATAATCCCATTCTTAACGAAGTAAGGCATTCGGTTCATTGATTTATGAAAATTTATAGCAATGGTGGAGTACATAATTTAATATTTGATTACTTGAATTGTAGCTTTTCACTGGCATCAAGGGAAAAGGTGCTTACCTGAACGGAAACCGTATACAAGGTGATATTTAACGTTCTTGTTCTTAGATTTCTCGTGTTGCTTCATTTTTGTTGTTCCTGAAGTCATTTAAAACAGTTGTTTGTGAACTCAAGTCTAAATTTTTTGCAGTTTCGTCTCGGAGCAAACTCGTGACGGCTCTCCTGGCAACTGATGTACGTACATTTCGGTTTTTCGGATTGTTTCTGTTCTCGAAATTTGTCTTTTGTACTGCAAAATTTTGGAACATGCTTAATAAATGAAAACATGGATCGATCTTAGATATTTTCATATTTTGTTAAACCAGGTCATACCAAAACAAGATAAGTTGACAGTAGATTCCACTACTAACAAAGTCAACAGCCTACTCTTCAAGGTAAAAAAAGTCAAACTACCGCGCATCAGGCGCGAGTAAAAACGCGTTGATATTCCATAGCTGATTGCAGTTTCTCTTTGATCAGGTGAGATCTCTTCGGATGAGCGGCTCTTGTGCGTTGGCTCTCTGCGGAGTTGCTTGCGGGAGGCACGACCTCTACTATTTGCTCGACTATGGCGGTCCGTGGTATGAAGCTACATTCACCCACGCAGGATCAGTACCCGCGGAAGCTGACTTTTTTATTTTCATTTTTTTCCCTCAGGGACGTTGCAGGCGGTGCAGTTATTGTGAAAGAAGCCGGGGGACTCGTGTTCGATCCGTAAGCATCGTCCTTGTTCTTGCCTAGACAATAGTCGACATGTCGTTTTGAGTTCTAAACCTTCATTGTTTTCGTTCTATCAGATCTGGCAAGGACTTTGACATCACTTCTCAGCGAGTGGCAGCTTCGAATTCGCTGCTTAAAGACGCCTTCGTCGAGGCGTGGAACCAATCCGAATGAAATCACCTTGTTTCGGTGTCCTTGTTCTCATTGAGAAGCGTATTTAATCAATAACGGATAGTTGAGCATTTGAATTTGTATCAATGAAAATAAGCCTATATATATATATATATATATATATTAGACCAAACAGAGCAAATTTAGCAATTGTGTTAGTTGAAGATGAAGAGTATGTTGTGTTTTATTTATCCAATATTCATTGTGGTTGTGACTGACCGACCAAACATGCGAGTGTGACTGGTCTTAATGCCCAACATTTATTTCACGGTATATTCCGCGAATATCCTTCCGCATTGGGGATTTCTGATCACTTTTGAAAATATTTGGAGTGTTACAAAATTCCCTTGATATAAACTATAGGAATATTTGCGGTAAAAGTATCTAAACATTACTTAATTTAACTTATATATTTATTTATTTTTATCACGGTTATATAAAAAGAACGGGAACCAAAAAACAGTTTTTTCATGTGACAAAAAAGATGTACGACAAAATGTAAATATTTTTGTCGGAAATATTTTTAAATTATCTCGTATGTTTGTGAAGCAACCTAGTAGCTAAACGAAACTTCCTTGATCACTTTTGTAGTGAGGTGTTGATTCGATGCGGTGAAGTACACCGTATTAGAGTACACTCGCTTTTGCATCCATTGGAATAGAATCTAGTGGATAATATTCGTTATCTTCTACGGACGGGTGTACGGAAGCTATGAATAATTTGTTGGGCACCAGATTTGAGGATTTCGTTGCCTATAAAACGCCAACGTGTGCTTCATGTTCAACGTCAAAAGCCGAGAGAGAGAGAGAGAGAGAGAGAGAGAACAGAGTGAGAGCTCAGAAGCGAAGCCCAAACCCAGACCAGTCATCGAGATCGGAGCTTCAAATCTCTACATTAATGGCGGATTCTACAGGTAAGACCAACCAATCTTCTCCAATCGCTCACTTCATGCCCTCGAGTTTTCTGTCATTGATTTTCTTGTTCCTGCGATTTCGAAGGTTCGCTTGAGGAGTTTCTGGACTCTGCCGTTGACGCAGCGAAGAAAGCTGGCGAGATAATTCGAAAAGCTTTCTATCTGACTAAACATGTGGAACATAAAGGCCAGGTTTTAATTTCCTCCTCTTTGATGAATCTAATCGTCGATTGTTGTTTGCATTGCCGATTGCGGAACTGAATTTCGCTCTCTAAGCGCGAATTGAGAGTGTTCGGAGAGTTTCAGAGCAGAGAAGAGAAGATTGAGAGATCTAAAGGCGATCTTTTGACGTATGGAATAATGTAGTTACAGTCCTTTGAAGTGGATTTACATGCATAGTATAATGTATAAGCTCTAAAAAGACGTATTGCATTCATGAGACGTTTGCGGTTCAATCGTTGTTCCAACGTAAAGAGTGCGGGTTCCACCTTACAAACCAATTGGCAATGAGGGGAGTAACCCACATTTTCAAATCGTGCTAAGTTCTCGTGTCTTTTTCATGTGGGACTTAACATGCCCAATCGAGACGGTGGTTTTTTTGGGTTCACTCATCTTGAAACGTATCTTTTGTTTTTTTGGACCGGGTGCTCATTTGAGATTAATGAGCTTTGATACCATATGAAATATGGTGGGGTTCCACCTTAAAACCAATTGGCAATGAAAGGAGTAACTCAATACTTTTTTTAAACCGTGTTAAGTCTCTGTATGTTTTCCATGTGATACTTAAAACATATAGGATGAGATTTTTTTAGTGCGGGGAGACTTCTATGACACGGTTCCGCAAGTGGCAGATGGCAGAGTTAGAATTTAGAACTACATGTGCCACAAAAGAATTAAATGCACTCTGAAAAGCATATGATTTATATAGAGTGAAGATGAAGCTAGATTAGATACCATAGCAAAGTATCGCATAAAGATTATTAATCACGGTAATAGAAAAATACACGTAGATCATATTGCTTAACGTAATCGCAAAGCTCCCATATAAAACTACACAAAATCGGTCATCTTACAAGTTTTTTCTTGTGTACGCAGGTGGATTTGGTCACTGAAACTGACAAGGGATGCGAAGATCTAATATTCAATCATCTTAAGCAACTATACCCCTCTCATAAGGTTCACTCTTGTGCATCTAATATGAAAAATATTGCTCAAATTTTAGCAATTTGTTTTCGCTGAGTACTTTTCTTGAATAACTCTTGTTACTAATTTCAATATAATGAACACTAGTTTATTGGGGAGGAAACTACTGCGGCTTGTGGTGTTACAGAGCTAACTGATGAGCCCACGTGGATAGTCGATCCCCTTGATGGAACTACCAATTTTGTGCACGGGTAATCTATAATTATTTGCCGTTGTAAAAAAAGAAAAGAAAAAAGTTAATCACTTTAATAGTAATTGATTCGCTGAATTATCTTATAGGTTCCCCTTCGTTTGCGTCTCCATCGGTCTCACTATCGGAAAAGTTCCCACCGTTGGTGTCGTTTACAACCCCATTATGGATGAGGTCAGAACCCGAACTTTTATTTAGTCGTGAGTTCATTTTACTTCTCTTCAATTCTTGCATCGACTGAAAAAATATATATATATATATATATACTTAAAGTGACTTCCATGATTGTAGCTTTATACCGCCATTGATGGAAAGGGCGCTTTTCTGAATGGAAAACAGATAAAAGGTGAGTCTCTCTTCTTGCTCCTCAGTATTTTATGTTGTTTAATTTTAATTCCCCATAATATTAAAAAGGGTTAATTGCGGTAAAAATACCCAACCTTTGTAAATATTCTCCGATAGGTACCCAACCTCAATAAACGTAGGCAAAAGTACCCAACGTCACACTTTTGTCGCTGACCAACTAACGCCGTTAGACACTGCCTACGTGGCCGTTAGGCTGCCTCATGTGGAATGCCACGTGGCCAAAGGTTAGGTACTTTTGCCGCTACGTGACCAAAAGTTAGGTACTTTTGCCGCCACGTGGCATTAAAAAAAATAATTTTTTTAAAATTTTTTTATTTCCCGTTAACCAATATATTTTTATTTTTTACGTATATCAAACATGATCAAATAATTTTATAAAATATGTACTTATAAAAAAATATGTTATTTTTTAAATAATCAAATAATTACTTAAATTTATTAGTTTTAATTTATTTAAAAATAAAATCTTTCTCGTGGCACATATTTTTTTTTTACATATCTTAAATATAATAAATAATATTATAAAAAAAATTATAAAAAAATATTTTTTTCAGGAATAATTTATTTGTAGTAAAATTTTGAAACTAAAACGTTATTGTATATAATATCGCGGGCATTCCAATATTAAAATTATGGCATGATATGATTTTTGAAGACATATAGCATATATGAAACTAAGGCATAATTAAAAAATAATTGTATCAAATACGGTTCAAACTGAATTTAAACCGAAAGTTTGGTGATTTGTAAAAATTATGTTAACCTTATTATTTTTTGTCATAAAGTGAAAAAAAAAACATATATTTTTTTTTTGCCGCAATTAACCCAATATTTAATACATAGTGATAAAAACATGTGGTTGGTTATATGCGGTTTGTACAGATTAACCTTAACGCATATTTTAGTTATTCTTTTTTTTTTCACTTTAAAACAAAAAATAATAAGGTTAAACATAATTTTTATCAATCACCGAACTTTCGGATTACATTCAGTTTGAACCGTATTTCATACAATTGTTTGTTTTAATCATGCCTTAGTTTCATATATGTTATATGTCTTCAAAAATCATATCATGCCTTAATTTTAATATTAAAATACCCGTGATATTATATACAATAATTTTTTAGTTTAAAAAATTTAATATAACTATTCAAAAATGAAAAATTATTCCTGTAAGAAAAAATAAAATTATAAAACATTTGATTATATTTAATCATGTTTGATATACGTAAAAAAATAAAAACATATTGGCTAACAAGAAAGAAAAAATTTTAAAAAAATGTTTTTTTAATGCCACGTGGCGGCGAAAGTACCCAACATTTGTCCACATAGCGGCAAAAGTACCCAACCTTTGGCCACGTGACATTCCACATGAGACAGCGTAACGGCCACGTAGGCAGTGTCTAACGGCGTTAGTTGGTCAGCGACAAAAGTGTGACGTTGGGTACTTTTGCCTACGTTTATTGAGGTTGGGTACCTATCGGAGAATATTTACAAAGGTTGGGTATTTTTGCCGCAATTAACCCTATTAAAAACAGATGTAAATTTTTTGCAGTATCCTCCAAAAGTGAACTTGTGACGGCTCTGCTCGTAACAGAGGTGCGAGCAACTTTGTTTAACTCATGATAATTAGTTTTAATATATATGTTTTGCTCGTGATTATTATATGCATGGGAAAATTAATTAGATAACACGAAACTGAACGAGCAGGTCGGAACGAAACGTGATAAGTTGACGGTAGATGTCACTACGAACAGAGTCAATAGCTTGCTTTTCAAGGTAAAGTTAGTCAAATTTCCTGCAAGAAAAATGGATTCATGCATTGAAATCTCGCATTTGATTCATTCTTCATTGTGATCAGGTGAGATCTCTTCGGATGAGCGGCTCTTGCGCATTGGACCTCTGCGGAGTTGCAAGTGGGAGGGTTGACCTCTTCTATGAAATCGGTTTCGGTGGACCTTGGTGCGGCCTCATAATCATGCATCCCAAAAATTGACGATTTTATAGCTAAATATAAGGATTAGGGTTTCCCGGTGATGAACGTTTTTTGCTTCCTTTTCTCAGGGACGTGGCTGCCGGAGCACTTGTAGTGAAAGAAGCTGGAGGACTCGTGTTTGATCCGTAAGTTCAAAAAATAAAATGAGTTAATATGCTTTATTTTTCGTGTTAAACTAGTTAAAATGTCGTTTCCGGTCAGATCGGGGAAGGAGTTTGGCATCACGTCTCAGCGAGTAGCGGCGTCGAACCCTCAGCTGAAGGATGCGTTCGTTGAAGTGTTGAAGCCTTATGTATAAGACACCGTTGCCTAACTAATACGAGTACATGTAAAACGACGACGCTTCAAGCTATCTGTCATTGATTATTCCTATTTATAGATGGCCTTTGGAAATCACAAATTTGATTTCACACACATTGTTTCCATGATCGTTTTTCCGATCCATTCACTCGGCTGAATCCATTTATTGGCTTTATTTGATATAATTATTATATATTATAATACTTGTTCCTTTCCTTTTTCTTCTCTTTTTATTCTCCTTTTTTGTCTAGTCTAATACGTCGTCAAATTTGACCATTTGAGAAAAGAAAAAGTAATCAACCAATTCACATTGCAAAAAGTGCCGTTGAAACGAGGACTGGAATCTGGCCAATTTTCGGCATGGTCCCGGTTTTTTTGGGGGGGTGAAACCGGGCCAAAATGTGGACTCGGTGATTGATGTGGAAAACGTACCGAAACAATAATATAAGTAATGGAGTCACATATATTTACCCTCTCAAAATAGCACCAACAAAAAAAATAAAAGTCGAAAATACATTACCAAAAAAAGCATGTAAAATTTCCTGCAAACTACTCTACCAAAGAATAACTCTTGAGATGAAAAAACCTGACTAAAATCAGCTTCTCTCTCTAGAATACACAAATAATCCACTAAATATACAAAAGAAAAAAGCTTTTAAAATAGCAAAACAAACGATAAAAACTAACAGAGGATCCCTGAAAACAGAGAGCTCTCTTACACCTCATTGTGCGACCTCGAGCCGTGCCCGTTGACCCCGTTCACTGCCCCGTTGGCGCCGTAGGGCGACTTGCTCATCGCCTTCTTCATCTTCAGCACGATGATCCACGTGTAAGCCTCCAAGACCAAGGCGATCACGCCCAAGCTGATGATGATCCCCGTGTACGCCCGCTTCCAGATGGCATCGGGCTGCAAAATCTCGAAGCCCTCGTAGATGTTGGCGATGCTGAGCGAGATCACGGCGTAGCCGATTGCGTGGTGGTACACGTTCCAGAAGATCCGGAACTTGTGGTCCTTCTTCGGCCTCAGAAGCAGAGCGAAGACCTGAAGCGTTCCAAGGCAGAAGAGTGCGATTCCGATGCCGCGGTGAGGGTTATGCGTGATTCCAGGAGTGTCGCTGCCTAGCTTCAAACCAGTTCCCCAGCCGGCGACACCGACGATGTAGGCCGAGGTCTGGCACGTGACGTGGAGGTAGAACCACGCGGGGTCGGCCGACTTGAACACCTTCAAGTACCGGGCGATCACGGCTCCCATTGGCATGAGGATTCCCCAACTCACCGCGTTCAAAACTCCATGGATCTAAAAATTCACATTTTAGTATAGTTAAGTATCACGGAGTTTCATCTCAAAATATCCTATTTCTATTAGTATACACGTCTTTATAATCTTATTAAGTTATTTTATCTTTCTCAAAGTGCGGGATTTTTCCCGAATCATGATTAGATAATTATTCCTATATTTAAATCATATGATTCTCAAGTAAAATGGGATTTTCAAAGTCAGAAAGTAAAATAAAATCATTGCTTTCTCATGTAAATGTACGACTAAAAGACTAACTAATACAAGAAGAAGAATGAGAAAGATCTAATTTGATTCTTGTTGACAAATTCATCTTTTCTAATAAAAAAAATTTGCATGAAAGCTAAAGACCGAATATAAATTTTGAATAATTAGCAAGTGCTAGATTTTTATTCATAGATTTGAATTCAATCTACTCAATAAATTAAAAATAATATGCTATAATCTATTACCCAAAAATAATTTTAAAGGAAAAAACAGAACCAACAAAACAGAACAGAGTTGATAAAACGTGAAGAAGACACATGACTAAACCACAATATTTTTTTTCCTAATAAATACGAAATATAAACAGACTGAAAAACAAAAACAGAGTTGATAAAACGTGAAACGAGAGGCATAATTTTTTTTTTCTTCTAAAAATACGCAAAATAAACAAAAACAGAAAGTCCATAAAACGTGAAAAGAGTACACATCTAAATAATATCTTTAAGAAAATCAAATCCAATTCCAGAAGAAAAGGTTTTTATATATTTAACTAAACATTACTAAAATGATAAAAAAAAATTCTTTCTTTCAAATTTTCGTTTATCATGTCACTTTGATCTTGTATCACTATACAATTCTATATAACTAATATTAATTCAAATACTCAACCAATTAAACTAATTTATTAATAAATAAAACTCACGTTTCTCTTTCTGATTATGTTGCCTGCTCCTCCGGTTGACTGCGCGGTGCCGGAGGCCAAATCTAGCGTCCCCTTCGCATTCAGATTCGCCGTGTTACTGTCGTGCTGCCCAAGCGTCGTCCCCGACACCGGCCCCGCCTGCCACACCTGGTTGATCGTGCTTGTCCCCGCCGGCAACTGCCACGTGGCGTACACCACCATCTCCTGGCTCGCGTAAGTAGCACTCAGCCCCGTCACGTTGAAACTCAGATCCCCCTCAGCCAGCGTCGTCCCGTAGCCCTGCACGGGCGAGGTGTACACCCTCGGATCCGCGCCAGCCTGTGGCACAGCCACGAGCGCCTGCACGCCCGACATGGCGGCTGCGGTGGGGTTGATGCCCCACGCCACCCACGTCGAGGCCGACACCCCCGTGTGGCGGTACGCCATCTGGAGACGGGCCGTAGCCGTGTCGTAGGTCCAGTGCAAGACGGAGTCCAGGTGGGGCAGAGCCAGGCACGACGAGAACTGCTGGTTGGCGGGGAAGGCGTAGCTCTGGCACGCCTGCGCCTGCGCCTGCGCGCCGAGCAGCGACGCAACCACGAAAATCGAAGCGAGGAGAGCGAGGTTGTGGGCCATTTTCGGGGGTGGTGAAGGAAGAGCGAGGGTGGTTTGTTTGAGAGGAAGGAGTTGAGGTGAGAGAGAGGTTAATATAGGAGTTTGGTGGGGTTGTTGAACCTCTGTTTCGGAAGCTTCCACTTTTGTGTCATTCATAAGAAGCTGTTTCTTTCTACTCATTGTTGTGTTATGGACACAAGAATATGTGCCGTGCCTTCACACTAACGCCAACTTTACCCCTTTACCCTTGGTCAAATGGGTACCGTGGGATAATTGCGATAAAAGTACTCATGAAATTTTAAAACAATACGGTATATTCTCAAACTTTGAATTTTGTTGATTAGATACTCAAGGTCATGAAATTTGCTTTTTTATTTGTTTTTTTTTTATATGTCTCTATTAACGTTAATCGTCAAGCTATATACAAATGTATGCTTCAAATTGAAGTATGATTAACAAATCTCATAACGTACAAAATGAGTATTAATTAGACTTGTACACGTGTAAAAATCAAAAGTAATAAAGACACATGGGACATAATTAACCGAAAATGCAAATTTCACGACCTTGAGTGTTTAATTAGCATAATTAAAAGATTGGGAATATGACTAACTATTTTAAATTAGTTTGAGTACTTTGCTGCAATTATCTTTTTTATGTATTCGGTAATTTTTAATTTATATATGATCAAATAATCAAGGAAGTTAATAAAAGCATTACGTATTTACGTGTATTGAATATTGAGGTGTCATTTTGTAATTTTCATCGTAGATCTTTGAATATTTCAAAATATTTTGGGAAATTAATGTGTTGTCGTTAAAAATGGGTAATATTATATAAAATCAAGATTCAAAACGACTTCAATACAGATGATATAATTGTCTAATTAAAAAGAGTTTGAACTAACACTATTATCTCAGATGTTTTTTTATTATTATTGAGATTGACTATATTTTTTTATTTAATAAACATAAAATATGCTAGATTGATAAGAATAAATGAAACATTTGAATCCGATTTTCGGAGGATGAATTAATCTTAAAGTATATTTATATTATATTACATTATTATATATGAGATATTATTTTGTAAATATCGAGCTCATTTGGTATTAAAAAAGTAATTTGTGAAATGTGTGGCATAAGTGAACAACTTTGAGTGTGTTCACACTGCGAAAGATTAGGAAAGTTTGTTCAACGTTTCAACTACAAAAGTAGGAGTTTGGGGCTTCGACGTGACTTTCATGGCCTATCAAGGATCCACATGCCACGTGTAACATTTTATTTTACGAACAAACCATATAAATTATAATAAACTATATATATAGTATGAGATTTGCATTTCGATTTAGTGGGATTTGCTTATTGCTTTGTCATTGTTTTACGCTACTCCTTGGTCCTTTATCTAAAGAAACACCTTTTGTTTAGTAAACAGACCATTGGTTTAACAAAATTCAACTCATCATATTTAGGCACGTCAAGTTTGATACTCTTTGTCCATAAAATAACTGAAGTATTCAATGAATTTTCTCACTCACATGAAATGGGGTCAGTTTAGGCATGTCGATTTGGCTTTTTTCATAAGCAAAATTAGCCCTTTAAATTGGACTAAGCTTGATACTAGAAGGATGAAACATATAGTGTACTTTTCTTGTATTTTTGACGTAACACTTGACCTGAATAAAGCCATAAAACTTTTCCTTGGTAGTCGTAGCCTCACAAAGCTCAAGGATTAAATGTCTAAAATAGAGAGAAGAAAATTGAGACATATTTAAGGTATATTATAATAATAATAATAATAATAATAATAATAATAATAATAATAATAATAATAATAATAATAATAATAATAATATTGTAAGAAAAAAAAATCCTTAATAGAGTTAAGAATTGGAGAGAGAGACAATCAACGGTTTGACTGATACAAAAGTCAAAGAACAGACTCCAGCGAAGAAACTTTCCCACTGCAGGCCACAGCCGTCTATGAATTCGCATGTTTGTTACGGTCACAAGATTGTTTATATTTTTATTTTTTATGTATAGCCAAAAAGAAGTGAACAATCTCCAATTGTAACGTTGTAATAATAAACAATTGTTTTTAATTATTAGAATGTTTTTTGTTTTTGTTTTTTGCTTTAACTGTATGAATTGTTCGGCGATGAAGTTAAACTCTCGCTCTGTTCAAATAGATAAGAAAATACTTCATTTTTATAAAAGAAATTTACAAGAGTAGTCATATTTTTGTTGCAAATTTACCGAGCAGCCATATTTTTGTTGCAAATACACATTTATGACATTAAATGCCACATTTTCTCAATGTTAAGCGTGTCACATCAATACTTATACTTGCATGTCATTTGGGTCTCTCAATGCTTGCATGTCATTTTATCTACTACTACTAGTAGCTCCCGTTACTGGAATATGCCATAATACGGGCCGTAGAGCACGGCCGGGAAGACGATTGAGAGAGGCCCACATATGACTTGTAAGCATAAATAATCATGTGACACATTTAACATGATAAAAAAGTGTGACGTTTGTAACAAAATATGATGTTAGTGACTTTCGTTGCAAAAAAATAAGTTAGTGACTTATTTGTAGTAAAAAAAAAATTATATATGTCAATTATTAATAAAAAAAATCTTTTCTAATATAAAAAGAAATTTCAAATCCTCGAAAACATTCTTGATTTCTATTATCAATTACATGTACACTTTGTCGCGACGTAAAACGTAAGGAATTGTCTCGTAAGAGTGTTACTCTGTATTAGAATATTCCTAATAAAACCAACCAAAAAAAAAGGCAATCAAAACGAATCGTTTTGAAAAGTAGCTGCACGAGTTGAATATGTGGTGCGCCAAAACGCGGGAGTATGGCGGAATATAGGCAAGCTGTTGCCGAGGCAGGTCAAACCAAAACCCATATTAGTCAAACCGTGCGCCCCACTTCCACGTCGACAAAGATGGAGGTCAGGTCAAACCTACTAGCCCTCAAAAGAAAGAACATCGAAAGTGGGACCCACTTTGGGTTTTAGGTGACCAGATCATCAACAGGCACTCCGAGGATTTGTCGCCACTAGAGCTGCACATTATAATCGCCAGAACAAGTCGCGACCAGTCGCGAACAATTTTCTCAGTTCGCGAACAATCGCGATTTTGCGGCAAAAGTCGCGATTCATCGCGAATATGGGCAAAAGTCGCGATTTCTCTCTCTCTCTCTCTCTCCCTCCCTCTCCCTCCCTCTCCGTCTCACAGCAGGGCATCTCTCTCTCTCTCGCGATTCATCGCGATGCATCGCGGCCGTGATTCTCGCGACGCGTCGCGACCGTGAACAGTCGCGATTTTGGCGACTACGTTCGCGACTGGTCGCGATGCACGTTTGTGCAGCTCTAGTCGCCACTGTCTCGTGGCTCCTAATGCTTAAAAATACATTTTTAAGTCTTAACCTTTCACTCTATTGCAACTTTTCTAGAGAAATTTGCATTAATACCCTCTCAAGTTTGAATCTTCGTACCTTGTGCTTTTGAATATCAGTTCTTATCAATAATACCCTATGTTATTAAAAACTTAACACATTTGGAATATGTTATTTTGTACACATCACGTGAATTACTTGAAATATATTTTTCTGTTAATATTGAACAATATCAATGTATTACGCTAGTGTATTATCGTGGAGTTTAATAATTAATCAAGAACTTGTAAGACGAAAGTCCCATATTGTCTTTCTGTTTTAAGTTTATTTTTTGTTATTTTTAACACGTAGATAATGTAATGGCTTTGGAAGTATTACTGCAAAAAAAAAAAAAAAGTTAAGGTGCAAAGTGCATGTGTTAATGCCAAAAAATCGATTAACTTGAATGCGGCCCAAGTCTTGATTTTGGGCCGGGCCCAACGCCTGCTTGACGGTCGGAATGGGCTTTATCTTGATCTTCGGTCTTGATGGGCCGAAAATCTTCTGTGTATAACCTGCCTCCGTTCCTATAAAAGAGTAGAAAACGTGAACTCTAGAGGGGAACAGAGGGGGGATCCTCTGTCGCCTGCTCCGACGCTCAACATTAGTCGAGTATTTGAGTCAGAAATTATGAATAAACGAGAAACAGAGGTTTTTTGGCTTCGGGGAAGCTTGCCGATTGTGGCGGGGGTGCCCTCGTATTTATAGAGGGTCGAAAGTTTGATTTCGTGCCTTCGGAGCGCGCCACGCGCCCCGAAGGCATGTTTTTTCCTTCAAGCCGCGCGGCGCGCCCCGAAGGCATGTTTTTAAACCGAGTCGAACTGACATTTCCTGAGCGAGCCCGGGTTGACTTTCTGATTTGGGCCATTGACTTTTTGTTGGCTTTTCTGGTTGACCTTTGGGTCGAGTCATTGACTTTTTTGGTTGACTTTCCGGGTCGGGCCCGTTGACTTTTTTGGTTGACCTTTCGGGTTGGGCCATTGACTTTTTGCCGACTTTTCTTGGTCGGGCCCGTTGACTTTTTGGTTGACGTTTCCAGGTCGAGCCCAATTGACTTTTTTGGTTGACCTTTCGGGTTAGGCCATTGACTTTTTGTTGACTTTTCCTGGCCGGGCCTGTTGACTTTTTGGTTGAGTTTTCCAAGTCGAGCCCAATTGACTTTTTTGACCGGTTTGGGTTGACTTTTCCAAAGCATGTCAAAGTTGATTTATTGGGCTTTATTTGTTTCGGGCCTTTTGGGTGCGTTTTTTTATTGTGGGTCTTAATTTTTCTAAGCTCTAAAAAATAAGCATAACATCGTGTACACAACAAAAATCAAAGAAGGCGTTTGTGTCAATTACTCATATTATTTTCTAATAATGTAAATTGTATAGTGGGATTTAACTATTTCGCTAAATTATATGGACATTATGGTTTTTAGTTTATGCTAATCTCTAGCTTTTTCACTAATGGACGAAAACGTCAGAATCTTGGCTAAAGAGTAAAGATATTTAGTGCGTATGAGAATCTCACAAAGACAGTTTTGTTATAAATTCACTAACTTTGCACCTTGAATTTAAGTGGTAAGAAATTTGGTGAGTGGTGTGTTTTTATGGAAAAGATGATGGAGAGAAGTAAGATGTGAGTGAGATAAATGTAAGTGTAGAAATGTGAGAGGTGAATTTTATTCATCCACTTAGGGGGGTATTTATAGGAAATTTGGAGCATACAATTATTGACTAATATAGTGTGAAAATAAATGAGCATTTCACATTATACATAACACTCCCCCTTGGAATGCTCATTACAAGAATTACGTGTTCATGCTGCCTCATTAAAAACCTTACTAGGAAAAACCCAGTGGGATAAAAACCATAGTAAGGAAAAAAGAGTGCAGTCACGTAAAGCTCCCCCTCATGCTGACATGGGTGATAAATTCTGTAGTCTTCGCATCCCGATGTCATGAACATGTTTTCTGAAAGTTGAAGTAGGGAGCGCCTTTGTGAAGAGATCCGCCGAGTTTTCGCTGGAACGAACATACTGGATACTGATGACATTGTTCTTTTCCAGTTCTTGAGTAAACGAGAAAAACTTTGGAGGAATATGTTTTGTTCTGTCGCTTTTGATAAATCCTTCCTTCATCTGAGCAACACACGCAGCATTATCTTCGTAAAGTATGATGGGATCATCATTTGTTAGAAGACTACTTGTGGTTCTGATATGCTGTGTCACGGATCTAAGCCACACGCACTCACGGCTAGCTTCATGTAGTGCGATGATCTCAGCATGGTTTGATGATGTCGCTACGAGTGTCTGTTTCTGGGAGCGCCAAGAAATTGCAGTCCCTCCGCAGGTAAACACATATCCCGTTTGGGATCTCTCTTTATGTGGATCTGACAAGTAACCTGCATCTGCATAGCCAACCAAAACTGGTTTCGTATTGTTAGGGTAAAATAATCCTAAATCAATTGTTCCTTGAAGATAACGAAACACATGTTTAATTCCATTCCAGTGTCTTTTAGTAGGAGTCGAACTGAATCTTGCTAATAAATTAACAGCAAAAGATATATCCGGCCGAGTACAATTAGCAAGGTACATAAGAGCTCCAATTGCACTGAAATATGGTACTTCTGGACCAAGAATCTCTTCAGATTCCTCACATGGACGATACGGATCCTTTCCTACATCAAGGGACCTTACGACCATTGGGGTACTCAATGGATTTGATTTATCCATATTGAATCTCTTTAAGATTCTTCTCGTGTAATTTGATTGATGCACAAGTATCCCCCTTTGAAAGTGCTCAATTTGCAAACCGAGACAATACTTTGTTTTCCCAAGGTCTTTCATCTCGAATTCTTTCTTTAAGTAAGAGATTACTTCCTGAATCTCTTCATTGGTCCCAATGATATTTAAATCATCAACATAGACAGCGATAATCACACAACCAGATGTTGTTTTCTTGATAAAAACGCAAGGGCAAAGCGGGTCGTTAATATATCCTTTTTGTAATAAATATTCACTTAGTCGGTTGTACCACATGCGTCCGGATTGCTTTAACCCATATAGAGACCTTTGCAATTTGATTGAATATCTTTCTCTGGGTTTTGAACTTGATGCTTCAGGCATTTTGAATCCTTCAGGGATTCTCATGTAAATATCAGTATCAAGCGATCCGTATAAATAAGCGGTAACAACATCCATGAGGTGCATATTTAGTTTCTCATGAACAGCTAGACTGATCAAGTATCTGAATGTAATTCCATCCATGACAGGAGAATATGTTTCCTCAAAGTCAATTCCGGGCCTTTGAGAAAAACCTTGTGCAACAAGTCGAGCCTTGTATCTCACAATCTCATTTTTCTCATTTCTCTTTCGTACAAATACCCATTTGAATCCAACAGGTCTCACATCTTCAGGTGTGAGCACTATAGGCCCAAAAACATTGCGTTTGTTAAGTGATTCTAATTCAACATCAATAGCCCTTTTCCATTCAGCCCAATCGCGTCTATTTTTACATTCGGTAACAGACCGTGGTTCAGGATCCCCATTATTTTCGTCCATAACATCGCATGCCAAATTGTAACAGAGTGCATCATCGATGTCCATATCTCGGTTCCACATTATACCTGTACTGGCATAATTAATCGAGATTTCTAGATTTTCCTCGTCGCGTATTTCTTCAGGAATACGTTCCTCTATATTGGGGTCATCTTGTTTCTCTGCTCCTTTTCTTTTTCGAGGATTTTTATCTTTGGAACTGAGTGGTCTCCCACGCTTCAGGCGTGTTGTGATTTCATGGGTGACTTTATTTTCAATTTGCCCTTTTGGAATCTCTATTTGGGCAGGAGCGTTCTCAGCTGGTATATGAGATTTAGTCACTCTCTTTGTGTCTGTAAATGCATCAGGAAGTTGATTTGCTATATCTTGCAAATGCAAAATTCTTTGAACTTTTCCTTCACAATCTTTTGTGTAAGGATCAAGATGCAATAATGTTGGTACAGACCATGTAATTTCTCTTTCCAGCTGTTTTCTTTCTCCCCCTAATGCTGGGAAATTTTCTTCATCAAAGTGGCAATCAGCAAAACGAGCTGTGCAAATATTCCCAGTTTGAGGTTCAAGGTATTTAACAATAGATGGGCTTTCAAAGCCTACATAAATACCAAGACTTCTTTGTGGCCCCATCTTTGTTCTTTGGGGTGGTGCAATAGGCACATAAACAGCACAACCAAAAATCCTTAGATGGGATATATTTGGTTCTTGGCCGAATACAAGTTGCACTGGGGAGTATTTATGATATGCACTTGGTCTGATGCGAATTAATGCCGCAGCATTTAATATTGCATGACCCCATACCGAAGTAGGAAGCATTGTTCTCATTATCAATGGTCTAGCAATAAGCTGGAGGCGCTTGATCAATGATTCAGCCAGACCATTTTGTGTGTGAACATGAGCAACAGGATGCTCGACATCAATCCCAACTGACATACAATAATCATCGAATGCCTGGGATGTGAATTCACCGGCATTATCAAGTCTGATTTTCTTGATCGGATGATCGGGAAATTGAGCTCATAATTTGATTATCTGAGCGAGTAATTTAGCAAATGCCATATTGCGAGTTGATAATAAACACACATGTGACCATTTGCTAGAGGCATCTATCAATACCATGAAGTATCGAAATGGTCCACACGGTGGGTGAATTGGCCCACATATATCACCTTGAATACGCTCAAGGAACATAGGTGATTCTGTTTCAACTTTTCCCGGTGAAGGTCTTATGATTAATTTTCCAAGAGAACAAGCTTTACAATGGAATATTTTTCCTTGAGGGATCTTCTGGTCCTTCAATGGATGTCCATGTGTATTTTCAATAATTCTCCGCATCATGGTTGAACCAGGATGACCTAGGCGGTCATGCCATATGGTAAATATTGGAGGTTTGGCAACTACCATATTTGATTCAATTGCACTTATATACGTAAAATGCAATCCTGTGTGGAGCATTGGTAGTTTTTCAAGTACGTATTTCTTCCCCGATTTATGCATTATAATAAACATATATTTCATGGCATTCTCAGTTGCAGACTGAGTATCAAATTCATGAGAATATATATCCTTGAAACTCAACAGGTTTCTTTTAGATCTTGGGGAGAATAAGGCATTGTTTATGGTAAACATGGTGCCATTTGGTAATGTAAAATTCGCTTTACCAACTCCTTCAATCAGATCTACAGGACCTGATATTGTATCCACACTGGCTTGTGTTGATTTTTATGTTTGAGAAAAACTTTTTATCCTTCAATATTGTGTGTGTCGTTCCACAGTCGAGTATACAAAATTCTCCAGCTTCACGATTAGCTTTGTCCATTTGAAAAACTTTAACTAAAAACAAAACACAAATTTTGATAAGAAAGGTAATTAATTAAACATGAGCATTAGTCTATTACACACCTTAAAAATCATGACATATTCTAAAAAGAAAAGACAAACAAACATCGGACCATTGGGCTTCATTCCCAAAAGGAATTACATAATTCATATTAGTTTCCACTAGTCGCTTGTTCAGCAAAATCGTCAACTGTGTCAATGAAATCACCATTGAAGTCGGATGCTTCGAGATGAGTGGATTCGTTATTGTCAATAAAGTTGACTTCTTTCTCTTTCCCTTTCCCCTTCATGGACTCTTGGTAGAGTTTGCATAAGTGTGGTGGGGCTCGGAAAACTCTTGACCAATGCCCTTTAGTGCCACATCTGAAACAAGTGGTTTCAAAGCCTTTTGGGGAGATCATCTCTTTTCCCTTTTTAGAAGGGTCATCGTGGCTCCTCCCGTGTTGCTGTTTTTTATGATAGTAGTTAGCGGACTTATAAGAGGGATTATAACCACCTCGTCCACGTCCGTAACTACGACCACGACCTCGACCTCGCCCACGACCTCGCTCTCGACCCTGAAAATAGTTCTTGGGCTCAGGCTCGTCAGAGTTGATAGCGTTTGCTTCAGGAAACGCTTTTGAGCCGGTCGGGCGAGATTGATGATTTTTCATCAGCAACTCATTATTCTTTTCTGCGATAAGGAGACAACCAATTAGTTCAGAATACTTTTGAAAACCCCGTACACGATATTGTTGCTGTAGGGTTACATTTGATGCGTGGAAAGTAGAAAAAGTCTTTTCCAGCATTTCGGCGTCAGTTACCGTTACCCCACAAAATTTTAAGTGGGTCACGATTCTGAACATTGCAGAATTATAGTCTCCAACTTTCTTGTAGTCTTGGAACCTTAAAGCGGTCCATTCATCGCGAAAAATGGGGAGCATTACATCCCTTTGGTGATCGTATCTTTCTTTGAGATTTTTCCACAGCTCACTTGGATCTTTCACAGTGAGATATTCATTTTTGAGGCTTTCGTCAAGGTGTCGACGAAGGAAGATTAAAGATCTCGTCTTGTCCGTCCTTGACGATTCGTTTACCTCCTTGAGTGTCTCAAGAAGATTCATTGATTCCAAGTGCATCTCAATATCCACTGTCCAAGGCATGTAATTATTGCCAGTGATATCAAGAGGGCTGAATTCAAGCTTCACAAGATTTGACATAGTGGTAACTAACATGAAAATAAAATAATTCATTAGATTTAATTCAAAATATAAAAGTCTACAAATATTGTAAATAATAAAGCAAGATACATGAATACAACCATCTTAAAGGAAAAATAAAATTCCTCCGGTGTAATATGAAAAATGAAAATACTAACATTAAATACAAGGATCATTATGGCTATAAAAACTAACATTAGTCTAGTCATTTTTCGGCTAAAACTTGGAGAGAAAATATGAGGTAGAATAAGAGATGTGAATTTTGTATGGTTTGATAAACTTGTATTTATAGTGTAAAAACTAGCCGTTTATAGCCGTTATATAGCCGTTGGAAATACACAAACATAATGTAATTAAATGCTATAATTAGGTTAGTGATGATATGTCATAAAATGAGATGTAAAAATAGTCAAACATTATACATATATAATATTAATCATAAGCATATTGAAAATGAAGTAGTTAAAACTAATCTCAATAATATCATTTTACTATAAGGTGGCAGAGCCTCCTGTATATAATAATTTGATATTACTTGAAGATAAATTTTATTTTTTTTTAGATGTAAATCACATCATTTTATTATAAGGTGGCATAGCCTTCCATTGTATAATAATATGATGTTATACATAAGAAAGTTAAATATTATAAATCATATTACCATAAGGTGGCAAAGCCTCCTGTGTATGGTAAGATGATGTTATTCATAAGAATAATTAATTATCATAGATCCCATCACATTACTATAAGGTGGCAGAGCCTCCTGTATATAGTAATATGATGTTGTACAACGATAATAATAATTATAAAATTTTCAGTCCACAGTTTAATATACCGTGTTCTGAGCTTACCGTAGAGTGATCGTGGTGATAACGTGTTATAAATTCACTAACTTTGCACCTTGAATTTAAGTGGTAAGAAATTTGGTGAGTGGTGTGTTTTTATGGAAAAGATGATGGAGAGAAGTAAGATGTGAGTGAGATAAATGTAAGTGTAGAAATGTGAGAGGTGAATTTTATTCATCCACTTAGGGGGGTATTTATAGGAAATTTGGAGCATACAATTATTGACTAATATAGTGTGAAAATAAATGAGCATTTCACATTATACATAACAAGTTTAATTATTTTATCTATTTTTTCTCCTTTAAGGTGAACTACTTATATATCGGGAACATTTGTTTAAATTTTAATTATAGGACAATAATTTGTACGATATATACATTATTTTACTTATCCGCGCTATGAACCCTAAACTCGGTTGGAAAATAGAATTGAAGGGTTTATTTTTCTCACATTTTTTTCCTACTTGTTTTTGTTGTTATTGTTATGACTATTTCCCGTTTGCATGGTTTTTCCAATTTTATATAATGCATTTCATACGTACGTAGCATAATTTTATGGACTTTGGCTTTCTAGGTCAACCCTTACTTCTCGATTTAATTTTTAATAATTTGTTGACCATCATGATTATTATATAACAAAACAATTGACTTTTATTTTACAACATACGCGTTCCAAGTACTGAAAAAGTACAATTCAGCTAAAAACACAAAGTAGAAAGTACTATACTATACCTATAGTCATATACAGAAATAATTAACTGGTAATTTGCTGGTGATAAAAAGGAGACATACAATACATGTGTACGTACTTATATATGAAATATGAATAGTCGATATTGCCTCTGATTATTGACTACTGAGATTATTTAGTATGGTGACAGTATTAGTATGTTTACGTAGCTGTCCATGGACTCGGAATATTGACGTAGGTGCATGTTGAATTCTATTAAAATTCATAGCTTGGAAAAGAAAAAAAGATTTTGGTCTCTCTCTCTCTATCTATATATATCAGATTCATATATGTGATTTCATTCGGCTTGTTATAGTTTTATTTATCATTTGAATTCAATAAAAACAGCTGGATTATATCGTTATATACAATTTATGAGATATATTTGACACCTAATTTTTTTTATAATTATATAGTTCATTAGCTAAACACGTATATATAAATTTCTCAAAATATTTCTATATATAGTTTTGGAAAGTAAGAGAAATAATCTAACAAGATTAGCTTAAGTGATTAAACATATGAATTTGTGTTATTGGAATTACAAAGCTCAAAAGTCGAACCCTAAGTAACGAAAGTAAAATCCAGTAATATAGAACTTCTATTATTTCTCTGTATATACTTGACATAATCAACACGTAAGCATGATGTCAAACTTTACGTCATTATATATAAACCCCGCATATAGAAAACAAAGAAATCACTACCACTCACTAATTATAATCTGAAGATGACTTCATATATATATATATATATGTCAGTTTAATTATTTGCCTGGTTTTCAGCGATCCATAACAAGAGGAAACACCACTTCTAAATTAAAGAAGATTTTGTGTCCGCATTCACGAGAGAAAATATTAAATAAATAAAATGGCCTAATAAACCCAATATTATATTTGGAGGCCAAAAAAATTGACTCTTTCTCTTCAAAGTTCTATTTTTTTTTATTTTTAAAAATATATTAGCTTGTCAAAACATATCAGTCCAAGTCTTTATCACAATTTTGTAACCATAGCTAATGATTTCTTTATTTTCATATATGTATGATGTATGTAACAATCATGATCATGTAAGAATTAGACTGGTTGAGGAAATAATAAATTTATTAAAGAAATAATGTGTTGTAAATAGAAGCTCACCATGTCCCACTAGGATTGTCCACATTATATAGCAAGTACTATTTTTACATGAGTTAATTTAATTTATTAGTGGGAAATATATCATAGTGGTTGCTAGGATAGCCTAGTGGTAATTCCACACCACCTCCAAAGTGGAGGTCTTGGGTTCGATCCCCACTGCAGCAAAGCTGCCTTCAAAAAAATATATATATATATCATAAACATATATTTGTGTTTGTCTTAAGTCTATTAATCTCTTGAAATCCTTAATTTCCATAAATTTTCTCCTAATTTTCCAATGGCTGCGTCAACATATAATTAATCATAAGAGCCGATTTTTTTATAGTGAAAAAATTACCTTTACATTTATTAATTAATAATTGACAGACAACATGCCCAAAAATCAAAATATAAGAAAACACAACAAAAAGAGATTAGCAAGAAGCTTAATTCTCCAGTTTTCATGTCAAAATACTTGTTCAAAATGAATACAACTTAATTAATTACAATTAATCATACACAAGTTTAGAAGATCATGATGGGAATACCGAATATAACTATGTATTTGCAAGCGCGTTGAGTCACTTTCCATGTCTAAAATGGTTTGTAATCTTTTTCTTTGTTCCATTATTATAAAGAAGCTTAAGCGTATCAATGGGAAGATGAAGCAGAGAAAGTAATTGACTTTGATATGACTAGAATTAATTAGCATTCTACTAATATGATAAGATCTCTTCGTGGAGTTGGTGAGATTTAAGACTAACAAACCCCATAACCCACTTATATTAGTACATGTGCCTATTGATCTTTTATTGCTCAAAATCACACACTAAATAAAAATATATATGATGACACCGAAAGATCAATGAATTGCGCGAGTAGCGTTGAAACATGACCGGGTACCGGTTTTTAACTCTTTGTTTCTCTTAGCCTTGGTTCGGCCGTAATCTAAGTAATTATCAGACTAGCACCAGGCGTTGATCGAGTTTATATTGAACTGTCGGGTGCATTCATACGTAGAAAAAAAATATGATATTTCACCAATTTTTTAAAAATAAATAAAATTACATTCAAAGCGAATAGTAAATATTTTACGGATTCTTCACAAAAAATCAAGCCTAAATTAATCCGCACGTCGGGGCCGCTGAAATTTGTTCTGTTACAATGTTCAAGAATCTAGTGGACGACTTGTTTCATGTTTTCTTTGCATTGACCTTCAAAAGTAATAAACTTTATATATATATATATATATATATATATATATAATCTAATGGGTCTTCTGTAGAAGATTATACACGCTTCGTATTCAACAAGGCATTTACTAAATCAATCATGGAGTTTAACCCATGACTAATTACTTTAATATTTTTATTACTTTCTAATTTTGATCTCCATTTTCTTGAGTTTGTGCCATGACTCGTAGCTTTGTCTTTTTTGCTTTAAAAGTTTAAATCACCGTGTTTCACACGACTCTTTCAAGTTGGGTTTACACTGCTCTCAAAAGAGGTAATGAGTAGTAATTGCAACTTGCTAAGATGACGATGGGTGAAGAAAATGTCTTTAGATTATTAATAATCACATTTGATTTGTCATTTGACATATATGACATGAATTTTAAGGCCTTAACAATCATGAAAATGTCATTACATGGATTGACAAGTAGTTTCCGTTTGTATACCTTCACATTATACTAAGAATATTCTGCTATAAAATTTAGGGAAAATTACGGCAAATATACCCTACTTTTGGTCAAACTTCCTCCCGTGTACCCAACCTTTAAAATTGGCGGCAAAAGTACCCAACTAGCGTTGACTGTGACTTTGGCTAAAAAACGTTAACTTTTGCCGTTAGCATAGTACACGTGTACATGCCACATAAGCCACCCAAAATTTATTACTATCATTTTTAACTGAATTAATGGTTAAACTAACTGAATTAATCTATCTACCAGATTAATCAACAAATTAATCAGCAATTAATCTACCAAAACACACACATGAACTAATCAAATTTCATACATATTAAACATCATTGAAAAAATATGTCATTGCAACGGACACGTGTACTATGCTAACGGCAAAAGTTAACGTTTTTTAGCCAAAGACACAGTCAACGCTGGTTGGGTACTTTTGCCGCCAATTTTAAAAGTTAGGTACACGGGAGGAAGTTTGACCAAAGGTTGGGTATATTTGCCGTAATTATCCCTAGAATTTATAGAGGTTTAATTGTAATTTAAAAATTTGTCAACAAAAAAAAATTCATCAATATTAAGGCACGACCGATGGCAAGGTCCTAGCTATTCTGAGTCAGAGTCAATAATACTAAATTGAACTCTAAAAGTAAACAAATTACAGTAAAACTTCTATAGATTAATAATGTTGGGACTAGATCATTTAACTTTATTATCAAGGTTATTAACTTAACGAGGTAAAATTTAGTAATTTTAATTAGAGTCGGGACTTTACAAAAATATTATTCTATCGAGGTTATTATTCGATACAGAATTAATTTAACGAGATTCTACTGTATTATTCATTTATCGTCGGATTTCCTTACGAGAGCTTATGGTATGGACCAATGGATTTCCATCCTGTCAACGGTCGAGAATCGTCACGGACTTAAGCAGAACCGACTTATCCTTACCTACTTTAAGTGGCTTATGGCCGCGTACTACTGGGCCGGCTCTGTATTGCTCTCATATATAGACATATTTCTGTAATTCATGAAATATAAGAAGGCTTTATCGATCTTTTTTACCCCAAACTTCGGGCTTAAGTCCAATATATCTCTATATACGCAAGAGTACAATTGAGCCCACAAAGTCAAAACCCTAGACAAAGCCCAAAATCTCAAGGACTGGATAATAGTGATTGGCTTAGAGGACCCTACAGAGCAATCAGGAATAATAAAATCTTGTTCAACAATGGCATGTGATGTTTCAAAAAAATATTAAAGAAAAATACAAAGTAAAGAAAAAGAGAAGGAGACATACTCTGCATTGCGCATGCAAAACAGCTCCGAAGAACGTGCCAACGCAGATGCAAGGAACCAACGACAATGAGTATACTTGGCACATACATTTTCTTTGGTTTCTTACTTTCACTACGTTACATAAATGATGAATGTATATCGATATATATATATATATATAATTTAAAATGTAATAACAATATCAAAAGTTGTCAATTATATATTAAAGTTTAACAAACTAGTCGAAACATGAAATTGATAAAATAGACAATATTAATTTCATAGACAATATTTGATTAATATTGTATCAATTAACCACATCAATCGATAACATATTTTAAAATAATTAGTAGCATAATACACATAGACAGGTATAATATTTTTTTTTTCTTCTATTATCGCAGAAAATTAATTATTTAATCGTGTTGTTATCATTCATCTCGATTAAATTCGTATCTAAGTTAGATTGTCCTAAACTCATTTATTATTCGTGACTCAACTATGATTTTTCATCGCACGATTTTGAAATATGTAGTACCGTTCCTCTCTCTCCCTAATGTGTAGTCTCGTTTCTCCTATATTATACATATATTACGCGCCTAGAAAACTATACAATAATTACAACTTAAATATATTTACTATAAATTTCTGGTAAGAACTCCTTGTATAAAATCAAAACTTTGAAGCCTAATATATATACATACTCCATACGTAGAAGAAGAATACAGGTTTAATGTATCACCCAATAGTTAAAACATATATATATATATATATATATATATATATACACGCACACATGGATTGTCACAAGGTTAAAGCTTGTAGCGGAAATAGCTTCCCCGTGATTGCCCGAGTTCACCGAGAACACGGCAGCCTATCTAACGTTCCCTTGATTACCAGAGTTCCCCACGAACACGGCAGCCTATCTAACATTCCCTTGATTACCCGAATTCTCACGAACACAGTAGGCAATCTAGCATTCCCTAAGATTGCCAAGCACCAAGCAAGAACAATCAACCCAAATCTACAAGCGCCCAATACAAACAGATTATTCCGAGACAATGTTCACGCAGCCACACACGAACTCGCACCACAAAAATGTTTACGGGCCCCTGCCCAACCAAACCAATATCATTCTATTAATCTGGAACCGTGTTTACAATATTCGTGAGCAGAACATCTCTCTTTTCACTTAGATTTATATCAAGTAAAAATAAAAGACAAGCAAGCAACCAAGATGGCGGTTTACAGCCCAAACCGCCAAGGGCACGTGTACAGTGCAGATCTGTCCACCAGGCGCGCATCTGGCCATCTAGCGCCCTACTCCGTGCGCACACCCAACCACTAGGGCACGCGGCAAGCTAACACATGGTGCGCTGATCCTCTGCAGTTATGCGTGACGCTGGGACACGCGGCACGCCCACAGAGTGTGCGCGCTCAGCAGCAGTTATGCCCTCCACCAGAACGCGTGGCACGCGCACACAACGCGCACATCTCCTTAGCAGTTAACTCAACTGCCTGCCCCATTACGCCTGCACGTGGTGCCTTGAGCGGGCCTGGACACATGGCATGTGCGCGCTGCATTGGAGGTTGCTCCCCGTTAGGCTTGCCAAGCTATTTCGGCTCAACTGTCACAACCAACTCCATTTGCCTTGCTTGTTTCCCCTTATACGCTGCTTGTTTTTCCCGCGCGTACCCGCGTGTTACTTGTCTTGTCCCGTGCGCCCAGTTTGCACGCTCTTGCTCGATTCTAGAAACATTTACCTTGGTATGCACCCCTCGTACCGCACGGCTCGCTATAAACTGTTACCGTGTCTTCTCAGTTTATCCACTCGTGGCATCCGTGCCTTATTAGGCCCTAGAAATTAGGGTGCTAACAGATATCTACTTCATTATGATATTTCGAGTGGATATACACTTTTTGTGATATTTTGAGTGTTTTATATATATGCAGATAAAGCACATTGTGAAGGGTCGCTATATATCCACCGCCATGAGTAGCTCGCAGTCCCACCACATGCATGCATAGTATACACCTCAAAACAATATATTTTTTGGTAAATTACAATATAGGCGTGTGAGTGTGTTTTTGGGTCGCCACAAGTTGCACCAATTATTCGAGTCCTTACTATGTCATCATCAAAATAGCAAGCTATATATATACGGACTTTCTGCAACACGGGCCTCACTATGACATGTCAAATTCTCTTCTCTTTCCTACGAAGTGACACACTATTTGTTCTCCAATTCTTTTTTCTTTCTTTTTTTGCATTGGCTTAGTTTTTGATGCTTAATGCTTTAGTTTTCGGAGCTTGCCAAAACTCGGTTTTAAAAAAACTAAAACTCAAAATTTTAGGTACACAGGTTCTCAAATTTGATTATGATATTATATTTTTCAAATCGGGATGGGAGATTTTGGTTCTTGATTTTGAAGAAGTAGTTACTCATGGACACACACTCGAGACACTCGATAACCAAAAAGGGTAGCCGTGAGGGCTTAACTTTATTTTATGAAATTTTTATCTCCTAATTTTCATGTTTTTCAAAAAATATACTTGAATTATACTTATTTAACTTATCTAAAATTCTAGTTTCAAAGTATTTGAATTTGCAAAATAGACGAACTTTTATTTTCAACATTCTAGGTGTAAGTCCCGACTCCCGATTATTAGTTTTTAGTAAAATTGATACCCTAGAGGCGAACGACTCTAAAAGGGGCAGTAAAACGGGCGGTCTTCCCTATAGTAGTTCTATCTTTCTAATTTTTTCTTAATGTTTAAATTTTAAATTTGTTATCTTTTATTTTATTTTTAAATATTTATTTTTTATTTTATAATTTTTCCGTCTCTCCAAAAATTATCTCAATCCTCACCCCGATAGGCGATACCTAAAATCGCCATTAGCTCGGCCACGATTTCTTCCATTGAGAATAATGCGAAAGTAATTACTCGCGATTTAATACGTGCATTAAAGGTTTATGAACTACACAATTAATAAACTAATAAATTGCTCCACGAGCGTTTTTGGATTAATGGTAGACTGGTAGTACATTAGTATTTAAAGCTAGGTCAACTCTTTTAATGTAGATTAAAAATTCCATGCGGCTACGGAAGGCTAATTATTCTCCATTAATAATACGAGCATTGAAGCTCCCAAAAATTTGTAATAAATGGATAAATGTTATCATGACATGAGTCATGAGCTACTTTTCACAGTACATTTTTATGACCTCAATTATTTATTTATTAATGGAACTGCTTGAATAATGTAAAGTATTTCATCATATTATAATTTGTCAACTAAACTTTTGAAATAAATGTACTACTTGTATTATATTAGTTCTATATATATAACTATATGTGATTAATAGGCTGGTCCTGAACTTTTTGTGATTGTACACTATTATTATTCACTAGTCTTTTTTGGTAAATTTTAATTATATTTTTCAATTTATCTACCACACAATATATTCATAAATATAGATTAAAAATTTAGCATATTATTATTTCTACTTCTTATTCTAGTTATTATACTTTATAGTTTATACCATAAAAAAAAGTTGGTCTTAATTTTGGCGGTGTCTTAAGCGAAGAATAACTCGAGGTCATCGACATATCACATATGTATGACTTTTCAAACACTTTTGTTGTTCTTACACTTCCAAAATTCAATCGCTTGTTCTCATGCATAAAATCATAATAATTTGATTTTCAATCGTTGCAAAATTCAACCCCTATATTTTATTTTCAATGAATATAAATATATATTTATAAATTGCCGACATGGCAATGCTAATAAATTCATAAGGGCCCAGTCAGCTTTATAATTTCGTTTACCGAACGAATGATTCTGATTGAGATATCATATGAGGATGATTTTCTAATTGTGTTATCTTGAACTAATAATATTAATGTAATTTAGTTTATTTAATGTATTTAATTATATGATATCAGTTTTATGAGTTATACATCATTAAAAATCTAAGTACATGCACTTGGGAATGCACTTCCGAATATATTTTCATACTAAACAAATTTGTGCTCCACAATCATTCACCATGTATTAATCCTTATCATATCATGACGTCATAAATATAGAAATTCTTGATACGTGTACCAATGCCCTTTTTTTAGATAATTGCCATTAAATACTTGAACCGTACTAAAGCCCACGCATACAGTAGTTTGGGCTCTTGCTACGGCCCGGCCCATCATGAAATGAATAACGCCGTCAAATCTCGCCGTTACACACGTTATGACGCCATAAGAGTTTCCAGCGTAACGGTAACCTATAGAAGTTTGATAATTACTAGGGATATTTCTGGCACAAGTACCACAGAGTGTCTGATAGTGCGACATAGTTTTTGACTGGACAATTCTAAAACTTTATGAGAGGATAATTTGTGGCACAAGTACCAAAAAATTTATCGGTAAAAATTCCAGAGACCCCAAAAATTATTCTAGCATAAAAGATATGAAATCTATGACAAGACAACTTTTTAGGTTTTTAAAACTTTTTCTATGATAAAAATAAAATTTAGTACTTACATCAAACTTTATACTATTTTTTATAATTTTTATCAAGATACAACGAATTTTAGAATATCGTGTGTACAACAAAGGTACTTTGTAGTACTATTTCTAAAATATACATAATTACTGTTGATGTTCGTTTATGTAATTATATGATTAAATTACGTGTCACATAGTGACAATGAAATCCTATCATATTTAATGATAAAACGGGTTAACTGATTTATATTTAAACTAACCCAAGACTTACAATAACCACAATGCGGCACATGCCACATAATAATGTGACTAAATTAGTTGAATTGTCACTGCCAATCGATTAATTATTTGATAAAGGCTTAATCATTTAGCCAAATATTATGTTTGTGCCTCACAAAAGCCAAATAACCCGAATATCACACTATTTGACCCAAAATCACGAGGCAGTTATTCGATTCAAGGAAGATCAAACCACGACTCTTCCAAGTACCATGAGCTGACCAGTCTATAAGAGCCCAACTTCCAAGTCTTGGTTTAGATATCTATTATCCTGACCACGTGGCAGCTTGAGAGGATATTCATGAGCCCACTAAAGCCCAACAAATCGGACGCATGATATAGAATGAAAGCTCTATAAATCCAGTCAGAGGACGTGGAGCAATGAATCCGAGTTCAATTATACTAAAAAATCTATTGTTGTTATTTTGAGTAATTGAATTCCATATTCTCCCTCGAATGTACACCTAAACTATAAGTATAAATAGATTCAAGAGAAAGTAGTCAACTACCGCATTACGAGGAACCTCTATAAAATTTACGTGTGTCAAATTATACATATATATATATATATATTTACGTCGGATGATATCTACAAGACGCAAAATCGGGATTTATACGACAAATATACAGGCACGCAAAATCAACTAGGCTTTCACAAGTCTAGAACAATTGAAATGGAGACAACGTCAAAAATTACTACCACTATTTGGTGTAGTTTTTTTTTTTTTTTAAAAATTACTTTTATTTTCAGATTTTTAAAAGAAATAAAAAAGTTTCCAAAAAAAACTTACATGTGTTTAGTAAATTATTTATAAAACTGTTAGTGTTAGTAACAAAAGTTAATTTAGTGTTTGGTAAAAGAAATTTATTTAGGATAAAAAGACTAAAAGTACTAAAAAGCTATTTTTATTTTTAGAAAAATCAAAAGCTATGAATCTTAACTTTTACTATTCATGTACTAAAATCTAAAATTATTTTTGTATTTTTTTTTTACCAAACACATTAAAAGTATTATAAAATTAAAAACAAGATTAAATAAACTATGTCAAACGCACTGGTCTATTACCACTGGAATTTTAACTAAATTTTTTCAAGAAATCCAATTTTGACGTGCTTTTACTTTTTGAGCCAAGTAGTTGACGGTTGACACCGACATGCTACTTCTAAAATGTTTTTTTTTATATAATTAAAAACGTCTTAAGACTGAACTTGCCTTTTAATCAAAGTTATGAAACTATGGTCAAAGTGAATTAGCTAGGCACACACCAAACGACTTGACTTATAATCTTCTGGAAACAAATGCTAATGTGTCACGTTGCAAATTAATTTGCAATAATATGATGAAGGTTTTTGACAAATTACTCCACTTCACCATTCCTAGTATAATTAGTGGAATTAAGATCTAACAACACTATCCTAATTGCGGCTCGGCTACTATAATTAATTCTACTTAATGACATCATTTTAACTTTATAAGAGACTTCCATTGTAGCAAAGTTTGTTACACAAATTCAGTAAACGTCTCATCGAATGAATTCAAACCCTAATTTAGCTGACATATTTAAAAAATACAAACTAGAATTAGAAAGCTTAGCAAAATAAAAAAATATCGTAGTTCATATATTAAAACAATTAATAAGATAAGTAAACGAGCTCAAGGTTTTTAGTTAAATTTATATATCATCGTTCACAATCACATAAGTGTAAAGATTGTTAGATTACAGTTACGATTATAATGACAGTTATAGTCACTTAATTGTTGGAGAAATGATCATAGTAAAATAAAGATTAATAATTTTAATAAAATAATATTTTGTATTGTTCTACTGTAGTTATTTGATAATTAATGAAGTTTTGAATAATATCGCAATTCTTTGTTCATTTGGTCTTCCGATCGATTATTGTTTCTGTCGCGCTAGCGTATGAGATTAAAAAAAAAATCATTTAAGTCTCCGACGCGATCATTAGACTCGATGAAGATTAAGTCCATAACCATAAGTTAGATTAAGTCCTCAGTAGTAAGTACTACTAAGTAGTGTAAGCCTAACCCCACTTTTTATTTTATTTTTAATTTTTTAATTTTTATTAATAGAAAATGCTATATATTATAATATGAATTATGAAGTACCTTTCTAAAAGCAAAAGAAAGTGGTCACACAAAAGCAACCTTTATTTTTAATTAATTATTATGTTTGCGTGAAGATTATTCATTAACATTGTCTATTCTATTTTATCAACAAGAAGTGGGTTAGTACATAAACATCATGGTCTGACGCGTTGAAATATTATTATCCACACTGGTTTGTCTTTACTTAGCAATCATTAGAAGAACTACACTTAGATTGATGAATCGTGTGCGTTAAAAGTCGACGATAAAAAGCTATTATTCATGGAAAATTTTACATGACTTATATAATTATATTATTTATTTTTATTTATAATCAAATTTCATTGATGCACTGACATTAAGGTACTAATAATATATAATTGCATCATAATATGCGGCAAAAAATTATTTAAAATAGAAAGTCATGATAAAAATATATGTAAACATACTTGTATAAATTGTATTTAACTATATTATATACGCAGTCTCTGAGTATATTGTTCGACAAAGACAAACTCGATCTTTTTTGGATTTCATATTAGTTAATTGAAATTAGGTTAGGGTGCTAAACAGCTCAGCATGTTGGATAATGAAACAAATAATATTTAAAATCATTAATATGTATAAATAAATTATAATATGTTTATCTGCTATAGTATATAGTATGGTTCAATATAAGCCTCATGATTTCGTGTGTGCGGCCATGTACACTGGTCGTACGTGAATCATGTCAATTGAGAAGCGTATTGAATAAGGAAAGATTAAAATGGAATTATTTTGGACAATGAATAATTTAGAATTAATTAATTAATTAATTATTATGGGTCCAATCCAATCGAAATAGTGTGTTTATCTAAGCAGGTTCATCAAAATTTTAAAAATATATATTTAAGTGTTGGTTAGGTAGATAAATACAAATGAGAAGCACAAGGGAGACCATTTTATTGTTCTTGTTTTGACAATCAAAATTAGAAATTATTTGACCGATTAAAATTGTATTAAATTAATTATTAGATATACTATTTGGATACTTAGGTGAACAAATCGTTTCTCACTTTGTTTTGTAGCAATAAACAATACTATATTTGGTTGCTTTCACATTCAATAAGTTTATAACCGAGATTCGAGGCTACCGGCGGAAAATCTAAACCGATTGCTTGCTAATAATAATAATAAAAAAAGGTAGCCATTGTCGTTTGATAATTTTTTAGGGGTGTGCTCACGGTCACGCGTAGCCAGAAATTAAAATTTTTTAACAAAATTGATATTTTTTTTTGTTAATCTTTACAAATAATATAAAATAAAACAAAAATCTGATAAGAAAACAAAAACCAATGACCTTGTATATCGTACACAAATATTTTATGCTTAATATAATATAAATATATCAAGGAAATTATTAATAATAATCAATAAATTAAATATAAAAGTATATTATATATCTGTTGGAAACTAATTTAATTGTTAAAAAATAATCTATAAAATCCATTTACTTTATAAAAATCCGTCAAAGTATTTTCAACTCTCAAATAATAATTTTACGAGGTTACCATTTTTATTTTATTTTATTTTAACCGAGCCTCATTTGTGTATCTTCCTCGGTAAAATCACAGAACGCGTCTTTTCCTTTTCAGTGATTTCTTTCTACAGT
This sequence comes from Parietaria judaica, assembly GCA_954871525.1. Classification (NCBI taxonomy): domain Eukaryota; kingdom Viridiplantae; phylum Streptophyta; class Magnoliopsida; order Rosales; family Urticaceae; genus Parietaria; species Parietaria judaica. Next base: position 5,712,249 of record OX940863.1, read on the forward strand.
TGGCTCTCTCGCTGCGCTGCTCCAAACGGCACGTGTGGTCGATTCCGTCGTCTAGACACGTGTGGTTGACGTGTTTATTGTTTACTTGCAATAATTCCAGGCTCATTCATTCATGAAGATCTTAATCCACTGCTGGGTTCCGATCGGACGGTCAAATTGCTCTCACCGAGGCAAATACTTAATCGAAAAAGTACAAGCGTGAACTTGATGACACGTGGCGCTCAGTTCACAAGTTACAGTTGTAACTTCTGGTTCCTTGTCGCTATTCCCAACTCAGAATCTTTTACCACGTCACCTTACAAAAACTTAGCAATTGGCACAAATGACTCCTCAATTATTACCCTACTAATATTATTTTGTATCAGAAATGTCCTATGAACTTTATTATTTAATAAATATTTATCTCTATTTAAAAATACCGATCATACGTAATTTACTGAAGGATATTTTTGGGTCAATGAATTATCAATCAAAATAATATACTATATTGTAGGATTATTGCGATTGAAACAAGAAATATAATGAGTGCGTTTGGTTCAACTTAAAAAGTTCAGTTTTTATTTTTAAAATAAATTAAACTATTTTTCAGGTGTTTGATAAAATTATTTTTATAAAAAACACAAAAGTGATTTTAGATTTTTGTACATGAGTCATAAAAGTTAAGATTCGTAGCTTTTGATTTTTTTTCTTAAACAAAAAACACGATTTTAGTCTATTTAATCTTTTTAGCCTAAATAATTTTTTTTACCAAACACTAAATCCGTTTTTCTTACCAGCAATATGTTTTATAAATAGTTACTAAACACATTTTCAATTTTTTTTTTAATTTTTTAACTGAAATTAAAAAAAAAATTATTAAAAAAAATAAATTGTGCCAAATGAGTACAATATTGTAGATCAGTAAATTTAAAAGTAAAAAAAATATTAGTGTTTTTGCAAAGAAATTCATAAATAAGGTTGAAGGTTACATGACTATTGTCTAAGGCTGTGTTTGTTTGCACTTAATGAACATCTTAATCTTAATGGGTCAGATTTAGAGTCATTAAGTGCATTTGTTTTTTTTTTCTTACTAAACATCTTAATGGGTCTGATTATCCACTTATTCGGTAAGATCTACACTCAAGTCTTATCCATTAAGAGATATATTTTGGCATTTGAGTTCATTTCTCTCCTCGTATTCTCTCTCCAAATTTATTTTTCTCTCTCTTCCTTAAAACTTTAAAACTCCATAACTCTTAAACCGAGCATCGGATTGACTCATATGATATACCGTTGGAAAGCTTACGACGAGATGAATCCATTGATAGGTGGGAAGATATAGTTTTGACGCTTTTTAAAAAAATTAGTTTCGAAAATATATAGAAAATATATTAAAAAATATTAAAATAAAAAAATTATTAGGAATTTGTAATTAAAAGTTATCAAATATATCAATTAGTTTATATATATATATTTACGTTTTTTTAATGGATATATATGTATTTACCTTTAAATTTACATATTTCCAAATTTATAATATTATAAAAATATATTACGTATAAAAATATATTAGAGTAAAAAAATTATCAAGAATTTGTAATTAAAAGTTATCAAATATATCAATTAGTTTATATATATATATTTAATGGATATATATATATTTACGTTTAAATTTACATATTTCCAAATTTATTAATATAATTAATTAAGTAATCGTTAAAAAAAATTACATATAATTAATTATCATAAATAATTTAATAGACGATATAATTTTTTATAGTGTACAATTTTTCAAATAAATTTTTAAAAATTTATTATATTTATGTGTTATTATAAAATATTTTCAATGGAAATTTTATGAAAAATAAAATAATTGGATATTATTAAATAAATTATTTTAATTTTAATTTTAATTATTATTATTATTATTGAAAATAACCGTATATATAAAGGTGTATAATAAAATTTAATTTTTACAAGAAAAATGTTATTCAGATCTGCATTCAGATCTTAAAAAACAAACACACTTAATTATCTGTCATTCAGATTCAGATGTCATATCTTATTATTCAGATGTGCATTCAGATTCAGACGTCTTAATCTTAATGTAAACAAACGGACCCTAAGAAGGGTAAAGTTATATTATTATTGAAGGTTCTATGACTATTGCCAAAGAAGGGTAAGGTAATTTTATAATTATTATTATTGTAATTAGGGGGGTAATATATTATTTGTTCAATACAATAATGGTATTTTCTCTCAGAAGCTAAAGTTCAGAGGTCATTTGGTCAATTAATCCAAAGGAGTTTTACGGATCCGCTGTTGACAAAGCGGCGACGTTTTATAGCCCTTGCCGACGGTCCCACAAGGAGCACCAATCAGAGAAATCAAATCAGCGCACAGTACTGTGAGTCACGGTCACATCAGTACTCATTTCGACCGTCGATTCACTAGTGAACTTCGCATCCCCCAGGCGTCAAATCACTTTCCGTGCGTGGGGTCCACAGAAAGAGACTCCAGTCCAGTCTATAAAAGCCTGTGACCGACGAGACCACAATTCTCACGGTAACGCTATCTTCTCCTCTCACAGCAATAAAAAAGAAAAAGAAAAAAGAAACACCAGACTTTAAATCCACAATCCAGTGGCTCATCATCTTCTTCAACCTCTGGCCTCTGGTTAGTGCAGCTTCATCATCACTCCTGCTCAAGCTTCGCATGAGGTGAGAATTCGTCGCAAGATTTCGCTTCTCATCTCATCTCTGCTTCGCTCGATTCTCTGCGAAAATGGTGTCCGTTGAAGATTCGCACACGATTTCGAACCGTTTCCCTCTGACGCGAAGCTACTACACGGCGTCGCCGAACTCGTCGGCGAGAATCAGCAGGAACGCTGGGCGATCGATGCGGACCATTCGCTCGAACTTCTTCCAGGACGATCACTCCTTCGTCTCCGAGAATCTGACCGAATCGGTCATCGACATGAGGCTCGGCGAGCTCGCCACTTGCACCAGCAAGCCGCCGAAGCCGACCACGACGGAGGAGCTTCTTGAGATTTCCCAGGCCTTCAGCGACTTTTCAGCATGCAGCAGCGACATCTCCGGCGAGCTCCACCGCCTCGCGTGCTTGCCATCGCCGGAAAACTCTCCCGGCGGCGAAGAAAATACTGAGCCGGAGCCTGAGCCGGAGCCGTGCCAAGGGTTTCTCCAGAGGGAAACATTCTCCACGGAGATTATCGAGAGCATCTCGCCGGAGGATCTTCAGCCGACGGTGAAGATCTGCGTCGACGGCTTAAAATCGCCGTCAGTCGCTGTTAAACGCTCAGCCGCCGCAAAGCTGAGACTGCTAGCGAAGAATCGCTCGGACAACCGTGTGCTAATCGGAGAGTCTGGGGCGGTCCCGGCGCTTATTCCGCTCCTCCGGTGCAGCGACCCGTGGACGCAGGAGCACGCCGTGACGGCGCTCCTCAACCTCTCTCTCCACGAAAGCAACAAGTCCGTGATCACCAACTCCGGTGCCGTGAAATCCCTCGTCTACGTGCTCAAAACCGGTACCGAGACCTCAAAGCAGAACGCGGCATGTGCGCTGCTCAGCCTCGCGCTCGTTGAGGAGAATCGAACCTCAATCGGCGCTTGCGGCGCGATTCCTCCTCTAGTCTCGCTACTGATCAGCGGCTCAACTCGGGGAAAGAAAGATTCCTTGACGACCCTCTACAAGCTCTGCTCGGCGCGGCAGAACAAGGAGAGAGCGGTGAGCGCCGGCGTGGTGAAGCCCCTTGTCGAGCTCGTGGCGTCGGAGCCGGTGACTGGGCTTGCGGAGAAGGCCATGGTGGTGCTGAGCAGCTTGGCGGCAATTCCCGAGGGCCGCGAGGCCATTGTCGAGGAAGGTGGTATCGCAGCGCTCGTGGAAGCCATCGAAGACGGCTCCACGAAGGGCAAGGAGTTCGCCGTTCTGACGCTTCTTCAGCTCTGCTCGGAGAACATCAGAAACCGAGGGATGCTCGTCAGGGAAGGCGCCATTCCGCCCCTCGTCGCTCTTTCGCAGACCGGAAGCGTCAAGGCCAAGCTCAAGGTCAGTCATTTGATCCCAATTCTTGTGATTCAGATGCAATGTCATTTAAAGCTTCAGATTACGTTTTAATGGCGGTTTCTTTCCCGATTGCTTCAGGCTGAAACGCTTCTCACGTACTTGAGAGAGCCCAGGCAAGAGGCTGCTTCATCTTCAAGCCCATGAAAGCTGAAAGTCCCAGAAGTAGTAGAGCGAGAATTATACAGTGTGTGGTGTTACTCGTTTGTGTATATAGGAATTAGGAAAACATGGCTTGTTTTGCAGAATCGCCTGTACAGTCTAGTAGAGTGGGCGAACACAGGGAAGCTAGTGAGCCAACAAAAATATATATTATAACTTATTTAGATGTATGAACTAAATTAACTAAGTTTTGGTTTCTTTTTGTGTAGAGTTAGTGGTCGGATTTCATGTTTGGCTTGTGAGTTTTTTTTTTTTTTTTTGAGTTATGGTCCTTGTGTTTGAATTGGGCTGTACTCAAACCGGTTAGTATGTCACTGATCCTGTGTAGAGAAGAAGAGGATGAGAAGTATGCAGAATTTGGAAGGTGCATGTTTCTCTTATATGATGTTTAAGATTAGAGTTTGTGTCTTATATCTTGTTTTTGACGTATATAATGGAGGTGAGTGGGAAGAAGAAGACTGAGCAAGCTTGTGATTATTCTCTGGTTTTGTTCTGAAATTGAAAAATCTTTTGAGATCTCTCAGTTTGTGAAGGTGGTACCAAAAGGGTAAATTCGGACAAGTGTAGGTGAGTTAGGCATTGACCTCTTTCTCCGTCTTGTAGCCAAAATATGGTCATATACTCTTATCTTTATTCTTCGCTTGCTAACATTAAAGACCACTTTTTTATATTCCTCGCTTCACAACCCGGACTATTTTAAAGTTTGAAGTAAACTAGTCCTATCCTTTTAGTATGATAAGCGGAATTCCGTTACCGTATCAAAATGTGGAAAAGACGAACACGGTGAAAGAAAAATGGAATCGAGATTGATTGGTAATTATTCCAAAATCAAAAGCAATGGACTCGAGATTCCGATTTCGATTTTGAAAACGGGAAATCCTATATTCCGGAGTCCGGGATCAATATTTCAATATCCAACCATAAGAAATAAGATATATATCTGATTGGCTTAAGTCTAAATTAGCAAGCATAGAGGGATTGGATTGGAGTAAAGTAGGGCCGTTGGGTGTGTCTCACAACCTGTCGTACGTGCACACATCTGGCATACTCCACCAACCGATTCAACCCCACCACCGCAATTTGCCACAAACAGATGATCCTCTCTTCTTTATTTATTTTTTATTTTTTGTGAAAACTGATGAAAAATAAGTCCTTTTTATTATAGAGAGCAGCGTCGAATGTGAGTGAGAGTTTTGATTTTGGGTTTCTTTTCTTTGATTCCTTGTCGTGTGACTATCATGTAATAGCTGGCATAGCAGGTATGTTTTGTCTCGCTGTTTGTTTGTTTGTTTGGTTTTATTGCAATCCACTATTAAAATTCACTTTCTAATAATTTACCGCTTTGTTTTCGAGCTTGGGGTTAGTTTTCTAGTGTCGGTGGCTTGCAAATTGCATTAGTAAATTTCTCGCCTTTTTTTTTATCTTCTCAAATCTGGCTAAAGATGTATGCCAAAAATTTTACTTCCGGTAATTTTTGTAACAGAACCGTGAGCAATCTGCAGAAGCATACAATATCGATCTGCAGAATTCTGCCAAACTGTGTGTATATGCGGCATCCACGGATCACCAAATCTACGGGGAAGTGGAATTGTGCCTCCGCGAAATCTGCAGGTCATAAAATTTGCGGGGAGACGCAGAACGTAGTCTAATCAATACAAAAACATTATAAACCCGGCGTGGAACAATTAAAGCTGATTGAAGTGGATTTCTAGCACTTTTGGCCTTGAACCGTCGTAGTTCATCACATAGTACGAGAAAGAGAGAGAACGAATATGACACTGTAACTAAGAACTCCGATTGACATTATAATGGATCGAGATTTGCTAGCGGCAAGTGGACGTACCTCTTACATTGTAAGCAAACTATTATAATTCATGGTGTCAATATCGATTTTGTTTTGCCACTTGCGTTTTTTGAATTTGAAAATTTAGACAAAAATAAAATGAAAATTAACACCTTGATCACCTTAGTTGTTTTTTTCTTCGAAATAATTGAAAAAGAAAAGTTTCGTGGAACATAACAAAAGCCTATTAGGATTTCACGACATTCCTTTGATCCGAAAAGTCCCGCAACAACAGTGTATCCCCGAAACTCCCAAAGTAAAATGGTGCCAGAGTCGATGCGGATCCGGTTATTCACGCGTGGCCAGCTCTAATTTGGCCAATATCACAATATGTTCTTTTCTAACTTTAATTGTCGGCCATTCTATGATCTTTTTCGTGCAACTTGAAACAAGCTTGCTGATTTTTGTTCTTGGTTTATTTTATTTTTTTGTCTGTGTATTTTTATTTTATCATATGGCCTCTAAAATGCAACCTTTATGTCCCTTTTCATATATATTTTTAAAAAAATCTTATAGTTTTTCTATATTTTAGTAGAACAACCTAGGATCACAACTTTTTCAAATTTGAAAAAAAAAACCTCCAATAAACGCATAAAGTATGTTTAAAATCAAAACACATGGTAAAAGTAAAATAAGTGACATCTTATCACTATTATCATTACAATTTCACATACTCTAGGTGTGGCTATTTTCCAAGTGTTTGAATTAGAGAGGTTGGTAGAGATATTTTCTTAATTGTATCAATAACAAAGCCATATTATTCAAAGTCAATTTCAAATGTCTATTTCAGAACATTATGCAAATCAACCTCATACTATTTGGCATTGAATCATGTCACCTCTCTCAAACCAGATGGCACATTAATACGCTACTAATTTAATGGAGGGACCCTAGTTTTATTTGCCTGATAGAGAGTTTAGCAATGGAAGAACAAAGAAAACAATTTACACTTTGATTTCTCTGCATAATTTCACTTATTTTTTTAATGCCAGATTTTGATGCTTCAAGCTGTACTCACTTTCACTGCATAGTAGGTTTTAGGGATTAAAACCATAAATATTTAATGGCAAAAAATGCCCATGAATTTTGATATTTGGTGCACTAAGCCCCGGCTTCAACTTTATTTTGTTGCGACAATACTCTTTTAGCTTTGTTTTCCATCAATTAGTTGTTAAACAAGATCTGTATAAAAATAACAGTTCTATGCTTTTTTAGAAAGAACAGTTCGTAACTGAAGATAACGTATGTAGTACTATGCTTTTTCGAAAGAACATGACCCGTTTATTTAAATATAAAGTTCATGAAGCAAAATGCACCACAAAATAAAATTGTGTGAGTTACCCGAACAATTCTCTTAATCTGTATTTTGTGAACATGACCCGTTTATTTAAATATAAAGTTCATGAAGCAAAATGCACCACAAAAATGAAATTCTGCGAGTTACCCGAACAGTTCTCTTAATCTGTATTTTGTGGACTGAAAATTTCATTAAAAAAATATCACAGAGAAGTTTATTAAAGGACACAATTTTAATGTGACTCTAAATCGGTGTGAAAATATAGTGGACCTTAAACATATATCGGCGACCCACTTGGGCTTCACCATAGCCATAGATTTCCTTGGATTAGATCTTATTTCCACTGAATTATTGCATTATAAACTAGAGATTAAACAGTTGTCACTTTCGAAAGAGTGAAGGTTCTCTCCTAAATCACAAGATTTTGTGGCTGACACAACCATGTAAGTCACACAAGTACTCGATTAATATAGATCTTTCCTTTAGTGGCCAGTCCTTTTTTCGTACTATTTCTTGTCATCACATGTGCTATCTTATTTGCCCTTAATTTGATTTCCATTGGCCAAGCAAGAAAATTATATTAATAAAGCTTAATAACGTTTTGTTTTTGCAATCCAACGTTTTACAGCTATTAGGAGTTTATTTTACACCCAACCGAATCTGGCATAAAGAGCCGGAAACAACACAACCAGTAAGGGTCGGAGTCTCGGTGCCTTGAGTTCGTGTATTTTCTCACTTCACCTGACTCGCTTCTTCATTTTGAGTTTTTTATTTTTTTATTTCCTTTTTCTAAACTAGAAATTGCATTTTCTTTTCGAACTTAACTACCTTTGAGCTCGAAGACCGTTCGTGCTCAAAGAAGGATATCTAGTCTCATGCATGATCCATTGATGAACAAGTTATGTTGAGTCATTGATTGAGTATTTCATATTTCACGACAAATATGAAAAAAGGCCATACACTAAGCTATTATTATTGGCTGATCTCTATAATACATGACTCGTCTTAAATTAAAGTAAAGATGAACGAGATAGAGAAAGTTATGAAAGTGTTGAAGCGGATCATATCTCTCATTATCCTTATCCTCACCATTAGCGACTTCGTTAGGATCCCCCGCTAAAAAGCCATGGAAAATACTGCACTCTGAAATTCCATTTCAGAAAGAGACTCTTACAAATCATAGCAACAAATCATCTTTCTTAAACTGTATCAATACGTACAATATGTGTATCACATATACATTTTAATAAATACGACTATGTTTATATTAAAACATAATAATTTAGCTATGGGTATCTTTTAATATAGAGAAATTAAGGGTCTTTAGTAATTTATGATTAATTATAATTCTGAACAGTATAATGATTATTCCTATTTTTGATATAAAAGTATAATTAAACATGATAATCGATTACAATTACGTCTAGCATTCCAATTTATTACTATTTAACAGTTATATCTAATTAAATGCCACCTTGAAGTCTTGATATATTTTTCAATCTCTTCTTTCCAAGGCCACCAAACACAAGCAAAATATAGGGTGTCGTTTTCTTTTCGCGTGAGAATTTTTTATGTTTGAACGACACTTTTCCATAGAACTCATGTTATGCTGTCATACGAGTAAAAAAAAATAAAAAATCTGAACAATATAATGAGTATTCTTATTTTTTAATATAAAAGTACAATTAAACATGGTAATCGATTGCAATTTCTTATAGTATTCCATTTTATTACTATTATAATTACAATTATAATTTAACAATTACATTTAATTAAACGCCACCTTAAAGTCTTGATATATTTGTCGATCTCTTCTTCGCAAGGCCACCAAGGTCCAAACACAAGCAAAATATAAAATGTCGTTTTCTTTTCGTGTGAGAATTTTTTTATGTTTGAACGACATTTTTCCATAGATATCATGTTATGCTGTCATATGAGGGAAAAAAAATGCCACAAAAGAATTCGTTTATGACTCATGTCTCATCTATTCTAAACGACATCAATAGAAGTATATGCTGTTTTGGCCATAGATGAAAGACTTGTAGTTTTCTTCACATGGACAAATGAGATTCCCTTTTCACTCATCTTTTAATTTCAGAAACCATTATGATTATGTGTCATACATTTACTTTTAGGAATTTGCTTTCTTACAAAAGTGTATATATATTTATTAAGAATCAAATTAAAATTGCAGTTTAGACTTTTAGTATACAAATTAAATTAACAAAGCACACTTTAAGGGTATTTTTTTGCTGTTTTGTAAAAATATAAAAATATCAAACTAGAAGATAAAATAGATATATATTTTTGCAACGATTGAAACTAAAGATAACATTAAAAAAAAAAATTACCTTCATTTTATGTAGAAATATCTCCTCTAGATAGATAGACCCTTAAAAGTTTTAAATCGAACACTTATTTTTTGTATTTATATAGTTTTATTTTATTTTCACGTACAAAATTTGAATAATTTAAAGTGAAGCAACTAGATTCCTAAAACTGTGGAATATTATTATATGATTGGGTCAAAGTCAACGCAAGTCGCAGTGTTTTTCTTCTCCTTATCCTCTTCAAAATCAAATTAAACTCAATTTGGGATTCTTATCTATAGATATTACTTACTTAACCAGTTGGCATAATCCTTAAAAAGCAAACGCACAATCTGTAATTTGACTCGGATTTCTCCTCCTCCTCTCATGGCAATTCTATAAATATCGCTTCGGACTTTGATTTTCGCCGATTGCTCTCTCTCTCTCTCTCGCTCTGGGCTTCACGCTTCTCTCTCCACCTGCGTTTCTCCGATCACCATTCTTTCCACGGTCAGTCTCTCTCTCTCTCTCTTATAATATCTATGGCGGAATCGCGAATAAAATAGATTCTGAATCGTTTGTGATTGATTGTTTCGATTTTGAGCGTCGCTAATTCTGTGAAAAGAAGCCTTGAAAGACGATAGATTAGTGACTACTTTATGGCAAACCCTTTTGAATATGGAATTGTGTCGTTTTTGTGCTTTCTCAATGCCCACGAGCTATTTGTTCGAATTTTTTTTATTAATGTTTGGTGAAAGTAACCTAGTTTTATGAGATCGTCTTTGCTCTTGAAGATTATTTGGAATTTAATACCAGTCTTAAAAAAAGGTTTTTTGAAAGCATACGAGAATGGTGGATTTTTTTTATTTTTTTTTAAGCTTCATCCATGAAGACGAGCTTTTTTTGGGCTGAGAAAGCGAGATGCTGAATTTAATTATATGGATATTTGCGGCATAAGTACTTAATATTATTTTAAATATGCCGATATATTCGTAACCTTTATTGGAATAGTATTTTGTGAAGTCTCTAACTATGTAGACGTTAACTCGGCATTGAATTATAAAAATATGCTGAAATACTTAGTAAGATAAGATTAGGTATTTGTACGGTAAATATTTCATAATTGTATATGTAGGAAGGACCTTGATAGAAGAATTCAGTAACGGAAGAGATTTGACGTATAATTTTTGTGGTCAAATCCTTTAACGTCTTTATTGATAGATGAGTAGATAACGCATGCAAATTTGAAATCTTGACTTCTCTTTGTTGGCAACAAGTGTCCATGTTTGACTGAAAGAAAGATGCTTTTGATTGATGTTTGTCATGAGTTTTGAAATTGTGGTATCAATTTCTACCAGAAAACGACTGAATATAATTCAAAAGACGTCACTCGTCCCCAGGATTTGTCCTATAAGATTATTCTAGAGAAGAAGTCACAACATGATTGCATACAAAACTCTTCGAGAAAGGGATTTCAAAATATAGTATTTTAGATGCATGAAGGCGAGCATGGTATTTGAAAAAAAAAAAAACAATTTTAATGAAGATATTCATGCACCAAGGTGTCACTAATTCGGTCCAAAAAATATTTTCAGTACCAACGGTTCTGATTTTGTTTAAGAGTAAAACCGAATTAACATTTAGCAAAAAATAAGATATAAAAAAAAAACTTAAAATAAATTTAGGATATACACTAATATATATAAAATTAAATTTTGAAGGGGCAAAGATAACACGTTTTAGTAGAGATATTTAAGGAAAATTATCAGTAAAAAGAAACCACTTCCTAAAAAAGCATGCTGTTCTGTTTTACCTAAAAAGATTTCAGAAATTTTTGCAAGTTGTAACAAGCTGGGCCTAATTACAACTCATTAATACAGATAAATAAATAAATGCCCGTTTCTTTCTCAAAACGCCAATATTCTGGTATTAAGAACCGTAAATCACGTGTTTTTATTTGTTTAAATTATTTGAACTTATCCCAATTATATTATATTCTATCATAAGAGTGTTGAATTCTGAATGCGCAGGGCTCTCAAGACATGGAAGGTGGTCTCGTTCACGGCGCGGAGAGGACGGACTTCACGGAGTGCTGGCGAACGGTATGGCGAACTCCGTACATCATGCGCCTTGCTCTCTCCGCCGGCATCGGAGGCCTCTTGTTCGGGTATGACACCGGCGTCATCTCCGGCGCCTTGATCTACATTCGCGACGACTTCAAGGACGTCAGCAAGCAGACATGGCTTCAGGAGACGATAGTGAGCATGGCAGTGGCCGGCGCCATCGTCGGGGCTGCCGTTGGAGGCTGGATGAACGATGCTCTGGGCCGGAAGAAGTCGATATTGTGCGCGGATATACTGTTCTTTCTCGGGGCGGTAGTCATGGCCGCGGCTCCGTCGCCGTGGGTGATCATCATCGGAAGAATATTGGTCGGGCTCGGGGTCGGAATGGCGTCCATGACGGCACCGCTTTACATCTCGGAAGCGTCCCCGGCGAGAATCCGGGGCGCTCTTGTCAGCACGAACGGCTTGCTCATCACCGGAGGACAGTTTCTGGCTTACCTCATCAATCTCGGTTTCACTAAGGTATGTATAGTTTTATTTCCGGGATTTTAGTTTTCGGGTTGATTAGCAAAAAATAATTTGATTTTTTATTTTAATGTTTTAGGCTCCCGGGACGTGGCGGTGGATGCTCGGTGTGGCGGGAGTGCCCGCCGTGGTTCAGTTGGTGTTGATGTTGTCGCTTCCGGAGTCCCCCAGATGGCTCTACAGGAAGGTAACTAGCTATCGCATTATGGTTGATATGACCGGTTCAGTTCAGTTGGTTGAGTATTTGAACTAGTATATGAATCTGAATCGGTGAATTCTCTCTTTGAATCAGAACAAGGTAGACGAGGCAAGGGCAATCTTAGCAAAGATCTACCCTGCGGAAGAAGTCGACAACGAGCTGAACGCGCTGCGCGAATCAATCGAGGCCGAGAGAGCTGAAGGCCTCGTCGGCGAGGGCTTCTTCACCCAGCTCAAGGGCGCTCTCCAAAACCCGGTCGTCCGACGTGGCCTCTACGCCGGCGTCACCGTGCAAGTGGCGCAGCAGTTCGTGGGAATCAACACCGTCATGTACTACAGCCCCATCATCGTGCAGTTCGCGGGCTTCGCCTCGAACCAGACCGCGCTCGCTCTCTCTCTCGTCACCTCGGGGCTCAACGTCGTGGGGACGCTCATAAGCATGTGCATGGTGGACCGTTATGGGCGGCGGAGGTTGATGATCGTTTCGCTCTTCGGGATCATCACGTGCTTGGTGGCTCTCTCGGCGGTGTTCTTCCAGGCGGCCACGCACGCTCCAGCAGTTGGCGCCGTCGAGTCCGCCTACTTTGGTGGGAACGCGACGTGCCCGGCGTACGCCTCTGCCCCGAACGCTGGATCGTGGAGCTGCCTTTCGTGCCTCAAGTCGGAATGCGGCTTCTGCGCTACAAAAGGGAATGCGGTAAGTGAAGTTAGTATAGTAAATTTATGAAGACTTAATCCTTAAGAACTAGAAAATACAGGTTAAAATTTGACAGAAACCATCAATTTCTTAACAATTAACGTTCTCGAAACTGATTTTACACGGTTTTTTTTTTACCTCTACAGTTCAGCGCGGGGGCTTGTTTGGCGGCCGAGGACATAGCGAAAGGCGCATGTAAGGCCGAAAAGAGAGTGTGGTACACCCAAGGTTGCCCCAACAAAGTTGGTTTCTTGGCGGTCACGCTACTAGGACTCTACATCATCTCCTACGCACCGGGAATGGGAACGGTCCCGTGGATCGTCAACTCCGAGATCTACCCTCTGAGGTACCGAGGCACAGGAGGAGGAATCGCCGCCGTGTCGAACTGGACGGCGAACCTCATCGTGAGCGAGACGTTCTTGACGCTCACCAAGGCGTTGGGCTCGGCCTGGACGTTCCTGCTCTTCGCGGGATTCTCGCTGCTCGGCCTCGTGGCGATCTACTTCCTCGTGCCGGAAACGAAGGGGCTTCAGTTCGAGGAGGTGGAGAAGATGCTTCAGAGTAACTACAAGCCCAAGGCATTCCGGTCAAAGAAAGAGAGCAAGGAGAAAGAGCAAGAGCCTTCTTCTTGAGAATGGTTTGATCTCTAGTTTGAGTTTTTGCCATTTTGGTTGATTATGTGGCTCATGTTCATCTCTCGAGTGGCTGTTAAGTTTACCATGTCTTTTTTATTTTATTTTATTTTATTTAAGATTCATTATATATTTTTGAATGTTATATATGGAATATTATTTTTCTTTAATTTATTTAAGTCTCAACAACTCTTCTAAAATTAGACTCTCTAATGCTTTACATTTTCTCAAGCAATTCATGAAGGAGTGTCAATGATCCAACTAGTTGCCTAAACTGTCATTGAAAATGTAAAATCATATTGTTCGTTAAATGTCAAAAACGATTTAGAGGGTTAACATTAATCAAGATAGATAGCGTTTTTTTCCGTTCTGAAACGAGAGAGTCGGGTTTGGTAGAGCATCGGAGCGGCCCACCCCTAGAGTAAAGATTGGCAATGAATAAAGTCTCTCCGTCCCCTTGGATATTCATTTATCTGTTAAAATTAATAAGAAGAATTTTTTTATTTTCATATTTAATTTTAGGGTAAACTGCGGCTAATGTACCTAATGTTTGTTTTTCTGCGGATTATGTACCCAATGTTTATTTTCGACGGCTAATGTACCCAAACTTTATTCCGTTAGATTTTTTCGTGTTTTCCGTCACTTGACCGTCAACGAGTGATATGTACACTTTTCGTATTTTTGACATAACTCACTCATTTTTTATCCAAATTTTATGCACAACCTACGGTTGGAAAGATAAGAGATAGATCTACAACTTTTGTGTTTTAAGTTTTGTAAAAAAAGTTTTTAAAAAATATGAAATTTCAATTACAACGTAAAACTGAACATTAGTTTAGTACAAAATATTTGTTTCGAGCAAATTTTAATATACATAATGATTTTTCTGATAAAACGTAAAACTAAAATGTTGAAGATAAATCTTTTATCTTTCCAACGGTAGTTTATTAATAAATTTTGGATAAAAAATGAGTAAGTTATACAAAAAATACGAAAGCTTTTTTCACATTAATTCTTTCACATTTTTGGCATAACTCACTCTTTTTTTGTCCAAAATTTATAAATAAACTACTGCTAGAAAGATAAAAGATTTATCTACAACTTTGTAGTTTAACATTTCATCATAAAAAGTCATTAAGTATATTAAAATTTGCTCGAAACAAAAATTTTGTATTAAACTAATATCTAGTTTTACGTTGTAATTGAAATATTGGAATAATAAAAACTTTTTTTACAAAACTTAAAACACCAAAGTTGTAGATCTATCTCTTATCTTTCCAACCGTAGGTCGTGCATAAAATTTGGACAAAAATTGAGTGAGTTATGTCAAAAATACGAAAAGTGTACATATCACTCGCTGACGGTCAAGTCACGGAAAACACGAAAAAATCTAACGGAATAAAGTTTGGGTACATTAGCCGTCGAAAATAAACATTGAGTACATAATCCGCAGAAAAACAAACATTGGGTACATTAGCCGCAGTTTACCCTTAATTTTATGAAGCATCCATAAATAAAATGTTAAATATATAGAGAATTTAATGTATAGTATAGCTGAATTCATTTTATATTTTTGGAAAAACAATAATTCCTGTAATCTATGAACAAAAAAAAAAAAAAAAACTGAGAGAAGAAAAAAAAAAGGAGTAAAATTTGTCAAGAATGGGATTCGAACCCATGCCCTTTCGGACCAGTACCTGAAACTGGCGCCTTAGACCAACTCGGCCATCTTGACATATTGTCTGTATAAGCAATATTAATTACTAAATCTATTAATTGTATAGATTTATCTTCCGGTACTTAAGAGGCAATTTAAATTTGCCACGTGGTGTAGAATCGATGATGGCTCTCCGTCATGTTGAATTACTCAAAGGAGATATCATTATCGATATATGCGTTAAAATTAAATATAATATCTGCACCAAGATTCTTGTTAAAACGATTGTCGTAAGAGCAGAGGACATTTCAGTCATATTGTTACGTTATTCGTTAGAATTAGTGATGACATATGTACCTAAGTTGTATTCAATTAGGATGGTAGAAATCAAAATTTTATCTATAATGGCATATGTATATCAAAGTTTAAATTTACTGTGGCTTCAATACACCCAAGTTCAATTTTATTGTGGTTTCAATTCATTCCGTCTATTTTTCCTTAACGATGGTAAGTGTCACTAAACTTAGGTATTTTTGCTGCCTAATACTTTTTTTTTAAAGAAAATTATTTTCGTCACATCATCTTTTTTCGCTCTCCAGAATTTAAAAACTCTAAAAATCTCGAGTTCATCTTCCGATCCATACATGACAATCGAACCATCGCCGCGGCGATAGCAACAACCTTTGTCGTTGTCGGCGACGCTGTTGCATAACTCGGTAATTTCAATAGTGAAAAAGCGCAAAGAAAAATTTAAATCACAATGAATTTAAATTTGAGTACATCGAAACTGCAATAAAATTGACCTTAATACAATAAAATCTAGGTTTGTATCGCCCTAATTAAATACATATGCCGCTATTAACCATATTAACCATATTCTTTAGGGTGATCACTGAATTCCAAATATATTTTGAAACGCTTATTTAAACTCTAGTTGACCCACGAATATATATAGTTAAAATATAACAGTAGAAGCAATTAGTACATTGCTCGTCATACTCGCATGATGATTATAAAATGAGATCAATGTGCATAATATTTATGTATTACAAAATGAGATCAATAATATTATATTGATTCAATATGCATAATATGTATGTATGTATGTATGTATGTATGTATGTATGTATGTATGTATAATTAGAGTCGGTGTAAAGATTAGTGTCCAAATTAAATGCATCTTAAAGATGTTCCACTATATATATAATTATTAAATATATATATATTTTATTAAATAATTTAGCTATACGTCGTACTCCATGTCAGAAGGCAGCTCAACGGAATGGTTAGTGCGTGGTCTGTCGACTTTCTCTCTATGATTTACGTTAAAGTCTAAAAATATTAAAGCCATGCAATAATACATCATTATAATTGATAATACCATGTGAATCTCTAAATTCTCAATAATAAGAATCATCATGAGAACCTCTACAAAATGACTAAAAATCTACTACCCCTAAACTTATTATGTTGGTGCAATTAGCATCATGATTTTCGTTTTTGTCAACAATTACTCCTTGTAACATTAGCATTATGTTACATAATTATGTACGCGTAAAAAATTACCAAGAATTTTAATTTCTCTCAACACTTTCCTTGTTTGAACATATATATATATATATATATATATATATATATATATATATATTCAGGGACGGAACTACTCTATCATGGGGGTGACAATTGTCACCCCCAACTTTAATAAAAATAAATAAATTATATATGTATATTTAATATAGTTTTGATTAAAAATTATTAAAAAATAATAGTCTGTCTCTTCTTTTTCCTACTAGTGAGTCGTGAACCCCTTGCTGCTTTCTTCTCTCCTGCTCGTCCCCTGATTTCTGTTCAATCTCCTTCTCTCTTCCACTCGGTGAATCGATGACCTGATCTCTTCGCCGAAGAAGGTAAAGCTCGTTCGTACGTATGCCATAGGCTGAGTTCTTGGAGCGAAGAAAGTCGAATTCAGGTTGGTTTTCTTTCCCCAAATTGTGAGTGAGAATTAGCTGAAATAGATGTAGAGACTAGAATTTTAAGATCTTACTTCTGGTTTATGTGCACAGGGAAGTTCCACAAGGTGGCCTTCTTCTCTCCCCGATTCTTCCTCGTTCCGCCATTGTTGTCGCCTCCATTGCAGTGCCTTTACATTACTTGATTAGTTAAAAATTATTTTGATTGGTTTAATCTAGAAATTGATTTAGGGTTTTATTTCCATATGTTTAGATTTGTATTTAGGGTTTTAGTCAGATATGAATCATAGATTTTAGTCAGATTTTCATATTTAGATTTTGATTTAGGGTTTCATATATTTAGATTTTCATATCAAATAAGATGGATTAATTATAAGATCTAAAATAAGTCGGGTTGATTTTGTTTATTATTGCAGATGAAAAACACCGACTTTTGATTTATTTTAAAATTAATGATGATACGACGGCACAAGTGGCGACAATTGAAGACCATCATGCGTCAAAGTTACAAAGAGTCGAAGTTGATGTTGATTTTGATATCGACAAAGTAAAATGCGACCCGGGTTTACGATATCAACGAAGAGTCAAAGTTGATTTTGATGTATTTTTTTTTCCGTCACCCCCTAGTCTAATTCCTAGTTCCGTCCCTGTATGTATTCTCTTAATCTTTCTTTCACAAATTCATCTTAATAGTTCTTATGTTAGAAATCTAGACCAAACCAAGGAACATGCGAAAAACAAATACAACTATCCAGTTTACAGTAAACACATTTCTATACAAATACATTATAATACATACATGAACATAAGAATCAACAGGAAGCAATAAAACTTTGACAAAAAGGGCTCAAACTATCAGTCATCAGATTTTGGATGATGACTTTGACAACTATGATAAATCTTTGGATCTATCAGTCATCAGATCCAATGCTCGCATTTGCGAGTTGCTCGGAGTTCATTGTCGTCAAATTACAACGTACTATTTCTCAAAACCCTGAAGTCTCTATGCTGTGACTTTTATTCTAAAAATACGACGGTCTCATGCCTCGCTGAAACAATCAATGACAATTGTATCACTTGTACAACTCAAATTACCTTGTGGAGATCACCGGAAGTGCAACTTGTTCAACTTTAAGCTTGGTCGGCGATGGATCTCTCCAATAAACCTCTCAAATCTCTCTCGAATAGGAGCTCACATTAAGGGTATATCCTATTTACTACAGACAAAGGAACTAGTTAAGCAAGGACGTAGGATCAAAGAGTCGAAGGCACCATCGACGGTTAAGATGACAAGAGAAATTGGCTTCCGAAAAACACGTTGTATCATCACCTTACGACATGCCGTTCCTACACATAATCAGCTCATGTGAGATTGGCCCCTGGCAAGCCCAATGGGCTTCTCCCACAACACTAACCTAGTTATTGTTTCACAATGATACTTGCAATCTGGTAAATTGAGTGTAACTGATATATTTTCCCAAGTCACGTGTAGCGCACGAGTAAATATTCGGCTATTGTGTTATTTTTATATACAGGGCCTTTCTGCTAAATAATTTAATTTCAGAGAACAAAGTGCACGCATATTCAATGTTCAGGGGTCATTATAGCAGATTCCACTAAAAAATAACATTTAATACTTTTTTAATGGGAAAATCAGGGCAAAAAGAAATAAATAAGCAAAATACGATGCTATGGTTCGTTTTTGTCTTTCAGAAGTAACTGTATAAACTTTCAATGGACGTAACTACCCTCAGCACCAGAGCCAATTTACCGAAAGAGCAGTTTTGATGTACGTCTCGTTTGATTCATCATCTTTTTTCGTCTATGCATTTGGGGCGTCTCTCACCCAACACAACCCTTATCTTCAATCGTCGCCGTTCACTCTCTCTCCGTTGACCTCCGATCTCCGCCGTCCATTTTCTCCGATCACAATTCCACGGTCAGTCTCCTTCTCATTCTCTCCAGATCCTTTCTGTTGTGACGATTCTGCATTCGATTGTTTCAATTCGGTCTCGAACGTTGCGAGTTCGGGTTCCTAGGTCACTCTGCGATTATTGTTTGGGTGTCGAAATTGGGTTTGTGGCCAGAGTTTGGACAACTCGAGGTCAATGATCTAGCGTTAGGTCAAGCCAATCAGGTAATGGTGATTGAATTGATGGGAGGCTTTTGCATTATTTCGAGAAATTCTCTGTCGGCTGAGTCATTTCGTGATTTTGTACGATCGTTTTGATTATCCAATGAATGTTGGTTGATTTTTGGCGTTCCTTTGAATTGGGTTTCTGGAATAATATTATTCCACCTTTAAGTGCATTTAGAACCTGTTCATGTGGATAAGACATTTGGGTTACTTTTGCGGTATAACATTTTGAACTCTGAGTTCGATTTTTGCTTCTTAAGATCGAATTTAATCAGATTTTTATATGAAAATAGGCTCATTTTGTTTGTTTGGTTGTTTATGATGTTTTTGCTATTGTAAGTAAGCTCGTTTATATAGAATTCATGTGTTGTTTAGATAAAGTATGGATGTAGTTGAATTGGAAGGGATTTTTTAGAATGATTCTGTGAATAAGTCATATGTGTAGGACCTCAATTATTGGGAGACTATTGGCAACAATTCAATAATAGAATTATGGAAGAAAGTGACTCGTCAACTTACACACTAATTTATTCTCTTAACTTCTTGGGGGAAGCTGAAATTCATGGCTTGAAAAGGAAATTCCCCTAAGTTTCTTTGAAGTGAGAGCTTAAAAGATAAGGATCTCTCTTCTCTCCACAACCCCCGTGCGAGCAATACCCACACACCCGTTTCCTTTCATCTAAATAAGGTAGATATGACATATGACTGTTTCTGCTATCGGGTCAAATCCTTACTTATCTTGTCTTTGCGGTTAGGTTACGTAACGGTACTGTTGGGATTATTTGAAATATTAGTGCTGCAGCTGTTACGCGTGTTAGTGTTTGAATGAATGAAAGAGGGTTTTTAAGGATAGTTTAACAGACACCCGTTTGTTCTCCAGGGTTCGGTCGAGAAGCATAATCGGAAGGAGAGGCCGCAAAGAAATATAGAAACTTGTTGAGCAAAAGATTGAGGTAGAACTTACTTTTACGGTAGCATTATGGTATAAAGTTAGGAGAGCATGATTGAAATTTTTCAAGGAAGATTCTTTGATATCTTGCTGATTTTCCTTTTCTTCATATCCAAGTCTCTTGAGTCATCTTTTTTCGTCATCATGTGTGGATATTCCATCTCTTCATCTTGAAAATTGTATGATCTTTGATGCTTTACAGGTTAAGTTCTAGTCCTGGAAGACCAAAAATCCAGATGGCGCCTCTTCACTAATATGGTTGAATTAAGAAACGATCCCGTGAAGGTTGACAATGGCTTTTTATTCTGAGGAGGAGAAAACTGAGGATTATCTTTTCAAGATCGTTCTGATCGGTGACTCGGCGGTCGGAAAGTCAAACTTGCTTGCCAGATTTGCGAGAGATGAGTTCTACCCAAATTCCAAATCCACCATAGGAGTAGAGTTCCAAACACAGAAGATGGTCATCAATGGAAAGGAAATCAAAGCACAGATATGGGATACGGCCGGCCAAGAGCGGTTCAGGGCGGTCACATCTGCATACTACAGAGGCGCTGTTGGAGCTCTTTTGGTGTATGACATAAGCCGACGTCAGACATTCGATAGCATTGGAAGATGGCTAAATGAACTTCACAGTAAGACTCTTACCGTTTTCCCTTTATTTTTCTTCATGTAAGATGGTTGCAGAAATGAGTTATTACTGCATTTTTCTTGGCATGCTTTTGTTTTTTTAGTTATTGGCCGTACTGCGCTTTGAACTTTTCGTGATAGATCACTTTCCCTCTGCATCTTCGATTTATGGCGGAAATACCCCCACATTTTGCGTTTTATTAACAGATAGGTCGTTGATCTTTGAATTGTGGCAATATTACACGCCCTGTATAACCAATATTTGTTGACTATGTGAACCTCAAGGGGTTGGTCTAGTGTTAGGGCGATACTTGGGTTCTTGCACAGCCCAAGTTCGATTTCCCCTAGGCGCAACAATTGGGGCCACTGGGGTAGTCTCCCGGTCGATAATGTTAGGTCCCCGTGGTTATTAGTCGGGTGGTACCCGGACACCACGGTCATAAAAAAATAAAATAAAAAAATAAAAATTGATGAATATGTGATTTACTTGAAGTTGAAGGGTTTTTTTGTTGTTGTCAATTTTGTAATTTTTAATAATATTGTATATTAGTAAAAAAGAATTATCAAAATTGACGAAAATCCACTTAAGTCAGTTATGTTATTAATACGTATGGGGAGATCAGTCACATTTCTAAACTACAATGGGCATTGTTGGCACATATAAATAATTAGGAGGAAAGTGTTAAGTCTCGTAGAGTTCAGGAGGCATTACTGTTGGTTACTTTTTTTTTTGTTGGATAAAGTAAGGGCTAATTGGGTCCTTTCGCATTTATCAGCTCACTCCGACATGAACGTAGTTACGATACTCGTCGGTAATAAGTCCGATCTCAAGGACGCGAGGGAGGTTTCCACTGCTGAAGGAAAAGCTCTTGCGGAAGTGCAGGGTTTGTTCTTCATGGAAACGTCAGCCCTAGATTCGTCAAATGTCAGCGCTGCTTTTCAGACAGTGGTCAAAGAGATCTACAACATACTGAGCCGAAAAGTCATCCTCTCCCAAGAGCTCAAGAAGCAGGATCCGGGCTGGATGGGGAATGGAAAAACCGTAATACTACAAGACGGGAATCAAGATGCGGAAGCAGAGCCCAGAAAAGGTTGGTGTTGCTCGTTCTAGCCTCGACGGTCTCTTTGCCACGCTACGGTGCTTTCTCCTCGTGACCTTGATATCTTAGATTTTCTTCGAAGATGTTAATTCAATTTCAATTCATTTTTACCTTGTTTTTTGGGTGAATGATTGTAGAAGAGAAAGTGAAGTAGAAAATGTATATGACGTGAAGAAGAATCTATAAAGCTGTGATGTTATACTTCTTTTAATCTTTCGGTCTATTTTATTACCATGTTTATATGCCTGACTTTGCTTGAAAGTGATACCGTGGAAGCACAAAAGAACCAAAAGGGTACTATTGCCTATTGATCAAGTAATATAATGAATTTCTATTAATAAAATCAATTTGTCTGTTGGTGCATGACGAGACTTCTATAATTTCAGTGAAAAAAAATTGATCAAAATACTTTAAATAAATCAATGACTCGTATGTTGTAAAGTGTACACAACTTAATAATATTCGCTTAAATTTGTTTAAATGCAATGATTAAATTTTCAATAGAATAAGAGATCAGAGATGTTATAAACTAAAATTTATGATATTTGTCCCAATTTCACGATCTAAAATTCAACACTTGATAAATTAATTAGTACGGGTTCTTTTCGTTCTTACATTTTTTAATTTATACTCAATACTTTCGTAGAAATCTTAAATTTTTATAGGTAATTATTGCTTGAGTAGTAGCGCATTAAAACTGCATTATCTATTTATAAGTTCCGACGAAAGTTTTGGCGGCATATATAAAAGTGGATGAATTTTTCAAAATTTACAGTCAAACCCAACTTGGGTACTTATGCCTTTGAAAAGGAAAAAAAAAATTGGCTTATATACCCACACTTTTGAACAATTATGGTACATATGCCATGATTATTAAAAAAATATTAAATCTATATAAAGTATGATAAGAATTTTAATTTTTTTTTATTATCAAGATTTAACTTGAGAGCTGAGAACATAAGTCAAAATTTAGATAACTAATGAGTACTTTTGCCGCAATTTTTATTTTTATTTTTTATATTTACCATTCCTAAGACCTCGGTTTTATTCTCGAAATCTGCGAATATTTAGAGCAAGGGTGTAGTGAAATGAAAAGTCTAAAATAACGGCGCAAGAATTTTCAAAATTCTGGTATAAAAAGCAAAAGGGACAAAGAAAGACGCCATTGCTGCCACTCTCTCTTCTCTCTTCTGGCTTAGGGCAACGCAAGCCCTCCAATCATGGGAAGGCTCTTCGTGGAGAATCTCGAAGGAGCCAAGATCTTCAAGTGCAAGTCTTGCAAGGTCGATTCCGCTTCCCGCGACGACATCGTTTCCAAGGACTTTCAGGGCCGCTATGGCCGGGCCTACCTCTTCAGGCACGTGTATGTAACCCCTCTTCTCCTTTCTTCGCTTCCCGATTCGCGTACTAGGTTAATCTGTTCGTCGATTTTGGGGAAAATCGTGATCCTATTTCATGAATACTAACATTTTATCCAGATTCGTGCGATCCCAAAATCTCATTTGTATGTTTCTGAGTTCATTGAACTTGTCTCCTTGAGGTACGAGCCACGCGAAGATTATTTGCTTTTCGAGTTGATGTGATTGGAATTTGCAGGGTAAACATATCGATTGGCCCGAGCGAAGAGCGCGATTTGATAAGCGGCTTGCACACGGTGAACGACATCTACTGCAGCTCCTGCCAACAGAATCTGGGCTGGAGATATGTAAGTCCGGCGATTTTCCGATTTTGTTACTCGATTTTGCGCTAGATTGTCCATTACGTGTTGATCTGGGCTTGATTTGTTTGGAAATTAGCAGTGTTTCGTGGGTCACTTGAGTTATGAACATTGTGGGATTGTTGTATTGTGTATATAGGAGAAGGCTTATGAACCCAGCCAAAAGTATAAAGAGGGATTGTACATTCTGGAGAGGGAACGGTTGTCGAAGGACGGTGCGTGAGACCGGCCATTGACACGAAGAAGCTGCCTTAAGAGTAGTTACGATCAGATACCATTTTTTTTTCAATTTGTACATGAAACCATACACTCAGGTCTAATACTTTTCTTTGAACTTTTGGAAGTTCTTGAGCTTATACGACCCTTTGCTAGAATAGTAGTGTTTTGATCTTCGATGCCTTGTTTTTCAAGAAAGAGGAAATTGACATTAGCTTTACTCATTTATAATTTGCTTTGAAATTTTGTAAGTTTTAAGAGTCTTTCAGAAGCTTATAAGACCTGTTACTAGAACGTTAAGTGTTTTGATATTTGATGCCTTGTTCTCCAAGAAAGAGGAAATTGACTTTTTCTTTCAAAAAAAAAAAATTCTTGTGGTGGGCAAAATCTTTTTAATTTTTCTGCTAAAATACTTGTGAAATATGAAAAAGTCAATGCTTGGCACAATTTAAGACCAATTGGGAATAATGTCACAATCTTGTAAGAGGAGTAAGTTATCCAGATAAGAGTAATAAGGTCTCTCATTTTATGTGATTGAGAGATCTCCAACCATGAAAACTATCTGAAACCTAAAGCATTCAATGACATATCTTGGATAAGAGCCAAGGTGACAACTGACCACACGTGACGGGTCTCCTTGTATATGTATGTGTGTATATATATCTTTGGTTATTATATATTCCATTTGGCATCTATTTGTATGGAAGAGAAAATGCCATTTAGCCACACTAATTTCACACTATATATTGCTTGCGTTATGACAAATGAATCCATGAAGAAGAAGACCACTAGAGGACCTAAATACTTCTCCTTGAGTTTGAATTTTCTCTATTTTTTTACGTATTGCAGAACGAGTCTATACTTGAAACAATCAACGAGTCTAGTAATTCACCTAAAAAAATTAAGAAAAATATAAAATTGATGAGAACACCCTCAAACAAGATATGTGAACATACACGTTATGGCAATGTGCTACTTTTGAAAAGGGCGTTACTAATAATAAAAAAAAAAAAACTAAAATTTTGAAGGCCATCTTTACCAACATGTTTTAATGATTTACAACATGAAAAAGGGCATGAACAGTAATTTCCCGATAAGTTATATGAATATTCACTTAAAGAGTTGCATTCTACAAGAATGTATGAGAAAAAGTAACCTATTTGACTGAGAATGTCAAGAACAGTTTGCCAAGAAAACGTGAATAACTACACTTATTACCGAATTGGTAAAAATCAATCAGACACTTGATATAATCTGTTCGGAAACAGATGGAAAGAGTGAAACCCTAGAAAACCAAACGAAAAAACCGACATCGTACCTGACTGATGACAACAACAAACAAATTTGCTGGACATTACAGATAGAAAAAGAAGATAAGAAAACACTTCTTTTCTATGCACTGTTTTTCCGAGCAGAGACACTTTCATGGTACAATAGTTCTGCATGTAGCTCTGCGATCTGATTATACATCT
The DNA here is from genome assembly GCA_954871525.1 of Parietaria judaica. Lineage (NCBI taxonomy): Eukaryota > Viridiplantae > Streptophyta > Magnoliopsida > Rosales > Urticaceae > Parietaria > Parietaria judaica. Next base: position 5,737,879 of record OX940863.1, read on the forward strand.
CGAACGAAATCCGAAGAGAATGAAACTATAACAAACTCAAATCTCAAACCTTTCACCAAAGGAAATCACCGGTCAATCCTGCTCTCTATAACATGTTCTTCAAAAACAATATAAGCAATTAGCTCTAACCATACAGTCACATAAATCAAGAACTCGAACAACCCACCTGCTCGGAAAACTCTTCATCGTCTACAATTACCCGTCTCGTAAACTTCCTAAGCAGCAATGCCTAATCAAACAATTGAATGGAGAAGAAAAAAAAAACATGTCACCACAATATTATATATATCTATAATAACTAATTCTGAACAAGAATTACTTTGAAGACAGTACTAATATATGGTATTTTTCTTGACTTGGAAGTAAAGTCATCAAGCTGCAACTAATTATTAAGTGCATAAGAAAATATCACTTAACTGAACAAATTGCTCAACCATATTATAGCATAATTTTATGTGCTATATGCGCTCAAATTAAAGACGAACACAGACTATTATGATCTCTGTCGGTAATGATGTCGAACAAAATCACAGCAAGGTCCGTGTGCAGAGAGAAACCGTCATATGGTTGTGTTGCGTCATTACAATGTATACGAATTAAAAGCAAGAAGACGAATGAGAACTTACCTCTAGTAGATTGTCTAGCATTGACTCCATAACCGCCAATATAACCAGAGTTCTTGCGGATCGCATCCGTAGCTCCACCCGCAAGCCCAAACCCGAACGACCCAGATGCATCCAGCTCCGATTGCGGCGTTTTCCAAGTGGAATCGCCGTAAAGCGATGCAGCATCATAAGCGTCTGAGTTAGTTCCGTCATAGCCCACATTCCCAACGTACGATGATCCCTGTCCCACGGTTCCACTGTTTCTACCGTATCCTAGACCTCCAAACCCTAATCTGACTTCTTCACCGCCATAGCCGAGATTTCCAGCACCATTATAGGTCGAATTCGCACCTCCAGCTTGGCCCGCGTTAGGCGAGGAGCCCCAAAGTGATCCGAAGCTGCCAAATGCACTCATCCCACCATTCCCACCTCCCGAACCGACAAACCCGTTCGAATTCCCGGTGTTTGTAGTGTAGTTCTGGTTTCCGTTTCCCCAGAAATTCCGTCCCGTTGTGCTCAGGATCGAGCTATTGCCTTCATTGGCAACGCCATAACCGGCATTGGAGCTGAATCGGTTTGAGTTTCCATTGTACGATGGGCTCATGCCTCGGCCGAACCCAAGGTTGGTATTGAGGTTTGCGTTAACCCCATAGCTAGGGCTCAACCCTGTCTCAAAGTTCATACCCACCCCGTAACCAGGGCTGAATGGAGAAAATCCGCTACGACCGATGGTGACCGGACTAAACCTAGAGTTTAAATTATAACCCTGAGAGTAATTATTAAGGAAGTTGCTAACTCTACCCATTCCATGGCTGAACCCACCACCTAACTGGCGGGCTGGGGCCGGGGATAGTTCCTTGGGAACTGCCCGCTTAACCTCAACCATCTTCCCGTTGAGTTTGTGGAAAGTTTTGTAAAGAACTTTGTCCACTGCTTCCTCGGAATCGTACGTGATGAATCCAAATCCTCTCGGCCTTTGCGTGTTGTGATCGTACATCACTACAACGTCTGTGATCGCCCCGAATTGATCGAAGTAGTTCTTGAAGTCACTCTCTGTCACGTTTGATGCTAAGCCTCCGACAAATATCTTCTTCGTGCGGGCTGGGCCGGGTGATCCGTGAATGCTACTGTTGTTTCTGCTCAGAATGTTCTGATCGTCCCTCGGAACTGCCTTCTTTGCTTCAACCTACAGATGAGAAGCTAGTTATATATTGTTGTAGATTAAACGATCTTCACGATCTTGACGTATATCGAATGTCAACCCCGTGAAATAGACAACTGGATCATACTTCAAACAAACGGAACGAATTTGAATTTGGTTTCCGGAACAGCAAGGTAAATAAAATCACATCCAAAAAACTTACAAGTCTACCATCTATGATGTGCTTCTCCGTAACGACCTTCTCTGCAACCGCTGGATCAGCGAAAACGATAAAGCCGAACCCACGAGCACGCCCCGTGGCCCGATCCTTCATGATCACCGCCTCCACGACGCTGCCAAATGCCTGGAAGTACTCTCTGAGCCGGTCTTCGTTCGTGTCCCACGATATGCCGCCGATGAAAAGCTTGCCAGGCTCCATTTCCATCCTGCTCATCAAACCAACACTTCATCAATCTATCAAAGTTGACTTTAAACAACCCAAGTCAAACGATCGACGACACTTGCTCAAAATGAAGATCAACAAAGCAATCAACGAGCAACACACCGGATCTAGTCACCTACACGTAATTCTGACGAGAAATGCACAAGCGAACTCTATCCGCAAATCATCCAAGCAATACAGAACTCAACTCGATGAAGTGGAAAGAAAATCGGACACAAATTCAAGTAATGCCGATTGAAGAATCACTCACTGCCTGCACAGATAATTCACAGCGTAGCTCGAACGCTTCTGTTCGTTGATTACGAAATGGGTACTCGTGAATTCAAGCCAAGAGCATCGGAGAGGCTTCGCCGAACAATCGCCGATCAAGATTCCTGAAAATCAGATTGAAAAAGATGAAGCCGGGATTCGCATAAAGATCCAGAACCCAGATAGCTTCGACAGTTTGATTTAGTTTATCAATGGAGGATTTAGCAAATGGAGACCGACCCAGATGGGAATCAACGAGAATCTAAGATCTGAGAGGAGTCATGATTGGATTAGAGGGCGAGAGGCCCTCGTCTGAGCGCTCTTCTTCTTCTTCCTCCTCTGATGAGCGTCGATGGAATGAGATGTGTATATATGTATGTATGTATATAATGAGATGAAATGGAAGGGTATTTATCAGAGCAGAGAGGACAATTTATGATGAATTCGCATCGGAGACGAGATTATGTAATAAAATATTTATTGGGTGTGAGAGAAAAGGAGAGAAGCTTGGCTATCCTCTCGTGTAAGAAAGTTACAAAGGAGACGATTGAAGATGGCGACTTCCAAGTTTTCAAGTTTGGTGTTTAATATTTTTAAATGAAAAATAGAAAAATAAATAAATAAATGATAAATAATGGATTACTATTATGGCTTTGGTGAGTGAAAAATGGAGTTTTGGGTGGTATGACCTTTGTTTTGTTGTGGGTGATTCAGTTGTGGCCTGTTTTATTGGAAGTCCTTGAAATTGGTTGGTGATGATGGGCACTATATTGATTGGCTCTAAAACCTTGTTATTCATTTCATTCATTCATTCTAGTGTTTTACTTGGCAATGTCTTTTCCATTTTTGAATTTCTTGATTGCTTCAACTTGAATTCACTTCCTTAATGTGATTTATGTTAGTTTGGAGAAGAGTAATCCGCACTGATCAACTTCGAAGTTTTTATATCGATGAAGTTTATCTCGTGAATTCTAATTTTTGGCAGATATTATCTGAACACTTTAAAATGTAACATTGTGTTACTTTAATATTCGAATTCGACGAAAAAAAAAATGCGTACCTCAAAAATTATCGTTAACCAATGTATAACTCCAACTATTTAAAATTAGACGAAAGTGAAAACCTCATAAATCATAATACATGTTAATATTTTCAGTCAATTCTTACACGCGGGAAAATGTGATATTCTTAAAAATAAAATAAATAAGGATATTACCACTAAATATCAACATTCAGTCACTAAATTGAATCAAGATACAAAGTTGAAAGAATGAATGGCCATATAATTAGATGAGTAAAATCAATATTATGGATAGTAATTTTTCAGCTTTGAAACTATAATAATGTGTGCAACGATGAGCTGAATCGTGCTTTGATGGTAAAGAAGATTAGGCGTGTGGCGTGACGTCATATTTTAGGTATAAAAATCTCTAAGCAGCCTGGCTGACATTATTCATGTGGCACGACTAATTCCAATGCTCTCAAACAAATATTATTAGCTTATAATAATTTTGCAAAGGAAAATCAAAGGAGTGGTACACAGATTATATGTACGTTTGCTCTTTATAAACGTCGTCAACTTTTTTATACATGGGTTCTTTCATTTTTAATGGCACATCATCATTCGGTTTTTAAAAAGTTAGTTATAATTTATGGAGAGAAAAAAAACTGACGCATTTAATACATACACACGCATATATATATATATAGTTTATACATATATATTAACTATGATCCGGTTTGATAATAATAAAAAATACAGTTTATAAGAACTAAGACATATAATTAGTTAGATATTTTATTTATCAGATTTAAAATAATAATAATAATAATAAAATTTTGTCTGTAAAATAAACTGCACTTATTGGTTTTCTATTTTTGCCAATATCCTAACTTTCACAAGAGATGATAACCTCACATGGAAAATCTATATCATTGTGTTCCATTCCAATGTTAAAAAAATTCGTTGGTGGTTTTTTTTGTGAATTATGAAAATTATATACTGTAATTTCAGAAGTATGATAAATTTTAACTTCGATTATTCAACTAAAGATAACTCGGTTTTTCAATTAAAAAACAAAGCGTTCATACTCGAGATTATTCAGTACTAGAAGTATGTAACAAAGCATATTTATTATTTGGAGGGAGCTATATAAATATATAAAAAGTTAAATCGCGGTTGAATATTTTTTTTTTAGACTTAATAAAGGTTTATGACGTATTAAAAAAAATGACTGACCCCGAGAGATCTCAAAATTGCCAAATTATTATAGAAAAATACTTTAAAACATTGTATTGATATCGGAAAACCATTTTAAGTTAGAGTTCCGGGCCAGTCATGAGAATTGTCCCTACACCTATCTTTTGGTATTATACCATTACTACCCAACATTGCAATTGGCTTATATCTCAAGGGTGAAATTGCAAAAAGTAAAAGAAAATCGGTGAATTGTGGACAAATACAAGCATTAAGATGTTATTTATACACATAAAATAACAACTTTATATGCTTTTGAATTATCAATATTATTCTATAAAGAAAGGTGAAAGGAAAAGAGTAAGAGATGTGTGAGAGACAGAAGGGATTGCTTGTCGTCCCACTCATACAAAGAGATTCATCAATTACACTCTGCACATGCATGACGTTATTGCCTTCCAATATAATGACCAAGCACTCCTTTTTTGTCTTTAATTTATTTAATTTAATATTTATTAATGTGTTGCAATAATAATTGCCATTAAAAAATAACCCCCAACCGTCTATTATTATGTAAACTTAATTCTCACACCTCAGATCAGGTTTTTGCTACACTAACGTGCCTCTCAAACTTATGCCAAAATATTATTTGCTCTAATAGTCCCTTTATTTAGAGTATGCGCAAGATTAGTTTTTCTTTTGTGCTAAATTTAATGGAAAAGTAATGAAAATTTACATAAATTGTTTTCTTATAATTTTGTTAAGAGAATTATGGACGTTAATTATCAATATAACTAATCGGGTAGATACAAATTTCTGTAATTATCCCTAAAAAACATTTTAATTTTTTTTTATCTATTATTTGAGGACAAATGATTAATATAGCACAAAAATCAGAATCGAGACCTTTCAAAGAGTTGAAGCTAATAACTCTTATACATAAATATCTCGTTAGAAAAATAATCAAGTTGCACATCTTTCAAAGCTTCCAAATGTAGAGGAATTTTTTAATATCAAGTTGGAAAATGGTCGCATGGATATCGGACCACCTTACAAATCTCATTGCTTATCTTAACATTTTCCTGTCTAAAATGAAGGTTTTTATGAGTTAAGATGGTTTAAATATATATATTGCATAACTAAATCTTATTTTGATTTTTTATTTATTTATTTTAGGATGGTTTAATCCAAAAATAGTCAAAATTCGAATGGCCGATAAATTTTTTAAACTCTTAATGGAGCCAAAATACCTAATTTAAAAAAAAAAAATTATAACCATTTTCACTTTTAGAAATATTTGTGAGGTATTTAATCTTTTTTTTTTTAAGTAGGACCGTTGCATTCAGGGCCATAGTTCCGCCCTTGGTAATGTATACTAAAAAAATACAGAATATTTTTAAAATTTGTCTCATATCCAAGCATAATAATCAAGCCTCTTAGGTTTTCTTTTGAATTTGATTAAATTAAATTGAATATTACTTGGTGACTTTAGAAATTACAAACAAATGAATAGAGCCCTACAAATTAATACTAAATTTATTGACCCCCTTGATTTGATTTATTGTTAGTACATTTGGTATACATACATTGGTCATATTTAAATGATTGAATGGATAATGCATAGGTTGTTTGAGATACATGCATGTGCATATTTATAAGGGACATTGAAAGTTAATAACGTGAAAAGAGGAGTTCATTCATACATAGTTACATACCATGTCTCTTTGATTCTCATCAAATTTCTAATAAAGGCTGTAATGGGGCTATTCCAAATCAATTTATTAATATTGTAGCAAGATTTGAGGTTTAGTTGGATACATATATATATATATATATATTATATGTACATTTGCATAGAAGAAGAGTTGTGGATTAATTATGAGAATTGAGACCCAATAATGAAGCAAGAAGGAGAAGCCAACGAATGTGACAAGGCAATCACCTATTGCATCTATATGTTGGTTTTGTTACGGTTGAAATTGAAAGATCAATGCTCACTTGCAAATTAATGTAGCTTTATTATCCATTAAATCATTAATTAGTATTTAGCTTATAATTTTGTTGATGTACAACTTTATTTTTGCAACTTGAAGATGGATCTTGGTTGGTGTAATAACTTGTCAAGTTGTTCAGATTTAGAGAACCAACAAAAGTAAAATTGTTTTATTTCAAGGTAATGCTTACATTTAAGGTTGTTAATACCGTAAAATCGGAATTCTCTTGTATATATATTTTTTTGAATTCATTTTATTGTAATCAAAAGTGAAGAAAAAAAAAGGGAACCCGTAATTTTTCCAAAACCGAAATTCTTGTTCTATTATTTTTATTTTTTATTTTATGTAAGTCCAAATTCCCATTTTTCACACCATAAACATTATTACCTAACAAAATTCATATCAACTAACACTCAAATAATGATAAACTTATAATCCATCTACCAAATCAGGCAACTTGGCAATATAATGAAAATTCCTTGTAATAAAAGTATTCATATTGGCATAAATTAACAATATGCTATATTTGGTCACTACTGTTCGAATAACCCTTTTTTATACTCATATGATATACTATTGGACAATACACATTCTTCATTTGGGATTGGCTTTGCTTTGTTTAGGTTTTGTAGCTTCTTACTTTTACCTTTACTTCTATATAATAATGAATTAATGATTCAACTAAAAATAAATTACTTTCGAGCTGTAGTTGGTATAGAATATTTTGATAAAATTTTCCAATAAAAAATTCTTAATTTCATTATACTTGGCCATCTACAATTCAAAGTAAAATACGGGTTGAATTAAACAGTAACCCCAAAATCACAACAAAGTGAAAAAAAAGGACACAAAAACCTGTAATGGTTTTCGTTCTCAAGGTGAAATGTATGTACAAGCTTGCAAATCGTCTTTACTATAATAATTAATTTTTTAAAAAAATGATAGTTACGAGTGTATTACTCACACAATTACACTTTCTCTATACACTACAAGCGTTACAAAAATCTGCTTAAACACGTAACTTTGAAAAATAAGGCTATGTCAAAATACATATGAAAATATGAAATATCGTAATATACCCTCACTAAATAAGTCTTTAACTATAGAGCATCGACCTAACTATAGAACATCGACCTAACTTCAGTTCCTAAAATAAAATGCTAAATTGCTATGTAATATATTAAGTATATCAAAGTAAATTTAATTTATATATATATACATATATTAGTATTGAGAAATCACTGTTAATATAAAATAATGTCTAAGTGGATGCTCTATGCAGCCTCATCCTAATTTTGAAGATTAACATCTATAATATTGTCCCAGAAGGAAAAGCACTAGAAAATTAGAAAACGATGTAAGGATGAAGGAAATAAATTAATAATAATAAAACAAACTTAAACAAATAAATGTATAAGAGGATGTGAAGTCGGGATTGTGAATTAGTATGTGGCGCATCTGAATTATGGGAATTGATTTTTAACCGGCAAATAGATTTGGAATCGATAGAAAAAAAATTCACTTATATAACTTTTTTTTTTCTTACACGTTTTAAACGAAAAATATACGCAAAAATGTTTATATAAAAAAACCATGATGTCTTTTGTATGTACTCGTATTATAAGATATTTGCAGCGTTAGAACGGGCTGGTACTATCGGCCGCAAGCACAATCGATCAATATTACAAATATACCTGCGTCCGTTGAGTTTAAACTAAGGACCTCACGACGAGTTTTATACTGATACTGAGTTTAACACTAAACCAAACAAACTCGGTTAAAAAAAATCCAACGTTTAATTTAAAAGTGAATCATCAACTTAATTTAGGATCTTGAATAGATTTAGTTCATGCATGTTAAACGACATGTAGTCAACAAACATCAGCCCGACAACCCAACCCATTATCCAAATAATCGGGTCGGGTCGCATCAAACCCGAATCTTCTGACATGAAATCCCAAACTTGTCTGACTAAAACCCTTAAACCCTCCAATCCTCATGTCTGCTCTGTCGAAGATGAAGTCTCTCGTCACCCAAACGCCATGGCCGAAGCTATCTTCTTCTTCCTCTCACCTTCTCCTTTCCATGGCGGCCAAGCTCGCCGTTCCGAGGGACCCACAGAGCTCTCGTTTCAACTCCAATCTTCTGCGCCTTAAACCGACGCTCTCTCTCCGGCGATCCCCGCTTTGCTCGGCCCAGAGCCGAGGCTTGCAGACCGAGTCCGCGACTCGGCCGGTTTCCGGCGAGATTCACGTGATTGTGGGTCCCATGTTCGCCGGGAAAACCACCGCGCTTCTCCGGCGGGTTCAGTCAGAGAGAAGCAACGGCAGGTTTGGCTCTCTCTTCTCCAAGTCTCTGAATTTATGTATCTGTATGGGATGCTAGAAGCATTGTATTATGTGTGAGTTTCTTGTTGACATTTCTGTCTGGAAATGGAAGATGAAGGTTTAGACAATAGTGATAACTAGTGTATAAAATGGTTTATTGATGAAAAATCTCAGGGATGTTAGTTACTAGTTAGGTATTCTCAGATTTCAGGTGAAGCCTCGAATAAACAATCTCCGACCGGATAAAACGTTAAGGGCTCTTTGCATTTCGGGGAGGTTGAAGGAAGCTGTCTCTCTGCTTTACCGTAACGGAGCGCACTGGGACCCGAAAACGTATGCGCTTTTGTTGCAAGAATGCATATTCACGAAGGACCACCGAAGTGGTAACCGAATTCACGCACATATGATTATGTCGGGTTTCGTTCCCGATGAGTATTTGCAGACTAAGTTGTTGATACACTATGCAAAGTCTGGGGATTTAAGAACAGCGCACGGTTTACTCGATAAAATGGCGGGAGAAAACTTGGTTTCGTGGAATGCCCTGATTTCTGGTTATGTTACAAAGGGGCTTGAAGAAACGGGGTTGGGTCTCTATTACAAAATGAGACGGAGTGGTGTTTTACCAGACCGGTACACTTTCGCGTCGATCTTCAAAGCTTGTGCTAGTTTAGCAACATTAGAGCTCGGAAAACAAGCCCACGGTGTGATGATCAAGTGCAATATCAAGGGAAATATTGTGGTCAATAGTGCCCTTTTGGATATGTACTTGAAGGGAAGCAGTCTGTCTGATGCACAGCTCGTATTTGATATGTCTCCGGATAAAAACGTCATTACATGGACTTCACTGATCTCCGGCTATGGTTTGCACGGAAGATTTAAAGAGGTTCTGGAGTTCTTTAGCAGAATGAAATCTGAGGGGCTTAGACCTAATTACGTTACATTTTTATCGGTTCTTTCCGCTTGTAGCCACGGTGGTTTAGTCAACGAGGCTTGGGAATATTTCTCTTCAATGAAGAGAGATTACGAGATTGAGCCGATAGCTCAACATTATGCAGCTATGGTGGATCTTCTGTGCCGTGCCGGGAGGGTAAATGAGGCGTATTTATTTGTTCTGAGCTCTCCTTGCAAGGACCACTCGGTAATTTGGGGTTCTTTGCTCGACGCTTGTAAGATTCACGGAGAAATGGAGTTAGCAAAACTTGCAGCTGAGAAATACTCCGAGTTAGAACCCGAAAACGCTGGGAAATATGTGGTGCTGTCTAATGCTTATGCCGCTTTGGAGCTGTGGGATGACGTGGCCGGGGTGAGGTCAGCGATGAGGGAATCGGGGATGACGAAGGAGCCTGCTTACAGCAGGATTGAGATCCAAAGAGAAATCCACGTCTTTTATAAGCACGATCAATCTCATAAGCGATCCGAGCAGATTTATGAGATGATTAAAGAGATTACATGTGTCTTGAAGGATTTTGGATATGTTCCTGATTTGAATGGCAGCTAGCCATTTAATATAGGTAATTTACGCTTGAAACGTCTAACAAATCTGGAAATAATAAAAAATTCCGAGGTTGTCACTACCTTCTATAATTTGATTAAAAATTAATCTCTCGCATCTTTTACCGTGTGCAGATTAGTTCCGAAAATACGTGTGTATTTGAATGTTTATGGTCAAGAACTGTCTTTGGTTGTAATTTAATCCTGAATTGTTTCCAGAAATGTAGCCATAATAAAGTCCAACAAGGATACAAGATATGGATTGGATTCGATCGTAACGCATGACGGGATGAAACTGTCGTGTTGGGCGATTGCGGATTTATTGTCGTTCAGAGAGAAAGTCGGTCCCGAAGCGTATGAACAGGTATTAAATTCTTCCAAATTTGCATAAACGTCTTTCACTTAACATTTTGTATCACTTTCTTTTTTAGTATTCTTAATGTTACATGCTTGACTCTAAACTTTGGTAACAGCTAGACGTGATCGGCATCGATGAAGCTCAATTCTTTGATGATCTATACGATTTCTGCAGCGAAGCTGCTGACCGTGATGGGAAAACTGTGGTAGTTTCCGGATTAGACGGTGACTATTTAAGGTATGTTCTCCAAATTAAATCCTATTATAATTAAAACGAAGATCGAACGATTATTAAGCTTATAAATTGCAGGAGGAGCTTCGGTTCCGTGCTCGATATAATTCCGCTAGCGGATACCGTCACAAAGCTGAGTTCTCGGTGTGAGCTCTGCGGCAACCGCGCTTTCTTTACGTTACGGAAAACGCAAGAGACGCAGACGGAGCTTATCGGTGGTGCTGACTTGTACATGCCTGTCTGCCGACAGCATTATGTCGGATGGCAAGTCGTGATTGAGGCGACCCGTGTCGCCTTGGAATCTCAAGTTCAGTCCACATCTTGTGTATAGTAGCACATTGCATAATCCGTGTCGATGACGTGGCATTTTGGGTTGTATGTATCAGATTAGAAAGCTAGGAACCGAAGCTAAGACCATGTCTTGTTGTATCTGCCGTAATGTAGTAATGTTAAACAGTGTTTGCAACTGAAATACTTTTCCTTTGATATTCTATTCTTCGCAAGGCCTGACTCTTAACTGAACCGGTGTTCGTGTTTTCGTGGTTTCTTAGTGGCCGGTGACTATCTGCCGGGTAATCAAAAACCTACCGGTAAAAAATTAGAAAGAACTGTTGATGTCGAAAGTGCTAAAAATCAGAATAAATACGTAACTCGAGTTCGATTTTGGCGATTATGGACAGTTTTAATATCCAATTTTTCGTCACTTTTTAAAAATTTCGCTAAGTCTTGACAAACATTTTAAGAAAATTTTAAACTTTTTTTTTCTCTCTTATTTCAGTATTAACAGGACTTTACCAATACGTGGATGAAATTTTAATGAGAAGCAAAACTAAAAATTGAGAAAGACCAAATAGACTGAAAAAACTAATTATTTAAATGGAAAAAATACAGTGAAGACTAATGATAGAATATTTATTTTTAGCATTTGTTTCTTTTCAATTATTAAATTTCTCTTAATTGAGTCATCAATTATTCAAAACACAAATCTCAATGAAATTGGCGATTCGGGCCTAGTGGGCCAACCATAAACGAGCTTAACCCGACCCGAATTCTCTGGAGCTTTCTCCCTCCGTGCTCTGTTTCTCTCACAAAGCCACAAACCTTCCCTTCCTATTTCCTCGTCGACTGTATATCTTCAGTTTCGTGAATTGCGTCAGGTTTTCACGGAGAAACAATCGGTTTGAAACAAGCCCATGAACAAGCTTCAAAGTGCAGAGTAGCAAGAATGCTGGAATCACTGTAAGTTTTTTTTTTTTTTTTTTTTTTAATTCTTTGTTCGTTTAATACTCGCACTTAGCTTGTATGTGAAATTAAATAGCTTCATATTTAGGAAAAATGAGGAAAACTACGGGGCGTTCACTGTTCAGATCATTGGTTTCGGTTCATACGAGCAAAAGCTGCTTGTTGAAACCCCCTTGTTCTGGGATTTGCTCAACTGGGGGTTCTGACGAGCTCCATGGTGATGGGTCGGAGACTGAGAACGAATGGGAAAGGTTGCTCAGACCTTTCGGCCTCGAAGAGCTTCGGGAAGCCATGGTTCGAATGACGCCATTTCAGCTCTGTAAGTTGCTTCAGCTCCCGTTGGACGTGCCTACTTCGATGGAAATTTTCGAGCGGGCAGGTTCGCAGAAGGGCTATTGCCACACGTTCGATGCGTACTATGTGATGATCGATAAGCTCGGTGCCGCTGAGGAGTTCAAGGTTATCGATCGGCTGTTGGAGCGGATGAAAGAGGAGGGTATCGTCTTTAGGGAGTCCGTTTTCATTTTGATCATGAAGTATTATGGTAGAGCCGGTTTTCCCGGGCAAGCAACTAGGCTGCTCCTGGATATGAAAAGCGTTTATTTGTGTGACCCGACTTTTCGATCGTACAATGTCGTGTTGGATATACTGGTCTCTGGGGATTGTCCGAAAGTTGCGACTAATGTTTTCTATGATATGCTGAGCAAAGGAATCTCTCCAACGGTTTACACGTTCGGAGTGGCGATGAAAGCCCTTTGCACAGCTAATGAAGTTGAATCTGCGTGTTCACTCCTTCGAGACATGACGAAGCACGGTTGTGTCCCTAATTCGGTGGTTTACCAGACATTAATACACGCGCTTTCGAAGAACAATAACATAAGTGAAGCGCTTAGGCTGTTGGAGGAAATGTTCCTAATGGGTTGTTCTCCAGATGTTCAGACTTTTAATGATATTGTCAACGGCCTTTGCAAGGTGGGTCGCGTTCAGCAGGCGGTCAAATTAGTTGACCGGATGCATGTACGGGAATTTTCTCCAGATCACATTACATATGGCGTTCTAATGCAGGCGTTGTGTAGAATGGGACAAGTTGACGAAGCACGTGTGGTATTTAACAAAGTGACAAATCCGAATGTCGTTCTTTATAACACGTTGATTCAAGGGTACGTAATGAGCGGAAGACACGACGAAGCTAAGACGGTCGTTTACGAGGAAATGGTAAAGTCTGGCTGTAAACCTGATGTCTTTACTTTCAACATATTGATTAATGGATTTTGCAAGAAGGGTTTTCTGGTTTCGGCTAAGGCATCGGTTAACGAGATGATTACAAATGGTTGCGAGCCCAATGTGGTGACGTACACGACACTGATCGGTGGGTTATGCAAGAAAGGGAAGATCGAAGAAGCTGGAAATATAATAAACAAAATGGAAGCCAAGGGGATTTCCCTTAATTCCGTAGGATATAATATTCTGATATCTGCTCTTTGTAATTGTGGGGATGTTGGTCGGGCTCTGACATTGTTCGGTGAAATGCCTTCCCGAGACTGTAAGCCGGACATATTTACATATAACACCCTGATATTCGGGCTGTGTCGGGTTGATAGAATAGACACAGCATTAGGGCTTTTTCGTGATATGGTAGTGGGAGGCGTTATCGCCAACACCGTGACTTACAACACTTTGATTCGCGCTCTTCTGAGAAGGGGTGAAATCCAAGAGGCAACGAAGCTCGTGAATGACATGATTTTCAGGGGGTGCCCTCTTGATAAAATAACGTACCATGGCCTGATAAGGGCGCTCTGCAATGTTGGCGCAATTGAGAAAGGAATGGTGGTTTACGAAGAGATGACGAGGAAGGGGATTCTTGTAGATAATGTCACGTATAACATGTTGATCAACGGTCTGTGTTGGAACGGTAAAATGCACAACGCATTCGAGTTTCTGAAGGAAATGGTTCATCGAGGTGTGAAACCTGACATTGTAACTTATAATAGCCTAATAAACGGTCTATGCAAGGCGGGGCACGTGTTCGATGCTCTGAATCTCTTCGAGAGAATACAAACCGAAGGATTGCTTCCCGATACCGTCACTTATAACACCTTACTGAGTTGTTTCTACAAAGAGGGAATGCGAAGGGAGGCTTTTACTCTTCTGTACGGAGGCATTGAGAAGGGTTTCGTTCCGAATAAAGTAACTTGGTACATACTAGTCAGTAATTCACTGAACGGATATGAACACCGCATTCTACTTTCTCACCTAGTAATTTGATCCACAATGTGACAACGGAGACCCGCGAGGCATGTTTTCAAATGTGTTCTTGGCCTTCAGATCATCTTTTCAAAGCGTTGACGTGAAAAGAAAATTTCTTGGATTCTACTCGGTTTTTCGAATCCTATGCGTGCTCTCTGGTTTAATATTTACTGTTATCGCATGTAGATTACTGAACTTGAGGGTAGAAGAAAAGGAATAGTGTTTATGTTCATGATCGAGGTAAAACCGTAAAAGATTCAGATCCTTTTTAACGATCACAGAACATTCAGATTCTCGTCTTTGTTGTTGAAATTGCAGAGACCTTAATTCGCTGCAAGCATGGAACTCTGACTCCCAGTTCCTTAAAAAGCTTATCATAGTACTGCAATGTCCACAATTGTTTTAGCTATTTTTTTTAGACTTTGTGAGATAAAAGTTCGTGTAAAATTCTTGCATTAAATTCAAGAAAAAGCTCGCAAAAGTTCAATTGAATAGTTATTTCTCACGTTATTCCATTGTAAAATTGACAGGTTCCAGTCCAGAATATATATATATATATATTTATTTATTTTGAAAGTTTATATTATTTATTATTAAACCACCGATTGTTCTTTCACGTTGATGAAGATATATATCAAGTTTCAGTTTAAATTTAAAATAACACGCCATTTAACTTTTATCAATCTCAGTGAACCTGATGTTTCAATTCGATACTGTAATTGCATTCTGCTATTTTGGTTTTTACGTCTCTATCTAAATAATTAAGGCTAATAATAAAAAGAAAAAACCCATTAAAATTGTTAGGATATTTTTAACTTAGTCTCAAGAGTGCTTAACCTAAAGAAACAAAACAAAGCCTTGACTAGAAAACACATTTTTTTTAGAGAAATAAAATCAAGCATTTTTCAATGGTGCTATACTCAATTAAATAGTTATTTCTCACATTATTCAAATGCAAAAAATTATCTTTAACTGATATCTTCCTTCTTTCCCATGTCCAGTTCAGAATATATATATATATATATATATTTATATATATATATTATTTATGATTAAACACTCAATTGTTCTTTCACATGCACGAAGGACATAATATACAACAAATTTCAGTCCAAAGTAATGTCACTTTTATCAATTTCTGTGAATCAGCATATTTGTAAGAATCTCTTCCATTCGAAGACGGATTAAATACCAAGTTCCAAGTGTAATTCAATTTTGGACTTTATTGCTTTTACTTCTGTAACTTCAAAATCAAGAGACCCATTAAAATTGTTTCTTGGCTATATTCTATTCTATCCTAAACAGAGACAAGCAACAAAACTTGACAAGAAAAAAGAGTCGAAATCAAGCAGTTTCTTACGTAATAATAATACCTCAGGATTGCAGAATAGTAACATCAAGGCATAAACAGCCATTTCAGTCCCGAAAGATGGTGTTTATCAAGTGTTATCCTCATCGGTATCATTCACACTATATAATCTGTTAGATTTATATACGCAATGAAGCCACTTTTGACTGTGAGAAGAGCAACTCAGTCCCTTAGATGTTCATAAATCTGCGATCATTTCCGCAAACTCATTACAGGTCTGCTAGTGACTCATCCTCGTTGCTCAACACAAACTAAGATTAGATGATACAAAACAGCACAAATTCATTGCTATTGCTTCAAGGGAACGAGCCCGATAGAAATTGACATTTCACCGACCAGATAATGAAGCAAAGCTTGAGACTTTTGGGTCTAAATATCTTCTTTCATAGCTTTCGCTCACAATTGAACTACGACTAACACGATTCAAAGACAGAAGATGAGAAAAACAGAGACTTTTGCCATGGGCGAACCCTAGCGGTAGCGGCCATGGAACCAGAGCGATCCGAGGCCAGTATTTATAGCCTCAGTTCTCTGAGGCGTGATGGATTCGCTGAGAATCCTCTGATGAAAGATCTGACGGCTGAGAAAAATTATATTTTCAGAAAAGAAAATGTAAAAATGAAAACTTTGATTGCTTTCATTGAGAGTTGAACTCAAGACCTCCCGCTTACTAAACGGGTGCTCTAACCAACTGAGCTATGAAAGCAGCTGATAAAAGGACCCGTTTCAAAATATTTGTCGTAGATAAATTCATAGAGATATTAAAAAATATATATTTGCCAAATAAATATTCTATTTTGAACATAGTGCATCAGATTATTTCAATTTTTTTAGGCCACGTAAAAGTGTGGAGGTCCAAAATACGTCCATGTCCTATTAAAATTCGTTACAGTTGAGACTCTATTGTGTGTCTCGAGCGAGCTTAACACGTAGTAGCTCGGACGAAATTTGACTTTAATATTATTATTATTTGCCGTTCGGGTACTACTTCGACAAAAAAAGATATTGATGGTAAATTAGTTCGTAAAATTAAGTACTTATAGTTATACCGCATATATCCTTAACTTTACATGCCTTTAATGTTGATGTTATGCTTTGCTTTTTTCTTGTCTAATGTCGTTTTTCTTCCAACTTATAATCCTCTAATATTCTCGCTTCCAGTCATGTCGTTTTCTATTTGGTGTTTTCAACATATATGATTGTCGTTTATCGGGCTCGCTTCGGTTTCTCAGCTCTCTTTTTATTCTACTGCTGTCATTTTCCATACATACTCCAATACAAGCTTAAGAAAGAAAACGAAAAATGAAATAATTCAATCCAGAAAATCATAAATAAATTTAAAATATGTGCATATAGGAACCAGAAATATATAAATGAAATCTCTTATAACTATGATGTTTTAAGATTTTCATAAAGAAATGGTTCATATTGGGCTTTATAAATTTTATGAACATAATTTGGCGAGTCTTTTTCTCCACGAGTTAGTTAACTATATCCAACCTGCAATGAATACAATAATTTTAACTCGAAATCTTTCACTGATACTTGACGTGAGTCACGTGACAATCAAGAACAGACCAAAAGCTACAAATTTATGAGGGTTAAGTATTGTGGAAAAAGTTTTTTAATTTTATTTTTTATAACCGTGGTATCTGTGTACACTCGACTAAGCAACCACGGGGCCCTGACATTATCGACCGGGAGACTACCCCAGTAGGCCCCGATTGTTGCGTCCAGTGGGAATCAAACTTGGGATGTGCAAGATCCCAAGGATCACCTTTTATCACTAGACGAACTCCATTAAATTTAAGGTAAACGTTTGAACATTTAAAAAATTTAGAGGGACTGTAGGCCGACTATGATAAACAATTAAGCAAAGAATTAATACTAAGTTGTCTAAAATGCCTATAAATCATGAAAACAACCCAAAATCAGGTCTATTATTGTTTGAATGATGATACAAAGCATCACGTCATTGAGTAATGAAAAATAATGTACACACACCACCATTGTCAATAATAAAACAATCCAACAAAAAGTTAATTCGTCTTTAAACTTTAACTCACCTACCTAAAGGAGAGCCATTCACATTCGTGGCTTCTCTTCATTGGTGCATGAAAGACAATTATTCTGAAATGTAAACATATAGCTATATGAAATATCTTAATATCATCATCATTGAAGTGTAATTTTTAGTTTTTACCTTCCCACCAACGACTATTGGTTGTTCTCAAGCAGCCATTTGAGCCCCTTCCTCTGAGAAATCCCAAAAAAAAAGATACATCAAACAAACGATTTTTCACGATCGAAAAAACGTTTTTTCTTTTTTCTTTTCTTGATTACCTTGAGCGCTGGCCTCGTTCGTATCGGGGTTCAATCCTCGAGCGAGGCGCTTAAAGCGACTCAAACGAATCCCGCCAAGTAATCTTCCCAAATTACCGTCTCCGATTCGCACTGATCCACCGAAGAGGTCACGAGTTTAAGGCAAATTTTAACTAAAGCTTATAAATTATATCCTTAAGAATTAAACTTACTTGTATCTTGAGCTTCGCACTTTGACATAACCCCCGCGGTGTCCGAGCGATGATTTGGCGAGCGGGCGAGAAATCGTATGCGACTCAACCTTACCGCCTTCGCTACCTCGGCAGATTTCGTCTCTAGAGTTTCTTGCCCTGCAAGAATCGATCCACGGTTTGAGCACAAAATCCTCTAAAATAATCTTCATGATCAAATGAGCTCACCGCTCAAATGAGGGCATTCGGATTCGCCTTTTTCCCGGCCGTCAAAGTAGTTAAGCTCTCCATTTTCACCGGTCACGACCATTTCACCCCGGGACTCGGACCCCGGCTCTCGAGCGCACGACGGATCGGCTCTGAGCCTTCTGAGCTGGTAGTTCCGACGCCGCCTAGCGAGGTGCCGCTCTCTCTGCTCGACGGTCATGGATTGCCGCCTCTGCCTGTCCCGCAAACGACGCCGCTCCCTTTCGTCGTCTCTCGGCTCCGCGAATGCCTCCGACACGATCTCTTCTGAATCCTCCATTGACATTGCAATGAATCTCTCAAGCCTATGGATTATTGTTCACTGTAATGAAATCTGAGAATCACCCAGAAGATAATATGAACGAACAGCTTCAATGCGCATGATCAATCATCGAAATAGAGAAGAGGGCAAAGCTGGAATTGAAGAAACTCACGCGATTAGTGTGTGGGCCATGGGTCGGGCAACAATGGAGTTTCGTGGCGTACTAGGTTTCCGAGTTTGATCCACTTTTGATTCTTGACGAAGTCGAAACGTGTCTCGTATCCTTTGGCGCTAATTTAACGTTCTCGAGGAATTACGACCGTCGTTTCTCAGTTGGGAATGACCAAACAACCCTTCTCGTACTCATATACAAGGTTCAACTTGCCGAATTTGCCGATAAATCACTTGCCGTTTTCGACGGATTTATCGTTTGTTTGCCGATTATTCAACGGAAAACTAATAAACACTGCAAATTATCGTTACCAACACTTATCGAGGATTATCGATGGATTATCGACACTTATCGAGGATTATCGATGAAAAATCACTAAAAAAAATTTAATAATATATTTACTAAGTTTATAATGTTGATAAAACATTAAAATGCCAAAAATAAAATCATTTCATACTCAAACATAGGTAAATAAAATATAGTTTCACTCTCACATATGTAAATACTCGAATAAAAATCATCGAAAAGTGCAAAGTTTCTTGAAAAGTATCATATTTTTGTTATTTTTCAAGATGTTTGTCGATTTTCGACAAAAATCATGAAAAAGTACTGGCATGGCCGTATTGCCGATAACTACCGGCAAGACGGATAATCGAAGATAATCGTGGAAAAGTCGAACCTTGCTCGTATATACTCCTCCTCACTAACTCGTGAATTTTTAAGTGCTACGTCATAATAATTAGACATATCTATATATAATTATCATTTTAATCTCTGAAATATGAATATTTGTCTCTTTTGTATCTAACTGTAATAATATCTATATATAAAAACGAAGGCCATTCAAAGAATCCATCAAAGTTGGCAAGCTTCAACGTGCATAAATTGAATTCTTTATTTCCCTAATTATAGTGCCAAGCTAACAACTATTGTGCTTATCTCATCCTTGACCCATAAAGCGAAAACTAATACAATTCATAACTGGATCTATGCGGCAAAAATATCCATTATTGAGTATATTTCTTGAGATATTTGTGGCATGAAGACTCCATATTTGCACTTTGTTTGAGGCATATGTTTATGTTTGTTTTTGCCGGCCTATATGTTATTTTCTGTATAACTTTGAGTCATCGTCAATAAATGAACACTAAACGTTATCATAATATATGCCAGTTTTCTTAATTTTTACTAACTATTAGTTTTATTGTTTCATATATTCATGTTTTTATAATTTTTGAAAGTTAACACAAATCTCTCAATACCACAAGTATATGCCGTTGACACCGCCGAGTGTGTCGCTAATACCACTGTGTGCGTTGCCGACATCAGTGAGTATGTCACCGACACCGTCGATAACGCTGAGTGAGTCGCCGGTACCGCCAAATACATCGCAAAAACTTAACATTTGTAGTTCATTCAGTGACGGAGACTCAAAATTATAATAACAATAAAATGTTGGGTCTTTATACCGACAAAAACAAACATTAAAATTAGGCCTCAAACAAATGGTAAACATGGAGTCTTTATGTCGCAATTATCTTTATATTTCTTACTACTTTGTGGCAATATAATCTCCATATTTGTTTATTACAAATTAAATACTCAATGCGGTGTGATAAATGTATCTTCTAAGTATTCAATCTGAACACTAACAAGAATTAGTGGAACTACATAAATCATAACATTAGATACCTAATTCGCAATAAACAAGCAAAAAGAATATGCTGCTCTTAAGCATTATTTTCCGAGGAGTTATGCCGCACAAATATCCCTTAAAAATATTATAAAATCAAAACATGTCTCTCTAGACTCTACGCTCCATTATTTTCAGTTCGATATCCAAAGAAACTACAGACTGCCGTGAACAGCCTATACAGCAAAAAAACAAACTGAATAAGTTACTCTCCCTAAAACACTACATTTACAAGGCCATGAGTCAATTACAAGCCCAAAAATTTACACACATTTCGCCTTTTCACCTCCAAGCCGAGGCCGACGACATTGCTCTCTTCTTCCATCCGAGAAACAGTGCCCCATCGTGCTCCGCAACTCCGTAGTTCGAGTCGAAGCCTCTCATCATGTTATTCACGGCGATGCTCACGGACGAGCTGAGAGGGGACTGCGTGAACCCTGCCATGGTCAACCTTGACCGCCACTTCCCGAATGGCTCGTGCCTCTCGACTCGATCGACCCCTTCGCACGCGATCATGTTCACGATGTCTCTCGCCACGCAGTGCTGCTCCGCTCTGATCCGCTGCTTCTCGTCCTTCCCATGCGCCGCCTCGATGGACTCGAACATGGCCGTGTAGTAATCCATCGTCTCTATGAACCGAAAGTAAAACGGCGATGTGTTGGTATTTGACTCCTGCTCAACTATGGTCACAATTTTAGGAGACAGGCTCTTCACAAGTCTCAGCAACCGGTCGCGGTGGTTCTCGATGCTGACGCTCTCGTCGGGCATGTGGTGCAACACATATGGGAAGTTGACAGCCACTGCCTCGCCGGGCCGGATTGACAAAGTTACCAATTCGACCTCAGTCCCACACATAGCCGCACTGTTAAACTCGAACGGCACATTGAACCGCTCGGCCTGATCCGCCAGCCTCTTCCCCACTTTCTCGAGCCCGCCGCCTCGAGCATGAAACGATTGAGCATCATCAACACCCGTGATGCGAACAAACGGCGCGCTGCCAGGTCGGCGAGAGAGATCCTCTATCAGCTCCATCCACTGGCTCCCTTGTGTGATCTGGAAATCAATGATGTGGATTCTCCAATCATTTGCGACGGCCTCCTTTATCATCGCGTTCGATGAAGTGTATGCAAATTTCCAGTAAGGGCAGATCTGGAAGAGGACGGACATGTACGACATCAATTCCGAGCTTGTCGGCTCGTTGCATTTCAACGCTTTGTAGATCGCCGTACCAGATTTCTCCAACCGCGCTCGCAGCCCTTCCAAGAGGTAAGCTCCCAGCCGTTGTATCGGCGAACCCGAGACCGAAACCATCTCTTCCAACCGCTCCATGAGCTCCACGGCTTTCGGCAAGTCGGGCTCCGATATAGCGTCGGCACATGCCGTGAGGACTTGCTTCAGGTCCAACCTACGCAGCGTCTCAGCGTTCAGCCACCTGGCAGTGCCTCGCTGAGTGTCGGTCTTGTGGCAGCAGTAATAGCTATCCACGATGTCAGAATCAGTCCCAAGCAGCGATATTTCGAGCTCCTTCAGCTTGTGCTTCAAACTAATAGACTCGTCACTGTATACTGATAACCCACTCGCTGGTGATGCCGAGCAGATGTCAGGAGAATGGTGCAGATTGGACAGAACGCTCAGATTGGACAGAATGCTCACCGCAGAAGACGACTGCGATTGGACCTCGGTGACCGCCGGAGACGAGTCGAGAGTGAAGAACTTAGAGGCAGGAGCGTCGAAGGAGACAATGTTTTTTCCTTGGCTGTTGATGTCGGTGCACATGTCGTCGTTTTCTATTATTTCGAATTGAGACACGAAATATGGGTCGATCTCTGGCACATGTTGGTGATACAGAGCGTGAATTCCACCGTTGTCCAGATGCTTTTGCGAGGTTTTCATCTAAGAACAAGAAATGAAATTGGCTAAGAACGCTTCGTCAGATCTTCATAAAGTGACTGAGTCAGCGTCTAGATGATTTCTTCGCCAACTCCTGTGAACGAACGAGATAACTCAACGCAGATAAAACCTGTACCAAATAAAGAAAGCTTAAAGATAAGCACTTATGAACAAAGCATGATATTACTTTATTCATTCACTAAATCAATATAGGAATAACAAAAAGTCGAACGATCTGAAACAAAAAGAATAAACCAAAAGAAATTCTTTTGAGAGCCCAACAACCGCGTAGATTTCTATGCCTATTCACTCAGGAAAATACCCAGATACAAATTCCTCGCGATCATGGCAAAATCCCAATCTCCCAATTCTAATCCAATTGAAAATTTTATTCCTTAAAGTTGGTAACCTGATTACTTGAAGCTAAAATCCAAGTTTGTTGAAGTTCTATTTCATCATTTCTATCTTAAATACAGCACCATGTATCCATGAATTTTCCCTAAACTACAAGCTTCCAAAAATTTTGTACTGTATATTTATAGAAATCAAAAGGATTAAGAAAATAAAATAAAAAAGCTCATCAATTTATCTCAATCTAGAAGATATAAAAGTGGTCAAACACAGCAAAAACAGAACTCAAGAAGAACAAAAAGACAGAGAAAATTGAGAAGAAAAGTAAAGAAGCATGCATTGAATACTTGATAGTCAATTTGGGACTATACAACTCAAAACGAATGAACACAGATCTAGAGCAATTAAATTATTTAATTTATGAAAAAACTCGAGCTTATATATTGCTATAAAGGAAGAAAGTATCCCAAATTAAGAGAAATTAGAAATATAATTCCATTTCGAGACGCCAATAACAAAAGAAACAAATATTCCCCTAGAAGTAAAATTCCACCAAAATCTCGACCTTCAACGAGAAAACATGTAAAACTCGAACCTCCAAAAATCACCTGAATCGCACGAAGATGAAGAAGAAAATAGAGAGAAATCGCCATTAAACAAACAACAAACACCGAGAGAAGCACGACACTCAGACAGACTTGGATTAACTGCAAGATCAACGGTTCACAATCACTTACCAGAGATGAGATGAGATTGAATCGAGCTTTTTCCAGTCTCCTCTTGAAAGGATTGAGCTTCTCTTCTTCTTCCTTCTTCTCCGATGATGGAAGTCTCTCAAATGAAGTTGGTGAAATTTATATGTAGATTTATAAACTATATTAAAGCCGTCAAACAGAGAGATACCCTCGGTTTGAGGTGTTAATTACAATAGTGCCCTCTGGAATGGAAAGCTCGATCTCCGAGTGAGTGAGACTGAAATGACCGAAGTAGCCTACTCTTTCAAGCATTAACTAACAGCCAGCGTGTGAGCCCGCCCGTCCGTACGGACCCAAACGACGATGGAACTTTCCATAGACGACTCTACCCCGTAACCTCAAACGTGTATTTTCGTCAATAATAATAAATTAATTCAATTCAATTTCACATGGTATTATAATAATGTAATATATACTATTATGAATATGAACAATATTGTATTTTGTTAATCTACACCAAATGCCACTGAGACGCGTCTTAGAGCAATTAAAGCTATATAAGGTAATTTAGACTTTTCACGTAGTCTTATTTTTTTCTTTTTTGCTATTACATCGTGGTTGTGTAAAATGTACGTGTAGCACACAAATAGAGAGAGCGATCTTAAAAATGTAACGAAGAACTTCGTTTGAGATGATAGTGGATAGAGATTTATAAGCGGCTTGCGGAAATATCGTATACAACAAAAGCGAATCACTATATAATAATTTCGGTCCTTTTTTTATGATAAACGAATTTAGATTATAAAATTATAAGATATATTTAGGTACAAAGTATCAAAAGATTATTACTTGGCTTCTTCTTTTTCTTTTTGTTTTTATCTCGCCGATTGGGATCGGGACTCGGGGAGCGTTAGTAGAATTGTAGAAGCTCTTCTGCACATGACATTGTTGCGGTTTTATGATACGACAAAACGATTATAATCCAAAAAAAATATAATTACGAAAACAATTTGTGCGCAAATCTTGCGGAGAAATTGTTTACCGTTTCGAGGGTCATGCAACTATTTAATTATATCCGCTTTAGATGAAAAGCGACAATATTTATTGGCTATAATTTCATGTCACGTTAAATTTATGGTGATCTAAAACTATTTATATAGCTAACAAACATACATATGTGGAAACGATAATAATGATCAACCCTCTTACTTTATTTATTACTCTTTTTCCACTTAGATATTATTTGTGTCGGTTTTAAACTTATTGCAAGATGTATTATGTACATTTCCATTATTATGGTATAAGAAAATCATGGAATGATATGAGAAGCATATGCATTGAATTGAGTTATGAGTGTTCGGTATTAAAAAGTTTGTCATAAATATTTAGACCATATATATTAAATAGCGTAATTGACCAAGACCATTTAATACTTTAGTAGCATACTTCTTGGTGAAGGTTTTAAATTAATATAACATTTACTACGTAGCAGTTGACTTCTCACAGATTTTTTATTTTTTTGGGGTGGAATTTCAATATATGATCGGTTTGTACATTTAGTATGAGATTTAACTTAAAAGTACCGGCAAAAGAGGCAACATAGCGACAATACTATTGACCACATTATAGGCCTATAGCGACGACGTATATTAGCGCGCGATAATGTGTCGAATGTTATTATTACATTGACGACATGTGATTTTTCATATTGTTTGTAACAAAAAGTAGGCTGTTCAAAAAATTATTATCCTTTACTTACTATTGTAATTGATACTAATAATAGTAAATAGTAAGGTCAATATTATTAGTGCTGGCAATTATACACTTGTAATTAATGATGGATATAAATTGTACGTGTTGGTATTATATTTATATGTATATATATGGTCAAAGAAAGATGATCGACTTTTGAGCCATAGACAAGGGGAAACGACATAATAGAATCCAGCTTTGTATAAGCCTTGTTGATCAGTTGTTCTTGTTCAAAGGAAGATATATATTATATGAAAAGATAAAAATAATACAACAAGAAGAGCAAGATATAAAGAAATTATATTAATTGGCAATAATGATTGACCTTAATACGAATAATGTCAGCGTATGACCATATAGCTTTTGGTAAGATCGGCCAACACATAATGATATTAAAATTACAAATCGATAATCATTTTTTTTTTCATAATATAAAGTACGATGAAATGAAGTGAAACTAATAGTAGACACTCGTATCATTAAAAAAATGATTTTTTAAGTATTTGATATTTTTAATACACGAGTTGAGTGTAAGTTTTTAATAAAGTTACGAAATAATCTATTTCGTAAAATAAAAAATAAAAAAGAGTTGATAAATATATATATATATATATATATATATATAAATATATTTGTATACCTTTCTTGGTTTTTCTTCTACTTCTCTTTAACATTATTTTTAATCTTTTTTTTCATAATTGATTCTCGGTGCATAGGAAGATAAATATAAAAACGTCACTTTGAGTATTTGTGCCGTAATTTTTTTTTTTTAATATTTATAATAAAAAAATACTGAATTTCTTTTGGCAAATCAGATATAGTATTATTAGCACATTAATTAATTGTTAATATTACTCACTAATTATTAATATTTCTTGCTAAACACGCTTCCAATTATTAATTACTAATTATCATCACCGTTATTTATCTGCTTCAGTGTCACAAAACTAAGGGCGGTCTACTCGGTTTCGCGGAATCTCTAATCTTAAAATAAATAAAAAGTTAAATGGCAGAGCCCGTAATTACACCAGACAACGATGCCCTTTTGTGGAAGACCCTTTTTCACTGGTTCTCAGTGCTGACATATTTTGATTCACTCACGAACAATCACATTCCTCGAAACCGCTTATGTGTTTTTATTTTATTTTATATTTTTCTCCAACGATCTTTTAATTTATGATGCAATGACGTGGAAATTGGCTTCCCCCCCTCACCGAGGGTAAAGATCGTCTGGTACACCTACCATACCACTAGCGTGGACCTTCCCCATGTCACTAGTGATGTGTCAAATGGATTCATGTTCCGATTTATGAGGTGTTTTTTTTTTGGTTTGTTGAAGTGTGAAAGGAAAATCGTGTAAAAATTGTAACACAATCTTCTAATTTTTACGTTATTGATTTGCTTAATAACAAGTGCAAACATTGTTGATGACAATATGACATCATAACATATGATAATAATATAATATAACCCTATAAACGTATAAAATGTGTGAGAGCTTTTATATCTTACATAATTTATTATATCGAAACTATATAGCTTTTTATTACTTTGTTAGTATATTAATTAACTGATAAGTTAATATATATTAACTAAAAGAGTATTTTATTTTAGCATTCTAAAAATTAATTGAAGCTGATGACTTGTATTCTAAATAATAAATACTACCATACTAATGAAGTTGCAGAGGATACATTATATTCGAATCTAATAACGCATAAAGAATCACTTGTCATGTTTATAATTTTTTTGTGCAGTTTAAAAATATAAGATTTAAATTTTTTAGACAATAAGAAAAATTATAAAGCTTCAACTAAATCTTATGAAAGAAATATGATTTTTAAAATATAATCCATGATAAAAAAAGAAAAAGAAAAAAAAGATTTAGGTATTCATATATATATATATATATTTTTAATGTAGTATCTAATTTATGTTATCCAAATCGATAATCTTTTATGCAAATTCAAACCGGTTTCGAAAACTAATTTATTTTAGAGACTTTTTATGGACAATCAAAAGATGTTTCCACTTTAACACATTGTCCAATTACGCGATATCACCATTGGGATTGGGTTTAGATTGTAATAATATATGTATCGTGCTAAGTAATCCTGATTAAATAATTAATTTAAAATAATGACTGGTTGTGATGGATTTGGAGCGTGAGCTACTATGCTTAATCATCACATGTTAATACTTTTTTTTTAACGTGTCTAAACATGTTTCATTAATCAGATTTTAAGTAAAAGCATGACGCTAAAACATTAGTGCTCATCAATAGGAATTTGTTCTGATTCTTAAAGATTAACGGTCACCCAATTAGCGAAGAGCTTTATATAATTTTAGTTAAAGGATATTGGCGGCAAAAATTCCTACATGTTCCATAAATTTTGACTTATATTCTCATTTATTTTTTTGGCAAAAATTCTCAATAAAGTAAAAAAATATTGGCAGAAGTAATTAATTTTTTCTTCATAAACTTCATAATATAAATTATAAAGTTCCACATGGCTACACATGATTTTATCTATATCTTCGCTTCTTTTGATCATGTTTTTTTGTCTTTTTTGACCACGTGATGAAAAATTGACCCACAATCCCTTAGTTTTTTGCATTGTCGAACACGTTTTGGCTACTATGCAAGAAATTAGTGTTCGTGGTCAACTTCACGGTAGAGAGTTAACAAAAAAACTTAATTATTTTTGCCATGCTTTTTTACATCATCGAGCCACTAAAAATAGAGATTGAGAATATAAATAATATTTTTTAGTAACACGTGGGTATTTTTGCCTCAAATATCCAAAAAAGATTATGTTTACTTTATGCGAACTTTCATGGAAAAGAACTTTAGAATTACAATGGCATGATTACTGAACAATTTAAAGCCTGGGGTCCATATGATAATTTTGTAAATTATATAATCGGCATGTGCAAGTCTTTGTTGCTTAGCTTTTGTTGCTTCTAAGCTTTGTTTACTTCCAAGGATTATTTATAATTAAAATACATCACATATCATCTTATGAATGATGAAAGCAGAGAGACAAGCCTCGTCAAATAGACTTTCGATTTGCTGCGACACCAAATACGCATAAAGTGAATTGTTTTCATCGTGGCGTGGCCACATTTTGGTAATTCACGCATAAAGTGAATTACCAAAATTTTGGTACTGTATTTCGAAATTATAATTACCGAAATTTGATTCATGTTTAGGCCAATGTTAAGTTTGCTTCTGATTCTAATTTCAATACTATATTTCGAAATTTTTAGATTGATATATCAATTATTCGTAATTATAATTACATGTATAGTGATTTAATTTAATAAATTCGTAACTTTAATTACAATTATTATACAGTTATAACTTCGTAACCTATAACTTACTATTATAATTAGTAATTGAAACTACGAATACTACGAAAGAAGTTTCTTTTATAAATTCGTAACTTAAATTACTGTTATAAGTATACTGAATTACTTTTATAACTTTGTAATTTAAAGGGATAATAGCGGCTAAAGTAGTCAATCTTTCATCACTTGTGTCAATAAAGGTCCAAACTGAATTAATAGCGGCAATAGTAGCCAATCACGACAAATGTGTGTTTAATACCAATTTCGTACATTCAGCTCTATGTCTGTTAGTATCTTGCCATGTCGTTTTCACGTGTCAAACCCTAATTTTTGCGTTTTGCACACATATTGGAAATACCAGGTTGCTAATGAACGTGGCAAGATACTAAGTCTAGTGGATGGAATAGGTATTGAACACACATTTGTCGAGTTTGGCTACTATTGCCGCTATTAATTCAGTTTGGACCTTTATTAGCACAATAGTGAAAGATTGGCTACTTTAGCCGCTATTATCCCTAATTTAAATTACACTTCCTATTCGTAATTTACATTCAAATAATACTATTATAATTCGTAATTGAAACTACAAATACAATGATGGAATTTGCTATTATAAATTCGTAACTTAAATTACGGTTACAAGTATACTGAATTACTTTTATAATTTTGTAACTTAAATTACACTTCCAATGCTTAACTTACCTACAAATAATACTATTTAAAATTGGTATATTAAATTACGAAATAGTAGATACGTCTTATAAGTTTACTAACATCGAATAAAAGTTTACAATATGATTACAAATTACTTAATAAGAATCTACTCTATACTATT
Source organism: Parietaria judaica (assembly GCA_954871525.1). Lineage (NCBI taxonomy): Eukaryota > Viridiplantae > Streptophyta > Magnoliopsida > Rosales > Urticaceae > Parietaria > Parietaria judaica. Next base: position 5,767,553 of record OX940863.1, read on the forward strand.
TCAAAAAAAAATTACCATAAATTGAGTGAACAATGTATTTCAATGGAATGATTTCATGTGTTCTCATGAGGCCAAAAGTGAATAAGAACTATAATCACAAATGAAATATACTCACCAATGCGTTTGTGTTGAATCGAACGAAGGCTTTCAGTTGATCCAAAAAAGGTTTACAATGGATCGTGTTTTTTCAATGGATGGTGTTAGCAACGAAAGATGCTTCTACAAAAAAAAAATGGCGAATAAATTTTTAAATTTTCATATAAAATCGTTAAAAAAGGAATTAATTGAATTTTGAATACTGATTTACCTATATTTAAGGAAACAATTATATTTGATATAATTAATTCAAATAAATATTTGATTTTTACGTCAATACGTAACTTATATTTAAGGAAACTAATTTATTTTGTTTTAATTAATTAGAATAATTATGGATTTTTCGTTATTCAAATTATTTACACGTGAAAAAAAATGCAGGGCATATTGGTCAATATTTTTATTAGTTGATGGTTTTAATTACCAAAAATAGATTTGGACATTTTTTTGAAACCTTAAATAAAAAATGGGCATTTGCTTCATTTACAAAAAAAAAAATCGTCTCATGCTTGTGACCACGTCATCTCCCAGAGCGGAAAGCGCGTCAATGCTACTACTAAATAAAATTACAACTGCTTTCTTTTGTCTTATGAATATGATCAATCACACTCAAAAAATCTTCTAGAATAAGGTTTCTTAATGATTATTTATAAATGCATTAACTCTAACTAGGGTATGATTGTTTTATATAGAGCCTAGTCTTCTTATACGGATTTTATTTTTATTTTTATAGGGATCATGATTATTCACGTATATTTCGTTTCAAAAAAAAAAAAGGATTATTCACGTATATTATTTGAATATTTTAAAAAAAAATTGGAATTCCAATTTGAAAGAAAAAAGTACGGATAATAATCTGGGATATTTGACATTTTTATATTATAAAAATGAGTTAATAAAAAATTGAGAATCGATTTGACTATTTTTTAATACAGAACGTGAGTTTTTAATTCCGTTTTTTACTTTTCTTAAGAGAACAAAAAACACGAGTCGCAGAATTAAAAAATTCCAATAATAAAATACCATATTCTTTATTTTCGAGGTCGGTGATTCCGATTTGGAAGTCCAAGCAAAAGAAGAAACTAGAATATAGTTTTGATGCTAATCGTGTTAAAGTAAAAGGAAGCCAAGATTAGGGACATATGATAAGGATTGATAAAGCGAAAATCAAATGGGATTATGAAAAGGAAGACATTGATGCTTTTCTTCCAAGAAAGATCTGCTTCTAGAGGCCCACTTCTTATCTTCAATAGAGCTTCCACGTTATACATACATTAAAAGTTAGATATATTTGCATTATTTAGTGGAATTCAAGGTTGAATTTAAGCCTAATAGGTCACAATTTTGCAAAATTAATATATATATATATATATATATATTTTTAAATGAAATTAAGCCCATTTTGATTAAGTTGGTGTAAAATATATTGAGTCAAAGAGCATCAACTGCAAATAGGTCTTAAATAAATATGAATATCCACTTTGCATGTCATTAATGACATCATCTAGGCAATGACCCTTTCACTGATTATGACTGAAGCAGATACGACAAATCACAAAGCTCCATTATTGACCAATATTTATATATAAAACAAAAGTCATTAATAAATATTAATGCATGATCTCTACCAAAATTTAGATTATATAGACTAGGGTATTGTTCTTGTTTTTTTCTTAAGAGAGAAAATGGGTCCCACAATAATATAAATTAGTTGCTTGGGAGCTGCAAGACTTTGAGCTTTGATGAAAGGAATGATCTCCTCTTTATTGGGATTTGCAAAGAAGAGAATAAAAAGCCAAATAGTTGGAAGCACTAGTGAGGTCCTTTTGCCGTCAAAAGTGAAAGAAAAAGCAAATTACACTCCAAAAGCTTTTTAACAACTTTTTTTTTTTGGCTCCCAGTCCTATATATTTTGGTTTATTGGGAATTCTAAGAGATGTAGTCATAATCTTTTTATTTATTTATCACAATTTAAATAATGTCTTTAACAAAAAACCTAATGAAGAGCTATACAAATTATAATATTGAGTACTATTTCGTGCATACAAATTGAAATGCTCAATCCGAATGAACTCGTCGACTTCCATTTTTACCACGTTCTCGAAGTTGTATACCGAGAAAGTATTGATACAAAAACACAGATGTACAAAAATAACAAGCTTCATTCAAACATATGAAGTCACTTATAAAGTGTTTCTCAAACATCAATTCTTCTCCAAACATCAATGGAACTAAATCAAATCAAACTGCGAAAAAATAAATCAATGCAGATGAAGTCACGTGCAATCCAATCCGAACATGGATGAGGCTTTAGAGACAAAAGCTCATTCCTTAACTGACACATTATGATACACACAACATACGTTCTTACTTTCTCATCTCGGAAGGCTGTTAGGAGGAAAGTTGCGTAACGGATTCTCCCTCAATAACTCCGTTTCGCTGCACAAAACAAACCGCATCTCGTTTGATTTGAATAAATTCTGATTATGTAAATATACACTGATCTCGGATTTGTGACAATAGACTTACAATTTAATATCTTTATCTCCCCGTCGGAGCTGCAAATTCAAGGACTTGCCGCTCTTAACACGCGTTTCAACCTTCCTAGTAAACGGAAACAACGGAAGATTAAACTAATAATCTAGATAATTTAACTGAGAATATTTGAATGTGAAGTTGTAACTCACTCGTCGCATTCTTCGTCAACAAAAACCTCGATAGACGCGCTTGTTATGGTTCCTGGCCTTTGAGGTACCTGAAAACCAACAAAAAATGATATGGAATAAATAGTCGGAAATCGAATTTCGGAAACGATAAAAGGGCCAATCTGAAATTCATATTCAAGAACAAGACCTTGAAGGTTTTCCACTTGGCAGGCATGGCGTTGTTTTCCTTGTTTCTCTCCGCTCGGGATCCAAGCGTGTGCCAAGTTCTTCCATCAGCCTTCGATGCATCTGGCTGATGGCCAAGTGCGGTATCGACCACGCTCGAATCTTTATAAATTTTGAGAAAACCACCCTGAGCTCTGAAAAAAGAAAGACAGAAAAGAAATTTGAACCACATAATCTTGTTAAACATAGCACCGAATGTCGAGAAAAAAAAAATCAAAATGTCAAACAGCTCACCTGTCTTGCTTCGAGATTTTGCTCAAACGATCAGAGTTCTCCGCGGTTTGCATTCCTAAGGAAGTAAAAAAAAAAAAAGTTGATAAAAGAGAGGAACTGAGAAAGGGTAAAGCAGGTAATAGCCATAGATGATGTGGTATTACGGTTTTCGCCACTGGCGATGACCGTTCCAAAGCTACGAAGCGGTAAACATTTCTCAGCTGGATCCTGAAAATTAACGGGACTTTTGACTTTAAATTAAGCAGTCATAAGAAGATATAGCACAAACATGGCATTTTCTACACCAGGTTAGCTTACATCGTCGCTAGCATTTGGCCTTCTCATCGACCGTCCGAAAAATTTCCTAAAGGCGTCCTTCAACAGCTCTTCAGGTTGGGCTTTCCTACAAAACGTAAAAATGTTCAAATTTAACTAAATTATACCTATATACTTAAAAACAACAAAAGAAAGAGTAAATCAACACTTACCTAGAGATTCCAAGATTCAATATCTCATTTGCGAGTTTCACCTTGTTTTTGCTTTCCATGTGCAAAGCATACGAAATGTAGAACTCGGAATGGGTCGTTCCGATCCCATTTGCTTCCAGAAAACTATAAATCATCTCAGAATCAGCACAATTCCGGGCCTGCACAAAACATGTCCAACTCCAACATATGAAATTTGCACAAACATCGTAACAGAAATACACGATTAAAACTTACATATTCCAACCAGACTTTGAGGTAGCGGAGATCGTCCTTGTAGCGTTCGGAGTGCCAAAACGTTCGGACACACTGCTCGTAAATCACAACGAGCCCGGAAGGGTCACCTCCAGATGGATATGTTTCTTGAACCCACTTAATACACCTTCATAGCAAGGAGAAACTCAATGAATATGATGCAAATCAGGATAATATATGTGTGAATACAGAGATAGAAAGAGTTAAGTACATACTGGAGCCAGGGGTGGAGTGGATCATCGCCTTCATACTCGTCGATCGCTTCAATCAACTTCCTAAGATGAGAGAGGCATACACACAACACAACTATGTAAGTAAGAAGACTAACCAACAAACAGATTATCAAGAACTTCTCTTTGAACCAAACAAGTTCCGAAATCGAATCCCGCCAAGCTTTCCCCCATTTTCTTCCGATTATAACCCAAAAACTTGGTTGGAAGCAGAGATGAGCGAGAGAAAGAAGACCTTCGGTGTTCTGAGAGGAGATGGCGATTGTTAGGGTTGAGAGCGTGGTTCAGTAAGGATATGTTTCGGCCTCTCTTCAAAGGCCTCACGTTCTCCTTGAAAAGCTCCCACTCGTTCCCGGTCTCTCTCTTTGACAGCAGAAACTCAGTCTCTGGATCCATTTCTCTCCTTCTTCTTCTTCTTCTTCGTCTTCGTTCTTCTTGTTGAAACCCTAATCAGAAGTTGAGTCTGGAATTCGAAATGGAAGGACCAGTCTCTCCTCTCGCCACTTGGGTCTTGATTCTCGAGGTTACCGTTACCTTTCTTTCTTCAGTTTGTAAAATATAAAATATAAATGGGCCAAAAGGAAAACATTAATTTCAAATTTGAATGTGCTCTTATACTATTCGTAGAAAGAAGACAATGACCATACTGACCTTTCAGAGAATAAATGTAATTTTTTAACATGTAGTAAAAGCCCATCTTCAAATATTTTGTTGTTGAAAATTGAAATTCAGTCTTACTTTTTACCAGATATTTTGATTTTTACATAGTACAAAATTATGTGTTTCTCATTTGGAAAGGTCAATTTAGTAATTGCTTATTAGTCATTAATATTCATTTCCTCAGTCTTAAACAACAAATGAATAACCACCATCACTTAATAACCTCTGTATTTTCCCCAAAAATGCTGATTAACCCCTCATTTATCTTCTCTGAAACATTGAATATTATGGTAATTATTCAATTTTTATTCGGTCCATTCTGTATCTTCAATTTTTTATTAACAATTCAATATTTTATTATTTCACCCTTACATATAACACTGCTCATGGTGACTTCAAAATAGATGTGGCTATTTCGGTTAATATTCGGGATTTTGTTTAATTAAAATTTCCCCCAAAATGTTTATTAACCCGCTCATTTATCCAATTTCAAACATCGAATACCGCTGTCGAACGGTACGTGGCTATTTGGTGCCTAATTTTCCCGACTTTTTCAGTATCCGATATCATAGTTTACAATTTTGTGTGTGAAGATAATAGTACTTCCTTGATGTTTGTGGTTGAGTACATCACATGGGCATGACTCCATGAGTCTGAAATATTGCAGGAAAGGACGATATAAATTTATATTTCACCCTCTTCGAGATATAAAAGACGGCAATGAAATCAAGTTGTCGCAGTCCCGGATATTGGATATACTAACGGGCCTTCAAACGAGTGACGACTTTTCCCCATCTTGTTTAACTCGAAATATAGAGACAACTTGCTAGTTAACTAGGACTAGTTTTCCCATCTTTGTCGATACCGATCTCATTCCCTTCGGTTCTCTTAGACAGACCAATGCAAAGACGCCATTACGACGACACTAAACCCGAATACATCATTATTACGAGTTAAGACACAACTCAATGACGATAACGTAACACAAAACAGCTAGCTATTTCGTTTGTCACAAGCAAAGAGCTTTGGAACAACAGTTCATAAGAACACTGACCAAGGATGAAATGTGCTAAAAGGTAATCAACCGAAAAGCGGAAGCTCATTGGTATCTATGACCTTCCAAGTTAACCAAAAATCAATCTGAAACAAATCCAAACCTAGTTTAAGCTTGAAGAACAATTGTCTTCTTCGGTTATCAAAGCAAGGTAAGCTAATAAAAAAATTACAATTCCACGACCGCACAAACGTGCCATCGTGCTCTTAACCAATCGGCTCCAAACTCGCAGGGACACTACTCAACCAAAATTCTTCAGAAATCTGAACCACAAACCTAAATTTGGTTTCTACAACAATTTATCAGAACCATCAACAAAAATCCGGAACAAAATCTCGCTCCTACAACGGCATCGATTCGGCCTCTATTCTACTTCAACTATAGCTATTCCTTGCAGCTAAAAGTTCCTATCCTAATAGCAAGAACAAAAGCCTAATCGAAGAGAAAAATTCAATCAATGGGACCTGTTGAACAAGGCCACAGAAATTTCATTACACAAAACCCGATCCGAGAACAGCGATTTCGTTATTATTGACATGAATTCTCAAGGCCATGAACTGAAATAAAAGAAAAGTGAACAAGAGAAAACCCTAGAAAGTAGACTTTTGAATTCGACTCCGAATTCTCACTTCTTGTAGCGAGCGATCTCGTCTTGGTTGGGGAAGAACCCCATGATTCTTCCGGCGGAGTTCTGGTAAGCATACATGAAGCCGCCCATCAGCCCGATCAGTCCTCCGGTCACCATCGACGGTCCCTTGATCCCCGGCTTAATGCCTGAACCAGAGGAAAGAAAAAGGTACAGAAAATGGAAAAAGGATCAATCACCGGTTGAAGCAGAGAGGAAGTTTGGGACGACGATGGAGGGATGGGAATAACCAGAGAGATAGCCGACGGTGACGGAGACGCCGGTGATGGTGAGGAAGCGGAGGTAGTCGAGAGAGCTGAAGTTTCCGACGACTCTGGTGAAGGGAGGGTTCCGATCCAAGACTGGATACTCCGGCTTCGTCGACGCTGTGATGTCTGTGTTCATCTTCTCTCTCTCTCTCCGAGTTTCGTCGCCTCTGCAATGGTGAAGATCTTCAGCTACGCTCTGACAATAAGCCCATTTTGAGTGTAATTGGGCCTTCTGACGGAATTGGGCTTTATTTCAGCCCATATATAATTTGTTTATTCGGAGTAAAATACTACAATATGTACAAAATTGCACTTCTTATAAAGTTTTTTTTTTTTTTTTTTTTTTTTTTTGTATCGAATTTTCATTTTTACCAAAGTGATAAATGTAGTTATAGATTATGTCACAGATCCCGTAATTTGGGCACTTGTTGCCTCTTTTATCGTTTATTTCCTCTGTTGTTTTTGAAACTCCTCCTTCCTTTGGAGCTGGAAAAACAAATCCAATTGCTAATTGATTAAAAAATTGAGCTATGTAGTTTGTTTTAGAAAATTTATGATTTTCGCATCACTCAGTTCTACATCATAATGCTACTATAGTTTTTGTTACGGGTATTTTTGCACGATTGATTTAATATTAATTGATTAATTAATAATCAATTAATTGATTAATTATATATTAATTAATTATTAATTGATTAATTATAATCAATTTTGCCACCAAAATATTCACCGGAAGCCTGTTTCTGAAAAATAAAGGGTCCAGATGATCCCAAAAATATCGAAATACCCAAAATCGATATAAAATTTGTAGAAAACGGCCTCGGGAAACGCCCGAGGCCCCCGGAGACCCCCCGGACCTCCGGGTGGGCCCCACGACCCCCAAGGATCACCACCACCCGACCAGGTGGGCCCCACGAGGCCCAGAGGCCACTGCCACGCGCGTCAGACGGCCCAGCCGACCCTCCAAGGGTCAAATTGACCCTTCCACGTGGCGGCCAGCCATTGGCCGCGAGGATGCCCTGCAGGCCACAGGGAAGCGACACGCGTCCCGCTGATGCAAGCCATGATGCAGCTGCTGGCGTCAGCCCTGGCTGCCACGCGTCAAGCTTCGCGTCACCGCCACTGTAGCCGCGCGTGAGGGCGCGTCGCTGCTCAGATCGACCTGAAAATTGCGGCGTTGGATCGGCCACGTCCGAGGGACCCAAAAAACTATATAATTTTACCCCGGGGGCTTCCCGAAGTAATAATTATTCATGTTTTAATCCCCGGGTTCTCTTATAAATAGAAGCTTGGTTTCAGTTAAACGGTAACTCATTCTCTCTCAACGGAACTCGACCAAAACTCTCTCGAGCACCCTCTAAACATCTCCCCCTCGAATATTACACTAATGTTGAGCGTCGGAGGTGAATTCGGGGGCTCCCCCCCCCCCCCCCCCCCCCCCCCCCCGGTTCTCCCTGATCTTGGGTTTTTGTTTTGTTCAGGTTCCGAGACAGAAAAAACACATTTGAGCGGAAGTTCTGGAGAAGATTTTGGCACGATCTAAGACCCTCCTTGCAAGGTCTAGGTCCGTGAGGTGCTCGTTCTATCCAGTATTCTTGTATCTCTGGCAGATATACAGATTACGCGGATAGCCCGAGGACCCGAATCTGTTCCCGTGACGCCGGTCGAGGGTCTAATCTGTCAAAGTCCACTAGAAAGTCAATATTGTGACCCCCCCTATACGGTGGTCAGGAATCCGTTTTTGGTATCCCGAACCTGTAATCCGGGCCAGGCCAAGTCCTGGCCCTATTAGCAACAGGTAGTGGAGTTTACCACGGATTTTTGATCATCGAGTCAGCGGAGGATCCGATTGACTCGAAAGTCCAGGAGTCCAAGCCCAAAGTCCACAAAAGTCAACAAGACGACATTGGGCCCGGCCCAACACAAGCAATTGGGCCGCTAAATGTTTGAAGCGTTTTTCTGCATCAACAATTTTTATACTGAAAAAAATTAGCCGAATTTCGTAAATTTGCTATGAGAATTCACCCCTTCTCTCACTCCGTATTGTCTTTTTTTCTTCTTCTTTGAATTCCCGGCCTTCGCTACTCGATTAGTCTTAAAGGGATGCTTTTAATGGTGGCTAAGTTTAATCCATCGATACATGCCTAGTAAACAAACCTGATTTTTTCTTCTTCGCTACATTCCAAAGACAAACAATTCTTGATTTAGTTTATTATTATTTTTTATTTTTTTGGGACGACCCTCGACTTCTCTGAGAATATCTTTAAACAACCCCGTCTGTGAAACTAATTGTCTATGTATCCGCGTTATTTTTTAATCAATCGCATTTTGGCCCATAAGATTATTAAATATAATTATCACTATTTTCCCAGAAAAAACTGAGCAACTTCTAAGCAATTTCTAATAGCCACGACCGAAGACACATTGTATCTATCTGCCACATATTTCCCTTTTAACTGATTATTATCTACATTTTAATATTTTCATAAATAATAGTTTGGTTGGTGAACTGAAGTATTAGTTCATTCCCTTTTTAGTACTAAAAGATGATCGTTAACGAGTAGCTTGTTAATATAGTTCATGAGCATGAGCTTGACTAAAATATATTAGTCACGCTACTTCTGCAACTTCTTTTTTGATAGTTTTTTTTTTAAAGGATTTTTGCTTTATTTATTTATATATATATATATTATAATTCGAGAGTTATAACGCATAAATCATAATTTAATGATTTTGATTTTGATATACATCAATTTTATTTACCATGTGCCGTTCAGTTATGTTTTTTATTTTAATTTTTAATCTTTACAAAATTAATTTAAATTTAAACTTTATAATATTTTAAAATGTTGTTTAATTACTTTTTCTATTTAACTGTTTTAAAAATATTTTTAATTAATTTATGACATATTTTTAAAAATACTCAAAATTATAGTTTTTCACTTACCATTGGATTCTTTTCAACATAAGGTTCTAACGGTATATACTTTAAATCTATACAAGGTTCGTAAAGAAAGTTATGAAGTTTTAAAATAACAAAGAGAAAGAAAATTATTGTTATAAATCAAAATAGAAAATAAATTATGGGATTGAACTTTCTTTTAGTTACATTAGATTTTCTTCACAATTTTTTACAAATTCTGAATATGTTTTTTTATATATATATAAATATTTAACTATACATTGTTTTTTACAAATTCTGAATAAATTATCTTCTTCTTTTTTTTTTACAAATTCTGAATATGTTTTTTTTATTACATCATATTCTAGAATTTTGGAAATGAAAACAGAATATCGAACTAGAAAAGTTAACCGGATTTATAAATGTGCAATTGAATGATTATTGTTTTTTTTTTTTTTTACGCAACTAGTATTGATACTGAGAATTATTCTGAGCTATTTGGTTAACTTTTCTCTATATATATTAATTGAAATGTAATTAATAATTACTTAAATATTTAGAGTTCTGTATTCTATTTGTAAACGTTTATGAATAAAACATAACAAATTTACAAGTTATTTTTTTAAAGTTCAATTGCATAATTTTATCTATCTCTTTTTATTTATTAAAATAATTTTACCTATTCTCGTTTATTGGCTCGCACAATTTTCTCAGAAAACTCTAGCACACATACTTAAGTAAATAAATGAGATGAGGGATTTTTTAGAGAGGTTCGTCCCAAAGCGGTAGTTGACTACGTCCTCTGTTAGTTTATTGCAATAAAAAGCATAGACGAATAACTACAGACAACAATCACGCCAATAAAGAGAAGGAAGAGAAGTAGAGAAAATACAAAGGAGAAGCTCTTAATAAAGTATAATGCCGGACATAAAGCTCACAATATAATCTCTGTCAAAAGTATGAGTGTGTGATTCTTTATCTGAGATTGATATTTATAGCTTTCAATCTTCCCGTTGGACTTCCTGCAATCTTGGAGTCGTCCTTCCAAGCTGGCTGGGCTGACTCATTGTCCAGTTGACACGTGCTCCACGACTGCGTATTTTATGCCGAGCTGGACCCTTAACTGAATGGAGCCGTTGAGAATTTGACTTCGTGCTCTTAGTATTCTGCTCATTTCGAATTGGTGAAGCCGGATAGGATATGTGACGCTTATGACCTTCTTTTTCTCTGACGATGACAGATTGCTTTTGGCCCTTTAGCCGGATAACATCTATTCGTGGGCTTTACGATTGCCAGTTGCCTTAAGGGGCTTTTGGGCTGAATAAACGGGCTTATTTGAATATTATATATTCTTTTAAACCTTTAATTTATCGCGTTACGAATTTTATTAATTCATAACTTGTACGACATGTCATTTCTAATAAGAACGACGGATTTGTGCATCAATAAAGACTAAATAGTATATAGGGTTAATTGCGGCAAAAAGACCCAACCTTTGGTCAAATGCTCTGCTGTGTATACAACCTCTGTAAATGGCGGCAAAAGTACCCTAACTCGGCATTTGGGAGTTGACCGAGAAAACCAGTCCATGTGGCTGCTAGCCTTTGCCACGTGGCAGTTGGCTGCCTTGTGGCATGACACGTAATTATTATTTTTTAAATAATTTAAAAAATATTATTTTTAAATTTTAATTTTTTTTTAAAATTAAACTATTTTTCAATAATCACCAATAATGAATATTTAATAATCAATAATGAATATTTAAATTTAAATATTCATTATTGGTTATTATTATTAAATATAATTATTCATTTTAGAAAAGTGGGTCAAACGAAATAAATAATGAAAAAAAATCACCATTCACGGATCACTCAAGCTCCGCCTCCGATCCGGTTCACGGGTGGAACGAAATCGCTTAATATGTTTAATAATAATAACCAATAATAATCATATGATTATTTAATGACAATTAAAAAAAAGAATAATATATATAAAAAATATTATTATAAAATGCAAACACAAGAAAAATATCATGCAAACAAATAAAAATATTTTTTCGTTAAATATAAATATGACAACTATTTTTTATTTTGAATAAGTGGTGTGTTTTTAATTATGTCTTGACTTTTTAAACAATATGTATGTGTTTATTGGTTATTATTATTAAACATATTAAATAATTTTATTCGACGCGTGAACCGGATCGGAAACGGAGTTCAAGTGAACCATGAACGGTGATTTTTATTTCGTTACACCCACTTTATTAAAAATAAATAATTATAACCAATAATGAATATTTAAATTTAAATATTCATTATTTGTTATTATTAAAAAAATTATTAAAAATAAAAAATAAATTTTTAAAAAATAAAAATAATATTTTTACTAAAAATTATTTAAAAAATATTAATTACAATTTACGTGGCATGCCACGTGGCAACCAAGTGCCATGTGGCAAAGGCTAACAACCACATGGACTGATTTTCTCGCTCAACTCCCAAATTCTGAGTTTGGGTACTTTTGCCGCCATTTACCGAGGTTGTATACACAGCAGAGCATTTGACCAAAAATTGGGTCTTTTTGCCGCAATTAACCCTAATATATATTATTCACTTCATAACTATTAACTAGAGACATTAATCCCCTCAAAAAAAAAAAAAAAAACCCTAAAAAAAAACTAGAGACATTAATCTGAAAGAAGACAAAACGACTTTTTTGGTTTACTTTAGAAAAGCAAATCCTATATACCATTGACATCAAAGACTGAAATGCTACATTCACCGAATATTAGCGTAGACTTAGAGCCGAGCAAACGACGTCGCCAGTGACGACACGACGCGTCGCGACGCATACAGTGCCAGTCGCGACGCGTTGCGATTCACGCGGCAAAAGTCGCGACGCGTCGCGATCTCGGGCTCTGGTCGCGACGCGTCAGGGCGTGATCCGCGTGAAGCGATCGACGGCCCAGATCTTGCCACGTCAGCGATCCGCGTGATTTTGTCCTTTTGGGGCATAAATAACACACTTTTTACCCGAATTTTATTCCCCAACCACAATTATTACCCACTTTACTCGAATTCCAACCCTAAAATTTCAAATTTCAATATTTTTTCACCCACTTTCTCCTCACAATTATTCACCCACTTCACCCACCACAATAATTATTCACCCACCCCACCCTCTTCTAAAACCCTATAAATACCACCTCTTCCTCCCTCATTTCCTCACCAACAATCTCTCAACTCTCTCTCAAATTCTCTCAACTCTCCAAGTTTTTTCCACTCTCAATCTCCAAAGTTCTAAAGTTCCAAAGTTCCAATTTTCTAAATTCCTAAAGTTCTATCATTATGTCTCGAAGAAGCGGCGGTAGTTCCGGGGGTCGAAGGGCGGCCAGGAATTTGCAACCCCAATTTCTACAAGGGGGAACATCGGATACTTGTCCGGACGACTACATTCCCGTTAGGTTACCGGCAGAACTATTCCCTTCCCCTCACAATCCAGATTATCCCGACGATACAGTACGGTCTCTAAGACCTAGACTAGTCCGGGCGGTGGCCCAGCACCACGCCAATCCCGACCGTGTGCCCCCAGAGTTGGTCGACGCGGTGGCTCAATGTAGGGGGGGAAATAACGATCTTTTTTTCAATCTCATGTTACGGGAAGGTGCCGAATACGGAGGTCAAGGTCCCGAAGGTGCCGATCCCGACGAACCTCAAGGTCCCGAAGATGCCGATCCCGACCAAACCCAACGTCCCGACGATGCCGATCCCGACGACTATCAAACGCCGCCCTCGATCCGTGGTTCAAATATCGGGGTGTACCACCGCTGTTCTCCTCAACCTTCCAATCAAGATAGCGGTGAAGCCTCCGTTGCCCGTCCTCGACGAAGTCGACGTCCTTCTACCGGGTAATAACCTTTAATCCTTTTTTTATTTCATTAATTATTAATTTTTTATTAATTAATAAGTTAGTACTTAATAATAAATAATAAATAATAATTAATAAGTAATAAATAATAATTAAAAATAATAATTGAAAAAAAATAATTAATTTTTAATAATTAATAATTATTAAATAATAATCACTTGAAAGTCTTAGTATGCTCGGTGGTTGCGGTTCCGACTGATCTTCCACATCAGAAACGATTTTCTTGAGATTTAATTATCATTTAATCATATTATCTTAATTAATTAATTTCGTTTAATTTTTTTTACGATAAATATTATAGTTTAATTATTTTAGTTTAATTAATTAATTTGTCACGTCTCTTGAAAGTCTTAGTATGCTCTGTGGTTGCGGTTCCGACTGATCTTCCACATCAGAAACAATTTTCTTGATATTTAATAAGTTAACGGGATTAAAAATGGTAATTTGTATGTGTGGTGATTATTATAAAGTTCTTAATGGAATACGGTGTCTTAGAAAGATTGGTTTTTAAATAAGGTTTGCTTTGCAATCTCCTCCAAGCTAGCCTGGGAACCTCGGGGAGTTCTGTCTAGAAAAGCTTGGGCCTAAAGCGAGATCATAGCATCCTTTCCAGTCGATCTGGCCGTGGAACCTCGGGGAGTTCCGTCAAAAAGAGCTTGATAATGATTTCCACACATAGAAAATACCATTTTTAATTTCGTTAACTCTTTTAATTAACTATATGAAATTTAATTAATTAATATGATTAATATTAATATTTAATCCATGTAAAATTAATACCCATTTTTATTTTGTTAACCTTTTTTCTCCCGTATATTTTTAATAGGGAAAGTCCTCCTGCCTTGTTGTGGGGACGACCAAACAAAGCGAAGGTGTGGGATTATTTTCACGAGGAACGACGGGTGGAGAACGGTGTTCGAATCAAGATCGCCACGTGCAAGAAGTGCCATGAAACCCTCGATGCGTTGGGGGACAAAGGAACCGGCTACTTGACGCGACATAAGAAAGCGTGCTACGGAGATGGTAACAAGGTAAACACAGCACAGGTAAGTGCTCTTACCACCGAAAATTTACGGAAATGGACCCTCGAGTGGTTACTGTCTACGGGCGCACCGATGAGTTTGGTGAAAAAATCCGGGAAATTTAGCTTTAGACCGGGAACCGGTACTTCCCGGTTCCCGATTTTCGGAACCGGGAACCGGAACCGGTACTTCCCGGTTCCCGATTTTCGGAACCGGGAACCGGAACCGGTACCTAAAAAATATATCCCGGTTTTTGGTACCGGTTCTGATTTTAAACTACATGTCATTTTTAAGTTTTTAGTATGTCGTTTCTAGTGTAATATATATTTTTATTGTCGTTTTTTATACTACGTGTAATTTTTAGTTACTAATTTTTCAAAAACTACATGTCATTTTTAAATCAAACCCTTTTAGAACCGGGAAATTTAGAATCGGAACCGGGAAATTTTAGAAATGGAACCGTAACCGGAATCGGAACCGGGAATTTTTTGAATCGGGAACTGTTACCAGAACCGGAACCGTGACCAAAATTTTTTTTCCCGATTTTTCGGAACAGGGACGAAAAAAAGCTAATTTCCTGGTTTCCGGTTCCGGATTCACCCCTAGTAAATACTAAATATATTTTAAAAATTAATTTTAAAAGTTTTTTTTTTTTTTTTTTGTCGGATAAAATACTAATCCTTTGAAATTAAATTTAAAATAGATACTTTTTCGAGTTTTTTAGTACATCACGTATAAATTATATCAAATTATTGATATTTTATAGCTAAAACATAAAATAAATACATGATATCATAACTAACCTTGTAATTATGTAAATAATGAATAGTAAATACAGGAATTAATATCACAATAGGCTGAAAGTTCAATTATGTATAATTAAATGTGGCGTGCCCGACACACTGGCCGTGTTTGGGTATTTTTATCTTTGAAATATCATATAATATACAATTATGTGTCACAAAAACAACACTCGTATTTTTAAACCATAGTTTCCTGGTAAAAACCTTAATTCGTATTGGCTTTCCACATCGAATTCAAGCTATTTTGTGGACCTGATTCACTCGTAGTGGCTTCTATATTATTTTTTGGATTTTTGGCTGTACGTGTAACATTAACGCGCGTTTGAAATGTCAATTTTCATGTTAAAGCGTAACCTATTTTTTAAAACATATTTTTTCATATCCCAAAAGTTCCAATTATCAGCAATAATTACAGCAAAGCTAGGATTTTATCAAACAAACTCGATTCACGTCAATTTTGTCTTATTATGTATTTCATGCACTTATGTATGAAAGACATATATATATATATATATATATATATATATGCTTGTCCTAATAATAACTTTCATTTATTGATAAAAAAAAAAAAAAGACAAGAAATTGGCCATCTTAACTAAGATTAGAAATAAGAGATCAGGACTTTACAAAGGTTGAGCGTATAAATGGTTTTATGATTTTTTGATAAAAAAATAGAGTTATTTGTCGAAAGTCTTGTCATGAATTTGGTTAAATTAGAAACATATAAAACTACGTGGTTGCTAGGATAGCCTAGTGGTAATTCCAACACTACCTTCAAAGTGGAGGTTGTGGGTTCAATCCCCACATACAGCAAAACTGCCTTAAAAAAAAAAAAACAAAACATATAAAACTATATTTGTTTAAGATGATAATTTAACAGACAAATTACAAATTATATGTCATATTAATGTAAAGTCAATATAGTTGTAAGTTATTACCACAAGGCACTAATCTAACTAGATGAATACTGTAACGCCCCTAGATGGGGGTTAGTAGAATAAGACAAAAACAACGACTTTTCAAACTTGGACCGGTCAATGACACATCATCATTTAAACAATATCGTTGAATATTCAACGTCCACGTCAACAAACACATAACTTTTGCCCATGGGACTTAAAACGACAATACAATATCAACGACCACAGTTTATACAACACCATCAAACGACAAATATAAAGTATCACCATCACAAATATCCTTAATTTAATCCATTACAAGTCTGAATAAAAGATCAACCCAAAAAGCGAGATTCACCTCGACGAACACTAGAGGTACGGTTAAGCTAATCAACACGTCGACCTCCTAACTCAAACTACTCCTCGCCCGGAGTTGGATACTGATCACCACCTGTAACTGGAAGGGAAAAAAAAATGTATATGGAAGGGGTGAGCACCACATGCTCAGTAGGAAATCTATTACCAATTCTCTTTACCGAACCTTTATTAGTCAAAATACAATTAAATAAATTAAACGCCATCATAAACCATTTAATCATCATTTTCATAAAATAAATAAATATACCCCACAAAAGTCAAATCATTTCGGTGGTCCATGCCGAGTCAGCTCGCGCCTTTACTCCACTATATCCCATCGAGTCCTCAAGGCACGAGCACAGGTGGACTAGAAGTCCCTAACCGTAACTCGCCCTCGACTCGGGATCCTAATCACCACCAAAGACGGCCAGTTCGCCATGGGTCGAAATGTTGACTTTTGGGTCACCAATCATATCCATATCCATATCCATATCCATATCCGGCCTACTGCGCAGTAGCCAGCTGCTCGTCAGCAGCTCATCCGCCCGAAGCGGGTACCATATCAACATACACATCATCCGCCCAAAGCGGGTACCATATCATAATAATCATCATCCGCCCGAAGCGGGTACCACATCATCACACGTCATACCGACGTAACCATAAACATAAATATAATAACGAGCATCAATCCGATGCAACCATACCTGGTATCCAGCCTCGCTATCAAGCGACGACAATCACAATATTAACTTTTACCTTTTAATTAAAACAACATTTCATTAATTCCAATTTTTAACCTATCCGGTTCAATCTCCATTAAACGTTGGTTTCTACGTTCATTTTAAAAGCGAGAAAAGGTAATAGCCCCTACCTCAATCCGTGGAAACTTTGACCGATCGACTAGCTAGTCGAAGATGTGGGTTCGTCTTGGCCCTGAGATTGATGACTAGAGACTTCGGGATCTGTTGAACTAGTCAAAACGGGTGGTTCGGGTAGCACAGTCTTCGAGGCGACTACGGGACGACTATCCGTGCCAGCTATAACACCGATACCATTCATAAGTCAAATACTACTAAGATTGGAATTCAAATTGTCAATTGAAAACCCGATACACTAAAATTTAGCCCGGGCCGAATTCCCGTCGGGCACGCAAAACGAAGCAGCAAAACGGGCATCAATTCGACAATTTTATGCTTCTCCTAGCTTAATTCGACTGTTCTAAACGCAATGGCGAAGTCAATTTCATCAATCAAGGCCCAGAACACACCTAATTTGATCATCTAAATTCAGAAACTAGGTCAAGGAAATTCGGGCTTACCGAGAGTCCGATGACGATTCCGATCGAGGGCTTTCGATCTCCTCGACGAGGGCTTCAAAACCCCTCAATAAAATCCGAGATCGGAAAATGACGCGGCGGCCGACGGCGGCGGCCGGCGACGACGACGGCGAGGTGGCACCACCAACGGACTCTAATAGGCTTCGTGAACATGATTCCGGTATTAGATTTCTCAAAATCAAACCGACACGAAAAAGATCTAAAGTTGTAAAATCGCACCTTCCGGCGAATATTCCGGTCAAACGCCGCCACCTCCGGTCGACTTCCGCCCAGCAGCTTGCTCACCTCCTCGAGAGCTTTCCAACGGTACCAAGATCTCGCCGATCGGAGCTCCGGTGAGCGAGTTATCAAGCTTTGAACTTTGGTTGTGGGGGAAAGATAAAGAGGAGAGAGAGAGAGAGAGATGAGCAGCTCGGGAAGAAGAAAAAAAGGGGGGGGGAGAGGATAAGGGTCTTCGACCCTTTACTGACACCTTTTTTTTTTTTTTTATATATATATAATATATATATTTGGGTTTTACAAATACTTTAAAACTTCAGACCCAGTAGGTCCAATTATAAGTAAAAAAGCATACTTACAATCATAATAATTAATAACTATTATCATTAATCTTATTTTAAATAATAATACTATTTAATTTGGTGGTTTAATGATGCATCAGTAAGTTAAGCAGCATGTATATTTACAATTTATTTAGCTTGTATTGTCACGTAGCACATTTGTATTAGGGATAACCACGGCAAAGGTACACAAACTTTGATTTATTGGAGCGGCATGGGTCCAAACTGCAAAACTAGCAGTAGAAGTACTCAACGCCAATAAATATGAAGCGATGTCTTATTCTGTCAAATTTAAATGAGAGAAGATGTTAGATACCAGAATGAACACACATATGTGTATCTTAGACTTAACAACACCATGCTAAAAAAATTGATTAACGTCTAATAAAAAAAATTAGACGGAAAAACGCCCCACCTCACATTTGTTGACTTTGAATATTTTTCTGCTATTTTTCACTTTGAAACTCTACCTGATCAAAATTTTAATACTTTTACCGCAGTTATCAATTTATTTTTGTTAACTTACTTTCTTCCCATTTCCCCCCAAAAGTTCCAAACATCGCGTTGAAAGACCAAAACAAATAAGATGCGTCAGCTTAACGCCTCTACGCGGTTAAGGGCATATTTGACATAATAATAATAATAATATTATTATTATTATTATCAATTATCGGCCTCTCTTTTCAGTCCCTATAAAATGCGCGATCATCACTCATGAAAACCTGCTCCAAAACTTGTCATTCAACAATCAACAGAGAGGAAATGCAGCGCTCATTTGCTTTTTTGTTTTCATTGGAATAATCAGATCATAACATCTTCCGTACAGATCAACATTACTTTACTACACGCTAACGAGTTCCTCCAGGTTTAGCAGGATCCAGGTCCATTTCCATGGCTCTGACGCAGACCGTCACAGGCGCGCCAGGGCTGGCCGACGTGGACCTCGAATCGCAGTCGGCGGCGCTGACGGCTACTTGGCTCGCGCAGGCTCCGCGGAGAAGGCTTTGGCGGTGGGTATACGTGGTCTTCAAAGCGCGTCTAGTCTGTCAAGTCTTCTCCACCGTCGGTTTAGAAGCCAGGGCCCGAGCCTCGCAGGCCACTGCTCCGTTGCTGCTGGCCGCCACCACTGCCGACGCTGCTCGTTCGGTAAGCCACTAATACAGTGCCGTTGAGTTAATATAGCTGTTAGAGGCGAGTATTTTTTCAATCAATAAAATTAACAGAAAACGGTACTGTGTGCTTGACTTATAGTCTACAAGCACTCCTTTTTTCACTAACGATCACGGCGTAGTGATCTTAATGGGTCGGATGGCGTGTATGTTTCTGGTTGTCGGGTCGGGTCGGATATGCTATGAAAATGGGCATCGTTCTGAGATGGAGATAGCTAGGAGTTTCGTCGATGGACGCAGTAGAGGAAGGCACATCCATGACTGCTGGGCAATTGCTTCCCAGCTCCCTTCTTCTTTCTTTATTTTTTTTTTTCTTTTTCTAATCCATAAATGTGAAAATTTTCAAATTTTCATCTTCAATTCTCTCTCCTATTATTTATCCGCCCTTATTTATATATACCCACATATGTTAATATCGTTTTTTGGATCAACTTGAAAAGCGGCACATAACTCCGTTTTGGGGCGGACCCAATGACCGTACAACGGTCACAAAGGGCCCGAAGCTCCTTTCTTCGCCGTTGATAGGTTGGAAGTTGCTTCCGGATAATCCGTCTCCGTTTCTGCTTTTGAAAAGACAGTAAAAAACGTGAACTCTCGAGGAGAGCAGATGGGGGACCTCTATCGCTCGCTCTGACACTCAATATTAATTAGTCGAGTACTTTAGAAGTCGAGAAAGTAAGATTGGCGAGCAGATGTTTTTGTATTGAGAAAGCTTACCGAAATGTGGTGGAGGTCTCTCGTATTTATAGAGAGCGAGTGCATGCCTTGTGCGAACCCTAAGGGCATGTTTACCGTTTTAGGCGTCGTAACGTCTCCCAAAGGAACAGTTTATTTTTTAGGGGTTGTAGCGACCCCTAATAAGGGATCGTTGCGACCCCTAAAGGCACATTCTTATCTTTAGGGTCGTTGCGACCCGTAAATGCATGCTTTATTTATTAGGGGTCCCCTAAAAGCATGTTTTCCGGAATAGATCCCGCGTTAGTATTCCCGAGTCCGGTTTGAGTTGACTTTATCGGAGTGGGTCTCATTGACTTTTCTGAGTCTGGTCAGAGTTGACTTTTTTGGGGCGGACCCGGATTGCCTTCGTGGACCGTTGGCGTTTGAGCCTTTTTGAATGCGTTTATTGGGCTGGGCCTTAATATTTTTAGGCTCCGAAAAATACCGATAACAATATATATATTTAACAATAGCTGGAAATTATAACGTGTATAGTATTTCTTGTTAGGAATTTTGCCCTAATTCCCAATTCGAAAAACGATAAAAGCGATAAACGAAATTGAAATCGACACCAGAATTATAGTGGTTCGCTCCCAGTGTAGGAGGTACGTCCACTTGCCGCCTGTAAATCTCGACCCACTATCAATCTCTCGATCGGAGTTTCTGGTTAGACCCTCAATCTCGCCTCTCTCAATTTGTGCTACAAAAACGCACTAATGACGGCTACAAGCCTTATAAGCGAAAAATAAACCTAGGGCAAATAACCCTTGACTGCTCTGCGTCGGGTCTCGGTAGCGCTTTCGTGTAGATTAGGCTTCACACTCAACATTTCTCTCACATATATTAATATATACATCTCACTCATGATGAAGAAAAACCGTGATGACAAATGAACCAATGAAATTCACAATAATTAAAACAGAAAACCCAAAACTCAAAACAAACCTTGACAAGACTAAAAAATAATCAAGTACCGCATAAAAAACGTACTTATATTCTTTTTTTTTTAGAGAAACAAGCCTTCATATATTAAGCTGTAGGAATGAAATCCTTACAAACATCGGCAACCAGCCAATCAGGACAACACAAATACCAGAAATCCATAGACAAAAAGGTGAGCCGAGCTCTCGCGAGAGTGTTAGCCACTCCGTTACAACATCTCGGGACCCAGTGACAAGCTACGTTATCACCTACCGATCGAGACATGAACTTAATATCCTCCAAAATTGGGCCTTGGATGCCTCTAAACACCCCGCCTTGAACAAGGTTTGTAGCGCGGAGACAATCCGATTCCACGACTGAAATCTTCCAGTCCCGCTGCTGGACGAATTGAATCCCCCTCCGGATAGCTAGGCACTCCGCTGTCAATACCGAATCAACATCTTCCATCAACGAGGCAGCCACTCCCAAAACCGACCCCCGAGAGTCCCTCACTACAGCGCCAACAGCAGCTCGTCTCGTCGTTTCGTCCCACGCCGCATCGACATTAAGTTTGTGACCACCATCCTCGGCACCACTCCACGCTTCCGACCTCTTTATCCGGTCCGCTACCTCCTTCCCCCCGACCTTAGCGCATGCTTTGAACCTGGAAAACCAGCAAGCAACCTCACCCACCCACATGGCAGGTGTTTTGGCGCGATTTTCAAACAAGCGTTGATTGCGATCAGCCCAGGAGGCCCAAAGAAGCCCACAAAACAGTTCTAAATCCGTGTCCGACAGGACCTCTAGGGCCCGAAAGCATAATTCCCTAAGAGGGACCGCTCCCGTCTTTTCTACCCATCGATGTAGCAAGGAGGATCTCCAAATGGCTTGGGCCCTCCCGCATCCCCAAACGGCGTGGAGAGCGTCCTCTGGGAGGGCTCCGCAAAAGCTACAAAACGGAAGACAACTAATCCTTCGAGCCCGGAGAGCGCCATACGTCGGGAGAGCCTCAAACCAAGCCCTCCACACAAGATGTTTAACCTTCGGTGGAATATTGAGACTCCACATCCTCTTCCACCATCTTGGTTCAAGACTCGTCGACCCCGAAGGACCACCATTTGTCTCCGATCTTGCGAGTCGGTACCCCGACCGTACCGTGTACACCCCGTCTTCTTCGAAATGCCAAACAAGTCGGTCTTGGCTCTTCTCCACTCCTAAAGGAATGCACATAATCGCCTTTGCGTCATAAGGAGACATTATCGCCTCAATTAATTCTTTTTTCCATCCCTCCGGGGCCATCAAATCAGCCACCCTCCACGGGAAGCCATCATTCGGTTCCTCCGACATCACCGTGAACGCCCCTGCTCTCGGGATCCACGGTTGTTGGAATGCTCTCAAATTCCCCTCACCGACTTGCCAACGGATGCCTTTCCGCACCAAGTCCCGCCCCCAACATAGGCTCTTGCAAAGGAAAGAGAAGTGACCTTTGCAATCAAATTCCAACACCGAAGAATGCGGAAAATATTTTGCTTTAAACACCCGGGCCAACAGACAAGAAGGATGTTGGATAATACGCCATGTGAGTCGACCAAGAAGGGCTCGATTAAAGTCCCCGAGGTCTTTGAACCCGAGACCTCCCTCCGCCTTTGGCTTTACGAGGAGCTCCCACCGCTTCCAATGTAACTTCCGCCGGTCCTCTGAACCTCCCCACCAAAACCTAGCAGTTATCCCGTGAAGCTTTTGGATGGTCCTTGCCGGGAGTCGAAAGAGGCCCATTATGTAAGTAGGGATAGCTTGGACAACCGCTTTCACTAAGACCTCCCGCCCCCCCGCCGAGAATAATTTGGCTTTCCACGTCCGAAGGTGCTTTTGGACTCGACTTGTGATCATGCTAAATGCCGCTCCTTTGTTTCGCCCCACATTGACCGGTAGGCCTAGATATGACACGAGATCTTCCACGCCTTGAATGTTGAGCAACTGGGAGAAGCGGTCGGCCTTCTCCGGTGAGATATTGTTCGAGCAACTCATCATGGATTTCTCCAAGTTAACCATTTGCCCCGAACCTTTCTCATATATCGACAATAGGCCACTAATGGCATTGCAACAATCCTCGCTCGCTTCACAAAATAGGATGCTATCGTCCGCAAAAAGCAGGTGTGACACCGGAGGGGCCAAAGGCCGACAAGCGAACCCCCGCAAGAGCCCAAGCCTTTCTTGACCCCGAACTAGGGCCGAGAAGCCTTCAGCGCAAACAAGGAATAAGTACGGGGAGAGAGGGCATCCTTGGCGAAGCCCTCTTTGCGGTACAAAGGACCCCCCGACTCTCCCGTTTATGACCACGGAGAGTACCGATGTCGAAATACAGTCTCGCACGACAGATAACACTCGCTGCCCGAACCCCATTCTCCTAAGCATCGCACAGACGAAGTCCCACTCAACGCGGTCATAAGCTTTACTCATATCAAGTTTAAGGGCGAGCGCTCCTTTTTTCCGGTTCGGAAGCCTCTTGATAGAATGTAAGAGCTCAAAAGCAATAGCGGCATTGTCCGTGATTAATCTCCCGGGAACAAACGCGCTCTGGGATTCAGATATAACAGAGGAAAGGGCCCCTTTGATGCGGTTCGCCACCACCTTTGTAACGATTTTCAGAAGAACGTTACACAAACTGATCGGGCGAAAATCTTGAACTCTTGTCGGGTTCTTGATTTTGGGAATTAGAACAATGTTCGTGGCGTTCCACCCCCTCGCACTAGATCGACCGTTTAGGATATCCAAGCACTCCTTCTTGACCTCCGGGCCCACCGTCTCCCAAAATTTTTGAAAGAAGATGGCATGGAATCCGTCTGGTCCCGGGGCCTTCCGAGGCCCCATTGCATGGAGAGCTGCTTCCACCTCCTCACCGGAGAAGGCTTCCTCAGTGGACTCTCGATGGTGAGCCGATATCGAGTTTACATCCTCTTTTAGGATCGTCCGAAAATCATCTTCCGTTGCTCCATTGGACCTGAAGATGTTCACAAAGTACCTCTCGAACACCCCCCTAACCCCCGCATCTGAGGTAACCCACGTCCCATCTTCACGTAAAATACCTCGGATGGCGTTTTGGGCCTTTCTGCGGACTGCTCTAGCGTGAAAATAGGCTGTGTTCTTATCCCCGTCACGGAGCCAATCCGCCCTCGCACGTTGCTTCCAATAGTAATCCTCAACCAGAATAAGGGAATCCCGTTCCGCGCTCAGTCGTTTCAAGACGGAATTGCTGCCCGGTTTTCCAATCTCCGAATGGGCCTGCTCAATCTGCTCCGAGAGCTGCTTAATCCTCCGGTCTCGATGACCAAAAACTGACCGCGCCCAAGATCGCAACTCCAATCTGCACCCCGACAGAGCCGCCACACAGCCCATGCCCCTCTCTCTACCCCTGGCCGTTGACCATGCCTTCTTGACAATTGATTCACATCCTCCATCAAGGATCCACGCCGGCTCAAACGCCCACCTGTTTGACCTTGGATTTCGACCTTGTGGATTAGGGGCTTCTGAGATCGTATCGATGATGATGGCTCGATGATCCGAACCCCAGAAGCCGAGAACCTTCACTGACCCCGCTGGATAGAGGAGTTTCCACGCTGAATTGGCGCACGCTCGGTCAAGTCTACTCTGAACATTGTCATGCCCACTCTGCATATTGCTCCAGGTAAACACCTCCCCCTGAAAGCCAAGATCCATCAGCTCACAAGCCTCCAGAGCATCTGCAAAAGCCTCCATATTTGTGGGTCGACGCCTTGCCCTACTCAGATGTTCAAACTCAAACAAGACTTCATTGAAATCTCCCCCACATAGCCACGGGCTTCCGTCTCCGTTGTGAATCCGCTTAAGGAGCTCCCACATAAGATGACGTGAGGCTTCAGCCGGTTCCCCATAAATACCTGTAAATCTTGAGCTGGTACCATTCTCATCACAAACAGAGGCGTCAATATACCTAGGACTATAACTCCGGATGTCAACAACGATCGATTCATTCCAAAGGAGGTGCAAGCCCCCGCTTAATCCGGCAGCACTCACACCGAACCCGTTGGCGAAACCAACCCTCCACTTCAGCTTGTCAATACTGCTCCCTCTTAATTTCGTTTCCGAGATAAAGAGCAAGTCCGGTCTGTGCTCGCGGACAAGTCTCCGCAAGCACCCCACCGCCCGGTGATTACACAATCCCCGGGCGTTCCAGCATAGTATTTTCATTGATACCGGACAGCCCGCCGGAGGCGTGCCGCCGATAATTCATGACTTAAATCAAGAAACTCACCTTCATAAACTCTTCCCTCCGATACAAGCGCCTTCGTAGGCACTTCACGATCCTCCGATTCTCCCATATCAGATCCGCTGCATTTCGTGGAGGAGTCAGGCTCCACCACCCTCGCCGCATTTGTCCCCCTTGAAGAAGCATGTTCGTGGCGACGTCTTTTAGTTCGCTGTAGATTCAAAGACCCATTCCTCTCGTCACTCTCAGACACGAGCTTAGCGTCTTGTGCTAGGGACACATCATAATGGTTCTGCACCTTCAGATCGGTCTTGGGCTTTTGTCCACCTTCCACAGCTTGGAGGAGAGCCATAGCTGATCCCAGCCTAGAGTCCCTCAAGCCCAAACTGAAGTTTGCATGCTCCTTAGATGCATGTGGAGGAGAGTGGGCTTTCCCAATGGGCTTAGACAAAAGTTGTGGCCCACCTTGAGCCCTAGAAGACTCTGCCACCTCTCTTGGAGAGAGAGAAATTGATTCTCCTCCCTTAGAACCCAAAGAGGGAATCTCAGAGGCTCCTTTCTCGTTCACCTCCGTCGTCTGGCTGGTTTGGTAACAAGCACGCCTTCTTTCTGTCGTCTTCCCACTAGGAGCCAAAATATCCGCTCCAGACTGTGCAAGCTTTGAGGGAATCGAGGTTCGCTGAAGCCTTTCCTGGCCGTTGACTTCCAAGCGTTCCTCGATCAGAGCGTCAGGCGCCGGCGCGTGAGCATCCCCTTCTTTCCCGGCGAGGGGGTCTGGTTGGTGAAATTTTGCTCTCCCTCCATTAGAGAAGCATGTATCGACTTTGTTCCCCGCCAGAATCCATCCACCAAACATCGGGACCGAGACGATCCCTTCCTTGGCAATACAGGTATCCTCTATTCTGCTGCACGCCGGCGATTCATGCCCAAGAACCCCGCAGCGGTAGCAAAACGATCCAAGATTTTCGTATTTGGCTTGTATCCACAAGGGGGGCTGATCCTTCCTATCTAGAAAAAACCCGGCGAATAGAGGTTTTTTCACGTTGATTTCTGCTTTAATTCTCGCATAAGCTGCAAATTTAGCATCTCGTCCCGTTTTGCAATCGATTGCCTCACCGAACAGCCGAGCAATCCGGGAGAGGGACTGCTCTGTGATGAGCGCCGGTGGAAGCCCATGGAGACGTACCCAAAAAGGGCACGTATTGAATCGTACCTCCTCTAGTGGGAGATGTTCCGGCCAGCACTCAATGAGAAGTTGACCTCCCCGAACAGTCCAGGGCCGTCTTGCTAAGACCATCTCTCGGTCTTTCTTATGCTTGAAGGCGAATTTGAAGATTCCCGGTTTAATCTCGGAACAGTTCCAGTCCTCCGCCTTATCCCAGGCGCGTTTGAGGACGACTAAGAGAGTATTCCGGTTGACTTTCTTCGTCGAAAGGAACTTTCCCAGCAAGATGGACGCTCCTCCACTCTCCCCGGTTTCCGTTTGGCCTTCCTTCTCGAGGCCAAAGTCCTCCTCATTCAGCGAGATCATTAGAGCCATGTCCTCATTGCTAGAACTCGTATCCATGGCACCGATACCTACCCCTGGAGAGCAGTCCAGAGTAGCACACACACGAATCACAAGGATTCACACCGAGTCGCCGGTAAAGACATCAGAGAGTCTCACCACCTTGAGCAGCCATTGCTTTAAAGCTTCAAACTTGAGTGGTGGCCGTACTTATATTCGCCCCCATATTAATTAAGTACAATTTTTTGATACTTGAAAACTGAAATCAAAATCCATATATTTAAAACCAATTTTTACAATCGAGTCTAGTTAAATACAGATTATAGATTGGAAAAAGGTTCGAATATGAAAGTAAAAATTACAAAAATAAACTCAAAGTTCGAAAGGTATATCACAAAAATAATACAACATGCAGTAAAAGCATGCCACTTATAATATTTCAAAGTCTAAAACATATAGAAATAAAAACTAATTTAGTCTAAGATCTTCGCAAATAAATATATTCATTTTAAAAAATATAAAATTCTGTATTTAGAAGAAGAAAAAGACCGTTGATTTTAAACCAAGTATTTTCCAGTTCCGAGTTTAAAAATCACATTTCTAGACATTACCATGAAACAAAAAGTATTAAAGAATAGATTGTTAATTCCTTATTCTATTACTATATAATATATATGATCCATCTACCCCTGAATCCTGATCATGACAACAAATCAAGAAAAGAATGAAGCGAGTTGACATATTATTAACGTGTAAACATCAAATTATATAGTTTAGATTTTGACGTACGGATATAATTATAATTAAACATTAATTTCATTTGTTATTCTAAACATCACATAGTAGTTTAGATTTTGACGCACGGGTACGGATACAACTCAAGAATCATTTATTTCATGTGTTATTTTAATAACTTTCCTTTTTGGAGACGTTAGCGTTAGTAAAATTAGTTTAATTAGGAATAAACGAATTAATTGTTAATAATTACTATATACTAAATTGTTAAAAATTTATGTACCAGCACCGATTCAAAATTTCCACGTATATATATGCAACGACGGAACTAGGTAGAGCTCAAAAGGGGCCACGGCCCCGGTAGATTTTTCCGATTTCTGTAATGAAGCTACGAGAATTTGAGGTTAGAGATTGTTGAACACTAGCTCGGCCCCCCTGATGTTTTCTTTGTCACAGATTCTCTTTTCTCTTCTTCTCACGAGATTTGTTCTCCAACTCTTCTTCTTCATCCTTATTCTGTCTTGTTTTTCATTTGTGGTTGTTTATTTCTATAAAGCAGTAATTGTTCATTGGTATTGAAAATCTGAATACAATTAAAAAATTCTTAGCACTCCAAGTGTTTGTAGTTTTGCTTATGAGAAAGTACAATGACTTTTTATTTGACTGGTTGATTTAGTCTTGTTTTATATTAAAAAAAATCCGGCCCCCCTGTCCCGATTTTCTAGTTCCGTCACTGTATATATGAAACGTCACGTTCTTCGGTTATGCGGAAAATAACGACAAATAAACATACGTGAAAATAAAGAGACACACGCGATGTTTTGTTAACTCAGTTCGATATCTATCTACTCTGCGGGGCCCTCACCCAAATTAATCAACCTGGATAATTACAAGATGGATGTTACACAATCGATTTGTTCACCGAACAACAAACTGGAAAATACACTCTAACCAGTGCGACCAGCGATGTAACCAGACCTGTAGCCTGTTGATTATGACGACGACACTGCGACTCGGCAAGCGGGTAAGGCGACTTCCGGCGAGTGTCGATGTGTGCAAGCATGCACAACTCCGTTGACAATAATGAAGTGTTTCAGACCTCTTCAGACCTCTTCAGACTTCTTCTCGGGAAGAAAACGCCAACGAACGATCCACGGAAATTGTGAGAAAATGCCTAGAATGCTCTCTGTAGCTCTGAACCATTTTCTCTCACTTTATGCTGAAAGGATGCACGATTTGGGAGCCCTAGATCAGTTTAAATAGAGCCCAAAAAGTCCTCAACAATATAACCACTTCTTCCACATTTTTAGGCTTTTTACTTAGTCTTTCCTAGACTAAGTATTTTCTCAATAATTCGAATTTAAATGCTCATTCAACTCTGATATTTGACCAACAGATAGGAGAAAACGAATTCCTTAAATATCTCAACCAAAACGGACCAATTCCGCTTTACGGATAAGGAGATCGCACATATGACCATTCGTATGATCAACAATACTGCCAAACATATAACTGCACTAAACTGTCAAATAAAGACAGTTTTTCAAACTCCCCCTTTGGCATTTTTGTTGAGCAGATAATTCGGTGACCAGATTAAATATGTAGACATGTAGCGACGAACAACCGATCATGAAATAAACTTGATCTTCTGATAAACCCAACTGAGTGACCAATGTTCCGACAACCAACAAAAGTTTAACAAAAGTAAACTTAATACAACCCAAATCCAAAATAGCTAAAACAATCTCCAAAAACAACAAAGTACTTGTTTAGTGAAAGAGGAAACTTAAAGCAAAAGAAATTTAAAACAAAATGGTTGGTCGGGTCACTCATGGTTCTGCTCCCCCTGTCGTCGATATCTCCCTCTGTCACATTTCTCCCCCTCTGCTGACGGAAAATGGCAAAGACTAGTCGGAGTGAGGACGAAGATCCGACTGAATGTAAAAAATAGTCTCTTGAAGAAGAGCTATCTGGTCTGAGAGAGCGTGAACCTGTACCATTTTGAGTCTAACTCTGTGTAGCTCCCCCTGACTATGTGATAATTATCCTGTATCTGATAACTGAATTTGTACAATTCTGAGTCTAACTCTGTGAAGCTCCCCCTGACTATGTGATAATTCTCCTGAATCTGCACAATTCTCCCCCTATGCGAGGCAAGATGCCAAAGACTCCTCTGATGGTTGATTCACAAGATCATGCATTTTGACTCTTTAGTACCCTTAGCGGGAAGAGATTCTCTTGAACCGAGATACTATTTTTGAGCGCGAATTCATCAGCCTCTGTAATTTGATTTTCTTGAAGGCTTGCATCAACTCTTGAGGCTTCCATCTTGTGGCATCTTCAGGATTGGATATGTCTCTAGTTACATCTTTTGGAGAAGCAACAAGTACAATTGTATCCACAATATCTTTGTAGTCGGCTATCACGCCATTTACCATGGATTCTTGTCTGGTTGTGTTTTGCCGGAGAGGCATTGTTAGTGGATCTTGCTATCGTTGCACTGACGGTTTCATATATGAGAGGAGTTGTGTTGATGGTTGTTCCATAAGATAAGCTATTCTTACAAACCCAAGCAAGTTTTGACTTTGGAACCTTGAAGAGAAGAGACTTAGCCACCCACACTGAACGACTTTTATTGGTCTTGGTTGCATATCTGCGAAGCGGCGTCTTTTGAAGATTTTCTGAGAATTTCTTGTACATCTTTCTGCACCTAGCATCGTTGTGAAAAATAGACTTGCAAAATTCACATCTCTTGGTTACTTGGCTAGCAATACTGATGGTACCTTTGGTGGTTGTGATGCTTTCACTTTCGGTAGTATTCCGGTTGTCTGTCTCTTTTGTGAAGATACGGTTGTAACTTGTACGGTCATATTCATTCTGGCTACTTTCACGAACTGATCTTTGTCCTTTCAAAAATCCAAGACCGGTACGATTTCCTGACTGACGTCCTTGTTCAAGTATGTCATCGAGTTTGGATTTTCCAGAATTGAACTTCACAACAGCGATTTCCATTGAGGTTATCTTCTTGTCTTTTTCAACAGCAAGACGGTTCACTTTTGAAAGAGACTCTTTCAGTTCCAGCACTTGGTCACTGAGAACCTTGTTCTGTTGTCTTAATTCTTCTACAACCGTGGATAAGACTTGCTTTTTAGAAATAAACTTCTCTTTGTCAGACTTTGCTTGGTCATTTAGAGTCTGATTTTTCTTCATCAGTTTCTCTATAGTTATTGAGAGAGCTTGCTTTTCACCAATCAACTTTTCCTTGTCAGAATTAAGGTTATTGCTCAGGTTATATAAAGATAGTCATTTATCAAAAAGAGATTTGAATGATGTCTGAAAGTCTTCTTCAGAAATATCTTCATCTGAATCATCACTTGAATAATTTTTCTGATCAAGAGAGTGGTGTGATGTAGTAAACGCAACATGGTGGCTAATAACTTTTTCGTCATCTTCTTCATTTGAGCCATTATCACTGGAAGAAGTGTCGTAGGATCTAGTCTTCTGCTTCTTGATAGTGTTAGCACATTCTGACTGTATATGACCATATCCGTCACACTCTCGGCACTTGATTCCTCTTCTTTTGACTTTATCATCGGTAGTACGACCATCACTATAACCATGATTGTTTTTCGTAGATCTGCGGTTACTGCTCGAGTTACTGTGTGAAGAACCACTTCGTTCTCCTTTGAAAGGCGGTCTCTGTGTTAAATTTCTTCAACATTCTACCAAATTTTTTACTGAGAAGAGTAATATCATCCATGGTTACATCACTTGTATCATAGCCAGCTACATCACTAGTACCATCATTGGTTGCGTCGTCTCTGTCATCACGTTTGATAGAACTTTTGACTGCTACTCATTTTTCTCTTTTTGCTTGAGACATATTCATCTCAAAAGTTTGAAGAGATCCCATGAGTTCGTCCAAATTCAACGTGGTTATATCCTTGGCCTCTTCGATGGCTGCAACCTTGGCACTGAAGCGTTCTGGTAATGACCGGAGCGTTTTTCTAACCAATTTTAGATTAGAATACACTTTTCCAAGTTGAAAAGCTTGATTGGAGATGTCACGAAGCTTTCCATTGAAATCCGCAATGGTTTCATCTTCGGTCATACGTAGTTCCTCAAATTTTGATGCAAGCATTTGGAGTTTTGAGGTTCGAACGGCAGAGGTTCCTTCGTGGAGATTTTTCAATACTTTCCATGCTTGTTTAGCAGTACCACACATAGATATGAGTCTAAATTGTCCTTCGTCAACAACAGATACAATCGCATTTAAGGCACGACAATTCCCAAGAGATGCGGTCTCATCTTCGGTACTCCATTCACTTAGCGGTTTATCAACAAATTCTCCTTCTGTATTTTTCTTCATGGGAGAACTCCAGCCATGTTTCACAGTGCTCCAAGCTTTTGTGTCAATCGATTGGAGGTAGATAGTCATTCGAGCTTTCCAATACAAATAGTTTGTACCGTCTAACACCGGCGGTCTTACAAGAACAATATTTTCGCGCGAACCCATCGTGATTCGAAGAACACCTAGATCTTTCCGCTGCCTTTGAAATCAAAGAGAAACTTTTACAGCGACAAGCTCTGATACCAATTGAAACGTCACGTTCTTCGGTTATGCGGAAAATAACGACAAATAAACATACGCGAAAATAAAGAGACACACGCGATGTTTTGTTAACGCAGTTCGATATCTATCTACTCTGCGGGGCCCTCACCCAGATTAATCAACACGGATAATTACAAGATGGACGTTACACAATCGATTTGTTCACCGAACAACAAACTGGAAAATACACTCTAACCAGTGCGACCAGCGATGTAACCAGACCTGTAACCTGTTGATTATGACGACGACACTGCGACTCGGCAAGCGGGTAAGGCGACTTCCGGCGAGTGTCGATGTGTGCAAGCATGCACAACTCCGTTGACAATAATGAAGTGTTTCAGACCTCTTCAGACCTCTTCAGACTTCTTCTCGGGAAGAAAACGCCAACGAACGATCCACGGAAATTGTGAGAAAATGCCTAGAATGCTCTCTGTAGCTCTGAACCATTTTCTCTCACTTTATGCTGAAAGGATGCACGATTTGGGAGCCCTAGATCAGTTTAAATAGAGCCCAAAAAGTCCTCAACAATATAACCACTTCTTCCACATTTTTAGGCTTTTTACTTAGTCTTTCCTAGACTAAGTATTTTCTCAATAATTCGAATTTAAATGCTCATTCAACTCTGATATTTGACCAGCAGATAGGAGAAAACGAATTCCTTAAATATCTCAACCAAAACGGACCAATTCCGCTTTACGGATAAGGAGATCGCATATATGACCATTCGTATGATCAACAATACGGCCAAACATATAACTGCACTAAACTGTCAAATAAAGACAGTTTTTCAATATATAACATAAGTAGATAGTATATATCTTACGTCTTATATATGTATACAGGCCTGTATGTATATATATTTTTATCTCCGATACTAATATTCTGATTCTCCACCAATCAACCGATCATTGACTTGACTTTTCTTTTCGGTAATTTAATGCTTTGTAGAGTGCACAAGTATTGGAAGAAAATAATTAGGTTGTTGAATTCTCTCTGCATGGCATGCAATGATGCAAACAAACAAAATTGTTTTTTGCTTACGAATTTATTTTATATACATGTGAGTGGTTTTTTTTTTTTTTTTAGTGTCACGTAATTTAAATTCTCTCTGCATGCAAATATATGTATATATATTATATAACTATATTGTATGCTTTTCTTTTTCGGAATTCTTTCAGGAATCGGAACAAAGAAGCATCTCAACTGTAACACATGCTTCACAGCAAGACGCGACGCTTGTGGGCATTATCGTGGAAGAGGCCAATGAAAGCCCAGCCATTGCCAATATCGCCGAGACAGTCAAACGGAAGACCAAGGACTTGAAGACCCTGCAAGAATCTGGAGGCGTCGAGGGCATCGCCGAGCTTCTTGATACCGATTTGGCCACCGGAATCTCTGGCGACGAAACAGACTTACGCATGCGGAGATTCCACGGACATCGTTTGCCTCCAGCAGTGGCGAAAGAAGCTTCACGTCGAAGCTTCTTTGGGTTTTTGTTTTGGCACAGCAATGACTGGACGGTCATACTCCTAGTGGTTGCCGCCGCGCTCTACATCGGATTTGGCATCAAGAATAACGGCCCAAAGACTGGGTGGCGTGTCGGGATTGCGGTGCTCATTGCTGCGATCATACTCGTCCTTGCTCCGACGATGCACGATGTCTGGCTGAAGCACTTAGCGCAGAAGCGCAGACTTGTGGACTTAATGAAGGGAGAGGCGAAGTCAGTAGAAGTCCTCCGAGGGGGTGTATCCGAGAAAGTTTCCGTTTCTGATGTCGTTTTAGGCGACATTGTGGTGTTGAGCGGAGGCTCTCGTGTCCCCGCTGATGGTCTCTTCATTTTCGGTAAAGATTTGGTGGTGAACGACGGCTTGGAGATGGAGAAAAATGAGGAATCTCCGTTTCTTTTGTATGGCACAACGGTGAGCCACGGACGTGGGCGAATGCTCGTCACAGCTGTTGGGACGGGAACAGTGTTGGGCAAGGCAATGAGTAAATTAACTGACTCCGACAATGGCATTAGCCGTTTACCATCGCAGCTTGATAAGTTGAGAAAGGTCATGCACATTGCCTCACTGGCGATCACGATTCCGATCATCGTGGTGCTTTCCCTCGGGTTGACGCTTGGCGGACCGAGCCATGGGACAAAGCCACCGATGCCGGACATGAAAGGCAGGCCAGCTGGCAGCAAGGAGTTCATGGATATCATACAGAGGCTTGTCGTGGAAACGGCCGAGAATATGGGGTCCGTGAAAGCTCCGCTTGCTTTGTTTCTCCTCGGAGTTCTCGAAGGAATGCCTTTCATGATATCCTTGGCGGCCATTTACTGGAAAAGGAAGATGCTGTCTGACAAGGCTTCCGTCCCGGGGCTGTTGGATTGCGTCAAGATGGATTCCGCCGCGACCATTTTTACCGATAAAACACCGATTAACTCCATTGCTGTCCCTGTGTGTGTCATCGGCTGTGATATTCTCGCCATTGATCAGCTCGATCGTGGCATTGTACGCGATATTTTGTGCGACGGGATTAGCGCTCCCTTCGTCGTACTAGGGAGCCACGGCAGCGGTACAGCAACGGTGGAAGATCCGCTCCTCCCTTGGGCTGCTTCCAACCTTGAAATGAAGCTTGACAAGTTGATCCAAAGCCGGACTATCATGAAGACGAAAGGACTGAGCCCCGAGGAGGAAGGAAGTGGAGTCTTGATGAAGAAACGGAGGATTGACGGACATGAACAGCATGACGTTGATGTATATGCTCACTGGAAAGGACCTGCGACGACGATGTTGGGAAAATCTTCAAGCTTCCTCGACAAAAATGGCGATGTAAAATCTTTCGACGACGACAAGAGAAAGAGCTTGGAGACAGTGATTGAGGATATTGAGCGTGCAGGTCTCCGAGCCGTAGGTTTCGCGTACAAGCAGAGCCAAACCCTAGAAGAAGACGGCTTGACCTTGATAGCAATACTAGGCCTCAAGAGCCACACGTGTTGCGCTCAGACGGTAGCGGAGCTGAAAGCCTTAACCGACGCCGGAGTGAAGATCGTTCTCGTCTCCGAGGACGACGCCTCGGAGCTGAAGGAAACCGCCACTGCCTGCGGAATCTTTCCCCAAGACGGAATCGCCATCACCGGCTTGGAATTCCAAGAGCTCGACGAAAACCAGAAGATGGACAAAGTGGACAAGATCTCCGTGATGGGCAACGCGGCTCCTTCCGACAAATTAAGCCTCATGCAGTGTCGGATGAAGAAGGAGAAGGACCGCATCGTCGCAGCGCTTGGAACTCGCACCAGCGACTCCCCGCTCCTGAAAGAAGCCAGTCTCGGCCTTGCCATGGGCAGTTGGAGCAGCAAAACTGCAAAGGAGAGCGCTGACATCATCGTTCACGATGGCACGCTGGCATCGCTCCTCGCCATCGTAAGCTGCGGGAGATGCACTCATCTCAACATCCAAAAGTACGTCCAAGTCGAGCTCGTCACCAACATAACCGGGACACTAATCGCCACCGTAACCACCCTGTCATTCGGATCGACCCCGATCACGGGGTTTCAGCTCATCTGGGCGACATTCGTCATGACCGTCGTGGCCGGGCCCGGGCTGCTTCTCGAGCCGCCGCGCGGTGTACCGGTGCCGCAATCCGCGCCACTTATTTCAAAGTCGATGTGGCGGAATATCGTAGCTCAGGTATTATACCAATCGGGTGTCCTGCTCGGGCTAGCCTTCGGGTTCAGAGAGAAAGGCAGCTTCGTGAACAAGTCGGTGATCTTCAATGCTTTCGTCGTCTGCCAGCTGTTCAACCTTGTGAACTCCAGGGAGATTGAGAAACTCAACGTCCTCGCCGGGGTCTATCGCAACCCGTGGCTTCTCGCCACGACGGTGGTGATCGTGGCGCTTCAGTTGTGTTTCGTCGAAGTCTCCAACGTTGCCGTGGACAACGCGAAGCTGGGTTTAAGGCAGTGGGGTTTGTGTTTTCTGATAGGGCTCGGGTCTTGTCCCGTTGACTTTGCGGCCAAGTGTTTGTCGAACTTCGCCAGAGCTGGACCTCAGCGCGAGACCACCATGGTCCACTCCTCGTCCACCGATTCCATTGAAAATCTGGAGCTTCCATTGATGAGCTCGGAGAATTCTTCTTCAGTCTCGCCTCAGGAGAATTTCCAAGTATCCAACATCTAATAATTTTTTATTATTATTTTTTATTTATACTGAATTTTCCTGACAGTAGATTGAATCAGTTTCAGGCTTTACCTGAAACTTAGATGTCTGTACAGTTTTGGGATCCTGATGATGCATATATTTAGCAGACATTCTCTGTAACTTCAAATATATCTATCTTAATCTATAACTGTAGTGCTTTTAAGATACAGCTTCCATGGTAAGATTGATCTTGGTACCTGTTTGGTGATGAGGCAGCCATTGTTGGGAAGATAAAGCTTGAAAGATGAAAGCAGAGGCGTAGACTTGAGCATTGACTTGTGCAGTCAACTTTGGAGCTAATATCTAACGAACATGCACCTTTGATTTTAAAGTACCCACTCTGGCCACCACTGGCCAGTCTTTTTTAAATATAATTTCCCCTCCAATCATTAAATATATATATATATATATATATTTTAATTACTCTAATAATATATAATTTCAATGAGTCTTTTTGAGTTTTCGGAGTTCACGGGAAACCGGCGAGTACCGGTAAAAAAATCCACACTATTTTTTTTTTTATATTTATTGAGGGTGGGCGGGTGTGCCCTAGAATAAAGTGGGGTTGAAATCAACGGTCAAGTTATCATTTTTGCAGATAAGCCAGTTCCATTGTCGATGTGTTTATCGTTTCGTATTGGATTTATCGATGAAAAAGATATAAGAACATAGGTTAATGTTATCATAATTTATCAATGATAGATTAATCGACTATCATTTTATTTATTGATGGAATATGTATTATATATTTTTAAGAATATAAAAACTCGATTTTTATATAGTGGGCCCGTTTGGCACAACTTAATTTAAAAAAAAAATAGTGTTAAATTACAAAAACAAATTGTTTTTTAAAAAATTGACAGGAATTTGGTAAATTGTTTATAAAACAGTTGTTGTTGGTAACAAAAACTGATTTAGCGTTTGGTAAAAGAAATAATTTAGGCATAAAAAGAGTAAAATAGAGTAAAACCGTATTTTTGTTTTTAGAAAAAAAAAACCAAAAGCTACGAATCCTAGCTTTTATGATTCATGTACAAAAATCTAAAATCGCTTTTGTGTTTTTTTTGTAAAAACAATTTTACCAAACACCTGAAAAAAAGTTTAGTTTATTTTAAAAACAAAAACAGGGCTAAATAAGCTGTGTCAAACACACCCAGTGTCTAACATACCATATTTAATATCATGTTATAATAATAAATAATAATAATTTAACACATACTCAATAAATAATTCCATATATAAATATATGTAAATAAATAAGTCTCAAACTCCCAATCGTACCTTACAATAAGTAATCCCATAGATAGACATATGTAAATAAATAAGTCTCAAACTCTCGTCTCTATCTGACAATATAATACTTTGATACTTTTGCCGCAAGAGAGATTTTTTTTTAAATGGCTCCGATCAATGGATTTTCATTACTTGAATCAGGTTTTTCTTTTATATTTTTTTTTATGTTTCCGATCATATTTTCGTGTTGTTATTCATACTGTATTATCTGTCTTAATATGTGTTAATACATAGAAATATATGTCATCGAATTCACATGTATTAACAAAATTAATACATACATGTGTTTCCTTGTTTTACAGAACGTTTATATTACCTTTGTTAATATGTTTTAATCCATGAATAATTATGTGATTAAAAATATATGAGGACCGTGTATTAACAAAGATTATTTTTATATGTTTTATTGAAAAATAATACTATCTGTGTTAATAGGTATTAATACATATTTTAATTTGGATGTAGTTAATACGTTCAAGAAACAGTATAGTCACGGGGATGGATCATCATCTACTCTTCAAGTTTTCGATGATATAGAAAACGACGACGGGTCTATTCTGTACGATCAATTGGATTTCAATCATTTACGTGAAGATTTTGATGTGAGGGTGAACGATAAATTCACTCATAAAGATTGTATGACAGAAGCCATGAGATTCATAGCAATAAGACGTGCATTTCAATACAGAAACCGGCGTTCTAGCCAATCTCGCTATGAGATTTTTTGTATGGATGCGAATTATCCATGGGAATTTAACGCACGTGTATGTTTGGGTTCTAAGATTTGGATTGTTTCATCCTATATTAACGAACACAATTGTGCTGGACGCAATACTCAAGTGAAAAATCGGCAGTTGTCATCCTCTCTGATCAGCAAGATCGTAAAGCAAGACCTCTCGGGCTTGTTAGGAAAGAGTTTAACACCGTTGGGTGTCGCGGAGATAATGTGTGATCGATATAGAGTCGATAAAAGCTACTTCCAAGCTTGGAAAGGATGTAGCGAAGCATTGACGGATATCCGCGGTAGTTTCGAAGAATCATATTCTCATCTACCGATGATTGGTGAAATGATTTGCGAGAAAAATCTAGGTAATCTTTTAGATTCACACTGTTTATCATATTATTTCCACATCAACATCGTATAAACAATGGAGATATACAGTTAATACGTATATTAAACGCACAACATACAGTGAATTCAACCAGTTGATTTGTATTAACAAAGTTAATTCGTACATTAATCGATTAACATACATTGAATTAACCCAGTAGATTTGCATTAATATGAAATAAGTCTATTAATTCGTGTATTCACATAACATACAGTTACTGATAACTAACCAAGTGAATTAACCCCGACAATTTCTGAATATGAAAACTAGTTTATATTTCACGTTAATAAAACATCAATGTTATCCTCAAAATTCAAAAACATAAACCAGTGTCGTCAACCTCAAAAATTTGTAAGAGTATTTTTGGAAATAACAACATAACAACAAAAGCATAAACCGTTCTTAAAGACGCATTGTCATAGTAAATAACTTAATGTCAGAGTAAATAACTTAAACCAACTATAAATACTCTAATGGCAAAACGCTTTTCAAATTCCTAAGTCGAATGATGGATGACTTGATACGACATCTTCGGGGTTGTTATTATCCTTTCTGGCCTTCTTTTCCTGTGTATAAGGTGGCCTCATTAATGGTCCAGGTTTGATTTTTCTCTTTTCCCGAACATGCACTCCGACATCTTCCATCGGTTCTTTATCCTTTCGTGTATAAACCTTGGAAGTTGGACCTTTCTTAGTCACCACTTTGCTTGGTTGCACTTCTTGCTCGATCTAGTATCCGTCTGTGACTCAACATCATTATCATATATCAACTTGGTTTATGATAATGATGTGAACTATAGCTAAATTTATACAACCCTCATTAATACAACTTTGTATTTAAAATTAATACAACCTAATATCTAACAAAAACGTGATTTAATACAACCTATATTAATAATACAAAACCGAATTAACCAAATTAATACACCCCATTATTAACTAAATTGACTGGGTTAATCATTAATAACAGATTATGCACGAAGTCAAACCTCTAGGATTTTCTTCAAATTACAAGAATAAACCAAATTAATAAGTATAGCAAAATAGACAGAATCTTACTAATCCATCTATTAACCACATTAATACATCAAAAAATTCACACCTCTCGTAGGTGTTGAGGATCGTCCATGTTCATGTATGCCAACTAATCCAGATACTAACCACATTAATACAACTAAAAAATTACCATAATCTACCAAGTCCATGATTAACTCGTCCATGTTCATGATTAATGCAACCTAATCATTCACCCTAATCATACAAATCCAAATTTGATTAGTCACGGACAATGAAATCAAAGACCAATCGGAAAAATACATTAATACATGTGAAAAAAAATCGATTTTACCACTACTCTTCATACTCACGAACTAACCACATTAATACAGCTTAATACAATCTACTATCCATATTATTTACTAAATTAATCAAGTTAATCTTTACTTATTAACTAGTCCATGTTCATGCGTATTATAACCTAATCATCCTATTCATACAAATCCTAAATCGATCAGTCACGAACCCAGAAATAAACTCGATTAATACATTTGAAAAACCCTGAAATAAAGTAGTCACGGACAATGAAATCAAAGACCAATCGGAAATAAACTCGATTAATACATGTGAAAAACTCTATTTTATAAACCAGATTAATACCAAAAAACTCTTTTTTTACCAGTCGAAAGATTCTCCGGTTGCACTGTTCTTAGCCGATGAGATGATTGTCGTTGTTGAGAGATGACTGTCGTGGTCGAGTTGAAACTGTACCAACCGTAAATAAACTCGATTAATACATGTGAGAAACACGATTTTATAAACTCGATTAATACCAAAAACCCCTCTTCTTACCGGTCTACAGATTCGCTGAAACCGTAGGCGGCGTCGTCGTCGAGCTGAAACCGTCGTCGTTGTCGAGCTGAAACTGTCGTCGTGTAGAGATGATGGTCATTTGCAGTCGTGGTCGTCGAACAGAGAGAAAAAGGGGGAGAGTTAGGTCGAGGTGAGAGAAAAAATATAAGTCAAATTTTAAGGTCAAATTAAAAAAAAAATATACGATAATTATTGAATATTTAAATTAAATCATGATTAAATATGAGGGTAATAAGGTCTTTTGTGCTTTATTAATTTGGTTCAATGGCTATTCGGCAGCATTAATAAAAAGATTGGTTATTTTGCTAAATTGTTTTTCTAATTTGGCTATATAGCTATAGAACCCAAAAATGTATTACTATTACTCCAATTCTTAAAAACTTATTCACCTCGGCCATAGCCCAAGCCCAACTCTCTCTCCATCAATTTTATAAAATAGAGAGGGTTTACCAACAATACTAAAAAATCGATGAATCATATTTTATTATACTAATATATTGTATTTAGTATTGGTTTTTCTATAAAATGTAAATTGAAAAACGGGATATACTTAGATAATATAAATATATTTGTATACAATACCCGTTGGTGGCCTTAAATACTCTGTGGCTTATAAAATTCTTGTCTATACACTAGTAAAATCAAACCAACAATATTTTCTCGATATCAGCAATTCGAACAGGAGTCACCGAGTAAGGTCACATTTTTAATTAGAAGACGTCGTTTATCCTTGCAGGATTTCACGTCAGACGACATTAAAGTTCTGTCGTTTAAGTAAAAAGATATGATCGTTTTCAAGTCTTCCTAAAGATTGTAAAACTCTAAATCAACTCAAGTCCCTTTCTCTTCACAAAGAGTTTATTATATACTATTAGTGAGTTTCATTCAGCGGTGTTAGATCGTCTCTATTGGTGCGGTTTTTCGCACCCGCTTCCGTTTTTTGGTGGATGTAGATTCCTCAGAATTTGTACTGTCCGACAGACCGAAAGATATCTAACTGAAAACCGGAAAACCAACCAAACATATACATTATCAATGGCTCTAATTACAAATTTAGCAAGGGTTCTGAAAAATTACAAGAGATCAAGCTGCTGCCTGACAGCCCTAGATCTCAAATGAAGTGCTTCTGAGATGAGATCGTTGATAATTGCTCTTATCCCTCGCCATTGCACGCAGCACTTATCGACGATATCCTGAGCTCCGATCACCGCCTCTTTCTCCGACATACCCTTGCAGGATAATCCGCCGTTTATGTACAAAACCGACATCAAACAGAAAATCACAGTGTATATCCGCTTCATGACCTTTTCGTAAGTCTTGGACGAGAAAAACCCATCTATGTCACGCCTACGACGCACTGTTCCGTCTTCCCCGTCAACGATCCCCGAACTCCCGAGCGAATTTCCCTCCAAAAGATTCAAAATCCGGTAAACGACCACCGGAACTCTCCCGCCCCGGCGCTGTTTCAGAGCTTTAAACTTCCATCTATAGTATCCTTGGAACGTCTTCGAGGCTTCTTGATTGCAATGATCAGATACCAACGCGAAGAGGTCGTAAACGACGAGAAAGATCTCGTGTTCGAGGCGGTACGACCCTTCCATCATCACGCTCTCGGCCTCGGCCAATTCCCCGTCGATTTCGCTGCTCTTCCTGATGGCGTTGATCGTGAAGAGTAACGCGCGGAGCTTGGCTTGGTCTTCTTCGATCAAGATCCTCCGGCTCTTCGAGGCCGCGGCCAGTGCGCGATGATCCTCGGGTAGGGAAAGGCTCTCCGCTTCAATCTCTGCGTCTTGGAGCGTGAAGCCGTACATCTCGGTCAAGACTTTGGTGAGACTCCATGGTCGAAGAGTATCAGACCATTCTTTCCGCGCTTCTTCGAAAATTGCCGAAGTGATCCGTGCCATTTCTTGACTTGTTTTTCGCATCATCGTGAACAGTGTTACGTTTACTAGTCATAGAGACGTTATATATAGAGTACGCAAAACACATGTTGTTATTGTGTTAAATTAAATGGGATTATTTTATTAAAAATAAATAGTGAATATTTACAAGATATGGAGTGTCGTTTTAATAAACAAACGACGAGTGAAATTGCAAAAGGAGAAGATCAAAAAACGTGAACCAAATTAGCTTCTTCAGTAAGGTTTTCTTCTCTTCTCAAAAAAATATATCATGTAAAAAAACATTTGAATTAACCTAAAAATTAATTAAAAAAATATATAAGAAAATAAAAATCTTAATAAAAAAAAGGTCAAATACCAGTATGACTTAGTGACTGATCTTCAAACAGTGAGCAAACATATTATATGCAATATATTCTACAAAACTTAATAAGAATTATTTAAAAGTTAAGAAAATAAGACTTAAGAGTAAGTTTCATTTGGAAAATAAAAACACAAAGATCAACTATGAAATATCAAATATATAAAAATTGATGTAATGAAAGAGAAGATTAAAAAAAAAATGAAACAATACATCGTGCACTTTATATAGCGTAAACTAGTCTAAATAATGAGTATTGAATTCCATATTCCCACATGGAAAATTATGTAATTTATCTAAATATACATATCATAAAATCCAAAAAAGCAAAACAAAAAAGCAGTAGCACTATTGGGAGAGTTTTTATTTATTTTATTTTTTATTTTTTATTCTTTATAAATTAATAGTCAGTGGTGGAATTTTTATGGTGCCCTCAAAAAGCTTGAGCCCAAGGCCCAAAATCCAAATCTTGCCTGCCTTGGGCTTGACTATCTCTAAAATTAAGTAAATTGACAAGTGGAAAAAACTTTAGAAATATAAATAGTGAGAGAGAACATGATATATATACAAACAATACCCGATTTTTTGCATTTTGGATAATATTCACTAATCTCTTGTCCAGATAACAAACCGCGTTCGTTTACAGT
Organism: Parietaria judaica; assembly: GCA_954871525.1. Taxonomy (NCBI): domain Eukaryota; kingdom Viridiplantae; phylum Streptophyta; class Magnoliopsida; order Rosales; family Urticaceae; genus Parietaria; species Parietaria judaica. The sequence goes on from OX940863.1 coordinate 5,811,416, forward strand.
GAGTTTGTGGATTTGAGTTTGACTGGTCTGTAGTAGAAAAGGGTCTTAATCATTTTTGGAAATATGATATATTTGAGTTTATCATTTCACTCTGTCTTAACTTCTAAAGTGCAGTCTTGTTTTTTTATTAGAAATATTTACGGCAAAAGTATCTATAAGTTTTTTTTTTATAAGTTAGATATTCTTAATTACATTTTGTCATGACAAAAATTTTCAATAAAAAAGTCCCGCAAGACTTTATTATTGTCGTGAAAAAAGTTTTAAAAAAACCAAAGAATAATCATTCCCTAGTCCCCATTTTTTTATGATAGAACTATTTTTTAGTTTTTTAGAGCTTACTACAATAAGATTAAATTTGAAATATTCGCGTACAATGAGATATTTTGTTATACTTTTGTAGCAAATATTCATTTTTATTATAATTTTTGTCTTAAACAAGTAAGGCATTTATTATGTTCAATTTACAATGACGACCCGTTTCAAATTCTAATATGCATATTCATATTAAGGTGATATTCTTAGCTTCTAAAGTGTAGTCTTGGAAGTTGGAAGAAAGTAACTTCCAATTATTAGCAACAGTAACTTCAAAGCTTATAACTTATATGTCTTTTTCTAATTTTATTTTAAATAAAAAAATCTTTGAGTTATTTGTTGTCCAAAGTCTTGGCTTGAAGTTGAAGTTGGTTATGTTAGAAGAAGCCTAGAAATGATTTTTCTTAAAATGATAAATTGATTCAGTGTAAATATTTGTTGGAAGTTGGAACATAGTCGTTTTTCATTTATCGCTGTACATAATCTCGAATAAAATGATATATAGGATGTGCTGAGATGATAAACTTAGGTATACATTTACCACCACAACAAGTCAACGACCACCATTAGTCAAATAGTCAAACCTTCGATTGGAAGTTTCAACTTATCCCAGTAATATCTCTATAACTTGGACACCTGGCGTTGCAACATTTGATCATGATATTGGTGAGAAAGTTCCAAATGAGCTATTCGGTCTCAACTGTGCCATTTAATTTCGAAAGTTCATTTAATATATATATAACTAACATGTTTGGGTTCTTTTTATCTTAGCTTCATCTTAGTCCTTCATAAGGGTCGCGGCTTTGAGCATTCCATTCAAGACACATTATTGCTTCATGTTGCTAGTTCTTGAATCTTGTGGTATATATATACTTTCTGCCGGAGAGGGTCGTCGCAAGTGGGCTTGCTCACGACCGTGACCTCGAATCGCAGCCGGGGCTAAGGCGCCGCCGATGGAGGCTTCGCAGAGAAGCAAGTGGGGGTGGGTCTACGTGCTCATCAAAGCGCGTCAAGCCTTCTCCACAGGCAGATCCCAGACCACGGCGCCTCTTATGCACCATGCTCCATTGCTGACTACCACCGTCGAAGCCGCTCTTTCGGTGAGCCACTAATAGGGCGGCATTTGGTTAATTCCAAGAAGTATATGTAGTCATTTCTTTTACTAACGAGTTCCTAACAGGTTCAAGGCCATACCGACTTGGACCTGGAATCGCAGTCGACGTCGACGGCTTTGCTCTCGCAGGCTCCGCAGAGCCATTGGCGGCCTGTGATCTTAGCGCTTAATGTCTGTCAAGTCTTCTCCATCGTCGGGCTAGAAGCCAGAAACAGGGCCCCCTTGCTCACCGTTCCGAAGTTTCATGCCACCGCCAACGCAGCTCGTTCGGTAAGCCACTAATGCTGGCATTGTATTTTGTAGACATGAAAATGGTAAAATATAATATCTTAAACCTCAAACATAAATAACAAAAATAATGTAATATCTGATTCGAAAACGCCCATTAGTTCAAAGTCTAAAACTTAATGAAAGAAAACTGAAAGTCAAACCTCAATTTCTCTCTCTCTGCATGTGCATGCAAATGTAATTATCGTATAATATATGGGCTATGGCTTTCTTCGTATAATATATGCCTTTCTTTTTCGGAATTATTTTAGAAATCGGAGGAAACAAGCATCTCCGCGCATGCTTCACAGCCAGACGCGACGCGTGTGGGCATCATAGTGCAAGAGCCCAATGAAAGCCCAGCCATTGATTCTAGTAGTGAACGTGCCAATATCGCCGAGATAGTCAAACAGAAGACCAAGGACTTGAACACCCTGCGAGAATCCGGAGGCATAGAGGGCATCGCCGAGCTTCTAGAGACTGATTTGTCCACCGGAATCTCCGGCTATGAACCTGACCTACACCGGTGGAGATCGCATGATTCTTCACCTCTGGCGGCCGTGACAAAGGAAGTTTCGGGCCAAAGCTTCTACAGGTTAATGTTGAGGCACAGCATGGACTGGACGGCCATACTCCTAGTGATGATCGCAGTGCTCTACATCGGATTCGGCATCAAGAATAACGGTCCAAAGACTGGGTGGCGCGTCGGGGTTGCAGTGCTTGTTGCTGCGATCACTCTTGTCCTTGCTTCGACGATCCACGACTTCTGGCTGAAGCACTTGGCGAGGAAGCATGTGGACCTACTGAAGAAAGACCCGAAGTCGGTAGAAGTCCTCCGAGGAAGTGAACGATCCGAGAAAGTTTCCATTTCTGACGTTGTTTTAGGCGAAATTGTGGTGCTGACCGAAGGATCTTTCGTCCCCGCTGATGGTCTCTTCACTTTCGGTGAAGATTTGATGGTGAACGACGGCTTTGAGATGGAGAAAAACAAGGAATCTCCGTTTCTTATGTATGGCACAACGGTGAGCCACGGGCATGGGCGAATGCTCGTCACAGCCGTGGGGAAAGGCACGGTGCTGGGAGAAGCAATGAGTAAATCAACCAACTCCAAAAATGGCATCACGCGTTTACCATCACAGCTCGATAAGTTGAGAAAGGTCGCGCACATTGCCTCACTAGTCACGATTCTGATTATTTTTGTGGCGCTTTCCCTCGAGTTGACAGTCGGCAGGCTGTGCCATAGAGCAAAGCCGTCGATGCCAGAGATGAAAGGTAGGCCATCTGGCAGCAGGGAGCTCATCGAAATCATAGAGAGGCTTGTTGTGAAAACGGCCGAGAATATGTGGTCCGTGAAGGCTCCGCTCGCTTTGTTTCTCCTTGGAGTTCTCGAAGGAATGCCTTTTGTGATAGCCTTGGCCGACTTTTACTGGAAGAGGAAGGCGCTGTCTGACAAGGCTTCCGTCCCGGGGCTGTTGGATTGCGTCAAGATGGGTTCCGCCAGCATCATTTTCACCGATAAAACACTGCTTAACTCTACTGCAGTCACCGTGTATATCGGCTGCGATGATAATCTAGCCATTGATCAGCTAGCTAGTGGCATTGTCCGTGATGCTTTGTGCGATGGGATTAGCGCTCCATTATTCATCGTACGCCATGGCGGTACTGTGATGGTGGAAGATCCGCTAGTCCCTTGGGCTGCTTCCAATATGGATATGAAGCTTGACAAGTTGAGACAAAGCCAGACTATCATCAAGACAAAAAAACTGAATTCTGACAAGAAAGGAAGCGGAGTGTTGATGAAGAAAAAGAGGACTGACGAGTCCGGACATGACATATATGCTCACTGGAAAGGACCTGCCACGATGATATTGAGAAAATCTTCTAGCTTCCTCGACAAAAATGGCGATGTAAAGTCTTTTGACGACAACAAGAGAAAGAGCTTGGAGACAGTGATTGAGGATATTGAGCGTGCAGGTCTCCAAGCCGTAGGTTTCGGGTACAAGCAGAGCCAAACCCTAGAAGAAGACGGCTTGACCTTGATAGCAATACTAGGCCTCAAGAGCCACACGTGTTGCACTCAGACGATAGCGGATCTGAAAGCCTTAACCGATGCCGGAGTGAAGATCGTTCTCGTCTCTGAGGACGACCCCTCGGAGCTGAAGGAAACCGCCACTGCCTGCGGAATCTTTCCCCAAGACGGAATCGTCATCACCGGCTTGGAATTCCAAGCGCTCGACGAAAACCAAAAGATGCACAAAGTGGACAAGATCTCCGTGATGGGCAACGCGTCTCCGTCCGACAAATTAAGCCTAATGCAGTGGCGGAAGAAGAAGGAGAAGGACCGCATTGTCGCGGCGCTCGGAACCCGCACCAGCGACGCCCCGCTCCTGATAGAGGCTGATCTCAGTGTCGCCATGGGCGGTTGGAGCAGCAACATTGCAAAAGAAAGTGCTGACATCATCGTCCACGACGGTACGCTGACATCATTCCTCGCCGGTATAAGATTCGGGAGATGCACGCACCTCAACATCCAAAAGTACATTCAAGTCGAGCTCGTCACCAATATCGCCGGAACATTGATCGCTGCCATACCCACCCTGTTGTTCGGGTCGACACCGATCACAGGGTTTCAGCTCATCTGGGCGACATTCGTTACGGCCGTCTTGGCCGGGCCGGGGTTATTTCTCGAGCTGCCGCGTGGCATAGTAGCATTGCAATCCGCACCGCTGATTACAAAGCCGATGTGGCGGAACATCGTCGTTCAGGTGTCATACCAAACGGGTGTCCTACTCGGGATAGCCTTCGGGTTCAGAAGGAAAGGCGGCTTCATAAACAAGTCGGTGATCTTCAACGCCTTCGTTGTCTGCCAGCTGTTCAACCTCGTGAACTCCAGGGAGATCGAGAAACTCAACGTCCTCGCCGGAACCTGTTGCAACCCGTGGCTTCTCGCCGCGACGGTGGTGGTCGTGGCGCTTCAGTGGTGTTTCGTCCAAGTCTCCAGTGTTGTCGTGGGCAACGAGAAGCTGGGTTTGAAGCAGTGGGGTTTATGTTTTCTGATAGGGCTCGGGTCCTGTGCCGTTGACTTTGCGGCCAAGTGTTTGTCAAACTTCGTCAGAGCTGGACCTCGCAACAGCGAGGCCACCATGGCTCACTCCTCCTCCACCGCGGACTTCATTGAAAATATGGAGCCTCCATTGATGAGCTCAGAGAATTATTCTTCAGTCACGCCTCAAGAGATCTAGGTCAATCTAGCAGAGAAGAAAACGTGAAAGAAGTGCGAAGTGTTCATGAAAAAGTTACACGTGGGAATTAGAGAAGTGATCATAGATAATGGGTTCTTGGATTACTTCGTGTGTTGACGTTAAAGTTTATGTAGTCTTATATATAAGTAGCTAGTGGGGTTCCAACCAACCCTCCAATAATTTTTTTTGAACTTTTTAAATACTAATTAATATTTTTAATATTACGAAAACACTAAAATTTAAAGACTCTTACTTGCCCGTTTGCCGAAACCTGCGGCTGAAAGTCTAGTGGAATTTTGATTCACCTGTTTTTCCCCACGCAGTTCAACAACTGCGCCGGTAAAATTGATACTTTACCCGCACGTTTCACTAAATTTCTGGCTGTATCAAAGGAGATGGTAAGAGTGACAAAAAAATAAACATAAAATTGTAAGTTTGAGAAGTAACTAATGACGGCCCATAAAGTACTTTCTGTTTATACCACTCAATTTAGCAGCTCAAATAAACGCCGCTGAAAGTGAAGTTTCTATTAATGTGTGTGTGTTCGTTTATTTTGCTTCAACAAAATGTATCTTGATTTCGGGTCGAAACCCAACCATTTTAATATCTAACCCATTTATTTATTTTCTTCATACCGGATATGTTGCTGAAATTAGGTGTGATCAGTCTCAGTCTTTACCCGAAACTTGGATGGATGTTTGTTGAGTTTTGGGATCCTAATAATGATGCATATTTTAAGAGAAACTCAGTATAATATGTGACCAGTAAAGAAATTTTAAGAAAAACTCAGGGGCTATGACTTGTAAACTCAATGTCATTTTTCTTTGAGGCGTTGACTTGTACAGCTGATATTTCCATTATCTAACGTACCTTTAGTTTTAACAGTCTTTTTTAAACTCAGAGTGAAATCTATGTAAAATTAGTTTAAATTCGGCATAGTTATTAACTTATTATACACAAAAAAATAAATAAATAAATAAATAAAAGAAGAAGAAGAAGAAGAAGAAGAAGAAGAAGAAGAAGAAGAAGAAGAAGAAGAAGAAGAAGAAATCTCGAGTAAGATGGATCTTGGTACTTGTTTAGTGATGAGGCAGCCATTGTCGGGAAGATAAAGCTTGAAAGATGAAAGCAGAGGCGTAGACTTGAGCATTGACTTGTGCAGTCAAGTTCTAGAGTTCATACTTCAATTATCATACTTCAATAATATTCCATGCACCTTCCATTTTCGAGCAATTAGTGTTAGTACCCCCGAATTTTGAGTATTGCCTGCACTAACACCCTCAACTTAAAAAATAGCAAGCTAGTACCCCCCAATTTTGATGATCCGTGTATTATACTTGCGCTCGTTCCTAAATAAAGTATTATTGTTCTCTAATTAACAAGTTTATATCATGTGAAAGTAAAAACATCATTCTCTACTCTCTGTTAATTAACAATTTTATAAGAATTATAAAATAAAATCGTGAGCAATGAATTATAAATAGATGTCATTCTAGCACAATTACGTAGATAATCCGTTCTACATAAAAATTGGTAATGTAGAACGGATTAATTTATAATGTTGAGTAACTAGGTCCGTTTTACCAAAAACTTAGAACCAAATTTTATTTACAATTTGTCAAAGTACGACCCCTGACTTATATTCTTGTCCACATATTCCAAATGATTGGTGGGTATATTTGCCTTTTAGATCCATTCAGATAACATCATGTGAAGTCTGAATCTGAAGATACAATTAATGCTGAGTTAAAATTGACCACGTACTATTGGCTGCACTGAACGAGTTTTCGCGATTATTGAACGATAACCATTCGATTATAACTGGAATCATGATTCTCGGTAACTTATTTCCAATAATCGTTACTTTTTTATATTTTTCGAGATATAGTCGTTGGAAAAGAGTCTTACTTTTCGACCAAACCTTTTTAGTGCAATAAAGAGATAATCGAAGGACTTCTCGCTAAATATTCAAAAATTGGAGTTGTGGTATAAGTTCTCAAACGACGGCATAAGTTCCAAAAGTTTATAAATTCAAAATTTAAAGGTATTTTTTTTAATGAATCTTGAGAGATTTGAAATTTTTAAGGTTGTAAATGTATGAATCTTTTAGATTTTTCATAATTTTCTTCACGATTTGTAGTAGTTCCTTAGAAATATATTAGGTTTTTTTTTTTTTTTTTGAAGGAATAGAAATATATTAGGTTGAATCAAAGTTAAAGTTAGGTTTCATATTACTTTACTTGTACATTTGTGATAATTTTGATGATATGTTTGTTGATGAAATTGATTTTTTTTTTTTAAAATTTATGTTGATGATGGAATAAAGATGAAATAAGATTGGTTGTTTGATTTTTTTGAATTTTCCGCAGATTTGTGATATTATAGGGTTTTTTCTGAATTGTACTTTAATTGTGGCAAAAGTGTCAATTTTTAGGAAATTTGTGAATTTGAACTATATTTTCAATTTTTGATGTAATTTTATTTTGTAACATTGTATATAATTTGGAAACTGGGAGTTTGACATAATTTTTTCTTGTAACTTGACGTTTTCCCTAGTTGTCCAACTATTGCGACAAAAGTACATAATTTTTTCTACGATTTTTTTAGTGTAATTTCATTTTGTAGCATTGTATATAGTTTTGAAACTGTGGCTTTGACTAATTTGTTTCGAAATTTGAGACTTGGTTATATTATGTTTTGTATGAGACTTTCATTATGTTTATAATTTGTGACATTAGTATTTTATGTTATGTTTTGAGTGTAAATATGTATGAAAATATTTTATAGGACATCGATAAACGATTAATCCATCGATAAGTTTGATAACGACAAATAACAACATTTATAGGTTTTGCATCGATAAATCAATTGGCAAACGATTAGTTCGTCGATAACGGCAAACGATTTATCTGCCAAAACAAAATTCAAATCCTTGATTGGCTGTATCATAAATGAAAGAATGGTACAAAAACAAATAATTGTAGGCAGGGAAAACGACAACAAAATGCTCATGGTCAGTTGGACGACACTTCTCGTAGACGACATCAAATTGGAACTCAGGTAACTGAGTAAGGTACAATAATTTATAAATTAAAAATTAAAAACAACTTGAAGGTATGTAATAATTCTTTTGAAATTCTAGTAATGAACACTTCCAATGACAAATCTCAAAACAAAATATAAAATATCACATACAATATTATAACAATAATCACACCCAAGACACGGCATTAAGTGAATAACTCGGAATACCTCGTAATTTAGACACCATCCTGAAAACGACATCATGTGGATATTTAATAAGAGTCTATCCAGAAAACGACATCGTAATGAGAATCTATCCAGAAAACGACACTAGCTTAATAAAAGAAATAAATATCATAAAAAATGACATGTGTTATAAATACCAAGATTTTGTGGATGTCAATATTAGAGAGTCAACTATAGTAATGAATGTAATATTCTCATTTATTATATTTCCTATTATTCATCTCCCTTAGCCCTATAAATATAGGCTTTGGGTACTCATTGTAATGGGTACTCATTGTAACACACTCTCAATGCAATAATACTCTCTATTTCCCTCTCTCTCAATCTCTCTTGTTCTTAGTTTATAACACGTTATCAGCACGAGCTCTACCGATTGAGGTAATGGTCTTTGTATTCTACTTTTAATTCCGTTCTTGTTTTTGCAATGATGGCAACATAAATCTATGTTGAAAATTCATGTAGAAAAGCCTAGCGAAATTTATGTATTATATTCTTGCGATGATGGCAATCTTAATGAATTCATGGATAAATTCATGTAAAAATGCCTAGCTAAATTTATATCTTCCTATTGCGATGATGGCGATTCATGATAATCATTTTTCGGAATTCAAATCAAAATAGCCTAGCAGATGTTTCTTCTTTCTCTTGCAATGTCTTATTCTGTGTATACATATATAATATATTTTATATATTGATTATATATACTACATCGTTTACTCTCAATACTATGATATTACAATAAATTAACGTGTATATTATATATATATATATTCCCTGCATATATTTAAGCGTATATGTCATTATCTATTTTTTGAATAAAATATATATACATACCTTATTAGTTATCGATATCCATATGAAGATTATTTATTATTATGTACCACTATATATACACATAAGCTTTCTATAAATATTAATATATACCATATACCCAGTATTGAAATCTGGAAGTCTAACCTTTTATACATAATATATACGTCATTTATTAACATATATTGATTGTATCGTATATTGTATATTTTCTGCATGTTTATAAAGTTTCAATATAGAAATATGCTAATATAGTGCATGTAATATGTATAGTACTGAATACTGATTGATTACAATATATCATGATTATATATATATATATATTAATGTATTCATATATATAAGCATAGTATATATCAAATCTCTATTATATAAACCGTTCTGAATTTTTATAGTATAATTATATTTTACTTATACTGTATGTCAAACATATACGTGTTTATTAATTATACATTGCATTTATATTCCTTTCGTTTATTACACAGTATAATTGAATATGTTTATTCTTATATGTATATTGATCTATATATGCTCTTGTAGTAGCTAAAACAAAGTTTAGTTTAAAGAAAAAGAAAAATTCCCTGAAGTGAATATTGTCATTTTAATGACTATAGACCAAGGTGTAAAATGTCGCGATTTTCGCACGATTTTCGGACCGACTTTCGTTTTTGAGAGATATGCGGAACGACAACCCTTTCGTTTCGCTGTCGTTTTACCAAATGTCGTGGAAAATGAAACGACATTCGCAAGGAAAATCGTCTGTCGTTTTTTGCCTTCAAAACGACGAAAGTGAGGTCGACTTTCGCTGAAACCCTAAAACACGCATCCCTCTCTCGCTCTTTCTCATTTCTCGCGACGCAGCCATCGACTCTCGCACCTCACCCGACTGCCGCACTGATTTCCGACCTCGCCTTCACAAAAGTTACCATTTTTCGCGAGAAATCAACAGGTACGAGTGTGGGTAACCGAGGTCGTGTGTTGAATTTTTCCCAAATGTCGTCGGGTGTTTGATGGACTCTAGGGTTGCGATTTTTTAGGGTTTAGGCTTAATTTTAGAGTAATTAGTCGTGTTAATATCGTGATATATTGACTAATAATGTAATATGATGTTGTGATTCATAACTTGATTAATATCTTGAATTCTTGATTAATATTTCGTTTCTTAATTTTGAATGATACATGTTGTGTTATTCTTGATGATGTGGTTGATAAATTTGTATAAATCTAAAATCTTAGTTTGTAACTTTGTTAAACTTTTTAATAAACAAAGTATATGTTAAAATTTTTAATAAACAAATTATATGTTTATTGATTCATTTTGATTTATTGATTGATTAAATGAAATGGGTTATTAGAATTTTGAATGTATATATAAATTTGATTCTTGATTTAGGTGAGTCATGCCTCCCGTCGATCCCGCCAGGGAGCATTGTACTCCAGTTGGCGCTGGATTTCAATGTAATTATTGCGGACATATAATAAAAGGCGGTGGCATCACCCGGATGAAGCATCACATTGCGGGGAACGATCCGCGAAGAAACACTAAACCGTGCCCAAGTGCGCCGCCGGAGGCGAGAGATGTATGTCGGGGCATTCTCGGGAAGTTTCGAGAGAAAAAAGATAATGACAACAAGATGGAAGAGATTGTTAGGCGCCAGATACGCTCCAACCTTGCGGGTGTCCCGTCTGAGGTTTACGAGAGATATCAGGAGATACGAGATGAAGTAGATTCAGACGACGAGGCCACGGAGACTGAGATAATACGCATAAAAAAGAAAGCTAGACGACAAGCGGCGGCCGATAAATTCCTTTTGGAACAATGCCCACACATTGTAGGCAGTGTGCCAGGTGGCTCATCATCTTCGCAGCCGACCTCATCGCCTGTGATTCTGTCTTCGCTCTCACACTTGAAGAGGGATAAGTCGAAACAGAAGAAGTTGCCGGGAATGATAGTCCCCCATTTGATTGACCGAGTTTGCCATAATGTGAGTAAGTTCTTTATTCACGAAGGCGTGTCGTTCAGAAAGGTGAGGTCGCCACACTTCTTGAATATGACGGATAGCATCGCAGAAGCAGGTAAAGGTCATATAAAAGTAATTAGATTCGATGTATATAATTTTTTTATTTATAGTCGAGGATTAATGATAATAACATTTTATTTTTCCAGGTCCTGGTTGTCCGATGCCTTCGCCTTACGAAATTTTGGAGAAGTATTTGCCTTTAGAGGTGGCGGCTGCCGATCGGATGATAGAAGAGGCTCGAAAGATTTCGATCATTAACATCATGGTTTACTCGGCGGGGAAAACGGTCTTCCTGAAGTCCATCAACGCTTCTGATAAGATCAAGAACTCAGAGTACATCTTCCATGTATTGAAGGAAGTCATACGCGAGGTCGGTCCTGAGAATGTAGTCCAGCTCGTTACCGATAACGGATCGGCTTACGTCAAAGCCGGTAAGTTACTGATGAAAAAGTTCCACATCTACTGGACCCCATGTGCTTCCCATTGCATGGACCTCATGTTTGAGGATCTTGGGAAACGGGACCTCATCAAGATCCCGGTAGACCAGGCAAGATCGATTGTGAAGTTCATCTATAACCACACCATCGTCCTGGACTACATGAGGAAGACGACGAGATGTGAACTCCTCCGTCCCGGTGCCACACGTTTTGCCACAAATTATCTGACGGTGAAAAGCGTGAAGGATAATAAAGCCGGCCTCCGCCAAATGTTCAGTTCGTCGTGGTGGTTCGAAAGCTCATGGAAAAAGACGGCGAAAGGGCAAGCTGTTGAGGATTTGTTAATGTCCTCAAAGTTTTGGGAGGGCATTGACCACTGTATCCAGATATACGACCCCATGTATTTGGCCTTACGCTTCACCGACTCGGAGATACATCCCACAATGGGCATGATGTATCGTGTCTACGAATTGTTGCACAGCAAGCTCAAGGGCCTCAGAGGCCGGGGTTGGGCCGTCAACATCGTGCACAAGCGATGGAAGGACCAACTCTGTCATCCGCTACATGAGGTTGCCCATTGGTTGAATCCCAATCACCAATGGGACCCTCAGATCAAGATGCGAGATAAATGCCAATTGAAGGTCTCGAAAGTTTATGAGGTCTTGTTTCCGTACGACTCTGTCGCGACTTTGGCCGCCGAGGTTCGTGGAATACCTTGTGAAAGTAAAATGTTTTTGTTGCTTTCATTCGAATTAGATTAATACGTTTTGTTACTTTTTGTTTTATTTATGCAGATGCTTCACTTTCAAGCGTGTAACGGCGAAATGCGCTCAAGAACGGCTATTGCTGCGAGAAATAAAGTGGCACCAGGTAAATCTTCAACATATTGGGATGAGTTTCACTTTTTGTAAATCTACATTTAGCGAATCCTAATTACACTTCACTATTGCAGCTGATTGGTGGCTCATGTTTGGCGGAGAGTGTCCGACTCTCCAGAAGTTAGCCGTCCGGGTCTTGTCGCAGACCATTTCTTCCTCGGCGTGTGAGCGCAACTGGAGCACCTTTGCGCTGGTGCACACAAAGGAAAGGAATCGGCTGGCGTACAAAAAGATAGCCGACCTAGTGAAGTGCATCTACAACACCAAGTTAGCAATCAGGGATACTGTGGCAGCCCATAAAAACCCCAAGTTCACTGATCCGTTCGATTGGATCGCGGCTGCAATGGAGAATACCGGTTCTACCAACGATCTTGAGATTTTGGAGTGGGTATCAGAGACACACCTCGATGATGATCTTGGGAACCCTGATCCCGAGGTAGCTGCTGCGGCAGAGGAGCAGTGCACAAACGTTCTTGAGACACTTCGTACCCACGTCAACCCAAGAATAGGTTCGGATGAGATATTTGATTGTACATCCACAGGCAACTCACCGACGGGCGACGAATCTCCGACGGGTTCTTTACCTCATTCAGGAGATTCTCCGAAAGGCTCCCATGACGGAGGAGGAGGTGGAGGAATCACCGGCGGTTATGTCTCAGACCCAGGCCCCTATTGTGATGGCCTTACAGCGGAATACTACGGTGATGTGAGCACGCACGGTGGATCATCCCACGGCAAGACGACTACCTCATCGCATGGGTTATTTCACCCGGCTTTCTTTGAGACTACGCCTAGTGCCCAGCCGCCACGTGATGAGTATTATGATGCGAACCAAAACTTTGATCGTTATTTTGATAGCTTCTGGCTAGGCGCGCCGCCGACACCGCCAGTTTCACCACCGCCGCGGTCTCCTTCGCCGCCGCGGTCGACCGATATCGACAGTTTGTCATCTAGATTCGAAGTAATGTCATTCTGTACGTCAAACGGCGCCATCCGGGCACCCACTGGTGAAGTTATACAACGTCCAACGATTCGTCAATATGTGGAGTTCCCTATTCTCAACACGATCGTCGGTTTAGACCAGCACAACTACGAATCTCATGTTCAGACGTACGTAGCCAACTACTCCTCCATGATGTCGTGGTATGATTACTGCTCCTACCAGACTGTGCAGCCTCACATTTTCCAACAGCCACGTTCATCGAGCTTCTTTTGAGTTTTCTATGTTTGGGTATTATATGACTTTGGTTTCAGTTTGTTTTTATGATTGTGTACCGTACTCTACTACTCTATGGTTATGTGTGTTTGTACTTCTTACTCTACGACTTTACTACTAGTGTGTTATGAACTTATGATGAGTGTGTACTAAACTCTATGGTGTCATATTTATTATTAATATATGTTTTTTTGGTTGTGTGTCATATTTATTAAATAGGTAATTTATAAATTAATAATTCAATACCATATAAAAATATGGTTGGAATTTGGAAATACTCAAATATTTTTTACAGAATATCCGTCGACATATCCATCGGCAAGCGGTATGCCAATGCGAAAAATGCGGTAAATGCGGTAAACGACATGCCCTTTTTTTACCATTTGCCCATCGACATATCCATCGGCAAGCGATATATCCGTAAAACGAAAAATGCGAAACGATAACGGCAAGCGGCATTTTAAACCTTGCTATAGACAATTATTGAAAACAAAGTTCCTAACGAATTAGGGATATCATGCATCAAGCCAACGTTAAAAATTAAAGATCTCCCCGATTTATAAGGTTCCCATCTATAATATTTTTATGTGCGATATGATATTTTAATCTCCACCACAACACATATAAGATGGGTTCTCTCCAGAATGAGAGTTGACTAAACATTTTATCACAAAGAGGGGAAGAAGATCGACAGTTGAATATATATATAGAAATTGAAATTAATATGATCCTCGTTTATACTGCCAATCACTCAAGAAGAGATGATGAATATATATCAAACTGTCAGGCTCCAATCCTAGTAGGATATTCAGATTGAAATATGATATTAACATATTACTCGAATCCCAAAGGCAATGACGAAATTGCATGGAGCAAATAAATAAATAGCCATATTAAGGAGGTAGGTTTTCCTGAAGAAACCATAGACATAACTATTCCAAAACCATAGAAGGTTATCAGGTACCTGGAAATTATTAAAGTATAAAAGAGCTCGGAAGTTATGTCGTTATATTGAACAAATGGGATCGAGAGTTATTAGAAATTGTCGACAACATGTACATACAAATTAGCGCTATATAAATAGAAAAGAAATATAGAGGATCTTGAATTATTGAAATTGAAAAACAGTTGGCCAAATATGAAGACGCAATATTGGACCAGTAGTCCAAACATTTTGAAAGTGGGCATGCCAGTGGGGTACAAAGATATATGCAAAGTTATGTTGAATTAAATTTATGTGAACGTTTCGCTAATCCTGGCATTTAATGTCCCTTTATGGTGGATGTATTATATGGCAGTATTAAGTTTATGATATGCGTCTCACAAATGTGATCACAAAGACTTATGAATTATGTATTCTTAATGGATCCCGAAGACCCGAAATAACAAAATCCTAGGTTATATATATCGGAGAATTAGTTAAATGCTAAAGATGAATTTATAGAGAACGTCCTGTTACTCTTTCTATGATGAACATAAGCCATAAGAATTCCTGAAGAATTCATTGAGGCAACGTATTGATTGAGAAACTTTTAATGAGAATAAAAGAGTTAGTAGAACTCTATACGATTTAGAAATATTCATTGAGTACCCCAATGATTATGATATTATAAAATATATTATTTTAGTGATGAATCTATTGCATTATAGTATCTTTGAAATACTTGTATTTTTATGTTGTTTTATAGGTTATCTATTACATAAGGATCGTTATTGGATAATGAAGTATATCATCATAAAATTCTCTCAGTTCGTGGTTCGATTTAAGCAATTTTCTAGCGGATTGGCTCATGGAGGCGCGACTTACTTCATCCACCAAGAAACCGGCTCACAAGATTGGAATGATTCAACTCCGAGAAGTTAAATGTTCTTGTCATTAGGGGGAGTAATACGCGTTGTACTCTTTTTCCTTTACTAAGGTTTTATCGCAACTGGGTTTTCCTGGAAAGGTTTTAACGAGGCAGGTTAAAATCAATTATGCGTATTACGATGACATTGACATCCAAGGGGGAGTGTTATAATTACCAAGATTTTGTGGATGTCAATATTAGAGAGTCAACTATAGTAATGAATGTAATATTCTCATTTATTATATTTCCTATTATTCATCTCCCTTAGCCCTATAAATAGAGGCTTTGGGTGCTCATTGCAACACACTCTCAATGCAATAATACTCTCTATTTCCCTCTCTCTCAATCTCTCTTGTTCTTAGTTTATAACAACATGATTATATTTAATATTGTTGGAACGCTGTCAGTTTTTTTTTGTTTACAATGTGTATTTATGTTGGCTTATGTGTGTAAATCTGTCTATATATGTAAATGTTTTAACAAGAAAGTTGCGCATTAATTACAAGAATTTAAGTATCCTGATTTAGTGGAACGACATTCTCTAGGATTGCCTCACGAGCCCGAAATCAATGAAGATGATTGCTTGTGATTTATATTTGATTGAAGAAGATTTATATCCAAGATTTATGGAAGACAAATAAGGATATACTGATCATTAACTCCTCATAAACCCGTAGTTTAGGTTCAATTCGACTACACACCCACGTTACAGAAGAGAACTTTCGAGATAAGGCAATTGGCGATTCATTGCTGCGTGAAGAAGAACGGGACGTTTGTTGCTAGTTGGTGGAAGGGGACCTTGCAATCATCGAGGATTCAAGAATCTGATGTCAAACATGATGTAATCTCAATGAGGAGCCTTTATACTTGGAGTCTATATGTTTTAGTGTTTGTAAACATCTCCTGTAATATCTTGGTTGATCAATTTAGGTGAGTGTCCCGCAAAAGTTAATTATCCATAAGAGATAGCCTGAAGTGTGTTAACAAAATAGTCTTAGACTTAGTATTGTTCTCTTTCTCACGTGCTTTTTGGTTCTCGTTTCTTTAACACTGAACGTTTAATTATAACTGTTGAGTGAAAAAATGACTTCACAAATATAGAAAAATATTTGGGTAAATGACCTACATGAATAGTAAGAATGATGAGACCATTGATAAATTACTGTTGATGCCGAAAAATGGATCAAACACTGTAGCGGCCCAAAGCTGGATATTGGGCCGGGCCCATCGCCGTTTGTTGACTTTCCTGGGCTAGATGCTTGACTCACTATTCCTGAAGGGTAAGGCGGATCGGACCCTCCGTAGGGCAGGTTGACGATCGTAGCTGGAGCATTCGATGACTGGGAGAGCCGGGGGTGATGATGATGTGATGCCGCGCCTCGTTGAGTGTGGTGAGGCTGCCTACGTACCCACTTGCAGCTAAGTGAGATCAGGTCATCTCGTAGTTCAAAGCAGGCATTGATAAAGCCATTCCTAGCTGGCCTGGGCGAGCCTGGAGTTAATGGTCGTGGAGACGTGGATTCCTTCGGCGCCTTCTAGAAGTCGGCGATTCCTCCGACGCTTCTGCTCTAGCTGGTGGGAGTAGGACGCCGCTTGGACCTTCCTCTGGGGAGTTGGCGATTCCTCCGGTAGGCCGGGGATTCCTCCAGCGATTCCGCTCTAGCTACTCCGGTAGGCCGGGGATTCCTCCAGCGCTTCCGCTCTAGCTGGTGGGAGTAGGACGGCGCTCGGACCTTCCTCTGGGGAGTTGGTGATTCCTCCGCCGGTGGGCCGGGGATTCCTCCAGCGCTTCCGCTCTAGCTACTCCGGTAGGCCGGGGATTCCTCCAGCGCTTCCGCTCTAGCTAGCTCTTCTGGCAGATCGGACCCTCCACTAACCGTCGGACCGGAACCGGGTCCTCCGGCCCGTTACCGCAAACTCCTGGGACTCGGGATATAGGTCGGCGACCACTGAGAACCGGAACCTCCGTAGGGCAGGTCGTCGGGTATTCCTACCAGAATATATATATAGAAGAGAGAAAACGGTGTTTATCACCATATAGAGCGTTTGAATCGGAGTTACCGTTTGTTCAGAATGAGCTTCTATTTATAGGAGGGGCCGGGGACCTTAGAGCAGTAAAATATTGTCACGCTGCGGGTTTCGCGCCGCCGCGGAACGGGTTCGCGCCACGCTGCGGGTTTCGCGCCGCCGCGGCGCGGGGTTCGCGCTTCGCTGCGGGTTTCGCGCCGCGGCGCGGAATAACCCTACTAGGCGTGAAAATGCGTCCTGACTTCCCGTCACGGAGCGGGGGCGGCGCACTTCACCGCTTAGTTATTATTTTAATAATAAAAATTGTGTCCGCGTTTTTTGGGCTTCTCTGTCTTGAGATACGGGCTTTTTTAGGGTCGTTTTGGGCCGAAATTTATTGGAATAAAATCACCCATAACAATTACCATAACACGGTTCGTTCTATATCACGAGTTTTCTACCTAGCTATACTCCTGAATTATCAACAAGCCGTTGCCATACCATACCCCGGTACCCACGACCTTTAAATAATTGCTGGTAATACGACACTCTCCTAAACGAGATCAAGTGGATAGATAACAATACCTCAAAATAAGAAAGCATCACGAAAACAAAATGAGCAAACAAAACTCTAAAACGACAATGATATTGTAAAACGACATTAGAAACAAGTAACATGGAAAAAGACTCATTAAGCAACCAATCTTATCTGCTCACCATGACCAACACATATAGGAAGAACGATGATACCCGACAAAAATGGCTCAAGACAAACCTAAAAAACTCAAAAAGAGAAAAAATAATTGCATAGCTAGGGCCTAGGAGCATAGTGCACAATCTTTATCTCTCTTTTTTGGAATTAAATCACAAGCATTTTTACCAAGACAAATGGATATGATTTTTTAAAAAGTTATTTATCCTAATGCAATGCACGCCTAGTCGAGCCTACATTTCTTTTCGATCCATCAAATTTGCTATACAAAATAAATAAATAAATAAATAAAAATGAATGAAAAAGAGCATAGAAATTGGGGAAAATAGATAATGGGGTGTGCATAAAGAAGCATCCAAATTCAGCCCCACTTAGCATCCGCAGCTTTCACATCAGCATGCCATTCCCTTCCAAAAACTCCAAGACAAACAACATATCTAGAGAGAGAAATTTAGATTATAATTAAATGATAAAATAGAAGAGAATGTTAGTGTGTTTGTCTTTGTCACATATTATTATTGTTCAATCAAAGCACAATGAGAGACCCTCCCAAAGATTATTCCTTCTCCCTTAGTCCTTGTCTTTTTCCCCTTACCGCCTCCCACATTCCCATGTTTTACAAAACAATTATCATATTTTCTTTCTTCCAAAAGTGACTCTTGCTAACTTTTTTTATTTTTCCAAATAAATAAATATTAGAGTAATGGGCAATATTACTTTACACTTAATTTTTTTTTTTGGGATTAAAAATGTCTCTTACACTTCCAAAAATAATACATTAAAAAAAAAAGATTTAAACTTTAGCTTGTGACAAATTTATAATTTATATAAGAGTACTCATTGATTGAATTACAATACTCTCATAATATATTGAACGGATTTCTTTTATATCTTTACCTGATAAAGAGAACATTTTCAAGTAAATCACGTGTCATACATAAATTAATAATTTTATTTTTATTTTTTCATGCGTAGGGCCAATCCGATACTCTATAAAAACTATTGTGAAAGTCAAAATTCGTGAAACAAACTGCACCAACTGGCACAATTTAAAGGTATTAGAGCGATGACTAGTAAATATAATGTAATTTTGATAATTGGGTTTTCCCCAACTTCTCCAAAAGCAAAAAGGGGGTTTTATAATGCTGACCTATTATTCCTCCAAACACTTGCTTCCATGTGCTACTTTCAACATTCTTCTTGGACTCATCTCCCAACTCCTTTTCTTCTTTTACCATCGCTTCTTTGTCCTAACCATTTGCCTCTTCTCTCCTCTCCTCTCTTATGTTACGACACTATCCCAACAAAACAAAAACAACTCCCCTAAGATTTGGCCTCTCGCCTCTTCCCTTTGGACCTTCCACATTACCTGCCGATTCTCTCTCCACTTTATCATATAAAATGAAACAAATAGCGGCATAAATACTCCTAAATCATCCAAAGATTTACAAGCATATTCTCAAGAAGTGAAAAAAAAAATGCATTAACATGTTACTTTAGCACCACAACCTAGAAGAAATGGCGATACATGTTGCCAAAACGTGCAAATTAGGTTGAAAAGTGGTAATGACGTGGCCTCATCAGAGCGCCATGAGTATTGAGTACTGTCATTTAACGTTTGAACAATGACCGCGTAAAAAATAAACCAACATAATCACTTTAGGTATTATTGCCACTACTTTCAGTTTTAAAAATATACCAGTACGTTTAGGTGATATAAGAGTATTTATGCCGCTATTTGTTATATAAAAAACAATCACTTTATTACACTCGAAACCAAATCAGACAACCTTAACCGAATGGCCTTGCCTATATATATATACACGACCTCTCATATTTGCATGCATAGTTATAATAAGTCTCTCGTTAGATCTCAAGCCTATAACAATATAATCATGGGCAGGGAAGGGCACGAAACGACTGTCGTTTCTTCCTCCATCACTCTCCTGCAAGAGAGGTTCCGGCAGTTGGAGAGAGTGAAGGAGATGAGAGAGGAGAGGGCGCTTCTGACCAGGAACATCGACGCCAAACCGCTCGTCGACACTCCGTCGAGGCTGTTTTTCCATTCCGATCTGATCGTGCCGCTGCAGAGATCTTCTTCGTCGGTGCAGCAGCACGCGTCTCTCTCGCTGTGGCCGGCGTTTGAGACTGATCATCGGTACTTCGAGGATAAGTTCTGCCATTGTTGCACCTCCGACCACGAGCTGCTGGGGAAGCTGTGGCACTTGGACGCGTCGTCGATGTCGCCTTTCAGAGCGGCTTCTTCGAAGCTAGCTGGGTTTGATGATGTGGATACTTCTCTTCATCTATGATAAAATTAAGTGTTGTTGATTGTGAATTTGTGATCGTGTCGTATGATGTGTACCCTCGGTAGTGTAATAATATTAGACCTAGTTACGAATTATTATCAAAACATAATTTTAATTATTTGCTGTCTCTATTTATGTAATTAAGACTAGCTCATTTAAACTAAATAAGTTTTGAAGAACACCTATAATCTTCATATCTTATTAAGAAAAATGTAGCTTAATATATATATATATATATATATATATATATATATTCAGGCTTTCCAATATTTTGATGGCACATTGTCACAATATATCCAGAGACCAGAATAAATTTAGTGCGCTTATAGTATGATTATCATGATCACCAGATTTTTTTTTGTGAAGTTCTTCTTCAAATTGCATGAAATAAAGACAAATATATGAAGAGTAATTAAGTTTCAATAAATTACTCAAATTTCATGATAAAAGACAAATATACGAAGAGTAAGATAGTAAAAATTAATATTTGTTGTAAAAAAAAAAAGTAGCAAATGAGTAGGTGAGAACAACTGCTTAGAAATTTGTATAAAATCATAAAATATATATACATAGTAGTTGCTAATTTACTTGGCTTTTCTCATTTGTACTTAGTACTTAACATCATTACGTACATGATACATGATTTTTTGTTGTTGTTGATGTTTCTGTATTTTTTTTATAATTTTATTTGAATTGCAAAATTAATACAATGGATGAATGGATAGATGTTTTGTTGAGGGTGTTAGGTAAATTGAAACATGTTAGATCATATGAAATAATTCAGGATTCAGTACAGTTTGTTCGAAACCTAATAAGTAATGCATGGTATTAGGTCAGACTAGTGTATCAGCACATTTACAACAAGGCCCAACTTTAATTCCTTCTTTAAAGTTTAAACATGAATTTAGTACTGTGGTTATGAAGATCCACTATATATTTGGTATTTTAATTTCCTTTAAGTTCAAACATTAAAAAGTATTGTCCTTGCTTTAATCTATGAAATCTAGGGTCTCTTTTCTCTTCCTTAATATGTGGGCTTTGGTCTCTTACCCGCTTTTAGGAGTCGATTTTATGTGATATTAAGTGTTTTGAGGAGTTCAAGTTCAGAAAATATTCAAGCACCAAGAATATGCCCGCTCTTTGGTCGTGCCTCGTTCTTTGGTCGACCGTGTAGACTCGGCACTCACCGGAGAGTGCATTGCGATGCGACGGGGGCTTCTCTTCGCACGCGAACGGGGGTGGAAGATCGAGCATGCCGAGACGGATTGCTTGCGGGCTTCCCACCTCACCAAGGCACGAGACTCGTTGGGCTTGCAAGGTCCGATTATTGCGGAGGTGCAGGAGCTCGGCCGAGAGCTAGGCGGAACCGGAGAGTGGATTTGGGTTCCACGGGAATGTAACGAGGTGGCTAATGCTTTGGCCAAGAGACGTCTCTCTTCTCTTGTTTTGGACCTTGTGTGTCCTTATTGCCCGGAGTGGCTTGTAGCAACAGTGTTGAGGGATTCTCCTCCCCAACTCCTTTGATTGAATGAAATCAAATTGCTTTCAAAAAAGAATATGCCCGCTCACAATTAATTGAGTAAAATGGGCTTTTGTGTTCGGTTTTAGAGATTTTTATGGAATTGGAGATGCCATTTTATTTTTATTTTTTATGGAACGCAATTTTAGCTAATGATAGTCGAGGAGTATATATATATATATATATTCTTAAAAAAAGGTCATATTAACATGGCATGTGCATATTGGACAATATTGGCAATATCGTCCCTCTGTTTTCTTGCTAGTCAGGGCATTAGAATGTGCTCATGTGAGTAGATGAATCAGAATATAACCATACTGATAATGCTCTATCTAAATTTTATAAGCTAATTAATTATATAAATCCTTAGTATTTATCAAAAATCAAGAGCCAAAGTAAATTAATTGCAACAATTAAAAGTGAATATTAAAAACTTAGGATTGAAGTAAAGAACAACTGAGATGGTACCACAACTTTACATAAAGCTTCCCATAGAATATAACTTACAATTAATTTACAGAACAAAAATTATAAGCTCTTCTAAGCCATACGTTGATCAAATATCTCAGAGCGATCCAAATAAAATAAAAATGTCATCAATTTTCTGGAGGATATTGGTCGCTGGTCTTCTCATGCTTACTCTAGCCCCTAGAAAACCTGGTAATTAATAAGCCATATTAATTCAATTATTATCATCTATATGTTCTGAATGTATCATATTATTATAGCATTTATAAGTTATAAACAATTGCAATAATTTATAATTCGATTCGCTAGAAAATCGATATTTTTGTCAAATTTTAAGATCCATCTAATGCACATGTTAGTATTTGATTATAAGCACTTATATTGAATAAGAATTTTTTTATTCTAAGTTTTCAAATTTAATATGATAACTTCTGAAAAAAATTAGAAACTCTGCACACAAGTTTCAGAATCAGCAGGCATAGTTCCTAAAATGTAGCAGTAATTTGGGTGGAATGTGCAGCGGGGCAAATGGAGGAATGGTGCGTGGTGGATGAGCAGACCCCCGACGACGAGCTGCGAAAGGCGCTTGACTGGGCGTGCCTCAAGGGCGGGGCCGATTGCCGCAGCATCCGGCCCGACCAGCCATGCCATCTTCCCGACACGCTGAGAGATCACGCCTCCTTCGTCTTCAACGACTACTACCAGAAGTTCAAGCACAAAGGCGGTTCCTGCTACTTTAACGCTGCTGCGCTGATCACGGGTCTCGATCCCAGTAAGTATTTTTTAACACAATATCTCTCATGACAATTATAACTGATTTCGTGTAATGGCGTTGTATATTTACGAGTTCTTATGTTTTTGTGCTGTACATTTGCTGTGGCAGGTCATGGGTCTTGCAAATTTGAGTATGTTCTTTGATAAAGCTGAGATTGAAAACAAGTCTTTCACCATCTTAGAGAAAGAAAGGAAAAAACAGGACTCGAAATTCATTTGTTATATATTATTGTTTTGAAGATTTATTTTGTTGCAAAAATTAATTACATAAAACCTTTATAAATTATTATTGTTGGAACTAAAGAATTTTATTATATTATTGAGTGATAATATAGTGATCATTCATCCACCTTGCACCATTTGTACAACAAAATCACTCTTAATGCACAAAATTGCCAATAATCTTCAAGAGCTGATCAAGAACACTTTGAATTACCAGAATTCCCATAAATTGTTTTTATTGCTCAAATTTTCTCTCTGCTTTTTAACTAGGATTACCATATTTTGAAGCATTTTTTAGGTTTTACTCAGGAAACTATCAGGGGTACTTTCGTCAACTCGTATTGTTTTAATTCCATGTCATTTTAATAACACATACCCGGATTAGGGTTGGACGCACAGTCGTGTTAGGGGCACATCAGTTGGATTCAGAAACACAAATGCGTTCTCGGTCAATGCCTACGAAAAATTATACTAGCACCCTCCAAACACGAGATATATTATGCAAAGTTGTATATAACTTAACTACTTTTTTTAAAATCCAAATAATTAAGGTGAAACCAAATGATACTATCATACGCGTGGAATGACGGACTCGTCAACTAGGCCTCGCAAGTGCCATGCCGGTGGCGGTCTGTGCCGGATAAGGCGTACTAACTCTGTGAATCACAATGAGAATCAAGAATTACATCCGTTGTGACACGTGTATAGTTATTGCTCTTCTAAAATATTTTCGGAATTATGTTGAGAAACTTAAAGATACATCACATGATAAAATTCTAGCTAAACCTATACATGATCTATCTTCTGCTTATTAGTGATAATATTCTAGAGTATTTGTAGCTATTTGAAGAGATTATCTAACTTTTGTCAATTAGCTAGTAATAATTAATACGTATACTATAATTTGTCCAAAAAATCCACTATATGTCAAACACATAATGTGTTAAAGAAACCCTACATAATGTGAAGATTAGATATGCTATAATTAGTAATCACGTACATTTGATGGTACTAATTTTTTTGAATTGGGAACTATAGCTACATTTGATGGTACTAATTTTTTTGAATTGGGAACTATAACTACGTATATATGAATGATAATTTAATCATTGTACGTACGAATTAAATGCAAGAATATGGGAGGGGATACAATCTCTTTCATTTCACACATATAAATATATATATATATATTCTCTTTCAAATTTGATACGTGAATATTGAGTCAATTGTATAGGTTATTGATCACGTACAAAGAATCAATATGGCCCAAGATACACTATATTTTATGTATCTTCATATGCCCATGCATTTGCATATATATCTTCATCTTTAACACGCCTCCCAATCTCTTCACATGTAGTAATAGTACATGCAATTAATTAAGATAATCTCAATGGCTTTTATTGGATAATGTAGAGCGACACATCTCTTTCTGTTCCTAGCTTCCAATCTATGGACATTTCCCTATAATGCTTAAACATATATATATATATATATATATATATATATATATATATATATATATTATTACGCTATCCTTACAATAGGGAACGTTCACTCTTTATGGACCACATTTATTTGACAAGTATATATATAAATATAATTTTTATTTCTATAAAAAAGGGATTTTATTGCTCTAAATGATTCAGCACATTTATTTAATGAAAAGAAAACTAAAAGCAATGACATAAACCCTAAAATTAGTATGCGTATCGTAAGTTTTCTAAATCCAAATTTTTGAAAACAGTGTCAGAAAACTAGGGGTGGCAATTTGGGGCTGGACACGAAACACGAAACGGTTACGACACGATTTAAACGGGTCTGGGTCTACCATAAATGGATATGGGTCCAACCGTGTCGAACACGATTAACACGATTAAATATCGGGTAAACACGGCACGAACACGATAACACGATGGGACCCAATTAGACACGATTAAGGAGCTAAAAGTTGCATATTATATATGTTATTAATTATATTAATACTTATTATATATGACATTTATGTTTTTTTACTTATTTATTACATCGTATAATTGATGAATATAAAAAAATGCGGGTAAATTTTAAAATCTTAGATAATATAATTAAATAAATTAAATTAAATGGGTACAAATTGAATTAATTTAACATTTTAAAATACATGAATATGTTAAATGGGTTAAATGGGTAGACACGATAAACACGGTATTTAAATGGGGCGGGTCTGGGTTTCATCTTCTAACACGATTATTAAATGGGGCGGGTCTGGGTCTACATAAAATAAGTAAAAAACTAGTAAGACCCGGCACGAACACGACACAAAACCCGAAACCCGAATTGCCACCCCTACAGAAAACACGTTTGGTTATGTATTTAGAAAACGAATTCAGAATATGTTTTTTGTGACTTTGAAATTTACAAAAAAAAAAACAAAAACAAAAAACACCTAAAAGGTGTTTTCTACTTTATTCCACATGATTATTTTCTTTTTCTCTCATGTATAACTATTTTAATATATATTTTATTATTTTTCTTATTCTACGAACTTCGGATGGACTCATAATATATACCGTTGGAATGCTTACGTTGAGACGAATCCAATGATGGGTGGGAAACAATAGTTTTGACGTATTTTTTAAAAAAATGTTATTTTTTATTTATTTTAATACAATGAAACAAAAAAACATAACCAAACAGTATTTTAAATATTCTAAAAACATAATTCTAAATTTGTTTTTAGAATTAAAAATAGAATACACTAAAAAAAACATAACCAAACGGCCCCTGGATTCTCTTTAAAAAAATTATAATTAATGCTCGTTGATAGCTGTGATATATCTTGATTTATAACTACTAATTAAATGTTATCGAGTTATTGTAAAAGTTGCGAACAGAATAGAAGGTATAGTTTGTTTGTTTTTTTTTTGTTTTTTTGTTTTTTGCCAAAATATAGAAGGTATAGTTAATATGAGTTTAAAAGGTTTGTTTTGGATTTTTTTTTGGATTTTTTTTTTCAATCTTTGTACACCCCTTTGAGGGCATCTCCAACCATGATACTATATTTGGTGTTGAAATTACACCAAATTTGGTGTAGTTTTAACACTAAATTGATTTCATCTCCAACCACAACACCAAATTTCACACTAAAAAGAATACTCTCTATTATTATATTATTAAATCATAGATTCCTTTTATTATTTAATAATTCTGATCAATCTTTATTTTATGTAATTATAATAAGTTAGTTAATTATTGCATAATTAATTATTACAAATTCATTAAATAAAATAATAATAATAATACAAAATTGAAAAACAAATTCAAGTCCAAATAAATATTACATTACTCGGAAAACATATTACATTAAAATAACTAAAAACACACAAGATAAACTACATTGTACTAACTCTCTGAATTACCAAATTCGCTCCACAAATGTTCAATTAGTGCATTCCGGAGATCAAAATGAGCTTCTCTATCCTTGATTTGTCTGTGGCGAGCTAAAAATTCTTGAAATCGAGCATCCTCATTACCCATCATCTCAACTCCTGCAGGCGGGACTTCGGCTCGCTCTTGTATCATTGCATTAACATCGTGTTCATCCTCTATGATCATATTATGCATTATGATACAGGTTGTCATTATATCATGTAACACTCTCTTACTCCATGAGCGTGATGGTCCGGCCAGAATTGCAAATCTTTGCTGCAATACTCCAAATGCACGCTCCACGTCTTTTCTACATGCTTCTTGTTTCATTGCAAATATTTTTTTTTTGGGACCACGTGAATCGTGAATTGTTTGAACAAGAGTGGACCATTTTGGATATATACCATCAGCAAGATAATAACTCATATTATAATTTTTTTCCATTAATGACATAATTTGCCGGTGGAGCAGTACCTTCAGCTAGATTAGCAAAAAGATGTGATGCTTCTAGCACATTAATATCATTATTAGATCCCGGTAGACCAAAATATGCATGCCAAATCCAAAGATCATAATCGGCTATAGCCTCTAGAATAATAGTAGGGGATCCACTACGACCAGCATATTGTCCTCCCCAAGCTGTTGGGCAGTTTTTCCATTTCCAATGCATACAATCTAAACTACCCAACATACCTGGAAATCCTCGGCGTTCACCAATGTGGAGTAGCCTAGCAACATCATTTGCGTCAGGTGAACGAAGGTAGCGGGCTGAAAACACCTCGACTACAGCACGGAAAAATCGCTTCAAACTTTCCAGAGTTGTAGACTCCCCAATTTTGATATACTCATCGGTATAATCCGCCGGTACGCCGTACACCAACATTCTAAACGCAGCAGTTATTTTTTGCAAACCAAACAACCCAAGTCTACCGACTCCATCTCTTCGTTGGACAAAGTAATTATCATGCCGTTGTATAGCATCATAAATACGAAGAAATAAAGGACGACCCATTCGAAATCTCCGCCGGAACACCGCTTCGGGGAACAAAGGGTTCTCCGTAAAATAATCATTGAAAAGATTGCGGGAAGCTTTTTCCCGATCACGGTTGATAACTATATGACCAGGAACGGATCCACCCTGAGACCCTTCGCCAAATAGTCGTTGAGTGATAAGAAAATTGTTGTTCGCCGTAATTTGACATACTGCTTGTTTTTCTATATCATCATAATAATCATCTGAAGATGATGATGAAGAAGAAGAAGATGGTATATGATATGAACTACCGTAGGTGAAATTCATATTTTATGAGAATAAGGATGGAGATAATATTTGCCAAACATTATACCCATTATATAGAAAATTCCTCCTTTGAAATATAAAGAAAACTCCTCCTTTTAAAAAAGACGAATCGATCTACGCCCTCCATTTTCTTTGACTCGATCCAAACCGTTGATTTCATTTGTTACATCTTGTCATTACTCATTATCATCTTTGAAGAAAAAGACGAATCGATCTACGTCCTCCATTTTCTTTGACTCAATCCAAACCGTTGCATTCATTTGTCACATCATGTCATTAACCATTATCATGTTTGAAAAAAATATGAATCGATCTTAGCCATTAGATTTATTTGATCAAGATCGGACCGTGGATTTGTGGTTTCATTTTCCTATATAAATGTATACTACTCTTTGATTCATCACACATGCTCAACTCATTTCCAAAATGACTTCAAGTCGTTCTTCTTCATACTCTCTTGAAGAAGATATGCACTTATGTCACGTGTACCTTGATATGTTCCAAAATCCAATCATAGGTATAAACCAATCAAAAGATGCGTTTTGGGCGAGAGTGGAATCTGAGTATCACCAGTCAGAGATTTTTAATCATCAACCACGACCAAGAAGATCTTTACAAACTCGAATGTTGACAATTCTTTATGCAGTTTCCAAGCTGAGGGGATGTGTTAACCAGATTGAAAATAAGAATCTCAGCGGTGCTTCAGAGCAAGACATTGTAAGTATATTATGTATATATATATATATATATATATATATATACACTTACTCTTTCTTTTATAATTTTACGAACTAATATATTCAAATATTTCTTTTGTAAATATTTTCTCAATTAAACCAGGCGAAGATGTTATTAGCACAAGATGTCAAATGCAAGAAAGGTTTCAAATTCGACCATCTATGGCCTATCATGAAAGGTATTGAGAAATTTTCAAATAAAAACACCAATACACCCACTACATTCCAAGAAGAAGATCGTAATTTTATGTCATCTCCATCATTTTCAATTGATCTTGAGTCATCGCCATCCCCCAGTATGAACTCAAATGATCAAAATATGAATGATGAACAAGCCACTTTTAATTTATCTTCAAGACTTATGGGTGTAAAAAAAGCAAAAAGAAAATAACATTCCGAGGAACAATTTAAAAAAATGCTGGAGCAAAATGATAAACTCATCAAAGCTATTACTAAAGGCACTTCTGAAATAAATGAAATTCAAAGGCAGAAGGTCGAGGTGGCAAGAATGAAAGAAGAGAATAAAATAATATTCGCAGATTTGAACTCTATTACCGATCCAGCGGCTCGTGCCTATATTGAAAAAGAAAGAGAAAATTTTTTTAGCAAAAGAGCACAAACAAACCAATATGGAGAACAAGGAGAAGGTTCCCGATATCATGGATCTCAATATCGCGCATCTCGTAATCAAGGAGATCAAGCCCAAGGAGAACAAGCTCAAGAGGAGGATCAAAGATCACCAAATGACCGCAATGAATTCACCCAGTATTATAATTATCTTGGTGGAGCTGGAAATAATTTTCCCGGCTATTAGTTTATTGTTTAGGTTTATTTTATGTCTTTATGAATTATCGTGTTGCATTTAGTTTTTATGTTTATTTTGTTTGGTTTTAATTTTGTAATTTGTGTTGGTAACGTTTTAATTGAACTTTATTATGTATTTCGTTAATCAATTTGTGTTTTAATTTTGATGTCTTATACAAAGTAATATTTTATATTAATTAAAATTAAAAAATAATTATAATTATCTTTAAATAAAAATAAATTAATCACACTATAAATTATAAATACAAATCATATAAATCACTTTTTTAAGTAATAATACAAATGATATTCAATTTAATACCATTAACTAACTTATTTTGATGCAATATTTTATTAAAAAAAAAACATATAGCGTGTGTGAATAGTGTCCCACTAAATATAATGGGACACGGTTTGCAAAATCACCATCGCACTATAATAGCGCAGGATTTGCCGCATCCTTGGAGGTGGAATTGTAGTCAACCAACGCCAAATTTGATGATATAGTGCATCGTTGGAGATGCTCTGATCGTTTGTTATTACGGTTTTTCTTCACCATAAGTGAAGGCTATATTACTAAATTTAAGACGGAATCATGTTTCACGTGATTTCCGGCTATTCTGAAGAAGAAGAAAATAGTAAGAAAGAAAATATAATTATATCTTTTTTCTTTACCTCCATACGTTTAATCAATCAAAGTAACATGTGTCGAGAAACCGAAATTAATGAACCGAGAAAGAAGGGGAAAAAATAGTGGTGAATGCCCTACATACATAGTCCAGAAAGATCGGTGTGATTGTAAAATCATAAAATCATAGAACTATGAGTACTTTATATATTAACATGCATGTGTGAGAAAGATACTTTCATAATTTACAAGTTGATGGAAATGTTTGTTTCATGACCCCATTAGTTCATCTATCTTGTCAATGTAGATCTTTATAGAACACTATCGAATTACTTCACATA
Organism: Parietaria judaica; assembly: GCA_954871525.1. Classification (NCBI taxonomy): domain Eukaryota; kingdom Viridiplantae; phylum Streptophyta; class Magnoliopsida; order Rosales; family Urticaceae; genus Parietaria; species Parietaria judaica. The sequence goes on from OX940863.1 coordinate 5,842,065, forward strand.
TCTTAGTCTTTAGAATTAGATTTCATTACGGATATTAATTAATTAATTTGTCCCGTTTCTCCAATATTACTCATAAAAAATATATGATCTCTTCAAGTTCAACCATATGATAACTACGTATAACTACACTATTAAGTCTCAAACAGTTAGTATATAGTTTGTAACTTAATAAATATATGACTACAATAAACTATATATTAGTGCTTTTTCATCTTGATTTTACCGCTTCTTGATAACGATGATATTTGTACGAGAGAGTGACGGAATCATGAATTATTAATTATTACAGTTAGAGGAACTATAATTTAAATTTTTGCTGGAGATTATATTTAAATTTAATGAATATCATTTATTGCTTTGTGTTTTCTGAATGTCAAAATCTAATTGAAATTTAATTCGTTTTATAAAATTTTAAAATCGTACACCTCAAATTGTTCTCTTGAATAACCAAACTTTTATTTGAATAAACTTTTACTAGCAAACCAGTGTAATTTGTGAGGATATATTAGACTAACACATTATATAATTATTGCTAAACAATAATGGGACTCATATGGAAGCAACATATAGTTTGTAATTTTGTTTTACTTGTTTCGTCTTTCCTTTTTAGATGAACATTGTATTGTTCTATTTACACCTACACAAAGCTAGAAGCTAGTTTGGTTCATCTTTCAAGCTAGCTAGTGACACTACTACAAATCCGGGTTTCAACTATGGTTAAAAACCATGGTTGAAAAATTTCAACCATGGTTCTTAACCATGGTAGAATCCTGCATGGTAGTAAGTTCCAACCACGGATTTTTTCCGTGGTTGAGAAAATCTTTCTACAACGGAAATTTCCGTGGTTCGAACGCGATAACGCCGCGGCGTGTAATAAAACACGCCGCGGCTCTAATCGAATGAACAACGGAATTATCCGTGGTTCGAAAGCAAAAGCCGCGGCACAAAATAAAAGGCCGCGGCTATAATCGAATAAAAAGCCAACCACGCCGTGGTGTTATGTTTACATGCCGCGGCTAGAAATGAACGAACAACGGACTTTTCCGTGGTTCGAAAGCAAAACGCCGCGGCATAATATAAATCAGGCCGCGGCTATAGTCGAATCAAAAGTCAAAAACGCCGCGGCGTTATTTTAACTAGCCGCGGCAAAACGCCGCGGCATAATATAAATCAGGCCGCGGCTATAGTCGAATCAAAAGTCAAAAACGCCGCGGCGTTATTTTAACTAGCCGCGGCAAAACGCCGCGGCATAATATAAATCAGGCCGCGGCTATAGTCGAATCAAAAGTCAAAAACGCCGCGGCGTTATTTTATCTAGCCGCGGCTAGAAATGAATGAACAACGAAATTATCCGTTGTTCGAAAGCTAAAATGCCGCGGCCTTTTATCAAACAGGCCGCGGCTGGAAACGAATAATCAAGGCAAACACGCCGAGGCTTAGTTTAGCCAACGCTGCGGCATGTATTTAACAAGTCGAGGCTTATTTTAGACATTTCGACACTTTCAAACGCCACGGCATGATCAAACCACGCCGCGGGTTTTTTTTATATTTCAAATTTAAGCCTCGGCTTGAAGAAACATGCCGCGGCATTATTTGAGGTAGGCCGCGACATTGTTTCCAAAAAGCCGCGGCGTCAAACTATTACGAACGACGGAATTTACCATCGTACGTAGTATTGTTCTGCCGCGGCGTGTTTTTTGAAGCCGCGGCGTAAACTGCCTTCCGAAGGGTTGTATTTGTTTTGGGCGACGGTTTTTTAGCGTTGTTGAAAAAGAGACTAAAAAAAATAAAAAACCGGGCGATTTTTTGAAAAAAATCGCCCGGTAACTTTTTATCCTGTTTCTAATACCGATAGAACCTGTAATTAATAATTAATATTTTATTAAATAAAATATAAATTAAATTTTTAATTAAAAGCATTAATCCAAAATATTAAAATAAAAATATTAATACATTAAAATATCATCGGTTAAAGATTATACGATCGATACATACAAAACATATAATCCACCATACAAAATTCACAGTTCAAATATAAACAAACAAATCCAAAATATGTTCTAATCTTCATCGTCATATTTAGCAAACTTTGATAGCACATACATACCTAAATCTACATTCAATCCATCTATCTCGTTTACACTATAATTAAGTTTGCTATCGACGAAATTCATACCATTTCTCACAACGTCGTGCATGAACTTCATGACGTAATATCCGCATTCATGATTTCCCGGTTGTTTAGGACATCCTTTTGAATTCACCGTTTTTATCAACGAGGGTGTCATGAGGCCGGTGTCGTGATTAACCTTGAATATGTCTTCAATACTACAAAAAAAAAAAGTAAAGAATTCAAATAACTTAAACATAAAAATGATTATGTTTTAGAATACTTACTTTTGGAAAAATTGCTCTAAGTGGCTATTTAAACCGCTTGAATTGGGGAGAGAATCAAACTTCGCTACGGTAGCCTTCCAAGGGTTAAAAACAAGAAGAATCCAATGGTGACGACTATTGTAAGGCATTAACCATCTTTTGCCATTCTTGCTATTTTGTATAAGTTTGTAGTATCGATCAACATCAAGTTTTAATGCATTTTTCTTAGCATCTCCTACTTTTGTGTTGGACCCGATGTCTTCATATGGCGGAAGAAAACCGTAAATGTCCGGATTGCGAATGTGATTTTCTTGCAAATAACTACAAATAAAAATAACAATAATTAATGTATAACAAATGAATCAGTAATTTATATATTTAATAATTATGAAATCGCAAATGAAAATGAAAACATACCTTTGACAAATCATTATCCATAGTACGGTCAAGTCTTGAGAGAGGAGAAATTCACGTGTATCATCAAAATTCAACAACGGAGCGAAATCACACAAACTCTTATCAAGCTCAACTGCTATTTTCTTTCCCTTTGCAAGCATATAGTCGTTTGCATAAGACGCTAACGCTCTCAATCGGGGATTAACATGGTTCAAGTTAATCTTTTGTGCCATTTCATTGTAATACGAACTTTTGGCTATATTTTTGGGCTTAGGTTTGGGAGCTTGATTACCTTTGGAGTTTAATTCTTCAATAAGGGACATTGGCCAAGGCACAAAGGTCCCCACCGCGTCATCAATGGTTTCGATCCATTGAACCGATACCGGGAGAGGAATAGGGTCTTTAGACATCGACACTTCTACTAACACCCGACGATGATCTCTATCCAATGGTATGTTGTGAATTTTCTCGCCAACCTCTTCATTTTTTAGGAACACCTTCCCGGTTGCGACGTGCTCAACGATTCCCTCCGCAAAAAGGAGACAATCAACACCTTCATTAAATGAAATGGGCGTATTTGGAATAGACGACGCCGGATCAACCGCGGAAATTCCGCCAATACCTAGAATAGGTCCTTTTGAAACCAAAGGCGAGCTCTTTGCCTTTTTAGCTTGAATTTGAACGTTCGCACGCTCCGGTGAAGGAGCAATCGATTGACTAGCGCAACTTTGCACATTACAAGATTTGATATTCTCTCTATTCGGCCTTTTCGAAAGGAACCCTTTACGCTTAGGCTTTTTCGCGGGAATTTGACCTTCATCAAGTTGCACATTAACCGGCGCTACGGGAGTAAACGGTGGCCTTCCCGGACTTTGCACATCACAAGGCTCGTTACTCCCTAAACTCGGTCCTTTCGAAATAAAATCTTTTCCCTTAGCCTTTGTTGCGGGAGTACGATCATCATCAAAATTCAATTCAATCGGTGCTAAAGGAGCAAGAGGTTAACTTACCGGACTATGCGCATCGAGTGGTTCATTACTACCTTGAATATTTCTTGAAGATGATCCTTGGATCATTTGTTCCACTTTAGCCTTCCATTCCTCGAAAGCCGCATCTCTCGCTTCCGACTTGACTTTCATATCTTTAATTTCGGCTAGGAGACTTTGAACGAGGGGATTCGTTGAGTCTTTGGCTTGTTTGTAAAATGCTCTCTTTGAGACATATTTGGATTGTCCCCGAACTCGTCCGGGATGTTCTTTCTTCCCCAAAGCTCTTGTCAAAATATCTTCTTCCTCATCGTCGTCCACAACTTGAGTGGTACATTCCACCTAATAACAAAATGAATTATTACAAATATTTAAGTCAATAATATACAAATAAACTCATTGTACTTACTATTTTATTCACAATAGGCTCTAGATTTGGATCCTTTAATGAACCATCCTCATTATTCCTCATTTCGATCCAAAGTTCCAGCTTTGTCGCCCATACGCCGTTTTTTTTCAAACTACGAAACAAAGGAAAATGTTATTCAATTATAGACAATAGATTAAATTTAAAATATAAAATTAAAACCCTTACTAGCATTTGATCGAGCTTCCGATATCCGTTTCGACCCGATCTAGAGGGGTACTCAACGAGAGCCCTATTAGCTTTGTTTTGATTCGAGACTTCTTTGAACTCATCGCTTAATCTAATATTAACAAACTCCTCCCAATGTTCGTCCGTGATGCTCGTGTAATACTTCTTAACAATATCCGGTCGCTCGAAGATTCTTTTATCATTCGGATCTTTCTTGAATAGGGTAGAGAGATCATACCGGAAGTATCTTGCCGATTCCCCGGCACAAGATAAACACATCTTCTTGTACTCGTTCGGAATAACAAATGCTTGTTGGATTTCATCCCATATCCTATGTTTCACCTTTTTTAAACTCTTCAATCTCCAATCGGATATAGTAATTGGAATAAATTCCCGAGCAAGAACACCAATCCAACTAGCTAAAAGATCACCATCTCTTCCATCCGGTTGTTTTTTCTCATCAAATCTCACAAGTATTTTTTCCCCCTTATGCTTTAAGATAGTGATACTTTTCATGAGGTTCACTTTTCTTTTTCCTTCTCCTCTAAGTTTTCTTCTACATTTTGCTACTTCATCATTTTGGTTAAGAACTAGAAACAAATAAAGTAATAAATTATAAATTTTATATACTAGATAGATTCAATGAAATATAATACCTTAAACAAAATAACAATACTACTAACCGGGCGTAGTTTCTTCTTCATCGGATGATGACGTTTCTTCTCGATCGATTGATGGCCTAGTTACTTCTCGCTCCGACATAACTTTCCTAAATATACATTTGACTCGATTCCAAAAATTCATAAACATCAAATAACTCAAGACAACAAATACATTTCATTGCAAACATTCAAGACAACAAAAGCATAAAACAACATTTCATGGCAAACATGAAAGACAACAAAAGCATAAAAACATTTCATGGCAAACATTAACAAAATGCAATACATATGTAATATTGAATTCGGATAGGATTCTAACCTTGTTAGAATCAATAACTCGGAGTTAGGGAACGGGGTAGGACTTAGCTTGTTGAAGAAACAAGATGAAGCACACCTCAACGGAGTAAGGGCACGGCAAGGATACGTCGGCGGCGGAGAATGGTGGAGCACGGCGGATAACGGCGGGGCACGGCGGAGCACGGCGACGGCGTGAAGAGAGAGAGGAAGAAGAGAGAAGAGAGAAGAGAGAAGAGAGGAGGTTTAAAGAAAAAGAGGGAAGGAATAGGGCTGAAATGGAGGGAAATGAGGTTTAAATCGAATAAAAAATTCAAAAACGGCTTTAGACAACGGAAAAACGCAATCGTTGTCTGAAAATCCCGATACATGCCGCGGCATAACCTTTAAACTGCCGCGGCATAATCCAACGTGGAAAAATACACGCCAGGGCGTGGTTTATATAAGCCGGGGCACGTTGAGATTCGAAATAACACCGACTCTGTATAATTTTGGGATGTAAATACGCCACGGCATGAAATAAATGAGCCGGGGCTCGTAACGATACGCCGCGGCAGTTACATACTATACCACGGCATACACCTCGTCCTTGCGGTCATGCCACGGCCTATTTTGGTATGCCGCGGCTAGATTTGGCCTCCAGAAAGCATGCTCTCTGTATAATTTGTGCGCACTTTATGCCGCGGCACAATATACGCGCGCCGAGGCTTAATGTACTCATGCCAAGGCGTAGATATAATAAAGCCGCGGCATCAAGTTGAATTTACCTATTTACCCATGTTAAATATGAAACTCGCCACGGCTTGTCTTGAAACGCCGCAGCATCGTGAATTCCGTATGAAACGCGCCGTGGCACGATTTTCACAAGGCCGCGGCACGTTAAGATTTAACTTAACACAGACTCTTTGATATTTTGGTATGTAAATACGCCGCGGCACAAAAATATTGGAGCCGAGGCTCGTATACAAACGCCGCGGCATGTTAGACATTATCGCGGCATAACCTGATTCAACGCACGCGTAAAAATTTGGTTTTTAGTTTTTGTCTAAGAATGCCGCGGCATGACTGTACTACGCCTCGGCCTTTCTTGCATGCCAAGGCATATTCTTTGTACGCCGTGGCATTTCTTCGCCTGCAGAAAACACATGCTCTCTGTATAATTTTGATGCGATATATGCCGCGGCAGGAACTAAATACGCCGAGGCTTTATTTACATATGCCAAGGCGTCGGTATGTATAAGCCGTGGTGTTCTTCTGAATTTATGTAAATACCCTCTGCCTTATGAAACTCGCCGCGGCCTATTTGGGAAATGCCGCGGCAATATTTTCTCATATGAAACGCGCCGCGGCTTAAATCGAAAAGGCCGCGGTATTAAGTACAAAATGAACCAAATTTACATTTATTTAACCAACTTATTTATAAAAAAAATTGTTCAATCATATTTCAAATAGTAAAATTTTAAAAGATAACTAATTGAAAATAATTTTTCAATCAATTTCCAATTAAATAAACATGATAACTAATTGTTCATACATGAAAAACAAGATCAAAATATAACATTATTACAATAAAATTATTATTCAATCAATTTCCAATGCCGGGATATCTCGACGTAGCAAAAACGAAACATCATCATCATCATCAACGTCTTCAAACGATTGTAGCCCGATGGAGAATGGTGCGATGGTAGTGATGTCTTCAACTTCTTCATTCGATTCTTCTACATTTCTCGCATTAACATGCACGACGAGAGATAATTCTTGATCGACCGGGTCCGAGACATAAAACACTTGAGATGCTTGGGATGCCAACATGAATGAATCATTGGCATAACTCATCCGTCTGAAGTCAACAACCGTAACTCCATCATTTTCAACTTTGACGTGGTTGTTGTCCGCCCATTTGCACTTAAACAATCCAACTCGCAAACCACAATAATCTAGCTCCCAAATATCTTCTACATAGCCAAAATAGCTCATAAAAGCTTTTTTTGGATTTTTATCCTTGGCCGACGCAACATGGACTCCTTCCGCAAAGAATGTAACACCACTATTTTGTACGGGGTGTTTTTCGTCCCTTTCCCTTGTGTAAAACGTGTACCCGTTAACGTACCATGACGTGTACCTGGTAACTACTTTTGAAGGCCCACTAGAGATCTTCAATAATGTCTCATCTAAATTCTTTCTTCTTGCATAACAATATTCATCGATCCACTTTGCAAACGTACGGTTATGCTCTTCTTTTAGCCATTTTTCGTTTTTTGACTTTTTCGGATAAGTAGACCTTAACTCATTCATATGCACATCGATAAAGGGTTCCACGACGTCTAAATTGTGCAACACATGGAGAACGGCTTGCTCCCATTCTTTTCGGTTGACAGTTGAAGGATTTGCTGTGCATAAAAACATCAAAATAAATATTATATTCAACACGTAATGTAAATATTAACATCGTATTTATTTATAAAAAAATTATAATAATTACCTGCAGATAAGCCTTTGGATTCCGCTTTGGCTAATTTGGGAACACCAATTGGCCGAGTTCTCGGGAAATACTCTACACAAAATTCAACCGACTCTTCTGTCATATATCCTTCGACAATGCTCCCTTCTGGTCGATTGTAGTTCTTCACGTATCCTTTCAAGACTTTCATATACCGTTCAATTGGATACATCCACCGTAGAAATATAGGTCCACATAATTTCACTTCCCGTACTAGGTGAACGGTTAAGTGAATCATGATGTCAAAAAATGAGGGTGGAAAGAACATCTCGAGCATACATAGGGTTTTTACCAAGTCCGCTTGCAACTCGTCAAGACCTTCAACCTTAATAGTTTTGGAGCAAATTTTGTTGAAAAATTCACATAACTTTGAAATTGCGAATCGAACTTCCTTTGGCAAAAACCCTCGCAATGCAAGAGCCAGTATTTGTTGAAGCAACATATGACAATCGTGAGTCTTCATTCCGATAAGTCTCAAATCTTTCATAGATACAAACCTCTTGTAGTTTGAAGAATGACCTTCGGGAACTTTTATCGCCGCAAGCCATCCACAAAGCTTCCTTCGCTCCGCTCTCGATAAAGTGTGGACAGCCGGTGGTAGTAATGTCTTCTTTCCAGCCATTTTAGGATGCAAATCCGGTCTTATACCCAATTCAACGAGATCTTGTCGAGCATTTTTCCCGTCTTTTGTTTTATTTGGATCGTCAAGCAATGTACCAACAATCGCTTCACATACATTTTTTTCGATGTGCATAACGTCCAAACAATGTCGAACGTAATGCGTCTTCCAATACGGGAGCTCGTAGAAGATTGATACTTTTTTGAACGGTCTATCTTCAAATTTTTTTTGCTTCCTCTTACCACTCGACGTTCTTTTTCCAAGCACTTCATAAGTCTCTTCACAAATCAGTTTATAGACATCTTCACCGTTCAAAATTTTTGGAGGAGGTCGATGTTCTTGTTGTCCATTAAACTTTTTTTCTTTCTTTCTGTACGGGTGATCTCTCGGTAAAAATCTCCTATGGTCGAGAAAAACTGTTTTCTTCCCATGTTTCAACCGGACTGAAGATGTATTTTTGATGCAGACTGGACAACCAATAGAACATTTCACCGAGTAACCAGACAAGTTTCCGTACGCCGGGAAGTCATTGATTGTCCACATTAACATTGCTTTCAACTTGAACACTTCGCGTCGGTAAGCATCGTTGATCTCAATTCCTTCGTTCCACATCATCTTTAGATCATCGACCAAAGGTGCTAAGTAGACGTCGATGTCATTTCCTGGTTGGCTCGGTCCCGAAATTAAAAGAGTCAACATCAAGAACTTCCGCTTCATACACAACTTCGGAGGGAGATTGTAGTTGCAAAGTATTACCGGCCAAACACTATAGCGACTACTCATGTTACCAAAAGGATTCATCCCGTCTGTTGCCAAACCGAGACGCAAATTCCTGGGTTCTGAGCTGAATTCCGGATACCGAGTATCAAAACTTTTCCACTGTGAAGCATCACAAGGGTGTCTTAAAATGCCATCATTACTCTGATTTTTTGAGTGCCAAACCATGTTCTCCGCGTGATTAATATTGTTAAACATGCGTTTGAGGCGGGTGAATGGGGGAATGTACCATAATACTTTTTTCGGAACCCCTTTGATACCGTCATGTGGCTCCTTTCCTGTCTTCCACCTTGACCCATTGTACAGTGGACATTCACTTAATTCTGTATGCTCGTTCCTATACAGTACGCAATCTTTTGGACATGCATGAAACTTTTCAAACTTTAAACCTAACAAGCCCAGTGTCTTTTTTGCCGCATATATTCCTGTCGGAACTTTATTACCGGCCGGCAACGTTTCACGAAGGAGTTCCAACAATTGCGTGAAGCTAGAATTTGTCCAACTTCCTGCCGCCTTTAAATGGAATAGTGATACCAAAAACCCTATTTTCGTTGTGTTACTCCCATCATACAAAGGCGCTTCGAAATCCCCCACCATCGACTCTAATAATTGCGGTCTTCCCACAAAATTATAGTCAATATCATCCATCAAACCACCAATGTCATCGGATTCGTCTTTGCATTCTTCTTCTTCAACTAAATCATTGACTCTCTTACCACGTATCTTTTCTCCATGAAAGTACCAATGATCATAGGAACTCATAATACCAATAGCTAACAAATGCGATTTGACTACTTTCATAGATTTTGAAACTAAATTTCCACACAAAAGACAAGGACACCTAATCAAATCTCCTTCTTCAAAGTTTAAACGCACAAAATCCATAAATTCTTGAACACCATGTCGGTAATCATCGCTCATTCTATTTTTTGTCATCCATTCCCTAAATGCCATATTGCAAATAAAGAATTTGAAGATTAAATACCGTTTTCTTCCGTGACGAAGCTCCGAGCCCGAATTTGAAATCGAAGGAAAGTCGCCTAAGGGAGAAAAAAATAGGGTTTTTGGAGTTATGGTGTAAATGGTTATGAAAATCTGCGAATTTGAAGATCTGCGTAGTATGCCGCGGCATTAAGTTATTACGCCACGGCATGTTGATCTATTATCAACCCTTTTTTTAGACATTCTCGATCAAACTTGAATTTGGATGAATATTTTTCCCGATATACGCCGCGGCATGGTCACAGCAAGCTGAGGCTTTTGTGTTTCATGCTTGGCATTTGTTACTTGACGCCGCGGCATACTTTGTCATTTACAGTTAGACCCCATATTAGCCGCGGCTTTCGTCATTTATCGGAGGGCATAACGGTGACAAGCTTCAATGTGCCGCGGCTTTCTGTAACATATGCCGCGGCTTGATCGCGCTGACGTAAAAACGGCTATATTTTTACTAGCTACTAGGGTTAAATTTATTACCTTTCAACGGTTATAAACGGCTATATTCGCGAAAATAGTTTAAAAAACTTATAATTCATAACTTCTTTCTATATATACAACCATTTAACTTATATTTTGACCCACACAAAATATCTTGTCTACAAAAATTGAAAATTATTATGGATGATCATCCGTCTTCTATCGGTAATGGCCCAGTCGTTATTGTTTCGTCCTCTTCTTCGTCTTCTTCCGATGATGACAACGATCACCAGGTAAATCTATCAGATGATACAGTGGTCCCAGAAACAAATTCCGATGATACGGTGGTCCCAGAAACAAATTTCGATGATACGGTGGTCCCAGAAACAAATTCCGATGATACTATAGTCCCAGAAACAAATTCTCAAGAAAGCATTCAAAATTCCGAAGAAACCGTAGAGTCTGAATTACCTCTAGGTCAGATTCGCTCCGCTCTTTCCGTTGGTTCAAGCCGCACAGGAAGTAGTGGTGGATCAAAATTTTCTTCATCGTGGGAGACAGATTTCCATATAAAGTATGAGTGGAATAGCTCGACTAAAAATTTTGATAAGCACACTAAATGCAAATGGTGCGGACTATTGTTTATTCTTCCCTACCCAGTACGAGAAATCGATTCGCTTCATGCTCATGGCGTGCGTTGTCGTCGAAAACATTGTATTTAAATATTTATTATTTTACGTTTTTTAATTGTAGTTTTATTATTATGTGACAAATGTAGCTTTAAATATTGATGGAGTTGTAATGTGGCACGACTTATCATAATGTACTTGTAATGTGTTGTAATGTGGTACATGAAATGTTTTGCAATGTGGTACTTATCATAATGTACTTGTAATGTGTTGTAATGTGGTACTAGTAATGTTTTGTAATGTGGTACTTTCCATATGGTACTTGTAATGTGGAATTATTGATGATAATAATGTATTTATAATATAAACATATGTATTCATAATTCTATATATTTTATAATTAATCACATATATATTCTTACATATTTTTATGAAACGAATAATAATTACAGTTTAATTTTATGCGTTTAAAATTAAGGAAATATTATAAGAATTAATTCATAATGCCGCGGCGTAACGTTAACAATGCTGTGGCAAGACCTATTGAACCATGCTTAATAACCGTAGTCGAACTCACGCCACGGCATATCAAAATCTATGCCTCGGCATTTTTACAATAGCCGCGGCGGAATGGTAGTAACGCCGCGGCGCTTAGTGACTTACAGAGTCCATACTCTCTGTATAATTTGAAACACAATATAGGCCTCGGCATGATATCAGCAAGCCGTGGCTTCGATGGCCATGCCAAGGCATGGGTAACAGAATGCCGCAGCTTACATCGTCTGTTTACCAAAGTACCCTCACAATATGCAACTCGCCGAGGTCTTTCTTGGAAGTGCCGCGGCGAGTTGCATAATCAAGAGGGCAAATTTGTAAATTAAAATGAAGCCACAGCGTGTTCATTCAAATGCCGCGGCATGATAAGTAAATTTACAATGTAATTATTAGTTGTCATATTAATTGTAACACAATTTTAGTAAATTAAATTATCTCATTAATAAACTATGAAAATGTTGATAATTTTATTATAAAAAAAAAAAAACAAAATAATGCACTTAATAATCATAACTAAATAATCGTTCAAACAAAAAACACAACATTGTACTATTAATTATATAATTTTTCAAACCAAAAATATAAAAATAAATATAATTACAGTTTAATTTTATGGGTTTAAAGTCTAGGGTAAAATTGTAAAAATTAATTAACCACGCCGCGGCTTATTTTGTAGAAGCCACGGCTTTATCTCAAACGTCGGATATATCCGTTGCAGAAACTGAACACGCCGCGGCATATGTAAACCCTGCCGCGGCGTTTCTTCGCTGACACAAAAACGGCTAGTTTTTTTTTCCCCGAATTATTACCCCACAACGGTAATAAACGGCTATATTTGTTAAAAACGTTTAAATTCACACAAATCTTCTATTTAAACATATACTTGTTCACATTTTATTCTATGTTTCATCAAATTAATCCTTAGATTCAAAAATATCATCATTTTTCTTTGTTATGGATGATCCGTCTCGTTTCGGTTCGTCATCAAGATATCATCAGGGCTTATTTTTCGGGTTCGCCTCTTGCTCTTCTTCCGATGATGATAGTTTTTCTATGGATACAAGTTCCAATAATACTATTGTCATATCCTCCGACGACACCGAGGAATTTGAAATGCCTCCGAATCCAACTCTAAATCGGACCTCTCGTGCCGGTGGGCCACGACCGACGAGGGGGCGTGGGCGTGGGCGTGGGCGTGGACGTGGACGTGGTAGGCCACCGTCTTTACTATGGGAAACAGATTTTCAAATGAGGCTCAAATGGAACAATGAGACTCAAACTCAAGATAGGTACGCGAAATGCAAATGGTGCCGACAAGAGATTCTCGCTATCATTGAACGAGGCACAACTCATTTACGTCGACATGCCAATCGTTGTCGTAGAGATTTAGGTATTGATGACGAATGATGATTTTAATTGTCGTAGTTTTATTAATATATTTTTGAATTGTTGTGAGTTATTTTGTTATTTGAAAAAGAATTAAATGTAATGCTGGATTGTTGTGAGTGATTTTGTTGTTTTAAAACTATTAAATGTAATGTTGAATTGTTGTGAGTGGTTTTGTAGTTTTAAAACTATTAAATGTAATATTTAATTGTTGTAAGTGATTTTGTTGTTTTAAAATTATTAAATTTATTGTTTAATTGTTGTAAGCGATTATGTTGTTTTAATATTAAATTTAATGTTGAAAACTTCGAAGTGATTTTGTTGTTTTAAAATTAATAAACGCAATGAAGTATGATCCTCGCCGCGGCACAATGTTACCAATGCCGTGGCAAGAGATATTAAACCATGATAAATAACCGTAGTCGAACTCACGCCCCGGCATATCAAAATCTATGCCTCGGCATTTTTACAATAGCCGCGGCGGAATAGTAGTAACGCCGCGGCGCTTAGTGACTTACAGAGTCCATACTCTCTGTATAATTTGAAACAACATATAGGCCTCGGCATGGTATCAGCAAGCCGTGGCTTCGTTGGCCATGCCAAGGCATGGGTAACAGAATGCCGCAGCTTACATCGTCTGTTTACCAAAGTACCCTCACAATATGTAACTCGCCGAGGCCTTTCATGGAAGTGCCGCGGCGAGTTGCATAATCAAGAGGGCAAATTTGTAAATTAAAATGAAGCCACAGCGTGTTCATTCAAATGCCGCGGCATGATAAGTAAATTTACAATGTAATTATTAGTTATCATATTAATTGTAACACAATTTTAGTAAATTAAATTATCTCATTAATAAACTATGAAAATGTTGATAATTTTATTATAAAAAAAAAAACAAAATAATGCACTTAATAATCATAACTAAATAATCATTCAAACAAAAAACACAACATTGTACTATTAATTATATAATTTTTCAAACCAAAAATATAAAAATAAATATAATTACAGTTTAATTTTATGGGTTTAAAGTCTAGGGTAAAATTGTAAAAATTAATTAACCACGCCGCGGCTTATTTTGTAGAAGCCACGGCTTTATCTCAAACGTCGGATATATCCGTTGCAGAAACTGAACACGCCGCGGCATATGTAACTCCTGCCGCGGCTTTCCTTCGCTGACACAAAAACGGCTAGTTTTTTTTTTCACCCGAATTATTACACCACATTGGTAATAAACGGCTATATTTGTCAAAATAATGTTAAAAACGTTTAAATTCACACAAATCTTCTATTTAAACCTATACTTGCTCACATTTTATTCTATTGTTCACCAAATTTATCCTTACATTCAAAAATATCATCACTTTTCTTAGTTATGGATGATCGTTCTCGTTTCGGTTTGTCATCGGAATATCACCAAGTCTTTTACGTGTTTTCGTCTTCCTCTTCCTCCGATGATGATAGTTTTTCCATGGAAACAAGTTCCAATAATACTAATGTCATCTCCTCCGACGACACCGAGGAGTTTGAAATGCCTCCGAATCCAACTCTAAATCGGACCTCTCATGCCGGTGAGCCACGACCGACGAGGGGGCGTGGGCGTGGGCGTGGGCGTGGACGTGGTAGGCCACCGTCTTTACTATGGGAAACATATTTTCAAATGAGGCTCAAATGGAACAATGAGACTCAAACTCAAGATAGGTACGCGAAATGCAAATGGTGCCGACAAGAGATTCTCGCTATCATTGAACGAGGCACAACTCATTTACGTCGACATGCCAATCGTTGTCGTAGAGATTTAGGTATTGATGACGAATGATGATTTTAATTGTCGTAGTTTTATTAATATATTTTTGAATTGTTGTGAGTTATTTTGTTATTTGAAAAAGAATTAAATGTAATGTTGGATTGTTGTGAGTGATTTTGTTGTTTTAAAACTATTAAATGTAATGTTGAATTGTTGTGAGTGGTTTTGTAGTTTTAAAACTATTAAATGTAATATTTAATTGTTGTAAGTGATTTTGTTGTTTTAAAATTATTAAATTTATTGTTTAATTGTTGTAAGCGATTATGTTGTTTTAATATTAAATTTAATGTTGAAAACTTCGAAGTGATTTTGTTGTTTTAAAATTAATAAACGCAATGAAGTATGATCCTCGCCGCGGCACAATGTTACCAATGCCGTGGCAAGAGATATTGAACCATGATAAATAACCGTAGTCGAACTCACGCCCCGGCATATCAAAATCTATGCCTCGGCATTTTTACAATAGCCGCGGCGGAATAGTAGTAACGCCGCGGCGTTTAGTGACTTACAGAATCCACGCTCTCTGTATAATTTGAAACAACATATAGGCCTTGGCATGGTATCAGCAAGCCGTGGCTTCGTTGGCCATGCCAAGGCATGGGTAACAGAATGCCGCAGCTTACATCGTCTGTTTACCAAAGTACCCTCACAATATGCAACTCGCCGAGGCCTTTCATGGAAGTGCCGCGGCGAGTTGCATAATCAAGAGGGCAAATTTGTAAATTAAAATGAAGCCACAGCGTGTTCATTCAAATGCCGCGGCATGATAAGTAAATTTACAATGTAATTATTAGTTATCATATTAATTGTAACACAATTTTAGTAAATTAAATTATCTCATTAATAAACTATGAAAATGTAGATAATTTTATTATAAAAAAAAAACAAAATAATGCACTTAATAATCATAACTAAATAATCGTTCAAACAAAAAACACAACATTGTACTATTAATTATATAATTTTTCAAACCAAAAATATAAAAATAAATATAATTACAGTTTAATTTTATGGGTTTAAAGTCTAGGGTAAAATTGTAAAAATTAATTAACCACGCCGCGGCTTATTTTGTAGAAGCCACGGCTTTATCTCAAACGTCGGATATATCCGTTGCAGAAACTGAACACGCCGCGGCATATGTAACTCCTGCCGCGGCTTTCCTTCGCTGACACAAAAACGGCTAGTTTTTTTTTTCACCCGAATTATTACCCCACCACGGTAATAAACGGCTATATTTGTCAAAACAATGTTAAAAACGTTTAAATTCACACAAATCTTCTATTTAAACCTATACTTGCTCACATTTTATTCTATTGTTCACCAAATTTATCCTTAGATTCAAAAATATCATCACTTTTCTTAGTTATGGATGATCCGTCTCGTTTCGGTTTGTCATCGGAATATCACCAATTCTTTGTCGTGTTTTCCTCTTCCTCTTCCTCCGATGATGATAGTTTTTCCATGGAAACAAGTTCCAATAATACTAATGTCATCTCCTCCGACGACACCGAGGAGTTTGAAATGCCTCCGAATCCAACTCTAAATCGGACCTCTCATGCCGGTGAGCCACGACCGACGAGGGGGCGTGGGCGTGGGCGTGGGCGTGGACGTGGTAGGCCACCGTCTTTACTATGGGAAACAGATTTTCAAATGAGGCTCAAATGGAACAATGAGACTCAAACTCAAGATAGGTACGCGAAATGCAAATGGTGCCGACAAGAGATTCTCGCTATCATTGAACGAGGCACAACTCATTTACGTCGACATGCCAATCGTTGTCGTAGAGATTTAGGTATTGATGACGAATGATGATTTTAATTGTCGTAGTTTTATTAATATATTTTTGAATTGTTGTGAGTTATTTTGTTATTTGAAAAAGAATTAAATGTAATGTTGTATTGTTGTGAGTGATTTTGTTGTTTTAAAACTATTAAATGTAATGTTGAATTGTTGTGAGTGGTTTTGTAGTTTTAAAACTATTAAATGTAATATTTAATTGTTGTAAGTGATTTTGTTGTTTTAAAATTATTAAATTTATTGTTTAATTGTTGTAAGCGATTATGTTGTTTTAATATTAAATTTAATGTTGAAAACTTCGAAGTGATTTTGTTGTTTTAAAATTAATAAACGCAATGAAGTATGATCCTCGCCGCGGCACAATGTTACCAATGCCGTGGCAAGAGATATTGAACCATGATAAATAACCGTAGTCGAACTCACGCCCCGGCATATCAAAATCTATGCCTCGGCATTTTTACAATAGCCGCGGCGGAATAGTAGTAACGCCGCGGCGTTTAGTGACTTACAGAATCCACGCTCTCTGTATAATTTGAAACAACATATAGGCCTCGGCATGGTATCAGCAAGCCGTGGCTTCGTTGGCCATGCCGTGGCGTTACAATCTTAATGCCGTGGTGTATTGTTGCTATTTACTATTTTAACCTCTGGCTTATGAACACAGCCGCGGCTTTAAAAGGTCACGCCAAGGCGTGTGGAAATAATGCCGTGGCTAGCGTTGGTCACACCTCGGCCTAATTCGACTAAAGTTAAGCATGCTCTCTGTATAATTTTTGGTTATTTTACGCCGCGGTAGGTTATACATAAGCCGAGGCTTTGTGTGACATTGCCGAGGCGTTTTAATCATGATGCCGTGGTATGTTGTTGCTATTTACTATTTTAACCTCTGGCTTATGAATACAGCCACGGCTTCAATAGGTCACGCCAAGGCGTGTGGAAATAATGCCGTGGCTAGCGTTGGTCACACCTCGGCCTAATTCGACTAAAGTTAAGCATGCTCTCTGTATAATTTTTGGTTAATTTACGCCGCGGTAGGTTATGAATAAGCCGAGGCTTCATGTGACATTGCCGAGGCGTTTTAATCATGATGCCGTGGTATGTTGTTGCTATTTACTATTTTAACCTCTGGCTTATGAATACAGCCACGGCTTCAATAGGTCACGCCAAGGCGTGTGGAAATCATGCCGAGGCTAGAGTTGGTCACACCTCGGCATGACGAATTATACAAATAATTAATTAATAGTTATACAATTAAATTATGAATTATTTAATTTTTCGATTGTTTAACAATCTAAATTAGATCTTATAAAATCATTTTAAATTTTTTATAAACAATTATTTTATATTTCAACAAAACGAAGTATAATAACATTTGAAAATTTATACTTTTTTTAAACAAAACTAAATATTAACTAATTGTTCAAAGGAAACATAAAATATTAACTAATTGTTTAAACAAAACAAACATAATAGCTAATTGTTCAAACATAAGAAATAACTAATTATTGTCCACGAGGTTGTTGTCATCATTGTTCTCGACTTCTTGGTTATTGTTTTCTTCGAGGCCGTCGTTGTTGATTTCTTCCGGGTTATTTGGGTTCTCTGGGTTCTCGGGGTTCGCCTCATTGTCGTTCCCGCCTGCTGCATTCTCGCCTCCTTCATTCTCGTTAGCGTTCCCGCCTGCTGCATTCTCGACTCCTTCATTCTCGTTACCGTTCCCGCCTCCTTCTTCGTTCTCAACCTCGCCGTTCCCGCCTCCAACGTTCCCGCCTGCTTCAACGAATGCCGGCTGATACTGATTTGGATATCCTGCTGGCCATGGCATTGGTGGAATTTGATTTGGCGCCTCAAATCCTGGGTAGATACCGGGCCAAAACGAGCTACAATAAGTATTGAACTCAAGAATGCTCCGAATACCGTGAGCCACGAAGGCTCTCATTGGCGTATCATCGTAGTTGAGCTCCGGCATCGGTGGGGCGGCAACAGGCTGTGCTGGTATATCGGCGGCCTAAACCATGAATTTCAAGCAAAGTTAGATTATTATTAAAACAATAATAAACAATTAAGCATTATAAGCTGTACATTTACCTCGTTTGCAGGTTGTTCAGGTATCTCGTTCGCAGGGGCCTCAATAAAGGGTTCCTTTAAACTCCGGATCCAAGCCTGGTCCATCTTCTTTCCATACGGCACCGTCAGGTCGAGCTCAGAATCCTCGATCTAAAAAATGAAATAAAGCAAGATTAGATCAATATTGAAAAAATTGAATTTCACAATTGAAGACAAATAAAGATATATATACTTACCCCAGCTTTCTTGCATAGATCTGTGATAAGGAACGGGAAGCCCAGTGCATTCTTCGAGGCGTCGTACGCCATGTGGGTCATGTAGAAGAAGATGAATCGACCAATGTCGATATTCAACCCCCTAACCGCCGCGTAGATCAACTTGAGAAAGTTGAACTGCAGCTCCGTGAAGTGCAGATGCGGGAATAGGTTGGCCCCGAAGAAGTACATCCAAACCTTGGCTCGCCGATTCAACTGATTTTTATTTAGTCGCATCTCTCCTGCCCTATTGTGCCATTGTGCTCCGGGAGTAGCAATGGTCGCTGCCATGTTGTCGTAAAACTCTTGATTCAATTCTTGATCGCCCAATTGGTTGTGCTCGTTTTCCTCGTCGGTTAAATTTGGGGTTCCGTAGTATTCATTGATTACTTGAGCATTGATTTCAAATCGGATATGCCGAACAGTCACAAATCCATCGACTGACTCGTCGGGAAGAGCGGCATAGAACTCGTGGACCAATGTCCTCCTCGCCTTAGACCTAGGTTGGAGCATGAAATTTTTCCAACCGCGTTGTTCGATACTCTCATTGAGAGCGTCGCCAAGGTCACCCATGTCCGTAATGGGTATTTTCGCAAATCCACGCTCCGGGCATAATTGTCGCTTGCAAAGAACTTGAAATCGTTTCTTTGCCGCTTCCGTTTTGAAACTGGGCGGTACTTGAATTGAAGGTGCTAGTGGTACTTGTTCCTCCTCGTTGACTGGCGGGACTCGGCTCGATGATCCGTTTCTAACCAAAAGATATCCCCTTGCGCGTTTTGACTTTGGTGCCATTGAAATCTATAAAAAAGAAATGTTAATGCCATAACATATTAATTCAAGCCAAAAAACTAATTAACCAAAGATATTAGATAATCCTATAAACTAACTAACTTAACTAATTAAACTCATTAATCCAAACCAAATTAAATAAACTAATTGACCTAAGGATACATCACAAATATAACTAATCATATAACCAATCAAACAAAACCAAACATAATCAAAGTACAAAATTTAATCATATAACGTAATTCGATTACGCAATTTCAATACCTAATTAAGTTAACACCCAATTTCAAAACTCAAATTGAAAATTAAATTTCAATACCCAAACCTAATTTAAAAACCTAAATTCAAAACCCAATTAATTTCAAAACCTAATTTCAATACCCAATTAACTTCAAAACCTAATTTCAAAACCTAATTACAAAACCTAATTACAAAACCTAATTTCAATACACAAACCTAATTCAAAAACCTAAATTCAAAACCCAATTAATTTCAAAACCTAATTTCAATACCCAATTAACTTCAAAACCTAATTTCCAAACCTAATTACAAAACCTAATTTCAATACCCAAAAAAAAATTTCAATACCTAAACCAATTTAATCAATTCATAAAATCAAATTTCACTTAAAAATTGATACAAGAACTTGATATCAATGACTTAATCAATACTCAAATCCTATTTCGAATTGTTGAATTGTTGAATTGTTGTGATTTCAAAACCTAATTACAAAACCTAATTACAAAACCTAATTTCAATACACAAACCTAATTCAAAAACCTAAATTCAAAACCCAATTAATTTCAAAACCTAATTTCAACACCCAATTAATTTCAAAACCTAATTTCAAAACCTCATTACAAAACCTAATTACAAAACCTAATTTCAATACCCAAAAAAAAATTTCAATACCTAAACCAATTTAATCAATTCATAAAATCAAATTTCACTTAAAAATTGATACAAGAACTTGATATCAATGATTTAATACAACAATACTCAAATCCTATTTCGAATTAACAACAACTAAAAAATGAAAAAAAAATTGAAAAACAAAGCTTGAAATCGAACACTTACTCGTGGAGGTCGACGGCGGTTGGCTTGGACGGCAACGGCGGATGACGGCGGATGACGGCGTCAATCGTGTCGCGGTGAGAAGACGGCGGCGCAAGGCGAGTGCGAGAGAGAGAGCGAGAGGGGTTAGGGTTTGTGACGGCACGAAGTGAAAATGAACTCCTCGCGGGTAAGACTGTAAAAACAAGTCACGCCGCGGTGTGTTAAAAAACGTGCCGCGGCGATATAATTAAAAATCGTATTATGTAGTGTGCCACGGCGTATTTGAAAAGACGCCGCGGCGGGAATTGGTGAAACAGGGCGAGGGCGAGAGGCACGGCGAAAGGGAAGGAGTCGCGAAGAGTCAGGCACGGCGCAAATGAGAAAATGGCTAAATACGATAAACGCCTCGGCTTATTGTTTGTAACGCCACGGCGTATTTTTACAAACGAAGAGCCGTGGCGTTATTCAAGACACGCCGCGGCATACAAGGGATTTATTGCGGCATTATGAACAACGGTTTCATTCTGTCGTTGTGTACCATCCATGCCAGGGCGTGTATGAGATCATGCCACGGCTTATTTCTTGAAAGTCATGTGCCGTGGCGTTTTCAAATGCACGCCGTGGCGTAATGTCCATGGTATGAACAACGGTTTTTAAGGTTTCATCGTGTACCAATAATGCCGCGGCGTGTAATACATAATGCCGCGGCTTATACCGCGTGGTATGAACAACGGTTAATAGAGTGTCGTTGTGTACCAACAATGCCGCGGCATTATATATACGCCGCGGCTTATAAACATCTCAATGACACATTTTCAACAATGAAAAATATATCCGTGGTAAATTTGAAAATGTGCCGCGGCCTGTTTATGCGTGTCGCGGCGTGACCTGAATTTCAACCATGAAAAAAAATGGAAAATATATCCGTGGTGAATTTGAATGTGTGCCGCGGCGTGTTTATGCGTGTCGCGGCGTGACCCGATTTTCAACCATGGAAAAAAATTTCCGTGGTAGAAACTTGGATTTCGACCATGGATAAAAAAATCCATAGTTGAAACTCCGTAGTAGGATCAACAATTTGTACTAGTGTGACTTCCAAACCAAAAATCTTTACTTTTGAACAACATGCAAGCCATTTTAATTTTTACCTACCCTCCTATGCTCCTACTACCCCACCACCATTTGAGCCAAAACATTAAGAAAAAAATAAAAAACAAAATGATCACCCACTTTAATTATCTCTTATAGTGGCCCTAATCATAATGAGGTTTGTTGAATTAAAGTTGAGCCACTTTATTTAGGAAATGGGTCATCATGAATGTTTCCACCACTTTTATCATGGAATAGAATAGATACATACTCTATCTATATTTTTAAAAATATAATATAATATTATTTTTAAATTTTGGATAATATCTTATACTCATCGATTTTACGATGTCATATAAAATCAAATCGCATAGTCGATATTAATTTTTAAAAATATTGTAAAAATTATATTAATATACATGTACAGCTCTTAATATAAATAAGACTTGCAAAACATTTTCTGGTTTGCAAACTTTGAAACTGCAATTAAAAAAATTATATAATGTTTGCAAACTTTGAAACTGCAATTAAAAAATTATATAAATATTGTTATGTGTATTTTTCGGGATATGTAAAATTTGAGCCCGAATGGCGAAAGTCAAAGCCCACTAACAAAGTCAAGGCCCATTAAGCCCAATCTCAAGCCCATTTGGTGAAGCCCGAAAGATCGGGCCCGAAGGCGAAGCCCGAATGTCAAAGGGAAATCCCTGAGAGCTGGTCGGGGCGACCAGTTAAGCGATGACAACCCTCAAGGCCACCGGCGACAAGGCGTTATGATCTTGACATCCCTCAAGGTCACCAGCGACAGGCGTTATGATGCTCGACATCCTTCAAGGCCACCGGCGACAAGGCGTTATGATCTCGACATCCCTCAAGGCCATTGGCGACAAGGCATTATGATCTCGACATCCCTCAAGGTCATCGGCGACAAGGCGTTATGATCTCGACATCCCTCAAGTCCATCGGCGACGAGGCGTTATGATCTCGACATCCCTCAAGGCCATTTGCAACAAGGCGTTATGATCTCGACATCCCTCAAAGCCATTTGCGACAAGGCGGATCTCGACGACCCAAGGAAGCTACGACAACCCTAGGTGCGTTTGACAACCTTTCCCTCGTCTTATGGCCGAGAAAAGGTATGTGCAGGCAATGCACCTGAACGACGGACAATGCTAAAGGAATGATGACCACTACGCCGGACAAAGGAGCATGACAACTCCTCTCCGGACAAGGCACATGGCGCACTCTTCTTTCCAAGAATGACATACACCATTCATCTCCCTGATTCAGGGAGAAATGATCACCATCTTTTTTCTATAAATAGGAGGCTTCTCCTCCTCATTTTACACACTCTTCCACACTTGGAATTCTCTCTCTAAAATGAGAGCTTCTCTCTCTAGAATTCTCTTTATTCCTACGAGTCGGGTTTCGACACTCCGTTCATTGGGGTCTCGCCTATCTTGGCTCGTCAGGAACAAGGATGGCATTCGACCCTTGTCGATCGTCGTGCTTTGCCGACCTTCGATCCCTGTCAACACCTGATTTTTGTCAAAGCTATGGTCCTTGGTTGCCAAGGGTCTTTGACATCGATGCCTGACCTCATAAGTCGTCATTGTGGCGACTTGGTCCACCACCTAGACATGTCGCCCCAGGCATGTCGCCTCGACGCCTCCTAGCCATGGCACCTACAACCCTGCACATAAAACCCGCAAATGCGGGGTTTTAACCGAAACCGGACCGAATCCGGTTTAAAAAAACCGAAACCGAATTAAAATCGGGTTAAACCGAAACTGAATTTTGAAAAACCCGTAACCGAATTAAACCGGTTCCGGGTTTCGGGTTTTGAGTTATAAAACCCGAAACCCGGTTAGTAGGTTAATAAAACCCGGATTTTTAAATAAATATTTATAAATATTTAATTTATTTTTATAATGTTTATAAACTTGTTTTTTTACTAAGTATTATATTTATAAACTAACATTAATACTACATGTATGTGTACAAAGTTTGGATTGGTGTATTTAAGATTAGGTAATATTATGTATTAATGGCTTTATAATTGTTTTTACTTCAAATAAAAAAGAAATAAAAATAAAAAAGTGGGTTAAAACCGGGTTCGGGTTTTAAATCCGGGTTTTCAAATAAAAACCGGGTAATTACCCGAACCCAGATTTCAGGGTTTTTCCTTTAAAAATCCAGTTTTGGGTTTTAAAAGTGAAAACCCGGAAATCCGGGTTCGGGTTCCGGGTTAAAAAAAAAATGGGTTTTGGACCCGGTTTCAGCCCTACCTAGTTTGTTCAACTAGCTTCGTCATCTAGCTACGTCGACAGAGACCCCCGTCTCCGCAATCAGCTCCCGGCTTGCCAATGCAAACTCAGGTAAGTACGCTCTAACCTTCCACTTTGAACTACGTGATGACCTGATCTCTTTAAAGGCTACGTAGGCAGCCTTTCACGAGGTCCGACATCGAATATTATTATTCTTTATCCTTTTCCTGTTTTCAAGCATATTCAACGACAAGTGTCAGAGAGTTGCGAGAGGGTATTACCTCTCGCCTTCCCTAGACGTATTCTATAAGTGCAGGTTATAGGAACATCTCCTCACCCAGACGCCAATCTTCCCTCACCATCGGAGCTTCGCCAAGACAGGAGTTCGCCTAGACGAGGAGCTTCACCATACGAGGAGTTTCGCCAAGACAAGGAGTTCGCCTAGACGAGGAGCTCGCCAAGGAAGGAAGTTCATCGAGGATCGCCAAGAATAGCCCAGAGGCTCGCCGAAGACGAATGACTCGCCTCTAGCTTTGACGATCATCAGTCAACCCGCGTTGACTCTGGATTCAATTATCCTCGTGTTCATCGGGTCCAACT
The DNA here is from genome assembly GCA_954871525.1 of Parietaria judaica. Lineage (NCBI taxonomy): Eukaryota > Viridiplantae > Streptophyta > Magnoliopsida > Rosales > Urticaceae > Parietaria > Parietaria judaica. The sequence goes on from OX940863.1 coordinate 5,866,985, forward strand.
CGGAGCCCGAACCGTGGATCCGACTCTAAGTTAAAGCTATTTTTAGGCATTAACAGATACACTTATAAATTTCCAAGTTCATATCTCTTTTCATTAAATTCGAAACCAAGTTGCAATGGAAACCCTACACTCTTCTTCTCTTGTCATTGAATGAGAGAATTAAAGATCCCTCACCCAATCAGTCTGACACGACCCTTCTAATTTTGTCTCGGGACAAACTATTGCCTCTTCCCATACACAAACACATGCATAAATAAATAAATATATCTATATATATGGCTTTGAGGATCATATAAGAAGGGCTTTAAATGCTCAAACGACACACATGTATCACTGAATTCTGATACGTAATATGGTCGCGTAACGTGACTTTCGCCTCTGCAACCGAGTGTTTGCGCCTCCACGGCTTTAGCGCGCACCACTTGGCAGTTCTCAGTGTATAGATAGATAGACCAAAAATTTGGGAATACAAGATTTGAAAAGTAACGACAAAATTCATTCGAAAGAGATAAAGATGAATACGTTTCTATTTATTTCATTAATTCACTTAAATTTTGCTTCTTGTTGCAATTTTTTTAATTATAATATTTAGTAGCAACATATACGTTATAAAATTTTACTAATGGCATTTTACTAATTTTATTATTTTTATAAAATTTTGTGGGACTTATTTTTTTTTTATCAGTTTTTAAATAATTAAACTCGTTGATGTCTTCACCCTATTTTCATAATTTAATACATATCTCACAGGTAAGTAATTGAAAATATTTATCGACCTCCTGTTGTCGGGGTGTGTTTTTTTTTTTTTTTTTCCAGGACATTAGAGAAAAATCATTATTGGCTTTTTAAAATTTTATAAAAGTTGCTCTAATAATGATGCTGAATTGAAGGAGGTTTTGGATGATTTTAATTAATTTTACTAATTGCCGGTTATAATCTCTATACTGAATGCGATTCAAAATTGTTATTGGTAAAATTCCGTCACTCGAGTTCAATGTATGGTGTCTTTCGTATTTCTGAGAATAACTCGATAAAAATAACTTGAGGTTATGAAGATTTTCATTCAACACACTTTGAGAAAAGGAAACACAAGATGTCAAATGCAATGGCTAATGAAAGTGCGAGAAGAAGGGAAATTTTAATGATAGATTCTAGTTAATTTTTAAATTAAAAAAAAAAATTGTTTAGATTAAAAGAATGAAGAGTACTTTCGTTAAAGATTTTTATTTGTTAGGTAGTTGTGAAATTCCATGGATTATATTTTAATTAAGTTATTCCTCCGCCATAAGTGAGAACTGACTTCCGTCGTTTTTTTATTTTTTGCGTAGGGGATAATATCTTCTCTCCTTTTTTTTTTTTGGTATTTCATAGGAGGGCACTATTGCTACTAAAAAGTAAAATTTGTGGGACAAACTGCACAATATTTAAAAGTCGGGGGCATCCTTACCAATTACTCCATTTTAATTGAAGAAAGAAAGAAAAAAAAAACGCGTGTATTTAAAGAGTGCGTGGTGAAGTGTATATGCAATCATAAACAAAGGCAAAGAAGTGTTGGTTCGCTTTTTTGGTCTTGTTTGATTCTTGTTGTGCAAATCAATAGTGAGTGATAATGAGCTACTTGGGCGTGGGAGTGAGCCCGGGGAATGTTCCGGTGCATCACAGCACACACTCCAGAGTGGTGGACCGCCGAGTCAGAGTGGCTGAGCTCGTCCTCAGATGCGCCGTTTGCGCCTTGAGCCTCGTGGCTTCGGTGCTTGTGGCCACGGACACGCAAGTCAAGAGCATCTTCTCCGTCCAGAAGACGGCCAAGTTCACGGACATGAAGGCTCTTGTGTACGCTTACTAAAACCCTATTATTATTATTATTATTATTATTATTAATCTTAGGGCGAAATCGTGACTAAGTATCGGTTTTTTCTTTCTTTCCATTTATCGGTCCGCTCTTGGTTTTCTCGGGCCTATATTTCGGTTTTGGAAAAGTCTTATTTAAAAAAGCAAGAGTAAAAACCGGAACGATTATTTTATTTCTATTTTTCATCTTTTGGTATGGCCTCGTATTTTGGGCTTTCATCGCGGTTGTGGAAAAGTCCTATTTTAAAATAATAAAAAATCGGACAAAAACCGTACCGGTCCATATTTCTGAAGTCTCGATCCTGGTTCCTAATTTTGGGCAAAAAGTCTCGGTCTTTGGATTGAAAATGGGCCGGAGCCGGAGTAAAACCGGGTTTGGGGCTAAACATTTCATCCCTTGTGTATGCAGTTTTTTGGTGGTGGCGAATGGCGTAATTGCTTCTTACTCGTTGCTTCAAGCTTTGCGTTGTATTGCGAGTATGGCTAAAGGCTATGTGCTCTTCAACAAGCCTTTGGCTTGGCTCATCTTCTCCACTGACCAGGTATTTTTACTTAATTTCATATGATTTGTTTTATTCATATGAATTAATAAAACCTTTGAAAAATTTACAATGGGCAAGCTTTAGCTTTAGGAATACTGGAACAGGGATACATATATATATATATATATTATTAACACGTGTCGGTTGTCTTTATATTGTCACAAAGTTTTTAGTTGAGACTCGCGAGAAGAAACAATGGACCGTTTAAGCGGGTAGAAATTATCAATCAATAGACCATACACGTGGCGATCTCTGGTGTCTCGGACTTAATTTGAAGTTGATATTCATATATATACATTCACTAAACATGTTAGCGTTTGAGTGCAAATCTCAGAAAAAAGAAGACAAAACAAGACTGAACTGAGTCTTAATAAGGCCTTTAAAGCAATAGAGGTCCTCTCTTATTCAGTCCCTGCATTGCATGCACTTCAATGAAGTGAGTGAGTCATAGATTCATAAATTAGAGATTTCACATGCATATACATAAATAAATAATGCGCAAATCACGTATTGTAGTGAATTGTTTTCGTAGTGTCACCGTGTTTTAAAGTTCAGAAACGACAAAGAACTCGCAAATTTAATTTACAATTATATAGAGAGTGATATGGTATACTAATTAAATTATTGTAGGATTTCTAAAAATCGATTTTTTTTAACTGATATATATATATTTTGAATTTCTTCTCAAAATCGGGTTTTGAAGGAGTTTTTGAGGATTATATAAAGGTTAATGTGAAAATTTTGACGAAAATATGAGTTTTTTTCTACATAAAAAAATTGAAGATAAAATACAATTAATAAAAATCGATATACATTTAGACTCGCAATTCGATTACACAAAATGCGGGCCTCCGGTCGACCCGCAAGCTTCCTCTGTATTCCGTCCTTAATTTTTTTTATTTTCTTCCACAATGTTCCCTCTCTATTTGGAGAAATCTTGCATAAAAATCAAAATTCAAGGTACGAGCATAAATGAAAAGTCTAATCATATTTAATACACCAACAATACTGAGAATACACAGTTCTATCATTAAACAAATGTCAAAATGGTACCACCAATTATATCGATCTATTTATGAATGAAACTATGAAAGTAACTTGATTTAAACATAATTGCTATATTAGGTGGCGGCCTACGTGGCGGTGGCGGCGGTGGGCGCGGCGGGGCAGTCAGCGGCCTTTGCGAAGCTGGGCGAGCCGGAGTTGCAGTGGATGAAGATATGCAACATGTACGACAAGTTCTGCAATCAGGTGGGCGAGGGAATCGCGAGCGCTCTGCTGGGCAGCATCGGTGCGGTGGCGCTCTCCGGGGTCTCCGCGTTCAACCTGTTCCGCCTGTACGGGGGCGCCAAGGCCAAGAGCCTCTCTCGGTGGTAGTGCTCGGTGTTGATGATGATGAAAAGAAAAACGGTCGTGGCTGTGTCGTGTTTGTAATTAGAGATGAAAGAAAAAAGAGAGACGGATCTTGAGATTCGTCGAGAATAATACTTAACGAAACGGGTAATATGTTGATTAGGATTGTGTTTGTGCAAATTCCAAGCCCAGTTTGATCATTCAAATAACACGTGCTTAAGGTTCAAAGATAATATTATAATCACATTTTTCCCACCTTGTATTTTTTTTGTGATTGAATCTGGAAGCTAATCTCATTATTAAGATGTCGGCTCTTTGATACTCTGTCGTTTACAGGATCCTGCTTTAAAAATTATAAAAAGAAACGATTCATATTTGTTTTTTTTTTTTTTCTAAGTTCTGACCACCATTTCTTGTGTTTGTGAGTACATACATCTCGTTCTCACAATTTGTTCTCAACGTAGTTTTTCTTTCAAGTTGATTCCATTATCGTTCTCTATAACCTTTTTTGTGTTGTTGTTCTAGTTAATAGCCACAAAAATTTAAAAATTATAATCAAATTTTAAATATTCGCTATTTTATTTCTTTCTAAAATTTTACTTATTTATTATTAAATTCTTCTCAGCACGAGAATTTTTTTTTTTTTTTTTCAGAGAGCACGCGTGCAAAATTTAAGAGCACATCAATTTTAATTTTTTTTTTTAAATTGAATTAAAAAATAGAGAAAATTTTAGAAGTAAAAAAATAACAAGTATTAAGAACCAGTACCGGCTTTGTGCTGCTAAGGCCCATTCTTTTTTTTCTCTTTTTACCTTACATGCAAGGGCCCCCAAAATCTGTCTAAAGGCCCAAATTTAGACATCACCTCGGGCCTCCTGATCGTCAAGATCGGTCCTGTTAAGAACTTTCGCCCTTAAAAGATTTAAGTTTATCATCTTCTAGTTTATGTGCCTACAAAATCAAAATTTTATGCCAACCTTTTCTTTTATCAAGTTGCTTTTTTGTCGTTTGTGTCTAAGGTTGTCGTTTTTCTCCTCAACGCACCGCTAGAAGTCAAAGAGCCTTTGGTCAAACGTTCTCCACAGTTTCGAAGCTTCTAATTGGCTGAAACTATAATAGCTTTCTAAGCAAAGTCGTACACAAACAATCCTCTCTCCATTTTTTTTTTTTTTTTTGAAGGAAATCCTCTCTCCTTTCTTCTTCCAGTTTCACCGCCTAATGAAATTCTGACCTAACGAACTCCATGATCGTCATCTTCTTCTCATTTGCTCCGAATTGAATTCCGTTCGTTTCTCGCTTCGAAACCCTAGGATACTCGAATTCCGAGCCGTTGATTCGCCTTGTAGAGCTCAGAGAAAACGATGTCGGAGAAATTCTCGCCGATGCTTCGGATTACCGATCTGAACGACTTCATAGCTCCGTCGCAGGCTTGCATCGTCTCTCTCAAGGGGATAAAAGATTCCGCGGCGAAGCCCGCTGATAAACCTGAGGTGTGGTGTTCTTCACTGGCCATTTCGGCTCTCCGTGGCTTTGGTTTCTTAGCTTTTGTTTGTGTTCAATGACTCGAGAACTTTGGTGCTCACTCTCTGCTTATTTTTTTTATTTGCTAATTACGTTTCTGTTTTTCTCTGAAGGTTTCGATTTATAAGGGCCAGTTGGAATCTGAGGCTCAGAAAGACCGGTTGAAATCCGAGCCTGTGAAAATTTCCTTGAAAGATTGCTTGGCGTGCAGGTAATTCATTAGCAAAGTTCAATTGAAAGTTCTGTCATGTTCTTCTGAAGTATTTACACACATATATATAATCTGCCATTGATATGATTTTAACATTCCACAGTGGGTGTGTGACCTCAGCAGAGACAGTCATGCTTGAAAAGCAAAGCTTGGATGAGTTTCTCTCCAACATTGATAGAGGGAAGGTGGTTATTGTCTCTCTTTCTCCTCAGTCAAGAGCTTCACTTGCAGTTCATTATGGTTTTTCTCCGATTCAGGTAAGGGAAAGTTTCGCGGGCTTATGTACGAAAAATCTGAGTCGAAATTCTTCCTATAGAAGCTTGTATTTTGTTTCCAATTCGTTTATGTTGGGTGTGTCTCTATTTGCAGGTCTTTAAGAAACTAACAACATTTTTTAAGTCGTTGGGAGTGAGAGCGATATACGACACGAGCTCCAGTAGGGACTTAACCCTTGTTGAATCTTGTAACGAGTTCATCACGAGATACAAGCAAAGCCAATTGCTTGACGATGAAAAACATAAATCGTCATTGCCCATGATTACATCCGCATGTCCAGGTATGTCGGCAATCGAATCAAATCTTCAGAACCTCCATAAAGTTCCTGTTGTTTTTGGACTATCTTTTTTAATATGTTTGCAAAAGGAGTATGTTGTAGGTCATTCATTATATTTGTGCTTCCAAAATAACCCCTTATTATATGTTGCCCACGTATACATAGGGTGGGTGTGCTATGCTGAAAAACAGCTCGGTTCGTATATCCTGCCGCATATTTCTTCGGTGAAGTCTCCGCAACAAACAATTGGAGCAATTTTGAAAAAGCACTTATCCAAAAAAATGGGTCTTAGGTGATTCAATATCTCACTTCTCTATCTTTTCCTCTGTTTACTAAAACTAAATGCTTATTTGAAGTATTATTTGCTTATAAATACCTAATTGGGGTATGTTGATTGGACAGGCCAGTCGAGATTTACCATGTAACGGTGATGCCCTGTTACGACAAGAAGCTTGAGGCTTCAAGAGATGACTTCATTTTCGAAGTTGATTCTCAATCCGTAACAGAGGTAGACTCAGTGTTGACATCTGGCGAAGTCCTAGAATTAATGCAGGTTTGGAAGTCTATCCATTTCTTGTTAGCTTTTTGCGATGTTTTTTTTTTCCTCTGAAAGATTTTAATATAGTTCTTTTTGTGGGTCGCTTGCAGGTAAAAGGCGTCGACTTTACAACCTTGGAAGAATCACCACTTGACAGCATGTAAGATTAGTACTAATTCTGGTTGGCTATAATTCTGCCCTTTATGTTTTGTTACATATTGATACGATGATCTACCTGTAGGTTGACAAACGTTACGCAAGCAGGAGATCTCTATGGAGTCTCTGGAAGCTCCGGTGGTTATGCAGAAACGATATTCCGACATGCTTCTAAGGAGCTATTTGGGAAGAAAATTGAAGGTCCTCTTGAATATAAAAGGATTAGAAATCCTGATTTCCAAGAAGTTACTTTGGAAGTAAGCCAAGCTCCTTCTTAGGCCTTAGCACATGCATAAATTAGAGGGGGGTATTTTTGTCGAAGAGCCACAATCACCGAGTCGCGTGACCAATTTATGAACGTGATGCTCGCTTAATAAATAGCAGAAACACCTAACCAATATACAAAAACACCTAAAACTACGACAAGATTATATAATCTTAATAAATTTTCATATGACCAAGCAAACAACTTGCCTTGAACCTCATAAAATTGTGAAATTGAATATTTCATATTAGTTAGTATCTTATAAATTAGAGGCTAGTTATCATTAAGTTCAATTTCAGTTCGATTTGGTGAGCTTGTGGCCTAAAAAGTGCTCACCCAACTTGATTTCTGTTCTCTCTTTTCTTAAATGCAGGCAGATGGAAAAACCCTTTTGAAATTTGCACTCTGTTATGGTTTCCGGAACCTGCAAAACGTAGTCCGGAAGATCAAATCTGGAAAATGCGAGTACCAATTTTTTGAGATTATGGCATGTCCCTCAGGTATTCTTGCTCTTTGCCTGCGAGATGGCTCAACATTAACGTCTTTGTCCTCGAATCTAATTTTGACTCGATAACACAAGGATGCTTGAACGGTGGCGGTCAAATCAAGCCGAAACAAGGGCAATCTGGGAAGGAACTGATTCAATCATTGGAAACTGCTTACATGGAAAATGTAAAGTATAAACTCGACATCTCATTGTACCACGTGTGAACCGTTTTTAACTTTTTATAATATTCTGATTCACCGCGTTCACGGATTTTCAGGTCGTGGTAGCCGATCCTTTCAAAAACCCAATCGTTAAAAGTTTGTACGAGGAGTGGCTTGAGCAACCCGGTTCGGAGGAAGCCAAGGAACACATGCACACAGAATATCATGCTGTGGCGAAAAGCATCACTTCTCAACTGTACAATTGGTAGACAAGAAACTTTAATCACAAGCGACACAGTACTTCATGCTCCATGGAGTCCAATTTTGATATGTTTATCTACTTTTAATATCCAGCTCATATTTTTAACATTGTATATATATGTGAACCTCATTTAGAAAGGATAAAACAAAGCAAGCAAAGAGGTAGCTACATTTTTTTAGTTTTTTTTTTTTTAATTGTTGTTGAGTTAGGTTTATGTTTAATTAGAAATAAAAAAAAAAAAAGTGTTAAAAAGGTCCAAAGAAAATTATTTCTATGAATATTTTCAGTTTTTCAATATTGGTGCGAAGAACGACATTAAAAATGGAAAAAGATAAAAGTGCGGCAATACAAAGCGAAATAAGTAAGATGATAATAAACATCCAACGACAAATATATAAAAAACGACATCAAACCATCTCTCTTTTTTTTTTTTTTTAATAACGAAAATGATTAATATTAAATATTTAACAGCTGAGTGGCACGATCGAACGGTGAAGTTTTGCCTCTCAAATATGTATTTCTATTTCTGAAAGCCGATTTACTTGCCCTGACCACTTTTTTTTTTCTTTCTAAATATATTTTTTTTTATTTAATATTTTCCTCTATAAATCAACATCTTTACCTATTGACGGGTCGTTCTTCTTCTTGATATACAATTCAACGAAACGATTTCGGTCATCGGAACACAAGTTGACGCAAAAATGGTAATTGATTCTTCCATCCATAGTATTTGGTTAACTGATCTCTGAGTAAAAGTTGTCTTCTTTCGAAAATATCCACCATTAAAGATTCAAGCTTTATTCGTTAGTTCTTGGAAATTGGAATCATGTATAATAAACAAGAGAATGTTGAATTGAGAGACGACCTCGAAGCGCGTATCTGAGAAGAAAGTGGCCAAGTTTGAGAAGAACATAACGAAGAGAGGATCGGTGCCTGAGAGCTCCTCCAAGAAAGGATACGATTACCCTGTTGGCCCAATCCTCCTTGGCTTCTTCGTTTTTGTCGTCATCGGATCTTGTACGTTTTCCCTAACTTAGTCATATTTGTTGTTTGTTGACACAAGGCACAGAAGAATATTGTACCCAAAACCCGGAACCCGCGGCTGGGTGATTCAGGTTTTGGAATATGAAATCCGCATCTGGTTTTAAATTGTGATATCAGAAATGCGGGTTTTAAATCGGATCCGGGTTTTAGAAGGGGGAAAAAATACTACAAACATCTAGTTCAATAATCAAAATCCTCAAATTGAATTACAAACCTAATTATATCGGGTTTGAGGTACTGCCTATCTCAGTTTAGGTTCTTTAATTCTTTTGCTCACAAACCCGGGGCCAAGAACTGGTTTCAAACCAAGTCCAGTTTTCGGAATATGAATTAACCGACATTTTTTTTTCTTCTTCTTCAGACCCGTTTTTTCCCCGAAATTTATGTGGCCAAAAAAAAAAAAGAAAGGAAGTTATAACCTGATGGCTTTTTTTGTGTGCCTTTGCAGCCTTGTTTTAATTAGAACAGCCACAAGCGGAGGGATGGCTTGACGAACCTGTGACATCAAGATCCTGAAGCGATGGATATTATAGGCTAAAAGCTAAACTTAGTTAAGAACGACCATGTTTGATTAGAGACATCAAACTTTTGTTACTTTGTCTATAAATAAAATGTTTTTTTGTCTGCTAGTCTCGTATTAATTTCATCCCTGGAAGATTATACATCTAACTTTCATAATTGAATATCGAAGAACTCTTAAATAACTTATTTATGCTTTGGCAATGCTTAATGTACAATAGTACAACAGCAAATAACTTGAAGATATCCAAGTTTAACATTTGCAGAAGATGATTTGCAAAAATTATGAGCACAATCACGCCCGATAAGACCCGACAAACGGAACATGATAATGACAGAGCAAAATTTGACAAACGATTCAGTTACGTTTATGTTGCATTTGTTTGTTGTATCTGAATTTCGATTCGTCCGATCGCCGCGATGGCCGTGATACCGCGCTTCCCGATTTGCCGCTCTGGCAATAATCTGAACTTTTGGATAGTTTCCGGTCGAAAGGACTGAATCCGTACTCTGGTTTCTCTTCCGATAAGCTTTCGTTTCGGGGAGAATTATACCCCATCCCCTCGAACTCCTGCAATAAAACGACACTTTCTCAGTAAAAATCAAGACTTGTGCCTTACATTGGACAAAGTAAACAAGGGCTTTTCATCTTGTACCTTGGATCTTGATTTAGCATAATATGGAGTCAAACAAGGATTCAAATCTTTGAGCAACATGTCATCTGGACTACAGGGGCTATTCGGATCGCCCAAGCTGAGCTCCTGAATTATTCGACAGAAATCGTTTTTAGCATAGACAAACCCGAAGCTTTCGTGGCCAAATATAGAAGCTTACCGAAGAGCTAGATTCATCGTTGTAGCTATATCTCGGCGTCTTGGGAGAGCTGCTCTGATGGTGGAAAGCTTTCCTTGCTGAATACTTTTCGGCCTTCACCTGCGAAACATCAACGAACATCGCAATCAATGGCGATACGAGACACGGAACGAACTGAACCGGCACTGGGGATCTTAATGGAAATTGTTGCTGAAGATTGTTAGCGTACCTCGGCGATATCTTCGGCTAGGCATTGGAGCTGGCCTGTGAGGGAGGTTACCTGCCTTTGCAGCGTCGGGATCAGCTGTTTGGCTTGCTTGAGCTCCGTGCCCTGCTTCTCGAGCACGTCTTGAAGCTGCGAATTTGGAACGTCCGGGAACAGAACCGCGCTCTTCAACGCTTTGATCTCTTCCCTTTGCTTCAGGCACAGGTCTTTCAGCTTCTCCACCTTCATTCAACGAGCTTCAATTAGACAATTACACTAAATCAACAATGGCAGAAGAGAGAGAGTACTGACTTCGGTGTTCTTGTCTTCGAGCATCGATTTCAGCTCCGAGATTTCGGTTTCCTGATCCTTTGTCAAGCTCAACAGCTCTCTCTCGCTCCTCAGAACCATCGCGAGAGTCCTCGTGTTCGCTTTCACCTCCGTCAACGCCTTAACATCCTTCTTCTCCTTCTCCGACGACGCAGCTCCTTTACCGAAAAGCTTCCGGTGCAGAGCCCCGAAGTTGGAGCCCTTCCTCGCCGTCTGCTTCAGATCCTCGGCGATCAGGTCCGACGGAATCACCAGACACGCTCGGCCGTCCGGCTTCGCCCTGGAAGAAGTGTGCGTCCGCTTCTCCATGAACTTCTTCACCATGGAGGAGAAGTTCTGGTCGCACGGCTTGGCCTTGTGCTTGGAGGAGAGGTCGGAGGGCTTGGACTTCACGAGCGCGCGCGAGGAGGAGGTGGACTTGGGCTTGAGCTCGGCGGAGGAGGAAGGGTCGGAGAAGTGCGAGGATGTGGAGGATCGCGAATCGTAGGAGCTGTAGCGCGTCGAAGGCTTCGCCATTGACGCCATTGTTGCTCCTCTGAAGCTTTTAGTATGTATGAGTACGAGGATGATAGATAAAGAGAGTGAAAAGAGGACTTTGTTGGCAAGAGGTTGAAGAAGGGACACGTGGCGGACTCTCGTGGCGCGTCCTCAGGCGCTGTCTGAATTCAAATTTTCACGGGGTGCGGTGCGCGCTTCTCTGCTTCTTGTCCTTGTAATTACCAATTTGCCCCCTTTACCATTTAATTTACTAATTTGCCCAGCTCAGCTCCGATGGGTTATAATTATTAATTATTCTTATCTTAGGAAATAGAACAGAACATGGAAGTCCTGGCGGGAAAACCTGATTATGAATGTGTGATAGATAAACATCATGTTTGGATTGGAGATTGTTAAGAAGGCAAAGAATGAACGACTTAAGCAGCAAAGTGAGTGATCTTTTACATAAATAATAGGGTTAATGACGGCAAAAATACCTAAAGTTTGGTCAAAGAACCCCTCGTGTACCCAAAGTTTAAAAGTAGTGGCAAAAATACCCAAAATCACATTTGGGGATTTGACCACTCCATTCTCGTAACGCCGTTAACTTACCTATTAATTCTGGTCACGTGGACAAACCTGTTTTGTTAAGTGTAATAATTAGGGGTTCAATTAGTTGTGTTAATTAGTATTAATTAGGGGTTTAATTTCTTGTTTTGTCGTAAACGAGGCTGATGTGGGCTCGTTCACGTGGCAAAAATTATTATGTCAGCAACCCACGTTTGTCCACGTGGCTAGAGTTAACGGGTAAGTTAACGACGTTACGAGAATGGAGTGGTCAACTCCCCTAATGCGACTTTGGGTATTTTTGCCATCACTTTTAAACTTTGGGTACACGAGGGGTTCTTTGACTAAACTTTGGGTATTTTTGTTGTCATTAACCCTAAATAATAAATTGTCTAATTATGGTTCATCCTACAAGGATGCATATTGACATAGACTCGGGTAATAGAAAAAACGAAAATATACTTTTGACCACCAATTTATCAACTGAAAATCTATATATATATAAAAGGACAGTGACATAGCAACCTCAAATCACAAGAATTCTTAATTCCTATTTTTTGAAAATTAAGCCTCAACAACAACATATTCATGTATTCATTCATGTGATGTATGTATTCATGTCCCTATTGATCACACATTAATGTCACGTACTCATATATGGCATTAATAAAGAGTAAAAATAGTTTAACGACTATCCATGGCACATTAATTTTTGGAGAATGAGGTGGTAAGGTAAAGAAACAAGAATTTGAAGAATCCTATTTTTCTAGATTTTGACCTTTTTTTAAAAAAATAAAAAATATCTACACAAGTGACATTCATTTCCACCATTTGTAACATTCATTTGAGGTGTAACCATCATCAATTAATTGCATTTACACATAAAATAAATTAAACAAATGTTTATCGAATGTATTAGAGTTGGAATGTATGATCATAGATGATCTATACGCTTTTAATAAATGCATAACAACAAAAGTGTTTTAACAAAAATCAATACCAATGGTCACGTACATAATTCATTTGATGACAACAAATGAAAACTGAAGAAATTTAATGAAACGTTGAGGAGTTCTATTAGCACTAAATAAAAAAAATTACGACTCTTTGGATTCCAAAATAAAAGAATATTAACATTCTTCCTATCATGTATATTGACTATATAAAGCAAACCTCTTAAGCTCAAAAATTCAACTTCGTCAGATATAATTTTACTTCTCCTATTTTATGCTCTTTGTTTTTTATTCTTAATTTTTATTTCTTTTGAATTATTCTATGTATTCAATCTATCATTTGTGTTTGTTCTTCTTATTAGATTGTCAATTTCTTGCAGACCCTTCTTCTCTCGGTCTCGCTAAACGGAATAGAAAGTTCGTATATTTTAACCTCAAACTGTTTATACAATGGCGAATTTTTCAAAGATGTGAAGGTATTATTCATTTTTCTTTCTCTGTGATAAAAATTATAAGAAAATTTTAAATTATTTTTAGATCGTATGCTCAATGTCAATTTTCTTTTTCACTTAATTTGTTTTTATAATTATGAATTGTTATATATATATATAAAAAAACAAAGTGAAAAGAATATTTGAAGTATTTTTACAAATATTATTTGTTATGAATTGAAAAGCATACTGTAATTATTTTTACAAATATTCTTTGTGTCCATTTTTTTCATAGTTTTTGTTTGCATGTTTTACTTAGTGTAAACAAAAATGGTCAGTATATTTGCATTTTTTTAAAGCATCGATATTGTATAAACGAACTCGGTCCGTATGTCTTCGATTATGGAGAATAGACTGGAACTGCTTTTAAAAAAAGTTGTAATAGTGTTAGATTGGGTTAGGCCCCAAAACCAATTATTGCATGCAAGTACTTGAAATATAAAGACTCACGCCACTATTCAACGTAATCTTGAAAAAATAATAAATGTACAAAATAAACACTGATACAAATTTAATTATTATAATGGATACTATTCTTTATATAGAATTTGTATTCTTTGTGGAACAAAAAAAGTATTGTTTTATTAATCACTAGCCCTATAAATTATTTTACGTGATAATTTATAAATTATTTTAATCACTAGCCCTATAACTAAATGAACAGTTTAAAGTTGATTTTCCCTTCTCTATGTGACGAGCAATTTAGCTTTAGTTTGGACAAAAATTCTTTTTTTTTTAATTCCATTTATAGAATATTACTGAGGGGTTGCTCGGTTTTTTCAACAATTTTTGTTTTCGTTTATCAGATTATTGGATTCATTGAGGTGAACTATCCCGCAAACGTGTTAATTGTCAGAGACGGGCATTCGCCGCCATATCCTTCACCGGAGCTCTCGCTCGCTCTACTACCATCCTATGCACAATGTTTCGCTTGATATGCTACTTTTATAATTTAATGTAATGAACTATCTCTGATCTATAAATATAATTTTTTTCCTGTGACAAAATCTATATATATATGGACACTTGTTGGTTGATGACATGGCAACACACAAAAACGAAGAAGGAATCATTCCGATTTTTTCACATTATTCATTTAAAAAAAAACAATATATGTGCATGGCTTGCACAAACAGAGAGAACAATATATATGGACACTTTTTGGTTGATGACATGGCAACACACAAAAACGAAGAAGGAATCATTCCGATTTTTTCACATTATTCATTTTTTTAAATAACAATATATGTGCATGGCTTGCACTAACAGAGAGAACGAGTATGTATTGATTTTTTTTTTATCACGATTATTATTAACACTTATTATTATAATCTACTCAACATATATGTTATAAATATTTCAATTAACACGATCTTAATATTTGGTTACATTTTGGAAAAGCTATAGTCATACGTTAATTGGTTGTTTCATTTTGATTTTATACATTAATGAGGATAAACATTAATGAAAAGCAATAACTCCATCGATTTGTTCCCACAATTCTCAATTAGATATATACCGGAAAAAAAAAACATCAATATGAAGGAAAATGCATGTCTCTTTGTATTCCTTCCAGTAATGATATATTGATAATTATCTTTGTTCAGGATATTAACTCATGACGTTACACATTTACAATCAAAATTATCAAAAATAAAACATGTTCTTATTATTATATTCCATTAATTTTTTTATACAGCTACATTAATACTTCATTTTTAACTATATATTCTCAAAATCTCTCCCTCATTTTATCAAACTCTTGCACTCTATGAATATCGAGATTTGGCCTCTCTCTATTGATGTAAGTTTTTTATTATTCTCATTTTAAGCCTATTTTATTATTATTATTATTATTATTATTATCTGTTTTAATGGACGTAGAACATGTTTAACTTTTTTTTATTCTTATGAATTTGCTTTCATCTTAGAGCTTTATTTACTTTTTAGGCAGATTTCAGGGTATACGGACATGGTTTCTCAGCTTCTTTCCCGACCCACTTCTCCGATCTCAGCTTTCTCTCGGTCTCTCCCTAATCCGAGTTCCATTCATCACTACCTCCGGCTTCATCACAACGGTCTCTCACTTATGAGCCTTCCTCGGTGTATGTGGCTTGGCATTTCTCGACTTCCTGCATGTAAACCATACTTTCGTCGACTCTGTATTTCTATCAAGTACTTAACAATTATAAAATTTCACCTGCTTGGGTTTTTTTTTTTTTTTGTTTTCATCTACTTATCATAATTAGTGTAAACTACAATTTACTTATGAAAAATAATAACATTTTTTGTTCAGTACATAATAACTATTATTATTTCTTATTATTATTATTTCTTCAAATAAAAGATATATGGTCAAGATATGTATTCGTAATCTATGTCGATTTCATAAGATCAATAAGGCTACATACTATTTATTGGTTATTTAGCCTTCTTATTAACTCTCTCTAATTTTGTATCAACTCTTTATTCACCTAATAATTCCTCATCAAATGACTATGATATGATGTGGTCGTAGGTCTTACGATTTACATCCGAATATTTACTTGAGATTTTATCCCAATGCACTTTGCGAATCACATATGTATACATATGACCATTACAAATAATAATTACGAAAATTTAATATGTGGTCATATTTAATAAAAAATTTACAAATAATCACGAATAAATTTGTACTGCGAAAAATTTGTGATGTTTAAAATAATAATTACGTTAACCATTTATTTCAAGCTTTTACAAATATGTGGTCATATTTAATAAAAATCCTCATTTACATTACACAACTAAATTGAGAGTTTGTTGAGTTCTAATGTGTGATCATATTTAGGCTGTGGTACAATATCATATTAAGACTACAAATTTCCCAATTTTAATTATTTTTGAGCAACCACGGTATATTATTCAAGCGTTATCGACCGACATTAATTTGTGTTTTCTTCTAACACAGTCATATTTTATATAGTTCACCGTGATTAATATGTGGTTATATTATTGTTTTTTTTAGTATATGTGATTATCTAGGAAATTTCTATAAATTTGGTCTTGGAGTTGTTGTATTATGTTAACTTTTTAGATCGGTTAAATAAGTAACATGCTTATTTTTACAGTCAAGATATGATATACGAATCATTACAGATCTAAATTTTTTATTTTTATATTATGATGACGCAAAACCTATACTAAAGGTTTATCGATGGATTTATCGATGGAAAACCTATACAATATTTTCATACATAAAATATTTTCATAACATAAAATACTAAAGGTATAGTTTCATACGTATTTTCATACATATATTATTAGAGCACATAATAACTAAAAAAAATAGTATACTCATTAAAATCTATAGGGATATCTATGAATAATGAAATATTTTATTTTAGATTTTGTTTTTGTTAGTTTCCATATTAAAACTGGAATCAATTGATCAAGTAAATTTTCAAGGGAGATATATGCCACTAAGTTAGAGATAGAACATAGGAAATAACTACCCCTACATGATATAATATTAATTTTTACCAAGTTTTATTTTTTGATAATTAATTATTGATTTGATAAATTCAAATCATAAATTATAAAAAAAAATTGTAATCGATAATTGATCGCCACCGCTTCGCGCAGTGCCGTCCACTAGTTACAATTAAAACGGTCAAATAAATAGAGTTCAAGTTTCCCGAAACTTGAACAAAAAACATACCCTTAAATTAATAAAGAAAGTGCAGACTCAATAATAAAGACAACAACAAATAATTTTGCCAAAATCCCGAGACCTCATAGCATAGCCATGAGTTTTTTTTTTTTTTTTTTGTCTGTCTGTTTGACCGCTTCTACTCGAAAAATAGTAAGATAAGACCATTCTGCGATGCATTAGTCCCACCGGTCCATAAATGCGTACTCCTTTTTGTCGCAACACATGACATGCATAATCAAACCACTAATTCAATAGATATTCAATTATTTTATAATTATTTATTACTAGGGTGATACATATTTTACGGTTAATCATACAATAATACAAATGTAGAATATTGGTATCACAAAAGAGTGATACATATTTACTTCTTCTTCGTCATCACATTCTTAAGATTTTCAGTTGGTCTCTGAACTATATATCTCAAAAAGATGGATTCAAATACTCGATCAACTAAGCCCACTCTTCCTCTCACCGGACAATCAACCGCGCAGGATTCCCGACGACGGTAGCCTTCGGAGGCACATCTTTCAGCACGACGGACGCTGCTCCAACCCGCGCGTCCCGCCCGATCCTAATATTCCCCAACAACTTGCTTCCCGCCCCGATGAACACCCCGTCCCCAACCTTCGGGTGTCTGTCACCGGAAACCTTCCCAGTCCCGCCCAACGTGACGCCGTGCAACAGCGTCACTCCATCTCCCACCACGGCCGTCTCCCCGATCACCACTCCCGTCGCGTGGTCGATCACGATCCCGCTTCCCAC
Organism: Parietaria judaica; assembly: GCA_954871525.1. Classification (NCBI taxonomy): domain Eukaryota; kingdom Viridiplantae; phylum Streptophyta; class Magnoliopsida; order Rosales; family Urticaceae; genus Parietaria; species Parietaria judaica. Next base: position 5,884,743 of record OX940863.1, read on the forward strand.
CACCGCGCCGGGGTGAATATCCACCCCGAACACCTCGGAAACCCGGCTCTGGATCAGCACCGCCACGGCCTTCCTGCCCTGCAACCACAGCTTGTGCGCCACCCGGTGCGCTTGGCACGCGTGGAAGCCCTTGAAGCTGAGCAGGCAGTGCGCGTGGCTCAAACACGCCGGGTCCCGCTCCCTCGTGGCCCTCAGATCGCTCCGCACGGCTTCTCTGATGTTGCAGTCCTCGATCATGACACTGAAGAAGATCTCCAGAAGCACGTCCTTCGCGAGCGTCGCGTCGCTCAGCTTCACAGCCAGCAGATTCGCGAGCGCGCTCTCGAGCGAGGCGTGTGAGTGGATCGTGGCGCGGTAGTAGTCTCGGAGGAGTGGCTCTTGTCGCACGTCGGCCACGGCTTCTTGCCGGATCTTCGACCACGTGAGGTCGTCGTCGGAGTGTTGCTCTTCGGTTTTCTGACAGACCCAGTTGAGTGATTTAGTTGAGAAGAAGCTTGGTTTGACGAATCTGCATTGGGATTGAGCGACTCGGCATTGGTCGGAGATGTTGGTCGTGCAGTTCTCAACGCAAGCTGCCATTTTTGTTGGTTGATCTTGAGAGAAGATGATGAGAATTGAGTGTTAATTTGATGGATAAGGAAGTGAAGAAGATATATATAGTGTTTGAGGAAGCCATTGAAGAGCGAGACCAGAAGCTTCGCAGATCGAAGATAGTCGTTGACTTATGGACAAGACCAGAGGAAAGTGTGTGACGTTTGAGGTGACGATTGTGTATCTATAGTATATATAATTGAAGAGACTGGAGATTGATAGAGGGACTGGGTCGAGTCAAAAGTCAACTACTTGGGCAATACTTCACTATTATTAGATTGATCATGGAATTATTAATGTATAGTGGGAACTTTTTATACCTCAAAAGTGACCGGTTGGGTCGGAGTTGGACCGTTTTATCAGTCCGGTAAATCTTCCAAGTACAAGTGAAACCGGAATTAGAACCGGGACATCCTAAATATGTCTCCAATTTGGTTTCGGTCTGTAAAAAAATCTTGATTTTTTGAAATAAAAGAAACTTGTACTTAAACTAGGATTTCGATTTTCATAACATACTTGTCATTATTCAATTCATATAAAAGTCAAACTACAAATAACTACATGATCTCTCTTCTTTTGGTTGAGAAATTAATTTTCTATTAGTTTACAGTTTCTCTCAGTAATTTAGTTTTTGTTTACATAAACCAAAATTCAGTAAATTTACTAGTAATAGAGTCTTTATCTCTATAAGCAGTATTATTTAACTTAGACGCTAAGTCAAATTTAAAAAGAACAAATGCTAGAGTTTGTGATGCAAATATGTTTTTAAACTGAATTTTTATTTTGAGAAATTGCTCTAAATAGCCAAATAGAAACGTTTGATTAACAAAATAGCCAACATTTACTTTATCTTTCTAAAATAGCCAATTTGTATGAGGTGGCATCTTAATATAAGTTTTTGTTCTTATTATACCCTTTTAATTATCTTTCTTTATACGATTAAAATTCTAACGAACTAACGGTTTATATTACCAAAAATATGCGTTTAAAAAATTGCTCCCTGGAATATCTCGATTTAATTTTTAAAAATTAAATAGGGAATATCCTTAATTTTAGCCACGTTTAAAATTTGTTACTACTTTGATATTAGTATTGATATTTTTTAAATATTAAACGTGATAATGCCTATTAACATGGAAAATATTTTGTAAATTAAAACGAATTAACGGTTAATATACCAAAAATATGCGATTAAAAAATTGCTCCATGAATCGTGGAATATCTCGATTTAATTTTCAAAAATTAAATAGGAAATATCCTTAATTTTAGCCACGTTTAAAATTTGTAACTACTTTGATATTAATATTGATATTTTTTTTTTAAATATGAAACGTGAGAATGCCTATTAACATGTAAAGTATTTTGCAAATAAATACATAATCGTTAGAAAATACGTTTGATAATTTAAATCCAGTTGTATTACCAATTCATATATGTATATAAACAAGTATTAATAGTTTATAGATTAACAAAGAATGCCTATTAGCATGGAAAATATTTTCTAAATAAATACATAATGTTTAGAAAATACGTTTGATAATTTAAATCCAGCTTTATTACCAGTTTATATATGTATATAAACAAGTATTAACAGTTTATGAATGTATATAAATAAAAATTAACAGTTTATAGATGTATTAACTGTAAATATTAAAATTCGAATTTATTGGTGGAAAGGTATTTCGTTAATTATAATTGAATATTAAAATCATAATGTATAAATGTTATAATTAAGGGTATATAAGTCATTAACATGGTTAATTGGGTATGTAAATATAAACCAAAAGTTGACTATTTAGTAAATATCAACTTTCTATTTGGCTATTACGCTATAATGCCCTTTTATTTTTATGTTGGAGATAAAAAAAGAAAAGAAAAAAGTAAAGTGCTATTTTGTTTACTTCACTAAACTCCGCCTACAAATACTCACTAGAAATGAAAACAATAATTTTAAAAAATCAACCCTAAATAAAAACAGAAAACAGAAAATCCCAAATTGGAGCGAAGATATGCGAATGCGAGTGTTAGTTGAGAAAAAGAGTGAAAATAGGAGACCCATAAACGCTCTTTCCGAGAACCAATCACATTTCGACACATCGACATTATTATTTATTTATTATTAAATATAATTTGGTGGTCAATTCATGGGTTGAAACTGAAGTGACAAAGAAGAAGAGAACACTGGTTTTTGCAAGCAAAGCAGCTTCAGTTCGCGAGCTGAGCTTCATCAATGGGTCGTTCTCGCTTCCACTCCGCAGACGAAGACCCTTCTCAAAGGTCTCCACTTTTCTCCCAATCGTTTTCCAAATTCGCTCTTTCTTTTTTTTCCTTTTCTGGAATCATTTTCTGAATTTTATTTCGTTGTTCGCGATTCATTTCTTCAATACCAAGTCGAAAAATAGTTCAATTCTCTGGTTTATGTGAAAGGGGGGTATTCTGGTAATTTTAAGCCAAAATGTGGTACGCAGTACTGCAATTTTTCCCTTCAATTTCAGCTCTGCCTAGTCAGCAAAAGAAGTTAGAATCAGTTAAAATCTGTTAGATTCATGACTGATGATCATCATTATGTATACATATATATGTATAAGCTGTAATGTGTACACAAATGAATGATAAGCATCAACAGATATTCACAGAATTCCTTCAGTTTTCTCTCTTGTGTTTCTGTTGAAAATGCCTAATCGGTTAATCTCAACTCTCTGAATCGTCATCATCGTTGTTACGTTGATTTAACCCGTGTTCTTGTACTAACGGTATCCACTTGGATTCTCGACAGGTCGAGGAGAAAGAAAAATGCGTCCAGCGAGAATTCCGAATCTTCGAACACAGGTACTGCATTTTCGGATTCACCATCAAGATCCGTTCTTGAAAATCTTGAGGGAGTTGTTTGACGTTTTCGATGTCAGGTCAAGGGACTAGTGACGGGAAGGCGCTCTACCATTGTAATTACTGCAACAAGGACATCACCGGGAAGATCCGGATAAAGTGCTGCATTTGCCCGGATTTCGACCTGTGCGTCGAGTGTTTCTCGGTCGGGGCAGAAATGCAACCGCATAAGGGCAACCATTCTTATCGCGTTATGGTCAGTTCTCGCTTTCGACTTTCTTGCATGCGTGTATCGAGTCAACACGTGTTTCATGAAAAGTCAACAAAATCGTTTCTTGAACTTTATGATTCCGTTGATTCGTTTGGCAGGATAATTTGTCTTTTCCCCTTATCTGCCCTGACTGGAATGCCGATGAGGAGATACTGCTTCTAGAGGTACTTTTCTTTTGTCACTTTTTTATCAAACGGGAATAAGGAAAATTATACACAAATCTGTTTTTCATATATATATACACACATACACGTTTTTTATGTTAGGGAATCGAAATGTACGGGTTAGGAAACTGGACTGAAGTTGCTGAGCATGTCGGGACGAAGAGTAAAGAACAATGTATCAATCACTTTACCGAGATATACATGAAATCCCCGAACTTTCCTCTTCCGGTAAGTTATGTCTGTCTTAGATAGTTGATACGATTTCTGTAGGAATTTCTCTGAAAAATTATTTTCCAGGACATGTCGCATGTCGTTGGGAAAAACAGAAAGGAGCTTCTTGCTATGGCCAAGGGGCAAAATGAGGACAAGAAAGGTATTTTATATTATTTAATATCCATGGTTTCCTCTTTAATAAACGTTTTTCCGATGTGATCAGCAATACGGTTTGGATTCATCTGAATCAGAATATTTTTAGTGTTATTTAGTTTGGTGTAAATCCGACTCACAAAATTAGTTATAAATGTACGGCACACTGTTATAGCTTATGTGTGTTATTTTACGCCTATAATTGCTCATCCATCCGTAGAATACAATATTATAAGCCGTTTTTAGGGTGAGTTTTGCTCATAGGCTTATAATCAAGGCTTACTACACGATTTGCTCATTTACACGATTTCCTGAGTTTGCAGAGCTTAACGGGAAAGAAGAATCTCCGTTTTCTCCGAGAATCAAGTACGTTCTTCATATACCTTAACTCAACACTATCTCAATTAATTTAATTTTCATGTGTTTGTATTCTTTATTATTTAGAGCTGAAGAGTTGCAGAAAAGCGGATCCTCGAGCCGTTTACTGTCTAGCTTAGCCGGTAAGTCAGATATACCTCGACTATTTGCTTCCATAGATTGTATTTGGTATTATGTTTATCTTACTTTAATACGCTTCAGATTGCGGCACAAATGCTGCTAATGTGAAGCTCGAAGGTAAATGACGCGTTAATTTCTTATATATCTTTTTTTTCCCCTACAAATCCAAGTGCCCGTATCGGTTCATTATATCTATAAACTAAGAGAGAGAATTTTTCGCAGATCCTCCTCTAGAGAGACCATTCAAGGGAAAAAAACCGGTCTCGAGCAACGACGGTCCTTCTTTGGTCGAGATGAGTGGTTATAATGCCAAAAGGAACGAATTTGATACTGAGTACGACAACGATGCCGAGCAGCTTATAGCTGACATGGAATTCAAGGAGACCGACACTGCTGACGAGCGAGAGCTGAAGTTAAGAGTTCTGCGTATCTACTCAAAGAGGTTGGTCCCGAGACTCGATCCTCGTGTTAAAAAGAGAAACAAGAGAGAGCAATGTTGACCGGTTCTGTCTCTTGTTCTTTGATTGACAGACTCGACGAGAGACAGCGGCGCAAGGATTTCGTCGTGGACCGAAATATATTGTACACGAACACTTTCGAGAAGGACTTTTCAGCAGAAGAGAGAGCAATATGTCGTAGCTTCGACAAGTTCATGCGCTTTACCACCAAGGATAAGCACGAGGAGTTGATTTCCGCAGCCATTTCGGAGCATCGCACTCTGAAACGAATTCAAGAACTTAAGGTATAAACGAACACAACCAGTTTCACGGTTTCTTACCGTAAAACGTGAAAAATACTGAACGCCATTTGCTACACAGGAGGCCCAAAGTGCTGGTTGTCATACCCCGGCTTCCGCGGACAGATATCTCGAGCGGAAAAAGAGGAAAGAAGAAGACGAAGCTAATCGCAGAGGGAAGGAGAATGTGCCCACTGGTCCAAACGCAGAGTCGAAACCGGTCGATACAAGCTCCGGTGGTGATACGGGAAATGTGACCCTAAACGGGGCAGCTCTACTGTCGGAAGTGGTGAGTAATAGTCGATTCATTCTGCGATTTTCATACATCAATGTTTGGAAGCTGATTTTTAATGTCTCACAGGAAAAGCAGTTGTGCGCGGAGATCGGCTTTACGCCGGCGTATTATCTGAAAATGCAAGAGATCATGTCGATCCAGATTTTCCGTAGAGTCATTAATAGGAAGTCTGATGCGCATCAGTTGTTCATCAAGTTAGAGCCTGCGAAGATCGACGCGGTTTACGACATGCTCGTCAAGAAGGGAATTGCGCCGCCTTGAAGCCAGTATCGCCCCATTCAATTAAATTTCAAATTCTTTTAGTTGTATTTAGAACCAATATTTCTAAGAATGATTAAGATCGTAGTATTTTAGGGAAAATTCCAATGACAGAGGTCCATCCATTCTTTAAATTGTTCTAGAGCTTAACAATTCTTTGATAAGATCCTAACACGTATTTTAACACCAAATCCAGTGAACAAGAATGTGACCAATGTGAATAATCTCTTTTTCTTTTTAAAATATTAAGATCGAAAAAAGAAAAAACAATCCCGACTTTTTAAATACAAAAAACAAGGTCAAACTCATCATATCTTTGTGACCAGGCAAGGAAAAACTTAAATATTCTTAATGACATAATTAACCAAAAGATCCGTAATAACATACAAAAACAACAAAATTAAAGCGACTAAAGCCGCAAGACTAAATGGCCGCCTTGCCCTTTCCTATGACGATAAGTGAACTAGGGTTCTCAGTAATGTGTAATCACATGAGGTTATAGAAATTACAGTAAAAATTTTCTTCTCAATTCAACACTATTGACCGAAAGATCCCTAATAACATACATAAACGTAAAGACACAAAAGGACTAAACGTCTTGCGTTTTTTTCTGACGGTAAGCAAACTCGGGCATTCACACATTTCGTTTAATTAACTCGAAACAGAATTGTAAGCTTTACAATTCATCTCAAAAAGTTAATGTGTAACTACTACACAAGGCTATGAAAAATTAGGAAAATACTAAAAATTGCATGCACAACTTGACTAGTATAATTTCCTCAACTTGACTAGTTTTGAATCTAAAAAAAAAAAAGACCTATGAGATATTATATGTTCCTGTACACCACCATTTCTTTGATGTTAGGAAAACTCTTGGCATCAACAACCTCTGCATTCCCATGCCAAATGTGTTTGATTCTTCTTATCTACAAAAAAAACAATTGAACCCTATCTTCCAATGGTCATGACCCGATACCGAAAATCGCATCCCCAATTTTGAGACGATGTACTGATGTGGCTATGTCATGTAAGCCTTGCACATCTTCATCGACGATTTCAGACCGAGATATCTCTTTGATGGCGGTTGAAAGCTTCCGGGCGATGACGTGTTCGGGTAAATGGAAAAGTATGTCGGGCTTTGTCTTTATATCGACCCACCTACTCCCAACCCAATCTCTCGAAGCCCTAATCATCTTTCTCTGGATGTTCAAACACCTCTCTTCACCTGCGACCAGAGAGTAAGGGACACCACAATTGAGAAGACTTAATTGATAAATTAATAGAAATAGTTAACATATTGTGGAGAGTGTTCGCCTTGCTTCCAAAGGAAATACGCCTTCTTTTGTTTGGTTGATCATAAAGAGTATTCGGGAATCTACGTTTCGGTAGAACATTGGCCTATATTTCACACTTGGTTTTGCTTTGGTTTCTATCAGTTAACCCCTTCTAAAAGTCTAATTTGCCCTTTACCCTATTCCTAATGGGATTTGACATATACTATATAAATTCTATTCGTAACTCACCTAGTGTAAGCCCTCAACAGATTATTCTCTGCGTGGTGTCTCAAGATACAGCTAGGTCGTATTAATGCAACTAAAACTATCATTTTTGATGTGTCGAAATAGTGGAACTCACCAGGAAAGTAAACTTGCACGGAACCAGCTTCGGAAGCTTCGATTCCGGTAACAACACCTTCCCACCAACCATCACTCCACCACACATCCACTGGTGTTCCTATCTCAATGCTAAAAGCAGTTGAGTCGTTTGGAGGGCGTGGCCGCACTGTCAGGCGCCCCGAGCATCTAATCCCGAGTTTGTCAGAAGCGGCCACTTTATACGCCGGTATCAACTCCTAAATTTTAGAAACATGAAAAAGATCAATTTATTTTGCCGGATAATTCCAACTACGAAGCGTGTGCATACCATCGTTCAGGATACCGTTAGTTTTTAACGGAAATTGTACTTATGTGGTGAAGTTCCTTTGAATGAAGCCAAATTGAGACAGTCATATAAAGCTGACTTTAGAGAGATAAAACTATAAAGTCGGGGTGTGCTATAGTCATTTTATAAAATGAAGATCCTTCAAAATTAGTATACTCAGCAGCCCCTTCAATGAAGCACGCAGAAAAAAAAATAAAAAAATAAAGTGATCAATATGTGCCTACCCACAACAAACAATTCATTGAAGTTCGTCATATTCGAAAAATTAGACTCCAAATACTTAATTCATACCTCCAAATTTCCGAACCCATCGGCATCCTCCACGTCATCGTAACGAACTTTTACAAAATTCTGAGACATCCCCACAATCTTGCACTGAAACCAGCAACCTCGGACGCCGCTGTCTTGACACAGAACCTCTATCATATTCCCAACCTTTAACACTGCTTCACGAGGTTTACTGTCCCTTGCTTTACTTCCCAAAGTAAATTTCAACTTAGGGTATACAGATTCCGGTTTTGTCGTTTCCATATCAGAGTTTCGGTGCCTCTTATAACCGACTCTCAAGGAGTTATTATTGCCCTCGTCGTCCTTCTTGCCTCTATGCTTAGAGACGAAATCAGCGTCTAAAGAGGCAAGAATCGCTTGGTTAGCGTAGCCACGTAGTTTGGCCAGAGTGAAGGGCTTGACTTTACGGTTCTTAAACTGCCTGAAGCAAATGTGGATTCCCGAAGTTAAGTTTTGTGCAACGCATATGTCGTAATGTTTAGGGCTCAGAACTGTTGCATGGCCGTTTACACACTCGGCGCTTATCACTTGCACGTGAGGTGTGATGAGAATTTCATTGGGAAGTGGATTTAACTGAGGAAATTCATCTTTCATGTCCTGACCGTGGTAAAACCACCGCACTTTCACCCTTTTCTGCCCTTTTTTGTCTTCGTACAGGTCTTCCAAGTAACCAAGGTTTTCGTGATCATCCAAAGCCATCACAAGCACAAATGAATGAACCTGATCACCATAAGAAAGTACAGAAAGAAAATGAAAGGTCAATATGACGTGTGATACACATACACTTGTATATACTGTTTGGAGTTCGTGAGCTGAATCTGTTACGCTTGACCCGACTCGTTCAATTGATATTTTGGGGGCTTTAAGGTAAAAGCGTAGGATCGGATTATGGGCTTTATAGTAGTTTTTATGTTAGGGTTAATTATAATCTAGCCTCCCTTTCATTCCACACTCTCGTTTTCTCTTTTCTGTTGTAACATTTTTCGTTAATACATAGTGAAATTCTTCTCTTCTGCCTATGGTTTTCTTACCAAAATCGGCTTTCCTCATCAAATTCCTGCGTCCATTTACCTTTACATTGTTGCCATTTTGTTTTTGATTTATAACTTACACACATACACAAGCGCGCGCGCACACATATATATACATGTATATAATTATCCTATAAGAATTGGGAGAAAGGCTAGTGCTCACTGTTATTGTGACATCGTCTCTACAGAAGGCTGGGTAGTGCTTCAGCTGTTTGGAACACATCCATGCCTCACCAGACCATTCAATTTCCGAAGATAGGACTTTCAACTTTTTTGATCCCTGGAAAACAGGATTTAGAAAATCTAGTGTTACAAGAAAGAAAGAAAAGGAAAAAACAGTCAAAACAATAAACAAATATGAAATACCATATGCTCAGGCAAGAAATTTTGGCGAGCACTGGATCCGGAAGAAATCGGGGAGTTGTTTGTAGGTGCACCTATCATCACATCAGCAATTACAAAACTAGGAGTATTGTCAAAGCAAATTAATATAAAGACGCCAAAAACTGGACAAAAAAAAAAACAAAGAAATTAAAAAGTGTATCAAAAACCGAAACAAAATTAAGTTTCAAGCACACATATTTACATGTCTCTTAATCTGTATCAGTCAGAAGCCACATTTTGGGTGACAAATATTCCAATTATGCCAGCTCATGATTACTATAGTTTTGAAGTAACTTCAATTCCGGAGATTATTCAGAAAAAAGTCCCATATGACTCATAGGATAACGCTACTTATAAGAAATAAAGCTTATAATATACAAATTAAAACTCTAATCTCTAATAAATAAGAATGGTCTTCAAATAAAATCATATAGGATATAGTGAAAATAGATAAAATCTCACTTTCGGGTTTGGCAAATTGAACAGAACATTTAATAGCATAAGAACCACACAAAAAATTGAACAGGATTTCTAATTTCAAAAAAGAAAAGTTGTTAATGCAAGATACACGAAAAGGAAGGTGTATATTAATGAACAATAATTAACACATAAGACATACCCAATGATCGGATCTTCTAACCCTATTTTATGACTCAGGCAGCTCTTTCTGTCCCTCAATCTATCAATCTATCTATTTATGTACATCTATTATTTGCTCTATCAATCTATATAGACAGACTGGAACATAGTTAGTGACATTTTTAAGCATTGAAAAGGAAAGGGTGCATAATATTCAAAAAGTAAAGTTAGTAGTTAATGCTTCAAGAATAATGATATGAGAAGACACTTGAATATGTTTCATTCTTAAAAAGAGACCAAACATAATCTGCATTAGATGTCTTTCTTATAATTTAATTCTTTCTTCTAAAAAGCAAGAAATTGACTCAAGAGCCTATAAGATCTATTCCCATGATCGCAAGCTATATCGCAAACTCCCCACAAAAAATGTTGCAGCTGAAGTTGAAACAACTATAGTAACAGTTTAAATACAGAGTTCACGGTCATGCATTACAGCAAAGGAAAAGTTAGAGAACAAAACTTAATGTAAGTTTTCAGCTTAAATTTTCATCTACATTAAGAACAGTCACGATTGTGCATAAAATTCTTACTCCCGAAACAGCTCGCTCACTATCCTATTTCCTTTAGGAGATTTCACATCTAGAAACTACACATACACAATGTATCATAATATATAACTACTCTAACTGCTTAAGATAGTTCTACACAATGCACAACAGACAAACAACTCACTGCACTAAAACAAGATTCACAACTCAAACATCAGTAGCAAAATCGAATAGTTGTAGTGTACAGACGTGATGCGAACGTACTTGAAAGTGCTGTGTAATTCTGCCCTGAAACCAATGATGTGAGCCACTCTACAACTTCCCTTCTCGCTCGCCATTTGGTGGAGCCATTCACGGATCCTTCGGACCCGTACGCCCCCAAAAAGTCGTCGGAAACGACGTACATCATGTGCCTGATGCTTCTCTCAGTCCCTACAACAGCAAGAACTAAATCCCCAGATGATTCCTTCAGAAAATAATGCACCACACGCCTACCGCGCTCGTGGCAGAGTATATGCTCTTCCCAGGCCACAAAAGCATGATCATCACCAGACATTTTGACGACAGAAAATCCGTATTATCACATCACCAGAGAATTCCCAATTGCCAAAACACTAAGAAAATGCTTCACGGCAATGGCTCTCCTAGTGCTCAAAACCTTCTGAACAACATGGCCGCGAATGTTTGCTTCATTGGACATGGAAATGGAATCTGAAAGGAGTATTTGATATCAAGAAAAGCTACGAAAAAGATGGAGAAAGATGTCGCTCTGTGGCGAAAAGCCGCCAAACAAGTGAATCTCGAGAGAAATAAGGAAAAAGCGAAAACTATTTGGCGAAGAGAAACAGAAGACTCTGCTAGGGTTTCGAAAAACAACACCGACGCAGAAAAAGGAATAGCGAAAGAACAGAGAGATGATCCGAAGAGCCTAAAGGGCCATGGAATTACATTGAAAGCTCATCGACCTTTCGCAAGATTGTCGCAACGGAATCAGAGGAGTTCAGGGTTCAAGAGCTGAGAAACCGAACGATTTTTGCCTCGCCGGAGAGAGAAACAGTACAACGGTGTCAAATTGAGCATCCAGTCGGAGAGTCATCGGAGGAATCCCAGAGGAGAAGCTTTCCGCGGCGAGTCATGGCTGTCCATGGCGATGAAGCGGAGAGAGAGAGAGAGAGAAAAAAATCGCCCGGTCGGAGACGGAGGAGTCGTTGTCGCCGAGAGAGAGAGGCCAATGACATCAGGTGTGAGTGACGGAAGAGAGTGGCAGAGGTTGAATTTCCCCATTTATACGAGGGTATTTTTGTACGTGGAAACAAATTTTTTTTTTTGGTTGCAAAGGTCGTCGGAGGGGGCTCTAATGGACACGTGGCGGATGAGAACGTTTCTCCAATACGCAGAATACAGTGTCGTTTGAACTATCCATTTCTCTGTTCCCATTTTGTTTTTGTCGTTTTATGAAACTGGGTAGCAAACTTCCCCAAACGACATCATTGACTCTAAAGTTGGGGCTTGATTTTCTTCCTCTCCCTCCTCGACTCAGCTCAGCTCAGCTCACCGCCTCTCTCCCTCATCGACTCAGACGAGCTCGTGTTTTGCCTTCCTCCTCCATTGAAGGCTTGTGAAACCTTGATCTTGTGAGCAATCCAGGTTTCGCACTGATGTTTTGGTCTTGAGGCTGTGTGATTTCATGCTTTTCGTTCTTTTCGATTTCGAATGAGAATTGTGTATTTTGGATGAGGAATTTAGGTCAAGGTTCCAATTTGGGATTGTGAAAATGGTCGAATTTATCTGAAGCGAGATTCCGTGCCGTTTCTTGTTGTCCAGTTCGAAAACAATAATCTGATTCTGTTTTTTCTATTACAGAGCTCGGATTGCTGAAACAAAATACAATATAAAAGGGTTAGAATGGAATATCGGGGCGAAGAAGAAGAGAATCAACGAGCGACGGGTTCCCAGGACGTGGCGCTCGGGTGGGGAGGTAAGCTGGAAGAGCAGTACCGGAGTATGAAGGAAAATGCGGTGAATTACCCTTATGTCTGGGGTTCGTACATCGTCGTGTACGGCGGTTTCGGCCTCTGGTTGACCTATCGTTGGAGGAAGCTTCGTAAGACCGAGGACAGAGTTCGCACGCTTCAGGCAAGACTACGCAAGCTTGTCGAGATTGAAGAAGCTTCGAGCGCTCGCAAACCGATTGAGAAGGCGGATAAAGCATCAAAGTGATGCCGTTGAGGTGCCAATTCAGCTCAATCTCTCGGCGTCTCGAGGAATTGCTCGGTGAGGAAATTTCCTGGAGCCGAATACTATACATTTGAGAAATTTTTGTTTAGATTTGCGGTTTCGAACATTAGAGTTGGCAACGTTGGTTTTGCCCGTAGTTTTATCTGATTGATGAAATCTTTTGGGATCAAAAGTTTTTCTCATTGAAGTGTTCACATAATATAATAATAAAGTAAAGGCAATCAATTTGGAGGTCCTCAAATTTGTACGATTATTTGGTCTTTCACGTTGTAAAATGACCACATGACATAGCTAACTTTGTAATTTTGTTCATCGTGGCCGTTTTGTTAAAATTCTGTTAATTTTAACAGTTATTTTTTAAGCGAGGCACGAAACTTTAGGCTTAATATAGGTTTTTAGGACTTGCGGGTCAAAATTTTACTTGCCCTTAAAAACTAAGAGAATTTTCGACGAAGGATTAAATAAGGACAAAAATGCAAAATCAAACGTGTTAATGTGGTTATTTTTCATGGTGATGGAGTAAATAAGGACAAAAGGACAAAATTTAAGGTCTCTAAAATTATTACCCGTGAAGTAAATATGTGGTTGAAGATTGCCCTACCGTCATTTACCTACCTATCAATACAAATTTTCGCTTAATGATGTCGTTTTGTAGAATTGTGTCACCCATATCATATATAGCGTTATTGAGTTGGGTCAATTTTGCCCTTTTGATTCGGCTAACAGACGTCAGAAAGATAAGGCCAACCAGAGCCACACGTTTTTATAAACTTCACATTGTTATAAGCTCCATACTAAAGTACCATATTCTACTTCTCTTTTCTCTCTATCTTCATTTCAAACATGAAGATGTTTACCTTGAGATCCCAATTGCACGTCCTAAACCTGACCAATCCCAGTTCAATAAATCCCTCACTCACTCCAAATCCAAAATCATACCAGAAAACCCTCCCAAATTCTCCCAGAAAAGCCATCACAGTTCAAAAGCAAACCACCTTGTCACTCCGAAGAGCTACGCCATTGAAACTTCAAGAGCCCCAGAGCTCCAAAACCGACAAGCCGGGGGAATTATCGAGGCGTTTGGTCGTGGGAGCGGTCTCAGCGGGGCTCGTCATGTTCCTGATGGGTCTTAACGACGACAAGGCATTGGCGTTCGGGCCCGAAGGGCCATTGATGGAGGAGTTCTGGGACAACGTGAGACGATACGCGTTATACGCTCTGACTGTGAGCACGGGCGCTTTGTACGCCGTATTCGAGCCCCTTTACGGGCTGCTGAAGAATCCCATATCTGCGATTCTGGTGTTGGTCATTTTGGCAGGAGGAGTCTACATTGTTTCGCAGGTGGTCTCTGCCATGGTGGGCGTCACGGATTTTTCTTACCAGTATTATTACTAGCCGGCTTTGCTCAGGGACTTCAATCTGTTCCGCAGATTCATCTCTTTGGGTTGAATTTTTGTTTTTCAATTTTGCCATCGCTATGTCAGCACAAAAGCACGTTGAGAATATTCAAGAGCTAGTTCAGCTTTTCTTCTTGATCTTTACAGGGTTCTTCTCTGTTACATATACTCTTAGTTATTATCCTTATACAATACAGACCATAGACCTATCAATGTATATTAATATTACTATATAAATAAATATTTTAAATTTTAGTAGAAGATAGTTTTTATTTTTTATTTTTTTAAGATAGTACTGGTTAAGTACCCCGTTTACGTTTTATGTGGCTCCATTAGTTGCCCCGAGTGTTCAAATTGGGTATGGACGTAACATTTAGTACTTAAGCCGTGATAAACAAACACCGGGACGCCACATGCATCTCTACATTTTAGATATAAATTTATGAAAATTCCATGGAATCCCAATTGCAAGCTATATTTTTTCTTTATGATTATCCTTGAGCAGAATCAAACAATAAAATGTCCTACATTTGAGAAATTTTGCACTATTTTTTATTTCATTGTATAATATAAATAAATATAGACTTGCAAGTAGTTTTAGCAAGCTACAGAAGACACAGAGAGCGGGTAGCTGAAGGTATTGGCGTACTGGAATGAGAGTATCTCGCCCGGGCCGAGAGGCTCTCCGTCGTTGACTAAGCAATCATCGTAGTCAACTCGCCGGAAGATGTGAGGGTTGACCAGCCGGACCGAGCTGAACCAGCCACACGTCACGTGGATGTCGCCGATGTGACAGTCGGAGACGCACTTGTTGAGGATCTGCACTGTGAATGACGGGATCCCGTCGGGGGTCAGCCCCGCGGAACCTTGGAAGATCGACATGTCATTTCTTGAGCACATCGTCGTCCCGATTCGGTTCACAAAGTCGCTTCCTGTTAACAAAAAATGACAAATTCAAACAACAAATGAACGGAATAAGAGAATATTAAAGAAAATGTCCATTTGTTTCCAAAAGAATGCCAGAAAAACGGAAACATTTCAAGTTTATCTATTGTTCATTGTCGTTTTTCAGAATAAAACGATGTCTTCTAAACACTATATTATGTCGTTTGCTGAAGTATCAGGAAGGATCTTCCTGTTGTTAGTCACAAAAATACATATGTTTATCATTTAACGCAGTTTAGTCTATATTAATTTTAACGGAAAAAATACATATATTGTCGTATCAGGACGTTTATGTTGATTTTTGATGGTAAACTTGCTTATATTACATAAAAGAATCACATTACCCAAATTCTCACGTATCAATTTAACCTCCAAAATTCCAAATTGAAATTTAGGGGCTTATCTGCCCCCACTCAATGAAAACATATGTATTTTTACAGTAAATAATAATAATAATAATAATTATTATTATTATTATTATTATAATAACATATGAAGACTGAAATCCACTAAGTGATAAAACATGTGTACTTTTCACCGCCAATTACAAAATTTACCAGGTGAGAGCAGTAACTTCCTGGCCAAGGCAGTGCTTTCATTGGAAACGACCGATCTCTCATCAACTTCATTTGCACTTCCAATTTGAAACACAAATACCCCTGTCACTACTACAACATATATTTTTACTTATATATATATATATATTGAGCTAGAAGTTGAAGATAGATAAACATATATATATATATATATATATATATATATAATATTGGAACCAAAATTACCCGAGAACAAGAACACAAGCATGATGACTATTGAAGATGAACTTCTTTCTGTCAGTTTCATGTCGTTGAGAGTTTTTTTTTTTGTCACGTAAGCTCTGTCAAAATGGTTGAACTACAGTGCAAATTTTAAGGACATTGTATATATAAGCAAGCACACGCTCACACGGGGAATGAATCTATATTTATGAGCTTTTAAGTGTCAAATCGTCAGTCTGATTCCACTTTTAATTAATTGGTTTTTCAATAGAATTCCTTTTTGCATGCAAAGATTATATGCTTGCCATTAAATAAGGGTTTCATTGACTGTCTCGGTAATGGCTTTTGCTCATAGACTCTATTCTGAAAAGGAACAATATTTATTCTAGGGAAAATTATGACAAAAATACCCAACCTTTGGTCAATGTGTCTCCCGTATATCCAACCTTTAAAACTGGCGGCAAAAATACCCAACGTGCGTTGACCGTGACTTTGGCATGAAACCGTTAATTTTTCCGTTACCATTCGACAAAGTCACGGTCAACGAACGTTGGGTATTTTTGCCGCCAATTTTAAAGATTGGATACACGGGAGGCACGTTGACCAAATGTTAGGTATTTTCACCGTAATTTTCCCTTTATTCTACACTCATCTCCCGAGGAAAATAAATCACGATTAAATAGAAGAAAAAGTGGCCATCGGAAATGTAGGGTTTGCCAAAGTAGACATGACTGCATGTAATGAGCGATGTCTTTACGTAAATGATCAACATGCATAATGAATTTTGCCGTTACCAAATTTGTGGGACGTTGTTCTAACTTTAGGCAATTGGGCATGCAAAAGTGACGCTATGATCTCATAATTTAGAGAAAATTTTGGTTAAAGTGAGGTTATGCAGGTAGGAAATAGTCAATATTGTATAAACTTTATGTCTATATATGAAATGTCTTTTAAAAAATGTATCTATGAAATGTCGGATTTATATCATTTATGTACGCTGGCATATGTATAGATTTGAAACTAGAACGCTAAAGTGTAATTAATTCCAACAAATCTCTTAGGGAACCCACGAAAAAGTCTGGTCATGAACAAAATTACATTTGAGACAAAAGTATATATATATATATATATATATATATATATATATATATATATATGAAGTATATTCCACTTCTTTGAGAGTTATTTTTCAAAGAACTTTTTAGGATTTTGACTTAAATTTAATTACACAATACATTAGAAAAACGTTAATAGTCGCTCTATGGCAGGAAGTACATCTTGTCGCTTGCAATCTTGATCCACTAAAATTTCAATAAGAATTTTTTGCTTCCACTTCAATCTGTTCTTCTTTCTGATCTCTCTATTATATACTCAAAGCCAATAAAATGGGGAAAAATCTAAGGCAACAACAAAGCTATGTGATGGTCTTATTTCTTAAAAATACTCAACACACTCTTTAATTAGAATTTGCCCAAGGCTTTCCTCGATCAAGTTTGACTGCTTTGTTTCGGGCCTTGGTAGCATAATGTCTCCGTATATTAAGCTTCAAACTCAACATGATTTGGTTTTCAAAATGGATTAGGGGTTTAGATCCGGATTTAAACCCGGATTAAAAAAAAAAAAAAAACCCTTAAAAGAAATCATAGAAATCTTGTTCAAAACATAAATCACACACGCAAAAAAAATCATTTAGTTAAAATAAAAGTTAAATAACCAAGAAAAAAAAACAACGAAACTAACTTCGCCGTATTAACTCGTTCCACATCTTGCCGAGTACTCAACTTCAACACACTTTGGCATACAAGTATCGATTAGAAGCTCAAGAAAATACAAAGTAATTAACAAAAGGATTGATTAAGATCTCAATGAGCATAGACAATATTAAAGTAAAAATATCAAACAATTACATGTTTGATGGTTCTTTTGTGTAAAGTCAAATGTGAAAAGTGTAAATAGGGCGGCCCTGAATTTGTCGTATTTTGTTAGGACTTTAGGCTAAGTAAATTTTGGGAGCATTTTAAAGTATTTAAAAGCTTTTTATATTTAATTAAATGTAAAATAAAACATATATATTGGGCTTTTAAATTTGAGAGCCCAAAGCGTCGGTGTTGCTAGCTTATAATCAAAGTTGACCCTTAATACAAGGAGTCCTAAAACTACTTTACAATCCTAAAATAAAAAATTTCGAAGTTAAACGTGTAAAGTGTAAACTAAAAAAAAGAGCATATTTTTTTTTATATATAATTTAAAGTGTAAATCTGTTAATATACAAATTTTCAAAATCAAGAACCGAAACATGTACAACAGTTTTTTTTTTACCGGGTATTTTTTTTTTAAACTGCTGATGATCACCTACAAACAATCTGATTGTTATTATACGGCTATTAATTAATGTTAGAACGAAAATGAAACACTCTAGAATATAGATACATGTATTATTAGAGGTGTTTAATTTTTCCAAGGTCTTCAACGTTACATAGCGACCAGGTAATGTACAGCTGTTACCTCTGCCTAGAACGGCCCCTTTCGCTTTCTCATTGATTAGATTCAGGTTTCACAATATTTATTATATTCATCACCCATTTCTCACTTCTCAATAATTCAACCTTTGTAATAAATTCTCATATAATATTAGCCTTAAACATATATATTATATTATAATGTATCATCAAATTAAGGTCCTAGATATCTTAATCCGAAAGCCACTCAACAATATGATTATTGACTATGTGTGACATCATCGCATTCATTCAGATACGCAACTCTCTCTCTCTCTCTCTCTGATTAATTATTAATTGAGACACTCAATCATACCCTAGAAAAATACGCATTAAAAATATATACAAGAACAATTAATACACTTAAATACATGCAATGCTGGCATTGCAAATCACCATACATGTTTCAATGCAATTGCATCGCACGCAAGGCATATTGATTGAGCTTACAATAATATTATATAACTAAGAGAAAACTACCGGCAAAAATACCCAAATTTTGATTAATTGAAGCGGCAGGGTCCTATGAAGCAACACACGTTTTTGTCCAATTTTTTTATTTTTTATTTTTTTTGTCGAATTGAAATGAAAGAAGATGTACTGGGATAGTAGGATAAGCACATAAAATGTGTATCTGATTAGGTATAATCTAATAGTACTGTGCTAAAAAATTGATCAACGTTCGTCAAGAAAATTATACAAAAAAAAAAAATATACGATCATTATATATTCGTTGATTTTAATTAAGTACTTTATTTGCAGCTATTTTTTACTTTAAACCTTGTGTCGTCTCAAGTTGATCAAAGTTTAGGTACTTATATTGCTATTAGTTATCTCTCAAATAATTTCACACAAGTTTTGTCGTTTGCGTATTACTTCGAAGCCTGATGCATTCACACACACCCTTAATAGGCCAAGTATAAATACGCGTGTATTTCTTGGAGAAGTGTTCTTCAACACAAGAAGAAGAAGAAAAAAAAAAAGTTTCAAAGCTAGGTCTTGGAGAGTTTGAGAAGGACACAAATATGGCGTCAATGAAGTGGCTAGTTCACTCGGCTTGCCACGTCTTGGGGTACCCCACAAAAGAAGAGACCCTTGTCCGCAGTGGAGAGGCCTTGAAGCTGCAAAACGGCAACAAAATATTCGCGGCGTCGTGCCAGACGGCGTCGTTTCAGATGCCTTTGCACTACCCGCGATACTCGAAGGCCGATTACGAGGCCATGGAGGAGTGGAGGCTGGACTCGCTGCTCGCGCAGTACGGCCTCGACGGGTGCACCGACGGGGGCGTTGAGGCGAAGAGCGAGTACGCGAAAGGCGCCTTCCTGTGGCCCGATCAGTACTGAGCTCTACCATGCATGCATGGCTTGTTCTTTCTCAATTGCACTACTGATTATATATGCTTATATTATGTGTATGAATATATATGCTCTATGATCATCTACAATTTCTATGTTAGGGTTTATGTGTTGTTGTTGGTCTTGTGCGTGTCGTTTTGAATTTTGAACAGGTGTGAGAGCTGAAAATGTTTGTGCAAAAGAGAGAATGTTGTATTATGGTCACGTTTATATATTGTTATAAACTTATTAATTAACTTTTTAAAGGTTTTTAAGGTTATTGTGAGAAGGAACTAATTTTTTTTTTTTTTTTTGAAGGCAAAGGAACTAAAATTAATATTGTTACTTTACATATATATATATAAGTTCATTATCATGATTCTGGTGATGATCTGGTCAATGTCAATGTGTAAGGAATGAAATTACTTAATTAAAAACACGCGTTGAACTACTGTATCAACCCAAAGAGAATTAAACCACACGGTATAATACGACGGCTAATTGTGCTGTTTTGTCTATTATTATTATTATTATTATTATTATTATTATTATTATTATTATTATTATTATTATTGTTAATGCCTAAAAATTGATTAACTTGAATGCGGCCCAAGTCTTGATTTTGGGCCGGGCCCAACGCTCGCTTGACGGTCGGAATGGGCTTTGAAGCTTGATCTTCGGTCTTGATAGGCCGGAAATCTTCCCTGTATAACCTGCCTCTGTTCCTGTAAAAAGAGTAGAAAAACGTGAACTCCGAAGGGGAACAGAGGGGGGGTCCTCTGCCGCTTCGACGCTCAACATTAGTCGAGTATTTGAGTCAGAATTTATGAATAAACGGGAAACAGAGGTTTTTTGGCTTCGGGAGTGCTTGCCGATTGTGGCGGGGGTGTCCTCGTATTTATAGAGTGCGAAATGTTCGAAATCATGCCTTCGGGGCTCGCAGCGCGCCCCGAAGGCATGTTCTAGGCTTCGGGGCGCGCCGCGCGCCCCGAAGGCATGTTTTTAGACCGGGCCGAGTCGACATTTTCCGAGTGAGTTTTTGTTGACTTTTTGTTGACTTTTCGGTTGACCTTTAGGGTCGGGCCCGTTTACTTTTTTGGTTGACTTTCCGGGTGGGGCCGTTGACTTTTTCGGTTCACTATTCGGGTCAGTCCTTTGACTTTTTGGGTCGGCCCCGTTGACTTTTTGTTGCCTTTTCCCGGACGGGCCTTTGACTTTTTGTTGACTTTTCCGGTCCGGGCCCTTTGACTTTTTGTTGACTTTTTCGGGCCGGTTTGGTTTTGACTTTTGCCGAGCGGGTCAAAGTCGATTTAGTGGGCCTAATATGTCTTGGGCCTTAATTTTTCTAGGCTCCGGAAAATACGCATAACAATTATTATTATTATTATAGAAACCTTCGTAATTACGGCTATAAATATCTTTTTTATATATTTTTATGATGGTGTGATTATTTTTGAGGTTACATTTTTCAATGTTTTATATGTTCTTTCATCACAATTTTGTTCTTTTTTCAATTGATTTAATATAATTTTAGACATGTTGTTGCAAATTTTTTCTCTTTCGGAAGTGACATGTGTCTAGCTAATTAGACTTAATGTCATATCTAATTTTTTCAATTGAAAAAAGAAAAAGCAAAATTTTAGAGAAACAAAATAATAAACATTAAGGATTTAAGCTTTTTTAAAATATAAAAATATTTGGTACTTATATTGCTATAAATCTTAGATTGTAATATTTTTTTCAATTCTTATTAAAAATATTGTACTAGCGAACAAAGAAGGCTTGATTTAGGTTAAGGTTACATCTCTAATATTTGAGTCTTAAATTTTTACTTTCGAAGTGTTGAGTTCAATCTTCACGACAGTAAGAAAATGAACCGAGGACCGTGTTTTCTATCTTCTTGGTCGTTTATCACTCATTTTGTCCAAAAATCATGCTACTGATTGACAAATAATGGCATTCTGAAACTTGTTCAATCTGTCTCTTTTTTATTTAATTGTAAAATCGGACGGACAGAATCTTAAGTATTCTTTTCAAGTTTCAACCCAAAAAAAATAAATAAAAAAAATCTCAAGTATTAATTTCATGACACGACATGTATTAGTATTTGCAAAAAGGACTTGTATATTTTTACGAAAAATAGTTACATTTCATTAATTATTTTATACTTATAGAAATTAATGCGTGAAGTGGAGACATGCATGCATTTGTAAATTAATGATCTCGCACTAGGTTGTTCTATCATCTATCTCGTTATGAAAACTGTCCATTGGATTCACATTTTTGCAACCATAAAATTTGCTTATTAATTAGAAAGGAAAACTTCATAAAATATTTCCCAATACATTAAAATTCTAAAATTATCTCACAGGTTTTTATAATTCTCAAAACATCATTTTTAAATTTCATGTTACCAAAATACTCTTAATTTGTCCATTTTTTAGGACTACATATGTCTATTTTTCAGGACGCGATATGTCCATTTTCCAGGGGTATTTTAGTACATAAAATTTGAAAAGGTTGTTTTGAGAATTATGAAAGCTTGGTGAATAATTTTAGAATTTATAGTGTATTAGGAAATATTTTATGAAATTTCCCATTAGAAAATACTTTTAAGATAAATTAATGTGCATGAATGAACACGATGCCGTAATTGGCGAGTGTTTTTTATTATTATTTTATTAATAGGCATCACAATTCACACTTTAATGCAAGCAGGAGCTGGTTTTGAGTTGGTCTTTTTTGTCAAGAACCCAGACTAAGTAAATTTTAGAGGTTTTAAAGTATTTAAAAATAATAATTTTTATGTTTGATTAAATATAAAATTATATGTAAAAAAAAAGGCCTTTAAAGGACAAGAACTAATAAATGGAAAGCAAGCAGCACATTATTGATTGCTGCGCTGGGTAAAATATCAACTAGAAAACGACAACTACAAAAAAACGACAACAACTTCTTAGTTTTATACAAGGTATCGAAAATCGCGAAAATCGAGCGAAAATCGTTCGAAAAATCGAGGAAATGGTGTTCTCGGTAACTTATCTCTGGTAATCGTTGCCGTTTTATACTTTTCGAAATTTTTCGAATCGAAAATTTAGGTACTTTTCGCTGCAACTTTTCGAGTGTAAAAAAACGAAAAGTGGAGGACTTTTCGTGAAAATATGGAAAAGTTCCAACCCTAGTATAAATTCGAACTTATCACGATTTTGGTCTCATTTTTCCACCTCCCAGCCATCTTTTCGCCCTCCCCTTCACTGAATTTATAGGTTGCCGAGCTTCTCGCCTGGAGAAGAAGAGATCTTCTCGCCATTTCTCCCTGAAGTCGAGCCCTAAGTTTATCACGGCAGAAGTTCCAAGTTCGTGTACAATCCGAATATAAAGGTATTTTTAGGGTATTTTTAATTAAATTTTTTGTGTTTTATAGATTACAAGTTGTATAAGCATGATTTATGTAAAATTTTCACCAAAATGTTCTATATTTTTAGTACTTACTTAGGAATGTATTAAGTTGAAATGAAAGTTCAACATGAAAATTCATACAACTTTGATTGTACAATTTGTAATTTTGATTCAAATATTGTTCTTGAAATTTATTTATCTTAGGTTATGTTCGAATTGTGATGGATGGTGTGCTTTTTGTTAATTTTTTTTGCAGATTTTGGGGTGATTTGGGGGTGATTTTAGGCTTTTTCCGAATTTTGTATAATAGCGGCAAAGGTACTTTTGTTTTGGAAATTATTAAACTTGAGCTATATTTTTAACATTTTTGATGTAATTTCATTTATTAACATCATTTGTAATTAGAAAACTGAGTGGTTGGCATATTTTTTTTTTAATTTGAAGTTTTTCTGAATTGTGATATATTTGTGGCAAAAGTACATATGTTTCGGAAATTGTTGATTTGAGTTAGTTACTCGAATATTTTGGTGTAATTTCGTTTTATAAAATTGTATATTATTTTAAAACTAATCGGTTTGCATAATTTTTTTTTTAATTTGAAGTACAATATTGTACTCGCAACGAACAATATTGTACTTTTGCCGCAATATTTTAGAAAACTTCAAATTAAAAAAAAAATATGCCAACCGATTGTTTTTTAAATTATATACATTTTTATAAAACAAAATTACACCAAAATATTCGAGTAACTAGCTCAAATCAACAATTTCCGAAACATATGTACTTTCGCCACAATGATATCAAAATTCAGAAAAACTTCAAATTAAAAAAAAAATTATGCAAACCGATTAGTTTTAAAATTATATACAATTTTATAAAATGAAATTACACCAAAATATTCGAGTAACTAACTCAAATCAACAATTTCCGAAACATATTCACTTTTGCCACAAATATATCACAATTCAGAAAAACTTCAAATTAAAAAAAAATTATGCAAACCGATTAGTTTTAAAATAATATACAATTTTATAAAACGAAATTACACCAAAATATTCGACTAACTAACTCAAATCAACAATTTCCGAAACATATGTACTTTTGCCACAAATATATCACAATTCAGAAAAACTTCAAATTAAAAAAAAAATTATGCAAACCGATTAGTTTTAAAATAATATACAATTTTATAAAACGAAATTACACCAAAATATTCGAGTAACTAACTCAAATCAACAATTTCCGAAACATATGTACTTTTGCCACAAATATATCACAATTCAGAAAAACTTCAAATTAAAAAAAAAATATGCCAACCACTCAGTTTTCTAATTACAAATGATGTTAATAAATGAAATTACATCAAAAATGTTAAAAATATAGCTCAAGTTTAATAATTTCCAAAACAAAAGTACCTTTGCCGCTATTATACAAAATTCGGAAAAAGCCTAAAATCACCCCCAAATCACCCCAAAATCTGCAAAAAAAATTAACAAAAAGCACACCATCCATCACAATTCGAACATAACCTAAGATAAATAAATTTCAAGAACAATATTTGAATCAAAATTACAAATTGTACAATCAAAGTTGTATGAATTTTCATGTTGAACTTTCATTTCAACTTAATACATTCCTAAGTAAGTACTAAAAATATAGAACATTTTGGTGAAAATTTTACATAAATCATGCTTATACAACTTGTAATCTATAAAACACAAAAAATTTAATTAAAAATACCCTAAAAATACCTTTATATTCGGATTGTACACGAACTTGGAACTTCTGCCGTGATAAACTTAGGGCTCGACTTCAGGGAGAAATGGCGAGAAGATCTCTTCTTCTCCAGGCGAGAAGCTCGGCAACCTATAAATTCAGTGAAGGGGAGGGCGAAAAGATGGCTGGGAGGTGGAAAAATGAGACCAAAATCGTGATAAGTTCGAATTTATACTAGGGTTGGAACTTTTCCATATTTTCACGAAAAGTCCTCCACTTTTCGTTTTTTTACACTCGAAAAGTTGCAGCGAAATGTACCTAAGTTTTCGATTCGAAAAATTTCGAAAAGTATAAAACGGCAACGATTACCAGAGATAAGTTACCGAGAACACCATTTCCTCGATTTTTCGAACGATTTTCGCTCGATTTTCGCGATTTTCGATACCTTGATATAAAACCTAATAGTTCGTGATTAAACCCTCACCTTGTTTTTGATCTTATGGACCAAAAGAAGAAGCTCTTCGCCATTGATGGAAACGATCTTTCTAGAACAAGGACTTTGCTCGTACCTCTCTCGCTATCTCTAGCACTGGCCTTGCTCTTTCTCCTTTGTTTTCTCTCCAATGGCCTCTCTATCCATCCCCATTCCCTCACGCACACCCTCGAGAGGAAGTACCTCGTCTGCAACGGAATCCTCGCTCTCCTCGCCCGAACCTCCTCGCCCCGGGACGGTGACTATTCAT
Source organism: Parietaria judaica (assembly GCA_954871525.1). Taxonomy (NCBI): domain Eukaryota; kingdom Viridiplantae; phylum Streptophyta; class Magnoliopsida; order Rosales; family Urticaceae; genus Parietaria; species Parietaria judaica. The sequence continues at coordinate 5,910,547 of OX940863.1, forward strand.
CCTCGCTGCCGTTGGCTTCTCTAGTAGCCGATCACGACCGCGGTCACGGAAACGACCACGCAGCACCGGCTGAAGAAGATGAGGAAGAGATGGATACGGAGGAGTTGAATAGAAAGATTGAAGAGTTCATTAGGAAGATGAAGGAAAATATCAGAACTGAAGCTCAGCAGTACATAATAGAAGCCGTGTGATATATCATATATATATATAAATATATTTTTATATATAAATGTGTGTAAATATATATATCATAATGATCCGATTTTTGAGGCGTAGCTTTCATTTTCTACGTTAAAACTGCGTGCATTGATTTCTTTGTGTTTGTTATATAATTATTATAATTTATACTCACAATAATTATATATACTTAGGATGTTTAAACACTTTTTTATTAATCTTACATCTAAAATACTCCTAAGAAGAAGAAAAAAAACCCTTAAAAACTAGAAACGAAAAAGTTAATGAACTATACTGTGAAGTTACCATATCATAAATTAAAACTAAATCTTTGTTCGATTAATATCATATATATATATATATTGAATGGATTGTTCGATTAATATTATAAGTTACCATATCATAAACTATATATACAAGAACTGTATAACCCAAATTTAACTAGGTGTCCAATTTGTTACACGGTAACTAGTGTAGCAAGAAGCTAACTAGAGCTGAAACTGTACTTTTGATTCATCACTAGAACCCGCTGTATACGATTAGCGCGCACGGATCTACCCTTTAGAGTCAACCGGAATGCGATAGCGTCGCCTCCATCATCGCCGCTGCCGATACTCCCTCGGTCTCCGGCATATTCCTCACGTCATTCAGAATCCTCCCAAGCTCTTTCGTCAGTTCTGTGCGAGCATAATCGGAGCGCTCCTTGGTGATCGCGGATTCTGCAAATAGGGTTTCCGTCACACACTGGTACTCGTGAAACCATCTGTCGCTGCCGTGTTCGGCACCATTCTCGTCGAAGAAGAGGAGAGGACTCTCTGATCTCCTCCACCTGTCGAGACAGTATTTATCAGGAAGCTCGAAGAAGTTCTTCGCCACAAGCACACGGAGAGCATGTCTGCACGGAAACCCCGACGTTTCGAACTCTTTGCAGGAGCAGTGGATCTGCTCGTCCTCCAGCGTATAAATGACAAGCCGTTCCATGTCCATCTTCTTGAAGTGGTGCACGAGAAGCGACCCGTTATCCATTTCCGTCTCCGCGTATTGCATTGCTAGCGCCAATTCATGCTGAAATGCGGCGAAAGCGAATGGCGTGAACAAGCTCTGAGCGTGCTCTTCGATGGGCAGACTAGTCTTTGTGTACGAGTACTGCATATCCGAGCGTCCCTGATTCTGAAAATTGACAGATATACCGACCTGAAAGAGTTTAAGATACAATGTATCAGCAGAAAGAATAAACCCGTCGGAGAGGATTTTATAAACCAAAAGAACCTGCTCAAAGAAGCTTCGTAAAGATGTTTGTGTTCTGAAGAAGCTCTTCAAGAACGTATCAGCAGATTTCAAATACAGCTCCGTCCCCATCCGAGCGAGAAACCGTCCTCGCGTATACGCCAGTGCCCAAGAAGATCGCGATGAGTACAGTAAATCTAAGTGTTTGTCGGTACTAAGACCGAACATGGTAACTAATTGGTTCCACTGAAGCTCAAAGTCCTCTGTACTTTCCAGCCGACACAGTGCATCAAAATCCGATTTAAATTCCGGGTAACGAGATCCAAGAAGAGGAGAGAACCAACTTGATACCTTGGAGAGTATGTTCCAAATGGGAATGACATGGTTAGTTGCTGGTAGTTCTTCCGGAATGGCCTCGATGAGCCCGGTTTCGAGATCGGTTAGCACTGTCTGTGGACATCTTCCTCTCATGAACCGCACAAAAGTCTATTTAATGAAAAAAAAAAAAAAATCATAAGCTAACAGAAAACTCCTAGAACAGAGCTAACAAATCACTAGAGGAATTATACTTAGCCAAAACCTGCAAAGCCCACAAGAACGAACGGGGCGTTTCGTCTTGCAGAAGTACGCAGCCGAAGAAGACGGTCCTGCCATTGTTGTCCATGCCAAGCCACGCTCCGAAAAGCATACCGTACGTGATCGACCGGTACGAGGTGTCGAAATACACCACGTCGCCAAACACGTCGTAGGCGTGGATCGAATCACCGTACGACCAGGCAACATTTTCAATCTTGTCGTTCTCGTCAACCGTGAAGTCGTAGACGAAGCTCTCGGCCACATCTTTCACCGTCCTGCACGCCTCGAGCAGCTCCATCGTGTCGCCCTCCCGCTTTTCCGTCAGCAGGGCGTCATTCTCCTGCACAACCCGCTTCCGATTCTGAACGAAATTCCTCACATCCCTCTCCAGAAACGGCAACTGCCCGCCCTGAACGCCCTTCTCCTGCTCCAACACCTTCACAATCCGGTGAACCGGAAACCCCGCCTTCGACAGCAAAATAATCCGCTCCTGATCGGCCTCGCGGATCTTCCGGTACGCGGGGAGGAGACGAACCTCGTCGTCATCGAGAAGCTCGTGGTTATGAACGTTGCTGAATTGCACGACGAACCACTGCGAAACCCCGTCGACGAGCTCCTTCGAGAGGTACATCTTCGCGTCGCAGCCGCACCGGACCGATTTCCGGTCCCGGTGATGGTCCACACTGGGCTTCTTCTTCAACGGCGCGAAGCCGGAGCGGTAACACACGAAATCGCGCTTGTAGACGCCGAGCTGAGGGCTGAGCCGGGACCGCTCCTTCCTGATCGAGAAGCCATTTCTTCTGGCGAAGCTCCCGTAGTACTCGAACGCGTCGTCGTCGGCTTTGAAGACCATTCCCACGTAAGGGGCGACCATGGATTCCGAAGTCCCTGCTTCGGTCTTCCCCAATTGCGCGGCGACGGATTCCTCTTCGACGCTCGCCTCGTGGGTCACGGAGCATTTCCAATCGCCGCACGGGCACTGTTGGCGGCGAATCCACATGTTCTTCGCCGGAATCGGCGTCATCGAAGAGGAATCTGAGATGGGTCGTCTCTGCTTCGATGAAAGAATCTTATGGGATAAAGATTACATATTTGGCTACAGTGATAGTAGAGTTGTGATGGTTTTGGGGGAAAAGTTGCGAAGAATGTTGAGCCTGGAAATTGATGAGCGGAAATGGACTAGAGATTAATGACGAACCAGTGAAAAAGAATGCTTCTTGGGGTTCTGGGTTTTGCTTTCTTTCACAGCTTTGTATCGGTATAGTTTACCGATGAGTATAAAAATATCGGGTCAAAATTTGTAAACATATGTTTTGAAATAATTTATCGGGTCAAAATTGTTTAGTGCGGAGTCCGAATCCGTCATGTGGCTGAAGACTCTTTTGATCTCGGAAAGCTTTTGATTTCGCTAGCATGTCGTTAATGAAATGAGGGTCGTGTCGAACTTCTACGGTAGATCTTTGAAGCTTAGCCGGGGGATGGCAGTAAAGTCGTCCCGGGCGAATCTGTGGACTTGCTTGCCGAGCAAAATTTGTATTCGTCGGCACTATCTGACTGGACCCGTTGGAGGCAGAGCATAATGTTGTAACTCCGGCTCCAAGAGTGCATAACCTCATCTGCTTTTTAAGAACTGTGTGAAAGGAATTTCCAACACCCTCTCAAACGATTATAACCCGGTGAACTTCTTTGTGATCGTCTTCATCATATGCATCCTCGGATTAGGGAGCCTCTTAATCATATGCTTCTCGACGGCGGCAACAAAAATATACACGTACACTAAATGACGATATATTAAAACACGGAAATAATGGGAAAACACGGGAAAATCCCATAGAAGGATGGATCGTCTTATTTAGACGACCTAATGGTTCAGCTATGATGATTTAAGGTAAATTATCGTATTCGACTTTAACAACTTAAGATCAATAAAATTAAGAGTCGAGACGAGTTAGTTACCTTGAGACGGTGATACTATTGGGTGCGTTTGGCACAGCTTATTTAGCCCCTGTTTTTATTTTTAAAATAAACTAAACCGTTTTTCAGGTGTTTGGCAAAATTGTTTTTCCAAAAAACACAAAATTAATTTTAGATTTTTGTACATGAATCGTAAAAGATAGAATTCATAGCTTTTGGTTTTTTCTAAAAACAAAAATACGATTTTAGTCTATTTTAGTCTTTTTAGCCTAAATAATTTTTTTTACCAAACGCTAAATTAGTTTTTGTTAACAGCAACAACTGTTTATAGACAATTTACCAAACACCTGTCAGTTTTTTTTTAAAAAAAAACAGTTTGTTTTTTTAAAGTAAAACTAAAAATAATTTTTGTAAAAATTAAGCTGTGCCAAATGGGCCCAATATATTGTTGACAATGATGGAGAAATAAGGAGACGAATGGCGGCAAGAGGCGACAACGAGTCAAATTTTGACAGGAACAAAGAGAATGCGAACAAGCATAGCTCTTCGATTTTTGGTTGGGTATTTTGGTGATTACTTGAATTAGAAGTATACCAAAATTATTTTGTATATAATATATATGGAATATAAAAAACCTATCAAGGCCTTTAGTGTGCCATATTGTATTAAAAACCAAAAAGTCCCATATTAGTTTTGTACATGCAAAAAAAGGTTTGAGTGTGGATATAAAGATAGAAGAGAGTAACACCACTATTGGCTAATCATGGAGTCCTCAAACTAGGATGAAGACCGGCATATGTGCCGCAAACTTTGAAATGTGACTAAAATATGATGGTGAGCTAATCTGATGATGTTATCTAACTATAGACCAGGCTAGGTATAGTAAGTCAATGTAATTAAATATTATATTAATTCTAAGACAATTTCTTATGCTTGTATAAACATAAAAATCTAAGTATATCAAACTTGTATATTATAAACTCATTCCTGGTGTAAAAATCTATATTTGGCAGCAAAACAATCTCGTTCCTAAAAAAATTCTCATGGATCTTAATTGAACATATCAACAAAAGAATTATACACTGATTTATTTCTTGTTTCTTCTTTCAATGGCTCTTAAAAATCCAAGCAAAACAGCACCTAAAAAACTCGCTACTATTGGCATGCCGTTTCGACTGTTTCTTTCATTGATCTTTCTTTGTGATCTTGTGACATCTCGTCGATTTTACAATTTCAAGGTACATTAATTTCGTTAATTTCTTAACAAATTTTGATTTCCTCGATCGTCACCCAAAATGGCCTCAAATCTCAATTTTAATCTTGTTCATCTTATGAAATTCTTAGATTGATTGTGAAACCAAATAGGGAATAAATGCTTCATCAATAAAATAAAAATAAAGTGATCAATATTCTCATGTGCATTCGTCTGAACTTTTTTGCAGATATAGTTCTTCAATGGGCACCGATGACGCCGAAAAAGCTTTGCTCGTCAATACGACATGTCATTTCCGGGAAAACGACAAGAATGTCCTTCGGAGAAGAAGGCCTAGCGAACCCTGCAGTGCCGTTCCTTCAGAAGAGCAGAATTACGCGCCTCCGATGCAACAGCTTAGCCTCAACCAAGTGATGATCTTGCTTGTGATCTACCTCGGCGCTGGGACGCTGTGCTTCTTCCTCGTTCGCCACCAGATCACGGGACGAAAGACGAATGAAATCCTCGATGCGGTTTACTTCTGCGTCGTGACGATGACCACCGTCGGGTATTATTATCATTGGGTTCCATCTAGAAAAGCGGTCAAGCTATAAAATTGTTAAGTCCGTTTATCTTTTTCGATATGGTCAGGTACGGAGATTTGGTGCCCAACACGATGCTTGCAAAATTACTCTCGTGCGTCTACGTCTTCACCGGCATGGCCATTGTCGGCCTTCTCCTTGGAAAAGCCGCGGATTACGTGGTCGAAAGGCAGGAGCTCCTATTGGTGAGAGCCATCCACATGCGCGAGCGAATTGGCCTCTCCGAGCTTGTGGTGGAAGTCGAAACGCACAAAGTCGTCTACAAGTTCTTAACGTCCTTGCTTCAGCTTGCCGTGCTCATTGTAGCCGGCACTTTGTTCTTGTACTTCGTCGAAGATCTAGATCTGTCGGACGCTTTTTATTGCGTATGTTCGACGATCACCACTCTAGGCTATGGCGATGAAAGCTTTTCGACGGCAATAGGCCGTGTTTTTGCGGTGTTTTGGATACTCGGAAGCACAGTTTGCTTGGCTCAGTTCTTTCTCTACCTCGCGGAGTTGTGCACTGAGCGCAGGCGAAGATCTCTGGCCGAATGGATTCTCACGAGGAAGTTCACGCCGTCCGATCTCGAGGCGGCGGATCTTGATCACGACAAGGTTGTAAGGTGAGTGAGTAAATCAACAGCTAAACTTAACTCATTTAGTTGAATATATATAATTGTATCCTTGAAATACAAGTTTAATTTCTCGTGACACTAAAAGTCGATTAAAAAAATATTAAAAAAATCTTGTTGAATTTTTTTGTGCTCGGTTTCCAATTTTGTCCTGGTCCCGTAGAATTAATACTTTGGAATTGCATATCAAAGCGGCATAAATAAACACATGGAATTGCATATCGAAAGACATTCCTTAGTTCGCGGTTTTAATTTCGGTTTCACCCCAACGCATCAGCAAAAAAAAAAAAAAAAAAACTTGACGGTGGCAACTGAAAGATCAGTTGTCAATATTATTAGCATCAAAGTTAGCTGAAAAATCACCCACTAAAATTCGCTAATTGGCAATTTTCTTGTAAAGTGAGACGGTTTTTTCTTTGGATATTTGTCGTTTTGAGTTGTGATGTCGTTTGATTCATTGTCGTTTCTCAGTGCGGCAGAGTTTGTTCTCTACAAGCTGAAGGAGATGGGAAAGATTGGCGAAGAAGATATATGGCCTCTCATGGAAACTTTCAAGAAACTCGACGTTGATCGATCGGGGACTTTGACAGCTTCCGATCTCACAACTTCTCCATCAGATTGACTTTAATCCATTTTTTGGAAATTAAAAAAAAAATTGTTTTAATTTTATTGTGTTTGGTGACTAAATTAGAGAAAATGTGTGCCTTTAATTGTGGGGAATTCATACAGTACTAGTCACTAGTGTTAGTGGGTGGATATTTGTCAACGTGATACACCTAAAAGCGTTTAAGAGAATTGAATTCTAATCCTTATTCTTGAGCATCAATCCAGTGTCCCACTAGCTTAATTATTCACTAATTTTGTATAGGAAAAAATAATCACATATACCAATATGCTTTCGATTTCTCTTTCCGGATTCTGTATGGAGTAAAAAATCACATGTCGTTTTTCTTTTCTATATGATAAAAAAGGGCATCTGCTTTCTTTAGCGTTAGGCTAGATATCAGCCGTGCCGTGGTGCAATTTTTATTTATTTTTTCAAATTCTAATTGTGAAATTTATTTCTATTCTTTATTTATCTCAATTTTCTTTTAATCCCTCAGATTTTATGATTCTAAAACTAATCTTTTATTTAAGTTTATGATATCATAAGAAATAGTTTATGGGGTCATAAAGGAGTAGTTTTAAAATTATCAAATTTGAAGGATTATAAAAGAAAATAATGATAAATAAAAGAATAGTTTTTTTTTTAAGTTTCCCGTTATATTAATATTATAGCTAATTTAAAATTTTCTCGCAAACACATGGTGCAACGATGCCTTAATAAACAAGAAGAATGTAAAAACTAGGGGTTCCATGAAACGACACGTTACGTGCCACTTAAAAACTGCTTTTCCTTGTCGTTTCTTCTCATAAAAAAAAAAAACAGAAAAGAAAAGAAAAAAGCAGAAGAGTACAACCTCGATTAAGAAACCAGAGAAACCAAATTGGCAGGATTCACAATTATTATTCCGAAAATATTTACACTTCATTCATTATATACTCAAGCAAATTAGTCGTTCAAGATATATAGCTTCCACGTACGTGCACTCATAATCACCTTATTATACACATGCAACAGCATGACATGATTCATATCATTCAAAACTGTGATCATGGTGCTCGCGCTCATCCGCCACGTGTTCATGGTGGCGGTCCCTGGCGACGTAGTCGATGATGCCTTCCCCGGCTTTGTGATCCTCCCCTCCGGAGTGAGCCTCCACGGCGAGATGAGAGATGCCGCTGAAGGCAATGATCGCCGCAATGAAGAGCCCCGTGGAGGCAAAGAGAGGCCAGAAGTAGGCTACGATTGTCCCCAGCCGGGGTGCGGCGTATAGAGTACCGGACACGAGCGCTGAGACCCAGACGGCCACGGCGAAGTGGTATCTGTATTGCATTAGCGTCGGGATGTCCATGAGAGAGAGAGAGAGAGAGAGAGAGAGAGAGAGAGAGAGATTAGGGTTTTTGGTTGTGGCTCTCTGAGTTGGAGAAAATAAATTTGAAGGGTATATATATTATATGGTGTGGGAAATGCTAGATTTCAATGAGCAGATTATCTAACTTTGCTTTCTACATGTGTTACTATATATCTAAAATTAATTAAATCAATACATTTCATATTTTGGCTTTCCCAAAGTAACCCCACTTTTGGGTTTTGTTGCACGAGTTTGATACATTACCCCCACCATTGCCCCCATTTCATACTATTATGAAGTATGTTGATGTGCATTAAACTTGCCTTGATTCTTTAACTTTAATAAATTTACATGTACACTTGACGGTTTACCCATTATAAACCGATTATACGGTAAAAACCGGTCTCTACTAAGAAAATATACATAAAAAGTTAATGTCATCAAATCATATTTTTTTATTAATGAGTGACATTATTGGCCAAGATTACATGTACTCGTATTACAATATATATTTTTACGGTAAGAACAAGTGGCGCGGCCAAAATTACATATATACACAATTTATGCATCTCAAGGGATTGAACTTAGGACCTGTAGAAGAAGAGTCTTATAGTCGATTAACCACTTGTCCAAAGAAACTTGATTAATCGAGAATAGTTATTCAAACGGATGATGTTTCACCGAATGTAGTGGGAGGGCAAATGAGTCATTTACATACATAAAACAAAATGAGAATTTTGACATAGATGCTTTGTCCTTTTCTTTGATTGGCCGGTTGATCTCGCTTTCAGGTTTCCACTTTTGAGTGAAGATTGATGTTGAAGAAAGGAATGGCATCTTTTCATTTCCTCTTCTTTGTGGCCATTGAGTTGGCCAAAGATTAGTGTCATATGGTCATTCATTCATATTAGTCACTTCTTTTGAAAAGGAATACTTTCTTAGTGGTTTCTTTTCCACTTAATTAATCTTGATTCTTCCCTAAAGTCATTTTTTTATTCATCATCTCTAAATTGAAAAAATAATATATGAATTATATTGTCTAAAACCTTAGTGTATTTTCCCCTCATAGGGTCACGAGACAAATGATTTTGTGGCTTTTTTACGTTAATAAAACTATTGTCGCATTGAGTTGATCTTTGCATAGAGTGGTATGAGTTTATTGTAGCATGTAAAATGGTGTTTCCTTATTTTATTGTTTCAATTCAACCAAAAGATCAACTTAATTCTATTTGAACATCGGTTGACTTTCTTGGTATGTTAGCAAACTTTATTATACTAATTAATTATAAAGAAATGTTTAGAAGGATCAAAGTTCGATTGATTTTACACATGATTTAATGGATGACAAGGTCGTTCGATAAGTTGCTTAGCCTCTTAGGCACTAATCACATCAGAATTCAGAATGATGAATGATGATGTGACAAATTAAGGTTGAGTCAATGTTATGAATGTGTGTTTTTTTTTTTTTTTTTTTTTACGTTTACTTATTTAGAATTAATATTAAAAAATGAGATATAATATATAATCATGTATAATTATGTAGAATAATAATGTATTCATGTGCCGATTGCTAAGCCCATAAGGAAGTTTTATGGGTCATAATTTGCAAAACGGGCCTATTTGAATGGGCCTAGGAACTTGCACAAAGTCCGCTTAGATGGGCTCCAGTACAAATTCACACACTTGGCCCAAACATTTAGAATGAGGGTCAGACCATTTTTTGAAGACTCATTCCATAATGAAGAAGAAGAAAAAAATATTTCATACGCATTACATTATTTCATTCCATAACCTTTATATGGAATCTCCACTATATATTTATTTACAACTAGCCTTTTGAATTCTATTATGTGTGTGTGTGTGTGTGTTTTTATAAGACATTGCTCACACAGAGGCATGTAAATTGCTCAAATTGACACTAAAATAACAACGTAGTTTGTTTATTATATACTCTTGCTAAAAGAATAAAGAGAGGGTATTTGTTTAGTAGATAAAGCATGAGCCAGGAGACATCAAAATTCCAAATGGATAAGTAATTAATTAAGAGTATAATAGACTGTTTCATGTTTGGACTCCACTATTGCCTTGCCAGGCTAATATGGTTAAACTCCAATCATTGAGCTTTGAGCTTAATATATTTATTCTATTAGCTAATTGTTAAAATATCCTAAACTACATCACCACATAATTCACTCTTCATCATATATGATTTTTTCCCATAATAGGGCAAAAATTGGGACCGGATATCAAGCTTTACCATTTTTCAATCCGAACGCGACTTCCCAAGCTTTTTAAAACTGGATTCAGTTTTTGAATACTTTGATCCCGTCTCATTCCTAGTTACTTGACAAATAATTTAACTTTTGAGAAAGAAAAAAAAATGACCGGAGTCAAAATTTTCACCTCTACAGATTATATTACATATTTGTCATATTAGAATCAAAACTAAATATACCTTAATAATTGCAATTTATGTACTTATACACCGTGTTAAGTTTTTGCCAACAAATACATTTAAATTTCATTACTTGTACCATTCCCTCGAAGTCCGAGCCCCGTGTCTTTTCTAGTGTCTTTCGAGTGCCAACACAATTGAATTTCGAGTTCATGTAACGAGATTTTTTGCCTCAATCTTTAACTAAACAAAGTAGCATCCTTCGAATTATCTTCTAGTGTAGAACTTCCAAAGGGGATGCTATAGATATTGAAACTTTAAGTTATCTTCCGTCACAAAATTAAGCAAGGTGTATAAGTATGCATAACTTAAGTACATTTATCGTCAGAAAAGAATAATATACATAATCACCAAGCTCAAACCAAGTTAACACACACGCAATCAAAGCCACTAAATCAAGACATAGATTGAGCCATTTTCATGTTACTATCAACCCGCAGTAATTATAAAATCATAGTTCAATTGAGGAATTATTAGAAAATTAAAGCCTCAAGAACTTGATTTATTGGTGACCAAATTTCTTCACGACTTTTTCTTCTTTACAATAATTTATTTTTTATATATTATATTATTTATTTCAAAGACAATATTCGATGTTGTTGGTGAGAGTTAAAGAAGTCTTTTCCTTAAATCCCAAAGCTTTTGACAATGGAAAGTGTAGAAAACAGCTAGAGCTTACAATACATTATTATTGGTATTGAACGTATATATTCTTTTAAGCAAAGAATAATATAATATACAAGTGAATTATTTGATTCTTTTAAGTCACTTTAAGTTGGTCATTTTCAATGCCCAAATTCAAGAATTCATTGGAGTGACTTCCACTAAGTGTCCAAAATGCTGGGATTAGGGAGAGTTTAGCGCTTAAGCAACTAGGTTACTCCAAAATACAAAGCAGATTTCCATCAATGCCGTTCATTATCATCATTATTTACAAAGGACTATGCATCTCTTATCCTCTCTAAATCCAATAATAGTGAAATTAATTATGATAATGATCTTTTCATACAAATGAAATGTGTACTTTGTAAAGTTTGTAGTAATAGACCGAAAGAGAGAAAGCGGAAGAATTTGATTTGACTAAGATAAAATGTTATAAATTAAAGGGTCAATGACGGCGAAAATATCTAAAGTTTAGTCAAAGAATTTCTCGTGTACCCAAAGTTTAAAAGTGGTGGCAAAAATACCCAAAGTCACATTTGGGGAGTTGACCACTCCATTCTCGTAACGCCGTTAACTTACCTGTTAACTCTAGCCACGTGGACAAACATGGGTTGCTGACATAACAATTTTTGCCACGTGGACGAGCCCACATCAGCCTCGTTTATGATAAAACAACGAATTAAACCCCTAATTAATACTATTTAATACAACTAATTGAACCCCTAATGATTACACTTAACAAAACAGATTTGTCCACGTGGCCAGAGTTAACGGGTAAGTTAACGGCGTTACGAGAATGGAGTGGTCAACTCCCCAAATGCGACTTTGGGTATTTTTGTCACTACTTTTAAATTTTGAGTACACGAGGGGTTCTTTAATCAAACTTTGGATATTTTCACCGTCATCAACCCTAAATTGAATTCAGAAGATGAATGATTTAAACTAAAAGATGGCAAATCAGACCCTGGAAGCAACAACAAACCTCTGGTACTGTAAGTTCATCCATTACATGTATGTTTTCAAACTCGAGATCAATTAATTAAATCTAAATTCATTTTTTAGAATTCACTACTAATGTTCTATATTCTTACTACGGAGATTAGCTAACTCAGGAAAATTGAAAATTATCTTACTCTTGCAAGAAGAAACAAAATATGGACGGTCGGATGAATGCTGGATTAGCCGAACCGGACCTCTGATTTTCAAAAAATAAATACCATTCTTCCACGTTAACAAGACTTTTTTTTTTTAATATATATATATATATAAAATAAAAACTAAATCACTTAATAAGGTTGTGACAAATGGCAAAATATATTTTTCATCATTGAACTTTTCAAAAAGGTTTAATCACATCCCTTAAAACAGGTTAATTCACACAAATAAATTAGGTGAGAGTAACTCGTATATTTTGTCATTACTCGTTCTCAAAGTGGCAAAATGAAGGTGTGGATTGGATTCTTTAACTTATAATAAACGAAATGAAATCCGTGTACATATCTCCTAGCTCCTAATCATTTTCAGTACAGATAATGATCAACAATTTATTAATTTTTATTAAATGCCATAGTTTAGAAAAATTATATTAATGAAATAACCGTTACTATCAAAAGGAGGGAAAAAAGCCGAATTTGCCGTCCTATTTAATTTGTGACCCTCAATTATATACGTTAATTAATATATTAATCCTTAAACCTCACAATACTACTCTCATTAAAACCCACATCACATATCGCATTACACACACAACATTCAAACACAACAACAACGGTAGGTTTTGAAGAACAGCAATTTGTTGCCTTGCAGCTTGATCGCTTCAAGAACATGCTCACGGGTCTCCTTCTTTATCTACTTATATATCTATATATATATATCTATAATATGTATATGTTGAGGTCTCCTAATTTATATTTGAAGTAATGTTATTTTGAGTCTTCTAAGTTTGAATGGTTAACATTTGTATGTGTTGGACTAGCTGAAACTGGAACCGGTATTCCGATTCCGCGATACGGAAACATGCATGTGTATTTTATGTAACATTTAGTTTTCATTATGCAGAGAAGGAGAGGGAATTAGGTGTCGTTTATGGAGAAATCAAGTCTCTGAGAGCAACTGAAGCTCAGAAGGACATGGCTCTAGAAGAGGTAATATTGAGAAATGATTTCTCAAATATTATATGTTTGTAACGAAATATTATTCGGTTTTTAATTGTTTTTCTCGCAGCTCAATAATCGGGTTCGTGTATTGGACGAGAAACTCAAAGTTCATGAAAACTTCATTGAACAAAAGGTTGGTTATTTTACCATATTCTTTTTGGAAATATGTTTAATGTGTGTGGGAATATAATTCAAACGTTGTCGAAAAACAGAGTCTTGAAATCACGAGGCTAACGAACGACAAGAAAGACGCCTTGGCCGCGCAGTTTGCAGCAGAATCAGCGCTTAGAAGGTTATACACCAACCAGAAGGACGACGAGTTCATGCCTCTTGCGTCGGTCGTTGCCCCTCTCGAGGCTGAGATCAAAATGCACAAAAACGAGGTACCACACGAGCGATGAACACGAAATCATCTTGCACGAGACGCATTTTATATTTCTACTTGTGTCCGTTTCAGATTTCGGCTCTTCAGGAAGACAAGAAGGCCTTGGAGCGGCTGACCAAGTCGAAAGAAGCGGCTCTGCTTGAAGCGGAGAGGATTCTGCGAACCGCGCTCGAACGAGCTTTGATAGTCGAAGAGGTCCAGAATCAGAATTACGAGCTCAGAAGACAGATTGAGATTTTCCAGGCATGATGATCATATCACTTATGCATATATTCGACACTCTAATGAATCCATTCATTCTGTCAATTTAACGACTGGAACGGAAATAAACGCAGGGAGAGAACAGAATCCTCGAGAAAACGAACCGACAGAAGGTTCTTGAGGTCGAGAAGCTTAGCCAAACGATACATGAACTCGAGGAGGTAGTTCTTGCGGCAGGAGCCACTGCTAATGCTGTTCGGGACCACAAACGAAAGATAGACGAGCTTATCGTAAGCAACTTTTCGATAACACTTTTTTTTGGTTTCGGGGTTGAAATGCTGACTCCGTTAGGTTAAAACGTCGCAGGAGGAAAAGAGGACGTTGGAGAGAGAGCTCGCGAGAGCAAAAGTCTCGGCTAATCGCGTAGCGAGCGTTGTGGCCAACGAGTGGAAGGACGAGAATGACAAAGTTATGCCCGTTAAGCAATGGCTTGAAGAAAGAAGACTTATGCAAGTAAGTACGGTAGTCCCCCGCTTTCAAGACGTTTTATCGATTATTAGATCATTAAGAAACGTTTTTGTTCACTTGTATAGGCAGAGACACAGCGGCTGAGAGACAAGCTTACAGTGTCGGAGAGGACAGCCAAAGCCGAGGCGCAACTAAAGGTCAACGCTCGACTTAGAAAAACATATCGTTTACAATGCCCTGTTCTCACTTTTGTCAACTTTTCAATGCAGGAAAAGTTAAAACTGAGGCTGAAAACTCTTGAAGAAGGACTGAAGAGCGTTTCCGGTTTCTCGAACAATTCGACCGGGTTTTGTGCTTTGCCAAAGCCAGAAAGGTCCACCAACATCTTGGGCTTCTTGACGGGCAATGCAGGGCTGAGAAAGAGGTCAACGTCGCAGCCGAGAGCTTCCATGGTTGGAAAAGCCTCTCCTCTGCATAATTCGAACGTCGACGATATGAACTCGAGGAAGAAAAACGCTTCTCGAGGCTTATTTGTGTCCCGAAGCAAAGTCGTTGATAACGGTGAGAAAGAGAACACGAACGTTGGCCACATTAGTATACCGGCTCCAATGGAAGAAGAAGTAACTGCAAACTCCGACAACAAAGACGTCGACACCGTCTCAGGATTTTTATACGATCGGCTTCAGAAGGAGGTGATCAATCTAAGGAAGGCTTGTGAGACCAAAGAGAGTGATTTGAGCTCTAAAGATCAAGAAATCAAGGTAAGCCTTAAAGACTCCTTCGCTCTCTCGAATTCGATATCGCGGAACTGATTCGGGAAGTTATAAACGTGTGTACAGAATCTCGGGAAGAAGGTCGAGGCGCTAACAAAGGCCATGGAGATCGAGTCCAAGCGTGTCAAAAGAGAAGCAGCGGCCAGAGAGAAGGAAGCTGCATCAGCTAAGCTTGACGATACTCGAAAGCATCGAGCCTGCGCTGTCTCGACTAAACGGTAAGAGCAAAGGCTCGCTATTCCACTTGACTTTTCCTTTCTATCTTAAGGAAAACTCTTAAGCTGTTCGGAATTTCTGGTGCAGGCTAGCAAAATCAACTTGAGGACTCTGTCACATTGCAGATAAATTCGAAGGCCATTGAGTTTTTATTATTTTTTTTCTTTCATTATATCATTGCTTGTGATTTTGCTTTTGCTTGTATATAAAGAACAAAAGTGTTGTACAGTGTGGCTAAATTGACAATAAAGAGACTACAGTGAACAGAGAAACGGTTAGAATGTTATAATTTATATTGTTTGTGTTGTTTGTGTTGTTTTTTTTGTTTTTTTTTTGTTTTTTGGCTATTTCTTGGGATTCCCATGAATGAAAATGAATCCTTTGACATCATTAATAAATTGTGAATTATTTTGTAGGCTTTGGATGACAAATAATGCTTTTGACAAATATACTCGATAAATACCATACTTGGTTTTATTACGAGGGTTGAAACCGGGACTGGGACCAGACTAGTTGCCTTTTTTCGGCCTAATCCCAGATTTTTCTAGAACCGGGTCCAGTCCCCGTTAAAAAAAGGCCATCTTTAAAAATCGGGAATTAAACGACAAAACTGCAATACTTGAAATCTCATTCAATATAGATAAATATACATAACAGACTACATATATTCTTATGAACTTCCAAGAAATTGATATAATTCTATAAAGGATGAGTTTAAAGTCAATCCTAAAGTACAAAAATGCCCTCCACCGAAGAGAATATAGCACACAACACTAAACAGAGAAGCAGTTCGTCCCTAGTCTCCTATGCCAATACATATCTATGTGTGTGCAAAGATGACTCAGCAGTCCTCCTCGAAAACCCTAAGCGTCTACTTTCGAAGAGCTTCTCGATTCCAACCACAGCATCGCCGCGACTCGTGTGGTCAAGAACCACCCAGCCCTCTCCGGGGCCTCGTGGAATGGCGCATCTAGTTTTTTCAAGCGCGACTCGAACAGGCCCGCTAAGCCTTTGTCGGAGTACTTGTGCTTCCCGTGACCGGTGTTGATCCCGAGCAACGGAGGAAGATTTTCCTTGGCTTGCACGGCTTTCGACAGATCATCTATCCATACATCGAGAGCGGTCAGAGCCGCCCCGAGCGAGAGGCCCTTCAGGTTCAGAGACCACTGGGACTCGGACTTCGATTGTATATCTACATACACCTCTTGAGCGAGCCCTAGCTCCAAGAGCTCTGACGCTTTGCCTCGGAGATTCAGATTCACCGACAGGTCAATCAAGCAGTTGCAGTAGGCCTTCCTCACATCAGCTCCAATGGCGTCGAAAAGCTCCGTGGTTTTTTCCCTGAAAGCTTGGCTGTGGCTTTCTCCGTCATCTTCTTTGAGCAAGAGGTTCACAACAAATCCGAGCTCTGGGTAGGCCCTTTCTATGCAGCCCGCGAGCTTGGGGAGATCTTCCTTTGGCAATTGCGTCATCACGTTCAGGAGACAAGCGCAGAACCGCTCGTCCGGTTCAATCCCCAATTCTAAAAGTTGAATGAACGTCCTTTCGACATCGTCTACGCGCTTGGCTTTCCCGTAACATTGGATTAGAGAGGTCAACACGAATATGTTGGGCTCGTAGCCTGCCTCTGTCATCTCGGTCAGCATCGCCTCTGCCGCCTCTACCTGCCCACTACAGGAGTATATGGTGAGCAACGACGAGAATGTCCAACTGTCGGGTTTCGTCAACGAGTTCTTCATGTCAGCGAAGATCTCAATGGCTTCGTCGGTGTACCCCACATCCGCGCACATGGCCAGAATCGTGTTGTAGAGAATGACATTTAGCTCCATTCCTTTCTCCTTCATTTCTCTGTACACATTGATGCAATCGTCACCGTAACGAGCCTTACCGTAAGCCCGGATGAGAGAGGCATAGGTTATCCAGTTAGGGACAAACCCGGCACTGATCATCTCCTGGTAAATCTTCTTCGCTTGCCACGGCCTCTTAGCTTTCCCCATAAAATCCAACATAGTGTTGTAAATGACCACATTCGATCGAGCGCCGATCGCCTTCATCTCCTCGTACACATTCAAACACCCGTCGAAATTTCCTGCCTGCCCGTGAATCCTAATCAGCGTCGAAAACGTCATAGGGTCAATCCTCCATTTCTCCGTCCTAGCACGGTCATACAAGCTAAATGCCATCTCGACGTTACCGGACCGCCCGTACGCGTCGATCATGGCCGAATACGTAACATCATCCGGTTCACAGCCGTAACTGCTCATCTTCTCGAACCACTCGATAGCCCTATCGGGCAAATTCGCCACCCGAGCGCAGCTAATCAACGTCGAAAAAGTAACATTATCGGGTTTCAAACCTCTCTCGAGTAATTCGTCGAACAGCTTCTCCGCTCTATCCAAACTCTTGCTCTTCCTGCAAACCTTCATAGTCACGTTATACAAAATCACCTCGCGTTTGGGCTCAGAGTTCTTCTGAAAGTATCTCAACGCAATCGGAGCCGTCTCTGAGTTCACCATGTTGTTGATGACCACAACAGCGTCCTGTTCCACAATCTTCGGACCAAGAGTGTCCAAAATCGCGAAAACCTCGTCCTCTACAGGATTACAAGCGTTCAGAGACTCAGCGGCTTTGACCAGAGTGGTGTACCTTGAATCGTAAGACTTCTTCCGAAGCTGCGAAGCTCTGGGGCTGGCGGGGTTGACCCAGACGTAGCTCTTCGACGAAGACCCGGGTTTTTCCTCAGGGTCTTGACCGATCGAAGCTTCTGGAGCGATGGGGTCTTGGACCGAGACGTGGGTGATTTGCAGAGAAGGTCTGGACTGGGAAGAGAAGAGAGCGAGCTTCGGAGAGGGATTGAAGACTCGGAGAGAGGGTTTTCTGGGGGAGGAGAGAGAGAGGCGTTCGTGGATGAGAGAGGAGGGTGAGGAGCAGAGAGAGTAAGCCATTCTCGCTCACTCTGTGTCGCTCGAGGTCTTTGATTCGCGTCTCTGCCTCTGGTTTTGGTTGCGAGGAAGAAGAAGAGGAAGAGGATAGGAGGGGGTGGCTAATTACGATATTGGCCTTTTGATTGGGAAGAAGGAGTCGAGCGTGTGTGGTGTGGTCAGTGGTGGACCAACTTGTCCATAAGTGTGGCAAATGTATCCAAAGGAGCTGATATTCTTACTTTTGTTTTTATTTGCATATATCAAACCCACGATGTAACTATGTTATGTAAGTCTTACGCTAGTTACTTATGCCAAATTTTCAATTATTGTAACGGTAAAATTCAATTAAGAGTGTGACCCTCGTAGCAGATATCCGCTTTAGCTGATTTCTGGATCGTGTGTTCTTGGAGCATTTCGATCATAACATAAATAATGCGCGATAAATTTAAGTATTTAACTAAGCTTAAATATAATAATTGGGTAATTGTATAAGGCGATTAACAAAGTACAAGAGCGAATGCAATCCAAGGATGTAGCATAGCATCATATGCTTCTTGCTACTCAACAACTTTCTTATCATTTTAGCTTTGGATTCTCAGTCTAAAATGACGACGAGCTAGGAGTCTATATCTTCTTTTACGAGTTAGCTTTGTTTATTTAAGTTGTGTTTATCAAAAACGTTATTGATTGTGATTAATAAACTTAAACTTTTTCCTATGTGGCAATTACTTGTGTATTACACATTCATGAGGGTCTAAAGTTTTTAATATGCGCTTATGACTATTGGCTATAGTGGGTTAACATTCTTCAATCGGGGTTTTTGCTAAGTGTAAAGATTATTGTTTATATTAATTTATAAACGACAAAGGCGTAAACCAACCATTAGTAATTTTAACATCGCTATTCCCTAGTGTCAATAATCAATCACGTAATTATAGCTTCTAATTTGCATAAAAATAGAATAATACATAAATTCTAAGATATTTAAACTCTCATTCTAAAATATAAAACATAAAATACACAATATTGTAGAATCCATACGACATTCTCATAAAATTGAACATCTCATGCTCTACACCAACTCTCCGAAACAGGCCCATGAAAAAAAATCCAGGCCCGAACGAAAGTAATCCATTATAAACGGGCCCACCTAAAAAGCCCAACTAAAAAGAGGATCAAGAGAAGGACAACAGTAAATTACATCGCTACCCCTCTCTCAAAACTCGTCTGCTTCGGCAATGGAGGACAGAGAAGGTCGCCACTTGGGAGACTCTTGCTCGAAGAAGTCCTGGCTTATCCGAAACTGCTTCTCGGCGCTGGCCAAGAGAAGCTCGAGCTCTTCCATGGTCACCACGATCTTCACCTTCTGCGACGAGCTCTTACTCTTCTCTTCCCGAACTACTTTCCGAGCGAGCACTTTCTCCAGGTCCGGCACCAGGTAGTACACCTCACCGGCGACGAGATTTGACTTTCCGGTCAACGGGAAGTACGGCCGGGAGCGGTGAACGAGGTTGTGGCCGCTGAACCGGCCCGAAATGACCTTCTTGACCTTGGTCGAGCCTCGGAACTCCAAGACCTCTCCGTCATATGTCAAGACCGTGGCTTTCTTCTCCGGCTGGTCGGAAGACAAGACATTTATGCAGTTTCCCATGTTCTTATTCTGTGTTTTTGTTGTGGTATGTGTTCTGTTTGTTGGTGAGGAAATGGTTGAGAAGCTTCGTGTTTTATAGTGAGACTGGTAGTCAGGGGAGGACCCAGAAATTCAAGTCGGGGGTGACGAATATAAATAGAATAAATAATAACATTTTATTACGCTTTTTTCAAGATAATTTTTTCAGAATCATTTTTTGTTTAAAATTTAATACATTTTTCATCTAAAAAATTATTTCTTAAGATTATGAAATTTATAGATAACTTTGAAAATCTGTTATAAACTGAAAAATATTTTCTTTTTAATAAAACTTTACAGAAAAAATTTACATGTTAATAACTTAAGTTTGAGTGAATGCGACGGAAAAATAACGGTGGTTGAGTTTCAGTGGGTTTTAAAACTATGGGAACATATGCCGCAAAATAAAACAACAAAAACAGAATGAGCGAGTTTGTCAAAAAACGGGAATATATGCCGGTAATAACCCTTATAAAAAAACCATTTTTGTCTTAAAAAAAGAGATCATGTAAGATATAAATATATAAAAGTAAAACTAAAGAGCAAATTAGATTGCAAAACTGCAAATAAAAGAAAGGGATAATTACGGCAAATATACCTAACATTTGGTCAAACTTCCTCCCGTGTACCCAACCTTTAAAATTGGCGGCAAAAGTACCCAACCAGCGTTGACTATGTCTTTGGCTAAAAACGTTAACTTTTGCCGTTAGCATAGTATACGTGTCCGTTGCAATGACATATTTTTTCAATGCTGTTTAATATGTATGAAATTTGATTAGTTCATGTGTGTGTTTTGGTAGATTATTTGCTGACTAATTTGTTGATTAATCTGATAGATAGATTAATTCAGTTAGTTTAACCATTAATTCAGTTAAAAATGATAGTAATAAATTTTGGGTGGCTTATGTGGCATGTACACGTGTACTATGCTAACGGCAAAAGTTAACGTTTTTTAGCCAAAGTCACAGTCAACGCTGGTTGGGTACTTTTGCCGCCAATTTTAAAGATTGGGTACACGGGAGGAAGTTTGACCAAAGGTTGAGTATATTTGCCGTAATTTTCCCTAAAAGAAAAATCAAACAAGTGAATATGGGTCCCACAAACACCAATAAGGCAAGACTTGAAGAAAGAACGTGGGCCGTAACTTTTGCAGTCTTCGAAACCCTATCTTCTTCTTCTCTTTCTCTATTCACTGATAATAGCTTTAAGAAACAAAGCTCTGGTTTTTATCTCCAATGGCAGAATGTCCATTTCAGCTTCTTCAAACAGAAGCAGGCGACAAGACTTATAAATACCAGGAGCCTGAGGGCCGGGCTCGCTTACCCTAAGGGCCGCCGTGCTAATAAATATTTATTGTTAAAAAAAATTCAGTCGAGAGTGGGGGTGACATGAGCCACCCCCGTGTACACCTGGGTCCGCCCCTGCTGGTAGTTGATTCTTCTTCATGCTCATGCACGACTGTTTCACAATGTGCAAACAACGATATGCGTCTCTGTATTTTTTTTTATTATTGTTTAGCGTCTTACTTTTTTATTTCTATTTAATTATCAGTCGGTCATCGGTTTATCATGTTTATTATTATTTAATGTTGAGTGTCAACGAACTCAAGATAAAACCACTTTCTGAGCATATTTCATATATTAATGTACGTATTAATAGTATTGATAAAGAAGAATGAAGAATAATTTATTTAGTTGTGTAAATGGAAGTCAAATTAGGCTTCGTTGTTCAATGAACTTACGATGGCCGATATAAGTCAACAGGGTATTGAGAGCCATATTTAAAAAGTCAATACCTTCAAACGTTTGCTTCTATTTACAATAAGAGCCAACGAGAGAGAAAGAGCAGAGCCAACAAAAGAGAAAGAGCGGCAGAGTGTAGAGAACTCGAGGCGAGATAGAGAAGACGCGAGAGGAGAGATTTGCATAGAGAAAAAGACGCGAGAATATTGAGGAGAGAATGAGAAGGTTGAATAAATTCATGAGTTATTTTTTTTTATGCGTTGCAACACATGCATAGCCTGGTGTATATGTAGTTCCGCATTTGATTAAATTAACTTACCTCGTCAATTTATCCATATCATTATGAAAAGAAAAGGAAATGAAAAACCTACTAAAGATACGGTGAAGAGAAAAACTAAAAAATAGTAGCAAACAAAAAAACAATTTGTTCAAGGGATTTGATTATATAAATGACTTTGAGAAATTGGGTTGGGAAATAGTTAAGACAAGTCATTGTTGCCATCTTTTTCAGAATCTATTTACATGTTATTTTAACATCATATAGTTGTGTTAAACCGTAATGTTTTCAGATCAATCATAACAGTGATAACAAGAGAGACGAAAAATGCCAATAATCGTTTATCATAGTGACACTTATTATACTTTTACAATTGGTTTAAATCGGGTTAAGAATTTAGAAAATAATTTGTACGTTAGGCATCCTAAACATTTTATCAAAAATGTTTCAAGAACACCCCTGAAATATGTTTCACAAGAGTCGGATATAGTTATTGTTTCAATTATTCGAGTTATAAAAGGATGATTTTTAGGGACCTACAAGACATGTTATTCTTCGTGCACGAGCGACTTTCGAGCACAAACAACTTTCTTTGTGCACGAACAGTGCGATATTTGAAACTGAGCCTAAGATATTCAGAAACTGTCAAATAGTTAGTTGTTCAAACTTCAAACTAAGTTTAAAGACATTAACAAGATCATTATATTCTCGAAACCGGCCAAAAAGGAACTACTATAACAACAAAAACAGGCCCTACGAATCACCACGGTACGAGATATTGCAGGTGTTATAGATTAGGTAAAGTTTTCAGGGTGTTGACTACCAGTTTGAGAGTGACGAGTGTTTGTTTAAATGAATTGGCGACCAGTTTGAGGTAAATTTTTCAGGTCGTTGACTACCAGCTTGATAGTTTATATATGATAAAAAAATCAATTGACATTAATATAAATTGATCAATTTATAGAGTTTCTCTTACCAAATTTGAACATACACTTCTATCGTTAAATGAATAATTATTTGAGAAATAATATTTATGTTAATTATTTATTTTAAAATTTTCAAATCATCGTCATCATCTAGGTTGGTTGAATCCGAATCTGAATCATCATCATTATCTTGGTTGGTTGAATCCAAAAATTTGAAAGGTTGAGGACGTTGTCTAGTCCCACTAAGTTCAAAGTAACATATTAGCAAACAAACTGGTTATTTTTGTAATCATCCATATATATTTATCGGAATTTTCTTGACAATCGCTTTTAACAATATTGCACAATCCTTGGTAACAGTGATGTGTGCAAACAAGGCATGAGTCGAATGTTCACGAAGAGATTCCATAATGCCACATGTGGCTTCATACGGCTTTGAGGGAATGAGCAAAACTCACTCTCGTTTGTCACTTTTCACTCTGCTGGTCCCTCACACAACGTTGTCATAATTTGATTACGATTGGTAGCTTTCACAAATTTTGCGTAGTTTAAGGTGGATACATTGGGTACTGTGTACAAACTGTAAATCGTCTTCGCATTAATAGGGACACATTTTCTTCTAATATAGATAAATAAGTTACGATATCATAAACTATAAAGAAGCTTGATATCTGCGTTACAAACTTTTGGTATAGATTCATTACATATTACAATTTTTTAATATATTTATTCAGTTATACTAACTTAGAATTTTGCATAGGATTCTTTTATCTATCTCCGTTTCTATTTATCCGAGGCATAATTTTTCATAAGTTTGTATTTACTGATTTCTACAAACTTGGAATTTTGAGAGATCAGTTAACACGTTTCCTCTATGAAGGTATTGTTTTCGCCTTTGATCATTCTTTTGCCTCTTCCCCGTTAAAGTTTACTTTTTTAACGGTTCAAAATCAGTAAATACCAATGTTTATAATTAATTATTTTGATACTTCGTATATTAATATCGTATACACAAAAGTATATACTCTTACAAAATTTGTCATGTTACTCGTATAGGGGTGAAATTTTTTTAACAGTTTCTCACTTTTGTCCTGGTTTCGGTATATCCCCCAGATCGGTTTTTAAATGATCCAGGAATTTTAGCTTAAAACCGGGAACCGGTACTTATCGGTTCCTGTTTTCGGAACCAGAAACCGGAACTGATACTTAAAAAATATTTCTCGGGTTTCGGTACTTGTTCCGATTTTAAACTACATGTTAATTTTAGTTTTTAGTATGTCGTTTTTAGTGTATTCATATTTTTATTATCGATTTATTTTATACTATGTGTAGTTTTTAATTTTTAAATTTTCAAAATTTACATCTCGTTTTTAAGTCAACCACTTTTAAAACTGGAATCAGAATCGAGAAATTTTAATATCAATCCCCCCAAAATACCCAATTTTTCAAAACATGAACAAAAAAAGGGTTAATTTCATGGTTCTCAATTCCGGTTTTAGCCCTAACTCATTGTGATAATTTTGAAATAAATAAGACCCCCGACTCTGGTCAAAGCCGGTGAGTCTTATATTCAGCTCTGACTTTTGGCAACTATATGACTCTGGTTACATCCCATTTTTACCAAGAAAATAAAGAGCATTGAGCAACTATATGACATAAAAGTAGAAAGGAATAATAAGCATGTGAAGTGAAACCATATCTACGGCTTATGAAATTAAAGATAAAAAAAGATCAAAGAAAAAGGAGATCAATTATATTTATATATATATATATATATATTAATATATATTATATATACACTAATTCTTGATTCGTTTAAAGTTTAAACAAATCGAACCAATATCAAACCCGATAATTAATGACTTGAGTAGTCAACATTAGAAAACCTCTTAAGATCGTGCAGAGCTTAACATATATGATAATCATACATGTCTCCCCACGATAAGCACCAACTTAATTTGTTCAAAAAATCTATTATAACCTCCAAAGACTCAACTCAAAAACTATCATTTTAATTTTTCGAACAATTATTTCTCTAACCAGTACGTTATGAATTTATTCAGTCAAATAACTCTGATGATATGAATGCTTATACAGATCACAAGCATACCCCTGAACTCAATTAAAATAGGGAAGACTTTAGTAAAGCTCAAAGGAAACCGTAGTTCTTATTCTCGCCCAATTTTTTATAAAAGAAAATTCTTTATTTTTACCCCTTAATAAACCCCTACTCCTAAAATATTAATAAAAACACACACAAATACACACAATTTATATCACCAAATCAAATATTACACTCATTTATTTCACAATAACAAACGCAACGACACATTTTTGCTGTAATATATGACAATGTTGACCATCTCACACTTCACATGATACTGCACGGTCCATAGTTCTCCTGAGGACATATCTCCCACTGAGCCACGTGGCACTCATACCCTACCGGCCTCCGTCCGCCATAACCGTCACAGTACGGCTCACTGTAGAACGGCCACAGTGGCGGGTGACAACCCGAGCCGTGCAAGCACGGCCTGCCACCGCCTTCTCTGTAACACACCACGCAATGAATGTGAATCGGCCGTTTACGATCATCTTCCTCTCCTTGCCCCTTCGCGTTATTGTCCGCGGTCGCAGCCCCCGAGGGTATCTCAGTTTCCGGATCCTTATTCACGGGCGGCTGCGTCGGAGGATTTACCGTTGGTTCGGGTTTGACAATGTCGATGCCCTTGATCGCTTTGCCGCCTTTCGTTATTATTGCGCTCTTGATCTTCTCCGGACAGACACAAGCCACTTTGATCGTCAAAGTGTTTTGCTCCTTATCGTACACTTGATCTTGTATTTCTATCCGTATCCAAGAAAATTATTAGTCGGTCACTACTATAGAAAAATCTAGGGTTAATTACGTAAGTACGGTATATGATGTAATATATTAACATGGAAAAAACTAGGGTTTGGATAGTCTCACGAGGAAATTTGCAAAGGACTTTTTTGACCTTCTTGCAGCACCGGGTACATTGAAGGTCCACGTTCAGCACCATAGTGATCTCTTGCTACACCATGATATATATTGTAGTTCTAATTATCAAATTTTATACAATAATACATGTTATAAATGAATATATATATATATATGTACCTTCTTCACCATAGCTTAGCAAGGATCAGTGAAGCAGCTAATCAATCACACGAGTAAATAAGATTGATTCTGATTGATGATTTCTGTGATATTGGAGAGACGGAATTTGAATCAGCAAATGAGCATTAATTCGAGGTATGCATTTAATGAAGAAAGATTTGTGGCTTTGTGCTAATAAATTATTATGAAAACTAGAAATAGTCTCCGAAACACGTAAGCATAACGTTAGCATGATGAGGTCATAAAAAGAAAAGATCAGTATTGTAAGAGCCAGGTGTTCCATCAAAAAATAAAAAAAGAGCCAGGTGTTTGATTTAGGAATGCACTAATTATTATATTTTCAATTTATAAATAATAAAAACTAAATTATTAACTTTCGTTAGAAATTAATTTTTAAAACGCGGAGAAGACTATAGACATTTTTAACTCGTACACTGCTATATATTCTTCACTGATAATTATGACATTAAATATTCATAATATTTAAAAATTGAGCATTGCTATGTCAACATGCTGCATGGGTCACCCTAGTTCCGTCACCACCACTGTGTGTTGTGTTTTGAATTTTTAATCATTAGGTAGCCACGTTCTACGCTTGATTAAGTGATTAATTAGCATACATTTATAATTTTAGAACATGAACATAATTTTCAATATTTGACATCACGTTTTTACGCTTTTACTTGTATAGGGAACGAATAAAAACTATATTTTGGTATAGTGTCAATTTTCTAATTTAAGGATTTAGGTCGAAATTCTTAACATTGTTTACCCATTTAAACCAATTAACAAAGTCGTGTAATTTTAAAAAGGATATTACCGGCATATGTACAAATTCCTTTGTTTACATCCGACTTATGTTTTCATTCTTTTTTGCGGCATATGTTCCAAAAGTCTTAAAGCGTACTCCAAATCAACTATTCCGTAAACAATTCCGTCTTTAGACGTTAGTTTTTGCTACGTGTCATGCCCTTAATTAAAATTACTATCGGCATATGACCCACGTAATTATTAGAATAAACATATAAATTTCATATTAATTAGTATTAAACTCGTAATTCGTAATAACATATATAAAATGCTTAAAGTGTAACTTTTTACATTGTATTATCGCCTATGGTTTACTTATAATAACTTTTTACACCTTAATCGTGTCTAATTGAGTCACATCGTATTATCATCTTCGTGCCGTGTTAATAAACCGTTATTAATTAATCTTGTTAATTGTGTTCGACACGGTTGGTCTCGAATCCATATATGATATATACAAACTCATTTATATCGTGTCATAACCGTTTCAAATTTCATGTTCGTCCCCAAATTACCACCCCTAACGTAACGGAAGTCAAAGGCTTCGTTGTCCATTGAACTTGTCAACTCCTAGGAAACAAAATGAAATAAATTTATTGTTTTTGGGATGAATATATAAGTCAACTGGCGAATGAAGGGGTATTGAGAATGAGAGCCATACTTAAAAAGAAAAACCCATGAAATGCCCAAAATCCTTTCAAGGTTTAAGAGAAATACCCATAGTTTCAATTAATTCATTTATGCCCATTTTTAATAAATTTTGGACCATTATAACCTTGATATTAATTATATATTTTTTAATTTCGTTTATTAATTATTAATTATTTAGGTTAATTGAGAAATTTGATTTTCCTAAAATTAAGGTGGAATTATTCCCATATTTATCTGATTTTAAATTTCTCTCTCTCTCTCTCTCTCTCTCTCTCTCTCTCTCTCTCTCTCTCTCTCTCTCTCTCTCTCTCTCTCTCTCCCTCCCTCCCTCCCTCCCTCCCTCCCTCCCTTTCTCAGCTTCTTCCGACGGTGTTCTTGGCCATATTCCGATGGCGACGCTTTACACCGATGATCTGCACCCCGAAGCGACCGAAAAGGACTTGTACGCTGCATTCCGCTTCATCGGCTCCGTCGCCTCCATTCGCGTTTGCCGGGACGTTGTCACCGGGAAATCGCTCCGCTACGCCTACATCAACTTCTTCTCCGTGGGCGCGGCAGCCGAGGAGGCGACCGTGGCCTCCGTCGCGGTCGCCCTCCGTCGTTGCCGACCGCACCACATCCTCGACGAGGTCGACCCGCTCTCCCACGGCGATTAGATCCCGCTCCGAGCTCCGCTCCCACATCCTTGACGGTGAACGTACGTTATTGAAATTTTGTAAATATATTTACAGTTTGATATTGGTATACACATATACCAAATTCATATGGATATTTAAGATTCACACAAGCAGTCCCCGTATTAAGATTTGGTATATACATATACAAATTTTGCAAATAATGGGTTGTTTGGATTACCATAAATAGAAATGGGCATTTTTTCGAAACCTTGAGTCACAAATGGGCATTTGGCTCATTTACCCGACTTAAAAAGTCAACACCTATAAACATTTGGTTCTAGGGCCAATGGGCCATACTAAGAAGCCACACCGTGAGAGAGTTGACGCGCTTGCTCTATGAAGGTATTTTTCGACTTCGATCATTCTTTTGCATCTTACGTGCTGAGTTAACTTTTTTAAACGGATAAAACTCAGTAAGTACCGATGTTAAATTACTGATTTTGGTACTTTGTATATTGAAAATACCCAAAAATATATACTTTTATAAAATTTGTATAGATGCCCATAATGAAAATTTTGAAATAAATAAGACCATGACTAATATACTTCAAAATATTGATTCTCCAGCTTTATTTCGAAATAAAATTTTCAGAGTTAATTCTCATTATTTTGTTTTCTTGTTATTTTTATTATTAATTAGTAAAGATATCAAGTTTCTGGGTGCTACTCGGCGTTAAAAAAGTTGGCCTTATATTCAAAACTCCCAAGTCGGAGAGTCCGAACAGACCGGTCCAAGACGCTCTCAAAGGCTCTCCTCCTCGGCTCCAAGTGGATTAACTCCTACTGAATAAATGACCCAATTAACCCTTAAGAGGACATTTTTCGCGGTCGATTTTCATTTGGTCGGATTTATTGAGCTCTTGTCTTTGAGAAGTATCATCTTAGATGCAATTTTTACCAAGAGTAGAAAGGAAAAGAATCAGGTGAAACCATATATCTATGGCTTATGAAACGTTCAACTATATTTCCTTTTATTTATTTATATATACTAATTCTTGATTACTCGATACAACTCACACCAATATCAAACTCTATAAATAATGACATGAGTAACCAACAACCTCCTAAGATCGTGCACACCTTAACATTATTATATTAATGTTGATACGTTTCAAATTTAAAAATTAAATAAAAATATTTGTAAAAAATGGAAGATAATAATATTTTTTAGTGTGACACGTGGCATCGTATTAGGATGCCACACCAACGTAATGCAGCTTTGGGTACTTAATTATTGCGAATTAAAATAAAATAAAAACATTAGGGCTAAAAAAAACATTACGGCTTGAAAATTTTAAAACATCAATTAGTTTAATATCATAGTGGTACACGTTTAATCATACATGTTTCGCAACCATAAGCACCAACTTCGTTCAAAACTAAAGATCCATAAAACCTCGAAACACTCAACTCAAAAACTATATTTTAACTTTCAGAAAGAACAATTATTTCTCAAAAAGTATTACCATAAGCACCAACTTCGTTCAAAACTAAAGATCCATAAAATCTCGAAACACTCAACTCAAAAACTATAATTTTAACTTTCAGAAAGAACAATTATTTCTCAAAAAGTATTAAAAATAATAACACACCATTTATATCACCACATCAAACATAAAACCCACTTGTTTCACAATATAACAAACGCAACGACACATTTTTGCTGTAATAAAAGACAATGTTGACCATCTCACACTTCACATAATACTGCACGGTCCATAGTCCTCCTGAGGACAGCTCTCCCACTAGACCACGTTGCACTCAGAGCCGGCCTTGTGAGTATATGGACTAGGCATGGGCCTAGGGCCTCACATTTTAAGTTAAAAATTACACTAAGTTAGGGGCCTCTAAATTTGTGATAAAGGGCCCAAATAAAAATAAATTTTAAACTTAAATAAGGATACTGAATCATCTCTTTCCACTCTAATTGAATATGCCCTAACGCCATTATCGAAACACAACAAAAGCGCAAGAAATAAGTCAAGGTAACATCACTTTCTACTTGATTTGTCTTTATATTGTATATATAATATAATATTATTTTGTTGTTGGCTTGTTGCTCTTGTTCGGTGAGTGTTCTTAAGTCTTTATATATATATAATATAATATTGTATTGTTATATTAAATTGGAGTGAAGTTCGATTATTAATAAAAGACACAATACAAGGTCTAATCTGGAATATTTTAGTTCGATTATTAGGTATTGAAATATTTAATTTCTTGTTCTTTATTATTCAATTAAATTAGAAAGAAATCAACTAATATGTTTATTTATGAATTTTATATTTTTAGGATCAAATTCAATGAGTTCATTTAGAAAATTCAAGTCGGGAGCTGCAAAGAGAAAAGAAAAAACAAGAAAAGAAAATTCAAGTTGGTAGATTTTTTTGGAATTATAATATGCATTGAAATTTAATTTCTCAATTGTGATAGGGCCTCAAAATTATTTTTCGCCTAAGGCCTCGACAAACACAGGGCCGGCCCTGGTTGCACTTGTACCCTACTGGCCTCCATCCGCCGTAACCGTCCCAGTACTGTTCATTGTTGAACGAATGCGGTGTCGGGTAACAACCCGAGCCGTGCAAGCACGGCCCCTCAACGCCTTCTCCGTAACAATCCATGCAATGAGTGGGAATCGACCGTTCACGATACTCCTCTTCCGCCACGAAATGAGGCGGCGAGTCCGGCTCTTCCTCTTCAGGTTCGACAATGTCGATGCCCTTGATCGTTTTGCCGCTTTTCTTGATTATCGCCTTCTTGATCTTCTCTGGACAGGCACAAACCACTTTGGACGTAACTGTGTTTTGCTCCTCATCGTACACGTGATCTTGTATCTCTATCCTTGTCCAAGAAAATTATTAGTCGGTCACTACTATAGAAAGGACTTTTTTGACCTTCTTGGAGCACCGAGTATCAAGGTCCACCTTCAGCACCATAGTGACCTCTTGCAGTTCCTGCACCATTCTAATAATTATCAGATTATATACCATAATATATATTATATATACGTACGTACCTTCTTCCCCATAGCTTAACTTTGCGTTGCGATCACAAGTCACAACCTAGGTAATTTTAATCTATGAAAAGGGTTAGCGTTATTTATGTATACGAAGATCAGTGAAACTATTCTAGGAAATAGGAATGTTACCAAATTAAAACAATGAATCCTTGACCAGCTAATCACACGTAAATGAGATTGATTCTGATTGATTGTTTCCGTATTCGAAGCAGCGAATGAGCATTATAATATATTAATAATCGAGTTCTGCATTTAATGAAGAAAGATTTGTGCTAATATAATGTGTATTATATAACTTTTTTTATGAATATAGAAGGGAAACTTGTCAAAATGACTTAAAAAAAATCATAATTAACTTTTTAACCCCGTGCAAAACTAGAAGCAAGTCAACATGCTGCTAAGTGCTAAATGGTAATTAACACTTTAATTATCATAAATTAGTTACTAGTGGACAGCACCGCGCTTCGCGCTACGTGTTATATTATTTATAAATTTTAATAAAAATGCTAAGCAAATTATATTATTTTTAAATTAATAAAAATGTTTAATAAGTTAATTAATTTTATTGTAATATTTTATGAGGAATAAATATATTAAAACAGAACTCATTAATTGCTCAATTTTAAATTCCAACAACATAGTATTACTTATAGATTTCAACTGAAATGTTAAATAAATTGATTAACTTGAACAAATAGTAAAACGAAATAAATCAACATCGAACTCAGTAAGTTCTCAATTTTATTGTTTACATAATATCATTAATGATTTTTTTAGTAAATATGATAATGTATATATGTTTATAAGAATAGAAGAATCCACAAATATTCTATAATAAATGAATTGTTAAACTATTAAGATCGTGTAATCATATTTAAATAATTAAAAATAAAAATATTTATAAATAATATTATATATATTTATAAATTAATCAGTAACATTATTATAACGAAAATAAGTGACAATATAAAAATATAAAAGTTGCTCAAAAATTCATTGTTAAATGAAAATGCTTTAATCTAATAATAATTTGTTTTACTTTTTGTGAAAATTAAAATTTCAATAAATTGAACATTTTTGTTAGCCACCTATTTTTTCGTTTCCAATAAATTACAATGTCTCAATGATACTTGAACATATTTTCAGAAATTTTCTAATATTATGTAGCTTCCAGATTTCTTGATCAATTACATGTCTCGAAAGAAAAGTTGGTTTAAAACCAACATAATTACCACCAATTGTTTATTGTCTCGCTCTTTTACGTGCATTGCGAAATAGCTTTTCGAAGAGATACATGACACCAAAGCACCCCCTGCTTATAATCTTTCACTTAAATAAAGAGATAAAGATAGATATACTTTGGTAATTTTAATTTTGTCACAACTTATTCTTTCACTTAAACAAAATAGATATATAGAGACATTTTTTACTTGTGATAGACATGAAAAGACATAATTTTAATTAACGTACAATAAATGGATTAACAATGTAAAACAAAAAATCGTGCAGTATTCAGAAAACCGTATTAACTATAATATATGATATTAAAGGTCATAAAAGTTAATATTTTGTACATATTTGTGCCTTTCCCTCGTAGTTCATTTACGTAAATATCTTACATGTTTGACTCATCCAAATTGAGCATCACCTAAATAAATGAGAGTTTTGACACCATATGTTTATCATGCAAATATTAAAATGAGCGATTTTTTTTACTCATTTAGTGTACAGCACTGCGCCTCGCGTGGTACGTAACGATAAATATAAGTAGATATCATGCATTACATATATATTTATATGTTTTGATATTATAAGAAAAATACTAACTTATTCATAAATACACATTACCATGCTACACTAATCTGTTAACATGCTACAAGTTCCTCTTCGTATTCTTCTTACCTTCTTGGACTCATAGAAAACATCTTCATATTTTATTCTAAAAAATCTTGTTTAAATAATATACCCATTGACAATAATGTGAAACAGCTATCAAAGAATTCTCCCAAAAAAAATATTTAAGTGATAGTGTGATACCAAAAGAGACGAAAGCAACTATCTATAAGATTTAATTTAGTTCTGTAGCATGCTTAATTAGTTTCAACGTTATACTACTGAGTAATTTACCACTATGTTGCGGAAATAATCGATTTTCGTATCACCCATTGAAAGTGGAGTTGGATTGTACATTTAGGAATCTCTTTTATATTTTTTATTTTGCCTCGACATCCTAAAAAACTTATCTTTCATATATATAAATATAATAGGTATATATATTAATTATAATGCATTCAACTTGATTTGACTTGTTAACTTTTAACCAAACGATACAAAGATAAATAATAAAACGTAACCAATAATTATATATATTTTCTATGGTTAAAATAAACTGTTTCTTTGATTTACTGGTTTTAAATGGGAATTTTATATATTAATGAATGTACATTAACAAAAACATGAAATAAAAATAGGAAAAAAAAAATTAAGTAAAAAATACATCACACATGAACCACACATGATATTAGAGTAACAGCGTTGGTTAGAAATCAAACCTTCTCATCAATAAGAACCAAGTCCAAACTTATTAATTCAGCATTTTTCTTTGCGTTGATTGATTCGCATGACTTTTAATTTTGACGGGCTAAACCTTGAAGAAGCATATAGAAAATAAGTCATAAAAAATATTTTGTTAATAATTACTGCATAACCGAAAAATAAAATAAAAATAAATAAAAAAATGCTTGACAAAATCTTCCCGCAAATGCATTGATACGATGGATCGAATACTACAGCTTGAGTTAGATATGAAAGCTAGAGCAACGATCTTTGTACATAGCTGCTCATGTTTCCCAAAATGGCCATGGCGCTCGTTGCTATTCCTAAAACTTCCTTGCAAAATAAAAATTTATGTTATATATATAAATAAATAAATAAATAAAAAGAACTTACAATAGTTGAAAAACGGAGTAATCGAGACTGCATTGTTTTTTGTGTGTTGCATGAAACAATAATCTTATTTATAATACAAATAAAAAAGAATGTACAATAATCGAAGAACGGATTAGTAGAGATTAGAGATGCATTTTTTGTTTATGTGTTTCATCTAATAAAAATCTTATTTATAGGATAACAAACATAAAATGAGTTTAAGAAGTTGCAAATTAAAAGTCTCAAAGAAAAAGAAAAAGAAAAAACTGTTACGATTTTAATGGTAATAATTGCATGATAGAATAACAGTTTCTATTACTAAATAGGTTCATACAGCATTAATAGTATTAATACATATACGTCTTGTATTCAAGTTGATACTAAAAGACATTATTAACATTTCACTTAAATGAGAATAACAACTCCAATGAGAAGAGAAATGGACCGTTGCACTAATTGTGTATGAAATGAGAAAAAAGTAACATAAAACAAAAGAGTAGGAAATTTATTAAAAGCAATAAAAATATGTAATCAATTATATGTGAATTGCATTTAACTCCCACTAATATATATATATATATATATATATAAGATATATAGATTTTATTCGCACGGCCATTAACCATAAATACACATACATAATAAAAGAAAAAAAGGAAAATATATACACACTTCCATGCATGTTTGGCACAAACAATTACGGACTCACGATTATGAAATATCACAAAAAAATGTATATACCAAGTTGCATAATTACGTACATTGACATTAAATATATATATATATATATATATATATATATATATCAAAATTGTAACAAACTAGAGCATTAGTAGCACTGATATTTAAGTCATAATATTTTATTTTATTTTTGCGGGGATTATCTTCTAGAGATTTCACTATATACATATGCTATTTCTCAGTTTGATGAAGGAAAATCTAATGGTTATCTTGGACCACGCCAAATTCTATTATTTTATAAATACTTTTCTTAAAATATGTTTAAACGAAACACATGACGCTTCTTAAATATTTCTCTAAGTAAAAAAATAATTCAGATAATATAAAATTACTATAAAATAGGGAATGTACATGTATGAACGTGACAAATAATATTATTAACGTTACAGTGTCATAATATAAATTCCCCTGTTACGAGATATGTATAGGATATAGTAACAGAAAGTGACACGTTCATACTACTAATCTACTATGACCTCGACAACTTCTAATCCTTCATTTCTATCATATGAATTCTTTTTAGTACATACGAATATTCTTAATCCTTACGTCATATATGTAACCTTGAACTGAAAACGGTAAAGCAACAGTCATCCAACATGTCAATCGTATGAATATACTGTATATAACAATATATGATCAAAACTAGGTTATATATAGGAGATAAAGAGAATAATAAATAAAATAAAAACAGCTATCACAGTAGATTAAATTTCTTATTTATAGACAATTTGATGCCGACATTATCGGGTTAACCTTCATGGACGCTTGGGACCACAAGACCAACAAAGCCCGCTGAGCTCTCGAGCCCACTTGATCTCCTATTTTCAGAATTTAAGACTATCCTTACTAGTTTTATTTTGTTTTTTTTATGCATGAATAATTATCCTCTCTGATTGGTATGTGATTGCCAATCAAGGATTTAGTTTCCTTTCTTGCTAGTTGCTCTCTGTACGTACAGAGGTGAATTTTATGAGATTGCCATTGTTGATTGAATAAGAAAATATCGAGCTTTTCAAGCTTGTTGGCCGAGTTCATAACTTGTCCATCTCCGTTTAATTCCGTCTTTACGTTCGTGTCTACATCAGTTGGTATCAGAGCCAATCGCTTCTGTGCTATGGCGCCGAAGAAGCGAGCGACGCGAGATGCTTCCGTGGAGGCCGTTCATAGGCGCGAAGAAGACGTAGGATTGCGTGCTCAAGTTGAGTTGTTGACGCGGCAATTAGCAGCGCCGTTACAACACCACGAGGAACAACTTCAATACCGAGACGAATCTGAAACCGAGGATGACCATGCGAACCTATTCGGTCGTGGGAACGGAGGCCGTGCTCGCGCACCTGATCCGCGCGAAACAGCTTTGGAAAACAATCGATGGGAGATGGCATTCAAGGTGGAAATCCCAGAGTTTCACGGTGGTGTTCATGCCGAAGAATTCTTGGATTGGCTCATTGCGATGGAGGAAATACTCGATTTCAAGGAGGTTCCGGATGAGAGGCGCGCGTCTCTTGTCGCTACTCGCTTCCGAGGTCGAGCCGCCGCGTGGTGGTCCCAACTTCGAACCCGGCGCGCGCGCCCCGGCAAGTCGAAGATCACTTCATGGATTAAATTGAAGAAACATATGCGTGAGACTTTCCTCCCGTATAATTACGCTCGTACTCTCTACACTAATCTTCAAAACCTTCGACAAGGTACCAAGTCCGTAACCGACTATACCACCGCATTTAATTTGCTCATAACCCGCAATGATCTCGCTGAAACGGAAGAGCAACTTACGTCTCGCTACATCGGTGGATTGCGTTCTTCCATTCAAGATACAATCAGCTTATTTGATCCAGTTTCCGTCTCTGAAGCGCACCAACGTGCCATCGCTATTGAGACGCAACAAAACCGTCGTCGCTACAGTCCCGGTGCTTCTTCTTCCACCGCGGCTACTGCCCCGATAAACCCCTCACCACATGGAACAGCCCCCACACCCACACCAGCCCGCGCCCCGCCAGCAGCCCCTATGCGACACACCCCTCCAGCCGGTCTTTGGTGTTTTGGTTGTGGCGAGTCGGGCCATCGCCGCGCCAATTGTCCACAAAGTCAAAGAACTGGATTATTTATAGATGAAGCTCACCATGAGTTTGAAGGCAGCCCAGTTTTTGATGAGGAACCGAACGACGATGACATTATTGAAGAACTAAGCGGTGACGTTGGACAAACTTTAGTCCTTCGCCATAATTTTCTCGCTCCCCCGAGTCGTGACGACGGATGGATCCGCACCACCATTTTCCAATCCTCGTGTACCATCAACAACAAAGTGTGCCGCTTCATCATCGACTTCGTAAGTTGCGAGAACGTAGTTTCCGAAGAGGTCGTCACTAAGCTTGGTCTCGCCACGGAAAAACACCCACGCCCGTACAAGCTTGCATGGCTTCAATCCGGTACCGACATTGCCGTCTCCAAGCGAGTCCGGGTGAACTTTTCTATTGTTCCAACTTACAAAGACGACATTATGTGCGATGTTGTCGCCATGGATGTGTGTCATTTACTCCTCGGCCGTCCGTGGCAATTCGATCGAAATACTACTCATGATGGTCGGGCTAATACTTATAGCTTTCTTTTCGGTGGTAAAAAGATCGTCCTCCTTCCTTCAAATCCAACAACACCAACTCCGAAAAGAGCGTCCTCAAGCCTCCTTACTCGTGCCGAGTTTGAAGAAGCTGTTACGGAGTCCGGCATTGTGTTTGCCTTAATTGGGAAAACAGCCACGAGCGAAAACAGCCCCTGTCCGTTCGCTGTACAGCCTATCTTGGCTGAATTTCCGGATGTATTTGCCACTGAACAGCCCGCCTCATTTCCTCCTTTGCGCGATATTCAACACCAAATCGACTTGTTCCCAGACGCTCAATTACCTAATCGTGCACATTATCGAATGAGTCCACGCGAGCACGAAGAACTTCGTCGACAAGTTGAGGAATTACTTGCTAAAGGTCACATTCGTGAAAGTCTAAGTCCGTGTGCCGTACCAGCCCTTCTCACACCAAAAAAGGATGGTTCTTGGCGTATGTGTGTCGATAGCCGTGCTATTAATAAAATCACGGTACGTTATCGCTTTCCGATTCCCCGACTTGATGATTTACTTGATCAATTGAGCGGTGCACGAATCTTTAGCAAACTTGATTTAAAAAGTGGCTACCATCAAATCCGTATTCGCCCCAGTGATGAGTGGAAAACAGCGTTCAAGACACCCGAGGGTCTTTATGAGTGGCTCGTCATACCGTTCGGCCTCTCTAACGCTCCAAGTACCTTTATGCGAGTCATGAACCAAGCGCTTCGCTCCTTTATTGGTAAATTCGTTGTTGTTTATTTTGATGACGTTTTAATCTATAACGCTAACCCCGAAGATCATTTCAAACATCTTCGGGAAGTTCTACTCGTTTTTCGTAGCCACGCTTTTTATGCCGCCGCCCACAAGTGCTCGTTCTCCACTGAAAATGTCACATTTCTTGGCTATGTCATTTCTGGGGAAGGACTTGCTGTTGACCCTTCAAAAGTGCACGCCGTGTCCTCTTGGCTGCGACCCGCTAATGTGACCGAGGTTCGTAGCTTCCATGGGCTCGCCTCTTTTTACAGGCGATTTATTCCTCACTTTAGCTCTATCATGGCACCCATCATGGAGTGCATTAAAACCGGACAATTTCATTGGAGCGAGGACGCGGATAGAGCATTTGTTCTTGTCAAGCAAAAACTAACGAGCGCGCCGATCCTTATTTTACCCGACTTTTAGCAACCTTTCATCCTTCATTGCGATGCTTCCAAAGCGGGTATAGGGGCTGTTTTGAGCCAACACAACCGTCCTGTCGCATACTTTAGCGAGAAGCTTTCCGGTCCCAAGAGTCGGTACAACACATACGATGTCGAATTCTACGCAATTGTGCGCGCTATTCACCATTGGCGACACTATTTGTTTCCATAAGGAATTCATCCTTTTCACCGACCACAACACTCTCAGACATCTTGGTTCCCAAGACAACGTTTCGGCACGCCACGCCTCGTGGATTGATTTCCTACAACAATTCACTTTCACGATCAAGCATAAAGCCGGAACCCTCAACCGTGTTGCCGATGCTTTGAGCCGCCGCCATGCCCTTCTCTCACAACTCCGTGTTGACATTCCGGGGTTCGACTTGCTGCCCAACACCTACAACAGTGACCCGTTCTTTGCCAACGTCGCACAACGCATTTCTGCAAATGCCGGGGGCGAATTTTATTGGTCCGAGGGCTTCCTTTTCCATCGCGGGCAATTGTGCATACCGGAAGGGAGCTTACGTCTCAAAATCGTCCGCGATCTTCACAATAAGGGTCACGTTGGTCGTGATCGTACACTACACCTTGTCGCTGCACGGTATTTTTGGCCATCCATGCGCCGCGATGTTGTTCGCTTTGTTGATCGTTGTCGCACTTGTCACACCGGCAAAGGCAAAGCAACGAACGCTGGCCTTTACCGCCCATTGCCTATACCGACACAACCATGGACCGACCGTAGTATGGATTTTGTATTGGGCCTCCCGCGCACACAACGCGCTCACGACTCCATTTTCGTCGTCGTTGACCGCTTCTCCAAAATGGCTCATTTTATCCCATGCAAAAAGACTTCCGACGCAAGCAATGTCGCAAGCTTGTACTTCCGCGAAGTCTATCGCCTCCATGGTCTTCCGTCATCCATTGTGTCTGACCGCGACACCCGATTTTTGAGTCACTATAGTAGCGCTTACCACCCGGAAACGGACGGACAAACGGAGGTTGTCAACCGCTCACTTGGGGATTTACTTCGTTGTCTTGTGGGTGACTCAATAAAGTCGTGGGATTTAAAATTGTGCCAAGCTGAGTTTGCCCATAATCACGCCGTTAATCGGAGCACCGGCATGAGCCCGTTCCAAGTCGTTTATGGCCTCGTCCCTCGCTGTCCGCTCGATCTAGCACTCGTCCCAGATCCTACTCGTCTCCACGGTAATGCCACTGATTTTGTCGAGCTGCTCCAGGAAACGCACCGCAAGACATCTGCAAAGTTACAGGAAGCCACTGCTCGCTACAAGGCAGCCGCCGATAAGACACGCCGGCACGTGGAGTTCTTCGTCGGCGATTACGTGTGGGCGGTATTGACCAAAGATCGTGTTCCCGCGCACGAGTACAACAAGCTCCACCCCAAGACCATTGGGCTGCTCGAAATAATTGACAAAGTCAATCCCAATGCCTATCGTCTTCGTCTACCGAGCCATATTCGCACACGTGACGTCTTCAACGTTAAGCACCTCCGCCCCTTCACCGGCGGAGGTGCTTAACGTTGTAATGTATTTAAATAATTCTAAATACTTGAAATAGAAAGTATAAAAAGGAAAATAAATAAACACCATATATATCATAATAAGCAATTAAAACAATAAAGACTCAAAAAAAATTAATTAAGACATAAAAATGGACCCAAAAAAAGAAGAAGACGAAGAAGAAGAAAAGTGTATGCAAACTCCTACTAATTGGTATGACATCAGTGTTTATCTATAGCGACCTTCTTGAAAACTTATATAGTTGTATTGAAACCTAGTATTTTATGACGCATTGATTCGGGTTCAAGTCAAAATATGCTTGATAAATACATACTATTTGGTACAATTGATTAGTAATTAAGAGGCTTTGTGGTTGTTTTGACTTTTGAAATATAATTATGCCATGATCACGCGTTGAAACAAAACATAATATTACTATTAGACTTTTTTTTCTCGACAGTTTAGTTCTGAATTCTTATTGAATAGAATAGCACGTCTTTTTTTATTAATCAACATATGAAATGTCTCTCAATGATATTCAATAATAAAAATTATTACAAACTCTTATTAAATAGATAATAATAATAAAAAAAAAAAACTTTTTACTACGCCAATATGATATAAAATACTTAAACTATTACTAAGAAAGAAAAAAATTAATGAAAAAAAAAGAGTAATACTACTCTATTCTCTAAATTAAGTTTGTCGTCAAATTCAAACTCCTCATCACTGCTCGTTTATTTAACATTTACGATTTTGCCTTCGATTGAATCGATATATCTCAAAATATTCTCTGCTGCATCTTTTCATTTTCTTTTGGCTGAATTTATCATCATTTTTGTACCCACCTATGCGTAACAATTTTTTCTAGGTTTAAGCATAAAAGGAGTATATCGAAAGCAAAATACACCAAATTTTTGGGACACACATTTTTAATTGAATTGAATTACGATAAAAATATTTTTTTTTTAAAAAGAGAGTCAAGAACTACTTGTCATTATTATAACTAATTTAAAGTTTCACCTGATCTCATGATTCTTCAGTGCCTAATATCCATCTACAAAATACAACATTGATGAGAAAGTGAGAGACGTGCGTTAATATGCCAAAGAAAATGATTGATTGAATTCTCAATTATCATTACTTTATTGGTAAATTGGGGCAATAATGCACAACCTTTGGTCAAGAGGAGTTTTAGGTCCCCAATTTTTCAAAGTGTTGGCAAAATTGCACAACCTGCGTTGACCGTGAATTTTGTTGGTCCTTCTGGTAAGGACGTTAAATGTGCTGATGTGGCATCATATTATTGTCAAATGGATAGCCAATTGGGGAGGAGTTGACAAGTTTAATATTAATTAACATAACCTAAATTGCGTATATACGCAATTTACCCAATTAAGTTATGTTAATTAATGTTACACTTGGCACCTCATGTTCAGTTGGTTATCCATTTGACAATAACATGATGCTACATCGGCACAAGTTAACATTATTAACAAAAGGACCAACGAATTTCACGGTCAACGTACGTTGTGCATTTTTGCCAACATTTTGAAAGGTTAAGGAGTTAAAATCCCTGTTGACCAATTTACCCTTACTTTATACATGAACCAACTCATATTTAGTCTTCACACAGATTGTGACCTCTCTCCACCCAACTAAATTGACAACAACTAAACTTTATAATAATAATAAAACTAATTATCATATCATTAGTACATTTTAAGATAATAATTGACAATAATATGATGCTACATCAGCACAAGTTAACATTATTAACAAAAGGACCAACGAATTTCACGGTCAACGTACGTTGTGCATTTTTGCCAACATTTTGAAAGGTTGAGAGTTAAAATCCTTGTTGACCAATTTACGCTTACTTTATACATGAACCAACTCATATTTAGTCTTCACACAGATTGTGACCTCTCTCCACCCAACTAAATTGACAACAACTAAACTTTATAATAATTATAAAACTAATTATCATATCATTATTACATTTTAATATCATTATTACATTTTAAGATAATAATAATAAGAAATCTTTTCTTTTTGTATAAACCTTTTTCATTTCCACATGATAAACCAACCACTCAACCTTCTACAAATAGAAAAATGACCACCGACACAATTTGCTCAAAATTCACCACTCTCATCCAAATAAAACCTAACTGAACAAACCCTTGCGTAAACAGCACACGTCACCAAATGTCTCGTCGGAATCTTGCGCTCCGTATCACATTCGTGAATCCGGATAAATCAGTGTGTTTTCGGTTTATTGGATGGCACGATAATTTAATTCTTATATTTCAATTGTACAAATTCAAAAACTCAATAACCCGAACTAGTTTTATTGACACTCGTAACTATTCACATGAACAGGAACTAAAATATTATATCATCGTAATACACATTCATATACTCAACAACCCGAGCTAGTTTTATTTAGGAGCGGAACTACGATCAAGGGTACCGAAGAAAGTATCCGATTTTGCTTACGGACCGACTTTTCTCGTGCTCCACCGTTCTTCCGCGCCTAGCTGCCACTGGATTTATCGATGTTTGTATCTATTCACATAATCGCACACGCGCCGGTATTCTCCTCGGAGAAGTAGTCGCAGCGTGTGGCGTAATAGCTCCGGCCCCCACCGTAGCTATCGTACACCGGCCTCCCGTAATACCCATCGTACTGGTAGCACGGTGGCGGGCCCGGAGGCCCACACCCGTAAAAGCACGGCCCACCGGGTCGGCCCTCGGAGCAGTCCGAGCAACATGTCCGGTTAGGCTGTTCCCCCTGAGGGAATCCCGTGACCGGCACCAACACCGGCATCCACACCGGACATGGTGCCGGTGCTTTGGGCTTCTCGGGCTCTTTCGGCTTTTCCGGTGCTTTGGGCTTCTCGGGCTCTTTGGGCTTCAGGGGTTCCTTTGGTTTCTCTGGCTCCTTGGGCTTCTCGGGCGCTTTTGGCTTTTCAGGCTCTTTCGGTTTTTCGAGTTCTTTCGGCTTTGGCAGGTCCTTGGGCTTCTCGGGCTCTTTGGGCTTGGGTTTCTCGGGGACTTTGATCTCGATGCTCTTGATGGAATCTTCGCCTTTGCATTTGATCATCTGCTTGATCTTCTCAGGGGAACAACACACCACTTTGATCGTCACTGTGTTATTCTTCTCGTCGTACACTTGGTCCTGGATTTCTACATTCACACTAACCGGTTTTCACCTCGGAATCTTAACTAATAAACCGGGGCCGAAAACCGAAATTCGCGAGAGACTTACGAGGGAATTTGCAGAGGACTTTCTTGACCTTCTTATAGCATCGATGGCACTGCAGGTCCACCTTGAGCACCATCACCGTCACTTGCTGTTCGTGCCATTTGGATCATCATCGATTCATCACAAACTTAAATGTAAATCACATTATTTCCAATATAAAGTTTTAATGAATTGCATCGGATTGAAGAACAGAATCAAGTTCTCTGACAGGAAAGGAAGATTCGGTACTCTCGTGAAAAGAAAAAGGAGTGATCAAGAACAAAGAGCCAACAAACAAAACAAAGCTAGCTTTCGAAATATTATATCAA
This sequence comes from Parietaria judaica, assembly GCA_954871525.1. NCBI lineage: Eukaryota > Viridiplantae > Streptophyta > Magnoliopsida > Rosales > Urticaceae > Parietaria > Parietaria judaica. The sequence continues at coordinate 5,954,511 of OX940863.1, forward strand.
TTATCAAACACTTAAAAAGGAAAAACACTTTTTTCAGAAAATTTATCAAAAGTTTTTTTTTTCTTCTTTAAATCTAAAAAAAAAAAAAGTACCTTATCGCCTCCCATTGATTTCTTGCCTTGAGTTGAGCTCAGGATGTTCAACTGGGAATTCAGGATCTCATATCAACTGAGTGGCTTTTATATTAATAATGAAGAATTTGAGTGAAATTACGAGAATAATACAAAAGGTGACAGATCATAAAGAAAAGTAGTGTCGTACGACGATGTAGGCATAATGTGTCGTACGAGTGAGCAACCAATAAGGAAACGACACGTGGGATTGGGTGTTGAAAGTCATGGCATCATGAAATTGTCCTCTTTTTCTTTTTCTGGTTGCTGATTCTCCGATCAACATTTAAATAGTAAATATAAATGTTACAAATTCCATGTACTCTGTAGGATGATTAATACACCGCACCTTCCAATAATAATTATAAAAGTTTTCGGGCTGATATTAAAGCAAGAAATTCAATCCAACGCAACTTGTAATTTAATTGTTAGATGCTACGTTTGCTCACGATCCCACGTGGCAGATCCTTACACGTGTCACTCCATGTGCATTGCCACCCAACTCTGACTTTTTTTCCTTTGCTGTTTCCCATTTAATTTTGACTCCTTTTCCTTCGTATTCAATCTTTTATAGTTGATATATAGAGCAAGAGATTAGTCTTATATAGAGTGAAATTATAAATCAACATAAAAAAAATGTTGGAAAGTTATAATACACGTAGGTTATTTGACGTATATTATAAACATTCCACGTAAATATGCAATATAAATTTTAATCGGTTTTACATGCGTGTGTATACACACACATTACACACACACATATATATATAGGTGTATATAGCATTATTATAGTTACTCAAAAAAAAAAAAAAAGATTTTAGAGCCGCCTAATAAATTTGCTGATTATTATATACCTAACCCTGATCCTATCTTTAATCTCTATGGAGAAAATGGATCATAATTCATTTGGGTAAGTGCAATATTCTAGTTTTCAAAGACTTTGTAATTAGCACATTACATGATCCCAATAATGTGATTAATGCTATAATTAATCTAATATTTCTGTATTTTGTGTCATTTTGGTGGTTGATTTTAATATATATTTTTCGATTCTTGTCTCTATCAGGGCCACATGCCATTCAATTATGTGAAGCCTATGGTTTTGAGGTACCGATTGTTGTTTATGTGGCTCAGAACAAGTGATACCCATGCACTACCAAACATTATAGCATATATATATATGGATAAAATTAATTAAGAAGTAACAAATTGATCATTAATTTAAGGATATATTTAGATGGGGTTGGGGGGAAAAGAAAATAATTGCCGCATAAATACACGATTTTCTGTTCATATATAAACGAAATTAATTATTTATTATGCAAGAAAAGGAATAAAAGTTGGTAATTGTTATATAATATTATTTTATTTTGTTTCTCATCGATGTCGACTTGGTTTTTTCCAGGCACGAGTGTTGAGTTTCAGTGTATACTTTTTAGGGAATAAAAGTTGTTAGCACGTCTTTCTAGAAATATATTTGTGGACTGTCTGTGGTCAATAATATATAGTGAAAATATATAAACGACATGAAGATTAAGATGATGATGATAACAATACGTCATATTCACATATTGATGTAAAATATATAATATTAATGAAATATATTAACGATGATTGCAGTTATAATTGAGTGATGAAGAGTTTGCTAGATGAATCATGGGTTAGTTGTGATTAATTATGGAATAAGTAGATTAAGTCGGTAGTGAAAGCCACGTGGTACATAAAATCGGGAGGGGCAAAAGGCAGTGATATTAACCATATAATTATAAAATATAAAGATTAAGACTAACTACAAGCCTAAATTATGAGAATAATTACTTTATTGCAAAGTCAAAGTAATTCGCTCATCCACGTCGGTTCCACTAAGTGCTTAAACTAAATAACTATGGAGTTGTTGCAAAACGCCATTAATCACTATAAGTTATCCTTTTTGGTCACATTATTTACGTTTTCTTGAAAGGATGTCGTTTTTCAAACATTGTCGTATTTCAAATATATCATTGGCAAACCTATCTATTGTCGTTTACATGCATACATTATGAGATGTCACACCCCTAAAGTAAGGAGGACTAGGTTAAACGTTGTCGGGGACCCATCGGTTGGATACTCAGCGGCATGAAGGCTCATTCGCGGAACATTGCGACAGTTGATAAGCTTGCAGGCTGGCGCGTAGGAAGCTAGTTGGAGGCAAGAGCCACTCCCCGGACGAGGCCAAGGCAGGGTGAAACCAGCAATAGTGTCGGACGTGTGGAATGGCTGAATCAGCAGACAAATATGTAGAGTGCCGCGCACGGGCTTCGTGTGGCCAGTGAGATATCATTCGTTGACACAAAATTTTCTTGTTGATTAATTATAATTTTCGTTTTGGTTGTGAAATGTAATTGGTATCAAATACCGTCGATTTGGGTGTAATATAATTATTATTTTTATTAGATTTAATTTGAAAATCATTTATAAGATATAAATTATGACATAATATATTCAGGCATTTTTAAACCTACAAGGCCAATGTACGTAGTTGAAGTGTTGTGTACCAATAAAGAATTATATGTTTAGTGTTATCCAAATCAATTGTAACTTTCGGCGTTTAATGGGGCTTAATCGAAGCACCATAATTGATTTAATCACAAATCGTAACTTCCATTTAACGAAAACAGACGAAAATGTTCATCAATACCAAAGCACGTCGTTTAAGAGTGTTACATACATAGCCGACACTTTCAGAAAATATAAGGGAGATTCGTAAGATATATTTATCAATTTAGTTTTACCATTTTCTCTGCATTATTTATAAAATGATCATATTGGATGCACTTTTATTTTACATTTTGTAAAGCCTACCAAGTTTCTCGAATTTTTTATGAATCTCATTTACAATATATTGAGATTGAACTATATAATAAAAAATAAAAATAAAAAAGATTAGGTAAACTATATCAAGTATATATATATTTATGATGTATGAGACCATGTCCAATATCATGAAAGATAATTGTCATTGATCACTGTCAGAATCAAAGCCCTAATCCCAAATTAAAATTAAAAAAATAAGAGATTCGATCTCAGTATATGAGGTTCGTCTAGTCACTATTTGCAAATTTAATTTCCTATAATTTAGTCGGGGTTTTATTAAAAATAACTTCACTACTCAATATTAGTAATTAAAGGGCATTAACATTCCTTGGCTTTTATTTATTTTATTTATTTATCTCATTTCTTCAATATTACAGAAAATACAAATAACCCTAAGTCTCAACATATATTGCCGACGAATTTTTGTGGTGAAGATAGCGCCATCGAGTGCCCCCAAAAACAATCATTATTGAAGTTACCCTATTGTTTCTTTTACTGTCTATTACCATTGCTTATAATTTTTATTTTTATTTTTGGTTTTGTTGTACAATAACTCGTTGAATATTCAAAGTATACGGTCACTGAGTTTTGTCGATCATGACATATGAAATGTTACATCGGAAGTGGCTCACTGAAGAAATTACAGAATTAGATGACTGTAAAAGTCTAAAGTAGGTAGCTTAAGTAGAAAAAAGATTCAAAATAAAGAAGGCTGATTAGACAGTGAACGATGTTAGCTTTAGCCTTAGAGTTTTAGACCATGCTTTTCTTTCAAGGACTTACTGCCTTAAACTTTTACCCTTTAAGTTTTACTCTTTACCATTTTAAGCCCGGCACTGGAAGCTTGATGGAACTATTCTACGAGGAACAAGGGCACTCACATCATGTAAAAATAATTAAAAGAATTATCTACTACGAAAAATAGTTATTTTACTACAAAATATACAAATGACCCTTTCACTTTGTTTTTTGGTGCGCTTTGCACCCTAACTCTCTGTATTGGTTCATATTTCCCCTTAACGTTTAAAGAATGAAAATATTAGTGATCGAACAAGGTCAATATACTAAATTATGATACTATTGTAGATCACTACTCATAAACTTAATTTTAAAATAACGATAATGATTTGAATGAACTTCACTAAAATGACCTCATATAAAAGACATATACTGCTTTTGCAGAAATAATAGTGTCTGTACAACTGCGGCGGCTAATGTACCCAATATTTTATCAGTTGTGAATTATGTATTCAATGTTTATTTTTGATGGCTAATGTACTCAAACTTGTTTCCGTTAGATTTTTTCGTGTTTTCCGTCACTTGACCGTCAGCGAGTGATTCCTCCTCTATATTTACACTTTTCTTATTTTTGACATAATTCACTTTTTTTTCTTCTTCTAAATTTTATGCACGAACTACGGTTGGAAACATAAGAGATGGATCTACAACTTTGGTGTTTTAAGTTTTGTAAAAAATACGAAATTTCAATTACAACGTAAAACTGGACATTAGTTTAATGCAAATTATTTGTTTCGAGAAAATTTTAATATACTAAATGACTTTTTATGATGAAACGTAAAACTACAAAGTTGTAGATAAATATTTTATCTTTCTAACGGTAGTTTATTTATAAATTTTGGATAAAAAATGAGTGAGTAATGCCAAAAATACGAAAGATGTGATGTGAAAAAATCTTTCGTATTTTTGGCATAACTAACTCATTTTTTGTCCAAAATTTCTAAATAAAGTACCGCTGGAAAGATAAAAGATTAACTACAACTTTGTAGTTTTATGTTTTATCATAAAAAGTCATACAGTATATTAAAATTTGCTCGAAATAAATATTTTGCATTAAATTAATGTCCAGTTTTACGTTGTAATTGAAATTTCGTATTTTTTTATAACTGTTTTTACAAAACTTAAAACACCAAAGTTGTAGATCTATCTCTTATCTTTCCAACCGTAGGCCGTGCATATAATTTGGACAAAAAATGAGTGAGTTATTTTAAGAAAATATGAAAAGTGTACATATAGAGGAGGAATCACTCGCTAACGGTCAAGTTACGGAAAACGCGAAAAAAATTAACGGAATCAAGTTTGGGTACATTAGCCGTCGAAAATAGATATTGAGTACATAATCTGCAGCCGATCAAACATTGGGTACATTAGCCGCAGTTTACCCTTAAATTAATTTGCGTTGGTAACTACTAAAAAGATCGAGAATTATTTTTTTGCAAAAAAATAATATTGAAGGAGCAAAGTGCATCAAAACCAAAATTCAGGGGTCATCAGTACCAAAATTCAAGTTACATAGCCCATACTTATAAAGAACACCACTTTTCATGAAACAATGAACATCTTTAATGTGTTAAAAATGAATATCACCAGATATTTTTAGTCACGAAAAATAAAAGTTAGTGAAGAAAAGGCAGGCCCCCATATCTCATAAATGGCTATGTAACAATTTGTTTTTGTATGTACGATGTATATAAAAAAAAAAATCACATATACGAAGCAGCCATGTATATACACCAAAACTATACAATTATTGAGATTTTTCTCGATCAAAAAAACGTTGCTGTGAATTGTTGGGTCCCAAATCTGAATCCTTAGATTATTGGTTTGGAACAATTATTTCGTCATATTCGAATGCAGCCTATGGCCACAGTCGGTGTAAACAAAACCCGGAAATGCGAGTTTTAAACCGCATCCGGATCGTAACCTCATTTTAAAAAAACCGGAACCGTATTAATCCAGGTTAAACCGGAACTAGTTTATTAAAAAAATCGCATCCGGATTAAACCGGATCCGGGTCCCGGATTTAGAGAATAAAAACCCCGAAACCCAGATAGTAGGTTACTAAAACCCTCATATTAAATATACATATATATAAATATTTAAAAAAAATTTACCCAAAAAAGTACCTCATTATTTTCTTTAGTGGATTAGTCATGTTTTAGCCCACGATGATGTCGCTAAATGTTTTAGTATGATACATGAACGTTGATTATAATTATTTCAAGTTTTTTTAAAATATAAATTCAAGTTCAAATTTGGGTTATTACGCAAAACTTTATTTTAAAATTAAAATTGCATGAAATCCGGATCCAGCTTTAAAAACTAGTTTTCAATACAAAAACCGGTTTTTAATCCGGATCCGGATTTCAGGTTTTATTTTTAAAAAAATCACCGGATCCGGGTTTTAATATCAAGAAACCGGGATTCCGGATCCGGGTACCGGGTTTAAAAACACGGGTACCCGGCCCACTTTCACCCCTAGGCCACACTATGGCCCAATAAACCATATTATTTGAGCCGGTACTACATTACAATATTAAGAAGACCCTACTTGTACCTTTTTTTTTACTTTTTAGAATGTTAGATTAATCGTTTTTTGCTGTTGTTGTTTATAGTTGCAAATTTTATAATTATCTGAATTTATCGGTCTCGATACATGAAATAATAGATAATTAATATTGTACGCAAGGTTTTCAAAAATCCTGATATACTTACAGTATACTATCGGTAATTTTATATGGCATGAGTGCAAGCGGTTTGTGGTACATTCCTTTTGCATAAGAGCTGTTTTTTTAATTGTTTTTTACTCTCAAATTTGATATTTTAATAGAAAAATGTAATACTTTTTTTTTTTTTAATATTTTCACATCAACCCTTACCTAATATGTCAAAACCCTTATAAAATCCAATTTTTGTAAGAAATTCATTTAAATAAAAAATTGAATAGTATTTTTTTTTTATGGAAACTCCATCGGTATATCAATAACATCAGATCGACACAATTGATACTGATTTTATTAATCCTACAAAAATCCCATCAATATACCTGTATCGCTTTCGGTATACCCGTTAATAGGACTTCTGGGCGGTTTAGAATTTTTGAACTATATGACTGATTATTGTAGTGAAGAGTTTTTTTTTTTTTTTTTATATCAAATATCTATTATAAGCGAGAATCGCTTAAATAAATTCTGGATATCGATCATACGATGAGAGAAAAGTGATAAATTAATAACATAAGTTTAAATATTTGTCTCTTGAGACTCTATAATTTGTTTTTTTTTTCATTTTATCCTATAATTTGTACTTTACCTCTATTTGATCATCCTGTCACGTATACACGGTAACTTAATAAAGTTATCAAATGGCAAAAACATTTGTAAAATATACTACGTAAGGCGAAAAATATTAAGTCAGTAGTGTGATATGGATATATTACAAAATTATTATTCAAATAAATACTTTCAATTTTTGAAGAATAGAGCCTAATTTTATGATTTCTTCACAAATAATTTATCTTGGTTAGGAGAGGAGAAAGGAAGGACCACTATTTATTGTGCGTTGTGTTGTGGGATTGTCACGGCATTTGCTTTCAGGATTCTGAATCAGAATTCAGATAATCAAATGAAATATGCAAGTTTGGGACTTTAGCTCCTTCCTCTTGTCCTCTCACTTATTCAATTTATTTTATTTATATTTTTATATGATCTCCTACACTTTATCAATCATAGTCATACACCAATTACAATATGTATCATGCAACTATAAATTCGACCAAAATTTATTGCGGAGGGGTTCGAAATTAATCATTCCCATATATATAGCTAGTACAATTATAGACTCCGCAGTGCTTTAAGAAGCCATGAATTTTTGTGCTTGATTCTTAGTTTGTCAAATTAACTTTTTTTTAATCTGTTTACTTCTTAGATTTTTTTCTATCAGGTTGTCTTATAGTTATTCTCATCAGTTGAAATTATCGACTATACTATACCAGTTTCTCCTCTTAACCTATCATTTTGTGTAAATTCTTTGACGAACTTTAAATTTGTATAAAAATACTGGATACATACATATTTAGGCTAAAATTTTACGGACTAAATCAATGGAAAAATAAAATCAAGGAACAAATTACTTTGTAGTTATAAATTTGAAAAAAAAAATTATGCAAAAAATAGTTTAAGGGATGATATGATATAAAATATAGATTGAAAGAGAAAGCATGATACAATCTAATAGAGAGTAATTAACCCTGCAAATATGAAATGACATATGATTTTGGTTCCGGATTGGCTAATTCAGTAAAATTCAATATAAAAAAAATCCAGATATCTGAATTCATTTTCTGAAAACATATTTTATACTTTCATATTTATTTATTTTAAATTTTCGTTAGATATATTATAATATATAAAAATATCCGGATAAAATCCGGAACTAAAAATTTAATTTTTTTTCCAGAATCTTTGTTCGAAAAAAATTCAAAACCAAACTTCTGATTCAGAATCCGATCCGGAAAAATAAAAATATAATTTCCCTAATTGCTGTATCAACAAGACTAATAATAAAATAAATGGAATATTTTTGGTAGATTAGTTTTTCTCTTCTTTTTTTTTTTTACTCATATTATCAAGTACAGACGTATATATTTCAGAATTAAAAGATGAACGATGATAATTGTTGCAATCTAATAATCTATATATACAGGGTTTAATAATTGATGAGTCATTGTCAGTGATTAAAGCACAGCTGTCCTCCTTCCTTGTTATTATCTCGATCTGAAAAGAACAACATTGACCTTCTCTCAACTCAATCTCTCTTTCTTTTCTACATTATTCTAGAAATAATATCATCCCATGCATGAACTCAACATATCAATATTATTGCTTTCACTTTATAAGCATTGAACACGTTATATAAATATAGCCAAAATATAATAAGCCAATTATATCAAAGATTTCAAGTTCCAACACAATTGATAAGCATTATATATTACTGTTATTTGTGAGAGTAAACTACAGTACTCACAAATAATAATCTTTTTTTTTTTTTAATTCGGAACGAGAATTCAGATTTTGGTTTATGAATTCCAGTATTTTTTTTTATAAGATCTGAAATTTTACTTCCTGATTAATTAGTTTTTTTATTATTATTTTATAGAATTTAATAAAGAGTTAAATCAATGTTTCGTATAATTTATCTTTTAATAAGATTAGCAAAAGAATAACATGCATGCGTTGACGTTTTTGGACATCAATTTTTATTTTATTTTTCTCATAAGCTAAAAGCAAAAGAATCATTTTCAAATTTTTGTTTGTATAATCTATATATGATTCTTGAGATGGTCATCACTCGAGTTTCTTTCAACTTGTTTACGTGAAGACATGAAATATATATAAATATATATATATATATATATCTCCTCTTGCCTCTTCCTTTAACCATATCATATCATCATCATCTTTTGTTTCTCCATTCTTCACATTTTCATTTCACCAGAGAGAGAAAGACTCAAACAAAGCTGACGTGACGCACGATGGGGACACGTGTCGCGCATGGAGTGGCTGTGATTCCGCGGGACCCACTAATTGTCAAACTTTTCACACTCAGGATACCGATAGGCCTCGAAAGCCGACCTTGAAAATTCGATTTTCGTGCTAATTGGGAATCCGAAACCGTGGGCTCACTCACTCTATTATCGTTCACATCATTTTTTTTCCTTTTCATAATATTCGTTTTCAGGTAATTTGCTTGTTCGTCCTCTAACTTTTTGAATTGTGCACAACTACATTTTAAACAGATTTTTTTTGGACATAATTTAAGTGCATGAAGTCCCTTTTTATGCTAGTTCTCACTTGCACTTCATGCATGTGGTGCTCATGAAATACACTTAGAACCGGTTCTTGTCAAAGAAATATAAAGCATATTTATCGAGAATCAAATTTTATTTTTTAATTCACTAATTAAAAAAGGTCTAGAAATTTAATAACAAAATATTTATTTTGACGGAAATGCATTCTTTATTGCTCACTAAAGTCAGCCAAAACAAGAGCCTTAATACAATTTGGTGGATAATTAATCCAAATAACAGGACAAACATACTTAAAACCTCTAAATGATGGACACAATATTATATATATATATAAATATAAGAGTTGATTAGATTTTTCCCTAAGTTCTCCACCCACTAAGATTTAGGGAGCATGGGTTCACAATTCAAAAAGTTCCGAGGGCAAACATGAATATTACGTCCATATTATTTTTTTTCATTAAAAATAACTAATTATATGCCCAATGACCCGTATTTTTCTCTAGTCCACATAATTAAATAAAATTCCCTTACATGTCATACCGTATATATGTTCAAATGTTCACATCATTTTCTGTGAGAAAAAAGATTGAATGATTGAAAACCGTCCACAGAACTATTTTTGTCCCTCTTCTTTAAAGAATATTTGAATAGTGAGAATTTGATAAAATATTTCTATATATGTATATGCCTTTGTATAAATTCATTTAAAGTCCACTATAGTTGCGTAATAAGAATACTATAAAGCAGACATACGAATTTAATGAGACATATCACATATGTCTAAATCAAAGTTTTGAAGACGATGTTGTATAATTTTTTCAAATAACACGTAAGCTATATGTGTATATATTATTTAATGTAGATATATATATATATATATATATATATATATATATATGTGTGTGTGTGTGTGTGTGTGTGTGTGTGTGTGTGTGTAATTGATGGGAAGGAATGAAATGAATATGCGTTCTTATCGGAGCTTGGCGATGAAAGGAGGGTGTTTTGTTTTGTAGTAGTAATAATGCGAGAGAACCTTATCGAGATTCAAGAGCTTTTTGGGTTGGCTTTGGCTATTCCAATTGTTTGCATAAATACACATCAACTCAACTCAAAAGGAGTTCATAATTCATAATGCTTATAATATTAGATCGATGTTAAATTATCAAATTATATTGACATGTCATGCGCGTGAGTTTTTTGAGCTTCTGTGATGAGATGGTTTACAAATTCTAGTATCAAATTATTAATTTATATAATCAATTTACATTAATTTGGGTTATTAATTTAGATTATCAAATTATACACACATATTTTTTTTTTGTTGGGTATATATGCTATAAATAATAAATATAGTTTAAAATTAAATAGCACTCCTATATCGACAGAAAGCGAAGTTTTTAGTTCTATTCTTTTAAAAAGTCATAAAAGAAAAAAAATACTTATTTTGGATTAAAGAAAGGGAATTCACTCATCGAAGGTTATTCTTTTAACCTCTTAATATATTTTAAAATAAAACCATCGAACGGTTATTAATTTTCAGATTCTAAAATTATTATGTCGAAATGGTTTACAATTTCTATCATCAAATTATTAATTTATTATATTATCAATTTATATCAATTTCGAGTTATTAATTTATATTATCAAATTATACACACATAATTTCTAATTTTATTACGTAATATATGTTTTAAATAATAAATAAAGTTTAAAATTAAATAGCACTCTAAAGTCTAAACAAATAACGGTGTAACATAGAGTTTCACTTCCATATCGACAGAAAGTGAAATTTTTAGTTCTATTCTTGTAAGTAAAAAAATCATGAAAGAAAAAAAAAATACTGATTTTGGATTAAAGAAAGGGAATTCACTCATCGAAGGTTATAATTTTAACCTTTTAATATATTTTTAAAATTAAACCATCGAACGGATATTAAGAAAATAAATTATATCATTTTGACCACTTGACTATTATTAATTAATAATATTATTATTAAAATATAAAAGAGTTATAGGAGAAAATGAAGGGCAATTTGAGAAGATGCTGAGTCAGCGAAACACGAATGTCTAGTCTGCATTTCACGTCACCCTTTCAGAATCCCCACGTTACTTAAATGTTTTTTTCCCCACACACACACACACAGACACAGTCATACACACTCACACACAGAGATTCAAAGAGAGAGAGAAAGAGAGAAGAGAGTGAGTCAAATCTCGTCACTCTTTGCATTCAACTACTTGAGAATCAACCATCACTCCAATGGGTGAAGTAAGTTCCTTTCTTTAAGGCTTGCCCTTTACTACTCGTGTTTTGATTATATTCTGAAGCTTATTTTGTTTGAACTGCCATGTCTTGAAGGAGAAGAAAGAGGAGGAGAAGAAAGAGGAAGAGAAGAAGGAGGAGAAGAAGGAGGAAGAGAAGAAAGAGGAAGAGCCTCCTGAGATTGTCCTCAAAGTCGACATGCATTGTGAAGCTTGTGCCAGAAAAGTCGCCAGATCCTTGAAGGGTTTTGAAGGTATATATGTGTGTATGTATATATATATATATATACCCTATATATATATATATATCCTACCAATTAATTAGTATATACCCTTTAAAGGCTCGAGTAATATTCATTAGAAAAAAGTGGAAATATAATAGGTTGAAATCATGTTACATTCAACGGCTAACACTTTAACACCCCTTTCCCCATTTTTCTTCTTTTAAGGAATATAAGCCTCCCAATTAGGAGGCAGCATAATTAAAGAAAAGAATTTAGAAATAAGCAAAGTAACAATTATAACATTTATATATTGAGCACGTTTTCTTATACACAAATTTTCGTACTAATTATTTAATATAGTAAACACAATGGCCGATCTATCTAGGATACTAATCAGAGGCTATTTAACCATATATAAAATTGATTTTTTAGAACGTTTTCCCTTTTTGTTGAGCTCGACATAGATCCGTCCCTTAAACGTTATATAATAATAATAATAATAATAATAATTTGATGGAAATTAATTAGGTGTTGAGGAAGTAAGAACGGATTGCAAAAGTAGCAAGGTGGTAGTGAAAGGCAAAACAGCAGACCCAACAAAGGTGTGTGAGAGATTGCAAAAGAAAAGTGGCCGAAAAGTTGAGTTAATCTCTCCTTTGCCAAAGCCCCCGGAAGAGAACAAGGAGGCCAAAGATGAGCCTAAAGAGGAGAAGAAAGAGGAAGAGAAAAAAGAGGAGGTAATTAATCATGACCTTATTAGTAATTAACCATATACATAGTTATTCACGGCATAAGTATCAAAACTGTTGAGCAAACAAAGCGGCATGGGTCTAAAGTAAAAATCACGGTAAAAGTATCTAAAGTCGATAAAGTTGAAACGACACATATTTTCGCTTACCCCTTCTTTTTCTTTTTTCCCGGATGTTATTAAAATGCCACGTGGTAATGCATGACGGCCGTTGAATAAAATTAAGACGATGCATATTTAAGTCAATTGACGCCATGTCACGTTTGATCAAACTAAATATAATGCCGCTATTTTTATTTTTGTTTTACTTTGGATCCGTGTCACTTTAATTGGTTAAAGTATAAGTACTTATGCCACTAATATTCATCCATACATACATGATGACACATAAACTCTCAGCAAAATTATCTACATGCATGATGCAACTATACGTGTATAGATATAGTGAGTACCAGGGGCGAAGCCACAGAGGGCCGAGCGGGGTCGGCCGCCCCCACTTGGCCCGGGATTATTATTTTTTAATATATTAAAATATCTACATTAATATATGATATACATAGATAATTGTATTAAGAAACCAGTTTTTGCACTCTAGTTCAGTGGACTAATACCACACATATACTCCACTCCTTTTTACGTTCTGCCAAGGTTCGATTCCTACGAAGTACAAGCAACGTTATTTTTTTTACAGCTATTGAAACCTAAAGACTTCCTATGTCATAACTCATAACTGAACAGTTTGTTTTTTTTTATTAAAAAGTTAGAAAGTTATTTTTGATTAAAAATTCTGTAATAATTTTTTATTAAAAAAAGTTTATAAATTCTTTAACTCATAATTAAATGAAAGATATATCTCTCTTGATAAATGAATTATTTCAAAATACTAAATTGTATATATTTTATTTTTTACTTCCCTCAAACAAAATAATATGCCAATATATATACCTACATTGTTAAAGTTTTATGGACTTTATATACCTTATCTAATTATGAATTATTTATCATTAGAAAATTATTATGTAAATTAAAAATTTAATCAATTAGCACTTTAGCTTGTCTAACACTTTAGCTCCGTCAATGTAAATGTATTACATGTATATTAATATGGTTATATCTTACAAAATTAAAGAATGTGAACCACCAATCAAGAATTAAATTTTGTCAAAAAAAAAAATTCAAGAATTAAATAGATGTACAGAGCCATGTACATGTGAAGAATAAATATCTTATTTTCAGTTTCAGAACATAAAAAACCCGCATGTAACAATTGTGATAGTACCAGGACTATGTTGAACCATATTCAGAGCATGAACACTTTAAAGACAAATACAAGCAATATATGTTAATAGTTTACTTTTAAATTCACGTCTTATTTTAAAATTTACATCATCTATTATTTTTCGCCCCCCTCGTGAAGTTTTCTAGCTTCGCCACTGGTGAGTACATTGGGTGGATACTGAAAATAATAGGGACACATCTTTTGCGTAGTTTAAGGTGGATACATTGGGTACTGTGTACAAACTGTAAATCGTCTTCGCATTAATAGGGACACATTTTCTTCTAATATAGATAAATAAGTTACGATATCATAAACTATAAAGAAGCTTGATATCTGCGTTACAAACTTTTGGTATAGATTCATTACATATTACAATTTTTTAATATATTTATTCAGTTATACTAACTTAGAATTTTGCATAGGATTCTTTTATCTATCTCCGTTTCTATTTATCCGAGGCATAATTTTTCATAAGTTTATATTTACTGATTTCTACAAACTTGGAATTTTGAGAGATCAGTTAACACGTTTCTTCTATGAAGGTATTGTTTTCGCCTTTGATCATTCTTTTGCCTCTTCCCCGTTAAAGTTTACTTTTTTAACGGTTCAAAATCAGTAAATACCAATGTTTATAATTAATTATTTTGATACTTCGTATATTAATATCGTATACACAAAAGTATATACTCTTACAAAATTTGTCATGTTACTCGTATAGGGGTGAATTTTTTTTAACATTTTCTCACTTTTGTCCTGGTTTCGGTATATCCCCCAGATCGGTTTTTAAATGATCCAGGAATTTTAGCTTAAAACCGGGAACCGGTACTTATCGGTTCCTGTTTTCGGAACCAGAAACCGGAACTGATACTTAAAAAATATTTCTCGGGTTTCGGTACTTGTTCCGATTTTAAACTACATGTTAATTTTAGTTTTTAGTATGTCGTTTTTAGTGTATTCATATTTTTATTATCGATTTATTTTTATACTATGTGTAGTTTTTACTTTTTAAATTTTCAAAATTTACATCTCGTTTTTAAGTCAACCACTTTTAAAACTGGAATCAGAATCGAGAAATTTTAATATCAATCCCCCCAAAATACCCAATTTTTCAAAACATGAACAAAAAAAGGGTTAATTTCATGGTTCTCAATTCCGGTTTTAGCCCTAACTCATTGTGATAATTTTGAAATAAATAAGACCCCCGACTCTGGTCAAAGCCGGTGAGTCTTATATTCAGCTCTGACTTTTGGCAACTATATGACTCTGGTTACATCCCATTTTTACCAAGAAAATAAAGAGCATTGAGCAACTATATGACATAAAAGTAGAAAGGAATAATAAGCATGTGAAGTGAAACCATATCTACGGCTTATGAAATTAAAGATAAAAAAAGATCAAAGAAAAAGGAGATCAATTATATTTATATATATATATATATATATATTAATATATATTATATATACACTAATTCTTGATTCGTTTAAAGTTTAAACAAATCGAACCAATATCAAACCCGATAATTAATGACTTGAGTAGTCAACATTAGAAAACCTCTTAAGATCGTGCAGAGCTTAACATATATGATAATCATACATGTCTCCCCACGATAAGCACCAACTTAATTTGTTCAAAAAATCTATTATAACCTCCAAAGACTCAACTCAAAAACTATCATTTTAATTTTTCGAACAATTATTTCTCTAACCAGTACGTTATGAATTTATTCAGTCAAATAACTCTGATGATATGAATGCTTATACAGATCACAAGCATACCCCTGAACTCAATTAAAATAGGGAAGACTTTAGTAAAGCTCAAAGGAAACCGTAGTTCTTATTCTCGCCCAATTTTTTATAAAAGAAAATTCTTTATTTTTACCCCTTAATAAACCCCTACTCCTAAAATATTAATAAAAACACACACAAATACACACAATTTATATCACCAAATCAAATATTACACTCATTTATTTCACAATAACAAACGCAACGACACATTTTTGCTGTAATATATGACAATGTTGACCATCTCACACTTCACATGATACTGCACGGTCCATAGTTCTCCTGAGGACATATCTCCCACTGAGCCACGTGGCACTCATACCCTACCGGCCTCCGTCCGCCATAACCGTCACAGTACGGCTCACTGTAGAACGGCCACAGTGGCGGGTGACAACCCGAGCCGTGCAAGCACGGCCTGCCACCGCCTTCTCTGTAACACACCACGCAATGAATGTGAATCGGCCGTTTACGATCATCTTCCTCTCCTTGCCCCTTCGCGTTATTGTCCGCGGTCGCAGCCCCCGAGGGTATCTCAGTTTCCGGATCCTTATTCACGGGCGGCTGCGTTGGAGGATTTACCGTTGGTTCGGGTTTGACAATGTCGATGCCCTTGATCGCTTTGCCGCCTTTCGTTATTATTGCGCTCTTAATCTTCTCCGGACAGACACAAGCCACTTTGATCGTCAAAGTGTTTTGCTCCTTATCGTACACTTGATCTTGTATTTCTATCCGTATCCAAGAAAATTATTAGTCGGTCACTACTATAGAAAAATCTAGGGTTAATTACGTAAGTACGGTATATGATGTAATATATTAACATGGAAAAAACTAGGGTTTGGATAGTCTCACGAGGAAATTTGCAAAGGACTTTTTTGACCTTCTTGCAGCACCGGGTACATTGAAGGTCCACGTTCAGCACCATAGTGATCTCTTGCTACACCATGATATATATTGTAGTTCTAATTATCAAATTTTATACCATAATACATGTTATAAATGAATATATATATATATATATATATGTACCTTCTTCACCATAGCTTAGCAAGGATCAGTGAAGCAGCTAATCAATCACACGAGTAAATAAGATTGATTCTGATTGATGATTTCTGTGATATTGGAGAGACGGAATTTGAATCAGCAAATGAGCATTAATTCGAGGTATGCATTTAATGAAGAAAGATTTGTGGCTTTGTGCTAATAAATTATTATGAAAACTAGAAATAGTCTCCGAAACACGTAAGCATAACGTTAGCATGATGAGGTCATAAAAAGAAAAGATCAGTATTGTAAGAGCCAGGTGTTCCATCAAAAAATAAAAAAAGAGCCAGGTGTTTGATTTAGGAATGCACTAATTATTATATTTTCAATTTATAAATAATAAAAACTAAATTATTAACTTTCGTTAGAAATTAATTTTTAAAACGCGGAGAAGACTATAGACATTTTTAACTCGTACACTGCTATATATTCTTCACTGATAATTATGACATTAAATATTCATAATATTTAAAAATTGAGCATTGCTATGTCAACATGCTGCATGGGTCACCCTAGTTCCGTCACCACCACTGTGTGTTGTGTTTTGAATTTTTAATCATTAGGTAGCCACGTTCTACGCTTGATTAAGTGATTAATTAGCATACATTTATAATTTTAGAACATGAACATAATTTTCAATATTTGACATCACGTTTTTACGCTTTTACTTGTATAGGGAACGAATAACCACTATATTTTGGTATAGTGTCAATTTTCTAATTTAAGGATTTAGGTCGAAATTCTTAACATTGTTTACCCATTTAAACCAATTAACAAAGTCGTGTAATTTTAAAAAGGATATTACCGGCATATGTACAAATTCCTTTGTTTACATCCGACTTATGTTTTCATTCTTTTTTGCGGCATATGTTCCAAAAGTCTTAAAGCGTACTCCAAGTCAACTATTCCGTAAACAATTCCGTCTTTAGACATTAGTTTTTGCTACGTGTCATGCCCTTAATTAAAATTACTATCGGCATATGACCCACGTAATTATTAGAATAAACATATAAATTTCATATTAATTAGTATTAAACTCGTAATTCGTAATAACATATATAAAATGCTTAAAGTGTAACTTTTTACATTGTATTATCGCCTATGGTTTACTTATAATAACTTTTTACACCTTAATCGTGTCTAATTGAGTCACATCGTATTATCATCTTCGTGCCGTGTTAATAAACCGTTATTAATTAATCTTGTTAATTGTGTTCGACACGGTTGGTCTCGAATCCATATATGATATATACAAACTCATTTATATCGTGTCATAACCGTTTCAAATTTCATGTTCGTCCCCAAATTACCACCCCTAACGTAACGGAAGTCAAAGGCTTCGTTGTCCATTGAACTTGTCAACTCCTAGGAAACAAAATGAAATAAATTTATTGTTTTTGGGATGAATATATAAGTCAACTGGCGAATGAAGGGGTATTGAGAATGAGAGCCATACTTAAAAAGAAAAACCCATGAAATGCCCAAAATCCTTTCAAGGTTTAAGAGAAATACCCATAGTTTCAATTAATTCATTTATGCCAATTTTTAATAAATTTTGGACCATTATAACCTTGATATTAATTATATATTTTTTAATTTCGTTTATTAATTATTAATTATTTAGGTTAATTGAGAAATTTGATTTTCCTAAAATTAAGGTGGAATTATTCCCATATTTATCTGATTTTAAATTCTCTCTCTCTCTCTCTCTCTCTCTCTCTCTCTCTCTCTCTCTCTCTCTCTCTCTCTCTCTCTCTCTCTCTCTCTCTCTCTCTCTCTCTCTCTCTCTCTCTCTCCCTCCCTCCCTCCCTTTCTCAGCTTCTTCCGACGGTGTTCTTGGCCATATTCCGAAGGACTTGTACGCTGCATTCCGCTTCATCGGCTCCGTCGCCTCCATTCGCGTTTGCCGGGACGTTGTCACCGGGAAATCGCTCCGCTACGCCTACATCAACTTCTTCTCCGTGGGCGCGGCAGCCGAGGAGGCGACCGTGGCCTCCGTCGCGGTCGCCCTCCGTCGTTGCCGACCGCACCACATCCTCGACGAGGTCGACCCGCTCTCCCACGGCGATTAGATCCCGCTCCGAGCTCCGCTCCCACATCCTTGACGGTGAACGTACGTTATTGAAATTTTGTAAATATATTTACAGTTTGATATTGGTATACACATATACCAAATTCATATGGATATTTACGATTCACACAAGCAGTCCCCGTATTAAGATTTGGTATATACATATACAAATTTTGCAAATAATGGGTTGTTTGGATTACCATAAATAGAAATGGGCATTTTTTCGAAACCTTGAGTCACAAATGGGCATTTGGCTCATTTACCCGACTTAAAAAGTCAACACCTATAAACATTTGGTTCTAGGGCCAATGGGCCATACTAAGAAGCCACACCGTGAGAGAGTTGACGCGCTTGCTCTATGAAGGTATTTTTCGACTTCGATCATTCTTTTGCATCTTACGTGCTGAGTTAACTTTTTTAAACGGATAAAACTCAGTAAATACCGATGTTAAATTACTGATTTTGGTACTTTGTATATTGAAAATACCCAAAAATATATACTTTTATAAAATTTGTATAGATGCCCATAATGAAAATTTTGAAATAAATAAGACCATGACTAATATACTTCAAAATATTGATTCTCCAGCTTTATTTCGAAATAAAATTTTCAGAGTTAATTCTCATTATTTTGTTTTCTTGTTATTTTTATTATTAATTAGTAAAGATATCAAGTTTCTGGGTGCTACTCGGCGTTAAAAAAGTTGGCCTTATATTCAAAACTCCCAAGTCGGAGAGTCCGAACAGACCGGTCCAAGACGCTCTCAAAGGCTCTCCTCCTCGGCTCCAAGTGGATTAACTCCTACTGAATAAATGACCCAATTAACCCTTAAGAGGACATTTTTCGCGGTCGATTTTCATTTGGTCGGATTTATTGAGCTCTTGTCTTTGAGAAGTATCATCTTAGATGCAATTTTTACCAAGAGTAGAAAGGAAAAGAAGCAGGTGAAACCATATATCTATGGCTTATGAAACGTTCAACTATATTTCCTTTTATTTATTTATATATACTAATTCTTGATTACTCGAAACAACTCACACCAATATCAAACTCTATAAATAATGACATGAGTAACCAACAACCTCCTAAGATCGTGCACACCTTAACATTATTATATTAATGTTGATACGTTTCAAATTTAAAAATTAAATAAAAATATTTGTAAAAAATGGAAGATAATAATATTTTTTAGTGTGACACGTGGCATCGTATTAGGATGCCACACCAACGTAATGCAGATTTGGGTACTTAATTATTGCGAAATAAAATAAAATAAAAACATTAGGGCTAAAAAAAACATTACGGCTTGAAAATTTTAAAACATCAATTAGTTTAATATCATAGTGGTACACGTTTAATCATACATGTTTCGCAACCATAAGCACCAACTTCGTTCAAAACTAAAGATCCATAAAACCTCGAAACACTCAACTCAAAAACTATATTTTAACTTTCAGAAAGAACAATTATTTCTCAAAAAGTATTACCATAAGCACCAACTTCGTTCAAAACTAAAGATCCATAAAATCTCGAAACACTCAACTCAAAAACTATAATTTTAACTTTCAGAAAGAACAATTATTTCTCAAAAAGTATTAAAAATAATAACACACCATTTATATCACCACATCAAACATAAAACCCACTTGTTTCACAATATAACAAACGCAACGACACATTTTTGCTGTAATAAAAGACAATGTTGACCATCTCACACTTCACATAATACTGCACGGTCCATAGTCCTCCTGAGGACAGCTCTCCCACTAGACCACGTTGCACTCAGAGCCGGCCTTGTGAGTATATGGACTAGGCATGGGCCTAGGGCCTCACATTTTAAGTTAAAAATTACACTAAGTTAGGGGCCTCTAAATTTGTGATAAAGGGCCCAAATAAAAATAAATTTTAAACTTAAATAAGGATACTGAATCATCTCTTTCCACTCTAATTGAATATGCCCTAACGCCATTATCGAAACACAACAAAAGCGCAAGAAATAAGTCAAGGTAACATCACTTTCTACTTGATTTGTCTTTATATTGTATATATAATATAATATTATTTTGTTGTTGGCTTGTTGCTCTTGTTCGGTGAGTGTTCTTAAGTCTTTATATATATATATATAATATAATATTGTATTGTTATATTAAATTGGAGTGAAGTTCGATTATTAATAAAAGACACAATACAAGGTCTAATCTGGAATATTTTAGTTCGATTATTAGGTATTGAAATATTTAATTTCTTGTTCTTTATTATTCAATTAAATTAGAAAGAAATCAACTAATATGTTTATTTATGAATTTTATATTTTTAGGATCAAATTCAATGAGTTCATTTAGAAAATTCAAGTCGGGAGCCGCAAAGAGAAAAGAAAAAACAAGAAAAGAAAATTCAAGTTGGTAGATTTTTTTGGAATTATAATATGCATTGAAATTTAATTTCTCAATTGTGATAGGGCCTCAAAATTATTTTTCGCCTAAGGCCTCGACAAACACAGGGCCGGCCCTGGTTGCACTTGTACCCTACTGGCCTCCATCCGCCGTAACCGTCCCAGTACTGTTCATTGTTGAACGAATGCGGTGGCGGGTAACAACCCGAGCCGTGCAAGCACGGCCCCTCAACGCCTTCTCCGTAACAATCCATGCAATGAGTGGGAATCGACCGTTCACGATACTCCTCTTCCGCCACGAAATGAGGCGGCGAGTCCGGCTCTTCCTCTTCAGGTTCGACAATGTCGATGCCCTTGATCGTTTTGCCGCTTTTCTTGATTATCGCCTTCTTGATCTTCTCTGGACAGGCACAAACCACTTTGGACGTAACTGTGTTTTGCTCCTCATCGTACACGTGATCTTGTATCTCTATCCTTGTCCAAGAAAATTATTAGTCGGTCACTACTATAGAAAGGACTTTTTTGACCTTCTTGGAGCACCGAGTATCAAGGTCCACCTTCAGCACCATAGTGACCTCTTGCAGTTCCTGCACCATTCTAATAATTATCAGATTATATACCATAATATATATTATATATACGTACGTACCTTCTTCCCCATAGCTTAACTTTGCGTTGCGATCACAAGTCACAACCTAGGTAATTTTAATCTATGAAAAGGGTTAGCGTTATTTATGTATACGAAGATCAGTGAAACTATTCTAGGAAATAGGAATGTTACCAAATTAAAACAATGAATCCTTGACCAGCTAATCACACGTAAATGAGATTGATTCTGATTGATTGTTTCCGTATTCGAAGCAGCGAATGAGCATTATAATATATTAATAATCGAGTTCTGCATTTAATGAAGAAAGATTTGTGCTAATATAATGTGTATTATATAACTTTTTTTATGAATATAGAAGGGAAACTTGTCAAAATGACTTAAAAAAAATCATAATTAACTTTTTAACCCCGTGCAAAACTAGAAGCAAGTCAACATGCTGCTAAGTGCTAAATGGTAATTAACACTTTAATTATCATAAATTAGTTACTAGTGGACAGCACCGCGCTTCGCGCTACGTGTTATATTATTTATAAATTTTAATAAAAATGCTAAACAAATTATATTATTTTTAAATTAATAAAAATGTTTAATAAGTTAATTAATTTTATTGTAATATTTTATGAGGAATAAATATATTAAAACAGAACTCATTAATTGCTCAATTTTAAATTCCAACAACATAGTATTACTTATAGATTTCAACTGAAATGTTAAATAAATTGATTAACTTGAACAAATAGTAAAACGAAATAAATCAACATCGAACTCAGTAAGTTCTCAATTTTATTGTTTACATAATATCATTAATGATTTTTTTAGTAAATATGATAATGTATATATGTTTATAAGAATAGAAGAATCCACAAATATTCTATAATAAATGAATTGTTAAACTATTAAGATCGTGTAATCATATTTAAATAATTAAAAATAAAAATATTTATAAATAATATTATATATATTTATAAATTAATCAGTAACATTATTATAACGAAAATAAGTGACAATATAAAAATATAAAAGTTGCTCAAAAATTCATTGTTAAATGAAAATGCTTTAATCTAATAATAATTTGTTTTACTTTTTGTGAAAATTAAAATTTCAATAAATTGAACATTTTTGTTAGCCACCTATTTTTTCGTTTCCAATAAATTACAATGTCTCAATGATACTTGAACATATTTTCAGAAATTTTCTAATATTATGTAGCTTCCAGATTTCTTGATCAATTACATGTCTCGAAAGAAAAGTTGGTTTAAAACCAACATAATTACCACCAATTGTTTATTGTCTCGCTCTTTTACGTGCATTGCGAAATAGCTTTTCGAAGAGATACATGACACCAAAGCACCCCCTGCTTATAATCTTTCACTTAAATAAAGAGATAAAGATAGATATACTTTGGTAATTTTAATTTTGTCACAACTTATTCTTTCACTTAAACAAAATAGATATATAGAGACATTTTTTACTTGTGATAGACATGAAAAGACATAATTTTAATTAACGTACAATAAATGGATTAACAATGTAAAACAAAAAATCGTGCAGTATTCAGAAAACCGTATTAACTATAATATATGATATTAAAGGTCATTTACGTAAATATCTTACATGTTTGACTCATCCAAATTGAGCATCACCTAAATAAATGAGAGTTTTGACACCATATGTTTATCATGCAAATATTAAAATGAGCGATTTTTTTTACTCATTTAGTGTACAGCACTGCGCCTCGCGTGGTACGTAACGATAAATATAAGTAGATATCATGCATTACATATATATTTATATGTTTTGATATTATAAGAAAAATACTAACTTATTCATAAATACACATTACCATGCTACACTAATCTGTTAACATGCTACAAGTTCCTCTTCGTATTCTTCTTACCTTCTTGGACTCATAGAAAACATCTTCATATTTTATTCTAAAAAATCTTGTTTAAATAATATACCCATTGACAATAATGTGAAACAGCTATCAAAGAATTCTCCCAAAAAAAATATTTAAGTGATAGTGTGATACCAAAAGAGACGAAAGCAACTATCTATAAGATTTAATTTAGTTCTGTAGCATGCTTAATTAGTTTCAACGTTATACTACTGAGTAATTTACCACTATGTTGCGGAAATAATCGATTTTCGTATCACCCATTGAAAGTGGAGTTGGATTGTACATTTAGGAATCTCTTTTATATTTTTTATTTTGCCTCGACATCCTAAAAAACTTATCTTTCATATATATAAATATAATAGGTATATATATATTAATTATAATGCATTCAACTTGATTTGACTTGTTAACTTTTAACCAAACGATACAAAGATAAATAATAAAACGTAACCAATAATTATATATATTTTCTATGGTTAAAATAAACTGTTTCTTTGATTTACTGGTTTTAAATGGGAATTTTATATATTAATGAATGTACATTAACAAAAACATGAAATAAAAATAGGAAATAAAAAATTAAGTAAAAAATACATCACACATGAACCACACATGATATTAGAGTAATAGCGTTGGTTAGAAATCAAACCTTCTCATCAATAAGAACCAAGTCCAAACTTATTAATTCAGCATTTTTCTTTGCGTTGATTGATTCGCATGACTTTTAATTTTGACGGGCTAAACCTTGAAGAAGCATATAGAAAATAAGTCATAAAAAATATTTTGTTAATAATTACTGCATAACCGAAAAATAAAATAAAAATAAATAAAAAAATGCTTGACAAAATCTTCCCGCAAATGCATTGATACGATGGATCGAATACTACAGCTTGAGTTAGATATGAAAGCTAGAGCAACGATCTTTGTACATAGCTGCTCATGTTGCCCCAAAATGGCCATGGCGCTCGTTGCTATTCCTAAAACTTCCCTGCAAAATAAAAATTTATGTTATATATATAAATAAATAAATAAATAAAAAGAACTTACAATAGTTGAAAAACGGAGTAATCGAGACTGCATTGTTTTTTGTGTGTTGCATGAAACAATAATCTTATTTATAATACAAATAAAAAAGAATGTACAATAATCGAAGAACGGATTAGTAGAGATTAGAGATGCATTTTTTGTTTATGTGTTTCATCTAATAAAAATCTTATTTATAGGATAACAAACATAAAATGAGTTTAAGAAGTTGCAAATTAAAAGTCTCAAAGAAAAAGAAAAAGAAAAAACTGTTACGATTTTAATGGTAATAATTGCATGATAGAATAACAGTTTCTATTACTAAATAGGTTCATACAGCATTAATAGTATTAATACATATACGTCTTGTATTCAAGTTGATACTAAAAGACATTATTAACATTTCACTTAAATGAGAATAACAACTCCAATGAGAAGAGAAATGGACCGTTGCACTAATTGTGTATGAAATGAGAAAAAAGTAACATAAAACAAAAGAGTAGGAAATTTATTAAAAGCAATAAAAATATGTAATCAATTATATGTGAATTGCATTTAACTCCCACTAACATATATATATATATATAAGATATATAGATTTTATTCGCACGGCCATTAACCATAAATACACATACATAATAAAAGAAAAAAAGGAAAATATATACACACTTCCATGCATGTTTGGCACAAACAATTACGGACTCACGATTATGAAATATCACAAAAAAATGTATATACCAAGTTGCATAATTACGTACATTGACATTAATATATATATATATATATATATATATATATATATATATATATCAAAATTGTAACAAACT
Source organism: Parietaria judaica (assembly GCA_954871525.1). Taxonomy (NCBI): domain Eukaryota; kingdom Viridiplantae; phylum Streptophyta; class Magnoliopsida; order Rosales; family Urticaceae; genus Parietaria; species Parietaria judaica. The sequence goes on from OX940863.1 coordinate 5,980,242, forward strand.
AGAGCATTAGTAGCACTGATATTTAAGTCATAATATTTTATTTTATTTTTGCGGGGATTATCTTCTAGAGATTTCACTATATACATATGCTATTTCTCAGTTTGATGAAGGAAAATCTAATGGTTATCTTGGACCACGCCAAATTCTATTATTTTATAAATACTTTTCTTAAAATATGTTTAAACGAAACACATGACGCTTCTTAAATATTTCTCTAAGTAAAAAAATAATTCAGATAATATAAAATTACTATAAAATAGGGAATGTACATGTATGAACGTGACAAATAATATTATTAACGTTACAGTGTCATAATATAAATTCCCCTGTTACGAGATATGTATAGGATATAGTAACAGAAAGTGACACGTTCATACTACTAATCTACTATGACCTCGACAACTTCTAATCCTTCATTTCTATCATATGAATTCTTTTTAGTACATACGAATATTCTTAATCCTTACGTCATATATGTAACCTTGAACTGAAAACGGTAAAGCAACAGTCATCCAACATGTCAATCGTATGAATATACTGTATATAACAATATATGATCAAAACTAGGTTATATATAGGAGATAAAGAGAATAATAAATAAAATAAAAACAGCTATCACAGTAGATTAAATTTCTTATTTATAGACAATTTGATGCCGACATTATCGGGTTAACCTTCATGGACGCTTGGGACCACAAGACCAACAAAGCCCGCTGAGCTCTCGAGCCCACTTGATCTCCTATTTTCAGAATTTAAGACTATCCTTACTAGTTTTATTTTGTTTTTTTTATGCATGAATAATTATCCTCTCTGATTGGTATGTGATTGCCAATCAAGGATTTAGTTTCCTTTCTTGCTAGTTGCTCTCTGTACGTACAGAGGTGAATTTTATGAGATTGCCATTGTTGATTGAATAAGAAAATATCGAGCTTTTCAAGCTTGTTGGCCGAGTTCATAACTTGTCCATCTCCGTTTAATTCCGTCTTTACGTTCGTGTCTACATCAGTTGGTATCAGAGCCAATCGCTTCTGTGCTATGGCGCCGAAGAAGCGAGCGACGCGAGATGCTTCCGTGGAGGCCGTTCATAGGCGCGAAGAAGACGTAGGATTGCGTGCTCAAGTTGAGTTGTTGACGCGGCAATTAGCAGCGCCGTTACAACACCACGAGGAACAACTTCAATACCGAGACGAATCTGAAACCGAGGATGACCATGCGAACCTATTCGGTCGTGGGAACGGAGGCCGTGCTCGCGCACCTGATCCGCGCGAAACAGCTTTGGAAAACAATCGATGGGAGATGGCATTCAAGGTGGAAATCCCAGAGTTTCACGGTGGTGTTCATGCCGAAGAATTCTTGGATTGGCTCATTGCGATGGAGGAAATACTCGATTTCAAGGAGGTTCCGGATGAGAGGCGCGCGTCTCTTGTCGCTACTCGCTTCCGAGGTCGAGCCGCCGCGTGGTGGTCCCAACTTCGAACCCGGCGCGCGCGCCCCGGCAAGTCGAAGATCACTTCATGGATTAAATTGAAGAAACATATGCGTGAGACTTTCCTCCCGTATAATTACGCTCGTACTCTCTACACTAATCTTCAAAACCTTCGACAAGGTACCAAGTCCGTAACCGACTATACCACCGCATTTAATTTGCTCATAACCCGCAATGATCTCGCTGAAACGGAAGAGCAACTTACGTCTCGCTACATCGGTGGATTGCGTTCTTCCATTCAAGATACAATCAGCTTATTTGATCCAGTTTCCGTCTCTGAAGCGCACCAACGTGCCATCGCTATTGAGACGCAACAAAACCGTCGTCGCTACAGTCCCGGTGCTTCTTCTTCCACCGCGGCTACTGCCCCGATAAACCCCTCACCACATGGAACAGCCCCCACACCCACACCAGCCCGCGCCCCGCCAGCAGCCCCTATGCGACACACCCCTCCAGCCGGTCTTCGGTGTTTTGGTTGTGGCGAGTCGGGCCATCGCCGCGCCAATTGTCCACAAAGTCAAAGAACTGGATTATTTATAGATGAAGCTCACCATGAGTTTGAAGGCAGCCCAGTTTTTGATGAGGAACCGAACGACGATGACATTATTGAAGAACTAAGCGGTGACGTTGGACAAACTTTAGTCCTTCGCCATAATTTTCTCGCTCCCCCGAGTCGTGACGACGGATGGATCCGCACCACCATTTTCCAATCCTCGTGTACCATCAACAACAAAGTGTGCCGCTTCATCATCGACTTCGTAAGTTGCGAGAACGTAGTTTCCGAAGAGGTCGTCACTAAGCTTGGTCTCGCCACGGAAAAACACCCACGCCCGTACAAGCTTGCATGGCTTCAATCCGGTACCGACATTGCCGTCTCCAAGCGAGTCCGGGTGAACTTTTCTATTGTTCCAACTTACAAAGACGACATTATGTGCGATGTTGTCGCCATGGATGTGTGTCATTTACTCCTCGGCCGTCCGTGGCAATTCGATCGAAATACTACTCATGATGGTCGGGCTAATACTTATAGCTTTCTTTTCGGTGGTAAAAAGATCGTCCTCCTTCCTTCAAATCCAACAACACCAACTCCGAAAAGAGCGTCCTCAAGCCTCCTTACTCGTGCCGAGTTTGAAGAAGCTGTTACGGAGTCCGGCATTGTGTTTGCCTTAATTGGGAAAACAGCCACGAGCGAAAACAGCCCCTGTCCGTTCGCTGTACAGCCTATCTTGGCTGAATTTCCGGATGTATTTGCCACTGAACAGCCCGCCTCATTTCCTCCTTTGCGCGATATTCAACACCAAATCGACTTGTTCCCCGACGCTCAATTACCTAATCGTGCACATTATCGAATGAGTCCACGCGAGCACGAAGAACTTCGTCGACAAGTTGAGGAATTACTTGCTAAAGGTCACATTCGTGAAAGTCTAAGTCCGTGTGCCGTACCAGCCCTTCTCACACCAAAAAAGGATGGTTCTTGGCGTATGTGTGTCGATAGCCGTGCTATTAATAAAATCACGGTACGTTATCGCTTTCCGATTCCCCGACTTGATGATTTACTTGATCAATTGAGCGGTGCACGAATCTTTAGCAAACTTGATTTAAAAAGTGGCTACCATCAAATCCGTATTCGCCCCAGTGATGAGTGGAAAACAGCGTTCAAGACACCCGAGGGTCTTTATGAGTGGCTCGTCATACCGTTCGGCCTCTCTAACGCTCCAAGTACCTTTATGCGAGTCATGAACCAAGCGCTTCGCTCCTTTATTGGTAAATTCGTTGTTGTTTATTTCGATGACGTTTTAATCTATAGCGCTAACCCCGAAGATCATTTCAAACATGTTCGGGAAGTACTACTCGTTTTTCGTAGCCACGCTTTTTATGCCACCGCCCACAAGTGCTCGTTCGCCACTGAAAATGTCACATTTCTTGGCTATGTCATTTCTGGGGAAGGACTTGCTGTTGACCCTTCAAAAGTGCACGCCGTGTCCTCTTGGCTGCGACCCGCTAATGTGACCGAGGTTCGTAGCTTCCATGGGCTCGCCTCTTTTTACAGGCGATTTATTCCTCACTTTAGCTCTATCATGGCACCCATCATGGAGTGCATTAAAACCGGACAATTTCATTGGAGCGAGGACGCGGATAGAGCATTTGTTCTTGTCAAGCAAAAACTAACGAGCGCGCCGATCCTTATTTTACCCGACTTTTAGCAACCTTTCATCCTTAATTGCGATGCTTCCAAAGCGGGTATAGGGGCTGTTTTGAGCCAACACAACCGTCCTGTCGCATACTTTAGCGAGAAGCTTTCCGGTCCCAAGAGTCGGTACAACACATACGATGTCGAATTCTACGCAATTGTGCGCGCTATTCACCATTGGCGACACTATTTGTTTCCATAAGGAATTCATCCTTTTCACCGACCACAACACTCTCAGACATCTTGGTTCCCAAGACAACGTTTCGGCACGCCACGCCTCGTGGATTGATTTCCTACAACAATTCACTTTCACGATCAAGCATAAAGCCGGAACCCTCAACCGTGTTGCCGATGCTTTGAGCCGCCGCCATGCCCTTCTCTCACAACTCCGTGTTGACATTCCGGGGTTCGACTTGCTGCCCAACACCTACAACAGTGACCCGTTCTTTGCCAACGTCGCACAACGCATTTCTGCAAATGCCGGGGGCGAATTTTATTGGTCCGAGGGCTTCCTTTTCCATCGCGGGCAATTGTGCATCCCGGAAGGGAGCTTACGTCTCAAAATCGTCCGCGATCTTCACAATAAGGGTCACGTTGGTCGTGATCGTACACTACACCTTGTCGCTGCACGGTATTTTTGGCCATCCATGCGCCGCGATGTTGTTCGCTTTGTTGATCGTTGTCGCACTTGTCACACCGGCAAAGGCAAAGCAACGAACGCTGGCCTTTACCGCCCATTGCCTATACCGACACAACCATGGACCGACCGTAGTATGGATTTTGTATTGGGCCTCCCGCGCACACAACGCGCTCACGACTCCATTTTCGTCGTCGTTGACCGCTTCTCCAAAATGGCTCATTTTATCCCATGCAAAAAGACTTCCGACGCAAGCAATGTCGCAAGCTTGTACTTCCGCGAAGTCTATCGCCTCCATGGTCTTCCGTCATCCATTGTGTCTGACCGCGACACCCGATTTTTGAGTCACTATAGTAGCGCTTACCACCCGGAAACGGACGGACAAACGGAGGTTGTCAACCGCTCACTTGGGGATTTACTTCGTTGTCTTGTGGGTGACTCAATAAAGTCGTGGGATTTAAAATTGTGCCAAGCTGAGTTTGCCCATAATCACGCCGTTAATCGGAGCACCGGCATGAGCCCGTTCCAAGTCGTTTATGGCCTCGTCCCTCGCTGTCCGCTCGATCTAGCACTCGTCCCAGATCCTACTCGTCTCCACGGTAATGCCACTGATTTTGCCGAGCTGCTCCAGGAAACGCACCGCAAGACATCTGCAAAGTTACAGGAAGCCACTGCTCGCTACAAGGCAGCCGCCGATAAGACACGCCGGCACGTGGAGTTCTTCGTCGGCGATTACGTGTGGGCGGTATTGACCAAAGATCGTGTTCCCGCGCACGAGTACAACAAGCTCCACCCCAAGACCATTGGGCTGCTCGAAATAATTGACAAAGTCAATCCCAATGCCTATCGTCTTCGTCTACCGAGCCATATTCGCACACGTGACGTCTTCAACGTTAAGCACCTCCGCCCCTTCACCGGCGGAGGTGCTTAACGTTGTAATGTATTTAAATAATTCTAAATACTTGAAATAGAAAGTATAAAAAGGAAAATAAATAAACACCATATATATCATAATAAGCAATTAAAACAATAAAGACTCAAAAAAAATTAATTAAGACATAAAAATGGACCCAAAAAAAGAAGAAGACGAAGAAGAAGAAAAGTGTATGCAAACTCCTACTAATTGGTATGACATCAGTGTTTATCTATAGCGACCTTCTTGAAAACTTATATAGTTGTATTGAAACCTAGTATTTTATGACGCATTGATTCGGGTTCAAGTCAAAATATGCTTGATAAATACATACTATTTGGTACAATTGATGAGTAATTAAGAGGCTTTGTGGTTGTTTTGACTTTTGAAATATAATTATGCCATGATCACGCGTTGAAACAAAACATAATATTACTATTAGACTTTTTTTTCTCGACAGTTTAGTTCTGAATTCTTATTGAATAGAATAGCACGTCTTTTTTTATTAATCAACATATGAAATGTCTCTCAATGATATTCAATAATAAAAATTATTACAAACTCTTATTAAATAGATAATAATAATAATAAAAAAAAAACTTTTTACTACGCCAATATGATATAAAATACTTAAACTATTACTAAGAAAGAAAAAAATTAATGAAAAAAAAAGAGTAATACTACTCTATTCTCTAAATTAAGTTTGTCGTCAAATTCAAACTCCTCATCACTGCTCGTTTATTTAACATTTACGATTTTGCCTTCGATTGAATCGATATATCTCAAAATATTCTCTGCTGCATCTTTTCATTTTCTTTTGGCTGAATTTATCATCATTTTTGTACCCACCTATGCGTAACAATTTTTTCTAGGTTTAAGCATAAAAGGAGTATATCGAAAGCAAAATACACCAAATTTTTGGGACACACATTTTTAATTGAATTGAATTACGATAAAAATATTTTTTTTTAAAAAGAGAGTCAAGAACTACTTGTCATTATTATAACTAATTTAAAGTTTCACCTGATCTCATGATTCTTCAGTGCCTAATATCCATCTACAAAATACAACATTGATGAGAAAGTGAGAGACGTGCGTTAATATGCCAAAGAAAATGATTGATTGAATTCTCAATTATCATTACTTTATTGGTAAATTGGGGCAATAATGCACAACCTTTGGTCAAGAGGAGTTTTAGGTCCCCAATTTTTCAAAGTGTTGGCAAAATTGCACAACCTGCGTTGACCGTGAATTTTGTTGGTCCTTTTGGTAAGGACGTTAAATGTGCTGATGTGGCATCATATTATTGTCAAATGGATAGCCAATTGGGGAGGAGTTGACAAGTTTAATATTAATTAACATAACCTAAATTGCGTATATACGCAATTTACCCAATTAAGTTATGTTAATTAATGTTACACTTGGCACCTCATGTTCAGTTGGTTATCCATTTGACAATAACATGATGCTACATCGGCACAAGTTAACATTATTAACAAAAGGACCAACGAATTTCACGGTCAACGTACGTTGTGCATTTTTGCCAACATTTTGAAAGGTTAAGGAGTTAAAATCCCTGTTGACCAATTTACCCTTACTTTATACATGAACCAACTCATATTTAGTCTTCACACAGATTGTGACCTCTCTCCACCCAACTAAATTGACAACAACTAAACTTTATAATAATAATAAAACTAATTATCATATCATTAGTACATTTTAAGATAATAATTGACAATAACATGATGCTACATCAGCACAAGTTAACATTATTAACAAAAGGACCAACGAATTTCACGGTCAACGTACGTTGTGCATTTTTGCCAACATTTTGAAAGGTTGAGAGTTAAAATCCTTGTTGACCAATTTACGCTTACTTTATACATGAACCAACTCATATTTAGTCTTCACACAGATTGTGACCTCTCTCCACCCAACTAAATTGACAACAACTAAACTTTATAATAATTATAAAACTAATTATCATATCATTATTACATTTTAAGATAATAATAATAAGAAATCTTTTCTTTTTGTATAAACCTTTTTCATTTCCACATGATAAACCAACCACTCAACCTTCTACAAATAGAAAAATGACCACCGACACAATTTGCTCAAAATTCACCACTCTCATCCAAATAAAACCTAACTGAACAAACCCTTGCGTAAACAGCACACGTCACCAAATGTCTCGTCGGAATCTTGCGCTCCGTATCACATTCGTGAATCCGGATAAATCAGTGTGTTTTCGGTTTATTGGATGGCACGATAATTTAATTCTTATATTTCAATTGTACAAATTCAAAAACTCAATAACCCGAACTAGTTTTATTGACACTCGTAACTATTCACATGAACAGGAACTAAAATATTATATCATCGTAATACACATTCATATACTCAACAACCCGAGCTAGTTTTATTTAGGAGCGGAACTACGATCAAGGGTACCGAAGAAAGTATCCGATTTTGCTTACGGACCGACTTTTCTCGTGCTCCACCGTTCTTCCGCGCCTAGCTGCCACTGGATTTATCGATGTTTGTATCTATTCACATAATCGCACACGCGCCGGTATTCTCCTCGGAGAAGTAGTCGCAGCGTGTGGCGTAATAGCTCCGGCCCCCACCGTAGCTATCGTACACCGGCCTCCCGTAATACCCATCGTACTGGTAGCACGGTGGCGGGCCCGGAGGCCCACACCCGTAAAAGCACGGCCCACCGGGTCGGCCCTCGGAGCAGTCCGAGCAACATGTCCGGTTAGGCTGTTCCCCCTGAGGGAATCCCGTGACCGGCACCAACACCGGCATCCACACCGGACATGGTGCCGGTGCTTTGGGCTTCTCGGGCTCTTTCGGCTTTTCCGGTGCTTTGGGCTTCTCGGGCTCTTTGGGCTTCAGGGGTTCCTTTGGTTTCTCTGGCTCCTTGGGCTTCTCGGGCGCTTTTGGCTTTTCAGGCTCTTTCGGTTTTTCGAGTTCTTTCGGCTTTGGCAGGTCCTTGGGCTTCTCGGGCTCTTTGGGCTTGGGTTTCTCGGGGACTTTGATCTCGATGCTCTTGATGGAATCTTCGCCTTTGCATTTGATCATCTGCTTGATCTTCTCAGGGGAACAACACACCACTTTGATCGTCACTGTGTTATTCTTCTCGTCGTACACTTGGTCCTGGATTTCTACATTCACACTAACCGGTTTTCACCTCGGAATCTTAACTAATAAACCGGGGCCGAAAACCGAAATTCGCGAGAGACTTACGAGGGAATTTGCAGAGGACTTTCTTGACCTTCTTATAGCATCGATGGCACTGCAGGTCCACCTTGAGCACCATCACCGTCACTTGCTGTTCGTGCCATTTGGATCATCATCGATTCATCACAAACTTAAATGTAAATCACATTATTTCCAATATAAAGTTTTAATGAATTGCATCGGATTGAAGAACAGAATCAAGTTCTCTGACAGGAAAGGAAGATTCGGTACTCTCGTGAAAAGAAAAAGGAGCGATCAAGAACAAAGAGCCAACAAACAAAACAAAGCTAGCTTTCGAAATATTATATCAATTATCAAACACTTAAAAAGGAAAAACACTTTTTTCAGAAAATTTATCAAAAGTTTTTTTTTTCTTCTTTAAATCTAAAAAAAAAAAAAGTACCTTATCGCCTCCCATTGATTTCTTGCCTTGAGTTGAGCTCAGGATGTTCAACTGGGAATTCAGGATCTCATATCAACTGAGTGGCTTTTATATTAATAATGAAGAATTTGAGTGAAATTACGAGAATAATACAAAAGGTGACAGATCATAAAGAAAAGTAGTGTCGTACGACGATGTAGGCATAATGTGTCGTACGAGTGAGCAACCAATAAGGAAACGACACGTGGGATTGGGTGTTGAAAGTCATGGCATCATGAAATTGTCCTCTTTTTCTTTTTCTGGTTGCTGATTCTCCGATCAACATTTAAATAGTAAATATAAATGTTACAAATTCCATGTACTCTGTAGGATGATTAATACACCGCACCTTCCAATAATAATTATAAAAGTTTTCGGGCTGATATTAAAGCAAGAAATTCAATCCAACGCAACTTGTAATTTAATTGTTAGATGCTACGTTTGCTCACGATCCCACGTGGCAGATCCTTACACGTGTCACTCCATGTGCATTGCCACCCAACTCTGACTTTTTTTCCTTTGCTGTTTCCCATTTAATTTTGACTCCTTTTCCTTCGTATTCAATCTTTTATAGTTGATATATAGAGCAAGAGATTAGTCTTATATAGAGTGAAATTATAAATCAACATAAAAAAAATGTTGGAAAGTTATAATACACGTAGGTTATTTGACGTATATTATAAACATTCCACGTAAATATGCAATATAAATTTTAATCGGTTTTACATGCGTGTGTATACACACACATTACACACACACATATATATATAGGTGTATATAGCATTATTATAGTTACTCAAAAAAAAAAAAAGATTTTAGAGCCGCCTAATAAATTTGCTGATTATTATATACCTAACCCTGATCCTATCTTTAATCTCTATGGAGAAAATGGATCATAATTCATTTGGGTAAGTGCAATATTCTAGTTTTCAAAGACTTTGTAATTAGCACATTACATGATCCCAATAATGTGATTAATGCTATAATTAATCTAATATTTCTGTATTTTGTGTCATTTTGGTGGTTGATTTTAATATATATTTTTCGATTCTTGTCTCTATCAGGGCCACATGCCATTCAATTATGTGAAGCCTATGGTTTTGAGGTACCGATTGTTGTTTATGTGGCTCAGAACAAGTGATACCCATGCACTACCAAACATTATAGCATATATATATATGGATAAAATTAATTAAGAAGTAACAAATTGATCATTAATTTAAGGATATATTTAGATGGGGTTGGGGGGAAAAGAAAATAATTGCCGCATAAATACACGATTTTCTGTTCATATATAAACGAAATTAATTATTTATTATGCAAGAAAAGGAATAAAAGTTGGTAATTGTTATATAATATTATTTTATTTTGTTTCTCATCGATGTCGACTTGGTTTTTTCCAGGCACGAGTGTTGAGTTTCAGTGTATACTTTTTAGGGAATAAAAGTTGTTAGCACGTCTTTCTAGAAATATATTTGTGGACTGTCTGTGGTCAATAATATATAGTGAAAATATATAAACGACATGAAGATTAAGATGATGATGATAACAATACGTCATATTCACATATTGATGTAAAATATATAATATTAATGAAATATATTAACGATGATTGCAGTTATAATTGAGTGATGAAGAGTTTGCTAGATGAATCATGGGTTAGTTGTGATTAATTATGGAATAAGTAGATTAAGTCGGTAGTGAAAGCCACGTGGTACATAAAATCGGGAGGGGCAAAAGGCAGTGATATTAACCATATAATTATAAAATATAAAGATTAAGACTAACTACAAGCCTAAATTATGAGAATAATTACTTTATTGCAAAGTCAAAGTAATTCGCTCATCCACGTCGGTTCCACTAAGTGCTTAAACTAAATAACTATGGAGTTGTTGCAAAACGCCATTAATCACTATCAGTTATCCTTTTTGGTCACATTATTTACGTTTTCTTGAAAGGATGTCGTTTTTCAAACATTGTCGTATTTCAAATATATCATTGGCAAACCTATCTATTGTCGTTTACATGCATACATTATGAGATGTCACACCCCTAAAGTAAGGAGGACTAGGTTAAACGTTGTCGGGGACCCATCGGTTGGATACTCAGCGGCATGAAGGCTCATTCGCGGAACATTGCGACAGTTGATAAGCTTGCAGGCTGGCGCGTAGGAAGCTAGTTGGAGGCAAGAGCCACTCCCCGGACGAGGCCAAGGCAGGGTGTCGGACGTGTGGAATGGCTGAATCAGCAGACAAATATGTAGAGTGCCGCGCACGGGCTTCGTGTGGCCAGTGAGATATCATTCGTTGACACAAAATTTTCTTGTTGATTAATTATAATTTTCGTTTTGGCTGTGAAATGTAATTGGTATCAAATACCGTCGATTTGGGTGTAATATAATTATTATTTTTATTAGATTTAATTTGAAAATCATTTATAAGATATAAATTATGACATAATATGTTCAGGCATTTTTAAACCTACAAGGCCAATGTACGTAGTTGAAGTGTTGTGTACCAATAAAGAATTATATGTTTAGTGTTATCCAAATCAATTGTAACTTTCGGCGTTTAATGGGGCTTAATCGAAGCACCATAATTGATTTAATCACAAATCGTAACTTCCATTTAACGAAAACAGACGAAAATGTTCATCAATACCAAAGCACGTCGTTTAAGAGTGTTACATACATAGCCGACACTTTCAGAAAATATAAGGGAGATTCGTAAGATATATTTATCAATTTAGTTTTACCATTTTCTCTGCATTATTTATAAAATGATCATATTGGATGCACTTTTATTTTACATTTTGTAAAGCCTACCAAGTTTCTCGAATTTTTTATGAATCTCATTTACAATATATTGAGATTGAACTATATAATAAAAAATAAAAATAAAAAAGATTAGGTAAACTATATCAAGTATATATATATTTATGATGTATGAGACCATGTCCAATATCATGAAAGATAATTGTCATTGATCACTGTCAGAATCAAAGCCCTAATCCCAAATTAAAATTAAAAAAATAAGAGATTCGATCTCAGTATATGAGGTTCGTCTAGTCACTATTTGCAAATTTAATTTCCTATAATTTAGTCGGGGTTTTATTAAAAATAACTTCACTACTCAATATTAGTAATTAAAGGGCATTAACATTCCTTGGCTTTTATTTATTTTATTTATTTATCTCATTTCTTCAATATTACAGAAAATACAAATAACCCTAAGTCTCAACATATATTGCCGACGAATTTTTGTGGTGAAGATAGCGCCATCGAGTGCCCCCAAAAACAATCATTATTGAAGTTACCCTATTGTTTCTTTTACTGTCTATTACCATTGCTTATAATTTTTATTTTTATTTTTGGTTTTGTTGTACAATAACTCGTTGAATATTCAAAGTATACGGTCACTGAGTTTTGTCGATCATGACATATGAAATGTTACATCGGAAGTGGCTCACTGAAGAAATTACAGAATTAGATGACTGTAAAAGTCTAAAATAGGTAGCTTAAGTAGAAAAAAGATTCAAAATAAAGAAGGCTGATTAGACAGTGAACGATGTTAGCTTTAGCCTTAGAGTTTTAGACCATGCTTTTCTTTCAAGGACTTACTGCCTTAAACTTTTACCCTTTAAGTTTTACTCTTTACCATTTTAAGCCCGGCACTGGAAGCTTGATGGAACTATTCTACGAGGAACAAGGGCACTCACATCATGTAAAAATAATTAAAAGAATTATCTACTACGAAAAATAGTTATTTTACTACAAAATATACAAAGAACCAATAACTCTCTTTATTGGTTCATATTTCCCCTTAACGTTTAAAGAATGAAAATATTAGTGATCGAACAAGGTCAATATACTAAATTATGATACTATTGTAGATCACTACTCATAAACTTAATTTTAAAATAACGATAATGATTTGAATGAACTTCACTAAAATGACCTCATATAAAAGACATATACTGCTTTTGCAGAAATAATAGTGTCTGTACAACTGCGGCGGCTAATGTACCCAATATTTTATCAGTTGTGAATTATGTATTCAATATTTATTTTTGATGGCTAATGTACTCAAACTTGTTTCCGTTAGATTTTTTCGTGTTTTCCGTCACTTGACCGTCAGCGAGTGATTCCTCCTCTATATTTACACTTTTCTTATTTTTGACATAATTCACTTTTTTTTCTTCTTCTAAATTTTATGCACGAACTACGGTTGGAAACATAAGAGATGGATCTACAACTTTGGTGTTTTAAGTTTTGTAAAAAATACGAAATTTCAATTACAACGTAAAACTGGACATTAGTTTAATGCAAATTATTTGTTTCGAGAAAATTTTAATATACTAAATGACTTTTTATGATGAAACGTAAAACTACAAAGTTGTAGATAAATATTTTATCTTTCTAACGGTAGTTTATTTATAAATTTTGGATAAAAAAATGAGTGAGTAATGCCAAAAATACGAAAGATATGATGTGAAAAAATCTTTCGTATTTTTGGCATAATTAAATCATTTTTTGTCCAAAATTTCTAAATAAAGTACCGCTGGAAAGATAAAAGATTAACTACAACTTTGTAGTTTTATGTTTTATCATAAAAAGTCATACAGTATATTAAAATTTGCTCGAAATAAATATTTTGCATTAAACTAATGTCCAGTTTTACGTTGTAATTGAAATTTCGTATTTTTTTATAACTGTTTTTACAAAACTTAAAACACCAAAGTTGTAGATCTATCTCTTATCTTTCCAACCGTAGGCCGTGCATATAATTTAGACAAAAAATGAGTGAGTTATTTTAAGAAAATATGAAAAGTGTACATATAGAGGAGGAATCACTCGCTAACGGTCAAGTTACGGAAAACGCGAAAAAAATTAACGGAATCAAGTTTGGGTACATTAGCCGTCGAAAATAGATATTGAGTACATAATCTGCAGCCGATCAAACATTGGGTACATTAGCCGCAGTTTACCCTTAAATTAATTTGCGTTGGTAACTACTAAAAAGATCGAGAATTATTTTTTTGCAAAAAAATAATATTGAAGGAGCAAAGTGCATCAAAACCAAAATTCAGGGGTCATCAGTACCAAAATTCAAGTTACATAGCCCATACTTATAAAGAACACCACTTTTCATGAAACAATGAACATCTTTAATGTGTTAAAAATGAATATCACCAGATATTTTTAGTCACGAAAAATAAAAGTTAGTGAAGAAAAGGCAGGCCCCCATATCTCATAAATGGCTATGTAACAATTTGTTTTTGTATGTACGATGTATATAAAAAAAAAAAAATCACATATACGAAGCAGCCATGTATATACACCAAAACTATACAATTATTGAGATTTTTCTCGATCAAAAAAACGTTGCTGTGAATTGTTGGGTCCCAAATCTGAATCCTTAGATTATTGGTTTGGAACAATTATTTCGTCATATTCGAATGCAGCCTATGGCCACAGTCGGTGTAAACAAAACCCGGAAATGCGAGTTTTAAACCGCATCCGGATCGTAACCTCATTTTAAAAAAACCGGAACCGTATTAATCCAGGTTAAACCGGAACTAGTTTATTAAAAAAATCGCATCCGGATTAAACCGGATCCGGGTCCCGGATTTAGAGAATAAAAACCCCGAAACCCAGATAGTAGGTTACTAAAACCCTCATATTAAATATACATATATATAAATATTTAAAAAAAATTTACCCAAAAAAGTACCTCATTATTTTCTTTAGTGGATTAGTCATGTTTTAGCCCACGATGATGTCGCTAAATGTTTTAGTATGATACATGAACGTTGATTATAATTATTTCAAGTTTTTTTAAAATATAAATTCAAGTTCAAATTTGGGTTATTACGCAAAACTTTATTTTAAAATTAAAATTGCATGAAATCCGGATCCAGCTTTAAAAACTAGTTTTCAATACAAAAACCGGTTTTTAATCCGGATCCGGATTTCAGGTTTTATTTTTAAAAAAATCACCGGATCCGGGTTTTAATATCAAGAAACCGGGATTCCGGATCCGGGTACCGGGTTTAAAAACACGGGTACCCGGCCCACTTTCACCCCTAGGCCACACTATGGCCCAATAAACCATATTATTTGAGCCGGTACTACATTACAATATTAAGAAGACCCTACTTGTACCTTTTTTTTTACTTTTTAGAATGTTAGATTAATCGTTTTTTGCTGTTGTTGTTTATAGTTGCAAATTTTATAATTATCTGAATTTATCGGTCTCGATACATGAAATAATAGATAATTAATATTGTACGCAAGGTTTTCAAAAATCCTGATATACTTACAGTATACTATCGGTAATTTTATATGGCATGAGTGCAAGCGGTTTGTGGTACATTCCTTTTGCATAAGAGCTGTTTTTTTAATTGTTTTTTACTCTCAAATTTGATATTTTAATAGAAAAATGTAATACTTTTTTTTTTTTTAATATTTTCACATCAACCCTTACCTAATATGTCAAAACCCTTCTAAAATCCAATTTTTGTAAGAAATTCATTTAAATAAAAAATTGAATAGTATTTTTTTTTATGGAAACTCCATCGGTATATCAATAACATCAGATCGACACAATTGATACTGATTTTATTAATCCTACAAAAATCCCATCAATATACCTGTATCGCTTTCGGTATACCCGTTAATAGGACTTCTGGGCGGTTTAGAATTTTTGAACTATATGACTGATTATTGTAGTGAAGAGTTTTTTTTTTTTTTTTTTATATCAAATATCTATTATAAGCGAGAATCGCTTAAATAAATTCTGGATATCGATCATACGATGAGAGAAAAGTGATAAATTAATAACATAAGTTTAAATATTTGTCTCTTGAGACTCTATAATTTGTTTTTTTTTTCATTTTATCCTATAATTTGTACTTTACCTCTATTTGATCATCCTGTCACGTATACACGGTAACTTAATAAAGTTATCAAATGGCAAAAACATTTGTAAAATATACTACGTAAGGCGAAAAATATTAAGTCAGTAGTGTGATATGGATATATTACAAAATTATTATTCAAATAAATACTTTCAATTTTTGAAGAATAGAGCCTAATTTTATGATTTCTTCACAAATAATTTATCTTGGTTAGGAGAGGAGAAAGGAAGGACCACTATTTATTGTGCGTTGTGTTGTGGGATTGTCACGGCATTTGCTTTCAGGATTCTGAATCAGAATTCAGATAATCAAATGAAATATGCAAGTTTGGGACTTTAGCTCCTTCCTCTTGTCCTCTCACTTATTCAATTTATTTTATTTATATTTTTATATGATCTCCTACACTTTATCAATCATAGTCATACACCAATTACAATATGTATCATGCAACTATAAATTCGACCAAAATTTATTGCGGAGGGGTTCGAAATTAATCATTCCCATATATATAGCTAGTACAATTATAGACTCCGCAGTGCTTTAAGAAGCCATGAATTTTTGTGCTTGATTCTTAGTTTGTCAAATTAACTTTTTTTTAATCTGTTTACTTCTTAGATTTTTTTCTATCAGGTTGTCTTATAGTTATTCTCATCAGTTGAAATTATCGACTATACTATACCAGTTTCTCCTCTTAACCTATCATTTTGTGTAAATTCTTTGACGAACTTTAAATTTGTATAAAAATACTGGATACATACATATTTAGGCTAAAATTTTACGGACTAAATCAATGGAAAAATAAAATCAAGGAACAAATTACTTTGTAGTTATAAATTTGAAAAAAAAAATTATGCAAAAAATAGTTTAAGGGATGATATGATATAAAATATAGATTGAAAGAGAAAGCATGATACAATCTAATAGAGAGTAATTAACCCTGCAAATATGAAATGACATATGATTTTGGTTCCGGATTGGCTAATTCAGTAAAATTCAATATAAAAAAAATCCAGATATCTGAATTCATTTTCTGAAAACATATTTTATACTTTCATATTTATTTATTTTAAATTTTCGTTAGATATATTATAATATATAAAAATATCCGGATAAAATCCGGAACTAAAAATTTAATTTTTTTTCCAGAATCTTTGTTCGAAAAAAATTCAAAACCAAACTTCTGATTCAGAATCCGATCCGGAAAATAAAAATATAATTTCCCTAATTGTTGTATCAACAAGACTAATAATAAAATAAATGGAATATTTTTGGTAGATTAGTTTTTCTCTTCTTTTTTTTTTTACTCATATTATCAAGTACAGACGTATATATTTCAGAATTAAAAGATGAACGATGATAATTGTTGCAATCTAATAATCTATATATACAGGGTTTAATAATTGATGAGTCATTGTCAGTGATTAAAGCACAGCTGTCCTCCTTCCTTGTTATTATCTCGATCTGAAAAGAACAACATTGACCTTCTCTCAACTCAATCTCTCTTTCTTTTCTACATTATTCTAGAAATAATATCATCCCATGCATGAACTCAACATATCAATATTATTGCTTTCACTTTATAAGCATTGAACACGTTATATAAATATAGCCAAAATATAATAAGCCAATTATATCAAAGATTTCAAGTTCCAACACAATTGATAAGCATTATATATTACTGTTATTTGTGAGAGTAAACTACAGTACTCACAAATAATAATCTTTTTTTTTTTAATTCGGAACGAGAATTCAGATTTTGGTTTATGAATTCCAGTATTTTTTTTTATAAGATCTGAAATTTTACTTCCTGATTAATTAGTTTTTTTATTATTATTTTATAGAATTTAATAAAGAGTTAAATCAATGTTTCGTATAATTTATCTTTTAATAAGATTAGCAAAAGAATAACATGCATGCGTTGACGTTTTTGGACATCAATTTTTATTTTATTTTTCTCATAAGCTAAAAGCAAAAGAATCATTTTCAAATTTTTGTTTGTATAATCTATATATGATTCTTGAGATGGTCATCACTCGAGTTTCTTTCAACTTGTTTACGTGAAGACATGAAATATATATAAATATATATATATATATATATCTCCTCTTGCCTCTTCCTTTAACCATATCATATCATCATCATCTTTTGTTTCTCCATTCTTCACATTTTCATTTCACCAGAGAGAGAAAGACTCAAACAAAGCTGACGTGACGCACGATGGGGACACGTGTCGCGCATGGAGTGGCTGTGATTCCGCGGGACCCACTAATTGTCAAACTTTTCACACTCAGGATACCGATAGGCCTCGAAAGCCGACCTTGAAAATTCGATTTTCGTGCTAATTGGGAATCCGAAACCGTGGGCTCACTCACTCTATTATCGTTCACATCATTTTTTTTCCTTTTCATAATATTCGTTTTCAGGTAATTTGCTTGTTCGTCCTCTAACTTTTTGAATTGTGCACAACTACATTTTAAACAGATTTTTTTTGGACATAATTTAAGTGCATGAAGTCCCTTTTTATGCTAGTTCTCACTTGCACTTCATGCATGTGGTGCTCATGAAATACACTTAGAACCGGTTCTTGTCAAAGAAATATAAAGCATATTTATCGAGAATCAAATTTTATTTTTTAATTCACTAATTAAAAAAGGTCTAGAAATTTAATAACAAAATATTTATTTTGACGGAAATGCATTCTTTATTGCTCACTAAAGTCAGCCAAAACAAGAGCCTTAATACAATTTGGTGGATAATTAATCCAAATAACAGGACAAACATACTTAAAACCTCTAAATGATGGACACAATATTATATATATATATAAATATAAGAGTTGATTAGATTTTTCCCTAAGTTCTCCACCCACTAAGATTTAGGGAGCATGGGTTCACAATTCAAAAAGTTCCGAGGGCAAACATGAATATTACGTCCATATTATTTTTTTTCATTAAAAATAACTAATTATATGCCCAATGACCCGTATTTTTCTCTAGTCCACATAATTAAATAAAATTCCCTTACATGTCATACCGTATATATGTTCAAATGTTCACATCATTTTCTGTGAGAAAAAAGATTGAATGATTGAAAACCGTCCACAGAACTATTTTTGTCCCTCTTCTTTAAAGAATATTTGAATAGTGAGAATTTGATAAAATATTTCTATATATGTATATGCCTTTGTATAAATTCATTTAAAGTCCACTATAGTTGCGTAATAAGAATACTATAAAGCAGACATACGAATTTAATGAGACATATCACATATGTCTAAATCAAAGTTTTGAAGACGATGTTGTATAATTTTTTCAAATAACACGTAAGCTATATGTGTATATATTATTTAATGTAGATATATATATATATATATATATATATATATATATATGTGTGTGTGTGTGTGTGTGTGTGTGTGTGTGTAATTGATGGGAAGGAATGAAATGAATATGCGTTCTTATCGGAGCTTGGCGATGAAAGGAGGGTGTTTTGTTTTGTAGTAGTAATAATGCGAGAGAACCTTATCGAGATTCAAGAGCTTTTTGGGTTGGCTTTGGCTATTCCAATTGTTTGCATAAATACACATCAACTCAACTCAAAAGGAGTTCATAATTCATAATGCTTATAATATTAGATCGATGTTAAATTATCAAATTATATTGACATGTCATGCGCGTGAGTTTTTTGAGCTTCTGTGATGAGATGGTTTACAAATTCTAGTATCAAATTATTAATTTATATAATCAATTTACATTAATTTGGGTTATTAATTTAGATTATCAAATTATACACACACATATTTTTTTTTTGTTGGGTATATATGCTATAAATAATAAATATAGTTTAAAATTAAATAGCACTCCTATATCGACAGAAAGCGAAGTTTTTTGTTCTATTCTTTTAAAAAATCATAAAAGAAAAAAATACTTATTTTGGATTAAAGAAAGGGAATTCACTCATCGAAGGTTATACTTTTAACCTCTTAATATATTTTAAAATAAAACCATCGAACGGTTATTAATTTTCAGATTCTAAAATTATTATGTCGAAATGGTTTACAATTTCTATCATCAAATTATTAATTTATTATATTATCAATTTATATCAATTTCGAGTTATTAATTTATATTATCAAATTATACACACATAATTTCTAATTTTATTACGTAATATATGTTTTAAATAATAAATAAAGTTTAAAATTAAATAGCACTCTAAAGTCTAAACAAATAACGGTGTAACATAGAGTTTCACTTCCATATCGACAGAAAGTGAAATTTTTAGTTCTATTCTTGTAAGTAAAAAAATCATGAAAGAAAAAAAAAATACTGATTTTGGATTAAAGAAAGGGAATTCACTCATCGAAGGTTATAATTTTAACCTTTTAATATATTTTTAAAATTAAACCATCGAACGGATATTAAGAAAATAAATTATATCATTTTGACCACTTGACTATTATTAATTAATAATATTATTATTAAAATATAAAAGAGTTATAGGAGAAAATGAAGGGCAATTTGAGAAGATGCTGAGTCAGCGAAACACGAATGTCTAGTCTGCATTCCACGTCACCCTTTCAGAATCCCCACGTTACTTAAATGTTTTTTTCCCCACACACACACACACAGACACAGTCATACACACTCACACACAGAGATTCAAAGAGAGAGAGAGAAAGAGAGAAGAGAGTGAGTCAAATCTCGTCACTCTTTGCATTCAACTACTTGAGAATCAACCATCACTCCAATGGGTGAAGTAAGTTCCTTTCTTTAAGGCTTGCCCTTTACTACTCGTGTTTTGATTATATTCTGAAGCTTATTTTGTTTGAACTGCCATGTCTTGAAGGAGAAGAAAGAGGAGGAGAAGAAAGAGGAAGAGAAGAAGGAGGAGAAGAAGGAGGAAGAGAAGAAAGAGGAAGAGCCTCCTGAGATTGTCCTCAAAGTCGACATGCATTGTGAAGCTTGTGCCAGAAAAGTCGCCAGATCCTTGAAGGGTTTTGAAGGTATATATGTGTGTATGTATATATATATATATATATACCCTATATATATATATATCCTACCAATTAATTAGTATATACCCTTTAAAGGCTCGAGTAATATTCATTAGAAAAAAGTGGAAATATAATAGGTTGAAATCATGTTACATTCAACGGCTAACACTTTAACACCCCTTTCCCCATTTTTCTTCTTTTAAGGAATATAAGCCTCCCAATTAGGAGGCAGCATAATTAAAGAAAAGAATTTAGAAATAAGCAAAGTAACAATTATAACATTTATATATTGAGCACGTTTTCTTATACACAAATTTTCGTACTAATTATTTAATATAGTAAACACAATGGCCGATCTAGGATACTAATCAGAGGCTATTTAACCATATATAAAATTGATTTTTTAGAACGTTTTCCCTTTTTGTTGAGCTCGACATAGATCCGTCCCTTAAACGTTATATGATAATAATAATAATAATAATAATAATAATAATAATAATAATAATAATAATAATAATAATAATAATAATAATAATAATAATAATAATTTGATGGAAATTAATTAGGTGTTGAGGAAGTAAGAACGGATTGCAAAAGTAGCAAGGTGGTAGTGAAAGGCAAAACAGCAGACCCAACAAAGGTGTGTGAGAGATTACAAAAGAAAAGTGGCCGAAAAGTTGAGTTAATCTCTCCTTTGCCGAAGCCCCCGGAAGAGAACAAGGAGGCCAAAGATGAGCCTAAAGAGGAGAAGAAAGAGGAAGAGAAAAAAGAGGAGGTAATTAATCATGACCTTATTAGTAATTAACCATATACATAGTTATTCACGGCATAAGTATCAAAACTGTTGAGCAAACAAAGCGGCATGGGTCTAAAGTAAAAATCACGGTAAAAGTATCTAAAGTCGATAAAGTTGAAACGACACATATTTTCGCTTACCCCTTCTTTTTCTTTTTTCCCGGATGTTATTAAAATGCCACGTGGTAATGCATGACGGCCGTTGAATAAAATTAAGACGATGCATATTTAAGTCAATTGACGCCATGTCACGTTTGATCAAACTAAATATAATGCCGCTATTTTTATTTTTGTTTTACTTTGGATCCGTGTCACTTTAATTGGTTAAAGTATAAGTACTTATGCCACTAATATTCATCCATACATACATGATGACACATAAACTCTCAGCAAAATTATCTACATGCATGATGCAACTATACGTGTATAGATATAGTGAGTACCAGGGGCGAAGCCACAGAGGGCCGAGCGGGGTCGGCCGCCCCCACTTGGCCCGGGATTATTATTTTTTAATATATTAAAATATCTACATTAATATATGATATAGATAGATAATTGTATTAAGAAACCAGTTTTTGCACTCTAGTTCAGTGGACTAATACCACACATTTACTCCACTCCTTTTTACGTTCTGCCAAGGTTCGATTCCTACGAAGTACAAGCAACGTTATTTTTTTTACAGCTATT
This sequence comes from Parietaria judaica, assembly GCA_954871525.1. Lineage (NCBI taxonomy): Eukaryota > Viridiplantae > Streptophyta > Magnoliopsida > Rosales > Urticaceae > Parietaria > Parietaria judaica. Next base: position 6,002,535 of record OX940863.1, read on the forward strand.
GAAACCTAAAGACTTCCTATGTCATAACTCATAACTGAACAGTTTGTTTTTTTTTATTAAAAAGTTAGAAAGTTATTTTTGATTAAAAATTCTGTAATAATTTTTTATTAAAAAAAGGTTATAAATTCTTTAACTCATAATTAAATGAAAGATATATCTCTCTTGATAAATGAATTATTTCAAAATACTAAATTGTATATATTTTATTTTTTACTTCCCTCAAACAAAATAATATGCCAATATATATACCTACATTGTTAAAGTTTTATGGACTTTATATACCTTATCTAATTATGAATTATTTATCATTTGAAAATTATTATGTAAATTAAAAATTTAATCAATTAGTACTTTAGCTTGTCTAACACTTTAGCTCCGTCAATGTAAATGTATTACATGTATATTAATATGGTTATATCTTACAAAATTAAAGAATGTGAACCACCAATCAAGAATTAAATTTCGTCAAAAAAAAAAATCAAGAATTAAATAGATGTACAGAGCCATGTACATGTGAAGAATAAATATCTTATTTTCAGTTTCAGAACATAAAAAACCCGCATGTAACAATTGTGATAGTACCAGGACTATGTTGAACCATATTCAGAGCATGAAAACACTTTAAAGACAAATACAAGCAATATATGTTAATAGTTTACTTTTAAATTCACGTCTTATTTTAAAATTTACATCATCTATTATTTTTCGCCCCCCCTCGTGAAGTTTTCTAGCTTCGCCACTGGTGAGTACCATTCGCCAGTGATTATTAGGGTTTTCTTATATAAATCATAGAACAATTTACCACTTGATATTTGATAATAATGCTTTTCCCACACGCAAACACGCTCACATAAAAACCCTTATCTCTATGCAGCTATTTTGTGTACTATGTTTAGTGAGTGATCACGCTCACACGAGTGATTATAATTTGGGTTAGCTAGCTAATGACTTTTTTTTTTTTTGAAGGCAGCTTTGCTGCATGTAGGGATCGAACCCACGACCTCCACTTTGGAGGTAGTGTGGAATTACCACTAGGCTATGCTAGGTAGTGTGGAATTACCACTAGGCTATCCTAGCATGACCTTTTATTAGTCCTTCAGTTGCTTCAAAACTCGGAAAGTAAGGCTCCTTTCCCCAACACGTACTACTAGCACTCCACTTTTGACCAAGATTAAAGGACCTAATCCTTGTTTAATTGTCAAAATAATTGACTCACTTCCCCAAACAGTGTATTCTGATTTTCTGAGAGACGCTGTTTCCATGCTGACATGAAAGAAACAACACCAAATTAGCCAAAATGACACAAACGCCAAACGAACCCCACACAGGCACATTTAACAATGAGAGAGCTGTCATGCTGCTAGGGTTTGACCCCACCACCGCCCTCTCGCCCTCTCCCACTTGGTTGAGCCGTACACTTACACCAACATGGCTAAAAATTATTCACGGGTACAACATATTTACTTTTAAATCTTTAGTGTATAGTTAGAAGTATAGGAGGGTAGATAGATATGTAGATAGCAATTACATAAATAATTCCGTTACGTGAGTGTGACACATGTGGGAATTAGTGCTCCTCTCTCTCTCTCTCTCTCTCTCTGCATGCATTTACTTGCTTTGCTTTTCCTCTCGTCTCATTGGGACTCGGGTCTGCGTGGGCTTCACATGTTTCGCCCACTTGTTTTGTGTGCTCGCTTCTTACTATCCTATTTATTTTATGGTAAAAAACAAAGGACATGTTAAATAATTGAATAAAATGGTGGTTGTGCCTCTTAACATCGTTATACAAAGAAGAACCATGTAGACTTAGAGCCCGCTTCGTCCTGCCTCGTTGATGCGAAAAAATAAAGAACTATTTTAAACGAAGGCCATCCTTTCATGTCTCCTGAAAATCCGCTCAGCCCTGCTGATAAAATTCGTTTTGGTCAAGATACACGTTAGGAATTGAGCTTTAATTTTCAAATAAAAAAAAAAGATAAAATTAATAAAACAAATTGAAACTTGACACCATAATTATATTGGTTCGCTTCCAGTGTATTCTCGATTCATTATCATTCTCTCGATCGGAGTTTCTAGTCACACCCTCAATCTCGCCTTTCTCAATTTGTGCTACAAAACGCACTAACGACGGCTGCAAGCTTTATGAACGAAAATTAACCCTGGGACAAATAATCTGTGTAAAAAGTCTAAGATACCCTCGCTACATAATGCGTAATATAAAAAAATTCAGATCTAGGTAGCGCTTCCGTGTAGATTAAGCTTAACATTCAACAATACATAGATAGGGATGAACCTTAATGGCTTACTTAAGGGCGGCCTTTTCCTGCCCGTTAATGTACGGAGAGGGGCAAGCCTAGCACACGAGTCTGGCTGGGCCATGGGTAGGGTAGATTTACTATATAATCTCATGCGGAGTTATAATTTTATTTTATTTTTTTGCTAATAATTATTTCCAATATGTATGTTTTACTTTTACTTGACGTGATTACATAAATTTTTAACCTAGATGCTATAAATAACTATAGCTAGAACAATCATATATGAAGGACGTCCTATAGATTTTCCCTGCTTCTCTTCCCCTACATGTTTCTGGTCTAGAATCTTTCCGTTGATCTTAAATCGCAATCAATCTTACCTAGTTACCTAATCATCAATATATAATCAACATATATTATATACAATTAGACCCTTTTATTTGCGTACTTATATTATAGTAAACTTGAGTCGCACATGGTTGACATCGTTTCTTGCTGTCGGTGACCTACCTACTTAGAAATATTGACATTTATCAATGATATATTGTGGTTTTTCACTTCACTGTTTTAATTTACAAATCATTCCTATATGAGGGTTATTAGCTAATTAAATATTGTTTTAGTGTTTAAAATAAATAATATTAAGTAGTAGTTGGATTTATTTGTACATAATTAACGGTTTGTATATTTAATAGCCTCCGACTCCTATCACGGTGGTACTTAAAGTCCGAATGCATTGCGAAGCCTGTGCCCAAGGTATACAGAAACGAATTCGCAAGATCAAAGGTAATTTAAAATTTAAAATAATATATATATATAGTATATATATATATATATCACATCATGTCCTTAAGCAATTCAAAAAATTATATATATATATATATATATGAGGCCGACTTTAATTATTTATGTTTGTTTTATTTTAAAAATATGATGTATTTTGGTGAAAATCAAGGTGCGAAATGCCGCGAATTTCGCTCGAAAATCGCGCCGATTTTCGTTTTCCGGAGACTACCGAAACGAAATCCTTGCCGTGCCGCTGTCGTTTTCCCAAATGCCGCGAAATTCGAATGGGCACGCCGAAGGAATGTCGTTTTTCGTTTTTACTCATAAAACTGGCGAAAAATGACTGGAATTTCGAAAAAAATTAAACTATTGGTAGATTTCGGCAAAAATACCAATTAATTTTTTGGTCCCACCCCACCCCGTCTCGGACGGACGGCGGCGGCGCGCGCGTGTGGTAGTACATTTGTGTGAGTCCTCCCCCATCCACAAAATCCTATGACCCTAAGGGCCCAAGCCCTTGTCCCTAATATTTGGTATATAAACATCACCAAACTCTTATTATCTATCAATGTGGGACTTTTGTTATTCAACTAATATCACACATTCACACTTAACATACACATACACATACACATACACATACACTTCACTTAATAATTTAACTTAATATTACACACTTCAAATAATATTATACACTTAACATACATATTAACTTCACCTAACATACATATACACTTAATATGTATATTCATTTAATATTATACACTTCAACTAATATTAATATTATACATATACACTTAATAATTTAACATATGTTTTGTGGTATGATATTATCAACTAATAATGTGATTTTACATTATACATTTCACACCTACATATTTAAGTTACAAATGTGTTTTGTTGTATACAATTATGTCTTGTATTTATTAAATATGTAGTTTTGAACCTATATAAATATCATGCTTAAATACTCAAATTTTTTTACAGAATATCCGTCGGCATATCCATCGGCAAGCGGTATGCCCATTCGAAAAATGCGATAAATCCGGTAAACGACATGCCCTTTTTTTACCATTTGCCCATCGACATACCCATCGGCAAGCGATATATCCGTAAAACGAAAAATTCGAAACGAAAACGGCAAGCGGCATTTTAAACCTTGGTGAAAATTAATAAATTTCACCTGGTTCAGTTGGTTGGTAGAGTCAGGAAAACAGAAAATGGCAGAGATATTCAATTTAATATTTTTTCACCATCGTTATCCCCGTACTATTTCAATTCCAGAATTTTAATTTATTTTATTTATTCTTGTCAATTTATTTCCCTTTCTAGGTGATCAACAAATATGCTAAAACAATCGAGAGAATGAAATGATGTTATGATTAATTGATTTACATTATCTTACGTGAGAAATACTTGCATTTTTTTTTTCTCGTGACAAGAAAGGAATTTCGTACCCTAATGCTTTTTTGAAACATTATGGAAATAAATTACATCAATCAAAGACAATAATTAGTCATGTTGGAGGTTGTCAATCGCAAAGCATGTCCAAATTCAAACATAATTATTTTCCTTGGAATCTTTTCCTTATCCATCCACACATCAATATCAAAAAGCTTTTCAGAATTGAAGGTTGTATATGAACTATTAAAAATAGACCATAGTAAAATTAGTCAATCAAAATCAAAGTTTAAGGGCTTCTTTAAAAAGTAATCATTTAAATAGTTTAATCAATGTTTAAGGGCTTGATCAAGCAAATCAAAGTAAAATTAGGCAATAGTTTTTTATTTTATTTTAAAAGTAACAGTACTTAACAAGATTTATTATAAATATAAATCATTTGATAATAATTTGAATAACATTTAAACTTTTTATCTCACCATTTTTATTTTGTATTCTTCCAATAATTTTTTGAGTTTTAGAGAATTATTTTTTATATAGTTTTATTTAAATTTTTCACTTCTATGTTTTCTCTACTATAATTTTTCTTTTCTTTTCTGGCAATCAGTTTTGGCTGCCAGGCTGCCGGTGATGCCTGAAACAGGATGGTTTCCGGTGATCTACCGGGGGTTTTAAAGCCCTGATCAAAATTGATATAATGTTATTTACATACAGGTGTAGACTCGGTGGAAACAGACGTCGGAAATGACAAAGTGATCGTAAAGGGCATAGTTGATCCGGAGAAGCTCGCCAGCGACGTGTCCAAAAAGACAAAGAAGCATGCATCGATCATGCCCGAGGAGAAGAAGGAAGAAGTAAAGAAGGAAGAGGAGAAGAAAGAGGCCGAGAAGGAGGGCGATAAGAAAGAAGGCGAAGAAAGCAAAGACGACGCCGACAAGAAAGACGACACCAAGAAGAGCGAGTACTGGCCTTCGCGCTACTACCTCGAGTACGCCTACCCTCCGCCTCAGATGTTCAGCGACGAGAACCCTAACGCCTGTTCCGTCATGTGACGCGACGGATCGACGAATGTTAATTAAGCTTTTGTTTTGTTTTTTTTTTGTTAATTGTATCTTCTCCTTTTGTAATTTGGTCATTGTGGTATAATAAGATGATGGCCTAAAGAACGAAAAGCGAGTGATCGAGTTAGGGTTTCGTGCCCTGACCTGGGCACACAGTACGTGCGTGAAGTATATGTAATGTTTGTCAAATTGTATGGATATATATATCTTGTAAAATGTGTGTGTACGTAAGTACATTCGACATGTAATGCTGTGTCTGTAATAACTAGTCATCACCTCGGCAATTTTGCTTCTCTTTTCTCTTTCACCGAACAAGAATGTATGTATATCGGTCAACAATTCTCTTCTCTTTGGACATGCAGATAGTGGTTTATTAGCTTAATTAGCCATTACCGTACGTATATATAATTATATATATATATTATCTATATGTCTCTGATATACTCATAGAAGGATGATGAGTCAAAGAAAAGAACTTCAAGGTAATCACCTACTGTGTTCTTTTTCGGGGTGATGATTCGGTATATTTGAGTTTTGACTGATTAATTTACAAATTAGTAAAATCTCAATGCTTTACATGAGATTTGCGTTTTTTTTTTTTTTTGCTATTGGGCCTTCTTTTCGGTCTTCAATCCTTTGGACCATTTAAAATAGAGCCCAACAGATTTAATCACTTTATTTTTTTTGCTACATACATGATGTGTCCAATTCATATTTTTCAATCGAAAGGTCATAGACTACATTATATTCCTACAATATAAAACCTATGTACAATAGACCTCTCTGTATCAATTAATATTGTTGGGATCATAGAATTTTATTATGTTATCGATTTTTTTAATTATACTAATTAAAGTTGAAACCATACAAAAATATCATTTTATTAAAATTATTAACTTAACAAGATTATACTATAATATTATTTTTCATATGTCTAGTCTAGAAAGTAGAGCTGCACATCTTCATCGCTAAAACGCATCGCGACCCATCACGGCGGTTTCCGGCGCATCGCGACTCTTCGCGATTCCGAGCTTCCGATCGCGATTCGTCGCGGCAACACACATCCATCGCGACTCCCTCTCTCTCTCTCTCTCTCTCTCCGTCTCACAGAGGCGCTCTCTCTCTCTCTGTCGCGATCCATCGCGATGCACCGCGAGAAATCTCACCACGACGCATCGCGATTCGCCGTTTGGCGATTTCCGGCGATTTCGCCACGATCCATCGCGACGCCGGGATGCCCAGGTCTACTAGAAAGTGTAGATATATATTTAGCACTAATGATATAATAATATTTATGACAAATTATGAGTAAATATCAGTCTAATGCTACATATTATTCTTGAAATTATGATTTGTAGTAAACTTAGATAATAATTTTCTCTCTCTCTCCGTCTCACAGAGGCGCTCTCTCTCTCTGTCGCTATCCATCGCGATGCACCGCGAGAAATCTCACCACGACGCATCGCAATTCGCCGTTTGGCGATTTCCGGCGATTTCGCCACGACCCATCGCGACGCCGGGATGCCCAGGTCTACTAGAAAGTGTAGATATATATTTAGCACTAATGATATAATAATATTTATGACAAATTATGAGTAAATATCAGTCTAATGCTACATATTATTCTTGAAATTATGATTTGTAGTAAACTTAGATAATAATTCGTTTTAAAAAATATAAAATAATAATCTCCAAATTCGATGAATAAATCATTCATTTGACGACTAATAAGCTTAATTTTCTGAAGAGTTCATACATTAAAACATTATGTTTTCAGAAAAGAAAAAAAACGACGACACGTCACACATACATTTGATGATATGTGTAGACGACAAAGATATATCATATCACTAGTAGCAAGAGCTGCAAGTGGCGATGTCGCGATGCATCGCGATTCGGATCGCCAAAATAGCGAAAATGGCCGTCGCGATGCGTCGCGACTGTGCCAAATCGCGATGCGTCGGATTGATGACGTGGCGAGGTGAGATTGGGCGAGAGAGTTTGGCGGGAATTTTCACCACAAATCGCGACCCATCGCGATTTTGCCAAACCCGTCGCGACCCATCGCGATTGACCCAAACCCATCGCGAGTTGCAGCTCTACTAGTAGCAGCAACAGTGAGAAAAGCTGATTCTCACATCCATCCACTTGACCAACATGGTTTCAAATTCTTATTAGCTTGTGATGAAAACGACTCAACGAAAAAGTTGTGATATTCCATTTATTTCAAAATCAGTAACTGTAAGTATATTAATATGTAGATATAGTTGGAGGACACTGACAGTACTTGCCGTACCACCTGCTGGCTGCAGGGACCGAATCTATCAAAAAACCAGTTAGCTAAACCAAGTCATGGTTTACATATATATATACGATCATTCTTTTGCCATGAAAAACCACTAATGTATATCAGAATCAGAATAAGATTCCAAAGTGACCAGTTTATCGTATGATTTGGGCAGGACAGGAGTGAGAAATAATATTGTACTGCTCACAAATCACAATGGACAGTTCGTATGAAAGCTCCTCCATTGCGACACTCGGATTAAACGCGCGCTTGACCGCTTGTCATATATTTAATAACTTTTTTGAATAAAAATATAGATATATTAGACATTAGTCTAATATTAATAAAAACTTGAGATATTGAGACCTAAAGCAAACATTTATATATTTAATTATTTATCCCTTTAATCTAATATTAATTAAAACTTGAGATTGATACTATTTTTTGGCAACATCAGCTTCACAAATAGAGAAATCGCAGGTAAAAACTAACCTTGGCGACTTGGAAACCAGTCTTAGAAGATCTCTCACCAGAAAACAAAATCCGACATCATGAACCCTAAGATTCTCCGAAAAAAAAAAAAAAAACCATCAACATGTATATATATTAACGTACATTTATGTATATTATATTATGTCTCATTTGAAAAAAGTTCCGCACTTGTTTAATAAAGAAGAAAGCTGATCATCAAGCCAAATTCAATTGGCGCGTTCTATAGGTTAAATATATCATCATCAACAAATATGGACATGCTATTAATTCTCAGCTAGCTTATTGGATATTTGAGCTTTGGACCACAAATGCACTGACATATATATATATATATATATATATATGTTTCTGAACATGAAGCTTGGGACAGAAAGAGAAAAAAGTGGTGAAAGCAGAGTTGCGAGCCTTTCGACGAGCACGCGTAGCTCAGAGATACCACGACCATATGTTGTTACAGTGACTCTGCGAGTTTATACCAATCAAACAATTGGAGAATATAAACTCATGATATAGAGAGATACACAGCAAAGTGTATATATATATATACAATATGTAGTATATGTATATTTTACAAGGCTTGTGTATCAATAATTCAATATCAATATATATCATTGGGATCGAACTGAAAATGATAACGTTACACAAGGTTTACTTTTTGTAAGTGCAGATCCAGATATACAATCTCTCGATGTTATTGGAAAATAAAATAAAATATTATGTGATTTGTCAACCAAGATCCAAGAGGCTTGGAAATTGTCATGACAATTTATGGTGCAAATAATTTGTGGAATTCGCAGTATAGGACTAAGATCTCTTAAAGCAAACTGAGAGGGGAGAGGGGAGCTCTAAGTCTATGACAGTGTCAGGATTTCGATTCAGGTGAAGCTTAATTTTTTTTTAATTAATAAAAGTGAAAGTTCTTAATATTTTGCTCTACGATAAAAGTTCTCTATCGTATAACAGTACAAAAACTTTCAATCTTTCTTTTTCTGCGGTGGAAGTACGAATTTTTTTTCTTCAATAGTGAATGTTCACAATGACATCATTTTCCCTTCCCGTTCATCAAATTTCAACCATATTAATTAAAAAAATGTTAGATTTGCATAGGTACTTAGTGTTTTTATTTCGTAGTAAAATAACTATATTTGGTACTAAAATAGAATATAATGTATAAATTAAAAAACATCAAGTTCTTATGCCGAGTTTAATGTTATAATAATATAGATGAAATTTAATAAGAAATGATAATAATAACATTCGGGATTTTCATCATGAAAAAAGTACTTTTACCATTATTACATGTGATCACGTATTTTGTTGTTGGGAAAAAAAATTACAGCTATTAATTAGTCAAAGTAAAATATGAAGAATAAACTTTAAAAAAAAAAAACTAAAACTGGGATGTAGTTACTAGTTAGTAAGAGTCAAACTTGGGACATATAGGATTCTAAACCCACTTTAATGCCATCTCATCTATCCTGATTATTTGTCTTGATGCTCTCTTTTAAATTTATATTAAGTTTCGCTTATATATATATATATATTTTTTTTATTTTTCTATGCTCGATTTTCAAGTGCAGCCCGTACATACATTGACGTATGTATAGCTCCTACATAGCTCTGCCCCTGCTCTGAGATGAAGGTTTTAAAAGCTCTGAGAAGCGTCAAAGACACTTTGTAAAATAAAGCACGTCGTGTCAAATTTCTAACCAAGCCTGTGGGACTTGTTTGAGACCATAGATAAAATGGGCTTTATTTTACATTGAGGCCTTGGGCGACCGTCCTACTCGCCCATAGGATGGGACGGCCATGTATTCATGTTAGAATAATTTTGATCATCGGCTCATTTTGCAAGTTATACTAGCGAATGCAACGAATTTGGTGCTTTTACCGACACAAATAATAGGCCACCTAAAAACTCTTCAGTGACCAATTCTATTTTTGTGCATTATTATAAGAAAAACCCATGAAATGCCCAAAATCCATTCAAGGTTTAAGAGAAATACCCATAGTTTCAATTAATTCATTTATGCCCATTTTTTAAAAAAAAAATAGACCATTATAACCTTGATATTAATTATATATTTTTTTAATTTTTTTAATTAATCATTAATTATTTAGATTAATTTCAAAATTTGATTTTCCTAAAATTAAGGTGGAATTATTCTCTCTCTCTCTCTCCCCCTCTCTCTCTTTCTATCTCTCGTTACCTCTATCTCTCTCTCATTCTCTCTCTCTCTCTCTCTCTCTCTCTCTCTCTCTCTCTCTCTCTCTCTCTCTCTCTCTCTCTCTCGCCCACCATCGCCGGATCCGGCACCGCTGTCGCCGTCCTCCTCCGTCGTTGCCTCGCTCCGCCGTCTCCCTCTGTCGTCGTCGCCTTCGATGTTCGTCGCCGTCCTCCTCCGTCGCTGCCTCGCTCCGCCGTCTCCCTCCGTCGCCGTCACCTTCGATGTCCGTCGGAGTCGCCCTCCCTCACGCCGGCTTCTCTCCTAAACCCCAAATATCGTAAATCCGAAATTTTGTTCGCCCAAAATCGTGCAGTCGCCGTCTCTCGGTCGCCGGATAAAAAACGGAATGATTTTTGTAATTCGTTTTACAAAACCTTTTGAGTGGTAGTATTGGTTGGAGGGGTAAATGGATTTACACGATTTTAGTATATATTTTCGTAAATATATTTACAGTTTGATATTGGTATATACATATACCAAATTCATGTATATATTTACGATTCACACAAGCAGTCCCCGTATTAAGATTTGGTATATAGATATACAATTTTGGTAATTAAATTTACAGTTTGATAATGGTATATACATATACTAAATTCATATTGATATTTACGATTTGTACAAAATGTCCCCGTATTAAGTATTGGTATATACATATACAATTTTGGTAATTACATTTACAGTTTTATATTGGTATATACATATACTAAAATCGTGTTGATATTTACGATTCGTTAGCATACTGGTTTATATATACAGTTTGATATTGGTAAATAAATTTACAGTTTGATATTGGTTTATATATACAGTTTGATATTCGTTAGCATGCTGATTAATAGGGAGAAAACATTCGAAAATAATCAAGGAATGATTAAAATTAATCAGTTATTCTATTTAGCTACATTTAAGGAAAAAAATTATTTTGATTTTATTAATTAATTCGAATTATTAATTAATTTTAAACATAATTTAAATGCTAAATATTAATTAATTAATTCGAAGGGTATATTGGTCCATATTTTAATTAATGGGTTGTTTGGATTACTATAAATAGAAATGAGTATTTTTTTGAAACCTTGAGTCAAAAATTAATAATCAAAAGATTAGTTGTTGAAATTTCTCTTCGTCGGTACACTTTATTTTATCGCCCGTAAAAACCTAATCGGTAGGATAATATTAGATTTCAATGGCAAGATGCACCAAGTCAACAAGCATAGTCTCGTGAAGGCTCGTTTGTGTGCTGCTAAATCATTAAACTTTCAGCGACGCAGTACGCGAACTGTCCCCGTTCCGCCGTTTCTTGCAGCTACAGTGTTTACTCAACCTTTTTTTTTTTTGCTAGCATCTAATTAGCATTGTCCACAAACAAAGAAGATAACAGAAAATTGAACCTAACAAAACTATACAAGAAAGAGAGATTGAACGACAAAATATAGAGTAAATACTAGATTTAGGAAAACAGTATATCTTCAATGTAATCATTAAAATTGATATAAACTCATTCTTACGCTAATATTCGGCACAATTGAAGGCCAATATAGCTAATTGAAATGAGATTTATTCTCGCTAATAAACTTCAAACACGTGTTGGGTTCACGATCCACGTGTAAGTTTAGCCAAGTTCAAGAGTTAAGATCAGTTCGGTTGGATACTTGTGTCGGAGAAAGTCACTGGACTAGTTGGTCAACGTTGTGTCAGAGAGCTGTGGGCCCACCACTACTGCAAAATCACTGGCCTCCTCTGCTTCGCGGGTCCACCGTAGCCAAAGTAGACCCATTTGAGTTTGACCTTTATCGTTATGTAAATATGACGTACTATCGGAATTCATCTGACAAGAAATATGAATAATTCATTTCGAGGAAAAAAAGACATTATACTAATTATACTTTGAATATTAATTTTATTTTCTGGCATACTTTAAAAGTTTAAATATTAATTAAACTTCTATATAAGACAAAATAGTTATATTACATACTTTACTTTTATAAAACTTGATTTTTCTAGTTTTATTAACCTGATATAAGAGGTAACATTGGGTGTAAAAAAAAAAGTCAAATGGTGAAACCAAAAAATTGGTTACCGAAGACCCTAAAGACCGAGTAATAAGGTTTGGGTCTATAAAACAAGGTCCTCGGTCCATTTGGACCGCATAGGTGTTGATGTACAAATTCGTCATTATTTAATATGACATAAAGTGCTAAAGTTGTCAATTAATTAAATTTACAAGTAAAGATTAAAGGTTTTAAAGGAATAAATCGATATCCATAAAAGCCCAATTGAGAAACCCACTAGAGCTCTCAATCAGACGAAGCCCAACGGATACAAAGCCACTCGGCCTGAAAAGCCCAAAGGCCCAATGATATCCGTCATCAACCCAGAAAGAAGAGAGCAGAATCGTCACATTCTCTACCCGGCATCCCAATTCAAACCTCAGCGGAAGACCAGGAGCACGGAATCAAGTCTTCAACGGGTATAATTCAAACACGACGAAGAGAACGCGGTCGTGGGACACGTGTAGCAAGGCAAGCCATTCAACCCGTTCAACTCGGAGAGAAGACCCCACGATTCCTGGAAGTCCAACGGGAAGAATTGAATTCTATAAATATCAAGCTCAAGCTCAGATCAAGACACACATCCCTGAGAGAATACATTGAGAGCTCGCTACCCAGCATTTCTACTTACTTTGAGATTTCGTTGTATTCTATTCATTTCTTCTCATTCTTTCTTTTGTTCTAGACGTGATTTGCTGCATGTAGCTGTCCGTCTATGTCAGTTGTCACAATAAACTAACAGAGGACATAGTCAACTACCGCCTTGGGACGAACCTCTATAAAAAATCCCTCGTCTCATTTATATCGCTTATATTTATATACATATATCGAGAGTGAATCGAGAGCTTGCAACGTGAGAGATCCGATTCCACCAAATCATCAATCTCAAGAATATCATACGCTCACAAGTCACACTTGACTGTTTGAAGTGGGAAACTAAGTCAACAATAGGGTCTTCGATATTTGGTTTCAATTTCAAGAATCGGTACCGAAGACTCATTTGTACCGAAGGCATTATTTAATTATTAATTTTTATTTTGTGATAAATTTATAGAAAAATAAGATAACTTCCACAATATATATTAATTTTATTTCTAGACTTTTGTTTTGTTTTCGTATTTTTATGTTTAATTGGGATTTTAATGTTCGCATAATTTAGTTTTCACTTAGCTTATTAAGCTTATTCATTGTAGTAAATAAAAGACAAGCAATCGTTTATTACTAATTTGAATTTAGCTAGGGGTCCCTTTGGAGACTATAACTATTATTACGAATATAATACACGTCCCAAAAGAACTTTTTATTAATTTATTGTACATAGATATTGAAACGACTATAAACCATGTAGAATAAATAAATGCTACTATATATGCTGTAGCATTTCGTGTTGCATTTATCGTCCGCAATTTAATCTTTACATATTTTTTCAAGAGATTTTTTTTTATATTCAAATTTCAATGTGTAAGCCCCAACATCATTACTTTTTTACTTGGTTAGAAATTTAAGTCAATATTTTAAACACATATGCATACTCAAGAACACAATATGAACATCAAGAACATCAAAATCAAATTAACATTAAAACAATTATATTAACATAAAGAATACCATATGAACCTCAAGAACACTATATGAACATTAAAAACACTATATGAACGTCAAGAACACGAAAAATATCCAAATTCAAAATTCAAAAAATTCAAAAAAATTAACCCGTACCAAAAATTGTTGTTTTGAGGGCCTATAGATCGAAATTCGATTAAAATCTGAAAAAGCTCACTTATTCGAGATCTCTATGTGCCAAGCTTTTTATTGTCTATGACGATACCCGCTGCATAAAGTTTAGACTTCCCTACCTTACTCGAGGTTTAAATACCGTGGTGTATATTTTACTCTATACGGGTTTGAGACATAGTATAATCTAAGTTGCGTACTAGTGATTGGATTTAGTTATGAGTCACATTGGAGACTACTCTGAACTTACAAAGAGAGAAATGCAAAATGGGGAAGAAGAAATAGAGTATCTTCCACTGAACAAGTTAATCTGTTTTAGATTACATGAAGGGCTTTTGTATAAGCCTAACATAATAAACGATAAATGACTAAACAATAATAATAATAATAATAATAATAATATCATATGCTAATAACTACGACTCTAATTACGAATATAATATAGGCCCAAAAGAAATTTTTATTAATTTAAAGTTCCACTAATTCTGTAACGACTCTAAACCGTGTAAAATAAATACATGCCATTATATATGCTGTAGCATTTCCTGTTGCATTTATTGTCTACAATTTAATCCTTACATATTTTTCCATGATAATTTTTTGTTATATTCAAATTCCAATGTATAAGCCCCAAAATCATTACTTTTTGAATTGGTTGGAAACTTTAGGTCAATACTTTAGAACACATATATATACTCAAGAACAAAATATGATCATCAAGAACATCAAAATCAAATTAACATTAAAAACATTATAAAAACATCAAGAACACCGCATTAACATCAAGAACACTATAAAAAAAAATACTATATGAAAAGAAAAAAAGAAAAAAAAAAACTTACCTGAATTGACCGTAACAATTTGTATTTAATTTACTAGAAATTTAGTACATAATTCATTCAAAATTTTATCCCATTGTGCTCATCGATTTAAATTTTTTTTTTAGTCTCGAATTTTATACTTACGTCTCAAAGTACCTTTAGGCGTGTTACATTAACTTCATAAAATGATATAGTGTAAGAGATTATATAAAATAATAAAATATGATTTTTTTATTATTGAAAGAATGATAAAATATGAAATTAGAAGTGCGATGTATAGAGTTATCTTGCAAAATGAAACTCATATAATAGATAAGAAAATACAAATATTCAAGAATATTATTCACCTTTTATTTATTTATTTTGATGATTATTCATTTTTGCGGTGACAAGTATGAAAATAATATGTGAATCTGTCATATTTTTATATAAAGAAAATATGTAAATATATGAGAAGTTATTATATAAAAAAACGAGCAAAATATACTTTTGAGTGTATAAAAAAAAAAGTATTTTGAGTGTAATGTCTCATTTCATAGTGGGAACAATGATACAAAGCAACAAAATTGTATGCAGCCATTCCATTGAATGGAAAAGATAACGTAAAGTCAATTTAGAAAAAAAGAGAAAAGGAAACGATAATTGAAAGTGTCATTGGCTCAGATTGTCCCTCTTATGAAGAGTATGGGAGCAAATAATCCTTGAAAGAAACGTATTATAATTTAACTGCATAAATATTCTAGTCGTTAAAATGGATTTGAAAGTGAATTATATCTAAAAGAACATGTTCTGGATTGATTTTCTTGAGCAATTTTATAATTTTCAAAATTTTCATTCATTTTACAATTAGAGACTGTTTGCACCACTTAATCACATTATATTAAAACTTTATTTGTGACATTGAGAGACTGTCTGCAAGCACATACCCATTAGCGGAGGGATCGTTTATGCATTTAACTCATAAAATTATTTAATAGTTCATGACCCTTAAAATGAATTAAAAGTGAACGAAAATGTTTAAAAAATAATATTTTTATTTTGTATTAATTTGTATAGAATTACAAAATGAAAAAAAAATAATCTAAATATTATTTTTAACAGATTGAGACTATTTGCGACATTATATTATAGCAGAGTGATCGAGGACCAATTTGCTACTTAAATCATTAGAGAGACTGTTTTAAGTTATTTATTCTAATTTTGTAGATATTATAAATATTTCTCACACACTTAAATAATATTAAATAAAGTTTATGTATATTTTTATGTTTATAGCGTTCACTTTTTAAGTTGATTAATAAAATATGCACAGAAGATCATAGACCTGTTTGACTACTTTAGTGACGTGTTGAACTAAAATTCTTCCAATTTTTCAAACACCAATATAATAAATAAAATATTAAAAAGCATCATTAACTAACGACTTGTGTGAATTAATTACTAATATTACTCTTTCTTCACATTTAATCATTGGTTTGATGATCTTATTAATTATTCTCTAATGACGATCAAAAGCTCGTCCACGTGGACCCACTCCATCGCGAGCAAAAGACACGGACGCTTTGTACAGCGTGGCAATATTTTATCCTCGCAACAGTGTCGTTTAAGTCCACTGAGTGTCGTCTGGTCCACGTGGTCAACGACCGCTTCGGAGAAACCACGTGTGAGTCCAGAGTGGCACTCGTAGACAATGAGGCGCAGTGTGTCAGAAGCAACAGAGCACGTGACTCTCACACGTGTCTTAAAGTAACAATGCTTCATTGTTTGTTGACGCGTTTATGATACTTTTTTCACCTTTTGAAGTTTCCAATTAAATCACACTTCTTTTTAGAATGGTCATTTGAGGTGTAATTAGTGTATATTTACCAAAGTACCACTAATTAAATATCACTAATTATTTATCATATGATAATGTACAGGGATATTAGCAGCATAAATATCAAAACTTTTTGAAAAAATCAACGTTATAAATTTATTTATATTTTTTATTTTAGCTGGACAAAATATAATTTTTCTAATGTTATAGATATGTACTTTTTTTGGGTTGTTTGGTACTTCTCTGTAACATAAGAGAAAAATATTAGTATTTTATCTGGCTAAAACAAAGAATAAGTATTTAACGTTGATTTTTCAAACACTATTAGTATTTATGCCACTAAAATCCCTAATATATATATATATATATATCGAATTTTTGTTGATCATATTAATTTATATTCCAATGTCTTATTTTTTATTCTTCTTTCTTAAAGTTTCAATAACGATTTAAGTCTGCAGAAGCTGCATGATTTGTTTTAAATTTTCTTTTTTTCATAAATAAATAATAAATAAAAAAATTAAGAATAGAACCGATACCGACTATCTATAAGTGAGGGAGGCATGCAGCTAGTACAAACTTATACCGATATTATATATCTACATGTTTAGATAATATATATATTGAATAATCTAAAAATTGAATACCATATTTACTCTTTTGATTAAATATATTATTTCATTATGAAACATCATAAACCTATTTAGTCTAAAACTTTCAAAAATTCATAGCCATTTCTTGCTAATTGAATTCGTTACATCATCAAATCATAGCAAGCAAATTCTACAAACGTAACACAATCCATCCATGTTCCTCACGTAAATTTCACATGACCCAAGTATAATGTGTGTAACTTAGTCATATACTCGTATAAAACTAACCATATCATATAACTCCGGTATATTATAAATATGAGCTAATGACCAAAAAATTACTATATTTAGTCCGTAAGAAATCTATTTATCCTCTGTTAAATTCAACTAAAATCTTTAACATATATTTTTAATCTATATATATAATGAGAGACTATATAAATATATAGACAATAATTAGGCATTATTCTTTACGTCCAAATATATAATTTTGAAAAGGTGGACCGTGGGAAGAAGGAATGTCTGTCTCTTTGGAGCTAGCGAAAATATCCATTAAAAAAAGTCGAATGTGTAACGACAAACTTTGTTACATAAACCACCAACATACATACCCGCAGACTTTTATGTCAATAATATATTTACAAACCCAAGATTTTTTTTAATCAATATCAATAAATCGTACTGTCATGCATTGAGAAATTTTGACATAAAGACGCAATTCACTAAATATATGTATGCATTGTTCTAAATTTTTTTTTGGAACAAACTGAATTTTTATATCCAAATGAAGATGAATAATGCTATAAGTGTAATCATATTACCACAACCATAGACTTCTAATCATATTAATATAAGCGCATTTTATTATTTATGCTGGATAAGATAAGAGCATCTTTACCTTTAGCCCATTATTCTTTAATTTCTTTTTGTTTATGGCATAATGTCAAGGATATTATTGTAATTACTATATTTTATTATACAAATGGTTAAAACAGATTAAGAATATTTGTTAGGTTCTGTTTTACCATTTATCATTTTAGGTTTTCATTGTGTATATATAAACACATATTTGTAAAGCTTTAGAGGCATTAATGAGAAATGATTCTTGCATTCTCTAAACACAAATTCTCTCTTTTCCGTTTGTGTTCTTCGAGCAACTGAGTTTGCTTTACACATAAAAATATTGATTTTACCAATTTTTTCTTGATAATCGTTCAATTACCTAGCAACAATTCATGCGTTTTTAAAAAGGATGTTTGCGGGAAAAAAAAAAAAAAAAAATACGTCCTTTTGCGTCGCATATTCTAAATTTTATTTTATCAGGATAAAAGTTATACAAAAATAAAAATCAAGTTGTCTAAGTTTTAATTTTTATTTTTATCTTGAATTTAAAAAAAAACCAAAAAAATTTCTATTTAAGTTTTAAATTTCTCATAGTATAATATTTCTGATACTTTTACCACAAATACCTCTTTAAAAAAAATCACATATCATGGGCTGTTATAGTAACTAGAATTGACCAAAATCACTCGACTATACCACTCTACTCTATCAACTCCAACACGTAATAATACTAACAAATGGAGGGTATATTCGTCATAAAAATAGCCCTCCCAATCATAGAACACTGTCCCTCGTATATAGAGACGACACTCCCTCCTATAATTTCACCACCTCTCGGTCTCAAACAAGACAACACTCCAAACTCGAAAGCAATGGCATCGTCGGAGAAGCAGGACTCCTCGGCAGCGGCGCCGGCTCCGACGTGCACGGTGGAGGAGGTGGCGCTGGTGGTCCCCGAGACCGACGACCCGAGCCTTCCGGTGCTGACGTTCCGCGCGTGGGTGCTGGGGCTGGGGTGCTGCACCGTGCTCATCTTCCTCAACACGTTCTTCACGTACCGCACGCAGCCGCTCACCATCTCGGCCATCCTCATGCAGATCTCGGTGCTGCCACTCGGCAAGCTCATGGCGGCGACGCTGCCGGAACGCGAGTTCCGCGTGCTCGGGAGGAGCTTCACGCTGAACCCCGGCCCGTTCAACATGAAGGAGCACGTGATCATCACCATCTTCGCCAACTGCGGCGTCTCGTACGGCGGCGGAGACGCCTACTCCATCGGCGCCATCACGGTGATGAAGGCGTACTACAAGCAGAGCATCAACTTCTTCTGCGCTCTCCTCATCGTCCTCTCAACTCAGGTATATATATATATATCGCCATTTCCTTTGACAATGCCACAGTGCAATGGAATGGCCGAATGGGATTTTATTTTGTTTATTTTTGTGGATTAATTTATTCATTCGCTAATATTTCTACAAAGTGATTTATTTTGGACAAAATAATAATTAAAATATTTGCGGTAAAAGTACCACAAAATACTTTTTGTATTCTAAATTTCATCTTATCTGGCGTAAGTTCTAAAACTTATTTTCTTCGTGGCAAAAGTTTCAAAAAGTAAAAAATTGTCTTGCCATAAGCTCTAGATTTTTATAGCGGGATCTTTTTTTAGTTATTTAGAATTTTCGCTAAGAAAAAAAGTAAAATTTACAGTATGACACGTGTTATGAGAACTTTGTGGTACTTTTATAGCAAATATTTCTTAAAATATATTGATCCTTGTTCTCCATTGCATGTCCCTGGTCTCCCTCGTAGCAGTAGTAGACACGTTCTGTTATAACTCTGAGTGTGCTCTAGGTTGGGGCTAAAATAAATGGATTAATTAACTTTAAGGGTAAATTGCGGTAATAATGCACATTTTTTTGTCAACAGGGGTTTTAAGTCCTCAACCTTTTAAAGTGTTGACAAAAATCCACAACCTGCGTTGACCGTGAAATTTGTTGGTCGTTCTTGTAAGGACGTTAACTATGCTGATGTGGCATCGTATTATTGTCAAATGAATAGTCATTTGGGCTAGAGATGACAAGTTTAACATTAATTAACATAACTTAAATTGCGGTATATACCGCAATTTACCCTATCAGGTTATGTTAATTAATGTTATATTTGGAACCTCATGTCCAGTTGGCAATCTATTTGGCAATAACATGATGCCACATAAGCACAAGTTAACATCATTAACAAAAGGATCAACGGATTTCACAGTCAACGTACGTTGTGCATTTTACCAACACTTTAAAAGATTGAGGACCTAAAATCCCTGTTGACCAAAAGTTGTGCATTATTGCCGCAATTTACCCTAGCTTTAATGTTTTGTAATATTTGAGAAAGTGAAGAGACACGTGTCAATCTCGTGGTTACAGATATTGGGTTATGGGTGGGCTGGAATGCTGAGAAAATACCTGGTTGACCCAGTTGAAATGTGGTGGCCTGCTAATCTCGCTCAAGTTTCTCTCTTCAGGTTTTTACCCCTTACTTTTTATCTCGTTCCAGTATTGAGTGAAATATTCTTGTTACACTGTCAAACAAGCAGATAAGGACACTTTATTTCTTGTCAAATTTGCCCAATTGATGGTTACAATCAAACTAATTCAAGTCACAAACAGTGTCTACTTTTGGAGCCTTGTGTATCTTTGTCCACTCAAGGAAAATAATAGAAAGCTGAAAATGATCGAGAATTTAGACAAAATTTGCACGATTATTATTCCTTCGTGTGCCTCCAACTATTAAAGTAAAGTTATCGTTTATGACGATGACGTATGACTTTACACTTGACCAAAATAAAAATATTAGTTAAAATACTTTACTTTCGAAGCAAAAAAATGGGCCAAAGCTGGATTGTCTCGTATCGATCGCTTTTGAAGAAACAGTCTTTAAATTCCTTATCAACTCAGTCATAAACTAAGTGCATGCTCTCTGTTCGGGAATTTGTTCTTCTCCATGTTTGCCAGATTGGAGAAAATTCCCTTAAAATACTTCTAGTGGAAAAAACGACAATCTTTTTCATTATCTTAAAAAGAAGTCCTATCGTACTATAGAATTTAAGCAAAGCAATAAGATTCTCACGTCACTAGCGTTGACAAATTTTCCCAAATTACCGATTTTAAAAATCCAGAACCACTAACCGGTAGAAAATGAGGACAAGACTTTCCTATCGAACGGTCTAATTTAAGCATAGCAATGAAATTCTATATCATTAGCCTTAACGTCAGGGTCGGGTTTGAAGGAAGACGGAGTAACTCCACTCCTTCAATAATTATAATAAAAAATCCTAAATTTAAAGTCTCAAAAAACTTTGATTCAAAAATCTCAAAATCACCTAAAATTATATTGAATAGGTCGAGTGGTTTAACTACATTGTCAATCAGGAAAAAAAATGGTCGGAAAACACTGATTATATATATTTGATTAGTAATTTTGACTCTAAAAACGCTATAGGAGTACTACTAATGATGAATCCCGGTTTTGTATCCCAAAATACCGTTTTATGAAACCGTTAACTGGTCAAAAAGTTACACACCTAGTGTTGAGAAATAATATTTTGCATGATCAATGGCAGAGCGCTCCACGAGAAGGAGGACAAGAACAAAGGCACGACGAGGATGAAATTCTTCCTGATCGCCATGGGCGCAAGCTTCGCTTACTACGCGCTCCCGGGCTACCTCTTCCCGATCCTGACGTTCTTCTCGTGGGTATGCTGGGCCCGACCGCACAGTATAACCGCCCAGCAGATAGGCTCGGGCTACCACGGCCTCGGCATAGGCGCATTCACGCTAGACTGGGCCGGGATCTCGGCCTACCACGGGAGCCCGCTTGTCACGCCGTTCTCCTCAATCCTCAACGTCGGAGTCGGCTTTGTCATGTTCATTTACGTCATCGTCCCTCTCTGCTACTGGAAGTTCAACACCTTCGATGCGCAGAAGTTCCCGATCTTCTCGAACCAGCTCTTCACGTCGACGGGGCACAAGTACGACACCACCAAAGTCTTGACGCCGCAGTTTGACCTCAACGTGGACGCGTATGACAGCTACGGGAAGCTCTACCTTAGCCCGCTCTTCGCCCTGTCGATCGGGTCGGGGTTCGCCCGCTTCACCGCCACGCTAACTCATGTCGCGCTCTTCCACGGAAAGTGAGTTTGCTACCCCTTCCAAGAGCTTTCTTTAATATCTGTCCTTTTTTTATACACGGAGTGTTGGGTCACCAGAACCGGAATTTACCTTTTGTGGCCTGTGCAGCGATATTTTGAAGCAGAGCCGGTCGGCGCTGAAGAACGCGAAGCTGGACATCCACGCAAAGCTTATGCAGACGTACAAGCAAGTGCCTGAATGGTGGTTTCTGATACTGTTGGTGGGGAGCATCGTGATATCGCTGTTGCTCTCGTTTGTGTGGAAGGAAGACGTGCAATTGCCTTGGTGGGGAATGCTCTTTGCCTTTGCCATGGCTTGGATCGTCACTCTCCCCATCGGTGTCATTCAAGCTACCACCAACCAGGTCTGTTCCTCAATCATTCTTCTTTACATAATTCTTGATTCTTTTTGTTCATCTGTTTAGGGTTTGTGATGTTGCAGCAACCTGGCTACGACATTATCGCACAGTTCATAATCGGGTACGTCTTGCCGGGCAAGCCGATCGCCAACTTGCTCTTCAAGATATACGGGAGAATCAGCACCGTCCACGCGCTCTCGTTCTTGTCGGACCTCAAGCTCGGCCACTACATGAAGATCCCGCCACGGTGTATGTACACAGCTCAGGTAATTGGAAGTTGAAACATTTGTAAAGTTGTTTGAAACGTAGAACATTTTGACAAATATGCAATAATCACATTCATGTAATATTTTTTGTGATCCACAGCTAGTGGGAACCCTGGTCGCCGGAACAGTGAACCTCTCGGTGGCGTGGTGGATGTTGGAGAGCATCGAGGATATATGCGACGTGGAGAACATCCACCCGGACAGCCCGTGGACGTGCCCTAAGTACCGAGTTACCTTCGATGCATCCGTCATATGGGGCCTCATTGGGCCCCGACGCTTGTTCGGGCCCGGAGGCCTATACCGCAACCTCGTGTGGCTCTTCCTTGTCGGTGCGGTGTTGCCCGTCCCGGTGTGGCTGCTGAGCCGGGCGTACCCACAGAAGAAGTGGCTCGCGCTGATAAACATCCCGGTCATATCGTACGGGTTTGCCGGGATGCCGCCGGCGACGCCCACGAATATCGCCAGCTGGCTGCTGACAGGGACGATCTTTAACTTCTTCGTGTTCCAGTACCACAAGCGTTGGTGGCAGAAGTACAACTACGTGCTCTCAGCGGCGCTCGACGCAGGCACGGCCTTCATGGCAGTGCTGCTCTTCTTCGCCCTCCAGAATGGGCACCACACCCTCAGGTGGTGGGGCACCGCCCTTGACCACTGCCCTCTCGCCACCTGTCCAACCGCGCCCGGGATTCAGGTCGCGGGCTGCCCCGTATTCTGAACCCGATCAGATTATTTTCTAGGTTATTGATGTTGTATAATTGCTGTTATCTCTAGTGAAGGAAGAGAGTAGTTTCACGACCGGCGCTCCGGTGAATAAATTCTGGCGCCGGAGTGGAATCTCCGGCTGTTCATAATAACGCTACAATTGTACTATGGCTTATGTTATACCTTATCTTATTCTTACCCAAAAGATGAAACAGAGCAGGGAAAAACATTAAAAGCAGAGAAAACGTAACTAGACAACTATTTTTTGTTTGAATTTTGCAATAAATGAGATCAAATCAAGCACTGTACTTCAATGGAACAAACCCTAATGTACTTCAAGGCAAGACGACTGTGAAAAACATAGGGTAGAACAATTTTTTTTTTTTTTAAATTAAAGTGTTTGAGAGAGAAAAAAGAAGTATTCATTGTCCAGCTCGATTCCGACCGTTAATAGTATTCTAAACGACATCACTTTTGAATTGAACAATGATGCGTCGCTCATACAAAACGACCCGTCACTTTGCTGATACTAAGTACCCCGAGACCTCGCCCGAGCCCCGATGCCACGTGCACGTGCCTTAACTCTACAAAATATCACTGGCGCCTCTACGCTGACCCCATAGGGAGCTTCATATTTCTTGCATCTCTTTTGAAACTATTCAACTCCTCCCTATTGCATTTCTTCCGCGTGAGACAACAAATAATATATATATATATATATATATAAAGATAAAGATAAATAAAGAATTTCACTACTTTTCTGATTTCAAGTAGAACTATATACCCCGTTTTACTTTTACAAAAACTTTACTTTACCTGTAAGATTGTTAACAACAAAATAACCTGCTCTATC
This sequence comes from Parietaria judaica, assembly GCA_954871525.1. Classification (NCBI taxonomy): domain Eukaryota; kingdom Viridiplantae; phylum Streptophyta; class Magnoliopsida; order Rosales; family Urticaceae; genus Parietaria; species Parietaria judaica. The sequence continues at coordinate 6,027,263 of OX940863.1, forward strand.
AATGGTGAAGAAGAAATTGCATTACGTAAAATTGGGTCTCCAAGTTCCTGAGCTTACACAAGCCATTACAGTGCCACATAAATCTCGAAAATTGTATTAACTAATACGAACAAACATATCTAACCAGTCCGCAGCGAAACAGGATCGTCCGTTCACCTCTGCAAAGACTTATAAAGAACCACTGTCACGTACTTGGCGGCGAAACGGTGTGTCGTTCCGAGCGCCACGACTGACGGGCCGCCTGTCTTCCCCTTCTGCATGTAGAGATGGTTGAGAACCACGTGCTGGGGTCTTGAGGACGGAGCTGGAATTTCCATGTATGAAGCCGGTACGTTCAGCAGAGTCATCTGCAGGTGGGGAGGCACCAAAGGTGGCTCCTTTGCGAAATCCTCAGACCCGAGCTGCGAGTTGTTGTAGCTCAGCTCCGGCGACTGTGGTGGTTCGAACCCAGATATGCTCTCGATGTCTTCAGGGACGTAATCCTGTGGCAAAGAGTTTGATCACGAAAAAATTATTGATCGGCTTCAAATTGGAATTCGAAAAATATGAATAACAAGTTTAAAAAATAATTGGCCTACGATTCGATCGGTGGGATGTTTTCTCCCAAACTAATACTCTTGATCAATTTCTACATAAGCCCTTATTAAGGAATTACCATATTAATCAAAATTATATTAATTTTGAAACCAGCAAAAACTAAGGAACGAGTCGCATATTGAATTAATGATTTCATAATACCGTGAAAAAGAGGATTTACTACCGCTAATAGTGTCAAAACGGGCGAACATGAATCTTCATTAACAATATCTGAGCGTTACATGTAAAAGTTGAAGATAGAAAATATCTACCTGCAAGTCTAAGATGTTGAAGATGTTTCCCGTATCGTCTTTAACGTTGGCGAATTCCGGCGCAAATCTCCACTGGCCGTCAACTATGAATCTGTACTGATACACGCCAGAAGGAAGCACTTTCATTATAGTGAAGTCCTTCCCTGATCTCTGAAGCGGCACTCTGAGAAAGACAATTCTTGTTAGCTCCTCAAAAGACAACCACAAAGCAGAAACTAAACACAATAAAAATAAAAATTGAATTTCCTCAACGAACCTTATCTTCCAATCGTCCCACGATCCCTCAACCGCCACATCCTTGCCACCGTGTGCCCACGTGATCATCGTCGGAATTCCTTGCTCACAGGACATTTCCTCAGAACCGGAACTAGTTTGCATCCACGAAGGGCTCGGGATGTGAATCTCGTCCGGTCTTTGTAATGGCAACACAGGCATCTTAGAAATACAAAGAGGATAACATAAGAATAAACGATCCAAAGTACAAAGCGAAAAATCATACAAGCGATCTTCGGTTTCTCCCGGCACTAGATATCATATTACCGAAAGCTTCAACATTTTATCGAGTGTTAACCCAATTATTCGTTAAGGATTTACATCAAACAGCTTCAAAGCTTTGAATCAATTTCCAAAAGAAGGTCACACAAGTAGAAACTGGGAAAAAAGGAACAAACAAAATCAAAGTATATTCACCAACATATCCAATCAAAGGCAGAGAATATCAAACTTCAGTCTCACAATTCATTTAGGATCTGAAAAAAATTCCCATAAAAAAGTTCAACCAAATTTAGAAACAGAGAATTCCATCAATTCCGAAACGAATTCGGAAATCACAGAATGGAAAAGAAAGTTACTTGAGGAGTGAAAATGAGAGGCGAGTGGGTAGCCCTAGGGCTGTGAGGAGGAGACTGGCCCATCAAATCCGTTGGTCCTCCGGGCGCGCCGTGGCCCTGCGAGGCCATAGGCTCCGGCAAGCTCCCGCCGGCGCCGGAATCCTCCTCGGCCGGCGATGGGCTGCCATTGCCGTCTTCTCTGGCGTTCACATTCCCCATTCGGCGATTCTGCAACCCCCCAAAGGGAAAACGGAGAAACCCAGTTGGAGAATCTCGCGTGCGAATTCTGGGGATGAGATGAAGCGAATAGAATCGATCAGAGGAGGGAGATCGAGGACGAAACGCGACAAAGGATAGGCCTTTCGGAGATGCCCATCATAGGCATCAGAATTTTTGGGATTTCTGTGAGAATTTAGAGAGAGAGAGAGATTCTGATGTTATTATTGTGAAAGAAAAAATAATTAAAAAGAAAAGAAAATAATTTTTAAAAAAGAAAAAACAATTTTGTAATTTTACCCTTTAACTAGAGAGAGATCGCATATATAATAAGAGTGAAAAAAAAAAAAAAAAAAAAAACTCCGACGAGTGTGGAAGTGAGGCGATGATTGTCACGTCATCATTGACGAAGTCTTTTCTTTTTTATTTTATTTTGTCATTTCATTCCATTAGCCATTTTTATTTACCTACTTTTCTATGTTAATTTAAGGTTGATGATATTTATGTGAAAATAATTTAAAAAAGGGTTACAAGTTGACAATTTACTTTTGCTTCGTCTTTCCAATAGTTTTTTTTTTCTCTTTCTTTTTTATAAGGAAATATGTCATTTAGATTAATATGGGTTTAAATCCCTCCGTACAAACAAGTTAAGCCACTCCGGGCAATTACATGACGAAAAGTCCGTTGTCCCCTCGGGGATACGTGATTTAGCTAGCGAGTTTGCAACCTCGTTACAATGCCTAGGGATCCTATGAATCTTTCCGGTCGGCGCCACTTCCTTAAGCAAAGCGTCAATGCTCATCAAAATCGGCCCTTGCAAGCTATTAAAGAGTTTACCGTTGATAAGTTGGATTGTCCGAAGACAATTGGATTCCACCACCGAAATTAACCAACCAAAGTCATGGGCGAAATGAAGCCCATGAAGGATAGCCCTACATTCCGCCGTCAACACCGATTCCACCACGTCTAGCCGCGCGGCCGTGACCCCTAAAACCGTGCCCCGGGTGTTTCTCACGACTCCACCTACCGCCGCATGCCCGTTTTTTTTTTCAACCAAGCCGCATCCACGCTAAGGGTGAGCCCCCAATCCTCTGCCTCGGTCCAAGAAGATTGTCGAACCCGTTTATCAACCTTCGGATCCGAGCCCGAGGTGCTCGTGGCGCCTTTAAAGCTCGCGGGCCATCCCGCCGTCTCTTCAACCCACAATTCCGGTCTTTTGGAGTAGTTCTCAAAGAGTTTGAGATTTCGGTCCTTCCAAGACGCCCAAGCTAACCCGCAAAAGAGTTCCAAGTTCTCCAAGGAAATGTTGTCAATTGCCCGAAAACAAAGATCTTTCATGGGGATTACCCCCGTCTTCTCGACCCAACGTTGCAAAGTCGAGCTTGACCATATTGCTTGTGCTCTTTCGCAACCCCAAATCGTATGTAGACCGTCTTCCGGTAACGCCCCGCAAAACTTGCAAAACGGCAAGCAATCCACCCCTCTACCGCGAAGCGCACCAAAGGTGGGTAAAGCGTCGAACCACGCCCTCCAAATTAGATGTTTGACTTTGGACGGAATTTGGAGGCCCCACAACTTCTTCCACCACCGTGGTTCTTGCGATTCCAAGCACGATGGACCATCACGAAGAGCCGATCTTGCTAGCCGGTACCCCGACCTTACCGTGTAGACCCCTTCGTCTTAAAAATGCCACACTAGTCGGTCGGTGGAATCTCCACGGCCCAACGGTATTCTCAAAATTGCTTCGGCATCGTACGGGTTCATCATGTTTCGGACCAAGTCTTGATCCCACCGACCATTCTCAATAAAATTGGCAACTCTCCACGGGTACCCGTCATCGGGTTCTCCGGTGACTACACCAAAAGCCCCGGCTCTCGGGATCCACGGTTGTGAGAAGGCCTTTAGGTTCCCGTTTCCTACTTGCCACCTAACCCCCCCGTCGAACCAAATCTCGTCCCCAACAAAGACTCTTGCATAGGAAAGAGAAATTAGGCTTACATTCAAAGTCGAGCACCGATGAATGCGGGAAGTACTTGGCCTTGAGTACTCTAGCCATCAAGCACTCGGGGTGTTGGAGAATACGCCAAGTTAACTGCCCTACAAGAGCACGATTGAAGTCGCCAAGGTCTTTGAATCCTAGCCCCCCTTCCGCTTTCGGTTTAGCGATGATCTCCCACTGTTTCCAATGGATTTTTCGCTTGTCTTCCGATCCGCCCCACCAAAACCGAGCAATAAGTCTATGAAGATCGTCAATAGTGGTGGATGGAATTCGGAAGAGGCTCATGGTATATGTAGGTATTGCTTGGATCACCGCTTTCACAAGAACCTCGCGTCCTCCCGCCGTGAACAAGTTTGCTTTCCAAGCCCAGATATGCTTATTGACTCGGTTTGTGGGGTTGCTAAACGTTGCCACTTTTTGGCGCCCTACTTGTGTCGGGAGCCCTAAGTAGGATTCAAGCTTCTCAACGACGATCATGTTAAGGATACTAGCAGCCAATTGTAATTGATACATATAATTTTATGTGGAGGCATATTTAAAATATCAAACAATGATTTTGCGAGTAGAAATTGAGGCCCAACGTCTTATAAAGTGCACTTAAAACTCTAATTAGATTAGTGCTAAAAATAATTAAAAAAAAAAGACTGCCATAATATAAATAAAAAATATAAGAGTTCAAAATTGTAAATCGGTAAACTTCGTTTTAATAGGAAATTTATACATTATCTAGCACAAATAATCTATTAATCGTGATGTTATTGGTTGTTTTTTGTGACAACGACATTCATTTTGGGGCATTCTTCAATCGCTCCTCCACGGAGTAAGGTAATATTATGATGGAGCAATGAAAGCTAGAATACAAGTTCAGATGAAACACAAAAACAAAAACAAAATTTGGAGGAAAATATCCTACGTTATATTTTACTAATATTTACACTAAAATAGAAATATAATTTCTAAGCGAAACCCATGAAGTTGCTAGTGCTAACGTGGCTCTGTTAGTGCATCTATGTCTTAGAATACACGGTAAAAAAAAAAAAAAAAAACATTTTTAAGATCTCTAAAGTTGAACAAGTCTGATGTTGTGAAATTATGAAAGCGTCCCTTGTAGAATCATGTTTGTTTTTCACATTAATTTTGTATCATATGTTTAGTGTCCGACCCTACTCTAAGATCAATAATCGTTCATCACAAGCCTAGCAAATCTTGATTGATTGAAATCCCACCACCACTCTCAATCTCAATTGTCCATCTCAAAATTGCTAACACATTAGAATAGAGGCCTAATTTGCTTTTTCGTATACGCCAAAACCCACTAAGCATTAATGGAGATAATAGCCATTTTTAACCAATATAGTCAAACTCCACAGCATACGTAAAAACCGTCTTTTCTAACTTATTACTTGGTTTGACGACAAGAAAAAATATTATAAGAAAGGGGATATTCGCGACGCAAGTACTATTATTTTTAAAAATTAACGATAAGTTCTACTTTTATATTTTAGTCGGATAAAATTTTAATACTTTATTATTATATATAAGATATGTACTGAAAAACTCAAAAAAAATATTTATTTATTTTATATATAATATCATAGTATTATACTGTCCGGCTAAAAAAATTGACACTTGTCTTTATCTTTCGGAAGAGAATTAGTACTTCTGCCGCGAATAACTCTATAGGAAAATTTGATCGTTATTTACCTAGCATACCTGTGTTTTGACGTGACTTGTGGTCGTGTTCTAATATCTTTATTTCGGACTATATTAGAGAAAGAGACTGAGAAACTAATATAATTTGTAGTGAATTATAAAAAGAAATTACTACTTTTTATAGAATTACTATAATTAAAAATGACAATCGGTCCACAAAAGCTTAATTGTTTTCTTGGATACGAAATTTGAAATAAATATTGATGGGGAAGAGATGATTAAAGAAGACTTCTTTTTTATTACATAAAAAATAAATTTTACTCAACGCAGTACAACACTACAACTACGTTATTAGAAGCAAGGTTCAACTTACCGAGATTGTCGATAAATCGGTTACCGTTTTCGACGGATTAATCGATAGCTTACCGATTAACCGACGGAAAACTTATAATACTGTAGCTTACCGATTACCGATACTTTTCGAAGATTATCGACGGATTATCGACACTTTTCGATACTTTTCGATGGAAAACTTACAAAATATTTTTATAATATCATACCACAAAACATATGTAAATAAAGTCATACACACATATAATCCCATCACTAGTCTCAAATCTAAAACACTAATATTAAGTCACTTTATTAGTTTAAGTGTATAATATTAAGTCAAATTATTATGTGAAGTGAATATGTATGTTAATTAAGTGTGTAATATTAAGTGAACATGCATGTTAATTGTATATGTATGTTAACAAATTTAATATTAGTTGAAGTGTATAATATTAAATGAATATACATATTAAATGTATATGTATGTTAGGTGAATTTAATATGTATGTTAAGTGTATAATATTATTTGAAGTGTGTAATATTAAGTTAAATTATTAGGTGAAGTGTATGTGTATGTGTATGTTAAGTGTGAATGTGTGATAGTAGTTGAATAACAAAAAGTCCCACATTGATAGATGACAAGAGTTTGGTGATGTTTATATACTAAATATTAGGGACAAAGACTTGGGCCCTTTGGGTCATAGGATTTTGTGGATGAGGGAGGACTCACACAAATGTTACACCACCACACGCGCGCGCCGCCGCCGCCGGACGGACGGGGTGGGGTGGGGTGGAGTGCTCTTGTGTGAGTATAATTATTTTTGCCGAAAGTTTAATTGGTATTTTTGCCGCGAATTTTTTTTTTCATTTAACCGAAAAGTACCTATTTTTTACACGCATTTTGTCGAAAATCGGTTGGGAAAGGTTTTATCGAAAAGCTCGATAATCGTCGAAAAGTATATAAAACGATAAGTATTAGAGCCGGCAACTTACCGGTAACTACCGAAAAGACCGAAAATCGGCGATTATCGACGATTATCGTCGAAAATGCGAACCTTGATTAGAAGCTTTGAGTGCACGCATATACAATTATTAATTTTATTTATTTTGTGAATTCAATATTTCTGTTTCTCTTGGCCATCACACTACTCAATGATCGGTAATTTATGGACCAACACAAGAAAGCCTTTAAGTTAAATTCAGTGAAGGAAATAAGTGTGATGATTCATAAAGTTTATACTTACAACGGTAGATATATAATTTTCTTATGATACATTAGTCACAAACAGGGCCAAGCTAGAAAAGTTCATAAGAAATGAAAAAAAAAAAATTGTGAATTAAAACAAACAAGATATTAAATTTAGTAAAAAATATCGCATATAATATTTTCTTATAAATTTTCGTGTTATGAAAACTGTTCATAACGGTGTCATTATCATCACAACAGCCTTTGGATTTTGGGTTCTTAAAAAAAATGAATTAACAAAATTTTATACATCCTTAAATCATTAACTCTACGTATAAGGAATATTTCCGTAAATATATATATATATAAATAAATAAAAATTGTTACGCCGAATGCTCTTCCCACTTGTCGTAAAAGCTGTGACAATATTTGTTGTTGAGGATTTCACTATTTTCAAACACCCGAGAATAACCAAGAATAATTAAGAAAGTAGAACACAAATTAAAAATATTGTCACAGGCTCACAGCTTATATATAATCAGAACTGAATACTGTGCATAAACCTAAATGACATAAAAAGCCTTGTGCTGAATATATATAAGGTCCTCAAATTTAATGATGAAATATCAGTTATATACGTATGAATTTATTATCTATCTACCTATATTTTTTGGCCAAAATTCATTGACATTATAGGAGTACTTTTGCCGCTTTTATGTTTCACTAGTGAACCGGCACCGCGATTTGCGTTGGTCGCAATACTAATAGATTTTAACTGAAGCATGTATTAAATAAATTTACTAATTTTTAAAATACACATCGATAATATTATTTAGAATTTTATGGCATAAAAATTAGGGGTGTACAAAAAACTGAATTGTGGGACCAAAAACCTTGTTACCGAAGACCCTAAAGACCGAGTATAGGGTTCGGGTCCATAAAACAAAGTCTTCGGTCCATTTGGAGTGCATTGGGTCTTCGGTAATCGGTTTCAATTTTGAGAACCGGGGTACCGACGAACCATTTGTACAGAAGACCTTATTTAATTATTAAATTTTATTTTATAATAAATTCATAGAAAAATAAGGTAACTTCCACGATAAATTAAATTTATTTCTAGACATTTGTTTTCTTTCGTACTTTTGTTTTTATGGTTGTTTGGGATTTTAATGTTCGTATAATTTGGTTTTCACTTGGGTTATTAAGGTTATTCGATGTTGTCAATAAAAGACAAGCAATCATTTATTACAAATTTTAATTTAGTTATGGGTCTCATTTGAGACTAACTATTATTACGAATATAAAACATGCCTCAAAAGAACTTTTTATATCCATGGGAGAACGAAAGGTGGTGAGCAAGTACTACCCGCCTGACTTCGACCCCTCGAAGATTCCTCGGGCTCCGACGCTGATGCATCAACAAATCAAGACCCCAATGATGCTCCAGATGAGTGTTCGCTGCACCGCCTGCGGCAACTTCATCTACAAGGGCACCAAGTTCAAGTCGCGCGAAGAGGTTGCTCTCGGAGAGACCTATATAGGGATTCGAGTGTTCCGATTCTACTTCAAGTGCACCAGATGCGCGGCGGAGCTTTGCATGAAGACCGATTCGCGGAACCTCGGATTACGTTGTCGAGTCCGGTGCGCGACAGAATTGCGAACTTTGGCGCGACGAGGACGAGCGGTTGGATATGGAGAAGCGGAGAAGGCAGAATGAGGAGACGGGGGATGATATGAAATCCTTGGAAAACCGAGTGTCGGATTCAAAACGAGAATCGGATATTTCAGCCGCTTTGGATGAGTTGAGGTGTATGAAATCGAGATGCGCCGCCGTCAGTGTAGACGCGATGCTCGAGGCGTTGCACCGGACTTCCGAGGAGGAGGATGAAGCGCTGTTGAAGTCCATTGTTTTCCATGGTTCAGAAGACTTCATTCAGCGTGTTGATGATGAAGATGATGAACACGACGACGACGACACAGATTCATTGACAGCCGCCACTTCTCAAGACGGGTCGAGCAGAGCTTCGAGCAAGTTCGGTCTGAAGTCTTCAACGGTGACGCTTTCCGTCATCAGGAAACCGCCAAAGAGCAATGTGCTTCAATCGCTCTGCCAAAACTACGGCGATGGCGAGGAAGATTGACAACGCTAGGAGCGACACTTCGTTAGTATGATGGCCATGTTTGGAAGTATTTAGGAGAAGATGGAACTTTGGGATGCTTCTACAACATTAATGGTAGATAATACATGTTAACTCTAGGACTTAGTAGAACTCTCTAGAACATCTAAGTAATACAAGAATTATCTAGAACTTCTAAGAAACACAAGAGTATTCTAGAAGTCTACCAATTACAAGACTCTTCTAGAAACTTACATATTAAAAGAAGACTTTATAAATTACAAAATACTAGGACACTCTATATTTTACTAGAAAATTCTAAAGACTTATTAAATCAAACTTTCAACCGGTTACATTTGGTGCAAAAAATATAGAGATTAATTAAATTGGACCAATGTTTTTCATGTATAGAATGTACTTTTTTTCAATTATATTATACAATCATGTTTGTGTTGACATCTATTAGATCGATTTAAAATAGATTATAGACTTCACTCATTAATTATGTTCTTAGTTATTTAATTATCTCATTTTAATTATTTAATTTGTGTTTAGGATTTGTTAGTAAATTTGGTCGGGCCAGTCCGGCTCATTAGTTTGTGATTATCGTAGTTCTATTTAAGAGAGTTTAAGATACTGAAACAATTAACTTTAGCATTCAGAGAGATTAAATTAGTAGGAAAGCCTTTTGCTATACATCTTCTTCCTTTGCCACTAGAGTTGTTCTGGTTAATTTCTGGTGATATGGTTCTGATCGGTGTTCAAGTTACCGGTTATTGATTGGTTTATCGATGGAGAAGGTATAAACGATGTCACTTTCATGTCAGTCTAATGCTGCCACGTTCAAATGCTGCGACGACTTTGCCGACTACATAGCTTCAGCTAGGGCACGGGGAAACATTAATTACTGTTAATAACGGGTTTTCGGCTTTCTTTTCGGTCTCAGTGTTGTATCAAAAGACATAACTTCATTGACATTGTGTCTTTCTCGTGGCTGTATTATGTTCAAATTTCTTTGTTTGTAAGGCTTATTAGAAGCCAACACTATATTTTTTTTACATAATTTTTTTGTTGAGATATTGCCCATAATTTTTTGCGTAAACATTTAATTTGAGAAAAAACTTCATAAATATATATATATTAAAAAAAAAAAAAGTTACACTCTTAAATTAAAAATATATAAAATTCAGATTATTAAATTAAAAATTATTGCCGAGAAATGAAGAAAAATTGGGCTTTGTATTGGGTCCAATATTCAGCCCGTAAATATGCTAATGTTTGTGTATGTGTCGTCACTCGTCACTAGCCTTCGTGTGTTTCAGAGTTTCGTTGAGACACTTTGTCGAACACCTTAAGTGGTTGATCGAGTCCTTCCATCCATAAACCTCGTCACAAGCTTAACTGGGTCTGTCTTCTTTCATGTTCGCATATATATCTCTCGCCATATATTATATATAATTTCATTTCTGTTTATATGCTTGTGCTTTCTGAGAAGTTTCCTTGCTGAAATGAATCCAAAATAACTTGTGAAACGACATACAACTCTCCTGTGTATATATATATATATATATATATATATACATATATTGATAGATTTATATTTGTATATAATTTGAGTTATATGGAGACTTGTTGATGTTATTTTCCGTGCCTTCAGAACTATGCAGGCCATCAGAAATGCCATCTTACGGCATGTCAGGCCGGCTCAGAGTAAGGCGCTGCTGAGGAATCGGATGTGTTCCTCGACGGCTGCGGATCCCGTTGATCGGACGATGGACCGAGTGATCGGGCTGGTTAAGAAATTCGACAAAATCGACGCCTCTAAGGTATGTATTTCATTGCTTTTTCTCAAGTAACATATCAGCAATCAGGATGGAAGTTTAAGCATAATGTTTGATTAATTAATCCAATATTGCGCTTATATGTGTGTATTATGCGTACGGGCTATCGATTAAGGTTAATCTTAATAAATTGATTAATTAAGTTGCTGGATTATTAATGTTCATGTGGACATTTTATGTGTAGAGGCTTAAAGGGTATTTAATTAATTTTACCATCATTAGTTCAGAAAACAAAGATTATGTGTTGGTTTGGACGTTTAATCACCCTTCCGGTTATCGTTAATTATTGCTATGATTTTGTTGCTGATTCAGATCGAACACAAAATGTGTTTCTTTTGGAATCGATAATTTGATGCCTCGAGGTTGTTTTGAATTGATTACACAAAAGAGAGATCGGTCGGAGACTGATCGGCCGAGTTGAATTTTGACAGGTTACCGAGACAGCTGACTTCCAGAAGGACTTGAGTCTCGACAGCCTGGACAGAGTTGAGCTCGTCATGGCTTTCGAGCAAGAATTCTCTGTCGAAATCCCTGATGAGAAGGCCGACAAGCTCAGCTGCTGCAAGGACATCGCTGACTACTTAGCGTCAACTGCGGTGCAGAAAACGTAAATTACTCTTGACTCCTGATTACCGGCTTTCGTTTCATTTTCAGTGTTGTATTGGAAGAGAGGGTTTCATTGATATTGACAGCAGTGGAATTGCTTATATGATACAATGACTAGTAATACTCACACATAAAAGAAACCTGTATTACGGTACAATATTATCGTATACATTACATATACTTATTTCTTTGTATATATTCTTTACATATGTAACTCAATCCCATGACTGAAGCGCCATCTCTCTGAGTTCGGGTTTTATGTTTTTCATACGTATGTATTCACACGTATTTCTGAATTTTGGCGTCTCTTCTTCGACATCCTTGCTTATGGGTTGAGGCCAAATGCTGGAACCGAACCGACCCGGCGCTGTAGGTTCGAATGCCGCTCCCGAACGAGGAGAGTCTCAGCTCCTTGTGCCTTGTGACCGAAGCTGGTTTGCAGAGCGAGTTTTTCGGTATTCTGAGGACTTTGACCCGACATTTTCTATTCAAATGGTGAACGGCGTGTAGGTGTGAGGGAAGATCGATGGAGAAATCTCCGCTTTCGTCAGTCACGCCCCTTATCCAGCTTGATTTTCTGTTTGTCTTCTCGTTCACTCGGCAATGCACTGCGACAGAGACACCTGCGAACGATCGAGTAACTCGTAAGAAAAACTTAAAAAAAAAAAAAAAAAAACTCTTAAATAAATTATGCATCTTCGTGTTTCTCTTGGCGTGAGTTCTATATTTTCGAACGTTTTCCTTCGATAAGAGGAACATTAGGTTTAAGAATAATAAAGAGTGTCTAAATCTATATAATAAAGCGATTGTTTAGTTTTCTTATTAGAAGATTTCTCGAGTGTAATTCTCAAACGAGTCCGAGAGACCAAAATTATATTATTACATCCACCTTCGAATAAGACTTTTCATCACTCCAAAATGACGTTTTTGACTTATAATTTAAGTCAAGTTTATTGATCGAACATTCGTTAATTGTGAAAGGCAAAGTTTAGTGTGAAAAAATGTTTCTCAACATTGAATACTAAAGTGTATATATATATATATATATATAACCTAAAACCATAGATAGTGTGGAACGAAAGAAAAGGGACAAGTCTAAATCAAATGTAGGAGACACTGATATATCAATATACACTAAAGTGAGATTGCTTAGCTAACAATATGGAATGAGCATTGAACAAGTTATTTCAAAATTAAAAATGCAATTTAAGTCTGAATTTATAGGATCATATGGTTTAATTTAGTAATTATTTGTGTGTAAATGATGGGCTATTTATTAGCTAGTAGCTACTGCCATTTGTTTAAAAAGATGAAAAATAGATTGGTGAAATTTCTATGTCAACTGCTCAATAAATGCTTGGAATGAAAGTTTCGTGACATAATTAATATTCTAGAAAAAAATTCAACAATATTCAAGGGACTCAATTACTAAAAAAGGATATCAATATGAAATGTGAAGTAAATTGCTAAGCAAACATTTTTTTTTTCATGGTCGTTGGTCCATAAAGACATAATTAAAGAACAATTTTGTGGGTTATAAATGCACTAATTAGCTGCATATACGGACTTTATTCCATGGAGGCCAATATATATATAAATTCTTATATGCAATTTGATCATATATATATATATATATGTATGGATAAGCTACATATAAGAATTGGGATTTCGATTGTTTGACAGCCAAAGTAGTATGAAAAAGATAAGTCAATCCTTTTTAATTTAGCAACGACCGACATGATATATACAATCTAAGAACAAGTTTATTAATTTGTACAGACGTACCGGAAATAGGCCATGCATGGAGTTGAGATCCATGCAGGCAAGCCTCGCAATGGACTGAGCCGGTGATGAGGACGGTGGAGAGCTTTTCTTCTCCGTAACCGGCTATCCTCGCCATTTCATCACGGCTGTAGGATACGTATATCTCGCTTCCGTTGGCCGTTGTAGCCGTGATTCCCATGAGTAAAAAGGTGATGACGATAACGTCGAAGAACATGGAGATCCGAATATTTGATTTGAAGCTCCTACGATTGTGCCTGCAAAAACATCTCATATTCCTTTTTGTGTCGTTCACCATTGTTATCTATCTCTCTTTGGAGTAACGAGAGAGGCTCGTTTATATACCTTGATTTTATTATGTTGTGATATATATCATATGCATGGTTTATACTTTATATGATATTGCGATTGTGCCTTCTTAAAGCTTCCTGTGCATGAAATCGCTACCAAAGCAACCTTTGAAGTTGACTTCTTTTATTATAATTTGGCAGAATGACGATTTTGCCCTCTGACTCACTAGACTTTGGGTCAACATTTTCTCCTCGCTGGCTGATAATGAAAAAGCTATGCACTTTAAAGATTAATTGTGAAAGTCAACAAAGATATTGAAGCATGAAAGGTGTTTAATTGAGGATAATAGCGGCAAAGTAGTCAAGTTATAGACAACTGCATCCGCAACGTTAATAATTCAATTTCTATTACATCCACACCATTCAAATTCAATTTTAATTTTTTTTATTATTTAATTGAATTATTTTGATCTCTCATCCTTAAAATGTTATTTTTAAAGAAATTAGACAAAATTATCGTTTTACCAAATTTATGTACTTTTTCACTAAAAAACTAGGTATTTATCTGGGCATTTGACTAGAATTTATGTACTTATTTATGAGTTTACTTTTGCCTATATAATCCCTTAAATTAATAAATAAATGAAGGGTATTATAGTCCTAGAATTATGAAGGTAGAACAGTTGAGAATTTTGACGGGAAGTTAATATGTAGTGTTTGGTAGCCTACTCTTCTTATCTTATAAACGCATATTTATTTAATCTTTGCTATATAAATATATAAATTATTAGGCCACATAGCAATTCAGTTCACCAAAGCCTCAGACATTGACATTCTCTCTCTCTCTCTCTCTCTCTCTCTCTCAAATACAAAAAAATATATATTTCAACTTCTCAAGTTTCTAGCCTACCTCATCTATTATATCTGCACAATTATAAATATTTACGTATATATCTAATTCCCAACAAAAATCTTGATCAACTTTGGCAAGTCTATGTTTTTGGTTTCTCTTGCTGACCAAATTAGCCTAAACTTTTCGTAGTGGGTTGGGAAATTAAAATACTTAAACTACTGAGCATGATTCACAATCCATTCATATACATATTATACATGCAACAATATGAGGTTGTGTGAAACACATATATAATTATAGAAAGTTTATATAGATTGAATACAAGTAATATACTTATGTTAGAAATGTTCAACAAGTTATCATATTTATTTTTGTTTTGTTATGACTTTCTTGATCATAATTAGGGTTGCCTTATAGCTTTTAATGACATTATTATCAAGTTTTTCCTCCGCTCTATGTAGTTTTTAACAAAGTTGAATCGGAGTCAAGAGATGGGTGATCTCCGTCTCTTATGCATGAGAACAAAATTAACAAGATTAGTTTAAGTTCTTACAACCATTACGATACATACATGTGGCATCATTTGATCGCACCGAAAATAAAACCTATTAAGTTAAAAAAAAAAATTGTTCACGTGCTATATAGTTTTAGCAAAAGGAATTACTTAGGGGAAACTTGATCTTTTCTTTTATGTTGTTCCGAATTGTGGTTCAACAACTTTTATGTTGGATATGAAAGTTACATATTGATATATATATATATATATATATATATATATATATATATATGAGACGATAAAGTTAAAATTAATTTCTTTACATTAATTAATTGGAAACAAATCTTTATCTTTTCTCGTGATTCTATGGTCATGCATGATGAAGTTTCAATTTTCATTTTTTTTAGAAACTATTAACCAAATTATTATATAGTATGGGGGCAAGGCCCATGTAAATATCGCGTTGGGCCCGTTATAGCAATGACCCAGATTCTACTAACTCAATCTTATAATTGCTTTTTAATGCAATAATTCCGTTGAAACTTAAAAACATAAATACTTTTTACGACGGGCGAAAGAACATATGAGACAATAGAATAAGATATAAGCACGTTGGACAATTATATCCACATACGTAGATATAATTTAATTATATTTACATATCACATTATCCACTTTCAATGTATTATTAAGTTAGCGGATCGAATTGGTTAATTTCAAGTGGATAGTAGATATTATTCAGTTAATTTTGTTTAAAAAAAATAGATTATACATGTGCATTGATTTACCGCTAATTGCGGTGGATAATATCCGTTATCCAATCTAAATTAACCAATTCGATCGGCTAATCGCATTCAAAGTGGATAAATAATTATTATATTTTAAATGGTTAGAGGATACAATTTAATTATATTCACATATGCGAATATGGTTGACCAACATGTCAATATCCTATCCTATCCAGTTTCAATCTTATCAACAGCCAATGTTGATTTATATGAAACGTTGACCTTTTCATTTTCCTTCTGCTTCATGACTTTTATTAGTTTTGCTTTTTTTTTTTCCATTAATGGCCGAACTAGATTTAATTTTTAGCTACAAATTACATTAGGTGAGAGTTATATTCAAATTTTAGTAAAAACTAAGTGGGACTGAGTTGAAACTGTAAGAAAAATTTACAGTAAAAAAAAAAAGAAATTAAAAGATCATAAGAAAAATTTAATGAGGGGGTTTGAACAGCCTTTGTTATACATAGTTCCGTCCGCCTATGCCAAACACATGATTTCTTATGGTATTGCTTCATATGAAATTTAAATGTAACTAGTCTTCTTTGTTTTTGGTCTTTAATTTTTAAAGAACATTTAGTGGATACTTGATAATATACTTTAGTTATTTGGAAAACATATTTTATATGTTAAAGCAAATTTTTTCAAAAAAAAATTGTTGGTATTTACGTTGTAATTTTGGATTTCTAAAATTAAAATTTATGAAAATTTATACTAAAATAAAATTTAAATAGAGCTTGAGGGTATACTTTAATTTTTAAAAAAATTTATCGGTACATGTTTTATTATTATTATTATTAAAATTAAAAATTGAAGTTATATAAAAAAAAGACTTTAGTAAAAGAAATACCTTATGTGATGTATATAAACACAAACACGTTTCAATGGGTAATTGGCTGACAAGATTGGGTTATAATTAAAAAGTAGGGGCGTGCAAAAAAAAAACCAACCCAAGAGTAACTCAACCCAATTGACCCAATGGGTTATATTTATGTATTTTAAGTAAGTAAAAACACACAAGTAAAATATAAAATACATCTAGAGTTTCATCTTTATATTTAGTCATTATTTAATGTCTATGACTACGTTTTTAGTTTATGTTTATGACCACATTTCTAGTTTAGTGTACAACTATGTTCTCTACTTCTCTGTTATTTAATGTTTAAGACTATAATAACGTTTAGTTTTTGAATTGGATGTTTAATAATAGTACAATACAGTTATATTTATTGATTGACGGTTTAAATTTCAGTGTTATTCAGTAATTTTTTTTTTAGTTCAGTCCAATAACCTAACGCAACTCAATCCAATCCAGAGTTTTCGGGTTGGGTTGGATTAGCCCTTCAAAAAATTTGGGTCGGATTGGGTCCCTTTTCCAAAACCCAATAAGATCGTGTCTGGTTCAGCTTTTACCTCGGGTCGACCCAATCCAATCCATGCACACCCTTATTAAAAAGTATTATTTTGCGAAAAGAACAAATTTTGTGGGGCTGTTATATATATATATTATGATAGCTTTTAAGTTTAAAGTTATACATTGGTGGTCCACTTGTCATATAATAAGTCAGATCTTATAATTTTATGGAATCTTGATTAGCGTATTTAATCAAACAAATAGAACTCTGCAAATTAGGAGAAACTGTTTAGAAAATGTACAATAGTGATTAAGACAAATTATATTCTGTGAAAAATCCTGTCTCTACTTAAAAGATAAAGCAATATTCGAATAGAATTCTATATATATATATAAAAGGAAAATCTAGGAGGATGACATGACACACTAAAAATCAAGGGAATAGAGCATCCTAATTTTATAGATTTTTTAAGGGCTCTTTAGGGTAATAGCCAAACTTAAATGTATATTTAGCAAAATAGCCAAATTTTGGTTAATTTTGTAAACTAGCCAATTAATCACTTAAACAAATCTTCAATTACTATATTGCCCTTATGTTTCAATAAAATAATAATTAAAAAAAAAACTCTGCCTAACGTAATTTACGTGAGTTTATTCGGTCAATCATTTTTGCATTAATTGAAAATATTTATATTAATTAAGATTGCTATTAATATGGTAACAATCAAACCCAACAACCTAAACAATCGTGTACCCCCTATTTTTATGATATAATTAGAATTTTAAATAAAAAACATTGACCACAACTTTCTTTCTCATCAAACGTTTAACCTTATATTCAATAACTGATTGCTATTATTATGGTAACTATCAAATCCACATTTTAGGGCTTAATTTTGAAATTTAATTGCTGAAATTAATATAAAAATACTCGTTTTAATCTGTTCATTTGTGTTAATACAATGCAATTTTGTGCTTAAAGACGTGCATTAACGTGAATTAACAACAAACCATATTAAATTTGAATACAATAATCAACTATTTTAAATACAAAAATATCTCTCTCTATTCTTGAAAAGAGCTTCCAGACTCAACCATGTAATTGGCGGCCATCTCCTAGTCGGAGCGTCGTCTCGCTTCTTTCGACCACATTCCCAAGAAGTTCAGATATGATAATCTCGTCGATGGCTGTGAGAATCAATAAATTAAAACAAACACGTATTAACAAACAATAACATGAATCTACAACGAATTAAACCAAAATTAGTTTTGAATTAACCAAAACAAACGAAAAAGTAAATGATAATTGTAAAGAAGAAACGAAAACAAACACAAAATAAATGTGAATTAGCACGGATTAACATAAGATTAACACGAATAAACACAAAATTATCACGAATAATAAAAAAAAACACAAAATAAGGGTTGTTAATTCTTGTTAATAGTGTTTGAAAGTTGTTAATTTGTATTAATGCGTTGTTAATTTATATTAGTTTTATTTATTTGTGTTTATAAGTGTTGTTAGTTTGTGTTAGTCCTGTTAATTAGTTTGTGTTACACGTACTAACGCGAATTAACCAGTCAAATTATTTCACATCCTGGTCCATAAAGCTTTTCCCTTTCGATTCTATAAAAAAGATACAGTTGCTTACGAATCTCAAAACAAATCAATACAGTTTGATAATCAAATCAATCGATTGCATCAAAAGACAGAAACAATAATCATTTACCAGCAAAACGAAGAGCAATTCCGAACAATAAAAACCAAAAATTCAAAATCGCCACCAAAACAAAATCAACTAAAAAAATCGGAGCCAAACAGTAAATATACCAAAATCAGAGACCAAGGCCCACAACTTCGTGATTCTTCTCCGCGGCAGCGAGCGTTCTCGTTGGCGATGGGATGAGACAGAGACAGAGATCGGATGCAAGTGTTCTCGTCGGCGATGGCGATGGAGAGATAGAGATAGAGAGATCGGATGCCAGCGTTCAGGAATCTTATTTATGCATCTCAATCTGGGGAAGCGATCGGGAAGAGAACCATGGCAAGCTTGATCGAAAAATCGCAGCAGATGTGGAGCCACGATATCAGAGAGAGGGAGAGAGAGGGAAAGAGAGAGATGGAGAAAGAGAGAGAAAACATGAGATGTGGGATGAGAGAGGAGATGAATTAATCAAAGATTTGAATTAGTATTAATTTAGGGATTTAATAGCTATTAATGTGCACGAATTAATAATAATATAAAAATTAATAATAAAAAGATTAATTAAAGGGTAAAATAAGAATGAATTCTGATATTGAAAAGCCACATCATCAAAATTGGCTATTTTGTAAATATGAAGGAAAGTTTGGCTATTTTACTAATCATATGTTTTAATTTGGCTATTTAGAGCAATTTCTCATTTTGTAATTATTTTTACATGAAAAATTCATCTATATAATGTTCCCATCCACTATTGTTTAGTAATAATCATTTGCTACTTGAATAAGGGCAGTAAACGCATAATACATTCAAATACGTTAATATTACATGCAAATTAAATAACACTTATTGTTTAATAACTCATATTTTGGGCAAGTTTGTGAACGATTTGAATGTTTGGTTGATTCCAAAAGGTATTATAGTAATACGTTAAAACACATTGATGATTTAAGCCTTTTGATTTTTCCTTCTTAATATTGTATTGTATTAAAGTTGTGTCTTTTCATTGCACAGATTCATTGCACATTTTCAAGTATATAAAATTTATAGAAGCATAAGAAAATATGAATTACAGAAGTAAGATCTTTCACTCCATCTATCTTTAATCTGATTTTTTCTCTTATAATTTTCTCATGTCTTTGTTTTCTCTTTTCTCTATCATCATCTTATGCTCTTAATTTTTGTTAATCGTGTATTGATTCTCAAATCAAAATTGCAAATCGTCAATGGAAAAATAACTTACAATGAGATAGTTGGAGGTCAATCCACAATTTTAAGATAAGCATACTTTTCCGTATGCAAATATACATATAAATTCATGGTAATTGTTTTTATTTGCTTCCAATAAGAAATTGTACAGTTATTGAGGGAAAAAATATATATAACCATGTATGTATATATATATATATATATATATTATATCCATATCCCTCATCTTTATGAATTTGAATGCTTCACATTTCCTTTTTTTTTGTCCCACGTTATATGTTGATGTTGTATTTTAGATCAAACACTGTAGCGACCCAATTGCTTGTGTTGGACCGGGCCCAATGTCGTTTTGTGGACTTTGGTGGGCTTTGGAAAAGAATCCCTGGCACCTAGGGTCGAACAGATCATCCGCTGTCCGTGGACCGGCGATCCGGTCCACCACGCTACCTGTTACCGCAGGGCCTGGAATGGACAAGGCCCGGGATACAAGTCTGGGGCGCCACGCAGATCGGGTCTTCACGAATGGGAGATCACAGTTTCAACCTTTCAGTAGACCCTGGTAGATTGGACCCTTGACCTGTGCTATTTATCCCAATCTGGGTGGTCCTATGGTCTATCCGCAAAGTCAGTATATTTGATCTGAGATACAAGACTGAGGGACAAGACAAGCACCGCACGGATCCGGGACCTTGATAGGGGGGTCACAAATCGTGCCAGAATCTTCTCCAGGGCTCCCGCTCCAACTGACTCCTCCGTATTTGGACCTGGGGGGGGGGGGGACCACGTATTCACCTCCGACACTCAACATTAGTGGAATATTTTAGGGGGATGTGATTTTATAGGTGGTAGAGAGAGTATAGAGCGAGTTTTATTGAGTTTCGATGATGCCCGGTTTGAATGAACCGAGCTTCCTTTTATAAGGGAATCCGAGGACTAAAACGTAATTATTTATTATTACTCCGGGAGGCCCCTGGAGAAAATAGATATAGTTTTTTGGGTCCTCGGAATGAGATCTTTCCAATGCCACCAAAATCAGCTCCATCCGACGCTCCACGCACCCACACGCGCGGGTTTTCCGTGGCACGCGCTCTCCACGCGTGGAAAGAAAGCCCACGCGTCTGATGACGTCACGGAGCTGACGTCATCATTCCAAGAGGCGCGTGGGGCGCGCACGGGAAGCTGGAGGGTGCGCGGGGCCTGCTGGTGCCACGTGTCAGCGCGTAGAGGCGCGTGGGGGCTTGTGGGGCCCACCCGAGGTGCTTCCGGAGCTCTTTTAGGATTTCGGGGGCGTCCTAAGGCCTTTTTTACAAATTTTATATCGTTTTTGAGTATCTTGATATTTTTAGAAACATCTAGATACTTTATTTTACGAAAAAGGTCCTCTGGAGGGTGTTTTTGGGCTAAAATTTACTTAATTAAATAAAAGAAAAATTAATTTAATAATTTTTCTTTTATTAATTTGTTTTAAAATCAATTCCGTGAATCACCCGTAACATTATATATACTCATTTTTTTTAGACATACTCATTTATATTTGTATAAATATATAATATTTTTCTTTTATAATTGATTAATCATTTAATAATTGGTTATGTGAATATTTTCAAAAGATGAGCTTGATAAATATATCTCTTTCTTAGATACGGAACAGAATATTTTTTTTTATGTTACTGCAATGGAAAAAGGCGTCCCATAAACGATATTGATGCTATTTTTTATTTGTAAAAAAACGTATTTTTTTTTAAAGTGGAAACATCAAAGAAGCAATATTATACAGGTTATACAAGTTGAAAAGTGATTATATATGCAAATGCAAGTAATCTAAATTATATATATATATATATATATATATATATATATGGGATAAAAGGAAAGTGAAGCTTGATTAAGAATAAGTATTGTCATGTAAAAATTTATCGTTACTATTTACTAAATAAAAGAATTGTTTTCAATTCATCAGAAATATTTTTTAATTAAGGAATAAGACTGGTGAAAAAAATTGTGGGGAAATTTTAACTGATAAGAATACTATGGTTCATGAATTGAATGGGCAGTAAAAGGAAGCTTCACACCGTAAGGACATGTACGCAAATAGAATGTGTAAACAACGATAATTGGCTTTATTCAACTCTTTTATTCCAAATTATATCTTTTATTTAAAAGTTGTTTGGCATTGTTGTTGAGAATCTCGACCAAATAATAGACATGTACAACGGAAGAAGATTGATTATAACACTTTTTCATAATGATAGCTTCTACATCAAAACTGATTTGAAATTAAATTGTCGTCAAAACGAGTTGATATCTTTTAAATTGACGATTATTGCTGCAACTCAAGGATAATCGTTTAAACATGTAATACACATACATATAATGAAAATCAATATCGATTGCCATTGAGCACAGTAAATAATTGTTTAACAATCTTTTTCACATAATTTTCGCAAGAGTAATTTCGAAGATGCCTTATAAAATGATGACTAGATACTTATTAGATTATAAGTAAAAACAATTATGCTTTTCAATTCCCTTTTAGAATATCCATTTTTGTTATAGTATTTGATTTCAATTTAGCTATCACAACTAATTATAATCTAATAAAAAAAAGTAAAATTATTTACATGTATTGTTGGTGTTATTGTTGCAAGTCTTACCCGTCAACCATTTCATTTATCATCTATGGACAAACACTTATACTCTTACATTATTTAAGAGAGTTTTTATGTGTTTATTTTAAAGATTTTCAATATATATCTACCATTTTCTTATATATAAAAATAGACCATACAATTATTCAAAAAATTAACACAAATTTTGTTCCATGCGGACGTAATTCTTTCAGTTACCATAATATAAGAATAAATTAGTTCAACATTTTCATCTAATTTTTAATAATATATTTTTGCTACCGCGCGAAGCGCGGTGCTGTCCACTGGTGTATATTACGCGTGAACGAATTAATATGCTTAATCTATACCTATTGATATGATGTGGCAAACATTTAAATAAAAATGACAATTAGCGCTAAACAGGCTTGAATGAAGAAGTGTTAACCAAAAACAAAGAACAAATGATATATGAAATAAAATGACAAAAAACGATAAAATAAAAAGGGATAATAGCAGCAAAAGTGGCCAAAATTTGGGCAAGTGTGCAAATAAGTGGTCATAGCGATTTAATATCGTCATAAGTATCCAAAATTTCCCAAACCGTGGTGTACACGAAATCTATCCACTCCAAACCAACGCCCGTTAATAGATTTTGTGCTAATATGTTATGCAAGCAGTTTTAATGTATTTGATAATGCACTTTGTAATATATTTGTATTAAATCGCTTAACGGGCGTTGGGTTGGAGTGGATAGAATTTGTACACGTCACAGTTTGGCAAATTTTGGATACTTATGCCGATATCAAATTGCTTTGGCCACTTATTTGCACACTTGACTCAATTTTGACCACTTTTGCCGCTATTATCCCAAATAAAAATGACAAAAAGCAATGATCAAGTAGTTATAAAATGATATAAAATATGATTGATCACACAAAATTCTTGTATCATCAGAGAGTTCACTGTTGGTAGTCCCCATGAGAGGCAAAAACCCATCCGGGTTTTTTTTTTTTAAAAAAAAAAACCCGGATATGGATCAGTCCGGGTCCGGGAAAAAAAAATCACGGACTGATCCGGATCCGGGTTAGTATTTTTTTATATTAAATTTGTTTTATTTATTGTTTAGTCCCTAATTTCGTTTAAGTGTTCAAATCTAACATTTTCATACTTAAGTTCGGTTTTGAAAAATTAAATGTTTAAATTCTTAAATTATTTTGTGTGTTTTAAATATTTAAAAATAAATATGAAATAAATAAAAACATACAACAACAAAAGAAAGTAAATATGCGTTTTTTATTCAACAAACTCGAAGGTCGGATACGGGAAAGTACAACTACAACCAAATGTCGAAAGGCAAACGAAGTTTCAAATTCAAAGTACAATAAGAAAACGAACAATTGAAAACGAATTACATTTGAATATGTGAAAAGTAATTCGCCAATTCTCGGCCGAACATATCGTTTTCTTGTTGTCGCTTGTTGGCCATAATCTAATCTCTCGAAAGCATAAGGATCTCGACCATCAATGACCTCGTAGACTTGCGGCGAGGCTCTAACATCCTTCCGGCCATTGAGAATGCCGCCTCCGATGATACCGTTGAGACCGGGATTGTGAGAATTTCACGAGCCAACAAGGATAAAACCGGATACTCCGATCGATTTGTGTGCCACCATTGAAGGATGTCGAGGCCTTCG
The DNA here is from genome assembly GCA_954871525.1 of Parietaria judaica. NCBI lineage: Eukaryota > Viridiplantae > Streptophyta > Magnoliopsida > Rosales > Urticaceae > Parietaria > Parietaria judaica. The sequence continues at coordinate 6,051,667 of OX940863.1, forward strand.
TTAGGGCACAGTGTCGAGGCCTTCGTACTCATTGACGGTGTTGCGCCGTTGACGTCGACCAAGAACATGAGATCCCGAATTGCCACTTCCTTGTGAGTCCGGAAAAGAAGTCAATGTCGTATTGCCGCCGCCGCGCCCAATAGCCGTAAGGTTGTATAATATTTGTGATTGTACACGTATGGTGAACCACCGGCCCCGCGTCCGCCCTATATTGAACAAAAAATATTAACATTTAGAGTAATGTTAGGAAATTAAAAAAAATAATCTTAAAAAATAAAGTTAAAAAAAAATTACCTGAGTTTGTTGTTGAGGATTCGTTTCCTCCATCTGATCTTCCAAGTCGTTAAATTTTTGCTCGTACTCTCGGTAAAGGGCCTTCATCTTCTAATCCGCATCGAAGTAATTGTGCGTCATATAGAGCTCCCCCGTCATAGCTTCCATGGCATGTAAGACATCCTGCAGTTTAGAAAGCTTAAGTGTCGGATCCACGATTACAGCCGCGCAATATAAAAATGGGAGCTTTTTAGAACGCCAATAATACTCGAACTTTGCAATCATCGGGGTTAGTACATCGGTAAATAAAGTATTAATTTTTGTATTTTCAAAATGACAAAGAATATCGAAAATAGCGGGCAAAGCTCTCTGAGACGTGGGTGAGTAAACATGAGATAATTCAATAGTAATATGATTAAAAAGGTGAAGAAAAACATGGAATTGGATAGCGGTTATCCAATCGTCCGGAGTGAGGTCTTCGCGGTCGTCGTGCTCCGGGCCGTTGATCCAGTTTGTAAGAAGCTCCTGGTATGGTACGACATCATCCAATATCATGTAAGTCAAATTCCAGCAAATCGGCATATCCGGTTGAAACGTTTTGACTTGGTAACTATGAGCCCTGCAATAATCTTCCCAAGAAACTGTACGCATAGTAGATGATCGTATATATAAAATTGTGTTCCTAATTTTGGCGATACTTTCGGAAATAACACCAATACCGGATTGAACTATCAAATTTATAATATGACATGCAAACCTTTGATGAAAACAATCCTCCCTAAAATTAGTCAAACTTTCCTTCATTATTTCTACGGAATTGGCGTGGGGACTAGCGTTATCTAACGTAATGGAAACTACTCTATCCGAAAGGTTCCAATCCTACAAAACTTCTAGTATAGCCTCGGCTAGGTTTATTGCTGTGTGTCTAACCCTCATCGGCTTAAAACATATGATACACTTTTCCATATGCCAATTATCGTTAATAAAATGAGCTACGACCGTAATATAATCATCATTAGCATGGCATTTCCAACAATCCGACGTTACAGACACTTTGTAAGAAGATTGTTAGAACATTTCGTGTAAAGCGGCCCTTTGCTCGTTATAAAATTTGATTATGGTCTCGTGATTTATATAATACGAGATTTCCCTATAGTTTATCGGTGCCAACTTCATCATCATTTCGTTAAAACCTTCTCCTTCGGGCGCCTATATAGGCAAACCATCGCGTATAGTCCATTGAGCAATAATCATTTTATATACATCATCGGGTAAGCGACTTACCTCCTCCGCCCTCTTTTTCTTTTTGCATGTCTTGGCGTGTTGTTCTAGGCGGCTGGTGCCATGGTTCTTCGGATGGGCCGGAAATTCCCTCCTGCAGTGTTGGCAAATTCCGAACCTATCTTCCAAGCCGGTGTCGTTCTGCAAAACCGCTCCCGTTAATTTCTTTCGCTTCCTCGGCGGCGGATGAGGGGGCAGAACGCCCACACCCAGAACTAAGCGTTGTTCACCACGTCCACATCCACGTCCACGTCCAGCTCGCGGTGCTGGTAGAACTTCTTGCAACTTCTTCGACTTCCTCTTCCTCGCCTTGAAGGTAGTTCGGGTCCTCCGCATCATCGTTCTCATCATCATCATCATCGCCGTCATCGGGGTCGTTGGATTAGTTACTCGACCTCGTTTCCTAAAAAAATGGAATATTACAAGGGTTAAATTTTAATATTAATTTAAATATTACAAGGAATATTACATTATTAAATTTTAATATTAATCATATTAATTAAATTAAATTTCATATGGTTAATTAAAAAAGTTAACAAAATTAAAAATGGTATTTTCTATGTGTGGAAATAATTATCAAGCTCTTTGAGACGAAACTCCCCGAGGTTCCACGGCCAGATCGACTGGAAAGGATGCTATGATCTCACTTTAGGCTCAAGCTTTTCTAGACATAACTCCCCGAGGTTCCCAGGCTAGCTTAGAGGAGATTGCAAAACAAACCTTATTTAAAAACCAATCTTTCTAAGACACCATAATCCTTAAAAACTTATAATTATCACCACACATAAAAATTATAATTTTTATTTTTATAACTTATTTAATTAACTATTTAAAATTTAACTAAACTAATATGACTATTTAGTTATTAATTATTATCTTATTAGTTATTAATTATTTATTAATTTATTAAGTAAGTAAGTAACTAATAACTATAATTAAGTAATTAACTATATGACTATTTATTTAACTTATTAATTAATTTATTATAATGACTATATATTAAGTAAGTAACTATTTATTATCCAACAATTTAAAATTTATTATTTAACAAAGTAACAAACTAATATTTAATTAATTAACTACTTAAATTAAACTCGACTTACCTCGACGTCGGGGGAAACATAATGTTGTTGATGATGTTGTTGGGCTTGGTGTTGTTGCTCGTGATGGCGGACTTGTGCTTGGTATTGTTGTTCGTTGCTAAGGCTTTGCCAATCCGGAATATTTGTACCTTGATAATTAAGTAAGTTCGTAAAACCACCGATGTGACCTTGAGAAAATAATAATTGATGGTTCATACCGACGCCACCAGCACCATATTGAGAATGAGCCTGTAACGGTAAGTTAGAAGAACCGGGAACATTATGTTGATTCATAACTCCGGCATTATAATTATGTTGACTAAAAGCCGTCCCGCTATTAATCGACCGCGGTGATGAAATAGTAGCCCGTCCTTTTCCTCGGACATCGGGACATCCTCGAGAACGGTTGTTGCCACTCGACATATTAACGATAAATTAAACTAATAATAACGATAAATTAAACTAAATTAAACTAATTAACACTAACTTAAAACTAATAATAATAACACTAATTAAAAACTAAATAAACTAATAACAACTAATATACCTAAACAATATATTAAACTAAAAATTGAGAGTATTTATATAATTATAAAGTAGCTAAACTATAGCCTAATTTTGAAACTTTGAGAGCTTGAGAGAGTATGAGAGTGTTGGAGATGAAGAGAAGAAGATGCGTGAAAAAATTAGGAGTGGAATGGGGGTATTTATAGGGGAAAATGTGTAGGAATTCAAGTAAAGTGGGGTATTAATGCCCCAACGGATCTATTTGGGGGCTTCGAGGCAAATATTACCGTTGGGTTCCAACGGCTCAATTTTCTGACGCGTGTCAGGTACTTTTGCCGCAGCCCCCGACGCACCCAACGGCTCCTTCATATCAGCCGATGATCTCGCTCATCCAACAGCTGAGCTTTATTCATTAAAAAAAAAAAAAAAACGGGAACCGGACTCATCCGGATCCGTGTTTTTTTGGACCCGGATATATCCGGGTCCGAGTTTTTTTTTTATGGGTTCCGGGTATTAACCCGGGTACGCCATTTTGGGGACTAACTGTTGGCCCGACTAAATTACTTTAGGATTTTTTTAGTGATGACTGATTGTTGACCGCTCAATAGTCTCACCACTTTTTGAAGTAGAAACTTCATAAATTTTTTTTTTTAATGAATTTGTTAATTGCGGCAAAAACACTTAATACGATGACATTTACTCATGTCAATACACATAAGCATCCACATGGCATAAACGATGTTGTGAGAGAGATGATTTGGGAATTTATTTTGGAATATTGGATTGAAAACTCGCGATTGAGTCTTTTTACGAAAATAGAATTGTCAAAACGAATGAAGTTCTTGTTAACGAACACAACATGAACATCGGAACACTGCAATGTCTCATAGAACGAATGAGACTTCTATCCATTAAAAAATAAAACATAGTTAAGGGTGGTCGTAATTTGCACAAATGCCCCTGATTTTTTTTTTGGACGCATTTTGCTCCTTGAATTATATAGTTATTGATAATAATGAAAAAAGTAACTTACTCGATAGTTTACTTAGTTAAAGATATTTTCGTCATTATATTATTATTTTAAATATCTCGTGGAATTTTTCAAATCTAACACTTTTTTTTAGAATTGGGTTCTTTCACCATTTCACAATAGTAACACAAATTCGTATATTAATCTTTTTTCGACAACTAGTAAAACCTCAAAATGAATACTTTAGGGGTGTAAAAAATGCGGGTTTTAAACCGCATTTGGACCACAATTGCCTTTTTTTTAACCCGCAACCGTATTAATCAAATCCGATTTATTAAAAATCGCATCTGGAATAAAAATCGATTTCGGGTTCTGGGCTTAGGGGTTAAAAAACCAGAGCCCAGAATACGGGTTACTTAGTACTTTTTCTTTCTCTTTTTTTTTTTCAAAATGAAATTTTCACTTCTTTAGTGTTAAATATTCTCATGCTATTTTTTCATATTTTTGAAACTCAATACATATATTTTAGTAAAATATTTAGCATTAAAAACTACTTTTCTATTATAAAAATAAGATTTTTTTTCATTTTTTTATTAATTAATCCGAATTCGGGTTTTAAATCCAGATTTCAATATTAAACCCGAGTTTTAAAGATTTAAAATTCAGATGCGGTCTTTAATTTTCCAAAACTTAAAATCCCGGTTCCGGGCATGAGAAAGAAAGAAAAATCCGAATTTTGGACTAGTTTTAACCCCCAGTAGTCTTAGTCGTAAACGATGGATACTAGGCGCTGTGCGTATCGACCCGTGCAGTGTTGTAGCTAACGCGTTAAGTATCCCACCTGGGGAGTACGTTCGCAAGAATGAAACTCAAAGGAATTGACGGGGGCCCGCACAAGCGGTGGAGCATGTGGTTTAATTCGATGCAAAGCGAAGAACCTTACCAGGGCTTGACATGCCGCGAATCCTCTTGAAAGAGAGGGGTGCCTTCGGGAACGCGAACACAGGTGGTGCATGGCTGTCGTCAGCTCGTGCCGTAAGGTGTTGGGTTAAGTCCCGCAACGAGCGCAACCCTCGTGTTTAGTTGCCACCGTTGAGTTTGGAACCCTGAGCAGACTGCCGGTGATAAGCCGGAGGAAGGTGAGGATGGCGTCAAGTCATCTAGTATTTTCCATATCTTTTAATGATCTTTATGGGGCAGTATGTAAATGTTTCAAAGATTAGGGGGTATTCATAAAAAGTAAGTTGTGAACCTATGATTTTTGCCAATATTAATAAGCGACATTATTAATATGGTTGCGTGGAGCGATGAGGTGTCACCGACGCTTAAATAAAAGGCGATGAGGTGGAGCCACTCTCATACAGGAGCCCACGGACAAGAACTTTAGCGCCTAGTGGGACCCAGGAGGCACTCCATCGGGTGAATCAGGACCGTCCAATGTGGGCAAGGAAGCACCATCATGTGCAGTGCTGTGCAGTGCAGTGCAGTGCAACGCTGACTGATGTTTAACTTTAACACTCGAAACGGGTCATCATCAATCGTAACGATGACGAGATAAGCTCATTGGCTCACCTCACAATCTATCCAGTCACTAATTAAGCAAGGTTTTAAATGCGCTTCCTATTGGTGTGCAAGCGGGCCGGGTACTTTTTTTTTTGTCAAACTCGGTATCCGGATCCGAAACCTGGGTTTCTTGATATTGAACACCGTATCAGATATTTAATAATAAAAAAAAATTGAGATTCGGGTCCGGGTAAAAAACCGGTTTTACAATAAAATAAAATTAAAAACGGTTTTTAAAGCCGGATACAAATTTTATGCAATTTTAGTTTTAAAATTCAATTTTTTGTTGTTACCCGGATTTGAACTTGAATTTTATTTTATTTAAAAAAAAAAAACTTGAAATAATTATAGTCAAAGTTCATATTTTTAACTATATCTTAAACATCAACATTGCTACATATTAATAAACCTAATATTATCCAGTTTGCTAAACATAGTTTATCATCTTGCTATATATCCGGATTTCTACACATAGCACATAAAAAACATCTGGATTGCTACGGATTGCTATACATTTCACAAAAATATCATCCACATTCCTATAGATAGCCCAAAAAAAAAAAAATCCACACTGCTATGTATAGCCCAAAAAAATCCAGTTTGTAAACAAATTCTAGATATATATATATATATATATATATATTTAATAATAAGCGGGTTTTAGTAACTTACTATCCGGGTTCCGGGTTTTTATTCTCTAAATCCGGATGTGATTTTTATTTTATTTTTTTATTTTTATAAACCGGTTCTGGTTTAACCCGATTAATATGGTTCTGGTTTTTTTAAAATGCGGTTACAGTGCGGATGCGGTTTAAAACTCGCATTTTCAGGTTTTATTTGCACCCCTTCTTGATAACTTTATATATATATATATATATATATATATATAAATCAAATTTTGATTTCCCATATTTTCAATTATAAAAGTTTATAGAACAATTTAGTTTTAAATTTAGCGATATTTGGGGGATTCATGTACTTTTTTTTTTTCTTTTTTTCGGGGGATTCTTAACTCTAGCAAGTAGAAATGTTCACGCGTCACTCCGTGATCGAGAGATGCAAACAATGATATATCCATGCGTCATTTTGTGAGATTGTTTCTAATTGGCTATGTCCTCTTGCGTGTATTGATTTTGAGTACAACTAAGTAGAAGTACAAAGATAACAAATTAAAACAAGAGTTGGAAGTATAATTAAGCAAGCTTGGTTAGGAGGACTCTCGAATCCTTTTACCCTGAGTTTTGCTTTCTAGTCATTGTTAGTGCGTTGGGCCCTCGTCACTAATGTCATCGAGTTCAAGACCTATTCTCTCAATGAGGTTAAGCAGTCATCTTCTTCAAAGGCCGTACACAAATAAAAATATATTTAAAATTATAGCTCAACTCATTAGATTGACTATTGCTTCTGATTAATCAATTTCATCCCTTGAGGTAATTAATTGCTTAAGGCATCCAAAGTTGTCGATGTCGAGATGAGGTTAGCAAGTAGATCTTGTCGCGCGTAAAAGCCAATTTAAGTCGACGTTCTTTCCGCGGGCCAGGATATTTCCGTGGCTGTTCAATGGGCCTAGTCCATTGAGTTTTGTTTAGTCGTTTCGATAATTTACTTGTCGTTTACACTGATATATACATGTTGTTGTACATTGATAGATAAATTATCAAAAAATTTGATTATACTTTTTAGCTTGGCTATTTTAGTCATTGATGTTGCAGCTTGAGAAGTACGTGTGGTACAGATGTAGCACTATAACGAGATTAATATGGACGACTTTGCATGATTAATATAAGCACTCCGTATTGACCTACTTCTTTTTATTTGATTAGTGGACCACTTGTTTTTAAGCTACAAACAAAAATTATTGCACTTTCCAAACTTCACTTCCAAAATAAATTCTTTTCCTCGTCTCCTTTTTCACAAGCTCACATAAAATTCTTGTATTGCCGGCAATAATTGCAGTGCTATATATACAGGAGTAATGCTGTTGATACAGTAACTTAGAAATCAAGAATTATGGATTTTTTTACCATATCAATCAGAACCGGATTTTTGTATTCTAGATTTTAATTCAGAATCAGAATTCTAGATCCGGATCAATATGGACCACTCGGGTTTTTTTAATCCATTTTTTTACGGGCCCAAATTACGTGGATCAAGAATTATCGAATGAATGAAAAGAAAATACAAATAGTCCTTATTTTTTGTATTTACAACACAAAACTAATGTCACTATGACTAGCTTTCGGGGGCTTCGATGAGCTCAAAATTAACCGATATAATTATTATCGCACCTCGAAACTACAAAACTGGCAAGAAAAGAATGGACGGGCAAGAAAACTAATATCGCACCTCGAAAGTAATAAAATAATATTTTGCCTCAAAAGTACAATGTAATAAAGTAATATCGCACCTCGGAAATACGAAACGGGCTAACAAAAAAATCGGACACGGTCAAAAACTATTAGCTAGAGAGCGAGTCTAGACTTGTGTTGTTGAAAAGGCATAACCATCGGATCGGATGAGAAGCAGATAGAGTTTGATATCCGCTATCCATGGCTCATTGCCTCCATCAGGTCCACATCACGTGATCACATGTCAACGCCAAAAAACATTATCGCCTAACCAACGGTCCTCAGCCCTCCACGTGTCCCTCACCTCCCAACACTAAGCCAAGAAAATCCCGTATAAACCCCCTTCCGGAATCGCCATTACCGTAACCACATGCCATGGCGGATTCGGACAACGACTCGGGCGGCGCGGCGGGGGCGTTGGCGCGCGAGCAGGACCGGCTGCTGCCCATCGCGAACGTCAGCCGCATCATGAAGAAGGCGCTGCCGGCGAACGCGAAGATCTCCAAGGACGCGAAGGAGACCGTGCAGGAGTGCGTGTCCGAGTTCATCAGCTTCATCACGGGCGAGGCGTCCGACAAGTGCCAGCGCGAGAAGCGCAAGACCATCAACGGCGACGACCTCCTCTGGGCCATGACCACGCTCGGCTTCGAGGAGTACGCCGAGCCCCTCAAGCTCTACCTCCACAAGTTCCGCGAGCTTGAGGGCGAGAAGACTGCCCTCGGCCGCGCCGACGCCTCCCCCGCGGCCTCCAACGTGGACGCCGGCCCCTACCCCGGCCCCGCCACCGCCTACGGGCACCACCAACACCAACACCTCCATGACTATCATAGTATGTTTGGATCTGGTAGTGGCAACAACTCTCCAGGGACTAGACCTAGGTGATTAATCTATAACTCAAATTGATTAAGTGAAGGATTAATGAATTAATTAATGCTAACTGATCATGCTTTGTGATATAAGAATAATTCTCATGTGTTCATATCATATATATACTGCTTTATCTGGGGAGAATTGTTGGAAATATAAGTTTTTTTTTTTTTATTATTTTTATAGTGAGGGTTTGAAATCTAGCCATATAATGCTAACTGATCATGTTCTTGATTTGGGATGTTTGTGATATAAGAATAATTCTTATGTGTTCGTATGAATATACTATGATTTTTAGACTTATGTTATGTAGCATTCAAATCTTTGAATTTACTGATTAATTGTTGGGAGAGAATAGTAGGGATTTATTATGATTGGTGTTCGTATTCTCTTAGTGTTTTTTTCTCCTTCTTTAAATTGATAAGAATGATGCTCATCTGTATATATATATGTCTGTGTGTGTGTGTGTGTGTGTGTTCATGTATAGTGCTACTTTTAAGATTTGAATGCTCTTGCAACTTTTCTTTACTTGGTTCCTTATTGATTGTTTAAAGAGAATATATAGTTGGGGATTTATGATGGTTTTGTTCATGTTTCTTGATTAATTGACTTGTTTGTGATATAAGAACAATTCTCATGGGTTCATATATGGTACTTAGATATTTATGTAGCACTTGCTTCTACAATATGGCTAGCCACTGAAATTGTTTCTTTTATTTATTATTGATTTTTGGGGAGAAATAGTGGAGAATTTATGATTCCTGTTCATGTACATATGTATATCTAGTTATTTAACATGCTTGATGATATGATATTGTGTTTAGCTAGGGTTTGGACATAGACGGGTGATCACGATTCATGTATATCATATATATCGACCATGATGTAATTAATTATAAAACTAGTTAATATTGGATAATGCTTTAGTCAATAAACTTTTGAATTTAATGGTGGAAATTATTCATTACACGGTCGATATCAAAGCATAGTTATATGTCTCCATTATAAGATTAAACCTAATGCTAGCAATGAAACTACTTAAGTACCTATGATGTTTTTGGCTTCTTCAAACTGATAACAAGAAAAAAATAAGCTGCAATCAATTTCTATATTTACCATGCAATTATATATATATATATATATATATATATATATATATATATATATATATATATAGCTTACACCTTAGAGAGTGAGACTTGAATGTGATGTTTTGATAACAATACGATATAGTTGACAGAGCTTAATAAATTATTTGCTAATGAACAAGATAACACATTGCGCTGTCAATGGTCCACATTGATGTGCTATTTTCATTAATTACTATAACTAAACAAATTATTTTACTTATACACACATAGATATATTATATGTAACTATGAAATTATAAAATATGATCTGAAAGTAATATATATTACATATAAATAATAAATATCTCCTCAGACCATCGCTGTTTGTGGCTTCTCAAAGGTCCAAAAGTGAGACAAGCTTAAGGCGCACAGACCTTTCATATTTACGAATGGGTGCGAACATATATCAGTACGAGTTAAAATATTGCTAATTTATTTAAAGTAGAACTGACCCTTTTTCTAAAGTTTCAAAAAGAACAATATAAATATGACATAGATCACTATATATTTTAATTGTTTACGTATAATCACTACATTTTTGCGATTTATTTTTGTCTCTATTGTTATTTGCCAGCCAAATCTCCACCTTAGTCTTGGGTTGGTGAGCAGCTTCATTACTTTATATACACTTAGCATTTTATAAGGATTACTCCTCTGAGTCACTAGGTTACGTGTGTATATATATAGACACACATATAAGTTTTAACACACACATAATTATATATATATATATATAATGTAGAAAATATGTGGTTTGGGTATCCATATACATATGTACTTAATTAGGTCACTCAGTCACTGCTTGTTACAAGTCGTGATTGTTAAGTCAGTTTCTGTGAATGCAATTTATTGCAAAATCAAATATGGAGAGCCTACTTCCGCAAGAACTAAGTCTTCAATGACCTCGAGCCTGGACTGTTGACTTGATTGTTCTTTGATTTAACTGTTAAAGAACACATTTTATTGTCGTTCCCAATGCTGCTATTTTGGGAACATGATAGTCAACAGATAAGGGTAGCTTGTTCATAGACACAAACATCACATAGCTCTCTTCAGAGTCAAGATAATTCTCTTGATTCTTAGTGGTTAGAAGTGAGAGGTACCCGTGCGCAACTTATGAATTGAAACCATAAGTGGGTTTACTCACACTACAAGAAATAAGGGTATCGGAGACTGAAATTCTAGTCTCTAATACCTAAAAATCAGTTACGAATTTAAATCGAAGACTGATTCCCAGTCACAACGCTCAGTTTCCTTAATAGTTGTATTGGTAACTAAAATACCAGTCCTTGTTATATGTGCCACTAAGACTATCACCTAGTTTCGAATACGTATATGTTCAGTCTTCAATATGTCACCCGAGACCACGTTAATTCAGTCCCTAATACATCACTTTCGTGACTAAACCATCAGTCTCCGAAAATGGTTCTTTTCAGTCTCTTTTGTACACCTTTTGAGACTGCAAATTAGTATGCAATACATGTCTATTTTGTCTCTAATAGCGACGAGATACCATGTCAATTCAGTCCCTAATATGGTGTTTCAAGGACTGTCGATTAGTCTTTGATAACATGTTACTTCAGTCCCCAATATGTTTCTATTAAGGACTGAAAATTAATCTCTGATATCATTTTCTTTTAGTTCCTAATACAGCTCTTTAGAATCTAAATATCAGTCTTTAATAATAAATCATTTCAGTCTCTAATATGGTTTTTTAAGACCGTTTATCAGACTCTGATACCCTGTCATTTCAGTCCCCAATAAGTGTTTCAAGGACTGTTGGTTAGTCTTTGATAACACATTATTTCAGTCTCAAATATGCCTCTATTAAGGACTCAAAATTAATCTCCGATGTCATTTTATTTTTGTTCCTAATACCGGTCTTTAGAATCTGAAAATCAGTTTTTAATAATAAATATTTTCAGTCCCTAATAAATGTTTCATGGACTGTTGATTAGTCTTTGATACCAGGTTATTTCAGTCTCCAATATGCTTCTATTAAGGTCTGAAAAATAATCTCGAAAAACGTTTTTATTTAGTTCCTAATACACATCTTTAGAGTCTGAAAATCAGTCCTTGATAATAATTATTTTCAGTCCCTAATATTTTTTTTCAAAACTAAATATCAGTCTCATTTCAGTCACTCATATGTTGTTTTAGTGACTAAAAATAGTCTTTGATAGTACACTTCAATTTTACGTATTTCTAATTAGAAACTAAAAATAGTTTTCAATATCAACTCAAATCAGTCCTCTTTATTTGATATTAGGGACTAAATATAAGTTGTTAATACCATGTATTTTTAGTCCCCTAAATAATTTATTTTAGGACTGAAAACAGTCTCTGATATTGTGAAACTCAATCTTTAATATATTTCTAGTAGGGACTGAAATCAGTCTATAATACCATATCGTTTCATTCCCTAAATGTTTTTAGACACTAAAAGCAGTTCCCGAAACAATTGTGCATCTGATATTCAGTACTAGATATCAACATTTGAGACAAAAGTTTAGTTCACAAAACATTAGGACAATTATGACTGTTTTTTTAATTTTCGAAATATCAACAATAATGCCATTCACAAATTCTAGCTTTCTAAAAATTAGTATTTGTACCTGAGAAAATACCACCACAAAGCAAACACGCATGCCATAATCTCGATTTATTCAACCAACAAACAATAACCATAACAAGTCTGTTATAAACTTCAACCAACAAACAATAATCAATAACAAGTCTATTATAAACTTCAACCAACAAACAATAATCATAGCAAGTATTAATAAACTCTAAACCATAACCAATCAAAATCTATAAATAAATAATACGTAGCAAATATTTAAAGCATAAGTCTTAAAACTAACTTCCTAGATCGAGTCGTCGTTGTCATGGTCATTGTCACTGAGTAGTCCATCTGAAACCAACAAACAATAATCATATAACAAGTCTGGTTATAAACTCTAAACCATAACCAATCAAAATCTATAAATAAATAATACGTAGCAAATATTTAAAGCATAAGTCTTAAAACTAACCCTAGATCGAGTGGTCGCTGTCATGGTCATTGTCGCTGGGTATTTCATCTGAACCATCTGCTCCCTGAGTCGCCGTTGGTGTCGATACCGTGCTCGCAAAATTCTGAAACTACGGATACTTTGAGTTGAGGATGAAAATGCAATGAAAGGCAAAACGGTAAAAACCGCCTGCTCATGTGTGGATCATCAAGTGAAAGATCAATAACCCGAATTTGATTGTATCAAGACACCTTGCTATAAAGGGAATAATATATAATGTATCACTAAAGAGTGCAACCTCGGGTTTATAGTGGAATAACACTGAGGTTTGACGAACCACTAGCAATTCGTTGGAGCTTCAGTGATACGGGTCCAATGTCCCCATGATAGCTCCGGAACGGATGATACATATGTTATTTAAACATTCCGTATGTTTTATCATTTTTCAGAATTCATAAAACTAGAGTTTGTGTCAGACGTTGGAAGTTTTATTTTTGACGTGGCAAAAGGACCAAAGTTTGGTGCTGGAAATTTAACTGATAAAAGAAAGTTGAATTTATATTTTTCATCAACTGAAAAGTTTTTGGAAATTAAATTCTAAGAGACTTTGCTTTTGGAACCGAGTCGTTTCGACTTACGGTTTGTGATTTAGAGAATTTCCAAGCTTACGATCGTTTTCGTAAATATGTGAAATTTAATCACATGCCACAAATTTAAATGGTGGTGTTGCACCACGACATGTAATGTGTGATATTGAGATCAGAGGTAATAATATAATTTAATTATTTGGATTTAATTATTAATATTCTTATTAATAATTAATTAATAATTAATAGATTTATGTTATTTAAATAAAAATATATACTTGGTATATATATGAATGTGTAGAAATAATGCGGCCCAAGTAAATGTGTAAGTTGGGCTTACACGAATTTGCTTGGATTTGGACTTTCCAAATATGCGGCATAAGTACCTATGTTTAGGTACTAATGGAAAAACCTTAAAATTAATTTGGTTCATTAGATCGGTCAAGTTTGATCTTAACCGTTGGATCATGATAATTAATTTGGAAAGCTAAATTCAAAAATGACTTGGTGACCGAGCATGGATTTCGAAATTGCTTAATTAATTATATCAATTGGATTGGTTTAAGATTTAATCTTAACCATTGGATTGGAAATTAATTAACATGTAAATATGGAATGCAAAATACGAATTTATTATAAAAGAGGTCGAATTTTTTGCTTGGTGAACAAGTAATATGGCTTGACTTTATGCTAAATCAATATGGTCCATTAGATTGGTTATGGAATTAATTCCAACCATTGGATCAAGGTTATGATTTCGAGTTTTTCATATGGGTACATAGAGAATTCGAATTCTCTTATATAAGGAAGTGATTGGATAATTGATTTATTCATGGTTTCCCTATTTGGTTAAATCCCTAATTAATTAGAACCATTGGATCTTTGGTGATTCAATCTTGGCCATTGGTTTGAGTAATTAATTATATTTACCTATCATAGAATTCGAAATTCAAAGAAGGAAACTTCCATTATTGGTTTTTCCATGAGCCTATAAATACAAGGCTCATTCTACACATTTCATACACCTTCCTCAGAGCAAGTATTCGATCTCTCTCTCTCTCTCTAAAGTCTGCGAATTTCTTAGCCTCTGATCTCTCTTTTCTGGTTCGGCCTAGTGAGACGTTGTTCTCCGAAAGCTTTAAAAGAACCATCAGTTAAAGTTTTTGTGACGGAGTCCTGCCGGCGAAGCCCACGCTTCGATACGAGGAGTCCAGGAGAATAACCCGAAAGATAACGGGAGTTTCCCTCAGCATCGGCGAAGCCCTGCCCAGTTCAAAACGCGCAGCCGAAATCGTCATTGACTGAGGTACGGCCTTATGCATTGGGTTAATAAATGCAAAATTTTATTTACAGTTTATTTATTTCCTATAGACTAGATTATTAATAATGAATTTATGAAAAGTTAAATTAGTAATAATTTATCAGATCTTGATTTTTTATACGATGTTCAAATCGTTGAACGGGTAACAAGTGTTTCCGCTTTAAATATTTTTTAAATGTTACTCGGACGGTTTGACGGCATAAATCGTGATAATGTTATCAGGAAACGTAATGAACTTCCCAACAGCTACATCTTAACATTCAGATCTGCATTAAGATTCAGACATCTTAATCTTATAAAACAAACACAACCTAAATTTTATCTTGTAATGATGTAGTAACATGTAGTTTAACTTTTAAAGTATAAACGATTTCTTAAAATAAAAACTAGCTATATTAAAAAAGAATTAAGTGCTTTGAAATTTATCTTGTCTAAAGCCTCTCTAAAATAAGGACCGGCCCTCACGATATAGTTTTCACAATAATAAACATCTGAAGAATAAGTTCATGTAATTACCTTGATGTTCAATCTGAGCGACAATATATTGACAACTTGTTGATTAATAATAAACTTCGGCAACAAACACTTTTCTTGACCGATAGCAGTGAGTGTCGATTGTAGTAGCATCTCCTTGCAGATCAACTTCATTGCACGAACTCCCTCCGGCTTTCTTCGCAAAGAACTTTATGGCGAGGATTTGATAATACCCGTTCCGGCTTTGAAAATCGACTTTATCACGACCCATCTTGCTTCGTTAGCAAGTCGATCACCTCTTTCTGAAAAAAATAAATTAATCACTCATTTTTTGGGATGAATTAATAATATGGCGTGAAGCTCTTTCCATTTTGAGGAACTAGTTGTGCGGCAACTTAAAAGAACTCAATAAACAAACCTGATATGTTATTAATATTGATGGTAATCACTCATTGAATTCAACCAAAACCCAACGAACGTATTTACTCAAAACAATCATTCAATTTTGTCCAAGAAAATTCTGCGGAATTTCAACCAAAACCCAAAAAACCTGGAAATCAAATGTTACAAATGAAAGTCGAATGTTCAGTCTTATTGTTTGGGCATCTCCACTCGAGCGTTAAATCCAACGCTATACAGCTTTGTTTTTTACTTCTTGCTCCAGTGGAGCGTTATATTGCACACTATAATAGCGTGATTGGTGATGTGGCATTTTGTTGCGCTAGATATCGCGCACAACTGTTCACAACGCTAATTATTTTTATTTTTATTTTTTAGTCTCCCTAACAAATTGAGAACTTACTTAAATATCCATACTTTATAAAATTCTTTAATATTTACCCCTAATAATATATATAAAGAGAAATTATCTGCATAAAAAATTATTTAATTTATATAAAATAAGTATTTCACATATATAATTTATAAGACAACATTTTAAATACAAAATACAATTACATTAGAAATTCATACAAAACACAATTATATTATTAAATAGTACAAAACGCAATTACATCCGAAATTAAAAGAAAAAGAAAATAAAAACTAAAAATACATTAGAATAATTATTTGTGTGGACGGTGGCACCCAATTTGAACAATTTGTTACTCGTTATAAACAAATAAGAGATAAAGATGCACACATCGCACTTCGGAATGCACTGATCGAGCACTTGTGGGAAGAGTATTCTAATTCCGATGCAGAATTATTTGTGTTACTTTTATTTTTTGTGTTGTAATTTATTTTAATTGAGTTGTGTTGTGCTGTAAATTATTTGATTGTATTTTAATTGTGTCATGTTGTATTTTATTTTATTTGTTATAATTTTTATTTAATAAAATTTTATTTTATTTAATGTGTATTGATATTTTTAATTAATTTATAGAGTGATATTTTATTCATTATCATATTTTTTCTAAGTTATATAATTAGTAGTAAAAAAAAGTATAGGGGTATATGTATAAATAAGAGATAAAGGGGATGAAAAGTAGAGTGAAAAATAGAGTGAGAAATAGAATTCAGTTGGAGAGAAATTATTGTTTACTGAAAAATATAGTGGGAAATAGAGTAAGATATAGAGTGATCGGATGAAGATGGCCTTAACATGGAACAAAGACGGAACTAGGATTTAAGAATAAAGAGGGCCCAAATAATAAATTCGTAAAAAAAAAATGTACTAATTTTTAAAAGGGGGTCAAGTACTACGTATGTACTAGTCTTAATACTTTTTAAGTTAATCATGTAAAAGTTTGCTTGAGAGAATTTGATGTTAGTCAGGGTCCATAGCCCTCATGACTTGTGCCCAGTTCTGTCGTTGGTATGGAACATTGGCGGGTAGTAGGTTGGAATCTCCAAGAAGAATATTGGTCCTTTTTAGTGCTAATTTTTTTAATTCAAACTAATCTTCTTTAATTTTACTAAAAATTTTAAACCGACTCCCCCCAAATATAAATCCCGGTTCCTCCTATGGCATGGAATGAAATATGTAATAAAACAATCAAAATATCGTCAACGAAAAATGCGTATACAAATTTTAAAATTAGACTTTATTGTTTTAATTAAAACTGACTCAACTATAATTCAACAGTCCACGTGTCGTATCGAACCGAATATCTTGCATGACATGTTCAATGACAAGAAGATGATCGTCTTCGAGTGGATAAAAAATAAAGAATTTCAGATTGTTAAAGAAAAATGAGAATATAAATAAAAGGTAATAGTAATAGTTTTACATAATACATACCGAAAAAAATTATTGTAATGATAAATAAAGAGCACACTATATTATAGTATAGTATGTGACGCAACTTATTTTTCAATTTTTAACATAATAAAAAAAAGGGGATCGTCTCGTACCACACGCGTTTAAGGTTCACAAAACAGAAGACATAATCAACACAATTACAAGCTCAAACGAATATCGAACCACAATCCAAAGAGAACACGAGATGAGAGTCGGAAGAGCATTACAAAAAATAATACAAATGAACCTTAATTTCGTCGACACTAAATAGAAACACAGCTCACATACGTACGCTCTCAATAACGTCCATGCATAAATGCATGCAGGTACGTGCGTAGAGCGGCGGCGACTGAGCGGATTAGCCGGTGTACCTGGCGCAGTGCGTGATGGCGCTGCAGCCACGCTTGTAGGGGTTGGCCCTCTGCCGCCTCTGGCAGTTGTAGTAGGAGTGGCCGCGGCGCCCGCAGGGGACCTGGTCGGCCTTCAGCGCGCCGTAGCCGATGAACGAGCGGCCCTGCACCAGCGAACGTCTGCTGGCCTCCGAGTCGAACAGAAGCTCGTTGTCCTCTCCGATGAGGTCCCCGACGGCGGAAGGCGACACGTGGTTGCCAAAGTACTTCATGTCGCCGCTTTCCGGGAACGACCGGACCTTGGCCGCCATGGCCAAGGCGAGGAGGAGGAACACGAGGCTTAGTTTCGTCTTCATTGCGATCGGGATTTCGCTTTCTTGGTTGGATTTGGGGAGGCCTCGGTCTCTGGCCTACCTTGGTTGGGAGAAAGGATATAGGCGGAGAAGAAGGGTTGTGGTGAGTTTGTTTTTGTGATTAAAAAAAAAAAAAGAGAGAGAGAACACATAGCTTGTGAATAGTGGTTTAATTTTGTTTATGGATTTTTTTCTATTTTTTAATTTGTTAATTATGGGTTGTGAGGACCTCCATATTTTGCTCCTTCTTTCTTCTATTTTAAGTTTAGGGCAACTAAATTGGGAACTACTATGAGGTGGATTTTTTTTTATTAGTAACAAATTATTACTTATTAGTGCGGGTGGCTCTTGACTGGCTCATGATTCCTATTTTATTATTTCTAAGCCTAATTTTTTTAAGTGATGTAGCACCCTTTTAAACTAATTGTTAATTGTATTTGAAGCTGTAAATTCGAAAGGAAAAAAAAAATCAAGTTGCAAAAATAAAAAATAAAAAAAATTGCAAGTGCTCAGCTCTGTTAGTTTTTTTAGGGGTTCAATTTAAACTTGGATTTGTGGTATTTAGTTCTCTAACTTTTTTATCTAACTTAAATTTTGATGCTAAACTGAACCGACATGTGAGGAGGTGATCATCAAGAGATACAGTCAGAACTTGGTAAATAAATACAAGAGGAAATACCTTATAATATCAAGATTCTTCGAATACATAATATGTTACAAATATATACTTTAGAACTTACGAGATTATAATTAATAAGTGCACGAGTACTTGGGTACTATTGTTTATATATATATATATATATTTTAATAGAGAACCATCAATATAATACTTTCATGGGAGCCCTTGGAAAGCTCTAGATGATTGTCTTGAACTCCTTTTCGTTCAAATACAAGTAGCTCTTGGCCTCGCGAAACCCGGAGGCCGTAAGCATCGGAGAAAAGCCGGTGTAAAGGCCGGTGAGTTTGGCCTTGCAAGCGTGGGTGATGTGCCTCATGAGCTCGTGATCATGCACGAAAGGCTGAGCTAAGTACTCCTCCAATGGCATCCACTGCAATATATATAGTAATTAGCTTCCAGTGACACGCATGTTTGTCTCTAGTTAGTAGCCTAGGCGTTAAATCGATCGGTATTTTGAGTTCAAATATTGGTTTCTCAAGTATTCCAAAAATAAAACCGGTACATGTTTCGTAATTTTTTATTTTATTTTTTAATTGATCACCGAGATCAGGGGCCATAGAAACGATTTTTCAACGCTGTGCCGGTAAAAACCAATAATCCCATATCAAAACATGTATTTATTGATTCTGAACCGATAACTATATATATATATATATATATATATATATATATATATATATTTTACATATTTCAAGTGTAAACCTAAAAAAAATATGCATTTAAGAACACGTATATCAGCAAACCGATCAATACCATGCTGAATTATTAATAATGGTACTTAATGTTGTAAATAACTAAATAATGACAAAAGAAAATTGATCTGATATTTTCACACGGAAAGAAAAGAAAAAAAAAATTCAGACCCAGAACTTTTTATATATGAAAAAATTCGGGTTCTGGATTTTACCAGAACCGGAAATTCCAACTTTAGTCTTGTATTTTTTAAAATTATTTTTAGGACCGTTGGATCTTAAGATCCAGAGGTCATTAAGAAATAAAAATTTCATAATATTATACTTAATATAAATTTGGAAGAAAAAAAATCCGGAACCAGAAGTTTTGGTTTTGATTTTTTTTTTTTTTTTTTTTGAATTCAGAATATTATGAATCATCCAAAAACTGAAACCAAAACTTCTATTTTAGATTAAAAAAAATCAGTATTTATGGTTTAATGGGGTTTGGGTTGCCATATTTGCAGCACTCTGTTACGATACATTTTAGAAAAGTGCCAATATCGGTAAATACCAGTTTCAAAATCGATATTCGAGAAATGGGATTAAACGTTATTTAAACCGGTAACAACTATAAAACTTTCCATTCGATATTCATTTTCAAATTATTTTTCTTGATATGGAAATCAGTGGCTTATTACCATGGCTGCCTCAATCTCCAGCTCCTGCACCTTGATGTCGAATGAGAGTGGCCGCAGAACGCACATGAAAAACAGATCGGATTTCTCAAAGAATGTCTTGTGTGTTTGCCTGTTTAATTAACCATTTCATTTACTTTGATCATCAACATAAATCCATAATTCTTTCTGTATATATAATATTTTTATAGACATATACCTGAAAGATAGTATCTCCAGAAACTCGGAATCAATCTGAAAAAAATAATAATAATAAATTATATCTTTGTAAATACTAAAAATCATATATTGATTTTTTTAGAGACGTTGCGTATGCATATGTATATGTAGATAGATACTCACTCCGGTTTCTTCTTTGACTTCTCTCATCGCAGCAAGACAAATATCTTCTCCCTGGTGAGATATTATTTGTTATTGTTGAAATATTATTTGATAAATGAAGATATTTTAATATTTAAATATTTACAATATTTCATGTGTGTACCTCATCCACAACTCCTGTTGGGAGCTTCCATACACCCAAACCACGTAAATATCCACTCTTTTCTTGAACAACTAGAATCTACGATCAAAATTTCGACATGTGCCAGGCGTAAAGTTAAAGATAATCCGGTGATATATAAACAACGGGTGTAACAAAAACTCACAAATCATGCACGTATTAAATCAGATTCGGTTTTTCAAAAATCACATTTACGTGAACTCAAAAACCTCTAGTAGACAATTTTATATAAAAACTAGTTTTTTAATCCTTTATTTTCTTTCCGTAAGAATATCGGTTTTGAACCTAAAACACAGGTTTAAAATCTGGACCTCAATTTAATCATGAATCTCTAGGTAGATTAAAATCCAAATCTGGGTTTTGTATCATGATCTTATTATATAAAACAGGTTCAAATCTAAAGCTGGAGATAGGAGTATCAAATTTTAAAAACCGGATTCAAGTTTTGATTTTTTTCAAAACCCAAAGTTCAGTTTTTGGGCCCACTTTCCCCAATTATATGTTTTACGACATTAGTACATGTAATTAAAGACAGGCTGAGATTACGTCAATTATTAATTATCATCTAAATTAAAATGATAAGTGATAACTATGTAATAAAAATGTAGCTACAGTACTAGAGAATGTGACGTGTCAATCTTAAGGCTGAACGAGGTCATAGTTACGTGATTAATTAATATTATAATATAATGAAATTGTAAGATATGAAAGTGATGGGAAAAGTACCTGTCTTTTCTCATTAATGACAAAGGCGCCAACACCTACTCGGTGAGTAGCGTTCGCGGGAATCGTGTGCTGGCTCTTCGGAATCCAATACACAAGCATCACGTATGTTGGCTCGGCGTGGTGGTACCAGAAACCTTCCTGTTTTTCAATGCAAATTAAGATTTGTTTTAACTTATTTTAGTTACGGTATCGGTTTTTGCATGCGTGCATGGTCGTATCTGTAATTTGTCTTTGGGCCGGTTTTGTTCAGGCCGTTCAGGCCTGAAAATGGGACTTCTTTTTGTCAAAAACTTGGGAACCGGGATCGAAAGCTTCTGGCTGAGATTCGGTTTAGGATTTTAGTATAGTTTATACATTTTTAATTAACTATTAGAGTTGTATGTAATATTTTTTGAGTGTATGATCGAAGTTCCAACAAATATTTTATATTTGACATGAATAATATTTTTATTCTTTAATAATATTATTCATCGACGAAATTTTTTTTTACTATTTATTAACTAATTAATTATAAAGATATGTTCAAAAATGGACCGGCTAGGTTTCTGCTCATTCTTAGCTTGGTCCCTTTAATTATTTTTTAGTGATTGCGAATTTGCGATTGGTTTTGGTTTGGACAAGTCCAAAAAAACGGAACTTGATCAAAAGAAATCTAAAATCCGGTACTTGGTGGGTCTCACTCGTAATTTTGGTAGGGAGTATTTTTAATATATATATTAAAGTGTCGCGAGTATTTAAACTTTAGACGCCAAAAAAATAAGTATAGGTGCTCACTATCTTTCGGGTTGTCTTTGTATCACTATTTACTATGATTTTACTCCCTCATAATTTAAATAAGATAATGAACTTTATACGGATCTCATTACTACCGACTATACTTCCAATCTATGATCTTTACAATTTTGTCGGGCTCCTAGATTTCAAACCTATATATCAGTTACTCTCTCTCTGCCTTCAAAAAAAAAAAGTACTCTCTCTCTCTCTCTCTCTCTCTCTCTATATATATATATATATATATATATATATATATATATATATATATATTAGATAGACAAATATTCACGTTACACGTACCACGTAAAGCCAATTACAAAACTGACCTTCACAACAGGCTCCACAAGATTGGCTTGCTCGATTGGCAATTTGATCCAAACACCTTTTTTACCCTACACAATATTTTATCAAGCCAAAGATTATTAACTCAAAACAATCCCAAACCAAAGGTTAACATTCTTGTGCTATACTTCTTCTCTCCATTGTGACATTGAAGCTTTGAGCATCAAGCGGAAAACCTCGGTATCCATCGGCTCGGTTATTTCGACGATAACGCCATCGAACTCGTCGTCCACAGCCGCCAAAACCCCGCCTTCTTTCCCCGCAGCCATCGCACAAACTCGTGACCTCTTTTTAGGGACAAAAGACCCAACACAGTTTATGAATATATTCCAAATCACTTCTACATGCATATATATACTAAAACAAAATAGAAAACAGTGGATTTTACTTTAAAGGGGTAATTTCATGTCAAGTTCGAAACAAACCTAAAGAATTTAGAAGGAAAATGCTTTCAACTTGTTGAGCCCCCACTACGATATTTATAATAACCTAATTATATATATATACATATATATATATATGCATGTGATACGCCAATAGTAAAAAGTCTCGAGAGAATCACAACCAACCAACGCACTCACGAACTAAAAAGCCACGTGGTTTTTTTGTTCCTTTTTGGTGAATGTCTTGGCACGGCAAAACAAGAGTGGAAACTTCAACACACTAACTAAGGAAGTGACGATGATCTTGAGGCTGGTAATTTTCTCGGAAAATAATAATCAAGAGAGAAAACGATGATGACGATGATGATGAGTACCTGTAGAAGCTGGAGAGAGTAAAGTAGGAGGAGTGAGATTTGAGGGGTCTTACTTAATAATTATAGAGACGATAAATATGGTTGAGCAATAAAATGCTCAAACAGTGAAGCCAATAAGTTGAGCATTAATGCCTTTTGGACAGTGCAGATCGAGACATGGTGATATTCATGGTTTATGTTTAATCGTGCGACTCTAAGTATATGTTATTCTTATGCGGTGGAAAAGGCTTAAGAATTGGATTTATGGGAAGGAATAACTTATGGAAGTGAGTAAGATTCTAGGTATGTTTGTTCAATATTGTTAAAAAAATAAAAAATAAAAATCGAGTTTGGTTCCTTGAAAATTACCTGCTCTATCGTGTAGATATTTGTTTTGTGGAGGTTACTGATTTCGGACTATCTTATATTTATTGCGAAGGATAGGGAAACAGATTTGTTGAAGCTTTTGCTAGTTTTGGTGGTCAGAATTCGAGATACTATTAATGGCCTTTTGATGTAGACTCGGTTTATAGGAAAAACGGAAAACACTCTCTTAAACAAAAGTTCATTTTTTCATTCATAATATTTCAATTCTCCCCTTGCTACACGTACATCTTTGTATATATAATTAAAAGGCTAACAAACTATCCTAAAATAATTCAACTAAACCATAAATAAAGGAACAAATTGAATAAGAGAATAACGTGAAATAAAAGCAAATCATTAAAATAATTGGCCAATGATATTGTTGATATGATACGAATATGGGTCTTTAACTGCTCCAATCATCATGCCGCATCATTCTCTCCGGGTTTGAGGAAATTCGTCCTCGAATTAAAATTGTCGGTTCGTGATGCGAATTCGCCGCCATCGCCACGCTCGTGTCGTCGCCAAAGTCGTCGCCGGAAAAACACTTCCTTGCATTTACGCTTCCGCTGACACCACGTGATGTCTCCAACCGTCATCTTGTGTTTTTCGTGCTCGTGCCCTTTCTCCATTTGTCGTAGATCGGCAATGAAATCGCTACCACAATTTTTTTTGTTTGTCGGGTGTGACACAATTGCCACTGTCACCACGACCTCGGCATTAATGGACTCGCTCGGTGCAACGACTGTGGTGGCCTTGCTTGACACCGATAAAATCTCATCGTACGCAAACTCATCGTTTACGACATCGGTGTACACGGCCTCGTCATGGACGGCTTCGGCGTACTCCGCCTCATCGTACACGGACTCGTCGTAGACGGCTTCGGCGTACTCCGCCTCATCGTACACGGCTTCGTCGTACACAGATTCATCGTACTCATCGTACACCGGTTCATCGTAGGCGATCTCGGCGTACTCCGCCTCACCATCGACAAACTCGACGTACTTCGGGATAACCACCTCGAACGCCGACTCCCAACGCCAATTTTCCAGAGCTTCGTCGTGCGAACGCATCGCGTGGACGTGTCTACCAAAATTTCCGGCGAAAAGGTTGTCGTGGTCGTCTTTGGCGTCGTATTCGCCAAGAGGGGCCGGTTGTGCTTCGGGTCGCTGTTGAAGAAGCGCTTCGACGGAGCATGTTAGGGCCTCCACCTGTAGACGTAATCCAGCGTATTCGTTACGTCTAATCACCTCGTCTGAAGATGCATCGCGAGCGGATCGTCTCTTCGGCGCCATCGCGCAAGATCGAATGGCTCTGATACCAACTGATGCAGACTCGGTTTATAGGAAAAACGGAAAACACTCTCTTGAACAAAAGTTCATTTTTTCATTCATAATATTTCAATTCTCCCCTTGCTACACGTACATCTTTGTATATATAATTAAAAGGCTAACAAACTATCCTAAAATAATTCAACTAAACCATAAATAAAGGAACAAATTGAATAAGAGAATAACGTGAAATAAAAGCAAATCATTAAAATAATTGGCCAATGATATTGTTGATATGATACGAATATGGGTCTTTAACTGCACCAATCATCATGCCGCATCACTTTTGCATCGAAATTTTACTTTATCTTTTTGTGAATAACGATATTTATTTGAAAGAGAATTTTATGATTAGTTTGTTCTTACTCTATTTTGATTTATGATGTAAATTAGGATATTTTTTTATATTTATATTAGGGTTATTAGCCGTGAAAGTACTAAATATTTTATTATGTTGCCAAGAAAGTTCATAATCTTTTTTTTTTTTTTTTGAAGCAAAAGTTTTCAATGTTATCAACTAACAGCAGTAAAAGTTTCCAATGCTATACCTTTCCATCTCATTTAAATTTTATTAATATTATTTGCCTTGTTATTGTATTTTAGCCGTAACTCACTCCTTTTTTATCCAAATTTTATGAATGATCAACTCTCATTTTGAAGCTAAGAGATAGATTTACAACTTTTTATGTTACGTTTTGGCACACAAAAAAAGTCCTTAAAAATATATGAAAACGTGCCCGTACGTAACAGAACTTTTCCATTATATATTAATGTTCAATTTTAGGTTTCTATTTATATTTCGTATATTCTTAGAATTTCATGCCAAAATGTAAAACTACATGATTGTAGATCTATCGCTTAGCTTTAAAATGAGAGTTGAATTGTTGCATTTTGATAAAAGAAAAAAAGAAAAAAAAAAAGAGTGAGTTATGATCAAAATAATAGTCCAAATAACTCAAATATAAATTGTAAGGATGGAAAAATGATAACATTGGAAATTTTTTCCGTTATTATATGATTATATTTAGAACTTTTATCGACGAAAAAAAAAGATTAAATATGTTTGCCTTAAAAAAATTATTAAGTACTTTTACCGCTATATTAGCCCTTTATATTTTCAATTTAATTGAAATTTGAGTTCTTGTGAGATTTCAAATCTTTTATTCTTATAAATTACTTGACTCGTCTCTTTTGCCTTCTAACTACCCCTATATAACCTCATTTAATCCACTTTTGCTTATTGTTCTGTCCGTGTAATCACCTTCAATGTCATGTGACGTCACTGGCTTTAGGCCATATGACGTCATTAGTGTGTTAGTGGTGTTGTTACACTAGATACTCTATTACGATTTGATGTAACCTGTAACTATCTCTATAATTGGTTTATGTTGTGTAAATACACCTCCTTTTGAGGACCATGAATGCAAGAAGATATTTTGCAATATTCTCATATTTTTCACAATATTTTGATTGTTGGCGTGGTTTCGCACATCAACAGTCACGTGAGTAATGAATGGGATTTCAATTTGAAGATGATAAGAATTTTGTGGATACTGACCTCCGCGTTGTCAATACTTTCGACAAAAACAAAAAGATTAAAAATAAGACAAAACACAAAGGGTTTTTTAGAGAGGTTCGTCCTAATGCAGTAGTTGACTACGTCCTTTGTAAGTTTATTGCTTAGAAAGAGAGATCAACCAGAACCACAAGTCAATTCCGAGTTGATCAAAAATGAAAGAAAACACTCTGAAATTACAAATCTCACAGACTCTTTTCTCTCGAAGTAAATGCTTGCGTGCGTGTGATAGGGCTGTCTTCTTGCTTTTATAGGCTTCTGATTTTTGCCCGTTGGAAGTATACGTTGGTGATGACTTCGAGTTCGGAGCTTGACTTGCTGTCGAGCTGACACGTGGGCCACGTTCTGAGAGAATTGTGCAGTGGTGGACTTTGACTTGACATCGTGGGGATTTGATTTGGATCGTGGCGATCTTCCTGGTCGGGGCTCTAAAGGTTTGAATCGAGGTTGTTGACGTGGTCTGCTCTTGCTAGGATTCTTCATCTGCTTCTGCTCGGATCCCTTCATGGCAATCTCTGCCCGGGACGAACTTCGGGTTATTCAGGTCGTCGGCCTGATTGGTACTCGGATTTTAGCCAAGTGTTGGTTTTTGTCTTGAGTTGGTGTTACTATTGAGCTCTGCTCGGGATTTTACCATTTGGAAGCTCTCAGCCCACATCTCTATTAAGCAATCTCTGCTCGAAATGGGCTTCTGCCCTTTGGGCTTTTTGACTCTGTTCGGGCCCAAACACAATTGAGTGTTTATTGGGCCTCTGGGCTATGTATCTCACAAGCCCAAATGTATGAACATTCAATTATATTCATAACTTTGGTCTTAATTTACATGAACCGTAAATTTAATTAATGACCTCACTATTCCGATTAAAGAACGAATTTGCACATCAACATAGATGACTATATAATCTAAATATGTATGGAATTTGCATGATTCGTGTATGAATCCTTTGTGCATAACTGCTCTCGCAGAAATGTTCTCACGTGAATTTTGTAAGAATAATAGCATGCTTGTGAGTAAAAATGGCATCAATAATCATGAAATTTGCTTCTCGTTGTTGCATTTTATCCTCTAAATTTAAAATTGGCAAAGTCAGGATTTCTGTTGAAGTGGTAACAATGATTCATGTTCTTTCGAAAAAGACATTCCTCTACTTAATCGCTAAAATTGTTAC
Source organism: Parietaria judaica (assembly GCA_954871525.1). Lineage (NCBI taxonomy): Eukaryota > Viridiplantae > Streptophyta > Magnoliopsida > Rosales > Urticaceae > Parietaria > Parietaria judaica. The sequence goes on from OX940863.1 coordinate 6,079,599, forward strand.
GATGCGCAACATACGATTTCTTCGAGGGTACTTTGTGTATATAGTAATCGTCTCATAAATTGCCATCTAGTCAAGATGATATAACTTCTTGAATTGGGCATTGAATTTGTATTCTTTACGCGTGGAGGGTTCAAACCTTATATATAACACTAATAAAATTATCAATCAATATATATATATATATATATATATATATATATCGATCTTGTTCGGTAACTATAATAGACATAAGCATCCTCAAATATGTCACTTCTACCTACAATTGCAAAGCTCACTGAAGAAAGGATACCAAGAGCAAAACTCAAGGAGCATTTATACCAATTACTTTGAATATTTTTGTGATGTAACTAAAATATAAAGCTGATCCATAAATTAATAACGTAAGGATTAAAAAATATTATTATTACAGCGATGATCGATGTTATTAATTTATTGAGTATTAATTCAATAGTGTTTTTCAAAATTAGAACCGATTGAAAATATAATTTAATAAAAAAAAATATTAATGTAATAGAGTTCTACTTTAAATAGGAAAAGTTTGTGATCGAGAACTCGTGCGAGTTAAATTGACAGAACTTAAAGTTAATAACGTTGTCCCAAAATTTCCTAGTCAACGAAGTATAAGCCAAAAGAAACACACTTTGAATAATCACGTAGTCACTACTCACTTGTAGTGTTAATATGGCTTATTCGAATAATTGTGACTCATTGTCTACAAATTTTTTTAAATATATTTTCTCGTATGAACAGAATAAGGGTTTTAGAAGTCTCTTAACAATAGTCAATGTCTTGACCAAAGTATTATCGAATATTTGCTACACATTCGGTTTTCAGTTGAAGAAATTTATCGAAAACTAGTGTGAATGCTTCTAAGCTCATATGTCAATTTAATGACTTATTATTAGAGTATTTTGGGTGAGTCATTTGAATTCAAACAACACAAAATAAAAGATCTTTTGAAAATTTTGTTTCACTTGAAAAATACCACAAGTTAGTCTTGGTAAACTTGTATTTTTGTTTTTTCTTTTCTTTTCCAACATGCATCTAAAATGTTTTAAGAGTAAAAAAAATGTTTTAAGATTAAAAGGACAAAATACACTACCCATAAAACTAAAAGGGCTTAAAATCAACTTCAAGTAGTCAATTAATCAAAACTTAAAAATACAAGTGGATGGAGAAGACGTACATATAGAGAGATAAAAATCTATTAAATGCGACAACCAAATAATAAGATTTTTATTCGACATTTAATTATTATACATAAAAAAAATTAGTGATATTAGGCTATTAAATGTACGTTGTCCTTTTGTCATATTTTATTTTTTATGCAGTCAAATCGTTTTCATTACTTTATTTTAATAGTATAAGGTTGGAAATGTGTGGTAGAGAGGTGCATAGCAGAAATAATTAATTCGTTACAGTTTGACGTGGCGATTTGGGAAGCCTTAGTAACTGCCAAAATAATATCATCAGCTATTTTCTCTCCTTTTATCATTTTCAAAATTTATTTTGGAGGGGATTTTTAGCTTAAAGCAGCGATGCTGAAGAAGATAAGAACAAAGTTGGATAGAATTGACAATTCTATCCTTAACAGTTTGATGTAAATAAATAGTGGTCAAATAGTTTGTGAGTTTCGAGTTAAGTATTATGGAAAGGGAAAAGACGACGGATCTACTATACAAATTTCAAGTTAAGTATTATGGAAAGAGAAAAGAGAGCTAATTAAACATAATTAAGATTTTAAAAAATAATTTACATAAATTTTCAAAAACCAAAAGAATTATAGCCCTCCTTAGGCATCATGAGTTTTATTGAATGAATTTATATTGAACCGGACATTCCACGGATCAATGAATATTTTGGGAGTAATTTTTGCGGCAACTTCAAAATTTAATAGCCGCGGGACTCAGAACATAGAATTATAAGTAATAAATAAATAAACATATGAATTATACATTGTTAAAAGTTCAATATATTACGTGAAATTTAGCTGGCTGCAATTGATACGAATAAGTAATTTTGGATATTATTGTAGTTACTAACCATAAAGTTTTTATCCCAAATGATACGTTTGAACGGTCATAGTCTCTCACAAAGAAATACCACCCCAACACTCTCACACATTTTTCTAAATATATTAGGGGACGGCACCGCGCTTCGCGCGGTGGCGTTAAAACATGCATGTTAGGGATTTTTGATGAAAAATTTATCAAAATTATTTTTAGATTGTATTTTAATAAAAAGACCAACGTCTACATGGAATATAAACATTTTTTTATGGTATTTCGGCTTTTTATTAAATATAAACATTTTAAAGACTTCCATTAATCATAAACCGGTGAACTTGAATGATTTTTTTTAACAATTTATCATTTAGATTGTAATTTAAATAAACTCTTATTTATTTCCCTTTAATTCACCCTCCATTTCTCTAGATATTTACATATAATTGTGCTTTGCAAATTGCATGCACGGTCGTATTAAGGTCCTTGCATATTAATTTTGAAAACCATATTAGATGCTAAAAACTGTTTATGTGATATATCGGTATTTTTAATATTATATTCACTATGCCTTTTACATTCAATATTTTGGCGGTTCTGGGTTCTTCAAGAAAAAATACTATAATTTTCACCAATTAGTAGAAACCCTTTATTAGTGCGGTTATATTTTATATTCTTTGTCGCTTGGTTTTATCAACTTAAAAAACGTAGGAAATCTAATTAGAGATTATGGTTTTAATAATAATCAAGAGTGCAATATCAATTAGTAAATGATAATTAATAAGATATATTAATTATCACACAATGTTGACTTTTAATACTCTCTTCAAGGATAGCTATCGGATGTTTACTTATTAGCTTTGTCTTACACTTTGTTGATTTTGGTATTCCACATTCAGTATACTTGACTCTTTTTTTTTTAACATTAATAGAAAAAAATTATAAGCATCATGAATTATGGTCGATGGTTATAAAATACCTCTTAATCGACATTTTGTTGGCACTAAGTTCATAAAAGAACAAAAAATATGATTTTCACGAAGCAGGAAAAAAAAAAAAAAAAACCTATTAAAGTCATCGCATATTAAGTTTTCTTTTATTATTAACAGACTTATATTGAGTTTTCTTTTAGGCTCTCAGTCTTTCGCTTATTTGTTATTTGAGAAACAGACATTTGAGACTTTTTTTCTTTTTTTCATCTGAAGACGTATAAGAGATAAATAGCAAATTAGAAGTGTAGAATTGTCGTTTTCATATATTATAACCTATTTTGATCTCAGTGTATTTATATGTATAAGTTATTCTTCGAAATCTTTAACACCTTAGGGACAAATCGAGAAACTACATTAATCATGAATTTGACAAACTCATTATCTGTGTTTTTTTTTTTATAGACATCCTTTTCAAATATGTCTTACAATCTAAGAGCAATAGAAACTCAATAAATTCTTAAAAATATTAAAGAAACATAGTGCCAACTCGTTTTAAGTATTGTATATTTTTCTTGGTGCAAGTTGCATTTTGTTGTTTTCACTTATAATAGCAAGTTAAAAAAGACATATTAATAATCAAGTATAATTCTACAGAAGTCATTAAAGCCATCTTTCTTGAGAAATTGAAAGTCTTCTACCATCACACACACAACAATATTTATGAATAAGATTAAACACATGAGCCATGCAAATCATACTGAGAAAAATCATACTGAGTCATTCAAACACACAATATTTATGAAAATTCAAACAAACATCCCTAGCTTCATTTGAAAAAATAAAAACTAAGTATGGTTATTCTCACAATTAGTAATGGAGGATGTCGAAGAATCCCAGATTGGTTTCCTTGTATAAAATTGTAAATGGATTTGTTGCAAATATTTCTGCCTGCCAACCTTGAGAGGTCGATATACATTATCCACGCGGTGATGAGGTTATTGTCTAGACTAAGATAGTGATGCGACACTATTCATGAATCATGCACCTGAAAAATACATGATGGAATTATTTTGCTAAACAAATATTTAGAGAAAACCATAAAGTTAATATGGTTTCGAAAGTACCTCTCAAGATAAATAGTATTGGTTATCATGACATTTCCCATCTCAAACACAGTCGAACTGTAATTATAAAAATGAATTCATTTTTCGATGTTGATGAAGAACGAAGATCCTCGCGATACGAAGCGGTAGCTGAGGCCTGAGCAGGATGTGACTCAGACCAATCAATTTGATATCAAATAAGATTTTAAAGGGGGATTAAATCCCTTCAGTTGCTCTTTTTTTGTGAGTATTCATTGCTCTGTTATTGCAAAAGATGGAGGGTTGCCAAAAACGTTATCTCCTTGTGCTCTATTATTGCAAAATATGAAGGGATTTAAAAAAAAAACGTAACTTTTTTAATCAATGTAATCCAATATGTACGCATTAATGAATCACTGAACTTCCTACTTTCGATTTTCGATGTTGTTGCTGTGTTTTGCTGAGAATTAAGCAAATCCCAAATACTCTCTTTAGGTGATGCCAAGTCATACTTGTGATTTCTTCATATATATATATATATATATTCTTGCTCACAATCAGAGTTCACTTCTTTTTGTTCATTTTCAATCAATAATTTGCCTTGCATGTTGATTCAAAGACATATTTTTCAATGCTCGAAATACTATTAAAAAAGAAATTCATGCATGATTCATGCCGTAGCTTCTTTAGGTTTAGTTTGGCATTGCTATGTTGTTATACAAATCACTTTTTAAAAGTAATGTAACAAAAAGTGCTATTTGGTCAAGTAATTTAGTGTTTGGTTATGTAATTTACTAACAATCACATCTTAGAAATAATTTTAAAATACATCAAAACTATATCTTCCAACCCTCATTGGATTCGTCTTGTCTCAAGCTTTCCAATGTTTATTTTTATAAGTCAATCGGAGTTATGAAATTAAAGTTACAGAGTTTTGAAATTTAATATAACAAAAAATTAAAATTATTTAAAAATAATAATAAAAAATAAAAAAGATGAGAAAGATACGTAGAACTTGCAAAATAGCCTCCTCCAAAAGCATCAATGAGGTGCTTTTCACATATGCCTATTAAAAAACAAAAAATTATTCAGAAAGTAATTTTATTTTAACTTACAAAATACAATTTTCTCTCTAAAATTAAAGAAAAAACAGAAAAACCTCTTTAGAAGCAATATCAAACTAGCCCTTTAATCTCAAAGAAATTGGCTTTATTTAGTTTCTATTCTGATGTAGTTTTCAAATCGACGTCGTGAAAAATCAACGTCGTTTTCTTGTTGAAGCCTGTTTCAAAACTAATGTCGTTTTACAATTTGATATCGTTTTGAGCTTGATATCCCAACCACGTCTTTTTTCGCTGCCATTCATCTAATCGGCGTCGTTTTCCCTCAGCATTTTGCTTTACCTTCTTTCCTTTATTTGCAAATGAAGCCCCCGAACTTCCAGACCCGTACACATGTGTAAGCAGCGCACAGAAGGGCAGACCCGTAAATATTCCCCCAAACCAGACCGATTTATTTTACTCAAAGTTCAATTTCACCATTTAATTTTTACTTTTTATCTTATTTATTAAATTCACCAACCCAAGTTCATCCTCTCCAACCTCGAAAATTCGTTTAATCTTATTTTAATTTTTACCATTTTAATAATTAATTTTAACGCAAATGGATATCGTCGTCCTCTCCGGCGACCTCCGAATTCCCAACTCCGACGACTTCCCTCAGAACCTCACGCCCTTCCCGGAGCCCACCGACCTCTCCTACGCCCATCCCACGGCGGCGACTCTTCCCCCGGATTCCTTCGATCGCCGTTCCCTTTCGCCGCCGCACAAGCTCCGCCCCGTCCGGAGCAGCGCTAGGTCTCCGGCCGGGGAGTTTCCCGGCGACTCGGGGCTCGCCGGAACCCTAGCGGCGAAGGGGCTTCCCTTCGGCGAAGAGGCTAGGAGCGACGCGTTTGTTGAGGGCTGGGAGACCAGCGACGCGTTCGAGGATCAGTCTAAGTGAGTTCATCTGTTCATGACTCCTGAAATAGAATGATTTTGCTATTTTGATTGTGTATGATGATGAGATGACGAAGCTTTTGTTGTTTGCTTGTTCATGACTCCATTGATTGTTAGAAATTGGTCCTCTATGGATTCTTGAATGGTGGTGATGATCAGTTGTTCAGTTCAATGAAGCTCTTATGTTGATTCCAACAGGCTGTTCTCGGCGTTCTGTTCGTCTTTCGATGAGAGCGTGGATCGCTCGTCGCCAAAGGTCGACGAACCCGCCGCGCCCCGCAAGAGGAAGAGGCGGGACCTCGAGCATTTCGTCGAGAACATGGTGATGAAAGTCATGGAGAAGCAAGAGCGAATGCACTCGCAGTTGGTCGAGGCGATGGAGAGGATGGAACGAGAGAGAGTGAGCCGAGAAGAAGCATGGAGACAAGCGGAGACGGAGAGGCGAAGAAAAGCCGAGGCGGAGAGAGCTGAAGAGACCTCCCGTAACCTATCCCTCATTACCTTTCTCCACAACTTTCTGGGAATCGAAACCCCCGAACCGATATCCAAGAAGAGCTGCGCCGAATCTGGCGGCAATCACGACCGCAGCAACAAAAGATGGCCCCAATCCGAGGTTCAAGCGCTCGTGACCCTCCGGACATCTTTGGATCATAAGTTTCGGGATTCGGGCAGCAAAGCATCCGTGTGGGAGGAGATTTCCGCCGGAATGGCGGCTATGGATCACTGCCGGACGGCAAAAGACTGCAGGCAGAAATGGGAGAACATGAACAAGTATTTCAGAAGGTTGACCGAGAGTGGGAAGAACCGGTCGGAGAGGGCCAAAACGTGTCCGTACTATAAAGAGTTGGACTTTCTGTACAAAAACGGAGCGACAAATCCGACGATCAGAGACGAGGCCAAGAGCGAGCGAGACTCGGCGTCGCCTCAGACCGGGTAATAGCAAGAAATGGATCCATTTAGAGTAGCATTTTGTCAGAGTTTTGTAGTGAAATCTTGTCTTTCTTTCTTTGTTTATGACCTAGTGAAAGGGATCTTTATCAAGTTAGGCCTGAGATTTACTGCTGGCATTAATCATTCCTCAGGTTACATAATCTGAAGTGCAAATATTAGGAGTGAAACCGGGACCTGGAAACGGGAACCCGTATTTTCACTCTTTCCCCATTCCACGTCCCAATCCCGGTGGTTTTCTTAATTCTGGACGAAACTGTCCCAAATCCAAGTTTTGAGTTAACATAATCTAAAGAGATGATTAATCTTTGTCTATTAGAGCGCTAAAAACACTTCAAGTAACATAAAACATAGTTCTTAAACTATTTGTTCTCTTAAAATAAAGATTATATATGTAGGGTATTTTTTTTTAACCATGTCCTGTCCGATCTAGTCTTCTCAATTGCAATCGGGAATTGAACGTCCTGCTTGTCCATATTCTACTTGAGAAAACCATTTTTTTTTTTTTGCTACAAACAGGATGGGTCCGGGATAAATCGCGAACTATTACAAGCAACAACATAATCAGGTTGTCTGTTTATCACGAGTTAAGTACACAATGTTACAACAAAAACGTATTTCAATTTATCAATTTGAACGTTAATAGTTAAATTGAAACAAGAACAGAGCAACTCATGGAGTTGTAAAAACTAAAAACAATTGCGGCAATAATGCACAACCTTTGGTCAAAAGGGGTTTTAGGTCCCCAACCTTTCAAAGTGTGGGCAAAAATACACAACGTTTATTGAATGTAAAATCCGTTGGTCCTTCCGTTAGAGATGTTAAATTCTGCTGATGTGGCATCGTTAAACTGCCAAATAGACTGCAAACTTGTAATATAAATTACATAACCTAATTAATAAGAACAAACTAAATCATATTTTAATTATGATTAAACTTTAAATTAACGAGCAATACTTATTTAACGCATAGTTCCTATTTTAAACTCGTGCTTCAATATTATTCACATCTTTACTATGTCGTTTTATAAATTACAGTTGTTTTTAATAATCGGTTGTTTTTCCAAAATTTTAGTCGCTTCTAATAAACTGTCGTTATGTAATCTTTGCAAATTTTAGTCGTGTTTAATAATCCGTCGTTTTTCAAAAGTTTAGTCATGTCCGACGAAGAGTCTGTTAGATTTTTAGGGGGGAGTAAAAATTATCTATTTAATTTAAAGTATTAATTTGTTTTTTGAATCATAATTAAAATCTGATTAAATTTATTCTTATTAATTAAGTTTTTTAATTAATATTACAAGTTGGCAGTCCATTTGGCAGTTTAACGATGTCACATCAGCAGAATTTAACATCCCTAACGGAAGGACCAACGGATTTTACATTCAACAAACGTTGTGTATTTTTGTCCACACTTTGAAAGGTTGGGGACCTAAAACCCCTGTTGACCAAAGGTTGTGCATTATTGCCGCAATTAACCCATTCTATTATAAAGTTGTTGCTCCAATAGAGCTGCAAAAACCACGCTATTATGGTGTGGGTTGAAAAAATTGACAGTGCAACACTATATTTGGCGTTGCGTTGTTCATCAACACGATCTTTTAGTCCTTTAAAGGTTTAAAATTTATACAAATGCCTAACTTTTGTAAAATTATTAAAAATTTGCCCTTATAATTTTTTATGTTAACTAATTCTGAGTTTGATTTATAAAATTATATTATTACATTAATTTAAAGTACGATAATACTATTTGCAAAATTATAATATTAAAACGATCATTATAATTGATAGAAAAACACTATTACGTTAAAAAAATTATAGAATAAATATTTATTTATATAATAAACACTATTACAGGCGGTTTCTTTTTATCATTACAATAATTCTTATGAGTGATCTAATATTCTAATCAGAAATAAATATATATATATATATATATATATATAAAGTGAGACGAGTAGTGTTAACTGGAAAATAAAATAAGAAATAGAGTGAAAAATAGAGGAATGGGTTGGAGATGGTCTAAATACTTTTAATTTTTAATAAAAAGATCGGTTGGAGATATGAAAATCCTTAATTCACACGTTCATATTTGGATAATGTAATTACGGTGTTATAAATTCTAATGATGAATGGTATTTAATTGAATTTTTATTTGCTTTATAGTATTATGTATCATTAAATTTGATTTAAGAGATACCAAAACAACAAAAGGTAGTCAATATGTGTACTACTAGGCAATTATTAATTTTATCCTTCTGTATATTTTTGTAAATTTTATTTTTGGTGGCCGGCTCAAACTCATATTATTAATTTAGAGTCGGACTACACTTGCGGTCTTGTGGTAACTATACATGAAATTTATATATATATATATATATATATATAAAAGCATGAGGACAAGTTTTCTCAACAAATTTTTTATAATGGCATCTTGAAATGCTATTTTTCTAGAATTTTGAATTAAATTTAAATACTCATACCAATAATTTAAGATGCATTTGAGAATTTATGATGAGCACTAATAATACCAATAATTATATTAAAGTCTCAATTATTTCAAATAACAATCAATTTTTTAAATCTATATATATACAATTTTTTAAATGGTGATTAACAATCAATTTTCTTATGCCTCATGCACATATATGCTCTCATATTTTTTGAGATTTTTTGTTTTCTAGTTGTTTTTGCCGAAAGTAATATAAAATTGGAGAAGAGAAGATGCAACAGTAGTTATACTAAGGGGGTTGCATCAAGAGTTGTTATAGATAATGGGATTAAAAAAATGGTGAATTATTTATTTAGGAATTATTTTATGTTTAGGGTGAATTGTCAATAATCTATATATATATATTAAAACATGATGACAAAGGTTTCTCAAGACAATTCTATTATATAGACATGTCCAAATGCTAATTTTTTTAGAATTTTAAATTAAAAAAAATTATTTATAGAATATATAATTTTTTTTAATTAATTTGATGCCTCAAAAACGCCATTATTTTGTTAAATGCCCATTTAACAAAGGGAAATTTAAATGCCCATTTAAATCCTTAACACTACATGTTAAATGCAATGCATAAGAATTTTAAGAGACAAAGCATACTCATATCTTCAGTTACTAGGAATCAGACTCAATATTGTATGCCTTCAAGTAGTTATTGTCGTTCAACGATATATATCTTGATTCATGCAGACAGTGGTATCATATCCTATTAATTGCATTGAGTTTAAAAAAAATAGTCATATATATTAGAATTTATCAAAACAATCATTGATTGTATTTGGTAATGATATTTGAAGAAACATTCATAAAAAAATATTTGATTAATGAAACGTATATATGATTACACCAATAAATTACTAAATTAGAATCTAAGAAGCCACCGTGTGTGTATATATATACATATCTGTGTGTGTGGATATCACAAATTGCCACAGAAATGATTTTTATTAGCGTGCATATATATATATATAATATATATATATATATATTATAAATCACAGGTTAACGATTGACGATTCTCTTTTTTCTTTTTTTCACTGCCGGTTTTCCGATGTACAATCGATGAGGTTTTGATGTCTTTTATTGTGCTAATTTTTTTACAGAGGCCATGATCGGCGATTTCTTTTTTCGGCGGCGACTTTCTGGTTTACAATTGGTAAGTGTTTCATATCTTTTATTGTGCTATGTAATTTTTTCTCATCTCTATTTTAATCAGTGGCTTTATATATAGTGGGGGATTTTCCGGTGATGGATTTTTGATCTACAATTGGTAAGAGCTCTATATCCTTTACCGGACAAATTGTTTATCTTTTTCTTTTCTTCTTATTTTAAGTGACTATCATCATCGATTTCTTTTTCTAGCGTTGCTTCTAATTTTATAATTTTATTTATTTATTTTTATTAATATGTTTTTTCGCATCTCTATTTTTTATTAGTGGTTTAAGGATGAGGGATTCTTTTCCGGTGGCGACTTTCCGATCTACAATTAGTCAGAGTTCTATATCGTTTACCATACAAAATTATTTATTTTTTCATTTCTTTATTAATTTTTAAAGCGAGTGAAGAATGCAGTCGTGCATATAATAAAATAACCATGATATTCAAATTATCAATATCCAAACGTAATTTATCGTTTCCAATATTGTAAATATTATTACCAATATATAAGTGCATGCAATTGATTCATCTTCTATTATATAATGGTTAATTACTTCATTTTTTTTTATATATTTTTATCTAAAACTATTTATCTTGAACTACTTTCCAAAAATTTCAAGAGGGAAAAATCGTTGTTCTTAGTATTAATTTAATATTTTGTTTGATTTTCGTCAATAAAATTATTAGCACATTTTTAATGGTGAGATTGAAATGTGTGGGTGATAACGAAATTGCGGACATGACAAATCTCTTCGAATCGTTTTCACTTCCTTTCTTTATGTCCAATTTTATGTACGACTTGCTATGCTAACTATTTTTCACTTAGATTTTTTAATGGGAAGCGCCACTTAGTTGGTGAGCAACGCCACACATATTGATGATTTGTGATAATATAAAGGACAAGTATCTGTATTATATATATACATTGATATATATATATATATATATTTATATATATATATATATTTATATATATATATATATATTTATATATATATATATATATATGTAAATGAGTATGAGTAATATGTATTTAGGTTAATTCTCCTTATCTTTGTATGAGAAATTTCACGCGTTAGAATCATTTTTTATTTGATATATTTTGTTTAGTCTTTGATACGATACTTTGATATTTTATAAAACCAACTACGTACTCCTATACAAGTTCATGCATATCGATTCATCCTCCGCTTAATAGAAATAAATAAGTTAAACATGATATTTTAGCATATTATAAGTTAAATACAACAATTTAAACTTATTTTACATCTGTAGAAGTCTTTGTTATCAAAATGTGATCTATAACTAATAACTGCATTTGGAAAAGTCTTTGTTATCAAAATGTGATCTTATAACTAATAACTGCATTTGGAAGATGAATAAACACTTTTTACAAAAATACGTATGGGATTAGACATTGGAATAAAGAAGAATGGATTAATAAACATAACAACACGATGATTTTAAAAAAAATAAAAATGCAAGCTATGCCTTACTATAGTTTGTTGGAAAAAAATATAAAAATTATGTAGTAACTATTTTAAATAGGAAAGTTCAGTTAACACAAAACAAAACAGTAAATAATATGTTGGTTAAATATAGGCTTCATTGTGTTTTTTTTTTATATATATTAAGTTTGCTTTTCATTTTTTATTTTTTGAGTTTGCAAAATGTCACAAGAAAAGAATAATAATGAAGGCGGTATGTTTCTTTTGATTTTTATGTGTTTTTCATCGGTATTTTTGCCTTATATATTGAATGTAACTCAGAAGAAGAATAAAAGCAAAACAATATAACACATAAAAATTACACAAAGACAAAGAAATTATTGAATTTGATGTTGTTTTTTCAATTACAAAACATAATCTAAAGAAAAAAATGTATTCAATATTTTCTTTCAAATTTATAAGCGATTTTCGTATACCAATGGGCGACATGCGATGCAGCCCACTAATCTCTCTCTCTCTCTCTCTCTCTCTCTATATATATATATATATATATATATATATATATATATATATATATATGGAAAATTTACCGAATGTGGTACAACATAATGAAATTGAAAGAGTTGAGATTGGGGGATCTTATTTTCTATGATTTTTGAATATTTTTTGGAAATAAATCAATTTTTGGTTTAAAAGTTCACTTGCGTATTTATGAATATGAGATAACCTTAAGGAGTTCAGTCACTAATTAAATACTTTTTTATCTCAAGAGTATTTACCGAATGTGGTACAACATAATGAAATTGAAAGAGTTGAGATTGGGGATCTTATTTTCTATGATTTTTGAATATTTTTTAGAAATAAACCAAATTTTGGTTTAAAAGTTCACTTGCCTATTTATTAATATGAGATAATCTTAAGGAATTCAGTCACTAATTAAGTACTCTTTTATCTCAAGAAACCACAATATTAGCATACATAGACTCTATATTGATGTATTTAATTAGAATAGAAAGTCACTATAATAATTTGAGCAAACAATAATATAATCTCTAATTAAATTTCCTATGGTTTTTTTTTTTTTTATATGTTGATAAAAATAAGGAGTATAAAAAACATAAAAAGTCACCCCACTAATATAGGGCTTGAAAACTAAAATGAAGAGGGGATTAAAAACTAAAATATTGAGCAAATTGACTGTTAATTGTTGTTATCGGACTTTATCATGTTCATATTTAATAATAAAATCGACAATAATAATAACAATTTTTAATGTTAGATGTAGTTGTTGGTCGTTTGATTAAAATTCCAATCTAAATAATAAAATCGATATTTTTTTCCATTTTAATTCACCAATATTTTTCTTGCCACCACCCATAAACACTAAGTTGTTTATTAGAATTCTCTATGTATTAAATTGATCGTTTTACAATTATTTATAACAAAATCGACAATAACAACAAAAAAATTGTGGATGTTAATCTTTTGATTAAAATACAATTAAAAAAGTAAGAATATTGATAATTTTTTCAATCTAACGTCAATAACATATTTTATTGAAATAACATATTTTGTCGCCACCGAGCGAAGCGCGGTGCCATCCTCTAGTTATATATAATATCACAAAAAAAAAAAGATGGAAATCATTAATTTACACGTCCATATTTGGAGAAAGTAATTATGGTACTGTTATAATTCTAATGATGAATGTCTTTTAATGGAATTTTTATTTGCTTTGCTGTATTATTTATGACATACAATTTGATTTCAGAGATACCAACAAAACAAAAGGCAGTCAAAATGTATATTACTAGGCAATTATTAATTTTCAAACTAAAATTCGAGTCAACGTGTATCCTTAAATATGATTTTGAGCCAGCCATAATTACTTGAACCAAAATAATTAGGTTCTAAATCAGGTTTTATAACATGTGTTTTGTATCGTGTCGTAATCGTCTTTGAACTAATTCATATAAATTAAGCTCACTTCATCTGTTAATCTTGATGAATATGATCCGTGTATCAAAAGTGTAGACAAGTTTGACGCGTTAATTTAATTAAGTATTATATTAATATAGAGAATTTAATTATTTAACTCATATGAAATGTGTTCGTATCGATGAAAATCAAATTCATTTAAAGTCAACATATGTAATTCATTTATTTTGTGTCTCATTTGCCACTACAAAAACCAATTACTATATTCAAGTCCTCCGCAAACATGAAGATTTTTCGAGTTACTATTTGCAAGGATATTTGCGTCAAACTTATCTATAAAATAATGTATACTTAACTCGTTATAAAACAAACCATACGATTATATGAAGCGTGAATTAGAGAAATGCCACCAAAATATCACTAAAACCAAACTAATAAAATTTGTGTATGTTTATAATCGTGTTTTGTTTATCACGAGTTAATTATACAATGTTATAATAAACATATATCTCATATATCAATTTTGAACATTAATTGTTACATAAATCGAAACAATAAGTATTTAATGAAATGGGATTAGTATCACCCTAAAAAATAATATTATAGATAATTATGACACAAATATCCCTGCAATTCGCAATGCTATTAACAACTCGAAAAATCTTCAAGTTTGCATAAGACTTGCAATTGTGTTGAGAAATGGTTGGTTTACGCGGCAACAAACGAAACAAGAAAAAAACGAGCCTAGGTTAACTTTAAAATTTAAATGAATCCTAGATTCACTTATAGGAACACATTGTTAAGTAATTAGATAATTAAATTTTCTATAATAATACCACATGAGTTAAATAGATTAAACGCATCAAACACGTTGACACTTTTAATACACGTATAAGATGTTTTCATAAAGATTAACAAATGAAGTGAACTATAGATAGTTAAAAAACGGGTAAGACACGATACGGACACATCTTAGAATACTCAAATTGAAATACATAACTTAACTAGTTATGTTCAAGTCATGATTGGCTCAAAATCATGCGCATAGATTCCCGTTGAATCGAATATCAGTTTGAATTAATTATTACGTAGTAGTATACATATTGACTATTTTTTGCCTTTTGGTATCTTTATAATCAAATTTAATATGATGTATGTATTATACTACAAAACCAATAAATTTTCATTAAAAACATTCCATAATAGAATTTAACACCGTCATTACTTTATCAAAATATGGACGTGTGAATTAATCATTTCTACATTAAATTACATTATTCCTTTATGCTATATATATATATATATATACATAATAATATATATTCACTGCACCAATCACCATGTTATTCAACCCTAAATTATATAACATGAGTTCAAGCCGTCCACCAATTTACAGAATATATAGATACAGTAGCGATAAAAGTATTTAAATTATGACATACACTTAACGGCAGTGACGGATTGAAGACCGATTCATTTACTGTCGCAATAACCTTAAAATTGAATACATTGACCACTCAAAAATGAACTTGGCGGATCTAACTCAATACAATTTAGATACGTTAACCGCCCATTCAAATTCAAAACTAGCATCGTCCTCTACCTTCGCACTATATAGAAATGGTCTTCAAAGAATTTCTATCTTATATGTTCATATATATGCTTCCTATGTAATATATATACATATATATATATATATATATATATGAATATATCTTATAGATTACATGATATCTCACAATGAGACTAAATATATAGATTTCGGTTAAGTATATCGAGATTCATTATCTGATTAAGATTTGTTATCTTCAGTAAAATAAGAACATAAACAATCAAATAAAATCAAGACATATTTTATTATTCCAGAAACACAAAGCGATGAAATATGAATCTATATGTCTATATAGTATATAAAACTACTATTACATCTTGCTCCAAACTACTTGACGCTACGAGAGAGGAGAACGTAAACGACGATCAGCACGACGGGGAAAACTGCCAGAAGCGCGGGCGAAGGACCGCCGCGGGGAGGCCCCACCACTAGCGGGAGGAGCAGCAGCATCAGCGCCACGGCCACGAACACCAGCACGGACACTATCACACCGACACGGCTCACCGTTGGTCCCTTCATCGTCGTCGGTACTCGAGGATTGAAGCACTGTTTGGGAGTTTGTTGGAGGTTGGAAGACAGGGAATGTTTTGTTTCTGTGAGCGACATGGTGGAATATGTTGTGTTTATATAGAGAGGGTTAGATCAATGGTGACAGTTGGTTAGGGTTACGACATTACCATATCTATGGATATATGATTCGGCGCCACTCTTCGTATTAGGGTTTGCAGAATGTCATGTACTTGGGATCGATTCAAAAATGTTTTTTTTTTTTTTTGTAAATATTGAAATAATTATTTGAATTAATTGAAAACAAGAGGCAAAGGGATGAGTCGGTTTTTTATTACGAACCATAACTGTATTATTTTTATTTATTTATTTATTTATTTATTTATTTTTATCAAGCGATTGTAGTTTGTTATGTATGGATAGATATCCAAAAACAAAGAAAAAAAATCTAATTATTTTGTTTATATTATTTTCGTTTTCCATGAATATCAGTTTTTGAAGGTGTATATACAAGAGAGTTGATGTGTGTGTTTATAACTTTATATAGAGAGAGAAAGATCAGTAACATTTGCCTCAAAGTTGTGCACTTTCTCTTCAAAACTTGAATATGAAAAACTGGATTTGCTTGTATTCAAGAGAACACGCACATACACATACAAATATATATATATATATATATATAATTATATATATATATAATATCAAAAGAAATATCAATTTTTTAGATCTTCAACTTAACAACACGAACAAAGGCTCCATAGTTCCATTGATCTTATAAAATATTATCTCTTAATCAAATTCGACAAAACCCTCTCCTAGTTTCCTCAATATCAACACATCTGAGTTGTGTAGTTTCAATATGAATATGTTTTTTGTTGCTTTATTTTTTAATAAATATTTTATTCATTCTAGTCAAACATCTAAGGGTGCACATTCACACACATATTTATACATATTATATATATATATATATCACAAGAAAACTGAAGACCAAAATTATTCGATTGACTAAGCAAATGACACGAACAAATCACGATGATAACCAACAATAAAGTGCAAAAGCGATATATGTGAGCATTATCATCTGATCATATTCAGTCTTCAATTAGAGGCCGCACGGTTGAGGAGGATCCAAAGCGCCACCAGAATCACGGGAACGAATAGTATCGCCACCGTAGGCGGCGCCCTCAGCGGCCCCATCCCAAGCGGCACGAAGAACAGTATCGCCACCACCGCCAATATCACCAGCAGGGTTCCGATTCCGAACTCAACGCGAGGCACTTCTCCTTCCATATCTCTGATCTCTATATGTATGTGTGTATTATGTATTATCACAATATACCACTAATCGATGAGCACACCGAGTACCAAGAGGATCTGATTTATAGTTGTGATTTGGCCCTAGGGTTAGCCATGGATGGACACTGGTTTACGTGCGAACGGTGCGATGAATATGAGAAAATGGAAAGCAATAAAGAGGAGCGAGTTTGGAAAATCCTTAAGGGAGAAGATCATTATCGTATCGCCTAGGTTCAGATAACTAGGTTAATTATATGATTATAAGAAATTCAAATTAATATGGAGGGAAGATATTTTTGTTATGGTATTTCTTTATGCGGTTAGCAATATTGGGTTGATACGATGAAATTTGAATATTTGTGTAAATTTGGTTTGGTGATAATTATTTAATTGATTCGAAAACCTGAACTTGCCTCTTTGGTGCACTTTGCTCCGTGAATTTTAACTCGTGGCACCAATGCCGCCTTTTGAACGTTGTTCTTCGGTGCGTATTGTCCCTCGACGGTAAAACTCGACTGAAAATGTAATATTCTGTGCAAGACTAACTTGAGGATAATTTTATCCGTTATTAATCAATACACTAGATTTATACGGTACTATTATAAAACAATCAAGATGAATGATTATGAAAGAATAATTGAAACAAATGTCGTATACTAAAAAATTAGAAGAAATAAGATAAAATTCATGAAAATACTCTTTAGTAAGTCATGCTATGAGAGCACAAGTTAATCAATCAAACCAGAGTTGGAATGTTTTTAAAAGGCGGCGCGACGTCTTGATTGCGATACAGGCGTAACGGCGTTGGCGTGATGTGATTTGAACGTGCTAAAACATGTCTTTATTATTGAGAAGGCAAATCATGGACTCGCGAACGCATCCGGTCATTCCATTTATTAAAAAAAAATCAATTATAACAAATAACAATATATAACATTATATTAAAAGGGTTCTTATTAAAACCATTATATTAAAACCGATTCTAACATAACTCTGATAAAACCGTTTTAATTAACATCTAAACACTTTTAATTAATATTTGAACAGTTTGTTACTTATAACTATAAATAAGCTTATTGTTTGGAATTATTTGAAAACAATTTAATTATTAAATAGATGTTTTCATTTAAATGACAAAAAATTAAAACGTCGGATAAAGAGCAAATGGGAGCTTGTAATGAAATTAAAATAACGGAAATTAACATCACAATATTGATAAAGTTTGCCTCGTTAAAATCTTGAGAAAGAAAAACCAAACTTGTTTGGCCTAGTGGTAACACCACTACACCTCTCCAAGAAGTCACGAGCTCAAACTCCACGGGAATCAAAATGTTTCCCCCCTTTACATATGTAAATTTAGCTAATAGTATCACATGTTTTACACTAAATATATCCAGTAACAGAAGAGTGCATTATATGCAAGATATATGACCTAAGTCCTTCCCCTCAATCCGTGGAAAAAATTACTCTGACTCAACCCTACGCGACGACAGAGAGACCATCGCCGCCGTCCATAGCTCACAGTAAGTGCAGAGGGTTCGAAGAAAGGATCCAATTTAGGGCATACAGAAGCATCAGAGAGGAGAGATCGTAAGTAAGAAACAATAAACAATAAAAATAATTTTAGGGCGGTTTTATTAATAAGAAATAATTAATTTTAAGGGTTTTTAATGATGAATACCATTTCTTACTTTTAAGGCCTCAAATGTCTCCTATTCGTGACATGTGGCATCGCGAAAGCTTATTTGGCAACATATTCTATAGTAGTATTGGTACCTTCACCGCAGAAAAAAAAAAAAGATTTGAAACATGTTGCCACATATGATGTCAAGAATTGATACTTTTGCCGTCATTATCCCCATATCACGTGTGAATTCTTGACATTTTCCAAGCGCTCCTATAAATGTAACTCATCACCATCTTCATTACTCTACTTCTGATCAGTTCTTGATTTGAGCCAAAGTAATTTTTTTTTTAGAGAGAAAGAAAGAAATGGAACGTGCAGGTTTTCATGGTTACCGCAAGAATCTGATCAGCAACAACACAAACTCGGGTAATGCACTCTCATCATAATCTCTCTCTCTCTCTATATATATATATATATTATACAAAGTTGTATATAAATGCAGATGTATAGGACTGCATTGACTCTCCAAAAGGATCCATATATAATACTTTGCAATGCCAATGATACAGATCACACCACACACTATGTTAACCCTTTGTGTATCAATCTCCTCATGCATGTGTATGTATACGCACTGTTTATTATACTCTTATGTCTTTTTTATCATCGTCTCAATATCCATCATTTATCCTCGGCGTTTCATAGATAGATGTCATTGTGTATACACATATGTAAGTGTTATTATAAAGAGAAAGTAGCCTATGGGAAGAAGATGATCCTGAGGAAGAAGAAGAAGAAGAAATTGTATGGAGAGACCTTACAAGTGGCAATTAGAGTGCATGCAATTTATGACCAAGTGGCACACATGCATGGTTTCAATATTTAATTACTTCTTAAACAACTCCAGTACAACTAATAAGTTTGATAAATTAATATTTTTATATAATTTCGATTCTAAATAATATATTATTGATTTTTTTCTTGATATACTAAAATTCTATATCTGACGATAATAATTTAGACTTAGAGAGAGATTTTATCCTATGTTATATATATAATTTGTCTTTGTTGATCGAATAATAACTTGTCTTTGACATCAATATTGCTCTTTATGTAAAGTATATAAGTTGAATTAGGGTTAATGACGGCGTAAATACCCAAAGTTTGGTCAAAGAACCCTTCGTGTACCCAAAGTTTAAAAGTGGTGGCAAAAATACCCAAAGTCGCATTTCGAGAGTTGACCGCTCCATTCTCTTGACGCCGTTAACTTACCTGTTAAGTTTGGCCACATCCATGTGGCAAAAATTGTTATGTCAGCAACCCACATTTGTCCGCGTGACCATAGTTAACGGGTAAGTTAACGGCGTAACGAGAATGGAGTGGTCAACTCCCCAAATGCGACTTTGGGTATTTTTACTACCAATTTTAAACTTTAGGTACACGAGGGGTTCTTTGATCAAACTTTGGGTATTTTTGCCGTCATTAACCCGTTGAATTATATACAAGGCTCTCTATAATTAGGCTTGGAGATTAAAGAAGTATATATGTATATATAGATACTATTACTAGTAGATCAATTACTTCAGTGGTTGATCTAATGCTCGTTGGTTTGGTCAATATCTATTCTTTGTAATGTTTGTTTTGCCGTGTTGTTTCGAGACCCATTATTTATTTATTTATTTATTTATTTATTTATTTATTTATTGTTTTATTGTTTTATTGTCGTGTAATGTTGTTCCGCACCGAAATTTTGAAAGCACATGCTTTAAGCCAATTGTGTTGTTAATATTCACAATCACACTGAATCAATCGACCACGTGGTCACCACAATCCCATAAGATTGAATTCGATCTCATATTAATATTATATAAAGTCGCAACAGATTTGACCAATTACAAGCCACTATACATTATTTACATATACAAGTTTATTAATTGTTATAAGATAATATAAACCCTGAAAGATACATAAATATAAAACGAACTGTAATATACTAACATAAGCCTATATTGTTATATAATTATTAATTAATTTGAAACCCATATTTTATTTACTTGTTTTTATATATACAGTTTTATAAATTAACTTTGTCGAGACTAGAGAATTTTATTATAAATTATCAAAGTATAATTTAGTGATTTTTGTTATAATCGGGTATTAAAAAAAGTTATTTAATCAAAATTATAAACTTAGTAAGTATTAATTCGTATAATATATAGAATACAAGTGTACAATTTCATTATTTTATAATTACGATTACAAGTACAACGGAACGTTTAAAGTCAAATAAACGCCATCTTACTGTCTTAATTCTCAGGTAGCAACAATGACATTCCAATGACGATGAACAACTCCAACAGCAACAACAACATTAGCAGCATGACGCCGGCCGAGGAGAGCGTGTGCACGGTGCGGGAGCAAGACCGGTTCATGCCCATCGCAAACGTCATCCGCATCATGCGCAAGATCTTGCCGCCGCACGCCAAGATCTCTGACGACGCCAAGGAGACGATCCAGGAGTGTGTGTCGGAATACATCAGCTTCATCACTGGCGAGGCCAACGAGCGCTGCCAGCGCGAGCAGCGCAAGACCATCACCACCGAGGACGTCCTCTGGGCCATGAGCAAGCTCGGCTTCGACGACTACATCGAGCCTCTCACCCTCTTCCTCCACCGCTATCGCGAGACCGAGGGCGACCGCACCGGGGCCGTACTGTCCCCCGCCTCCTCCGCCCCCGGAGCCCCTGCGTTCTCCCGGCGGGGCCCACCCGACTACGCCATGCCTCCTTTCGCGCCCTACGGGGCTGCGGTGGCTCCCCCGCCGGGGTACTACCCGAGCATGAACGGGTTCTACAACTACTATAAGGATGCCGACGGGTCGGGTGGGTCATCGAGTGGCGGGGAGGACGGGGTCGTGCCGGGTCTGGGCAGGCTCAGGGGATGGGTGGCGGGGCTGAGCAACAACATATGCAGTTTAATTAAGTGATCTTTCTTCGATGGTTTGATCATAGTGAAGGAAGGGCTTGTGTTTACTTATGTTTTCCTTGGAATTTCGGGACATGTGAACTGGAGTGTGGACTACGTACATTAATAATTAAACACCTTTTGTTTTGGGGCTCTCTTTTTTGTTAGAAAAAAAATATGTACCGGCGCTCAATCTTATTTTAGCGATGATAGTACAATAATTAATAGGGTTAATTGCGGCAAAAATACCCAACCTTTGGTCAAATTCTCTGCTGCGTATACAACCTCCGTAAATGGCGGCAAAAGTACCCAAACTTTGCATTTGGGAGTTGACCGAAAAAATTCACCTATGTGGCAATCACCCTTTGCCATGTGGCATGCCACATGGCACTTGGCCGCCACGTGGCATGCCACGTAATTATTTTTTTAAAATAATTTTTTTAAAAAAAAAATTAACAATTTTTTTTTTAATAAAAATATTTTTCAGATAATAACAAATAATGAATATTTAAATATAAATATTCATTATTGGTTATAATTATTTATTTTTAAAAAAGTGGGTAGAACGAAATAAAAACCACCGCTCACGGTTCACTTGAACTCCGTTTTCAATCCGGTTCACGCGTCGAATAAATTTTTTTAATAATAATAATAATAATAACTAATAAACACATCAAAATTGTTTAAAAAGTCAAGACATAATTAAATACACACCACTTATTGAAAAACAAAAAATAGTAGTCATATTTATATTTAACAAAAAATTATGTTTATTTGTTTGCATGATATTTTGTGTGTGTTTGTATTTTATATAAATAATAATTGTTTAATATGTTTTTTTATTTATATATTATTCTTGTTTTGAAAATTGTCGTTAAATAATCATATGATTATTATTGATTATTTTTACTAAACATATTAAGCGATTTTATTTCACCCGTGTACTGGATCGAAGGCGGAGCTTGAGTGAACCGTGAACGGTGATTTTTTTTCTTTATTTATTTTGTTTGATCCACTTTTCTAAAATGAATAATTATATTTAATAACAAAACTAATAATGAATATTTAAATTTAAATACTCATAATTGGTTATTATGGAAAAATAATTTTATTTTTTAAAATAAAAAAATATTTTTTTAAAAAAATTATTTAAAAAAATAATTACGTGGCATGCCACGTGGCGGCCAAGTGCCATGTGGCATGCCAAGTGCCATGTGGCATGCCACGTGGCAAAGGGTGATTGCCACATAGGTGAATTTTTTCGGTCAACTCCCAAATGCAAAGTTTGGGTACTTTTGCCGCCATTTACGGAGGTTGTATACACAGCAGAGAATTTGACCAAAGGTTGGGTATTTTTGCCGCAATTAACCCTAATTAATATACTATTGTATCGGCATATTTAATTTTTAAACTCAAATTGCCACAAAATAATGTTCAGGTTTTGTCTCTGTCAAGGTAACGTCTCTAAAATTAGCGATGATGATAGTGTTAATGCCTAAAATTTGATTAACTTGAATGCGGCCCAGGTATTGATTTTAGGCCGGGCCCAACGCCCGCTTGACGGTCGGAATGGGCTTTGAAGCTTGATCTTCGGTCTTGATAGGCCGGAAATCTTCCCTGTATAACCTGCCTCCGTTCCTGTAAAAAGAGTAGAAAAACGTGAACTCCGAAGGGGAACAAAGGGGGGGTCCTCTGTCGCCCGCTCCGACGCTCAACATTAGTCGAGTATTTGAGTCGGAATTTATGAATAAACGGGAAACATAGGTTTTTTGGCTTCGGGAGTGCTTGCCGATTGTGGCGGGGTGCCCTCGTATTTATAGAGGGTCGGAAGTTCGATTTCATGCCTTCGGGGCGCGCGGCGCGCCCCGAAGGCATGATTTTAGGCCGGGCCGAGTCGACATTTCCCGAGTGAGTTCGGGTTGACTTTTTGTTGACTTTTCCGGTTGATTTTCCGGGTCGGATCCTGTTGATTTTTTTGGTTGACTTTTCGGGTCTGGCCTGTTGACTTTTCGGGTTGACTTTCGAGTCGGATCCCGTTGACTTTTCCGGTTGACTTTCAGGGTCGGGCCTGTTGACTTTGTCGGTTGACTTTCCGGGTTCGGGTCTGTTGACTTTTCAGGGTTCGGACCCGTTGACTTTTTCTGTTGACTTTTCTAGATCAAGTCGGTTGATTTTTCCGAGTCGAGCCTATTGACTTTTTCAATTGACTTTTTGACCGGTTTGGTTTTGACTTGTCCTGAGCGGGTCAAAGTCGATTTAGTGGGCCTTATATGTCTTGGGCCTCAATTTTTCTAGGCTCCGAAAAATACGCATAACATTAACCCCCCAGTTTCTTGTGAGATTTATCTTGCGAGAAACTTTATGCGTTTTGTCATCTTGGACAAGTTGCCGGAATTAATATTCGGCTTTTGATATTTTTGAAGGTTTTGCGCCTTAGCGTCTTACTTCCTCGTCTTCGCACCTCAGCATCTTATTTTTTATTGTTTTGCCGAGCTTCGCGCCTTAGCGTCTTAGTTCCCGATATTTTGCGCCGTAGCGTCTTTTTAGTATATTGTCGAGTTTCTGCGCTTTAGCGTCTAACTTCTCGGTTTTTTGCGCCGAAGCGTCTTTTTATTATTTTGTCAAATTCTTGCGCCTTAGCGTCTTACTTTTCGGTATTTTGCGCCGTAGCGTCTTTTTAGTATATTGCCGAGTTTCTGCGCTTTAGCGTCTTACTTCTCGGTCTTTTGCGCCGAAGCGTCTTTTTAATATATTGCCGAGTTTTTGCACATTAGCGTCTTACTTCTCGGTCTTTTGTGCCTGAGTTGGCGGGATTAAGATCCGGCCATTCTCGGTCTTTGTTTCCTTAGTCGGCAGGATTGCGATCCGGCCTTTCTCGGTCTATGTTGCCTGAGTCGGTAGGATTAAGATCCTACCTGTCTCGATCTTATTTTGCCTGAGTTGGCGGGATTAAAATCCGGCCATTCTCGGTCTTTGATGCCTGAGTCGGCGGGATTAAGATCCGGCCTTTCTTGGTCTATGTTTTGCCTGAGTTAGCGGGATTAAGATCCGGCCATTCTCGGTCTTTAATGCCTGAGTCGGCGGGATTACGATCCGGCCATTCTCGATCTTTAATGCCTGAGTCGGCGGGATTATGATCCGACCTTTCTCGGTCTATGTTGCCTGAGTCGGTAGGATCAAGATCCTACCTGTCTCGGTCTTATTTTGCCTGAGTTGGCGGGATTAAAATCCGGCCATTCTCGGTCTTTGATGCCTGAGTCGGCGGGATTAAGATCTGGCCTGTCTCGGTCTTATTTTGCCTGAGTTGGCGGGATTAAGATCCGGCCATTCTCGGTCTTTAATGCCTGAGTCGGTAGGATTAAGATCCTACCTGTCTCGGTCTTATTTTGCCTGAGTTGGCGGGATTAAGATCCGGCCATTCTCGGTCTTCGATGCCTGAGTCGGCGGGATTAAGATCCGGCCTGTCTCGGTCTTATTTTTCCTGAGTTGGCGGGATTAAGATCCGGCCATTCTCGGTCTTTAATGCCTGAGTCGGCGGGATTACGATCCGGCCTTTCTCGGTCTATGTTGCCTGAGTCGGTAGGATTAAGATCCTACCTGTCTCGGTCTTATTTTGCCTGAGTTGGCGGGATTAAGATCCGGCCATTCTTGGTCTTATTTTGCCTGAGTCGGCGGGATTATGATCCGGCCTTTCTCGGTCTTTAGTTTCAGGCTTTGGCCGCCTTATTTTCCGTGAAACATATTTTTGGCGTCATTTTCGTTTTTCGGATCTTGATTGTCGTTTGCGTAAATAGGACGTTGACCGTAGATTTTTCTCGGATTGAGTCTTTGACGACGTTGCCATGATTGGAACTGTAACCGTTGTGTTGTTTTCCATGATTCGGATCTTGACACTCATCTTTCCCGTGATTCGGGTCGAGTCTTTGATGTTGTCCTCGTTGTTCGGACTTCGATCGCCGTTTTTTGTGATTCATATTTTGACCATTGTAGTCTATGTGATTTTGAATTTCGACGTCGTCTCTGTGATTCAGATCTTGACGGCCTCTTTTCCCTTTGTTCGGGTCGCGTCTTCGACGTCATTTTCGACTTCGTTTCCTTGATTCGGAATCTTGACCGTTGTCTCCGTGATTCCGATCTCATCCGTCATTTTTGTTTGTTCAGGCTTTGCTCGTCGTTTTTCCTTGACGAGCTTCCGGCGTCGTCATCGGGTGTCGGACTTTGTCCGTCGTCTCTCCCTGATGATCCTCTGAGGTCGTCTTCGGGTTTTGGACTTTGATCGTCGTCTCTCCCTGATGAGCCTCCGACGTCGTCGTCGGATTTTCAACCGTGCTTGCTGATTTTCCCTGATGAGCCTCTGGCGTCGTCGTCGGGTTTTGAACTTTGTCTGTTGATTTTCCCTGATGAGCCTCCGGCGTCGTCGTCGGGTATCGGACTTTGTCCGTTGATTTTTCCGAGATGAGCCTCCAGCGTCGTCATCGGGTGTCGGACTTCGGACTTTGGTCGTCTATATCCCGGATGAGCATTCGGCGTCTTTTTCAAGCACTTGTACTTTGGTTCTTGTATTTCATGAATCGGCGTTTGACGTCTTCTTCAAGTACGTGTACTTCGTGTTTTTGTTTTTTGTAATTCGGACTCAGATCGTTGTTTCCGCGACAGTGAGCCTTTTATAATCATATATACATATTTATAATTATGTATATAATATTTTCTTTTCTCTTTGTTGAATACTTTTATTTTTATATAATATATATTATATCATATTATATTTCACGTTTTTGAAATATATACATGATTCCACATTATGCATATATATTTTTATATTTTAATCAGATTGTTTGTAATCCAATTACCATATGCATATACTTTTTTATTGATTTTTCTTTTCTTTTCTTTTTCTTCGTTCAGCAGGAAAGGAAGCTCTCCATTTTTCTTTTCACTTTTGCCTTCAGATTCCCCCTTCGCCCCCCTTTCCTTCTTCCTCGTTGTCACGCCTTTGCAGGTCGCCGGAGTTCCGATCGCGCTTTTACAGAGGCTTCGAGATCGCACGGAAAGGGAGACAGACAAAGGGCTTTGCAGATTTAGCTTCTCCGGCGCTTGGAGGTCTCTTGGGCGCCGCCGATTTGACGGAGGAGGTCGTGGCGTGAGTTTAGGTGGCGTGAAGTCGATCCCAGGTCTTGCCGCCGACGGAGTAGCTGGTGGCGTGGAGGAGACCTAGACGCAGATCTGGGCTTGCATGAGGAAGCTTTTTTGTCGTTTGTCTGTGCAGGGAAGGACGTCCCGTGGGCTCTCTCGGCAGGGCTAGGGCCCTTACTTTTTCTTCTTCGTCTTTCTTGATCGAGCAACAAGGCCTCTTTTTTTTTTATCGTCACTTCCTCAGGTCACCGGAAGCCTTCGACGCTCGAAGACGGCGGATCCTTGGCCGTTCATGTGGCATTTTCAGGCGAGGAGGAAGTCGGAAGGGAGCTTTCTCGGCTTCTGAGTTCGGTCGGAGGCCTTGGGCTGCGAGATTCGAAGGTGGTGGAGCAAGGGAGGCTGACCGCGCCAGCACACGTGTGGCTCTCTCCGGCGGAGCTCTGGAGATCCCGACGGTTTTGGCGGCGTCAGATGGACTTTTGGTTCCAGATCTAGGTCGCGTGAGGACTTTTGCCGATGTTAGGTGCGCGTAAGGTGGTGGGATGCCGTGGACCCGCCAGTGTTTGCGGAGGTTTTGTCGGTGAAACTCCGTCGACTCGAGCTGTTCATCGACAATTTTGACTTTTATTTGAATATGAATACATATTTTTTCAATATGTTATTTCTTTTGATTTGTATATGTTTAATAATGAGGAGAAAACTTGTAAGATATATTCGATTTTTATTTTTGCGTTCTTCTCAATTTGGATATAATCGCTTTTATTATTCGAATTGCATCCTTGATCGTTATGAGTATTGATTTGATTGAGAACGGGTCTTGAAAATTGTTGACGATTGAGACGAATCATAAGGTTTGTTGACGATGGAGGAACATCTAGGACTTAGTGACGATGAGACAAGTCTTGAGGTAGTCGGACGACAGAGAACGTGGTAGCTTTTGTGTTCAAACATTCCCTATTGATGGTGTTGAACTCTAAGCATCTCTTTAGCCATTCCCGTGACCTGTTTGTCATTATCGTGACCTGTACGTCTTTTCGTAACCTGTTCATCTCTTCGAAATTTGTTCGTCTTTCGTGACCTGTTCATCTCTTCAAAACCTGTTCGTCATTTTCTTGACCTGTGCGTCTCTTCGAAACCTGCTCGTCGAGAGGTAATGTATGAAAGTTTTGCTGGCGGGACTCCGAGGTTTTGAACTTGTCGGGGGCCCTCCTTCTAGCGCCAAATGTTAATGCCTAAAATTTGATTAACTTGAATGCGGCCCAGGTATTGATTTTGGGCCGGGCCCAACGCCCGCTTGACGGTCGGAATGGGCTTTGAAGCTTGATCTTCGGTCTTGATAGGCCGGAAATCTTCCATGTATAACCTGCCTCCGTTCCTGTAAAAATAGTAGAAAAACGTGAACTCCGAAGGGGAACAGAGGGGGGGTCCTCTGTCGCCCGCTCCGACGCTCAACATTAGTCGAGTATTTGAGTCGGAATTTATGAATAAACGGGAAACAGAGGTTTTTTGGTTTCGGGAGTGCTTGCCGATTGTGGCGGGGGTGCCCTCGTATTTATAGAGGGTCGGAAGTTTGATTTCATGCCTTCGGGGCGCGCGGCGCGCCCCGAAGGCATGTTTTGGGCTACGGGGCGCGCGGCGCGCCCCGAAGGCATGTTTTTCGGCCGGGCCGAGTCGACATTTCCCGAGTGAGTTCGGGTTGACTTTTTGTTGACTTTTCCGGTTGACTTTCCGGGTCGGATTCCGTTGACTTTTCGGGTCTGGCCCGTTGACTTTTGTTGACTTTTCGGGTTGACTTTCGAGTCGGATCCGATTGACTTTGTCGGTTGACTTTCCGGGTTCGGGTCTGTTGACTTTTCAGGGTTCGGATCCGTTGACTTTTTCGGTTGACTTTTCTAGATCAAGTCGGTTGACTTTTCCCAGTCAAGTCTATTGACTTTTTCAATTGACTTTTTGACCGGTTTGGTTTTGACTTTTCCTGAGCGGGTCAAAGTCGATTTAGTGGGTCTTATATGTCTTGGGCCTCAATTTTTCTAGGCTCCGAAAAATACGCATAACAGATAGTACAATAATTATACTATTGTATCGGCATATTTAGTTTTTAACGATAATAGTACTCAAATTGCCACAAAATAATGTTCAGGTTTTGTCTCTGTCTAGGTAACGCCTCTAAAATTAGAGACAGTGTACATCTCAAGTTAAATAGTCGCCGCCAAAATGTTTAAAATATGCTGGCACACTTCGAAGAGATTAGATTCTATTTTTAATTTTCAACGGAGAAGCCCCTACAGTTTTAGAAAGTAGCACATTTCTTACTACATGTAAAAAAAAAATAGAAAATATTAACCTATACGCACGTAATATGACTAACTCAATCCAATATTTTTGGACAAGATCACCAATATACAAAATTTAAAATTTCTTGTGAACCAGTAAAAAATCTAGTAAAGAGATATAGTTTTTGAGCACAAAAGTCCAACAAAAATATAAAGCGCATCAAAACTAACGAGAATACTCGTAAAAGAACAACATATATATTTTGTATCA
Source organism: Parietaria judaica (assembly GCA_954871525.1). Lineage (NCBI taxonomy): Eukaryota > Viridiplantae > Streptophyta > Magnoliopsida > Rosales > Urticaceae > Parietaria > Parietaria judaica. Next base: position 6,109,295 of record OX940863.1, read on the forward strand.
TTTTTTTTTTTTTTGCAATAAATGGAGAACAATCATTTGCTTTCTTTTACAAATTTACAGGGTAGTACCGCTAAATATTCATATTACAAGAATAAACACAATTAACATGATTTAATTACTCATTTACTAGGTTAGCATAATCTAGATTTGAGAGTAAAACAGGAAAGAAGACGTTAATGATAATAAAATAATTAAAATTTAAGGCAAGTTAATTGGGGGACTAGAAAGAATCTCCTTGGAATAAAGACTCACCAAAGCGCATGAACTGTGAAGAAAAAAAAACAAAAACAAAAAGTGAAATTTTGATAGCTCCCGGCGAGGATCGAACTCGCGGCCTTTCGCTTACGAAGCGAACGCAATACCACTATGCTACGGAAGCAACTTGTCCTTCCAACTTATCTTATATATTATTTTCCATAACCAATATATTGCTTACATCACTTATTTGGCTATTGGTAATAGTATTTGGTAGTATAAGTACCTAACTTTAACCAACTCAAGTGGCATGGTTCAAAATAAAAATTAACGGTAAGAGTAAACTGACAAAATTTACGAGACCCATAATTCTGCAAGTTTATTTTTTCGGACGTTAGTCAAATGTTACGTGGTATAATGGACGTTGGACAAATTAATTAATTATGTATATATGTATATACATGTATACGATAGTACATGTGTCTATTACTAAATGATTAATTATGACAAATCAAAGAATAATTTATAAAGATGACTCCTTAAAAAAAATCTGCAAATAGGGAAGAAGAAAAAAAATAAACAAACTCAGGGTTTTGAAATCTGGGACCGAAATCGATCATCAAAATGCATATGCACAAAATCATGTACATAGAAATCCAAAACATTATCTTTCTCTTACATCGAGCATCTATGGCTAAAAGATTCCATATTTCGTAAATACTCCATTTTATCTAAATATATATTATTTAATGGAAATTGTACGAAATGCCCAATTTTGTGTTTAACATTTTAAGAAATGCCCATTTGTGAGACTATATTTAATTGGCATTAATGCATCTTGAATTTTTAATTTTCAATTGAAAAGCCCCTGCGATTTTCGAAAGTAGCAATTTTTTTACTACAAGCGAAAAAATTGAAAATATTAACTTACAAGCTCAAAATATAACATACTCAGTCTAATACTTATCTATAATTTTTCGACGAGATCAATATACAAATTAAAAATTATTTTGAATCAGTAAAAAATAATCTAGTTATTGAACACAAAAGTCCAACAAAAATAGAGAGCGCAGCAAAATTGACGAGAATACTCCTAAAATAAAACTTGTGCGGTGCTGATACATTTTGTATCATTTTTTTGTATTTTTTCTATCATTTTGTGCTGATACATTTTGGTCTCTTTTTTTTTTGTTGCTTTCTTTTAAAAACGTACAGGTTAGTATTGCTAAATATTCAAATTATAAGAATAAAGACAGTCACTCATGATTTAATTGCCATTTACTAGTTTAGCATAATCTAGATTCGAGATTAAAACAGGAAAGAAGACGTTAATGATAATATAATAATGAAAATTTATTAAGGCAAATTAATTGGAATAAGACTGAAAAAGTGGATAGCTCCCGGCGAGGATCGAACTCGCGACCTTTCGCTTACGAAGCGAACGCACTACCACTATGCTACGGAAGCAACTTGCCCATTGTGCTCGAATTAAATATTATTTCGAAAAAGCAATTACTTACATTACACTTCAAAATGAAAAATAACAGTAAAAATTATCAAAAACCGATAAATTGAAGAGACGCATTTTCTGTCAATTTATTTGTTCGGACGTTGGTCAAATGTTACGTGATATGACAAGCATCGAACAAAATTAAAGCGATCCATATTTCAATCAACTTGATGTCACATCACTTGACCAACGTCCGTTAAAAAAACATACAAAAATATGTGTCGCCTCAATTTTGTTGAGTTTAAATACTTTTGTCGTTATTTTCACTTTCCTGCCACCTCCATACCCCTAAAATATATATGGCCGAGAATTTCCATGAATAATTATACTTGACTGATAATTGAAATTTAGAAACTGATGAATTTCGCAAAAACTACCCAACTTTGGCATTACAAGACAAAATCCTTAAACACCATCTTCTAAAGCCTTTGAAGGGTCTTCTTCAATGCATTGCCTTTTGGCTTCAACTTCATCACCCTCACAAGCATTCTCTGGGTTCTCTTCCCCATTTGCTTCTCTGCATTCATCGGTACCGGCTTCGCCTCTCTTCCTCTGTGGAATCACTTCGAAGAACGACGTCTTCCAATCCTTAGTTTCTATGAACTTGAGAAGTATCTCCATCACTTGATTCACTGTAAGCACCTGCACAACACAACAATAGATATAATCATAAATCCCATAACCGTGGTGTTAATAGAAAACATTTGCCATTACCTGAGAGCTGTACATCTTCAAGTAGTTCCCGATCGGAAGCTTCGCCGTTTGAATGCCCTGTTCCTGCGCTTTCTTCATGGTGACTCCCTTCCAGCGGTTTCGATCCACCGGTCCCCCAACTATGTACATTTTCTTCGGATCGAGCTCGTCGAGCACGTTTTCCGAATCGGCCGTGAGATACACTAAGTCGTCCTTTCTGTCATTCAAGGCTTCGATGTAGGATTGCGGTTCCTTCTCGATTATCCACTTATCGAAACCCGGAAGCTTCTGCAGCTGGCTTCCCGTGTCACCAGCGCATCCCGTCAGCCAGAGATGCCCCGGGTCGCGGCATCTTCCGTTCACTGCATAACAATACATGATCTGCACATTTTATTAGCACATCAACTAAGCAATCAACGCTTGAACTTTGAATAGATTCAAATCTATGGAAACTAATAACTACAATCAAAATTGCATATCAATGGAGTCAAAGCAAATTCTCAAAGTCACAGACGAACGATTTGTTCTTGTTCAGTCAAGAACATTCCAGTTTTGAATGCATATCAATTGAGTCAAAGCAAGCTATCAAAGTCACAGACGAGCGATTTATTCTTTGGTTGTGATTCTTGCGAAACGAGACAAGATCAAGATACCTGTTGAACGAGGCTGCTGATTTCTGAAGGAGTCATGAGGTGAGAGAACTCGAGGTCGATGACGATGTTCTGACCGGATTCCTTGGCTTTGGTGAGCCTCTCGAGCTTCGACTCTCTCTCCTCCGACCGCTTCTCCATCCTCTCCTTCCTCAGACTCCTCCGCGACTCGATCAGCCTCGCTCGCTCCTCCTCCGGCACGGCGGCGAGAGCCTCGTCCCAATCCCGGCGCTTCCGCTCCACGGCCTCCTTCTTCTGCTCCTTCGCCTGCGCCTTCTTCTCCGCCTTCTTCGCCTCGTACCTCTGCTGCTTCACCAGCTTCTTCTGCTGCCGCTTCGACAGGGTGGCCGGAGGTTCGGGCGCCGAGGGAGCTAGGGTTACGGGGGCGTTTTCGTCATCTTGAACTGCCTCCATTTTCGAGCTTCTGCGAGCAGTGGTGCGGTGATTCAGAGGTTTTAGGGCTTTGGAGGTTGGCGGAAATGGCGATGGGAGACTGAACGACGTGTCGTTTCTTTTGGCTTCGATTGTTTGGTGTCGTTTTGACGAAAAGGGATAAGATAAGTTTGACGGCGGACTGAGGAATCGGAGGCGGGAAGACCCAAATTTCATTGCCACGGAAATAAAATCATCAGAGCTGAGCAATAAATATATATGTATATATATATATATATATTACATGTTAATTTATCAAATGATTAATTATGAAAAATAATAAAATATTCCATAAAAGAGGCTTTTTTCAATTCCCGTAACTGAATTTTGAGTTTCAGAATTTGGGAACCAAAATCTAGATACCCGGAATTATAGTACTCGGAAAATCAAAACAATATATTTCTCCCTATATCAGAGTATCTATAAATAGAGGATTCACTAATCTTATGAGAAAAGGGAGCAACTTTTTGCGAAGGGAAAATAGAAGAAAAATACAAATAGTGGTGCTCTTTTATATAAGTTTTAATGAAAATTTGAAGTTCAAAATCCACATAACAAATAACAAGGCTCGTGATCATGATTGCGAAAAATAAAGGAAGATTCCATAACCTCGGATTTTGGGTTTCGAAATTTGAGAACCAAAATCGAAATACTAAGAATCAGAGGACTTGGAAAACCAAAACAATATATTTCTCTTACATCCAGCATCTTTAGATAAAATATATATATATATATATCAACTTGAATTCATTTGTCATCATTAAACCTAATATACTATGATTCATTTAAGTCGTTAGTTTCATTTTGACATATATTATTTATGGTATTCGGAATCGGATGTGAACACCACCGGTGAGGACATTTCTCCTTTGTATGATTTACTCAAAGTAATATTTAGTTTCTCAAATATTATTAGAGGTAAAAGTAGATAAATTTTCACTGTGATTCAAAATATTTTGCTAATTCATTTTATTACACGCCTACATTTATATTATTGTTTCTGTCTAACTAATAATTTATAATGAAAATTACGAGGGTCTCGTAAATTGATTGTTCTTAAATTAACTAGGGAATCTATCATCTATATTTGGTAATATAAAGACAATACTAAAAATCTCATATTATTTAGGATAGCCAAATTTTGAAGCCTCTGTACAAATCGAAAATACGAATATGAACCGTAACAATAATGCCAATTTAAGACGATATAATATCCAAAATTGATTATTTTACCATATTTATTGTTAAAATATTAATATATTTATTTACAAAATCAATAATTTACAAAATTGATTAATTTACGAATATGAACATACCACGATTTGTTGTTGTAAGAAGATGTTATACTTTGAACTTATGGTCAAAAACCGATTGTCGAGCTCTTGTGTTATTGCATCTTATAACTTATCATCATTGTCGATTTATAAGGTAAAAACTAAAGCTTTTATCGATTTACAATTTTGCGGTGAGAAGAGTGCCGATAATTTTACAAGGCATGCCGTTTTCCTTTCTACAATAAGCAATACGGAATCAAAAACTGTATATAAGTTGATATTAGTGTACACGTTATAACATTTACTGACATTTTACTAACATTTAACATGTATATTAACCATATAAGCAGTGGCGGAGCCAGGATTTCAATCCAGATTGTGTTTAATGTAAATTTTTAGAAGAAAAAAAAAAACAAAAATCAAACATACTAGTTAACAATTGTTGATATTTCAACGTCGCAACAATAACAATTAAATGCTTTAAAAACCCACAAATAACTGCTATAAGAAAAAGCAGAGAAAAAAAATCGACAAACTTAGCGAGCAACGAGAATAGAGCCAAAACTGGCAACCAAAATGGCGCGAGAGCAGAAACATCATCGATGAGCCCCAAATCCTATAAGACGAATCAAACACAAAGTCAGTTGTGAATGTATTCAATAACATTGTAACATCTAATAACGAAAACAAAAATAAATAATGTTACCTAGTACAAAATATAAAGTCGAGTTTTCATCTTTTGGAAGTATTGCATAATAGATTCCTCGTCAATAGAAATAGAAATAACCCTCTCGATGTACACAAGCATACTATCATTCATAAACGTGTCTCCCATTCGATTTCGTAATCGAGTCTTGATGATGTTCATAGCAGAAAAAACTCTATCCACAGTTGCAGTAGCCACGGGCAAGATTAGTGCCAAAGTTATGAGCTTATAGACATATGAATATGTAACACTTTTTTTCGTTTGAACCATTTTACTAGCAAGAGCCCCAAGCCTTTTCAAACCTTGAAACTCGTTTGATGAGGTTACATCAAGTAGGTAGTTGGATAGTTGATTGTTGAGTAGAATAAGGTCCGATGATGGAAAATCTTGTGGATAATACGTCGCAAATTTCATCAGCTTTTCTTTGTCAAAAGCGTCAAACGAATCATCTGGACACAAGCATGCGATGCAAAGAAGCAAATCTTTACTAACCCCGTTGAAACGACTGTTTAACTCTTGAAGTTGTATATCGATGACAACAGTAAAGACATCAAATCGATAATATTACAAATTCTTGATTTTCGTAGCATTACGTCGTGATTTGCCGTCTTCTATATAGAAATCATCCATGTCGGGGACATTAATTTCGTGCTCTTGACAAAATTGTCACTTTATCAAGATTAGATTCCCACCCTGTTTCTCTCATGTTTGCAATCGTCTTTTACATATCTGCACCCAAGTCGTGGCATTAACAATATATTGATATTCCCTCTACAATGCCTTTGAAATATCGTTTATAATCCCGAAGATATCTACCATCAAATGTATGCCGAAGACAACCTCAAAGGATAATAATTTAAACAAGTGTCAATATTTAAAAATGAAAAACTCTATTTTAGTTTAATGAAAAAAAGTATTAAATTGTTAAAGCATACATAAATATTTAATAGCACATATATGTGACCTTTTTTATCAAGAGGTTGTGGGTCAGCTATAATGTTCTGAAGGACACTAACAGTAGAAGCAAACATTGATAACAATCTAAGTAGTGTACCATGATATGAACCCCGACGTGTATTTGCATGGCGTATAAAAGAAGTTTGCTGATTTAGACCCCGTCCGCTTGCACGTTCACCCCCTTCAACTGCTCGGTTAACCATGTGAACTTGTATGTCTTGAAGAGCATCGGAACGCTTCGATGATGCATTAATAATATTCACTACTTCACTCACAACCCAAAATAATGAATCCAACCGAGTATGATGCTTGGCCACATATACAAGTGCCAATTGAAGTTGATGAGCGAAGCAATGAAGCAATAAATATAAAAAGCACAAGGATTTTCTTGAAGAATAAGAGTTTTCATACCATTAATCGCACCTTTCATATTACTAGCTCTATCGTAGCCTTGTCCCCGCAATCTTGAAATGCTCAACCCGAATTGCAGAAATAATTGGTCAATCGCTTTTTTAAGTGAAAGAGTTGTAGTGCTACTAACATGTACAATACCGATAAATCGTTCAAGTACTTAACCTCTTCTGTCAACATAGCGCAACACAACTGTCATTTGCTCTTTCGTTGAAATGTCACACGATTCGTCGACTAAAATCGAGAACAAAGAATCCCCGAGATCATCCATAATAGCCCTGATAGTTAAACTAGCCACGGCATGGACAATATCTTATTGAATGTCAGGAGATGTGAGCTTGAGATTTTTACTAGCATTCTGTAGAGCAACGACTTTGACTTCAGGATTCTGTTCAGCTGTATACTGAAAAAGCTCTAAAAAATTACCATGATTGCTTGATTCTTCAGATTCGTCGTGACCATGCAATGCAATACCCTGCTTTAGAAGCCAACGAATACAACCCACGGAGGCGCTCAAGCGAATACGATACTCTTTATCATCGCGGGTATTTTTTTCTCGCAAAAACGTGCTCAATATTCTTTCTTTGATTATTCATAGCTTCGAAATCTCTCGAAGCTTTATTGTGGGCACTGTCGAAACCTCCAACATGAACATGCAATCTCGCGCCGTTATTCCAATTCGTAAATCCATCGTTGTTGTCGGTAAAAGTATCGCCGCTCGACGGATCCCCGTTAGATGGTCTAAAAAGATACCAACACAAACAAAATGCAGCATCTTTTTCTTTGCTATACTCTAACCACTGCGAGAAAGTTTTAAACCATTTCTTAATGAATCTTCTTCTTCTGTCTCCAAATTATCTTAACGGGAAATGTAATTTTAGGCTGACAAGGACCTTGTTGCATATATTTCCTTCGAAATTCGTCCCGGTCGTTAGGATGATAGTCTAATATTGAAGGCCTTTCTCCCAGATCTCTCGGAGTATAAGAAGAACATATATGTTTTCTTTCACTAAGTGTCGGGCTATGTGAATGACTTGTATGCTTTCGTTCACTAACTAGCAGATTAGTAACACTTGTATCCGAAATCTTTTTGAAATATTTCAACATCGCAAGTCGCAACGATAACAATTTCCTGTGAAAAAAAGTATGCTCTGGTTTAAATCTCTTCGTAGCTTTATCTATTTAAAAAAAAGTATGTAAGTATGTATTAATGTATATGCTCTGGTTTCTTTTTTATTTTACTGTATTAATATTTACATCAATACATGTGATATGAGTGTCCCTTTTCTTCACAGGATTTTTATGTTGAGATAAATAATCATATATAGACATTAAAACATTGTCGTTTGAGAAATAAGAATTGTGTGTCAATTACATACGAGAGAGTCGGACGTGAGAGTCAAAGTGACGGCGGCGGCGAGAACCGAAGGTATGTGAATTTCAGCGAGACGCAGGGACGGCAAGGACCGAGTCAGCGACGGCAAGAACCGACGGCGAGGACCGAGTCACACCGACGACAAGAGTGAGAACCGAGTCGCAGCGACTGGGAGAGCGAGAACCGACGGCGAGAAAGACGAGAGTGAGAACCAACGGCGAGGGCGGGTGCAATAACTGACAGCGAGTGGCGAGAATCAACGGCGATGTGAGAATCAACGGCGGGGGAGACGAACAGCTAGGGCGAGGAAAAGGGGGTAAAAGTTCGAAGAGTGATGAGAAGAAGAGGATCGAATAAGAGAAGCCGACTCTTAGAATTCTCATATAATATAATATATATATATATATATATATATATTAATTCCAGGTGGTGTCTTCACACTCACTGATCTGTGAGTGGCTACACCTTTGCATATAATCATTTGCAGTTTTACCAAAAGACCGAAAGTGCATCGAAATGAAAATTGCATGTTCATTCAATATAATCTTCAATGAAAGTACAAATTCACGAGCAATCGTGAATAAAGTGATGTAATCGTACGAGTTAGCTTGGTATAGTCGTAAATTATTTAAAATATTTATTGAATTATGTACATTTCTAACTTAGCATTACAGAGCTTGGTATTTTATTCCATTTGTAATTGTCATATTCTTACGTTTACATTGCATTTTAACAAACTTAACGTTTTTATTTGCAAAATAGTACATCAAGATGATGTGGCATTGCCAACTAATTTTTGTATACCTTTTTTACCCCTCCACGTTTTAATTTAATTTTTATATTTATATTAATAAAAATTAAAAAAAATTAAGTCAATGATTTGTTATTAATGTGTTAATTTCGAGGGATTAAATGCACATATATCCTCTCTTTTCTCTGATTAAACCTTCTCTCTCTACGTGAGATCTTGAGGAAGACTAGATGGTCTCCATTGATGCCCTCGACATCTACAACGTTGCCACCCACGCCGTCGACACCCTCTGCCATTGCCAGACGTTCGCGGAAACCCAGCGAAGCCCTCTTCATATTCCACGGCGTCGACCGCTGCTTAGCGATCTTCACACCTGCGAGCTTCTCCCGTGAGGTTCGATAACGGTGGTGAACGGGAAGCGTCCAGCAGTGGAGACAGGCGGAGAAGCAAAGGCAGCGGGTGTACACGGGTCTCAAATCTGGACTTGCAGACATCGCCGACTCGAAGAAGAAGAAGAAGAAGAAGAAGAAGAAGAAGAAGAAGAAGAAGAAGAAGAAGAAGAAGAACCCAAGCGACTCGGACAACACCGAATTCACGAAGACCAAGCTCCACGCCATGAATTGATATGTATTTTTATATGATAATGGAGATTTATGTTCATTCGAATTGTAAATGTATGTTAATTGGTTTATTCGTGTTAATTCGTGTAAATGTATGTTAATTCGAATTGTTAATTTGGTTACTGTTTTGTAATTCAAATTGACGTTTTCTATGGTTTATAATAAACTATAATTGTCCACGCTTAACAATATGAAAATTGGTTATAATTGTCAACGTTTTTTTCATATTGGAAGATGGTCAAAATCAGGGTTTGACTTTTCGTCGATTTTTACGATTTTCGGTCTTACCGGTAGTCATCGGTAAATATTCGGTCATACCAGTTATCGTTTTATGAACTTTTCGGTGAAAATTGCAAAAATCAATAACTTTTTTACCAGTCGATTTTTACTATTTGCAGTGTAAATATTCGGTGCTTTTCGGTCAATAAAAAGTAGTGATTTTTAGTGATGGTTATACGATTTTCGAGCTTACCAGTGAAAAACCAAGACTTTCCGGTATTTTCGACAGCCGACGACCAAATCTTATACAAAAACTTGATTTTCCGACTGGTAAGCTGCCATTTTTTCAACAGATTCTCATATTTTCACTGATTAATCAATTATTGGCATAAGTTTCTAAAGTTTTAATTTATTCAATTATAAACCGAATTTCTTGGAATTTTTTGTACTTTTGGTAAATTAATGACTTATAGAGTTAAATCTATACGAATCAATCATTTCTTCTTTGATATATACTCATTTATACGATTTTTAGGGCATTTTCACGAGTTCAAATATAAGAGTTAGTTTCATATGAGATTTATGTTTAGAAATGAGTAAACATTGGAACTTTATCATCTTTTTTTTTTTTTTTGCATTCTTATGAATATTTTTTCTATGAAAACATGTTTTGATGACTTATTTTATAATTATTTTGTATGATTTAGGTTAAATTCGGCTTATTATGCTTGTTAGACAAAAGTATATAAAGTTTTGAATATAGCAATTTACTAGAAATGTACATATTTTGTTATAATTTGTTGATTGTATAGGGTTCAAAATATTATAGTTACTAAGAAATATGAATACTTGAGCTTTTGAGCTCTTGAATTTTCAGATTACAAGACTTTATTATGTAAAAAGTCTAGAAATTCATATTTTTTTTTTAAATTTTTGAAGTAATTTATTCATTTTTTTATGTTTCTATTTAATTAATTATTTATTGAAATATTAATCTGTGATTTTGATTTTTTTCTTCTTCAATATTTGAGCTTAATTCGGATTTTCTGTTAATTGCGGCAAAAGTCTTCTAAGTTTATCTTTTGTGATTTGTGAGGTAATCTATTCATTTTTTGGTGTTTTCATTGATTAAATATTTTCGGAAATAATTATATGAGATTTTGGTGTAATTTATTTTCAGATTTGAGCTTAATTCAGATTTTCTCATAATTACGGCAAAAGTCTTCTAAGTTTATGTGATGGAACAATATGTGTTTGTGTATGATTTTATTTACATATGTTTGTGTATGATATTATTTTTGATATCATGACATGCTATTAGATATTAGAATAGAGCCAATAAATAAATATAATGGCATGCTATTATTTTTGAATTTTTTTAACACACTATTTTAAATTTGGACAAATATAAGCTTAAAAATATTTTATAAGTTTTCCGTCGAAAGTGTCGATAATCATCAAAAAGTGTCGGTAACGATAAGCTATAGTATTATAAGTTTTCCGTTGATTAATGGGCAAGCTATCGATAAATCCGTCGAAAACGGCAAGCGATTTATCAGCAAATTCGGTAAGTTGAACATTGGTCAAAATATTGTTTATTAGTCAAAATATTGGTTACTTTTTTATAACAATTTTTATTTTCCAATTATAATTTGAGTTGATTTGAATATTGTATTGATTGATTACCACGTAAATCTCGACGACTAATTTTGTGGGTAATCAATTTAATATGATTATTAAATAATAAATAGAAAATCCACAAAATGCCCAAAATACACCTAAAGTTTAAAAGAAATGCCCATAGTTTCATAAAATCAATTTATGCCCATTAATAAACTGTTTTGGATCATATTAACCCTAATATTAATTCTAATTTTTAATTTTTGAATAATATTTATTTATAATATATATTAATTTCAAAATTATTTGTTCCTATAATTATGATTGAAAATTTCAACATATTAACTAGGATATCATTTAATATGGTACTTTAAAAAAAATCTTCATTATCACCGTATCAATTAATTACACATTCCCAAAATTGTTACAAATTACTAAATCGTAAATATAGTTACAAATTTGTAAATCGTAAATAAAATTATTGAAAATATAATAGATGAGAAACCTATAACAACGAAACTGTAAATAAAATTACTAAATCGTATATATAGTTACCATTTTGTAAATCCTAAATAAAATTACTAAAAACATAGTTACTGTAAATAAATTACTAAATCGTAAATATAGTTACCAATTTGTAAATCGTAAATAAAATACAGAATCGTAAATAATTACGTATATATGAAATCGTAAATATAGTTACGTAAATATAATAGGATTGATTTTTAATTGATTTTTGAAAATTCGATTAACAAATAAAGACGATATTTAGCTATTTTTAAGGAAATAAACGATTTTATGTATTTAGCCATTTTTAATTAAATAAATTCATTTAATAGTGATTAATACGATGAAAATATTTGCAATATGATTAAGGGATGTTTAAAATCAATCAGTTATGTATTTACCTATTTTTAAGGAAAAAAATATCGATTAGAATTTTATTTTAAGCGTAATATAATTGGTAGAATTTTTTGAATTTTTTTTAAATTAAATCGTTTTAATACTGAATATATGTAAATATTTTGAATTTAATTATGAGATTTTTAAAAATCAATCTGTTACTTAAAAATCAATCAGTTTGCTACATATAAGGATTTTTTGTTTGTTTTTTATTTTAATTAAAAAACAAAATTAAGATTAAACATGATTTAAAGTTAAACGTGATTTAAAAATTGAAAGGGCATATTAATCCATATATCAATTGTTGGTAATTATGATTATCATAATTAGAAATGGGCATTTTTTTGAAACATTGAGTCAGAAATGGACATTTGCTTCACTTACCCAATAATAAATAGTTTCTATTATTAATTAATTATAAAGGTTAAATTCATCATTTTATATCAGTTAATGTGGTTTATTAGCTATACTACAATATTTACCAAATATTGACTATTTTAACAATTTAAAACTATTAACTTGACTAATTATCTTAAACTTCCTTAATTATTTTGCAATTAAAAGTCAAAACTCAGCGCCAATTAGTTAATTTAAATAACGGCTATGAATGTACGCAAGGCAAGCAGTGAGCTTCACAGTTTACGAAGCCAAATCGTATGTCCCATGAATTGAAATTCAAAGTGTTATTATGCTCAAACTTCAGGGGCATTATCGTAATTCGGTAGTTTTTTTCTTGCTTCACTTGCGGAGCCTCTGTTCTGACAGATCCACCACAGAAAGAATAAACAAATACCTTTTACAGTTTTCATATTTATTAACACAATATTAAGGTATATTATGAACTATTAAATCTACGGTTCCCAATTTACCAATTTGTATCAATATTTCGTTGGAATTTATTTTTTATTTTTATCATTAATTGTTTCATCTATATAAAATTTAATTTTTATTGAGTAAATTTCACCATCGGTCTATATATCATCCCTAAGTATTTGTAATTTAAAAAAAAAAAATATTGTATATCATGTTTCACCTTAAGCTTGTGAATTTTATTAAACAACACTATTTGCTAGATGTTAATTCTTTTGGTCAAAATTAATAGACAAATTTACCTTTAAAAAATGCATAAAAAACGCATTTACTTCGTGTCAATAACAGTTAAAAAAAAACTTATAAATAAATCTTGTAGAGAAAAGAAGAACATTGTTAAACTCATGGATAAAATAATTTTTTTGTGTGTTGAATAGTAAAGTGACAACAACGATCTCAATGAGAAGTTTAAGGCGGAGAAATGAAGAAAATATCGATAAAAATTCCCGAAATAAATCAGGGAAAATTAGTTTTTTTTTAATGAGGTGACACAATTGGCTAAGATTACATATGTTCGTATTACAAGATATATTATCACGGTAAGAACAACTGACACTATTGGCCGCAGACATTATCGGTCAAGATTACAAATATACGCAATTTTTGCGTCGTAAGAGATTAAACACAGGACCTCATGAAGAGTCTTATTGTAGTGGATTTACCACTAGGCCAAACAAGCTTGGTTATCAGGAAAAATTAGTTGAAACCCCACAAAAAAGAACAAAATTTAAGGGGTGTATGAGTTACTAAAAAAATAAAAGGAATCTGGTCCTTCAAAATATGCAAGGAGGGGTTTAATTGCAATATAAAAAAGGGGCAGAATTAGAAATAAGATAAAGTGTAAGGACGGAAGCGCAAAAAAGAAGAGTCAGAGACTGGAGATAAATAAGAAGAAGTTGAGTAAATCCGTGCATTTTCACTTCATCTGTTCGAAAAAGAAAAAAAAAAAAACCCTTTTTCGGCGAGAACCAAAAAAAAAAAAAAAAACTCTCTCTCTCTCTCTACCCCGCGACTTTCAAACTTGGCAGATGAGGGAGCTCCGAGGCTGAGAGCTCCGAAACGACGCCGTTGGCTCCGCAGAAATGGCGCAGAAGCTCCAGCAACAGCTCAGAGAGGTGGGATCCAAGCTCGGGACTCTCCCTTCCACCAAAGACGCCCTCGTCAAGCTCCTCAAGGTTCGCATTTCTCTCCAATTCTCGCCCTCTCTCGTCTCCGAGGGCTTTTCCGCGTCGAATTTTCGAAATTTGTGCTTTTTTCTTTCTTTCTCGGCGGAGAATTTCTCGCTCTGTTTCCTGGGGAATTTTTCTGTTTGGTTGCCGAGAAAACGGGACCTTGGGATAGTTGACGAAGGAACGTGTCGGAAAGTGACCAGCTTTCGGGTTGTGTAGCTGGTTTCGGTGTATTTTCGTCATCGGTTTGGGAATTTTCCGTTTCATTCTCGGGCTTCTCTTCTCCAGATTGAGTGAGCTAGGTAGTTAAATTAGGGTTTCGTTTTGCTGAGTTTGTTGTGTTTTGAAGCCCAAGGTCAAAATGTGTTCTAGATTTGGATTCCAAAACTCAATTTTAATTAAAAAATTGCCAGAAGCGGGAGAATTTCAGTGAATTAGGGATTTGAATTTCGTTAATTCTATGTGAATTAGGATCATAATTCTGTTTAAGTGTCTATAATCGTCAGATTTTGTTTCCATTAATCAATTCACAGTAGAATTTCTAATTCATGCATTAAGTAAGACAGTTGTATTAGGGTTCCATTACGAGCTTCCTAGAATTCTTGCGAATAAGAATCTAAAGATAGTAAGTACTCGGTAACGAATAAATACCTTTTTCCCGAGCGCAGCAAGCCGCAACATGTCTTTCCGAGTTGGAGCAATCCCCGCCGGCTCCGATGTTAGAGGCGATGCAGCCTTTACTCGACTCTGTTGTGAAGCCCGAACTCCTGAGGCATCAAGACAGAGACGTGAAGCTTTTGGTCGCAACGTGTATTTGCGAGATAACACGAATTACTGCACCCGAGGCTCCATACAGTGATGAAGTTCTAAAGGTACTAGATATCGTTTATGAATACCCTTCCCGTAGAACCTATGGTTTGAGATACTCTTCCTGATCTGGCCTGTGGGTCCCTTTGCAGGATATATTTCGTTTGACTGTGAGCACTTTTGATGGGTTACGTGACATAGGCGGTCCATCGTTTGGTAGGAGGGTTGTAATTTTGGAGACTCTTGCGAAGTATAGGTCATGTGTTGTAATGCTAGATCTCGAATGCGACGATTTGGTGAATGAAATGTTCCGAACGTTTTTGGATGTTGCCAGGTTTGTGTTTTTCGCTCTCAATTTTCTTGACTATCTAAGTCAAATTGACACAAAAAGCTCTTTGTCAAATAATTGGAAGCTCTATTCTTTGGTAGGGTTTTCATGCACTTTTTTTTCCCGGTATATAAACTATAATATGAAATTCAATTTTGCATATTTTTCACTCGCTCAGACTTATATGTATTACGTGGAATTTCTCATCGATGCAGTGATGATCATCCAGAGAGCGTTCTTTCATCGATGCAGACGATTATGGTTGTTCTTGTAGAGGAAAGCGAGGAGGTTCATCACGATCTTTTATATAACATACTATCGGTGTTGGGTCGTAATAGAACCGTGAGCTCTCTCTTTAATCTAGCATATGCAAAAATATCTTCTACATATCACATGTAACAGATATTTTATCCTTTTGATATATTGTTTTTGTGCGACTTGATAAAATTTAAATTCCAGGATGTAAGTAAGGCTACAAGGAGGCTGGCCATGAAAGTCATAGAACAATGTGCAGCGAAGCTCGAAGCCGGAATCAAAGAGTTCCTTATTTCATTAATGTCAGGAGATAGCAAGCCAGTGAATAATCAGATTGATTACCATGAAGTTATTTACGATGTATACCGCTGTGCCTCCCAGATTTTAACTGGAGTTGCCCCGTATCTTACGGGAGAACTACTGGTGATGCTTCTTTCCTCGACTTACATATCTTCTAATTACTTCTCCGTGTGATTGAATATATGATATATAAAGATGCATTGTATTCTAAACCATCTTTCGAATAATATCTGCAGGCTGACCAGCTCGATACTCGTGTTAAGGCAGTGAGCTTAGTTGGAGACTTATTTGCTTTACCGTCCCCGAACATCTCTGACGCCTTTCAGCCAATATTTTCCGAATTTCTGAAGAGATTGTCTGATAGAGTTGTTACAGTTAGGATGTCTGTTCTTGAATGCGTGAAGAAGTGTCTGCTATCGAACACTACCAGACCCGAAGCTCCTGAAATCATATGTAGGTTAATTGATTCCATTGTTTTACAGATCTTTTGTTTGTTTTGCACTTTTGCTCGATTGTAATTTAGTCTCAATGTCTTGTTCTAGCTGCCCTCTGTGACCGGCTGTTGGACTTCGAAGAGCAAGTGAGGAAGCAAGTTGTTGCTGTTATTTGTGACGTGGCGTGTCACGATTTAAATTCCATTCCACTGGAAACTGTGAAACTTGTTGCGGAACGTCTTCGAGACAAATCTGTAATGCTCGTTTGAGTCTCGTGTTCTTCTGGTTTTGATTATGTTTGTTGACTATTCTTCCCCCTTACTTTGGTCCTGTATTCCCTATCTGCTTCAGTTACTCGTTAAAAAATATACCATGGAGAGGCTGGCTGAGATATACAAGGCCTGCTGCGTGAAATGCGCCGATTGCTCGATGAAGCCTGATGACTTCGATTGGATTCCGGGAAAGATTTTGAGATGTTTCTATGACAAAGATTTCAGGTAAATATCTCGTTTTCCGGTTCACATATATCTTCAGATAAGGAATTCTATATGATTTTGCCACCATTATAGTGTTACGGAATTTAAGCGGCATGTCATGCATAATTTTTTTTTATGAATATTTCTTACTCCAAAAATATAAATCTCTGTCCCTACCCTGATTTTGTAAAATTTTCAGATTTGATACGATTGAATATGTCATGTACGGATTGCTTTTCCCAACCGAGTTCTCAATCAAAGATAAAGTTCAACATTGGGTCCGAGTCTTCTCTGGATTTGATAACATTGAGGTGAAGGCTCTGGAGAAGATAATGGAGCAGAAGCAAAGGTATTAAGTACATTATTGCTCCATCACTCTGCACAACTGACGAGTATCATCTTTGATGAATAGTCAGCTGATTTTCAGGAGGTTTACTCTTCGATTGCAGGTTACAGCAAGAGATGCAGAGGTATCTGACTCTCAGACCGACGTGTCAGGTAACAGCAAAATATCAATGAAATAAAAGATAAATATTCTGATGTTTGGAATAGGTATGAAATTCGAAGCGTGAAATGTAGGATGTGGATGCTCCTGAGGTGCAGAAAAAAATTATATTTTGCTTCCGCCTTATGTCACGCTCATTCCCTGACCCGACAAAGGCCGAAGAGTGCTTTTTGATTCTTGATCAGTTGAAGGATGCTAATATCTGGAAGATTCTTACGAGCCTTGTCGATCCAAATACTAGCTTCCATCAAGCTTGTACATCCCGGGTAAGGAAGATATATCAGTAATACAACTTTCTTGTATTTCGCATTAAAAGTCAGGTGTTTTAGCTTATGAAAGTTCATGATTGCAGGATGAATTACTTAGGATTCTTGGTGAGAAGCACAGATTATATGATTTTCTCGGTACTCTCTCTGTGAAGTGTTCGTATCTACTTTTCAACAAGGAACATGTGAAGGAACTTCTTGTGGAGGTTTCCACCCAAAAATCTCTTGACGGCTCACTGTATACATCATCTTGCATGAATATACTGGTGGTAAGACCACTTCAGTTCTAAATTCTATTGATTTTATGTTGTTATAGGGGCCGGGGATACTTTTTTGTTGTTGTTGCGTAATTGGCTATTTACTTCTATTTTTTATCTTTTATGCTTTATTAGTCCTATTACTGAAGTTGTTGAAATTCTTAACTCTTGTTTTCTCCCTCGTAGTTGCGCGTTTATGTAGGGTGAAAATTTTTTTGGCTCTCAATGTGTAGCTTTATGGCTCTAAAGCTTGTGTGCATGTTTCAAACCTTTTTTTTTTCTTTTCAGATCCTTGCACGTTTCTGTCCAATTCTATTTAGCGGCACTGAAGAACAGCTTATAAACTACCTTAAAGATGGCGATGAAATTATAAAAGAAGGTGTTCTGCACATTCTAGCAAAGGCTGGCGGTACCATTAGAGAACAATTGTCTGTTTCAACAAGGTATAAATCCAAGATATGTTTAATTAGGGATTAAATCGTCATGAATTATTTACTTATAAAGATAGTTCTCTTTCAGTTCCATTGACCTTATCTTGGAGAGAGTATGTTTAGAAGGCAGTCGAAAGCAGGCAAAATATGCTGTACACGCCCTAGCAGCGATTACAAAAGACGATGGGCTAAAGTCACTCTCTGTTCTTTACAAGGTTTTCTTTTGATCAACTACATCATTTTTCATAATTCTTACTATATGTTAGTTTAATCTTTATGAATCGTGACATATGTTGGTGCGCAGAGACTTGTGGATATGCTGGAGGAGAAGACACATTTACCTGCTGTACTGCAATCTCTTGGCTGTATAGCTCAGACCGCTATGCCCGTTTTTGTAACTAGAGGGAGCGAAGTTGAAGAATTTATAATAAACAAGATTTTGAAATGTGACAATGTATGCTTGCATCTTCTGAAGACTTATATTTTCATATTTTTATCGTATACAGCTCTCATATATTTATGCACTTTACACAGGAAGAGGGAGACCATGAAAAGAAGACATCCTGGGCCGAACGAAGTGAGCTTTGTATGTTAAAGGTTGGTCACTAGTACTAGTTTACGGTGTGCCCTTTTCTTTAAAGCTTTGAGTTATTTACGTGCTGTTTTACATCATGTTATATGTATGCAGATATTTGGGATTAAGACGTTGGTGAAAAGCTACCTGCCTGTCAAAGATGCTAATATTCGTCCCGGTGTCGATGGTCTACTCGAAATTCTCAGGAACATGCTCTCATGTGGAGAAATGTCGAAAGATATAAAGTCCAGGTAATAATATTGCACTCGTGTTTGAATATTCATTGTCGTAATTATTGCTTGAGAACTTTTATATAAGAATTTGTACCCTCTACAGCCCAGTTGACAAGGCCAATTTGCGGCTTGCTTCTGCAAAGGCGATCCTCCGTTTATCAAAGCTATGGGATCATAAGATTCCTATTGACATCTTCCATTTGACCTTGAGAACATCCGAGGTATTTAGTCATCTTGTGTTTGTGAACTGCTCACTGATAAACCTTATTTATTATCTATTTAATTGTGCATTTAGGTATTTATCATTAAGAAAAACTAGGGGTAATTTGCAGCAAATATGAGATTAGAGTTTCTAATCCTATAGATAGTCGCCTAATCTAGGTCTAGTTGACAATGACATTATTAAAATTTTAGTGGGATTTTTAAATTGAACATTGTTTGGAGAGTTTTTCTGGTCTAATCCCAGATTAGAGACTGGCGTTCTGTTTACCAATATAGTGTACTTGGATTTCTATTCCGGGTCCTATCGATCGCTTATTACCTACTTCCTCTTTTCGCAGATTAGTTTCCCCGAAGCTAAGAGAATATTTCTAACTAAGGTTCACCAATACATCAAGGACCGTCTTTTGGATGGAAAATACGCTTGTGCTTTCTTGTTAAACATTTTTGGATCCGAGCCATCTGATCTTCAAGAGGTATTTATTCATTACCTGTTTTGTTTTAAAATTACGTCATTTTCTTGCCTATACGCAGTGCATGATAGTAGTTTTTGAGTGAATATGACAGGATAAACAGAATTTAGCAGACATTATTCAAACGTATCAACAAGCAAAGACGCGGCAAACACCCATTCAGAATGATGCAAATTCCTCAACAGTTTATCCTGAATCCATTCTACCGTACTTGGTTCATGTTCTTGCTCATCACACATGTCCTAATGTTGATGAGTGTAAGGAGGTCGAAGCTTACGAAATACTATACCGGTATACCCTGCCTATCCACACGATTCAATTTCATAAACAAATATATACATACATATTCTTAAAATTGATTTAGGGTTTCCGAATTACTTCTGCAACATGATTTTCTGTTTTTAACCTCGTTTTATCTGTTGGATTGATGAAACGTTTTTTGTATTCATATGATCGCTACCTAGTTCTTTAGGCATTGACTTCTGCTAATATAATAACATTATTATCACCGGCTTCGGCATATTGGGTTTTCCCCTTTCTAACCAAAATTGTTTACTTGATAATCTCAGACAATTGTACATGATTCTTTCCATGATGGTGCATAAGGATGAAGATACAAAATCTGAAGCAAGTAGCAAGATACTAAAAGAAACCACTTCGGCAATAATTTCTATCTTCCGTAGTATCAAACAGTCTGAAGATTTGGTGGATGCAGCAAAGTCAAAGGTCTGTGAATCCTCGTGTCCTTATTCGCTGTTTAATGTAGTGATTAGTGCTGTATTCATTATGTCCCCCTCCTAGTCCATACTGCTGAAAAAAAAGCCCTTCAAAACCAAACTGACGCTTGAAATAATTTTTTTGCAGAATTCACATGCCATTTGTGACCTCGGATTGTCAATCATCAAACGCTTGGCACCAGAGGATTATGAAGTTCAAGGGTTGACTTCGTCCGCTTCCCTGCCACCAATGATGTACAAAACACCCGAGAAGAAAGAGGGGGAAGAATCCACGGTTAGTCATATCATGCTGCAGGAAATTTTGTCTTGTTATGTCGTGTACATCGCGATTATCTTCTCGGTCATTATTTTTATATGTAAAAAATATCTTTGCTTTTTTTCTTTCAATTTTTTTGAATTTTGTATATTGACAGGCCTGTGAAGAGCAAACATGGTTGGCTGGGGAGAGTGCTTTGACACACTTCGAATCATTAAAACTCGAAACTAGTGAGACTGTAAGTTATGTTTTGCAGCACTGAAAAAATGTTTAGTTTTGACCTTTCTTGTATCATTGACTAACTTGTACTTTCCTTTCCCTCGGTTTTCATTTCTTTTGCCATTAGATTGCTACAGAAACTGCGGAAGATGAGGTAATGAAAGAAGGCGAAACCGATGGAAATGAAGTGCCTTTAGGTAAAATAATGAAGAGCATAAGAAGCAAGGGTAAAAAATCTAAAAAGGACAAATCTACACTGGCTGCTGGAGAAAATACTGAAAATAATGTCGATATCTTGAAAATGGTAAGAGAAATAAATATAGATAGCTTAGGTCAATCTGTCAAGTTCGAATCAAGCAACGGCCATGAGCATTCTCCAAGCAAGAAATCAAGACTCGATCTGAAGATTCAAAAGGGCGAAAAAAGAAAAACAGACGATGAAACATCCGTGCCAGTTCCTAAAAGAAGAAGGTCATCTAAAGGTCAAAGTGCTTTCAGGTCACCACAAGGTTCATCTAAATCCCCATCAAAAGCTGCTGAAGAAGCATTGTTCAAGGTAAAGTAGTGATTTGTTCAATATATTTATAGGTCATCTGATACTTGGTTCTAAATTCAAAGCTCAATGTGGGTCTGCAGAAAAAGTTGGTTGGGCATAACTTTCAAAAAAGTACCAAGCCATCTGCGAAGCGCAAAAAGAGCTTGTTTCAGAACCGTGACGACGATGATGAAAACGAAGCTGGAAAAGCCAGTGATGATGAGGTTGACTTTTGCCCTAAAATCTTTTCGTCTTTTGAAGTTGAATATGTTTGATTTTTTAGTTTCAGATTACAATTGTTTTTTCCATGAATCTTGCAGAATCGTAATTCGACAAAGGGAACAGACAAGACTAACGACTCTGTTAAGAAACAGAAAAGAAGAAACTTTGGAGGACTCGAAAAGGTATACAACTTTGAAGTATTATTGTACCTAACCTAATAACTGCCTTTGGTGTAAGTTTGCCGAAAAATGCCCTAGTATATGGCCTTCAGCTGTCTCATTTTAATTTATGTCGATTTGCCACTTATCAAACTGCTCCGACGCAAAGACCTTGTATATTTCCATTAAGCTGTGTAAGATTAAATTCTAAGATTATTACCGAGACGTGTGACAATATCTCAAACTGATTCGGGTCATGGGAACTAATCAGTTGTTTGAATGGGTTCCATTGTACTAAAACACACACACACACACACACAATTTCGACTATGTGCGTGATGATATGGTAATTTCTGGATTTCGTGCAGAATTCTTGGTTGGTATTACGAAATTGCTTAAATTTCGGATTGTCACTGCTTACCTTGGGTTTTTTTCTCATGTGCAGTGCAAATCCAAGGTTGGTGGGAGAGGTGTCGAAGACTTGATGGGCTGCAGAATTAAAGTTTGGTGGCCTATGGATAAGAAGTAAGTGCTCTCTCGATGAAGGAAAATAAAAAAGAAATAGAAGAAGAAGCATTGGCGGCTTTTTATTTTTTGGGTAAAATGGTAAAATAAAAATAAAAATAAGTCAGTTTCAAGATGTTAGTATAGTACCTGCTCCGATTACATTTTGCACACTAATTTTATTTAATAATCCGTCTCAAGATCAATCGTCTAAGCATATTGCTCATTAATTTTACAATTGTGCAGATTTTACCAAGGCACGGTG
Source organism: Parietaria judaica (assembly GCA_954871525.1). NCBI lineage: Eukaryota > Viridiplantae > Streptophyta > Magnoliopsida > Rosales > Urticaceae > Parietaria > Parietaria judaica. The sequence goes on from OX940863.1 coordinate 6,132,104, forward strand.
AAGTCTTATGATGCCAGTAAAAGGAAGCACGTGGTTAGCTTCGCGCTCTACACCTTTCATTTCTCATAATTAGATAATTGAGTGCATGGTATTATTACATTTATCCGTTTTCTGAACGTTTAAATTAATGTTGAATCGAAGATATTATATGATGACGGAGATGTGGAGGTACTTCGTTTGGAAAAGGAGCGCTGGGAACTTGTCGACACTGGTCGCAAACCTCCTAAGGTCACCATGGTCTCTTGAACTGTTCATCTCGATTTTTTCCTTTAAATTTCTTTTTTATACTTATACATTTCATATCTACAGAAACCATCTTCATCGAAGACCTCGCCTTTGAAAGAACTGTAAGTTTTGCATTATTGTGTATAATAGATCTGCTTTTGTCAGTAGTTTGTTGTCTCTGATATTCCGTACTTTTCTTGCTCATGTGTTTTGCAGATCACCTGTAAAAGCGAAAACTTCAAGTGGCTTGAAACAGAATAAGAAAGAAATTAATATGTGAGCAAAACCTTATCACTGTCTTTATTAGTAATAGCTACGGGCTAAGTTTGTAGTTATGAACTTGATGCTCTTTGACTTTGCAGAGTTAAAAGAAAGAGAACACCGAAAAAAGCTACCAAACCTCGGAAGAGAGACGCATCAAGAAGTACTCATGGGAAAATCAAGGAAGACGAAAGCTCGGACGTATCTGATCTTGAGCCAGCCACGACATCTAAAAACGAAGAGATCAACTCAGGTAATGACTTTCTCAGTTATCAATGTTTCATCTCTAAAAATTAAGTGTGATTAGGGTTTTAGTAATTATGTTAGCTAAATTATTCAATTATATTATCTTAATAATTAAGTATGATTAGGGTTTTTGTAATTATGTGTTAACTTTGAGCCCGGCCTATTAGGCTCTAATGCTTTGGTCTATTTAAGAGACCGTAGATGAATTAAAAGGCGTCGAAGAATTATTCAAGTAAATTAGTCTCAGTTTAAGATAATTTCTCACTAGATTTAGGGGTTTCTCAACATATGGAAACAAACCTTCCGTCGACTCCGGAATCGTGACGAGATCGATATCCCTGGGTCATATACTCATATTACTTGTCTTCCTTTTCTCATTACTCGGGGCTCTTTAAATAGCCAAACATTCATTTATTGGTTTGGGCCGGGCCGAGACTTGTATAGTTTAACCCTAAATCGTCGGCATTACTAAAGTGTTAAGGACGGAACGTGTCATTTTTCAGTCTTAGTATAGCAGTGTCTTTGTTCTTGCAGAAAATTCCGAGGGCGAGCAAGATTCTGCTAAAATGGACGAGAACGCAACAGATGAGGGAGAATCCAGCGCAAAAGTGGAGCCCGTGACAAAACGGAAAAATCAGAAAGATGAAAAGAAGTCGGAGGATTTTACAAAGTCTGAAGAAGAGAATTCCAACTCTGGAGAGAAGGAAAATCCTGACAAAGGTGATGATGAGGAGACAAGTGAGGCCTCTGATGAAGAGGCCAGAGAGGAAGAGGCAGCAATTTCCAAAGAAATCCAAGCAGAGAAATGCGATTCTGAAGGTAACCAACCAGAGCAAGCCAAAGAAGAGAATTCGGACTCTGAAGAAATACAAGAATACGAGAAATCAGTTTCCGAAGCGAAAGAGGAAGACAAATCTGATTCCGAAGCTAAAGTGGAAGAGAAATCAGATTCCGAAGCGAAAGAGGAAGATAAATCAGATTCCGAAGCTAAAGAGGAAGAAAAATCAGATTCAGAAGCTAAAGAGGAAGAGAAATCAGATTCTGAAGAGGAAATTCAAGAAGAAAACGGAGCTAGTAATCCTGTAAAGCCGAATCCTTCAAACGACGGAGATACTGAAATGTCTGACGTAAAGTCTGTTCCGTCCAATGATGTAGATACTGAAATGTCCGACGATGAGCCTCTGGTAATTATCTCAACCTTGAAGTCATTTTAGATAAAATTTTAGGCCCTAAACCCCGGTTTCCGCCTGAAAACCAGGGTTTGAAACAATAATAAAACTGGAATAGGGCCCGGGCTGAGGAAAAAAGAGAAGAAAAGGTCACCCGGTCCCAGCCTGAGCTATATTTTTAATTAATTTATTGTAATTTTAGCCTTCAAAGTTTTATTTAATCTAATTTCTTATATCTCTTGAAGTTCGGAGTATCGTAATTATTCGTTTTGGATATATATTTCCGATTTTTTAAACCGTTTTGAAAAATTGTTGTTAAATACCAGTTTTATTTTACCTTTAGTTAACTAATTAATAAATCTAAAAACGGGTTGGGGTCTCGGTTTCACCCGTAAACGTAGCAATAATGCCCCTTTAGTTTCGTTTTCCTAATCCTTACGGTTTCCACAACGCAGAGCAAGTGGAAGAATCGGGTGGCGAAAAAGGGCTCGAAGCGCGTCCGGTGAACATCTTGTCAAATGCAGTGCCGTTGAACCGAGTTCAAACGAGAGAAGCGTAGCAATAAATGTGTAGGTTCCATGGGCGGAGTTTGGACCGCGGTGTAGAATGTACAAAATAACCGTAGAGAGTGGTCCCACGTGCCACACGTGTAGGGTAGGGATGCTGAAGTTAGGGTTTGACATGTACAGTTATACGTGGGGAAAGTTAATTACATGTTATTCATCCATCATTGCACTCTCTCTCCCTCACCACCTTTGAGCTTTTGCTTTGTGCCCAAATAGCCTATTGTTGTATTATCACCTTCACATTTTCTTTTCTTCTCATTTGACCAATTACTGTAGGAGATATTATTACCCTTGTTACCTATTCAAATACTTTATTTTGTCTACTTTTATATATATATATATTTTTTATTATGAAAATGTGGATCCGGTCCAGAGAATGGCCATGGCCCGGCACTGTGAGCGGACTTCCTCACGTTTTTTTTTTAAGAATACCTCTCGTGGTCGTGGCTGTGGTTGCCGGGGCTGGCTGTTTATGGTAAACGTGAAAAGCGAATATGGCAAGCCCTTTCTGGCTGCTGGCCACGAAAACTCTAAATCTTGAACTCTCTTCGACTTCTTTTTCCAGACTTTGCTCCATTGCTTGTGCCAAGCCCCTATAGATTTGTTTTGCTCCTCTATTGTGATTGATGTAATTAGATTTGACCAATTACTATTCAAATTTCAAAGCATTTGTTTGTCCACCCTTGTCGCGTTTAATGATTTCAAGTCATGTAGACTTAACCATCAATGGCGCTGATAGAAAATTGGCAATTGCAGTGAGTTCTACTCACAAGTTACATCAATCTTTGGTCTATCTCAAATATGGACACGTGGGACCAATCCGTGCCTTCGCACAGTCTCACGTAGCATGTGCCGGAAGCATCTGAGTCCTACACGTGCCATTTGACAGAAGCTTGTTAACGGAAAAACGGGATACTTACAAAAAACCGTTTTCACTTTTAAACGTGTACCACGATTTTTAAGTTTTGAGAATATGCTACTGATTTGGTGTTTCTTATACCGTAAATATTTTTTAAGTCATAATAGCCTATCCTTGTGAAAGTAACCTACTTTGCTTAGTCATATTTTTTTTTTTTTTAAATACACATTTTTCAATTACAAACTATATATTACAATTTACAACACGATATATATAATTATCACCTTGACCTGGTCAACGAAAATTGGGGTGTATTAGTAAAATAAAAGCAGTTATTCAAAGCAAGGATAATCAAGTTTCGTAATCTTTACCTTTCTTTATTAAATAATAGTGAATAATCCAAGTTATGCAAAACTCAAGATTTGATCTGTCATGCATGCGACGACCAATGCCAACCTTAATTATAGTTTAACTTTAACCTTTCAAAAAGGGCCACCTAACTCAACATCATTTTCATTTTTATTATTATTGATATTATTAATTATTAATTTCGTTTTTGAACTTTTGGCCATTTAAAAACTTATATAATGAGTAATGGTTCTAAATGCCGATATCGATGTCGTTTCGCACTTTCAATTTTACGGATATATCGCTTGCCGACGGATAAATGGGAATAAATGGATATATCACTTGCTGATAATACCGCATAAATTTCACGGATATATCGCTTGCCAATCGAAATGTCGACGGATATTCCGGAAAATATTTTTAGTATTTCAATCATATTTTTATATAGTTTCTAAATTACCTATTCAATAAATATGACACATAGTTATAGACTAGAAAACACACTCATAAATCATAACATAACACAAACATATAACATAAAAGTCATAACTCATAACGTAATATCAACATAACATAAAATAAGCTAGGCATCATAATAAAGTCATAGAGTACTAACATAAATACCAACATAGAGTATGAAGTACGAATATAAATACGAAGTATGCTTCTAAATGCTAATCACAATGTCGTTTCGCACTCTCCAGTTTACAGATATTGTTGGAATATGAAGCCCGAGCCCAAACGACACCACTAATGGAGAAAAACGACATCTTATATGCAGCCATTGCATAAGCTGCTTCCATAGCCGTTGGATGACATGAATGGCTGAGATCAAAAGCCCCAAAAGCTCTCCTCCTTCTTCTTCTTCAGTTTGACGCTCGACAGAATGGCACAGTCAGAGAAGAGAGAGTCTTGGTTCTCTTTCATGGAGGTTCTTCATGGATTTTCGATTAGGGTTTCTCGTTTCTTTGTTCTTCCTCTTCTTTGTAGCTCTTCGCTCTAGTTTTTCTCTCATGGTGGTTGTAATCTCTGGTTTGTGGTGGCCGGGTTGTGGTCTCACGGTTGTCTCCGATGAAGCTCGGGTTTGAGCGAAGTGTGAGATGTGTAAAGAGTGTTACGGTTGAGAGTGAAACTTTGATGAGAGAATGAGGGTGTAAAATATCGACGATACCTAGTGCATGGCTTCCGGGAAGATTCGCCGGAGCAAAGAGTGGACGTACGTCGGAGATCGCGTTTCGATCTCCGGCCGAACCACTCTCTAAAATGGTTGTCTCGTTCATTTCGTTTCCCGTTTTCATTTTCGTTTCAGTTTTGATTGACAATGATTCAACATTAATCACTTTGTATTTCATGCAAGAATCACCGAGAATCGATCCCGAAACACAACAGTGGTATCAGAGCACATGTTCGTGTTCTTGGAGTAATCAGCTCGACGGTTTGGTCGAGCCATTTGAGTCCTACGATGGCGGGCGATTTGGGGATTCCGAGTTCTGTTTTTGAGCTTCCGCAATGCTGACGGTTCATGGATGTTTCCGACGAGAGATGAGCAATTCCGGTGTGATGCACGTCTCTGACAAGGCTTCTGCTTCAGCTTTAAGATCACATCAGATTATTGGGGAAAATTTCCTCAGCTCATTGAAGATGTCGGTGAGTCCAATTCGCAACTTCGGGAACGGTTCAAAGGTGATATGTATTTCCCTATGTCTCTGTATTTATATAAGTTTGCATAATCTTGATTCCAATAATAGTATCGCGTATGAATTTCTCATTGATATTTTGTCTTGAACCTGTGATTTGGGTTTTGTTTGCTGGTTTTTGGGATAATTGTGATTTCTTGATAATTCTTCATATTGAATATGTTCATGAAATATTTTTCTGAACATGTTCTTCGTTTGTCAATTTATCTAGAACTAGCATGTGATATAATATCTAGGAATGCTATTGTTTTTCTATTAAAACATGTTTTTCCAAAACCTGTTGCAGCTTAAAGCATTGTAGAAAATCTGGTCTTAATTTGTGACTTAGATTTTGAGCATGTTAGTATACATTGCTTCTGACTTGTTTTTTCGGTGAAGAAAAAATAGAGATTTTTGTGATTCTATTGGATGTATATTTTTCAGTTTGATTATTAATAGATTGTCAAATTTTTAGGTTCAAAGATTGAAGCATGTAGTTAAAAGCTTGTGTCTCTGATATTGAGAAGTAAAGTTTTGGTTATAACTAAGTCGTATGCTTTGGACATTTTTGCCTATGCTGAAAAATTATAATCATGATATGCATCTGTTAGTATTAATGATCTTATTTTTATCGTAGTGATCTAACAAAAGTAAATCGGTTTAGTAGATTTTGAAAATGAAATTTTATCCTAGCCTCATGAGATTATTTTGTATCCATGAGGAATGCGTTATTCTAAATTTTATTTTTATCTACGAGTTATGATTTACGGTTAGATCGGCTTCAAAAAAGGGAACATGTTGATGCTTAGCTTTCTTTAATGTTTAATATGTTTTAGGCTGGTTGCTTTGTTGAGGATGATTTATCTTTAAGGTCTGAAATTTTTTGTATGATAATTTTTCAGATTTGGTAGTTAAAGATAAATGTTAGTAAGGCTAATTCACATGATTTTATTTTGGCTAATTTGTGAACCTGTATGATTTATATCATAATTGTGATATGTTTTAATCTCATGGATTGTTGAGTGCCAAGTTTATAGTTTTTCTATTTAATTTCTTTTCTAGAGGTTTGAAAATTAATTGTGGGTTTATAAGAAATAGCGAGCCTGATCAACTCGTTTATGTCTTAGATTATCTATCTTTTCTGCCTCTGATTGAATTGAAATTGTTTAAAGTTCTTTAACTCAGTTTATTCTATTAACTCGTGGTTACTATTTTTTTGAGAATTAAAACGGTTAAGTGATTCACATATATATGATAATTTTATGCTCTGGGCTGATTGATTAAATTTGTGTGAATAGTCTGTTGAAAAGATGAATTCCCTTTTGTGGCAATTTTTTGATTCTAGGATAATGATCATAGAATCTCCTATAATAGGATCCACGATGTGATCAGGTTACAAATTATTTGTCATGGGTTATTTTTTTATTTTTTTTTCCTCTCATGTGCAAGATAAAGCTTATAGAAAAAAAAAAGGAAGTAAGGATGTACAGAGACTAGGAAATGTTATTTGTGATGTATTATGATAAGGAAAGATTTTTTTTATGTATGTGAAAAATGCATGTTTTAGATGTTTTGAATGTCTAAATCGGGTATGAGTCATTGTTTCAAATTCTCAGGGTAGAAGTATCCAAATCTGTGTCGCCTATTTTAGTTAAAGATAGGTGGAGGTAGTGCACCCGACTAGGTGGAGTCGGGTTGTTCATCCGTCCAGGTGGAGTCGGGTGATTCACATGCCCAAGAAAGCGCGTGTGGTCGACATGTCGAGATAGAGGCGTGTGGTGTGAGTGAACCCGCGAAAGATAGCATTAGTCATGAGATTAGTGTTGAGCTGGTTCCGGTGTCTAGCTAGAGAGAGTTTGATTACTACCTATTAGCTAGGGATAGGGATAGGCGAGAGACCTACTGATTCCCTTAGGCAGATTTGGTATTTATCGGCTTTGGTAGCCATTGATGAGGTTTAGAAATCGAACCTAGTTTCTTCCCTGAGGTATTGAAATCTAAATAGATGAGCCAATTGTGATGGCTCCACCCTAGGGGGTTGTTTAGATAGTTCTTTATTATGGTTCTGATTGCATTTTTCTTGTCTTGGTATGAATTATTTTTCCAGAAATTATAATGAATCTTGTAATGAAATGAATTTGTATGATTAAGTGATTATATTGGTTTTTTGATAAATATGCATATTTTGATTATGTATATCTATTCTACACTTGTTGTTTTTCTATTTGAGACTAACCTAACAGGACTTTGAGAAGTGGCACCCGGTGCTCGGTTAATTGAGCAAGTCAAGAGGGTTTAAAGTTCTTCTCGGCAAAGGTAGGTTGGGTAAGTTGAACTAAACTTTACGAACCTTATGTCTTAAGGAGTTCAATATAGTTTTTAGTTCTTGTATGGACATTCATGTAGCTACTCATTGACTAGATCTCGAGCTCTCTGTATGATGAGTTTTATTTTTTGAATATGTCCATGTTCAATGGTCAAATAGAAATATTGAGAAGCTTTTGTAGATGTGTATTTCCTTAAGTCTAGGTTGTTAGATTAAGGTGAAAAAACCATATATGAGAATCGGGCGGGTAGAAAACATAAGGGGGGTTAGGACTTGTGATGTCTTTGCTATGATCAATTTGGGTACTGGAGGTAGTTTTCGGTAGTGTCTTTGGGTGTTCGGTATAGGTTATTCCAAATGATAAAAGTTGACCGTAGATCCCGTCCTATATGTTTTCTTGATGTAGCTTAAACGTCATAGAGCCATTGGTATGCGTTTATGGGAAAGAGGGGGGCTAGAGCAAGTGCTTTCCCATATAGGTCGTCATGAGAAGAAAAGAAAAAGAAACCTAGAGAGTCCATGAAGCGAGCGTTCTCGTATGTACCTCGATTGAGGTGGAGTCCATGAGTCATGAATATTATGTGAAAAGGGAGTTGCTAAGTCTTGTATACCGATATAGGTGGTGGTAGTGAGCCTGTGGGAGAGAACACCATGATCCGGGTGGATATGAGTGTTAACAGGTCTCGGGGATTCTAACTAGTGAGAGTTAGATGGTATACCAGCTTGGTTTCTTGACTATAGGGAGTTAGGAAAATGTTCAAGCAGCCAGAGAATATGGTAGGGAGTGTGATGTGTTTCCGTCCTGGATGTATTCCTATGCAAGCTTAGGGTGTTTAACTAGTTAGTTGTTCCGTATGTTCAGGTAGATGAACCTTGTTTGGACCTTCTCATGGACCATAAGTTTTATAGCATTGTGGATAATGGTTTATAACCATGATTAGCATGTTGAACTCGTATAGGTCAAATTAGATTTGGGAATATTTTTAGTTTTAGAAATAGACTGTTATATTATATGTGAATAGACGTATTCATCATATCGTTTGGTTTATTCTAGCATTCATATAGTTAGGGTATTCCCGGATTTGTCTATTTGTCCTAGTTTCGATGTTATGTTGAGTTCATAGATGCATGCTATGACTGTATTAGATCGACTTTGGTTCTATTACGAGTATATCGATGGTATGAAAACTTATGATTTGAATTTATGATTGATCATGTGACTACGATTTAAATATTACTGTCAGAGACGGTTGATATTTATGAAATACTAGGTACGTTTGATCTTGGTTGGTGTGGCGTTTTAGATTTTGCAGGAGGGTAATACCTGCAGGTATATGAAGTGTGCTAAAGGCGCCAACCTTGTGAAGATGAACTATCGGTGAGTATTTCGGTTACCGCGAGGATGGCGAAAAACTCCGTAAGCGATGCACTTATGTATCCGAGGGATAAAATAGAGTGAGGATAATGTAAAGAAAGAGTTGAACGTCAAGGTGGAGCTACCGAGCATGTTGAGGAGACAACGTTTGAGCATCGGACTTCAAGGTGGAGATTGTTGGAATATGAAGCCCGAGCCCAAACGACACCACTAATGGAGAAAAACGACATCTTATATGCAGCCATTGCATAAGCTGCTTCCATAGCCGTTGGATGACATGAATGGCTGAGATCAAAAGCCCCAAAAGCTCTCCTCCTTCTTCTTCTTCAGTTTGACGCTCGACAGAATGGCACAGTCAGAGAAGAGAGAGTCTTGGTTCTCTTTCATGGAGGTTCTTCATGGATTTTCGATTAGGGTTTCTCGTTTCTTTGTTCTTCCTCTTCTTTGTAGCTCTTCGCTCTAGTTTTTCTCTCATGGTGGTTGTAATCTCTGGTTTGTGGTGGCCGGGTTGTGGTCTCACGGTTGTCTCCGATGAAGCTCGGGTTTGAGCGAAGTGTGAGATGTGTAAAGAGTGTTACGGTTGAGAGTGAAACTTTGATGAGAGAATGAGGGTGTAAATATCGACGATACCTAGTGCATGGCTTCCGGGAAGATTCGCCGGAGCAAAGAGTGGACGTACGTCGGAGATCGCGTTTCGATCTCCGGCCGAACCACTCTCTAAAATGGTTGTCTCGTTCATTTCGTTTCCCGTTTTCATTTTCGTTTCAGTTTTGATTGACAATGATTCAACATTAATCACTTTGTATTTCATGCAAGAATCACCGAGAATCGATCCGGAATCACAACAGATATATCGCTTGTCGACGGATAAATGAGAAGAAATTGATATATCGATTTCTTGCGAATATCGTATCGCATTTCTTATTTTCTGAGCACGTCGTAGATATATTGACGATATATCCGGATATTTAAAACCATATTGATATTAATAATAATAATATATAATATAGCAATTCCATTTTTTTGGACTTTTTCGAGTACCGCGTAAACCGTCTTGTTGCGTAACATAATAAGATTATAAACAAATATTTAAAAGTTAAAAAGAAGGAACAAAAAATTCTCTTGTTTGATAAAGTAGTCCTTGGGAGAAGCACGTGTGTGTGGAGATAAAGTGTCAGATCTGAAAGCAAACAAAGGCAGTCAAAGACAGAGAAGACTCAACTCGAGTGCAATGTTGACTTTGTCAAACTCCATTCCTTCGTGTCGTGACCCACACGTGCCCCAAAAATCTATAATAATTGCCACACATAGCCCTTGATTTTTTATGTTTATGGCACATAGCTCCTTACAACTTTTATAATGACGGTAATAATATTTCGTGCATTTTCTTTCTTTCCAATTTTACATTATTATTATCCAAGAGTAGACTCGACTCATGAGTCGTGATACTTAATTTTGAACGGACCTGATTAAATATTACGAAGATAAATAAACAAATATGATTTATTTTTTAAAATCAAGAAAATTTGATCTTTTTTTATAGCTGATTGACATAATTAATGTGCAAATGTTTTTTTTTTTTTTTTTTTTTTTTCTGGTTTACATAAGAGATATTTTGCTAAAATATAAGCTTAAATAGACAAAGTGCACCGACGTACAAAAACCAGGGGGCACTAATGCCAATTACTAAATAATTATCCTCGATCTAAATGCACGTTTACAGCTCCAATTAAGTGACATACAGTACTTGAATAATATATTATTCTCTTTAATTTTATAAAGGGTAAACTGCGGCTAATGTACCCAATGTTTGATCTTCTGTGGATTATGTACCCAATGTTTATTTTTGGCGGCTAATGTACCTAATGTTTGATCCGTTAGATATTTTCGTGTTTTCCGTCACTTGACCGTTAGAGAGTTATCCTCCTCTATATGTACACTTTTCGTATTTTTGACATAACTCACTCATTTTTTTCCAAATTTTATGCACGACCTATGGTTGGAAAGATAAGAGATAGATCTACAACTTTGGTGTTTTAAGTTTTGTAAAATCAGTTTTAGAAAAATACGAAATTTTAAATACAACATAAAACTGGACATTAGTTTAATGCAAAATATTTGTTTCGAGCAAATTTTAATATACTTAATGACTTTTTATGATGAAACATAAAACTAAAAAGTTGTAGATAAACTTTTTATCTTTCCAACGGGTGTTTATTTATAAATTTTGGACATAAAATGAGTGAGTTATGCCAAAAATATGAAAGATTATTTCGCATCACATCTTTCATATTTTTGGCATAACTCACTCATTTTTTGTCTAAAATTTATAAATAAACACCCGTTATAAAGATAAAATATTTATCTACAACTTTTTAGTTTTACGTTTCATCATAAAAAGTCATTAAGTATATTAAAATTTGCTCGAAACAAATATTTTGCATTAAACTAATGTCTAGTTTTACGTTGTATTTAAAATTTCGTATTTTTCTAAAACTTATTTTACAAAACTTAAAACACCAAAGTTGTAGATCTATCTCTTATCTTTCCAACCATAGGTCGTGCATAAAATTTGGAAAAAAATGAGTGAGTTATGTCAAAAATACGAAAAGTGTACATATAGAGGAGGATAACTCTCTAACGGTCAAGTGACGGAAAACACAAAAATATCTAACGGATCAAACATTGGGTACATTAGCCGCCAAAAATAAACATTGAGTACATAATCCGCAGAAGATCAAACATTGGGTACATTAGCCGCAGTTTACCTTTTTATAAAATACGTGAAGATAGATACTGGTCACCTACAATTGCCGGTTCCGGTTACATAGAATAAGAAAAATCCTTTCCATCAATGTCACAAGTTTCTTCCTTCACTAATCTCTCTCCCAAAACCAACTACTTTTCTCTCTTCTTTCTCGTTTTCTTCTGTAAGTCCCTATTTTCCGTGTCTTTTTCTGTTTTGTTCTTCTGAGCTGTTTCTTTATGCCATCGTGGGATGAAAGAGCACGAGCGTTCTTGCTCACTGTCTGGGATGCTTAATCTGTAGCATTTTCGTGTTGTTTTTAGTGGGCATGGCTTGGCTCAGATCTCTCTCGTGTTTGTTGATTGTTTCTGTGCAGTGATTTTCTGTGATGGGTGAGCTCAAAGTCGAAGTCTTGCAAGGCAGGAGATTGGTCATTCGAGACTTCAAGACCAGCGATCCCTACGTGGTTCTCAAGCTCGGCAATCAGGCGAGTTTGGTCGTGTTTTCTTCTTTGATATATTACGTGATATTCAACACTGTAATTTCTGCTGAAATTCGTTATGTGTTTGTTGCTCAGACAGCGAAAACCAAGGTGATCAACAGTTGCCTGAATCCGGTGTGGAACGAAGAGCTCACGTTTGCTCTCGACGAACCCGCCGGTACTCTCACTTTGGTATGTTCCTTGCATTTGAATTTATATTTTTCTTTTTGTTTCATAAACTCTGTTATGTTAATTCTGGGGTTTGCACGTAACTTGTATTACAAGTTATTCTATATGCTTGCTTTCCTTGAAACATAAAAGGAACATTCTCTTTTGCAAAGTTCCAATCTTGTACTTGCTAGCATATTAACAAAACTCTGTCGAGTTTCAATTATGTTCATGTCTCGTTAATCTGTTACACAATGGAAACTTGTACATGTACGATAAAACTCCAAATCAAACGAGTGGTTAAGTGTCTCTACTTAACAGACGTGGACGAAATCGGACATCCATACTATTTTGTGGCTTTTGGGTACCATTGCTGCCAAAAAATGAGATTGGGAATATGCAAACACACTTGGTATAAGATTGGGTACTCATACTGTAAATATCTCGAACATAAATACGCTTTATATGTTTTTCAAGTGGAAAGCTGGTACTCACTTGTCCCGCGACTCCATCACAAGTTTATTAATTTATCACTAGCTTGTGTTCATTTTATCCGATCCAAACAAAATCTACACCATTCGTCCCAAAGATACCATATATTGTTGCGTGATCTTTCTCGGTATGAGCAGAATTCTTTTACGTCTCAGGAGGTGTTCGACAAAGACTTCTTGAAGGCGGATGACAAAATGGGCCACGCCCAGCTGAGCCTTCAGCCCTTAGTGTCAGCTGCGCGGCTGCGGCACATCCTGAAGAGCCTCCCCGACGAAGGCACGCTGAGGAAGGTCGTGCCCGACAGCGACAACTGCCTTCTCAGGGAGAGCTCCATCACTTGCGTCGACGGTGTCGTGGAGCAGACGGTCTGGCTCAGGCTCCGGGATGTCGACACGGGCGAGATCGAACTCAAGCTCAAACTCGTCGAGAACTCGGCCGTGTAGATGAGCAGCCTTTGGAGTTTTGGATTTAAGTTGCTCATTGGAGAGATGGATTGATTTAGGACCTGATTTGCCACGTGTGTACAGTACATACGACCAGTAATGAGTTAATGTATTCTGTTTGGTCCATCTGTTCTGTTGAGTACGTAGTCTCTATCTGCTTATGAACATGCCTTTATCAATGGTCAATGGACAATGTTGTCCTTTTTATGAGCTAATTATGTCATTAAATCAAAGGTTACGCTTGATAAAAATTTGTATTTAGAGCCTAGGTTAAATTGTTGATATGTAATTGAAGCAGAAATCAAAAGAAAAATATATATATATATATATTTTTTTAAAAGAAAAAACCATCGTTCTAGGCTCTCCATGGGTCTATTGGATCCAATTCAGGTATCTTTGGGATGGAAAATATCAGTCACTCTGTTAGTAACAGAGTATTGTATTTGTGCCGAGTGCCGCTAATTTAATTTTAATTTTTTAAAATATGCGGTTCAGCAAAATTAATTGGGTACTTATGCCGCCGTTATCCTTATGCTCTTAATATAATGTTTAAGTTCTTACGTAGGCTTCCTTCATGATACCATACAACTGACTTTAAAAAAAAATCACATTTTCATCTTTGTACTCTTGACTTGAGAATTGCATAAACCATAAAAATAAAAATATAAAATTGCGAGTTGTATAAAAATAAAAATACGCATCTTTTGCGTCCCGCTGTGATTGAATCTAGAACCTCTCGAAAAGTCTTATACTGAGTTTACCGCCAAACAAATTTAGCTTAACTGATTTTTGTAAGCCCATAAATTTAGTATTTCTATTTTTATGTGGTCCTCAAGAATACATATAATATATCTATAAAAAAAAAATATATAATATACAATTAAATAATAACTCAAAATGATCTTAAAACAGGCCTAATGAGCTTAGGCCCAGAAAAAAGAAAAGAATACGAACCGATCTCAGTTTGGCGCGTAAATCGTACTCTCTCTCTCTCTCTCTCTCTCTCTCTCGCTCTGATGAACAAGCGAAGAGCGATGAGATGAGTTTGAAGTTGAGAGAGGTTTCCAGTGAATCGACGAGCAAAGAGACGGCGAAGAAGAGGCAAGCTTGCGATCTAGGCGACGGAAGCGATGTCGTTTACATTCCCAGGTTCCTCAGCTTCGACGAGTCATGGAACTTCTTCGAGTATCTCGATAATCAGATTCCTTGGACCAGACCCACCCTGCGTGTATTTGGACGGTCCTGCGTCCAGGTAATTCGGAGAAATTCATGTGCTTTTAACTCTCAAGAACCAGGCTTCAATTCGGACACAGTGAGATGAGATTGAAGTTGAGACTCTTGAAAACTGCCATTTGGACAGAGTTTGTTGAATTAGGGCTTAAGGAATGTGCTAAATTTCTCCGTCTGTGCAGCCAAGAGATACGTGCTATGTCGCCAGTCCCGGGCTGCCTGAATTGGTGTACAGCGGGTATCGCCCAAGCGCGTACAGTTGGGACGACTTTCCGATCCTTAAGGACATTCTAGAAGCCGTAAGCACTACGCTTCGGATTTCGAATTGCATTTCTTGTCACTGTATGGTTGCTAATTTGAAGAGTTTGTTTACAGATTAGACATGGTTGTTTGTCAGGTGACGCCTTTTCGTTTTTATGGCGTGCAGGTACATAAAGCTCTTCCCGGGAGTAGCTTTAACAGCTTGCTTCTGAACAGGTATAAAGGCGGTAGTGACTATGTCGCTTGGCATTCTGATGACGAGAAGGTTTACGGGCCGGCCCCTGAAATAGCTTCGGTGTCGTTTGGGTGTGATCGTGATTTCTTTTTGAAAAAGAAGTCCGGGAAAAAGCCCAAAGGTACGATAAACCTCTTCGTGGTTCTTTTACTGCTTGCTGATCCCGAGTTTCAGCGACTGGTATGCTTGTATGCGACAATTACATGAAGTTGCACCAAATTAATGAACTTGGTAAATGTTGTTCTGAATGTTAGAAAGAAGAGACGACGAAGCACCTGCGAAGAAGCGGTTGAAGAAAAGCAGTCACGCTGACCAGTACTCGTTTACGCTCAAGCACGGATCACTCTTTGTGATGAGAGGTAACACGCAAAGGGATTGGCTTCACTCAGTTCCTAAGCGTGCAAAAGCCGACGCAACTCGAATAAATCTCACCTTCAGGCACGTTATCTGATGATGGGTCCGGGATTCGCACCCGTTACGGTTTTGAGAATGTACAGGGCATATGTGATGCCATCTAACACTTGAATGCTGATGCTATTAAAATATATTTTGATTTGTAATTGTAGGAAATGAGGATTTCCTTTGTATGATTATGGCAATTTTTTTGTTGCTAAAGCTCCAAATTTGCCAAGGTTTATGGCAATATTTGCGATAAAAATACTAACAGGTAACAAAAATTATAATTTATATATTTGATATTTTGGTGGGGAAAATTTGTAATGATGTAAAAAAATTTAGCATAAATAATTAAATATTTCGTTAATTCGCTCTAATGAAGTTTTACGTGACAATATATGATTTGAACGTGCTTTTGTCCTTTTTGATCACGTATGAGCTACAAAAATTTCAAAGAGCTTACGACAAACACTTAATTATCATATGGTAGCCAAACACATGTTCTACGATGCGAAAACTAATACAATATACATCAGATCTTATTCTGGTCGCCATGTGGTCAATACATAAAGAAAAAAATGCTGTCACTAAGAGGGAAAATATGATCAAATCGTATATAGTCAAATAAAACTTCATGGTAGAGAGTTAACAAAAAATTTAATTACTTTTGTAAAAAAAAATCCAATCATTAAGAATCGTTACCACCAAAAGAATAATATTATAAATATAATCATATTTTTGTAATATATAAAATATCCTAATGAAGAATGTATAACTCTAGCATGTGATAACACAGAGGAATAAATATGATTATTTTATCATACATTTTTATTAGATTCTTGTATGAGTCAATTTTCAAAATATAAGATATAAACGTGACGCTATCGAATCGTATCTAAAATTCAGGATTATATCTGGGAGTATATTTCTAGTACCTAATTTAATTAAACTTGAAGTATTCACCCTTGTGTTTGTATTCGATGTCGTTTCTTTTAAAACGACACGTCGTATCATAATCCCATAACTCGCTTTCAGAATCCCAATAAAAGTTTTGCGCATTCCAATCCAACGTAGAAAGAAGATCACGACTCGTTTCCTGCTATAAATACAACTCTCGTTTGTCATCAGTCTTATCTAACAAAACAAACCCAATTTTTATTTATTTACTTATTTTTAAATAAGTTTATAGAGAAAGTGATCACCGACACACGCGCGAACTAGCTGATTCGATCGTGCTCTGTGATTTCTTCTACTTCCATGGCTCCACGCTCAGACAGTTCGTCTTCTCCGATCAAACCCAGAGGTAAAGTTTCAATCTTTTCTTCTATCGAATGGTGAAATTCGATTGTGCTTGTGTGATCGTTTTCGTTTGATGATCGTGAGTTCCGATTCAGATGTTTGCATCGTGGGTGTTGCGAGGACTCCGTTGGGGGGTTTTCTGGGCTCTCTGTTGTCTCTCTCTGCCACTCAGCTCGGCTCGGTGGCAATTCGAGGTAATACACTTAGGCGTGAGCACAAAAAAAAAAAAAAAAATTCTTAATACAGAAAATCGCATATATTGGTACCAAATATACCGAATACCGAATTTAAAGTATAAAAATCGAAATCACCAAAGAAAAACCAAATAATTATTGAATTTGAAACCGTGTCAACCGCATATGTCTATGAGTTTGATATATAATTTTAGATTTTATATTGCACGATGTATTAACCTTAGCGTTTTCTAGTTTCAAGTCTTGCTATTATCATTATTTTTCCTTAATGATTATGTTATTGGAAGTTTATAATATATATAGAGGAATGGTTTTACTCAATTTGGTCATAATCTTTGTGATATACGGATACAACCGCAACCGAATTTCAATACCAAATTTGCTAGGAATGCGGTTTTTTATCTTTTAAAATAGGGTATTCGGTTTTCTTTATAATACTGTATTTGGTCTATTAGTTGTAAAATATTGCACTGAAGACCGATTATTCACCTATATATATATATATATATATATATATATATATAGTTATTTGCTCTCTTCGGTTCATATGTCTCTATAATTTGTTTGAAGTTTATAACATAGTGTTCTTTTGAAGCTGCTCTGAGCAGGGCGAGAGTTGACCCGTCTCTTGTGGAAGAGGTCTTCTTCGGGAATGTTCTGAGCGCGAATTTAGGGCAAGCTCCGGCAAGGCAGGCTGCGCTCGGCGCGGGAATCCCCAATTCTGTGATCTGCACGACTGTTAACAAAGTTTGTGCTTCTGGGATGAAATGTGAGAGTTATACTGCTTTGATATGTTATCCGAGTTCGGCTGTGAAACAGGATTTAACGGATTTATTTAATTGACATGTTTCTGCAGCGGTAATGTTTGCGTCGCAAAGTATTCGGCTTGGCGACAAGGACATTGTTGTTGCTGGTGGAATGGAGAGTATGTCTAATGTGCCCAAGTACTTGGCAGGTTCAAGGTTCGTTCTTTTGTTGTTTTTGACGGTTATGCTTCTGTAATTACTATTTTTGGCAATGTTAAATAACGATACCAAATTATTATGGTCCCAAGATCTCGTCATTGGGTGTAGAAACCGGTGAAATTCTCTTTTCCCATGATGTCTTCCCGAAATTTTAGAGAGAAACTAAGCTAATTTACTGAACTAATAATGCAGTTGATAAACTTGGCTACTTATTCATTCTTTAGGATATTTTAAATAAGACCCGAAACATCACAATTTTTAACTTATTGGAATGGGTCCTTGCATAACTTAGCCGTAAAACATAATTAAATAAATTAATAATTCATGTCATTACTAAATAACAGGGCGTTATTAAATAAAAGACAAATATAACACAGATAAAGCCGGCTTCCTTGAAAAACTGGGTATATGTATATTTGTAATTTCTACAACCAATCTGAACCTTGTTTGTGAACAGAAAGGGATCTCGATTAGGACACGACACTATAGTTGACGGCATGCTTAAAGATGGATTGTGGGACGTCTATAACGACTTCGCAATGGGAGTTTGTGCAGAAATATGCGCTGACAAGTATTCCCTCTCAAGAGAAGACCAGGTACTTTAATCTGAAAATTTGTTAAGAGTAAAATCTTTTGTGTTACTTTACCGCAGCTGTTCACACTTCACATAGAAAACGAAGTTCTTCAAAAACTTATACAATATCTTAAGTTGCACAAATTTTGTTTTAACAATATTTTTTATACTACCATGACATCGCTTGTCGTCACTGGTCCTGTAGGATTCTCATGCTATTGAAAGCTTTGAGCGAGGAAGTTCTGCTCAGAAAAATGGCCTTTTTGCGTGGGAGATAGCTCCGGTACAGTTTTTTTTTTTTTTTTTTCTAGGTGTGGAGATAAGTGGGGATTGATTTTTTATTTCCACAAATGTCCTTACTTTAAGCTCTCCAATTTCTACAGGTCGAGGTTCCCGGGGAACGTGGAAAGCCGTCCAAAGTTGTTGACAAAGATGAAAGTTTAGAGAAGGTATAACGACATGTGGTAGATATGCGGAGAATTTTCATTTACAAGTACATAATATACTTATTTGAACTGATTGCCACAATATATTGTACATCTTCTTTATACGTTTTGTGCTTTGTTAGTTTGATTCTAGAAAATTAAGAAATCTGAGACCGAGTTTCAAGAGCGGAGGCACTGTTACAGCTGGCAACGCTTCTATCATCAGGTTTCCCTCGGTCCTTTAGTTATGTTTAAAAAAAAAGTCTGTTCTTTAGTAATTTTATCTTCATGAACATATGGTCTTAATTTGCTTCACTTTATTTTTATTCTATTACTTGAAATTCACCAATCATCACTATCGGGTTTGATGTTATGGACAGTGACGGTGCAGCGGCGCTAGTCTTAGTGAGCGGAGCGAAAGCGCTTCAACTGGGTTTGCAAGTGATTGCTAGGATCAACGGGTGTGCTGATGCGGCTCAGGTACTTGATGCTCATAGAGGACTCTGAAATCGAAAATATTTAATCCGAGTTAAACCTAAAAATATATAATTCCACACTCGCTCTTTTGCTTAACAGGGATTGTCTTTTCAATGCAGGCACCTGAATTTTTCACAACTTCACCGGCCCTCGCAATACCGAAAGCTATTTCGAATGCGGGTTTGGAGGCGTCCCAAATTGATTACTATGAAATAAATGAGGCTTTCTCGGTAAGCATTTTTTAACTTTCGTCCTGAGTTGGAAAAATAATAGTTATTGATTTTTGTTTTCTTTTTCTACTTTCCTCTGCAGGTGGTTGCTCTTGCAAATCAGAAACTGCTTGGTCTTAATCCTGTGAGTTTTTGAAAATTTATGCAAGTCTTAAAGATAAGAAGACATACTTTTTGTAACATATAATCGGGTTTTTATAATAATATAATTCTAACCTAATTACGTACCAATCGGGTATCGAACTTAAGCAATCATGTTACTTAAAGTACTCGATCTATCGAGTGTATCGATCAGCTTTGGCGTTTTATTTCAGCATTCCCTTAAAAATATGTACTCTAATATTTCGGTTTTCCCAACATTGTAGAGCAAACTTAACGCGCATGGTGGCGGTGTATCATTGGGACACCCGATAGGATGCAGCGGAGCTCGTATCTTGGTGACATTATTAGGGGTAACCTAAAAATACCGACTTCGATGATCGAATATTACTTAAATAGCGTATCTTTAGGAATCTGAATAATTTCATTGCACAGGTGTTGAGACATAAAAACGGCAAGTACGGTGTTGGCGCAATTTGCAATGGCGGCGGGGGAGCTTCTTCAGTTGTTCTCGAGCTCATGTAAGCCCGCATTTCCTTTGAATTTCTTTGATTTTAACAGTACCAAAACGCTCTTGTGAGAATTTTATTCTTGTACTGCAGGTCATCTGCAAGGGTCGGACCTTCATCCTTGTGAGGCTGGATTTGCTGGACGCAGCTGTGACAGACTCATTGATTGCGATCATTGTATACAAGCAATATATAAATTCAGAAACAAATTATGCAGAACAATTTATAGCTTAGGCCTTCTATTTCATGTCTTCTTACAGGTCTCCTGTTCAAAAACTCGTAAAAATTAGCCGGGTCATTCCCGCACTTCCTTTTTTTTTTTTTCGTTTCAAATTTATTGATATATCACTCGCTCGGTGAAATTGGTAACTAAATCATACATGAGGGTTATAAATAGCTAAACTAATACAACTCATGTCTAGTAATAGTAATAAACTAAAAGAAAGAACCAAGCAACAATGAAGAGAAACTCTTGAGTTATCTATCATAAGAATGTACCTATTTTATTAATCCGAACAAACTTCTTATTAAACCTGAAATGTTAACTAAAATAGCCGCTCTTTTTTTTTTTTTTTATATCAGGCAAATAGCCGGTAATCACTCGTCTAATGACCCCAAACGAACATTACAACTATATTAACATATTTCGGATTTACAAATATCAGAACTTTTCAAACAACAAAAACAAAAACTCAAGCTCAAAAACGGTCTCTTAAATATATCAACTTAATAATTTCGGAAAGGTATAGTATAGAATTGGTAAAACATATCATTTTCTCTACATTCTGCCACCCAAAAGAATACCACTAATAAGTTATAGTAATACCATATAAAACATCTTATGTTTTTCTTAAATGATCCCGTTTTAATATTATTTTAAAGACAATATATACTATTTTGAGGCTCCTAAATATAGCAGTATCAAATATAGGTTATCAAGACCACTGGATATCTGAATTGTTGCCCAGAAAACATCCTTGCTTGAAGCGATTCCTGAAGAAATATTAACATTAAGGTACGTTGATTTTTATTTTTTATTTTTTATTTTTATATACGTCTCATGATCTTCATCTCACAAGCAATATATATACATGATTAATGTGCAGGTGTTAGATAAAAGAAGAAAGAAATGGCATCTCCGAAAGCGGAGATAGACACGAGAGCGCCGTTCCAGTCTGTGAAGCACGCAGTCAATTTGTTCGGAGAAGTTGCCTCTTCCAAACTCAGGCCTTCCCTCAACAGAAAGCTCTCCTCTCAGGTACCGCAACCCGTCTTCTTCCTCCGTTTCGTACCTTCTCGGTGCGACATAATACTATTCGATATATTAGAATAGAGCTTCTTTTGTAATTGGCGTTTTAAGGGTTAATTATTTTTTTTTGTACATTTCTCATCCGAACCCGTCTTCTTCGTCCGATTCGTACCTTTTTAGTGCGACATAATTTTATTCGATATATTAGAATAGAGCTTCTTTCTGTAATTGGTGTTTTAAGGGTTAATTGTTTTTCGTACATTTCTCATCCGAACCCGTCTTCTTCGTCCGATTCGTACCTTCCTTGCGACATAATTTTATTCGATATATTAGATTAGAACTTCTTTTTTGTAATTGGCTTTTTAAGGGTTAATGGTTTTTGTAACATCTCGCATTTGAACCCGTCTTCTTCATCCGATTCGCACCTTCCCCGGTGCGACACAATTCTATTCGATTTATTATCTTAGCGCTTCTTCTTTGTAATTGAAGGGTTAATAATTGTTTTTCGTACTTGCAATTTTTCGAATTTTTTTTTTCGTTTGCCAGTTTGTTATTTTCTTCCCAAATTAAGTTTCTTATTTTTTTATTTTTATAATAACAGTAATTCTAACAACCAAGTTAAATCATTGTATATAGTAAAAATCTAATACAAGAGATTCTGTATATTTAATATTATATTATCGAGTATTAAATTTAATAACGTTAGTTCGAGTCGAGGCCGAAAAAATATAATTAATTTATTGAGATTCCATTGTATTACAACAACAAACAATATTATGTTTTTGGCAAGCATATCAACTCCAATATGCCTAATGATGTAATTTCTTACAGAATGTGATTGACAAGGAGACGCAGTACATGTTGGCGCAGAGAGAGGTCAACAAGCTCAAACAAAGCCTGGAGGCCGCCGAAACAGCCCGGGCCCGGGCCCTTCCGGAGCTCGAACTGGCCAAGAGAACACTTGACGACCTAACCAGGAAGCTTGACGCTGTGGTCGAGTCAAAGCGATCGACGATCGCTGCCGCGGAAGACGTGAAGGAGCTCGCCAAGAAGCTCGAGGCCGAGATGTCGCGCAAGGCCGTTGGGACCGAGGCCTGGAAGAGAGAGCTCGAGCAGCTGAGGAAGGAGTACGCCGAGACCGTCAAGGAGCTCGACGCGTCGAAGCAAGCGCTGACCGACATCCGGCGGGACTTCGACGCCGCGCTGGAGGCGAAGCTCGCTGCATTCCAACAAGCTGGAGAAGCGCAGCGCTCAGCCAATGCAGGCACGGAAAAAGCAGGCGAGATAACGGTGCAGCTCGCCGCAATGAAAGCGTCGGTCGAGAGGCTAACGATAGAAACCCAGCATGCACAGCTAGAGCAAGCGACGATCACCACGGAGAGGGACGCAGGCTTCCGAGCCTTTGAGGCCGCAAAGGAGAACCTGGCAAAGAAGCTCGACGGTCTGAAGAGAGAGGAGGTCGATCATGAGGCCGCAC
This sequence comes from Parietaria judaica, assembly GCA_954871525.1. Lineage (NCBI taxonomy): Eukaryota > Viridiplantae > Streptophyta > Magnoliopsida > Rosales > Urticaceae > Parietaria > Parietaria judaica. Next base: position 6,155,105 of record OX940863.1, read on the forward strand.
GTGGCCTGGAGGCCGAGCTCGCACAAGTGACTTCGTCCGTGGAGGCCGTGCGAGAGGAGATGAAAAGCGCGCACGAGACAGAGATGGACGGCGTTAGGGCAGTGACTAGAGAGCTAGACGAGGCAACAAAGAGGCTGCAAGAAGTCGGCGAAGAAGAGAGGACTCTGAGAAAGCTTGTGAGCGAACTGAAGAACACAGTTAACGTGAAGGAAATGGAGGTTTCCGACGAGCAGCGGCTCGCGCTGCAGAGGCTAAAAGAAGAGGCCGAGAGCGCAGCACGAGAGAAGGAGGAGATGCTCCGCAGCGCCAGGAAAGTGAGGGAAATAACGGCGTGTTTGATGTCTGTAACAATGGAGACGGAGAGTGAGTTGAAGGTGAAAGAAGCTGTAGCCGAGGCGGCAAAAGCAAGAGAGCGAAGCGCGGTCGGAGTCATGACATCCTTGTCGGCTAAGATTCGAGTGTCAGTCGAGGAGTTCAACTCGTTGATGCAGAAGGTCGAGACAGCACGAAGCTCACCAGAGTCTGACGAGGCAAAGAGCGAGGCGGCGGTGAGGGAGATCGAAGTGAGGAAGGTGGAGGCAGAGAGGAAGCTTGAGGCTAACTTGAAAGCCATAGAAGAGATAAAAATCGCAACGGACCTTGCCCTGCGAAAGGCAGAGATGTCGGAATCGGCAAAGACCATCGTCGAGAGCGAGCTCCGGCGATGGCGGATTGAAGAGCACAAGTCGGGGCAGCTACGGAGTTAAATTTCACGCTTTTACTAACTTTTGTAACATGAATAGTGAGAAGACATTTTTATTGTGTTTAATTACCATTTTTACTTAAAGAAGTTAAAATATAACGATTCTCAGCAAGCCCTTTTTAAGTAATTTGTCCACCATCGTGTCACGCTTACGTATATGATACTCTGTTACATTTTCTTCCGTCTAGAATTCACGTACTTAATAAAGAGCCACTACTATTACATTACAGTCATAAAATTTATACGGTACCGAAATCGCCGTGACCGGCCTAACCAGGCTCCGTTCAGAGAGCGAGTAGAAGAGCGGGAAACTTCCGTTCAAGGACCGTTGACTCTGAGGCCGTTGAGAGAATCTGAGAGTCCGTTTGCACCATTAACTTTGCCGATCCTGTTGAACTCGGATTCTAGGGTTTTGGCAATGGCTGCTCCTTGTAACGGAGGCTCTGGAAAGTCGACGTGGAAAGAGCTGTGCTTGATGAGCTCGACGGGGTCGTCGAGCATGGCTTGCTGCTTGATGAAGGCGTAGAGTTGTTGGTGGAACGGATGATCCGAGGAATAGCAATTTTCAGATCCATTATACGAACCTCGGGATGATCCGGAACCTTCTCGTTTACAGAAATGCGGGAGGGACGAATAATCCATGATCTAGATAAAACAGTACAGCAGATTAATCAGTCCATGAGCGTTTCATATTTCATCTTCTTTAAGCGAAAACGGCGTCATAATAATTTCAAATAAAATCATACAAAATAGCCAAAGGTATCTATTTGGCCCCTCTGCTTCGTAAATTGACGATTTCACAACCAAATAGGAAAATTAAAATACGAAACCGGAGTGTAATATTAAAAAATTAAAAATTAGAGACTTCGATATTGACCTTCATGGGAAAATGTGAAAGTCTTTACAAAGTCAATGGTTATAATTATATAAGAATAAACTTACGAAGTCAAAGGCAACCCTCACCTTTAATAGCTCATCTCTCCCGCAGCCAGGTAAGACTTGAATTTTTCTCCTTGTTCTCTCTTGCAAAAGCGGCTTCACAACCTACGAAAATGTCAACGTACAAACGTGAACAACTCGTTGGGAGGATACACTTTTCGAAAGACGCAATCGTATAGCGACATTACCTTCCAACAAGCTGAAAATATATATGGGACATTTACAACGTAATAGGCATTCGTCTTCTCCGGGTAGTTCAAGTCATCAATGGTCGACATGACAGTCAATAACTGCCCGGACATAAGATTGCATACGAAGGTCAAACCCAAATACCCAATACACCAAAGAATCATATATTATAACACAAAGTAAAGAAAATCATCGACCGGTAAAAGATACCTTAATTTGGTTTAGCGCTGAAAGCTTCAAACCGGTCATATCGAACACCTTCACGCAAGTGGTAATGGCGCGACCGTGCTTTTTCGACATAGCGGGCTACCCAAAAAAATCATATAGGTCAAGAAAACCTTATTGACCGCTCTGCAATGTAGAAATCTTTAGACACTCACCAAAACGACCCGGTCTCGATATTCATTTATCTGTATGTGTGATTGCACGTAGTAATGGACCTGCAATAACACGGTGATAGAAATAGATGAACTCTAATGGTTCTGTATTCAAGTTTTTTTCACATAAAAATGAAAACGTTCTATGTCACGGTACTTACGGAAGCTTTGTCATATGTACTGAGCCCGCAACCGATAGCAAAGACAGGCAAGCCCTGAAAAAGATTACAAAAGAAAGAAAAATTATTCATCAAATCAACACCTTCTCATATCGTGTCTCGATAATTTCAGCTCAGCGAGATTCGTGTCAGTATTTTACACCACGGAATAAGTACCTCGGTTGAGTAACCCGACAGTCCGGTGAGCTGGGAATCGCGTATGGCTCTGTACAAATCAATCGGAACGATGGGTTTCTGCACAATTATATAACAACAACATCATCAACCGCCACACAAATTTACCATATCGCCACGCAGATCCCCTAAACATATTGCAACCGGAAAACTTACCGCGAGTATATTATCGATCTCGTTTTGCACCCGCCAATTCAAACTATCCACCAACTAAAACATTATACAATAATCATCAGATCAATTGCCAACTATTACCCTAATTCACAATCTATTTCAATCGAAAAAAGCTGATCTAACCATTTTATGCGCTTTGCCAACGTTTCCCTCTCTCGCTTTTAGGAACCGAACTAGAGTTTCGGCTAGATATCCTTGATGAACATTCTGAGAAAAAAAGAAAAAAAGAAAAACCTCATATTAATCCCATTGTTTGGTAATATCCATAATCAGTTAGATCATGAAGTTCTAAGTAATAAAAACTCAGAAACGACCCACCAAGTTGGGAAATTGGAACAAAGTACCAAGATTTATTCATTAGCTACACACTATAACACTCTGTAAAACCCTTGAATTGAACTATGATTCAGTAGATCGAACTCAGTGACTGCACAGATCAACTGTGATTCGGGATCTGAACATATAGATACAGTCCTAAGAGAATCTCCACCACAAGGAAATCGAAAATGCGAACCTGAAATGTTCTCTTCAGTGGCTCGTCCACTGCCATTGGATTGAATCGTCAGAAAAACAGAAATTATGAGGTAAATCACAAAAAATAAATAAAGATTGGACCTTGATCCATGAGAGCTTCCAAGAGCTTTATCGATTCCTGAGTGATGGTTCCCATCGTGTTGGGTTCGAGTCTCAAGCCAAACCAGAACCCAAAAAAGGAAAGAAATGCTAATGTAAAGCGAGACCCAAAAATTGTACTACTTTTTTTTATCGCCGGAAAATTATTTTTAAAAAATATTAAAAAAAAAAAAAAAACTGGAGTCTTCTCTCTCGTCTCAAATCTGAATTATTCGTGTGCGTGGTAATACGCTAGATTTAGGGGGAAAAGACAAAGATTAAGACTTTAAAGCGAAGGAGGAGGTTTGTGCTGTGTATGTGTGTATAAATATCAATATCAACATGTATGTATATGTTGAGAGAGAGAGAGAGAGAGAGTATCTATTATCTATCTACCTACAAACAGCGTCAACAGTACGAACAAGCTCTAATCTCTCTGTCTCTGAGACTGAGTTTTGTTTTTAATTTTTATTATTATCTATACACAATTGAAGGTTATATTAAGTAATAGCGGTGAAACTTTTATATTTCTGTCTCTGTGTTATATTTTATTCCAGTTCGGTTCTGAGTACCCCGAAGAGCTCTGATCTTATGTCTCTGTGTTATTATTCATTCCGGTTCTGGGTTTATCAATCAGAGTAATTCCTTATTTCGGGTATAAAAAAATCCGGTTCTCGGGTGTTTTGTAAAGGCCTAGGTAAAAGTATTTAAATTATAGTCAACTATACCGGCGGATATTTAATATTTTTATGATAAGAAATGTATTTGAATTTAGTAAAACAAAAATTACTTGTGATTAAAGAAACGTTTATAAAAGAGGGACTCAAAAAACTAAAAATTAAGTGAAAGTGAATGTTAGCTTGAACACGGTGAAAGTTCTCAAACGACGGTGTTCTAAAATAAAAATATATAAATAAATATTGAGACTAAGTTAGTTGTCATTTAGATTCAGGTCGAGCAAGATTGCATGCCCGTAGTGAAATTACAGTTTTGACAATCCGTGTCTAGGTCAACTTTTAAATAATTAAATTTATCTACTTTTTTTTTAATGAAAGTGACATTATAGGCCAAAGTTATAATGAATTCTCGCAATATTACATATGTTCAATTAAAAAACAGGTGGCATTATTGGTCTAAGTTTACCTTTATAAAAAAAGACGTACATTTATATCCTATAAAATTTAAATCTGAATCTCTTAGGGAGATGTTACCACTAGGCCAACTAAATTCACTTGCATTTAAAAGTAGTAAAATAAAGGTATACTAAAAATAATTAGAGCTTAAACCCACTTATTTTGCTGATAATACGTTTTGACCCCCGGCTGGAAATGTAGGACGGTGCTAGTGGGCCCAAAAAAAGAAAGTGATTAGCTCAAATGGAAGGTTGACTTTATAATTTTCTCTTTTTTAGGGTGATAGTGCACGAGACGAGTTTATACGTGTAAACAAAGTTGTGAGCAGAAAGTTGAGCAAATACTAATCATAATTTTCATAAATCGAAGCTTAGTTAATTGAAACGCGTCTCGTAATTGACTCGGCACTGAAATACTTGAGAGAACAATTTCAGTGATGATTCGTCGTTTTAAAACATATCTCGTGTGCAAGAATATGAATTTTGTTGGTGTGGTTAGATTTCACGCCAAACATTTGGTAAAATATTCGATTGGTATAGAAATTATATTCTGTATATTATATACTAATAATGTAGAGTTTAGAGATTGAAGGAACAATAATATCAGGGATATAATAATGAATATTCGCATAATTAAACCAAACAAGCATGATAAACCACTTACCATCATCTTATGGGTCGTCACTCTGTGCCCCACATCTACTTTGTGATTGAAAATGCACGTCATATCTATTAGCGAGTCGTCCTGAGTTTGTCGTGTTTAATTAGATTCATACAATATTTAATTTTTTTTATTATTTAATAAAGTATACAATAATATATATCTACAAAGTTTGAGTCTTTAAAATCTAGAGCCCGAAGCGTCGACCTTACTCGCTTATAATCAGGGCCGGACCTGTCGAATACAATAGCAAAGATGAGTCGTGAAACGACGAGCAAAGAAGATCAGCGCTGAGCAACGAGGTTGATGCTATATTTTTTAGTTATCTCTTTGAATGAAAAAGTATGTAATATTAAAAGTGAAATTAAAGGTCTACTGTCGAAAATTGATTGTTACGATGTTATAGTAAATTATTTTTTGTCGTTTTCATGAGTAGCAGATACCGAGTCTTAGTCTTCATTTTGTTCCTCATCTGCAACTTTAGGCAATAAAATTATAATTAAAGTATTATTCAACTATAAAGCATATGCCAATATATGCGTTTCACAAACATTATATTATTATTAATTATTATGTATAATTTTATATTGACCACGCGATGTTGTGTAGTTGTACTATCCGTACTCTCAGACAAGTATGTTACACAATTTCTTATATTTGAAGTTAAACAATTGATTAAATTAGCATTATCTTCCCCCCTTTTTTTTCACATCAATTTGGCACAAAAATGCTTTTCCAATACTTTTTGTCAATTTATTTTATTGCCAAAACGCACATTATGAAGACACTTGTAAAAATGGCGGGGTCAAAAGTAACCCTCCAATTTAGACCTTTATATTTAAATAAAATCATTATTGCTAGAGAAGCAAAGCAAGAAAATGTAATCATAAAAAATACTGTTTTTATCGTTTATGCATTAAATTAGTAATAATAATCCAAATGGTGTTGATTAACTTGACTCGCTTTCGATTCGTCAACCTTAGAGCACCTTCACTAAACTTTGGGATTCAAAGTTGGAACTCACGTTTTTGTTTTATTAATTTAATTGAATAATAAATGCTCAACAACTTATTATTATAAAAATTAATTATGATATCCACTTGTTGGTGGTTGCCCTTTTTCTCGTCTCTGTATCTGTATTTAAGACCATCTCCATCCCGTAACTCCATTTTCACATCGAATAGTATATGTCACATCGAATACTACCCCATCTTCATCTCTATTCTGTTTTTTACACCAAATTAATATATTAATTTTATATTCAACTTCTCTTATTTATCTTTATACCCTTATATTTAATTAGTACATTTCAATTATATCACTTATTTATTATTTAAACAAAATATCATTCCATAAAATAATTCAAATAGTATTTTCTTTCGGTATTAATATTTCCAATTTCGATGTTATTGTAATGTTTTCTTTCGGTATTAATATTAATATTATTTTCTTTCAGTATTAATATTCCAATAGTATTGTGTTCTTTTAAATAGTTAATATGATAGATTTATAATTTAAAATAAAAAATATAAATAATTTGAAGAATAATTATGATATAATTTTTCAAATCAGTGCAAATATGTAAATTATATATTTTAAAAGGAAAAAAAATTATGCAATGAATAGTGCCACACCAAATTTGGCGTGGCACTGTAGCCACAATGAATTAAACGCCAAAATGGCGTAGGAAATGATGTTGGGTTGGAGCATCATGTCTACTGACGTCTACTAACTACTGCATTATATTGAAATGCAGTTGGGCTGCAGATGGTCTAAGAGACTATTTACTCGTTTGTTTGGTAAAGCAAAGACCACGTGGTCCGGCAAAAAAAGACCGAAATCACGTAATATCAGTAATATATTAAATATATCTAGTAATGCGAGTGTACATTGTAACTTTGGCCGATTGTGCCACTACATTAAAAAAAAAAATCAGTAGCATATTGAAATTTAGTTAGGTGAAGTTTAAAGTAAATTTTTAATAATTTTTTAAAAAATAAATTTTAAATTTTTTTGTAAGCACAAAATAATAACAATCACATGATAATGTTATAACATTTATTACAAAAATAATAAATAATATCATTTAGTACAAAATATGACGTCGCGTTTTTATTCTTTAAAAGTATACATACAATACTTGATACGGGCATTTTTTGTAATTTCATTTAGTACAAGCTATTTTTGTAATTTCATTTACAAAAATAACTTATAAATTTAATTACTTATGTCGATAATAACTGGTAATAACTTAAGTAATTACATCATTACTGATAACTTATTTACTTATGTTGCAATAAAAAATTAATATTTTATGAAATGTAACAATTTTTTACTAACGGCATAAATCATTTTTAACATTTTAGTATTTTTACTTCTAAAAAATAAGATTTGAAATATTCAGTAAGCTGTGAGATACTTTAAGGTATTTTAGCCAATATTTTCCCTCATAAATATCATAATTTGACGTTATACACAGTTGATACTTGATAGCAAGGTTTAAAATGTCGCTTGTCGATGTCGTTTCGCATTTTCCGTTTTACGGATATATCGCTTGCCGATGGGCAAATATAACGCATTTTCCGTTTTATGGATATATCGCATTTTCCGTTTTACGGATATATCGCTTGTTCAAGTATAATTATTTTTGCCGAAAGTTTAATTGGTATTTTTGCCGAAATCTACCAAAAATATTATTTTTTGCGAAATTCCAACCGAAAAGGCAATTTTTACTCACAAAAACGAAAAACGATATTCCACCCATGTGCCACTGCGCATTTCGCGAAAAAGAGTAAAAAACCAATTAAACGAAAGGGTTTTCCTTTCGCATATCCTCGAAAAACAAAAATCGGTCGACATTTCCATGGAAAATCGTGAAATTTAACACTTTGCTTGATAGTAGTCATAGTACACAATACACATACTACATATATATAATATATATATACAATACTTATTAAGTTGCTATTGAATATCATAGTCCCGCGTTGTGGCTGGCCCTAGACGGGATATTTTTTAAAGCTCCTAAATAGAATTAGTTTGTTAAAAAAGTTACAAATATCAATTTGCTTTAATAATTCATTATAAATATTTAAATATCATTTTAGAATGTTATTAAATATTACAAGGTAGCATTGTACGTTGATTTTTTATTTTACAAAACTTAAAGAAAATGAGTCTCACGGTCTTATTACAAAGGCCAATAAAAAATTATAGAAAATTGAAAATTGAAAATTGAAAATTGAAAATTGAAAAATAAAAAATTATGTGATTGTAGTTAATTGAGTCCTAAATTTAGAATATTTATTTCTTATTTTTGGCCGAAAAAAAAAAAGAAAAAAAAAAGAAGCTAGTGTGTGAATGGTGCCAAATAACACGTAGCAATAAAGACACAAAACTGAAAAGGACATGTGGATACATAAATGTCACCAATGAATCTGTATTTGCCCAACGTTGAGAAAGCCATAATATGCACAATTTCTTTCACTTTTATTTTCACAATAAAAACTAAGAAGTTATATTTATCATATTTATTTCACATGGTGATATACCACTCTTTTTTTTTTTTTACATTATAATAATTATTGTTTTTAATAGTTTATCGTAAATCTTATATTGGTATTTGATCAGTAGCTTAATTTGCTGTTATTTTTTATTAAATTAAACATTGAGATCAGATATTAGGGTGACGAAAAAATTGGCTACTAAAAATGTGACAGCTTGATCTTAAAACGCATTTTGAAAAGGAATGTTGACGTCATCATTTGGCAGAATCGTCAAACACCAGTTATGAGGGCCAATGCTCTGTTTCCATCTTCCCGGGACTTTGAACACTCATGTGGGTCCCACCAGCGTGGGACGGACTCTTTATTTTTCAAATGTCTGTTTTACCCTTTCAATATAAATTTTTGACACCAATGCCCTTAAATCTTAATTCATTAAAAAAAGGGTAAACTGCGGATTATGTACCCAATATTTATTTTCGACGGCTAATGTACCCAAACTTTATTCTGTTAGATTTTTTCGTGTTTTCCGTCACTTGACCGTCAGCGAGTGATATGTACACTTTTCGTATTTTTGACATAACTCACTCATTTTTTGTCCAAATTTTATGAATGACCTACGGTTGGACAGATAAGAGATAGATCTACAACTTTGGTGTTTTAAGTTTTATAAAAAAAGTTTTAAAAAAAATACGAAATTTCAATTACAACGTAAAACTGAACATTAGTTTAATACAAAATATTTGTTTCGAGCAAATTTTAATATACATAATGATTTTTTCTGATAAAATGTAAAACTAAAATGTTGTAGATAAATCTTTTATCTTTCCAACGGTAGTTTACTTATAAATTTTGGATTAAAAATGAGTAAGTTATACCAAAAATACGAAAGCTTTTTTCACATTACATCTTTCATATTTTTGGCATAACTCACTGGGTACATAATCCGCAGAAAAACAAACATTGGGTACATAATCCGCAGAAAAACAAACATTGGGTACATTAGCCGCAGTTTACCCTTAAAAAAAACTTAGCATTTTATTTCATATGCCTGCAAAATAATAAAAAGTATTTTTTTAGAATATAGAATTTGTATGAAAAATTAATAAGTTCAACTATTCAATAACTATTTAAATGGAAGTCTCGTAACGTAAGATTGGAGAAGAATATAATTTTATAAAATAATATTAAAAAATATTTATTATATGCGCATTAGTGATTGAACACAAACGTGCAGTTTATTTTATTTCTTATATTTATAATAAAGATTTGCATTACTGGTCATAGTTACAAACTTATAATGTATTCTCGCATTATTAGATATATTCAGTGTAAAACATATGACATTATTTGCTAGGTTTACATATGTAAAGAGGGCATGCATTTGCGTCTCGTAGGGTTTAAACACGTGACATTTTGAAGAGTAAATAATAGAATTATTACGAAGCCAAACAAGTTTGGTTAACTTGCAGTTTACTCAAATTCCTACATGTATTGTCAAAATGATATAATTTCATAACTAAAAATTTTAATATTTCAACTTGAAAATCAAAGTTGATTAATCTCGAAGATAGCGTCTCACTGCGAACTAAGTATACATTTACTTACAGGCCTTACGCGGAAGCACATGTATGCATAATGAAGTTTAAACCCCAAATTTTGAGAACACAAAAAAGAGTATACTTTTAGATAGTAGTTTTAGCCTAACCGAATCCACCGTAAATTTTTAATTTCATTTTCACTGTCTCTTAATCAAAATTTCTTATTCCGCCACTAGCCTACTAGTACTACTATACTATCATCCTTCACCACCGGAACAAAAAACAACGAATATGCATTAAATCGATTTACCTTTTTTGTCACTGTAAATTATTTTAATGTTCATAGGACTTAGTCTTCAACATGTTCTAAATAAGCACGTTTATAATTTCGAGTAGGCAATGTTGGACCGCGACCATAATATTCTTAGAAAAACGTGCGCTTTTGCTTGGCAAATGACACTTTCTATTTTTCTACCGCTATACAATATGAATTTGTATACTCGTTTAGAAATTTGTGGGCAATTTAACATTGATTTTGACACTACCAAGTGCAGACTTAGAACTCTGATGTAGTACGGAACTACGGAGAATTAAGAACGCGCGCGTCTATGCAAAAAATAACTCGACTTTTCTCAAAGCAAAAGCTTCAATTTTTATTCAATAATGACTCCCCTTTCGTACTCTATTGTGGCATATATATACTATCCAAAACCTAGCTATAAAACCCTAACTTAATCGCCTATAATAGTGCTAACATACCAGCAAACTAAATAAAATTAAATAATTAATATGACTAAAATAAATAACAATAATGCATGAAATAAGGGTCGTGATCGGCATCATTCTCTCGGCGTTAAGAAAATTCGTCCTCGAATTTCTTGGGGCGGGTTGGTAGTAGACTCGGGTGGTTCATCGGAGTTGGACGTTGTCTCCGCGAGGTTACGGGAGAATAAGAACACGTCTATGCGAGTAAGAAAAACTCGACTTTTCTCAAGCTAGAGCTCGAATTTTTATTCAACAATGGCTCCATATAACAAAACGTGAACCAGCCTTATAAAAGGCTTAGGGTTTAAACTCATTCCAAGAAAATAGGAACTAACCCTATTATCTCTCTAATTAAAATAAAATAAAACAATAAATAATAAATAAACTTAAATAAATTAATATTTGATCGGCATCAAACTCCAAGTTAGTCTACTGTTTTAGGCATGGCCAAATATTATAGTTATTTTAACATATAGTTTTATCTATTTTATACATATAACCCGTGTAACAGAGTGCTTATACAATCGGTATTTAATGAATTAATGTCGAATTTTAGCTCATTAGTGGTAACTCTATCATTTTAATGCCTTATACATGTGGATCGCTGTTCGTTATATTTCTATGTGATTCACACAGGATTAAATTATTATTGATATAGACCAGTTTTATATAATATATATATATATATATATATATATATATATATACACACACACACACACATATGGTTCCTTTGTATAATTGTATCCATAAACCATAAAATAAAACTAGCTAGTCACTGGCATTCGAGATTGTTGGGGTGGTCAGATCAGTTTCTTTTTTCAGCTTGTTGTCGTTTATTATTTATGTCACATCTTCTCTTTTTCATATGATGTCGTTTATAGATTTTAGTTCGTATCATGTTTGGCATCTTTCTACTTGTCGTTTTCAGCTTATGTCGTTTGTTCCTTCCATTGTACTTTTTCCATTTTCACATCCATTCTCCATAACACTGTCGTTTCAGTAATTTGAGTTGGCATTATACTGTTGTGCTATATTCTTTGGTTATTTACCTAATTTTTGTTGTCTAATTTATTCATTCGTTAATACAATTTTTTCTTCTTTATCTGTGTCAAGTTAGGTCCCGAAGCTTGTTTTTGCCCGGTTATTATCTCGGTCTCGGCTCAAAAACCAGTCCGAAGCTTTCAAAATCGATCTGACCAATTTCGGGATCGATTTTTGTTTATTTTCAAATTAATTTATCATTTATTTAGGATTATATTTTACCTATAAATCGTGTACTATTTAAAATTTAGATTTTGCTTATTATTTAATCTGTTAAGTATTTTAAAAGGGTGTAAAAAATTGAATTTATACTTGTAAATAACCGATTGAAATATATTTTTTCAAAAACCAAACCGGTTCGGTTTTCTGTCCAGCCTGGCCCAACTATCGTTTGAAAAATAATTTAGGTTTATCCTCTTGATAACTTGTAGTCGTTTTTAATTGTTATGCCGTTTTTCTTCATGCAGTCATTTCCCACCTTCTTTGTGCATATCTCCATGCAGCTGCTCATCAAACTTCTGTCGTTATTAATTTCCTTTGTAACTTGTCGTCGTTTTAGTTTGAAATAAATAGAATAGAAGTATTCTAAATTTCATTTTGTCGTTGTAAAGGTTTTAAACAATAAAAATAGTGATGCCGTAAGTTTCCAATTTTAGTTTTATCTTGATTTTTTTTTAATAAAAAACCATAAATAGTTCTGCTTTAAGCTTTAAATTTCTTACGGGTAGAACATTTTTTTAAATAGAAATTTCGCCACGATAAAATAAAATTTAGAATATGACGAGTACAAATAGGTACTTTGCAGTAATTTTGCTGCAAACAATAATTTAACACATCTTCAATCATATTTTTTATCAAATAGGAAACACTACCTCCCTCAAATATATATTGTTATGATCGAAGTGCTCAAAATACCACTTGTTACGCCGCGGATGCTACAACAACACTTGATCCGGAAATTAGCTTAAGTGAACACACAAATACCGATACAACTAAGAACACCCAAGAACAACAACGAATATGAAGAACTTGCACCAGAATTATGCTCAACAAAATACCCCTCGATAGTTTTATTGAATGACCGAGAATTGTTACAATTGATCATACACAATCCTCTTTCTCTCTCTAATTCTAGAGTTCCAAATGCAGTTACCTGCCCAATTATAACATATATTATACATCAAAATTTCAAGACAAAATAAAATAATTGAAATTATTTATTTGTATGATTAATGACCAACTAAACTATATAATTTGATTTGCTGATGACAGGTTATGACTAGTTCTTGATCAACCGCGATGATTCCCCTTCGCATATTCGCATATTCTTTGCGTGCTATATGTATAATACTAATACTGACAGGGACAAATGTGGAATTTCAGGATAAAATGTGACGCATATCACGATCCAGAACCATATAGTATATCATCCATAATTACCATACAGTCCCTTCACGCGTATGGCCTCAACAAATACATCAAATAATCCACAAAAATAACTTTAGAGATGTACATACAAACCAATACTTTTTTTGGGCTTTCTTTTTTTAATATTATAAGATCCAAAAATTATATATTATAATAATAAAAAAAGGTCAACGTAGAATTATAATACATAGTAGCATTCAAACACAGAGAGACTTTGTTAATATTCATTGCAAACTTTCTTGGAGAGGGAGAGAGAGACGCCTGAAAATGTCGATTACATCGTTTTCGGACGACAATATCGACCCTAGCAAGGAAGAACAACGCTACTACGGGATCGCCAGCACGAGCAGGAGCGGAATAAGCGAGATAGAGGAGGAAGAAGAAGACGACGGCGGCCACTCTCGAAACGGCGACGTTACGAAGGAGATCAGAGACCTCTTCGAGGCAAAGAGCTTCGTGCCTATGCCGTGCATCGTAGAGGAGCACGACAAGCGCAGCGTGCTCTCGGCCTCCGAGGACGCCGTCTACGTGGCCGTCGGGAAGAGCCCGTCCAGTCTCGACGCTTTGGACTGGGCGCTCAAGAACGCCGTCAATGGCCAGTCACCGTCAGTGACTGTTAATCTGATTCATATCTACCCCGAGGTCAAGCAAATCCCAACTCCTTGTAAGTCTTTATCATGTGTTATGATCTTCAACGAGCGATCGCGTATATATTCATGTCAATTCTAACATATATATATATATATATATATAATTAATGTATCGTGAGAGGTTTAATTAATTCATTGAATATGCTTTATTTTCAACTAAGTCGTTTCTATTATATGGACAATTCACAAATAAGGCAATTAAGTGACGGTCAAAATGGTCTAGTGTCTACAATTGAAATGTGGCTATTCTTATTCTATGCTATTATATAGACGACGATATATATATATATAGAGAGAGATATGACACTGCTATATATAGGTGAAGACCTAATGGTGTAATTATTCAATAAGATGATAATTCACGTAACTAGCAACCTCATCGGGTTCTTAGGTTAATAATGTAACAATAATTGATAAGATTTTCAAGCTAATTAATAAATTTAGGTGATTATTATGAAGATGGTATTTAATATTTATGGTGATCCGATATGTAATTTTGAATTAATGTGTGACTATGAAATACTATAGTATTATATGATTATACTCACATTATTACGGTAAGATTCGATCTAAGAAGAGTTAACTAATTAAATGGCATGTTTTGTCACTTTGATTTATACATATGTATATAGCCTCTCTTCTTCTTCTTCTTCTTCTTCTTCTTCTTCTTCTTCTTCTTCTTCTTCTTCTTCTTCTTCTTCTTCTTCTTCTTCTTCTTTTATGCGCTTATCATTTAATTCACTCCCTTCTTTCCTAATTTTACATTTTTTTTATTTTTTTTATTTTTTATTGAAAATAAAAGTAGGAAAGCTAGCTTTGAGCCAAGTGAGTCCTGAACAAGTGGAAAGTTTCATGGCCCAAGAGAGAGGCAAGAGAAGAGAGCTTCTCCAAAAGTTCCTTTCTAAATGTCAAGCTGCAAATGTAAGACATAAAAAACTATATAATAATATACACACACAATTAATTATATATTAACCATGATGATTAATATTAATATGATGACAGGTAAATGTGGAGACGATACTGATTGAGAGCGATGTGGTAGCAAAGGCAATGTTGGACCTCATTGACATCCTCAACCTAAGAAAGCTTGTTCTCGGAACGACTAAACCAACTTTACGGTACTATACCCGCCAGTTTCATAAGTTTGAGTGCTCAAAAATCGAACAGATTTAAATTCGGATCGATTTTGATTAAAAAAAAAACATAACATTTAACTATTGCGGAATCTGTATTTAGACTTGGAGGATTGTTTTGAATTTTAGTGAAAATAGACTTAGTTTGCAAATTTAAAAAATTTATTATTGAAGAGTTAAAATTTATTTTTTTGGGGTTTTCACCCCACTATCTAGTATCTATTAAGGTAGTTTCGCATGGCATATAAGTTATAGAATTATATTATTAAAAATGATCGTAAAAAAAATATTGTACCTAAAATCTAAGAGAGTGAAAGTGAATAAGATAAGATAGGATATGAGCATGTTGGACAATCATATCTGCACATGTGCATGTGCATATAATTTAATTGAATCAACTAAAAATCAATAACCGTTATGGGCATTTGATTATTCCAAACCGGTTATATTTGTGCCCGTTCTGGATTTTTATTACAGCCCTAAATGGTGGTGAATGAACAGGAAATTAAGGTCAAGGAGAGGGACGGGCACGGCCGATCAGCTGCTGAAGAACGTGCCGGAGACGTGCGAGCTCAAGATCATCTGCGAAGGGAGCGAGGTGATCGTTGACCAAGCCATTGACTCGCCGTCTCCACGTGGCGCTTTAGACAGCCCTGATGTGTTGGACAACTCAAAACCTACGCAACAGGGACAAAAGGAGGAGAAAGATGATGATGATAAACGCAATAAAGCCATGTCATGCATTTGCTTCAAATAATTATCTATTTTTACGGTATGAAATCAATTGCGGGGATAGCTCAGTTGGGAGAGCGTCAGACTGAAGATCTGAAGGTCGCGTGTTCGATCCACGCTCACCGCAATCAAGTATTCTTTTATGGTTTTTCTTTTCTTTTCTTTTTCATGTTTAAGCTTTTATTTCTTTTCCTCTTTGGACATTGAAGATACTAGGAAATTTGAATTTGAATTTTACTTTTTTTTTTTTTTTTCAACTTTTGGAAATTGTAAATACAAAAATGAGATAATGGTGTGTTTTTATACTTGGAGAAGCGAACAATTGGATTTTTTTGGTTCGGTATTTTATTAATAATAGATGAATTTTATTTATTGTTTTTAAAAAAATGGAAATTCGGAAAAAAGTACACCGCATTTATGGCATATTCGATATTTGCTTGTGGTAATACCGGTATTTTAATCACATTTAGTTAAAGCCTTCGAATAATAATACTAAAATTGTGTCAAAACACTAACGATATATAATACAAAAGTTCCACAACATAATCATTAAGTAAAAGAAATGGCGATATATATAAACATAAGCTAATAAATTCGATCAATATTATACAATAAAAGTTGATACACTCTGCAATATAAAATTATAGATTATACTCTAATGTCTAATCATATATACTAAATTCGATTTTTAATTGGATTTATTTTATAACAATCGAATAAGAATATTGCTATTAAAAATACGTATATATATAATTCATTTTTATTCGATACACAAGCATTTTATATTTACAGTATCACCCCTAGTGGAAATTGTTTGTCATTTACTACATTGCAAAATGCAGACCCAAAGGAGCACAAATTTGATATAATTTCAACACTTAATTAGGGCACCAATTTTATTTTTTTTATTTTTTTTTAATCCATGCAAATAAGTATGCAACACAAATTTAATTTAAGAAAGTGTCGATAGGGACAACAATAGAAGCAACCACAATTCTCTCCAACCTAGAAAAGAAGAAAAGCTTACCCTCACTAACCAACTAAAAGAAATCAAACTCCAAATAACTGTTATCCGACCCCTTCTGACCCGCGCCGGCGGCTCCAACAACAGCCGGAGCCTTCTCGCTCGATGCCGATGCTGGCGTCAACGGTGCAACAGGTATCCGCTCGACCTCAACAGGCTTCGGGACCTCCGGCGGCGTGGCACAGCGGATCAGAGCCCAGTTCACGCCCTCGAAGAATGGGTGCTGCTTGATCTCGGTGGCGCCGCGCTTGTACGCCAGCCTGTGCTGCGGCTCCTTCACGAGCAAGCCCCGGATGAGGTCCCGAGCTGCGAAGCTCACCACTGGCACCTCCGGGAACCGGAGCTGCTGGCCCACCACGTTGAAGAGCGTGGCCCGGTTTCCTGACCCCTTGAAGGGTGTCTTCCCAAACAAGAGCTCGTAGAGGAAGATCCCGAAGGTCCACCAGTCGACCGCGCTTCCGTGGCCCTCGCCCTTGATGATCTCGGGCGCAAGGTACTCGTGGGTCCCAACGAAGGACATCGAGCGGGCGTCTGTTGGCTCGGCCACGAGCTCTGGCAAGGGTGTGACCTGGTTGTTTGCGTCGTTCTTCGGCTTCCGCTCCTTCTTGGACTTGCTGGAGAAGAGGCGGGGCGAGAAGCACGTGGTGGGGGCTACACAAGAGGGTTGGATGCACGAGGGTGCAATGCAGGCCGGCTGGACGCAGTACGCCGGATTCTTCCGTAGGGGTTCAGTCTCCATCGATGATGTCTTGACGAGTGTCGGGTTTGTGGCGCACCGGAGCGAGAGGTCGAAGTCTGAGAGCATTATGTGCCCGTCGTCCCTCACCAGCACATTCTCTGGCTTCAGGTCCCGGTACACGATCCCGAGCATGTGGAGGTATTCCAACGATAGCAACACTTCCGCTACGTAAAACCTGCAGAATTAATTTAATTATTTAGAATTATTCAAAGGGCTAACCTCTAAGTCTAAGGCCTTAACTCAACACCATTAATACTAGCAGGACTATTATTTGAGACGAGAGTCGAGCAACATACTTCACGGCTTGCTCGGGGAAATATTTCCCGGGCTGCCTCTGCCGGAGAGTGTGTAAGTCTCCTCCGGGACAGAACTCCATGACCAGGCACGAGAACTTTTCTGTCTCGAAGTGTGTGTATAGTGTCGGAAGGAACGGATGGTCCAGAGATTGCAGAATCTCCCGCTCCGTCTGAGCTCGCAGAAGCTTCTTCCGACTAGCTAGCGAGCCTTTGTCCATGACCTTCATCGCGAAATAGCACTTTGTTCCACTCAGCTCCGAGAGATAGACGCTCCCGATATCGCCGCATCCCAACCTCTTCAGCAGCCGAAAATGGCCCAACCCCAGAACCCCGTCTCTGGCGCGGACAGCTTGGATCGCTTCCCATCTCACGTCGTTCGCTTTGTGAGGCTTGTTTACACTGCTGCTGAAGCTACTACAACTGCTTTCGTCGCTGATGTCACTGCTCGTGCTTCCTCTGCACATACTGCTCTTCCCGCTCTCGACAAACTCGACCCGATCGCTCATCTTCGCACTCCCGCTCGTCTTGGCGAGACTGCTTGCGCTGACTTTGGCCGAAACAGAACTATACGCCGAAGTCTTCTTTTCTTGGTCAACAGAACTTCCCAGGGACCCACGAGTGTCGTTCGCGGCAGAGCTTACTTCAGTCAACGTTTGCTCCGACAACGAGCTCGAATTCAATTTACTAATCATGGCATCAAACTCTTTCGAGCTCGGCGCCTTTCTCATCGCGGAAGATTCTACGGTTCCCTTCTTAGACACCTTCTCCGAAGATTTAACTAACTCTTCCAATACAGGCGACGGCTTGACGTCATTGGTCTGAACAACAGCAGATTTTTGCTGCGGTTTCGGGGCCGCTCTCGAGCTCGTTTTTGAGGCCATTAGAGATACCGGGAATCACTGTTGCGAATCAGATTCAAATAATTGACAACAATTCATAATCCATGGTGATTCAACTTCCATGAGCAGCCTTGTTCTTCTTCAACTCTGTCAAAAGCCAAACAATCTTCAGTCAGAGAGAGCTTCAACAAAAGATTCTAATTAAAACCAACCAAAATCCAAACTTGGAAGAGGAAGATGAACGCAGCTCAAAACCCAACTGATAAAATTTAATCAAGATCCTTCGTTCTAGATTCGTTCCCTTTGTTTACATGCAAGCTTCGATCATATCACTCACCTAATCCTAGTATCTGATTTCCCGGAAATCCCCAAACAACAATCATTAGAGAGAGAGAGGAAATAATAAATCAAAACAGACAAGCAGAAAAAAAAATGAAAAGAAATGGTTTCAGAAATTCTTTCAGTGAGCAAAGAAGAGAATACGAAAATGGTAAAACTTGGTAACGAAGACGATCAACACCAAACCCAGATCTATCTAGGATCACATTACCAGAGCTTCATCGAAAACCCAGAACAGATCCGAGAACAGAGAGAGACCCAGATGCAAAGAACGGGTCTAGAACGCAAACAGACTGAGACCCACCAAGGAAAAGGTGGGCGAAAGCAGAACCAAACAGAACGAAGAACACCCACTGGTTTCCGAGGATCGGAGACTTGCTGGGTTCTTTGGTTTCGCAGAGAGAGAGTTTGGCTTAGATACCTACCTGGGTTCTTGTTGATGCTGAAGCTGCGAGTGTTGAGAATGAAAGAGAAAAGAGAACAAACACATGGAAGCTCTTGAGAAGAAGAAAAAGAAAAAGCAATAAAATGCCTTCGACAGAGAGAGAGAGGCAAAGATTATATAAAGTAAAGCATATTTATTTTAATTAATGTATTTTTTTACTATATGGTATTTCGGAGTTTGTGACAGATTATATTTTTTTATAGTCATTAAAACTGCGCATGTGCTTGGTAAATGGTAATGGTTGGGACTTGGGAGGGATACTATAAAAGTTTTGTAATCGTATGTATGTATATTTGAGTATTATACACAATTAAATCTAAATATTCATTACATTTTACGTAGTATTTTCGAATTAATTATTTTATTATTACAAAGATTTTCGCCAGTTGAACCGATATACTCGATTGAAATATATGTGCATTATTTCATGACACAACTCCAAATGTACATGTAATATATACATGCAATAATTTGATTGGTGTATTTTCTCAACACTTGAAAGGGTGGAATCATGTAAATATAATTATTTTTTTAATACCAGAATTATGTTTAGTAAGTAGTATTTATTTACCAATTAATTAATTTTTTACCCGTCCCCATAAATTAGGCCCCATGATTTTAGTTATTTCTTTTTTTGAGGTGAGTGTACCCAATTATGGTTGGCCTATTTTATGGAGGTCTGAATGTACTTTGACGTGATCTTATACCAAAAAAAATGAGGCACCACATATTTTTTTTCCTATTTTTTTCCTATTCTAGTTTATTAAATAATTTATAAAAAGAATTAGTTAATGAGAAGTATAATTTAATATTATAGGTGAAATGGCATTTACCTCATAGCAACTTTACCAACTCTTTTTAATAAAATTGATGGTGAATTACGATTTATTATTAGTAGTGAAGATAATTGTTAGTTGTTGGTCCACCAAAATAGTTACCTTTTTTTTTTTTTTTAATATTTGATGCAAAAAGTCCTTAAGGAAAAAATCTTTAACTCAGGCAGAATATGTAAATGCATGCCTAACGTTATTCCATATACCTAAACTAAGTCTTAGAATTTGTGATTGTATGCGTTTTTTCGTCTTTCGGCTCATTTGAAAAATTTGCGCTGCGATGTTATATTTGTGGGCTTTGGAGTCCGGCCGTCTCGCCGTGCGGTTTTATGAAGAGTTAAAGACTAATAGGTACTTCATGTATTATACATGTTTTTCGCGTGGCTTTTAATTTTTGAACTTGTATGTTTGTGGTCTGTGGATGACTTTTTTTTGCTTATAGCACAAAGAGAGAGTAAAAGCTTCATTTGATTATAATGAACATGATTTGTAAGTAGGCATATCTCTCATAGTGAACGAGTACGATTAAAATTCTCCGCATCGCCTTAATTTTTCACTTTAGTTGGATTAAGATTTAATCTTCGACATTTGAGACATTTATTTTACTGAAAACATTTTTTATCAAGATTTTATGTACTCTCGTTACAAGATATATTTACAGGATAAGAAATCTAACTGATATTATTAACAAACATTATATAAATATATATACATGTAAAAACCTTTAGAAAGTAATGTAGTAAATCTATCGTCAAGTCAAGCAAATTTAATAGATAGTTGAGACATAGACCACAAAAAAATTACATAATCAGATATATGTGTATATATATATATATATGTATAATATATAATGTAACAGTGATTAGGGTGGACAAAAATGAAGAATTGAAGGGACTTGGTGATTGATAAGAGATGTATGGTTTCCTAATTTGGGTACCCACTTTGTTTATAGTCAAACAATGGACCATTTCTTTTACAATTTTGATGAATGTTTGATGATCCATCATCTATAGTATACTAAACTAGTGGATCATATTTCATAACACGAGTTCGTACCTAATTCATCCATTTTTATTTTATTGTAAATGCTTTCCAAGTGGTCTGTCGTATATATCCATTTAAGGTTGTCACTCTCCTCAATTACATCTAACCATCAAATTTGTTCGGGCTCTTCCCAAGTGGTCTGTTTTTTTTTTTTTTTTCTTTTCGGGAATCAGAAATTTTAATTTAAAATATATTAACTAATGGGTAGTTCTTCGTATGGATATCGGATATTATTAATTTTTTAGATTAATTATTTTTAACACGGAATCAAGGATCCATGTTTCCAAGTTCCGGTTCCATTTTTTCAGAAAGAAAAATATCGTAATTAATTAATTAACACTTTGAGCAACTTGATATAAACATACATACCTAGTTCTCTCTTGTATCTGTATACATATATATTAATTATTCTGATACTTGTTGTTACACTATATATTATTATAAATAGGTGTGTAAAATATATTTGCTTGAAGTGGAGCTCTCATATGAGGAAAAAGTTGGGATGAGGATATCTGCTTTACAAGGTGGTTTAAGAGAAGAAAAGGATAATCACAACTGTATGAGGTCCCTTGTGACTAAGAGATCTTATTAATTTTTAACGATATGGTTGGTTGGGTATTTTATTCATAATCGTTATCATCAACTATACTATAATAATGCTAAATTGATTATATATATATAAACAAACTATCACAATCTTTACAGAAGAGAGTCAAAGTTTCTCACTCTGGCAAGTCCCATAATTATTGTTAATGCGTAAAAATTGCTTTAATTTAGAATCGGATCCAAGGTTCGGGTCCCGAGATCGACCCGTTGAACACGTGGATAATTGAATGCTGAGTCAACACGGGTTGACTAATGATCGTCTAAGCTGGAGGCGAATCCGTCGTCTTGGATGAGTCTCCGGTCTATCCTTGGCGAACTTCCCTCGTGGGGGCGAAGTCCATTTCACGGTGAAGCTCCTCGCGCGAACTTCCCTCGTGGTGGCGAAGTCCGTATCACGGCGAAGCTCCTCGCTCGGGCGGAGTCCTTGTCTTGGCGAAGCTCCTTTCTTGATGATTCTTCGTGATTTCCCTTCCTCGGCGAGCTCCTTCAGCGAGGGAAGACCTGCAAAAAAAGGTAGATTGGGCCCGTGCCCCGTCGCATATGGATGGGCGACGCTGCCTACGTATCTCAGTTTAAGAGAATCGAGTCCCACGTAGTCCAGGGTTAGTGATAAACGGCGGGTGACTAACGATGTGGTTTGACTCGTCGGAAGTGCCGATGTTGGCGGCGCGGGGGTGACCCTTGGCCAGGAGGCTGGGTATTACCGGCGTAAAGTGTTCTTTGTCGACCTTGTCGAGGTTGGCGAGGGCGCCTTGACCTGACAAGGGATGCTCCTTGTCGACCTTGTCGAGGTTGGCGAGGGCGTCTTCACCTGACAAGGGATGCTCCTTCTTTGTCGACCTTGTCGAGGTTGGCGAGGGCACCTTAACCTGACAAGGGATGCTCCTTCTTTGTCGACCTCGCGAGTGTTGGCGAACTTGACCACCTGGCGAGGGATGCCTTCGTTGACTCGTCGAACAACTTCTCTTGTCGAGGCTAAGACTCTTCTTCTAGAACGATCTCAACTCTTATTCAAGTCCTTAGGAGTGGACAAATTTTTAGAGAGAGAAGCTCTGGAGAAAGCTAAGAGTGAGTGTGGAAATGAGGGGGGAAGACTCCTATTTATAGTAAAAAACCAATTCCTTGAAATTGCACCTCCAGGGGCCTGCGAATTTTTCTCCTGCTACAGGGGGTTGCCGCGGCCCCTAGCCCTGTCTAGGGGCTCGTCGGTGCTTCTTGATTCGTCTTCGATGTCTTCTGGTTGTCCGCGAGTTCGTATGTTGAGTCCAGAGGAATCTGGAGGATTTCCCGGGGATCTTCGTGATCTCGGATCTCCTCATTGTGTGGAATAATTATAAGTTATGCCCTCGTCAAGCTATGACGAGGGTGCTTGTCAGACCAAGATCTTCGTCAGGCTTGTCACCTTGTCGGCCATGTCGGTTTGTCGCCTCGTCGACCTTGTCGGCTTGTCGCCTCGTCGCCTTCGTCTTTTTGACTCCAGGCCTTGCCAATGTCTTGGTTCGTCGGCCTCTGGTCTTTGACTTTTGTTGGTGGGCTTTGACTTTTGCCAAAATGGGCCCAATTTTTATATGTTAGTAAAAATGCACATAACAATTACATTAATTAAACCATTTTTTTAAGGCAGCTTTGCTGCAATGGGGATCGAACCCACAACCTCCACTTTGGAGATGGTGTGGAATTACCACCAACATTAATTCCGCAACCTCCAATGTGGAATTACCTCCACATTAATTAAACCATTTTAATTCAACAAAGTATCCATTATATTTGTTTCACACTTTACCCGTTGGGATTAGTAGTAGTAATATGGCTAATACTTCAATGATAATTGATATACATACCATTTTACTTCATATATCTAGTTATATCATTTATGATTCAGTATTAGCTTAGGTTTATGTGAGAAGGTCAAAGAAAAATTATAAGACATAATAGTTGACACTGTTCATCAAAATTACATATGTACATACAAAATGTGTATGTGCGAGACAATTAAGAAACTTATTATGATTAATTCACATGTTAAGTTGTTAAGATTAAGAATTCTTCACGAAAGCTAAATAATTTTAAAGAAAGTTACAGATTACTTATCTCTCGTTGTCAATTGATTCTAAATAGAAATTACATGATATTTTAACATTTGATTTGATATAAATATTCATTTTTCAAGACGTAAGTTTGAATTGATAATAATAATAATAACAATAAAAAAAATTAGTGTACTCGTAATAAGTTCATCATTACCAAAGGCGAATCTATATTGCTCTAAGGGAACTGTAGTTCCCATAAACTTTTAGAAAACATTCAAAGTATATTCGGATATTTTTTTTGATATTTTGTACTCTTAAACTTTTGAATTTTAACATTTTCTAATCCATAACTATGCTTAAATATTTTCTACCGAGCGTTCGACTTGTTTTTTGATTTCATTTGTTTGGTATTTTTAGTCTTTTATTAAATAAAATAATCTCAATCGTAAGTGATCGTTCGACCTGTTTTCTGGCTCCGCTTGTTCGGTATTTTCTAGCTTTTTATTTCTTGTATACACATAAGTAAAACCCCATTAAAATAAGAGGAAAAAGGAAAGAAGCTTACGTGGTTTCAACTTTCAACATTCTTGGTCGGAAAAGCAATTGTATAAATAAAACTTGGAAGGATTTATTAAATATGATTCCTTCTTCTCGACAACGCTCCAACAATCCATTATTTTTCTTCTTCTTTTTAATATTCTGTTTTTTCAACGCTGTGAAATGCATTGTCTCGTGATTAATATCTTCAATTTTCTTTCCACCAAAATCAATTAAAAAAATAACACTATTACTATTACTATTTAATGGCGTTATAAAAGTGGAATACCTAGTCCTCATAAACGACAACGAATCAATTTTGGCAATGCTTCTAAAAGAAAACCTCTTTTGTGTTTGTTTGGTCTGTTTTGTCGTTTCCTTCAATCAAATTTTGCCGGTTCAAGTCTCGCTCCAACCACAAACACCACAAGGCTACGCTAATTAATTAGTTATTACTTAGTGCTAATTGCTATGCTAATTAATTAATTATTAGTGGGAATTTATTAAATTGACTCGCCGAGCAATATCATTATATATAATTAATATCAATTTGGACCTTAGTTTAGTGCTTCACTTCGTTATTTCAGCCATTATGCAACTAAAATTTGTGTATATATATATATATATATATTTTTTTTTTTTTTCTAATCATAAACTTATGTTTTAATTAATTACTTGCCGGATAAGTTAACCACTAAACTAATCATAATTCAAAAGTGATTGAGAAAAGTGTAAACACTGCTTATTAGTGGCAATTTCACATCAAATCTAACCTTTTTTTTTTTGTATAAAGAAGAAATCAATATATATATATATATTATCTAGTTTAGAGTTTAGAGTTTACATCAAATCTAAATATTATTTTTCCTACTCTCATGGTAGGTTTCACTACATTTTTTTATTTATTTTTTTCCAAAGTTTTTACTGTATTTAAAACTCCAACTACTATATATTAAAATGTAATAATCCGAGTAAAAAGACTCACCAACTTCTCAGTAACATATATTTCTTCTAATTTTGCCAGTAAGACTGTAAGTTATAGTTACAGTTCACTCATGTACACTTATTAGATTAATTCATTATTCATGAATTAATAATAATAATATCTTTGAATTCTCTCATGTTTCTGTATTAAAAGTTACTCGTTAAAACTTAATATTGAAATGGAAAAAATCAAATGTTCAAAATTGATAATAAAAAAAAAAAAAACAGATGCCTAATGTAAACTAATAATACAAAATTAATTATTCTTCACAATTTTTATAAAATATCGAGGTTTATTTACCGACATTAATACAAAAAATCAAAGATAGTGTGCTTATATGTATTCTTACATCTTCTTAAAATTATTTAATATATAACTTTATTATGTATAAAATTAATATTAAAATGTAATACATGTAAGAACACTCCATTGTATTCCGGGGTTTGTGTTCGTTTTGTCATTATGTGTAACATAGGTGTTGTGAAAAGACTCTCCATATATGGCGCGTGCAAAAGATGTGGCTCAATCATCAAGAAGATTAAGACAATCAGAATAAAGTCAAGATGCATAGTTGGACGAGATATCATAGTTGTTGGGAGATATTTGTCATTCATGGAGAACATTTATTGCTGAAGATTTGATTGCCGAATTTGGACCGGATAAGGTTGTTGGATGAGTTGTCAGAATAACTGTTAAAGCGACAGCGGAATTAATGACCAAAGTCTTTATCATAGTTAATGTCTAAGATCTTCAGAGTTATTACCACGATCTTCATCATGTATCTGCATAATCAAAGAGAGGATTGCAGCATCAATGACATGAAAGGGGGCGAGGAAATTCAGCCCGAGGGGGATTATCCCCGACGAGGATAATCTCCGAGGGAGTTCAACCCCGAGGGGGATTATCCCCGACGAGGATAATCTCCGAGGAAGCTCATCACCCGAGGGAATTATCTCCGACGAGGATAATCTCCGAGGAAGCTCTACCGCGAGGGGGATTATTCCCGAGGAGGATCATCCCCGAGGAGGTTTGATCGCGAGGAAGCACAGCCACACAAAAGCAAGTTGCGAAGAAATGTCCCGTCACACTCGACGAGGGATTTCGTCATGGTGATTATGCAGAGCCCGATGACAGCCGAAGGGACGTGCATTAATGAAGCTCACCTACCCAGTCGATAAAAGGTGTCAGCGCCGGGGCTTGCAAGGCCCGATGACGGCTGAAGGGACGTGCATTTAATGCAGCTCACCTACCCAAAATGACAGTCTGCTCGGAAGCGATGTAAAGCAGAAATCCGCCATGCCTTCCATCGAATCACTCTGGGAGGCGAATGATTAAAAAGGGAAAAGGCGGGAAAAATGCTAGGGGGCATAATGTAAATTGTAAACTCTATAAAAGGGCAAGATAAGCCTCATCTGAGGGGGTTCGGAAAAAGGGAGGAAAAAGACCAGAAAAAGAGAGAAAGAAACCTTGTAATAGAACGGAAGAAAACCGACCCGAGGCTCATGATCCTTCATCTGTCCAGCTATTCAACGGAAGAAAACCGAGCTCATTTCAGAAATTATAATAAAACAGAGATATTAATCATTTGTTGTTATTTATTTGTTATTTGATGATTGTCTTTGTGACTGGAAAAGGGTGGTGAAAAACCCCCTCTACAGCTTGGCGCCCACCGAGGGGCTTTGTTTTCTTTCTAACTCACAGCCAGGAATTTGGAGGAGCATGACGTCATTAAACGACACCATCGTCAGCAGCGTGCTCGAGGTGGTGACTGAGCGCGCGAAAACAACGAGCATAACCCAAGGAGGCAACTCAAGGGCAGGAGTGACGTAAGAAGGGGAGACGTACGGACTCCTTGCGTTTAAGAGAGGTAGACGAATAGACGGTTAATCGGGAAAAGAAGTGCACGCGTATCAAGGAGTCGGGTGACTCCCGAAGCGTCATGAAGTGACAGCGAAACAGGGAATACGAAGGGTTGCGTGCGAAACAATCGGCGGCTATAAAATGGGAAGTTTGGAGAGGACCAAGGAGAACAAGTCTGCGGAAGTAAAAACGAATTCGGTTAACTCTCAGATAAGTACAAATCTTTCCAACCAGAGAATAAAAGTCCCTTTCTTACTCCGAAACCAGTTTTTTGTTAGTATTTTCACGTTACAGATCGAGAAAGCATACGAAAAGAAATGGCGCTCAGGGAAGAAATTGGCCAAAGCTACACAGACGAGTCAGAGATGATAGTGGATGAAGGTTGGGAATGGCCCAAGGAAGACACCACGGAAAGCCTGCGGGACCAGGAGGAGCTAAGAATACCAGGTGAACCGCACCCCGCGTTGGAACTGGTCCTACCGTATCTTATGCCCGAGGAGCTCCTCGCGCTAGAGATGGTATGCACGTCATTGCGCAACGAGGTTCGGGAAAACAACCTTCTGTGGCGCAACATCAGCATCTACAACCCGTTGAGCGAGCGGATCGAAGACGACAATCTTCTGGGGCTGGCGAGGAGGTCTCAAGGGAAGATGGAGACTTTGACGCTGGATGGGTACTTCGAGGTCACCAACGCCGCGTTGAAGACAATTCTGCAGGACAACCCGACGCTCGTAAAACTATGTCTGCCTCGCTGCCACCGAATCACCTTAGACGACATGGTCAACAACCTGTCCACCATCGAGCACGGGATAAAATTCTTAAGGGTCAACAGGCTATTTCCCAGGGCCAAACTCGAAGACCTTCCCCCGCTGCTCACAGCGGGGTACCCAACCGATTACCCCGAGCAGCAGGCGCCCGCCCCACGCGGTCGACTGCTGGACATAGAATTCTGTCGGAGGTGCGACAGAAACGTTTTTGTCTACGAGAAGACCACGAAGGTGCGAGCGGGAGACTCCGTCCGCCCGCCGTGTTTTGGCCGACGCGGAGGTAGTGGTGCTTGCGGTTTTTGCAGGTCGTGCTACATCCTCGGTACCACGTGGTACACCCACCTCTGCACGAAATGTAACTTCGGGCGCCCCAGCATAGACTCCCTGGAGAAGGTCGTAACGACGGCATGCTCGATCATCGAGGAATAGACCCCGGAGTAAGGCTCATACACTGCTCAGCGCGCAGAGAGGATTAGAAGTGACTACCTTTCAGCCTTATTAGATGATAGAAGTTTCGTTGGTTCTGTTTTTGGGTTTTTAATGTCTATATGCGTATGTTTTTCTTTTTGGCATTATATTTGTTAAGAAACAAGCGGAATTATATGTTGGCAAAAGTGTGTATGCAACTCCGCTCGATAATGTATATATATAGTAGCATATATATGTGCATATAGTATAGTGACAAATAAAATATATACGGCTAAGGGTGCCGAGCAAGCCCGGTCCGGCAAAACATGTCGAGACCCTATATACGGCTAAGGGTGCCGAGCAAGCCCGGCCCGGCTAGAGAGCCGAGGAAATATACACGGCGAGAGTTCCTGTGGGATCCTGGGAACTAGTCGGCTCGTACCCGACGAAACCTAGCGATACCCTCAAGAGACAATTAAGGCGAGAGTGCCTATGGGATCATGGGAACTAGTCGGCTCGTACCGGACGAAACCAAGCGATACCCTCAAGAGACAATTAAGGCGAGAGTGCCTATGGGGGCCCTGGAAACTAGTCGGCTCGTACCCGACGAAACCTAGCGATACCCTCAAGAGACAATTAAGGCGAGAGTGCCTATGGGATCCTGGGAACTAGTCGGCTCGTACCCGACGAAACCTAGCGATACCCTCAAGAGACAATTAAGGCGAGAGTGCCTATGGGATCCTGGGAACTAGTCGGCTCGTACCCGACGAAACCTAGCGATACCCTCAAGAGACAATAAAGCGAGAGTTCTTATGGGGGCCCTAGAAATTAGTCGGCTCGTACCCGATGAAACCTAGTGATACCCGCGAGAGTGCCCACGGCGAGAGTGCCGAGCAAAAGTTTAAAGAGGCGAGAGTGCCCACGGCGAGAGTGCCGAGCAAAAGTTAAAAGAGGCGAGCGTGTCCACAACGAGAGCGCCGAGCAAGAATTAAAAGGGGCGAGAGTGCCTACGAAAAGCTGCTCGGTGTGATGACCGAACAAGGAGTGAAATAAATATTGCCGATAAAAGAATAAACTTAACTTTTCTTCCCAAGAGGAGAGGAGGAGATATACATCTCACTTATAAGCGATTATATAAAAAAAAAGATGATGAAAGGAAATGTGCAAAATTAAATTGTTATTCAGATTGATTCAAAGCATAGTCTACAGAAGAATATCACAGTAAAAGTTGTCTTTACAAAAAAATGCCTACAATAATTTCTACCAAGAAATTAAGTTCATAATTAAGCTACATCGCCGTCAACGGAATTTTGGCCGAGCACCGCATCGGCAATTTCTCCTAGGAAAGTATCGCAGCTTCGACGAAGAACATCCTCAACTATCTCCTCCATAACGGCTAAGCGCGCGGGATCTTTGTCGGGAAACTGCGCAATTAGGCTCAAGGAAGGCTTTGCGAAGTCGAGGAGCTCAGATTCTGGACGAACCTGAAAAGAGGAAATATGAACACAACGTACAGCTAAAAGATGAGCAAACTCAAGAAAAATCGGACAAACCCAAGAAGGGAGAGGGGAGTTACAAGTTTCTAAGCTAAACTACCTCGTACCACGGCGTGAGGGGCGCAAGGGGAGAGTGGAGGAGAGGCGGGATCGCCGGCGGCCTTTTTCTCTAACTCAGCCAGCTCGGCCCGGTACTCCTTCTCCAGTCTTCGCCACGATGGCAGCTCCTTCTGCCGTATCTCACCAAGGGTCGAGCGACGAGGATTCTTCTCGACAAGCCGAATACTCGCGAGGACACCGCCCAATGCGCGATTAATTCTGGCAGACGCCTCGAGAGCACCTAATCTGTCAAAGGCGCGCGCCAGCTTGTCCGTCGCAGCAATGAAAACGCGCGTCCGAGCAAATTGCTCTTCGATCGCCTCGCCCTTTGCTGCATCACGGTCATCGGTCAGTTTCTTCATCGCATCTCGGACCCAGAAAGAGATATGCTCTTCCTGACCGGGAAGCAAATCGATAGCCTCAGCAATCCGAGTTTG
Source organism: Parietaria judaica (assembly GCA_954871525.1). NCBI lineage: Eukaryota > Viridiplantae > Streptophyta > Magnoliopsida > Rosales > Urticaceae > Parietaria > Parietaria judaica. The sequence continues at coordinate 6,185,867 of OX940863.1, forward strand.
ACGCCCGTCCAACTGCCGAAGTCGTTCCATCAGATTCTCCTCGCATCGACGATAACGTCCCCGCTCCTCGATAAGAGATTCCTCGGCAATAGCAAGAAGACGTCTGCTCTCATCGCGCTCGGCAGTACGCTCCTCAAGCTTCATCTCAGCATCCTTACGGAGGGAAATTTCCTCCTCCAGAGATCCCCTCGCAAGATCAACCTCGGCCTGAGAAAGAGAACTTAAGGTACGGATATGAAAAGATATAATAAGGCGCGATAAAGAGATATAATATCATTACAGGAAATTACAAAGAGAGTTCATTCATCATCAAAAGAAAAAGAAATTACAAAGAGTCACAAAAGAAGGACTTAACATTGAAAACAAACGAAATTTTACAACAAAAGAAAGAAAAACTCGGAAAGGGCCGTCTTATACCGCGGGCTCCGGAGGAGATAAAGCCTCGACGTTCGAGCCGTATTCGCCGCGCGAGGAGGGCTCGAGGGGGTTACCCTCCGGAAGAATGTCCTCTACTCGAGGCCTGTCAATATCCGGCGGCTTGCAGGGGGATAGCGGCGGAGAATTGGGGTCTCCGGCGGCTTTCTTCTCCAGCTCGCTCGCCTCGCCCTGATGCGCAGCGTGAAGCTCACGCCATTTCGGCAAACGGGTCTTAAGACCCTCGATAGTCGCCATAAGAGGAATCCTCTCCGCCAGACGGACGTTGGCTTGGTAAGCGGCGGCCCGGCGGTTGGCACTGACGGTCTGGTTGAGGAATTCAAACCTCTCTGAGGCACGTTTCAGCTTGGCTTGGGCACTTTCAAACAAGCGCTCCCGACCGTGACGCTCTTCGGCTGCCTCAGTCTTCGCCTCCTCTTTGCCCGCGACGAGTTCCCTAAGCACAGCCCTAACCCGAGCAACCAGGCGATCCTCTTCATCGGGAGGCGTATCGATAGCCACACCGATTCGAGCAAGACGTTGAGCCTTTATTCGAAGCTCCTCGGAGAGCCCTGCCTCGCGTCGGCGAGAGCGCTCCAACTCCTCAGAGAGTTCCGAGTCCCTCCGGCGAAAACGCTCCTGCTCTGCATTGAGGGACTCTTCCCTGGCAGCCAAGGAATTCAGCGACCCGGCGGAGCGAGACTTCCAGCTCCATCGCGTTTCGGACTTCATCGAGGTCCGAGGAGAGTTCCACGGCCCGTTCTCGGCTTTCCCGCTCATTGCGACAAGAAATCTCGAGCTGACCCCAGAGAACTGCGAGCTGCTCATTTGCCGCCGAGGCTTCCCTCTTGGCCTTGATGACAGACTGCTTCTCGCAGACGATCATGTCATTAAATCGCGCCAGGGCCCGGAAGAAGAGCGCGGTCCCTTCGTGATACCCCTCAGTCTCATCGAGAGGCTCGTAGAGCTCTTGATCGCCCGTAGCTCCCAGGGACAAACCCTTGCACGCCGCAGAAGAGTAAACCCCCCATTCCTCGGAAGTCCCGCTCGGAGATGGCGTGGATGGGAAGCGATCTTGGAGCAGCGCTCTCAAGGCAAACGCCTTACCGGAAAACAGCGAAGGGGAAGACGGCACCGGAACGTCTGGAAGAGGAGACATGTCCCGACGCGGAGAGATAGCACTCCCCGAAGGTACTACGAGAGTATCAGAGGGAGGAGCGAGAGACACCTGGAGGTTGGCATCACTGCCCGGCCCAGAAACTGCCGCAGCTACCAAATTCCCCGAAACATCGGCGATGGGAGCTCTGGAGGAAACCACCGGCTCGGAAGGCTCAGAAGGAGTTCCTTCCTGAACGGACCTGTGGTCGGCAAACTCGGAGGTCTCATCATGATTCCCTTCTTGCCGTACTGGCTCGATGAAGTCTCCTCTCCCCGCTCCTTTCTCGGCAAGCTCGGGGGCTTCACCAGTACCCTTCAACGGCTCAGCAAGCCCGGGAGCCTCTCCTTGTTTTCCTTCTTGCCCGGTGGGGGCAACGTGTCCCCGATCCTCGGCAGATGTCGGTATTGAAGGCGTAAGGTCGACGGCGGATTCCCGCACAGCTCTGGCAGGAATCTCCCCGGATGGCGGAGGAGGAAGCTCTTGGCAGGAGGCGCGATATTCCTCACAGTGAGAAGAGGCCTGCAGGGGGCCTAGATTTTCCTCAAGGCGAGGAGAAATTCGCTGCATTTCCCGAGGATAGGCAGGTGGCACTACGGCGAGATCGTCGAAATCTTCGTCGAAGCCATCCCTTGCCCTCGAAGACGGTTCTCCTCCGCTCGGCGCATTCTCCGTCGCCTCGCTCCCACTCGGCGGCTCAAGGCCCGAGTTTTTCGTCGCAGCCTCTCGAGCAGGAGTAGCGATTCGGCACTCGGTGGTCCGATCAGAAACCTTAACCCTCTTCACAGGAGGGGCGTCGGTTGTCTCTCCGGCTGGCCGTCTGCCCAAAGAAGTATCAGCTTGGGAAGACTCCTTCGAAGGACGAGGAGCAGACGAGCCCGTATCTCCTCGAGGAGACCTCGTCGGGGGACGATGAGTATCCGAAGAACGTGGAGGGTTGGGGTCCGACCTTAACTCCGAGCGCTGCTCGTCGCAAGTATCCTCGAGATGCCTCTTGCCCGATGAATTACCCCATCGAGGGGTAAGGCCCAAGGAGCGATGAGCGTCTGATCGCACCTGAGAATCTGGCTGTTCCTGGACGGTTTCCTCGCCCCCGAAGGGGATTTTCCCTTTCTTCTCGACGAGATCCAGCTTGGATCTCTTCTTCATTTTTGGAGCAGTTTTCCTCCGCTCCACAGGAGACCCTTCCGGCACGGGCGTTCGAGAAAATCCCATCGGAAGAAGAGTATCTGGGGAAGGCCCGTGAACCCGGACCAACTGATAAACTCCAGATTTCACGAGGCGCTGACCCCTAAAATCCTTGCTCCAGTCCCGATGAGGGTTGGCGAGGAGGGCCTGGTGGATCTTGTTAAAACGTGCCTCGGCTTCCCCACCTTCCTCAGGTCTATACCGGGGGAGATCTATCCCCTCGGGGACCCATTGCCTCGGCAGAAACTTGTGGTTGGGGCCGAAAGTAGTGCGGTCTACCTTCACGAAGAAATAGCGGTTCTCCCAGCCGGATTCATTCGAGGGTGTATTCTCGAGAATATGGCCCTAAACACGATGGGAGAGGGAGACGCGATGGGAGAGGGAAAACCGGCCCAGATTCTTCGGATTCCTCGACAACTTGAAGAGACGCATCAAGTCTTCAAGGGTAAGCTCGACTTTCTGCTCGCAGGCGATGGCAAGCGTACACACTAGGAAGCGGATAGTGTTAGGGCTCACCTGAGCGATAGGAACCCTGAAGGCGTAGAGGAACGTCACGATCAAATTCGGCACCGGAAAACGAAGGCCGGCGGTCTTGAAGAACGATTCGTAAACACAGACGTATTCGTTCCTGGGGGTGTCGGCAAGTTCACCTTCATAAGGGAGGCGTGCCGGGAAAAGCTCGGAATCGACGTACTGTTCCTTGACAACTGCTAACCTCTCCTCAGTCATAATGGAGAGAGGGCTCCGCGTCTTAAAGATCGGACCAACATCGGAAGAAGCCATCGAAATATTCAGGAACAAAGAAAGAAGAAATCCGGAAGATGAGTGAGAAAAGGAGAATTACAGGATGAAAATCACAAGGAAGTTCAGAGAAGTTGTTGCGCTGTTTCGGAAGGTGTTTGAAGAAGGCGGGACTTCAAATTTATGAGGAAATGAATGAAGGGAGGCAAACCGACGCTTCGGTCCAACGGTCCAGATATGAAGCGTGCGAAAGACATCAACGGTGGAGATTGTCGAGCCATTGTATATCCCAAACATACTCGAGTGCGAAGCGTTAGCATCTAACGCTGAAAAGATTTGCGCGAAATTCGAGACTGACGTTTTGGGAAAATTGAAATGCTGTGGGACCCAGGAACAGGAACTGTCGGGAATGCTAAAAGTCACTAAGAAAGGAGCCCACCGCAGGTATTCCCATCGCAGGAATTCTCATCGCCGGTATCTTCATCGCAAAAACTTCCTCAAGGGAGATATAGTTCCTCGAGGGAGAAACTTCCTCGTCAAGGGTTGCTTGCGTAAATAGCTCATCGCATGTTAGCCCGTCGAGGGATAGACCCAACAAATTGCGATGAGGTTCCCCGACAACATGCATCGGGGCAACCGTGTCAACTAAAGTGGTCGACGGAGTTCGCGAACTTCTCTGGCCGTTCACATACACGTGTGTATATATATATACATATGATTAAGCAAGCAAGCAAGCCCGAAAGGGAGCAAGCGGAAACAACCCCGGGGGGACGCAAAGGAGACTTGGCAAGGAAAAGAAGCAATTTTACAATATAACCACGCGAGGAGCCGAAGAAGCAATCATCGACCGGGGGGATAACTAATGCCGGCTAGAACCGATCTCCGAAACAGTTATACTTTATTTTACCAAGTGTACACACTTGATAAAATGGGGGACTAACTGTTAAGGTCGGATTTGGTCAAATCCATCCTCAACACAACTCGTGTCGTTTTGCCCACAAACGACATGAAAGGGGGCGAGGAAGTTCAGCCCGAGGGGGATTATCCCCGACGAGGATAATCTCCGAGGAAGCTCATCACCCGAGGGAATTATCTCCGACGAGGATAATCTCCGAGGAAGCTCTACCGCGAGGGGGATTATTCCCGAGGAGGATCATCCCCGAGGAGGTTTGATCGCGAGGAAGCACAGCCACACAAAAGCAAGTTGCGAAGAAATGTCCCGTCACACTCGACGAGGGATTTCGTCATGATGATTATGCAGAGCCCGATGACAGCCGAAGGGACGTGCATTAATGAAGCTCACCTACCCAGTCGATAAAAGGTGTCAGCGCCGGGGCTTGCAAGGCCCGATGACGGCTGAAGGGACGTGCATTTAATGCAGCTCACCTACCCAAAATGACAGTCTGCTCGGAAGCGACGTAAAGCAGAAATCCGCCATGCCTTCCATCGAATCACTCTGGGAGGCGAATGATTAAAAAGGGAAAAGGCGGGAAAAATGCTAGGGGGCATAATGTAAATTGTAAACTCTATAAAAAGGGCAAGATAAGCCTCATCTGAGGAGGTTCGGAAAAAGGGAGGAAAAAGACCCGAAAAAGAGATAAAGAAACCTTGTAATAGAAAGGAAGAAAACCGACTCGAGGCTCATGATCCTTCATCTGTCCAGCTATTCAACGGAAGAAAACCGAGCTCATTTCAGAAATTATAATAAAACAGAGATATTCATCATTTGTTGTTATTTATTTGTTATCTGATGATTGTCTTTGTGACTGGAAAAGGGTGGTGAAAAACCCTATCTACAATCAACACCTTGAATAGCTGTGATTGAAGATTGTCAATCATCCTTTCAATCACCCAAGATCGTGGAGCCTTTATTGCCTTATTTGGAAGCCATTTTGACCGGCTATATAACCTTTCCTGGTTGTGGTTAATAATTAGCACGAAGAAATGTAAAATGTGCTCAAAGGAAGCTGGAGGGTCTTGTGATCTCATTCGAGGAGTGACGACCGGTTGTTCGACGGTTGAAGCATCCAAGGCCGTTTCCGAAGAGGAGCGCCATACTTTTCCCTGGAGTTGGATCACCAGCGGCGCCTGGTCTTGAGGGAGAGTTGTCTATTCTCTTGTGAAACTCAATTAAGTATCATGTATAACCGTGTGAATTTTTCGAATGTTTTCCGGTAGAATAAAGTATCTGGGTCAGTGCCCCGCAAAGTAGGTTCCCACGAGGGATTCGTAAACTGCTATATCAAATATCGCAAGTTCATTTGTCTTTTACTTTATGCGCATGTTTAGTAATCTGAGCGATTTTACTGTGTGTTGATATACTTGCGACAAAGTCTTCAACATCGTTGGTATCTGATTTCAATACATACTTATATACGATAGATGTTGGTATCTGATTTCAATACATACTTATATACGATAGACCCGTAAAATCACATAATCAATTTTCTGGATATTGAAAACTCGAACCTTTCTAATACTCCTATCACCTTGATTTTTCGTCTTTTCAAATTATCATATATTGGTGTAATTTTGCCAAATATATGACATGTCACATATAGGAGACTAAGAGAGTTTATTTCATATTTTTACGTTTATTTCGTAAATATTTTATTTTTAGAGCTCATGAAAGCATAGAGGTTTGAGCTAGTTACAAATTACAATCAGACCCACATGCATCCATATGGATATAATTCCTTTTAATTAAATTTTCTTCTTTATTTATTTGAATAAAATGAAATGTATGTAATGTATATTTATATGTATAAATAATGTAGATGTAGTATTATATCCAGAGCTTGTGGTCCTTCTTTGATCTCATTATTGTTATTTAATCGTACATTCTGATACTGATATAATACTGAATTACTGATACGGAACAGTGTAAAACCAGATCATGACACGTGGCATGCATGTGAGATATGGCCAACTAGTCAATTACTTAAGATGGAATTCCATCAGCTGGGTCCTGTTTATTTAATTTTTACTATTTTGTTATCATTATGAAACTATGGTCTAAGTACTTCTTGATTAATTAATATTCTTAAGAGGTATAATTTGTGGCACGAGTATCTAATTTCATCCTTAGTGCACCATCATATTTCCATCTCTTTTTAGCATTAATAATACTCAAAGGCCACAAAAAGTATTAAGGTTCAGTTCCGTGATTAGTGTCTCGTTAAAGTTCACATGGGATGGTGTGTACGTCGACGATTAAACTCCAAAAACATGAATTATATTCATGGACGGAATTAGACATACAATGTTAATTCGACATTAGCTGAATTAGACTTTATCGTATGTCATTTGAGCATTAGTGCCGGTGATAAGAAAAGAGTATATATAGGGCATATGGGCAAATTCATGGTCAAGGTCCAATTCCATCAATTACACGTGAGATATTTATGTCAATTATTAAACTTCAAAATTATTAATTATAGTAATCAATTTTATTAAAAAAAGAAAAGACATACTAGTGTGTCTAACTTAACAATCGTTAACTCGACATGGACGAAATTTCTACCGCAAATACCCCTTCTTAAAATATAGGTTGCTGCAATTCTTGAAGCCACTTTGAGGGCTCTAATTAAGATTTAAGTCTAATGGTTTAATTTCTTAATTAGGAGTCCATGTGATGACCCAATTAGCCATTATAAGAAGGGTTAATTAAGCTGATTTAAAGGTGAATGCTTTATTTAATTAATTATCTCCATTTATTGATGTGACCTACTTTCGATGAGCTATAACAACGAATAACTTAGACTCAAACAACTAATTGGCCTGGTTGGGAATTTTTGCAATGGAAATATAAAAAAAATTATTAATCAATATGGAGATTCAATTAGTCGGATTCCCATATTTTCTTATCCGGCAAAACCTCGGAATCAATAAATTTGGCTCTAGGGAAAAAAAAAATTATATATTCTATTCTTGTATAGATAATTTAGACATTAAGATTCCAATCAATATTATAGATTAATTACATATGCTATTTAGAAAAATTGGACGGAAAAAATACAGTTAAGAAAACCGACATTAGTCGTACAACATTAGTTAAGCTCGATATTACTTGTGATCTGTACTTCTGTTACAATTGATTTTTTTTTTCATTAAAAAATTGATCACATTACTATGCTTATAAAGCTATTATCATTCAGATTATAAATTAATATACGTGATGACTTGCTTGTATTTTTCATTAAAATGAAAAGAAAAAAGAAGACATAAAATAAAACTAGTGAGCTAAGATGAGGCAGTGATTCCGACAAGTCAATTACTTGGACTTCAGAGAATCCCAGATTTAATTAATCCTGTCGTTTTCTGAGCTCTGCTAATTCTAAACCATTTTCCACCAACAAATCCATAATTAAACTCAGCCATATACAGAAACGACACCAAAAAAAAAAAGAAAAAAAAAAAGAAGAAGAAAAGGATATTGAATTATTGCCTAATATTGGTCATAGTTTAATGAGTTTATGATCTTGAAATTTAAGAGAAATGCATGGATTTGATGGATAGTTGAAAAGCGTGGTAGGGTTTTGCGATTGGACAAAATCATTGCCTTTTTTCGTTGTCTTTTGAAGGTCGATTCACGAATGAAAGCAAAACATTTATTTTTGTTGGAGAACAAATATTTATAACATATTATATAACATTATTGGTAAAACATTATTTTTTTATAAAAAAAATTAGCCAAAAAACTTCATATATGGTGAAGACGAAACATTTGATATAGATTAACAATCCAAAGCACAAATTAAAAATAAAATAAAAAAGTTTATGTGGCAAGTTGATACATGATGATAATAAAGGAATAATAACGGCACAAGTATCAATATTTTTTAACCTATAAAGATGATGACTTTTTTTTGGGGGGGGGGGGGGGGGGGGGGGGGGGGGGGGGGGCAAAATACTAATATTATGATGTTATATAGGCATGTAATTTTTTACCATATTGTATGGTACTTGTCTTATATAGAATATCAGAGTATTGATATTTCCTGTAAAAAAAAAAAAACCTTATCGTTACACTTTGAAAAAAGTATTGGTATTTGTGCTGTGAATACCCCAATAATAAAGTATAATAAATTTAGAGGACAAACTGAAAAAAAAAATTATTGCAAATTGATCATTTTAAAGATAATATATATATATATATACATAAAATAACTAACTTTATTAGAGGAGTATTAGTGATATTTTAATTAATGATAATAAAGGAATCAAGCTTATAGAAGAGGCTAACAAACAATAGCATGCCTATAAAAATATAATCCTAATGAAGCGCTGATTGCGCTGCGCATGGGACTTGCACACTCATTTCCATGACACCATTTACCATTTCTGCTTTTCAGTTTTTTATTTATTTATTTATATACACTTTAAATATCATATTATATATATACATCGATATATGTAGCATAAAAATAAACAAAAAAAGTATGTATTTTTTTTATATTGGTTATGAAAAGATTAGACTTTGGCTTTAGTGTGTGAAATATACTATATTATATAGTCTCTGTTCTAGGATTCACATGATTACTATAAATTTAATATGTCTGAATATTTAATAGTCATACTTGTTTTACCAAAGAAATTATGTGGAAGAGTTGTGAGGATAGCCTTTTTTTTTTAGAATTGCCAATTGGAGCAAAATTTGACCCTTATAATTTCCAATTGAAATTTGGAAAATTAAATAATTTGGTCTTCCAAAATGTACCACTTAATATTATTCCCCTTCTAAAATTAGTAATGTATTAGTGTCACTGTCACGTAATATATATTTTTTTAACTTAATTAAGAAACTAAATAATCATTGTGATTATTGCACTCATAATATGGCTCAATGATTTGCTTTCACAGTTGATAGGATAGTACGTAAAAATGGCATTATTGACAATTGTTATTGAGTACTATTATTGGGCATGAAAGGCTACAAGTTCTTGAGAATGATGATAATAAATAATAATTTTATTTATAAAAGAAAAAGAACACCCCTTCTTCAGATATATAATGCTTCAACTTTGTGAGACATTCGCAATTGTTTACCAAATACGTTGTTTTTGCTAAGAAAATAATAAATAAATAAATAAAACTCCAAAATCAAAATTATAAGTGGGGCCAAAGAATTATTTATAAGGACAAACTTTGATATTTGCATTGATTTTCTTACATAAATTCAAGTAAAGAAATATAAACCTGATATACTTTTGTTTTTTTAAGTTTTGTTATATTGATTTGTTCAAATTAGACGTTTATAATTATAGGTAAAATCTAAAGTTCTATTTGCAGGGAGAAAAACGTAATTGTCATTCATAAACAAATTCTAGCCTGACTACAGAAACAGATTAAATGATTTAGAGTTCAAGCTGATGCTTGTATGGTTCACAAATAAATCAAAAGACCATCATTTGCCACCCGGTGATCAGATGTTACCTTCCCGTAATAAACGACGTCATTTTTGGTTTCCCGAAACTCGTCAGTTATACCCGTCATCATCATCGATGCTGTCGTGCTCCAAAATCTGATACTCGTCGTCGCTGCTCTCTGCATTTTGCGACGTCGCTTCAGCGAAAGGAAATCCCCCGAAAAGCTCCTGCAAATGGTTTCCTGCAATGCTCTCTGTGTTCGGATATATTTCTCATGTATAGGAAACTACGACATTGCTTACCGGAAAAGTTCTCAGTTGAACCGTATTAATAATAGAAAATAATTAAGCTTAAAATCAGATTATTAAAAAAGGATACGTAAATGCGATTGGAGGGAAATCTCATCTTCAACCTATAAACAAGAAACAATGTCATTCATAAACAGCAGCAAGCGAATAAATAAGATGATTCGTATCGTCTACCTCCTCGTTGTTCTCTAGATCATTCTCCTCCTCGTCCTCTTCGTCTTTGGCAATGCTCGATTCGTTGACATCCACGCCACCTATGACTTCTACATTGAACTTTGTTTAGTATGACGAGTAAATAGTGTGATATTTACACTAAAGCTAATAATCAAACTGAAACAAGAATGCTTTATTAATTAACGTAACCCCAATTTCTAATTTGAGAGTTTGACCGGAAAAACCCTTCCAAGAATTTTCCATGATGGCTAAAGTTAGACTAGACGGCTTATATGTATGATCATTTCTATTATTGATTATTGCTTGGTTTCTAGGACTAGAAGTCTAGAGTATAGCAAAGAACGAGAAACATATCATCTCTAAACAGTTGAGTAGTTTCCTAACCTTCGTCGACATCTCGGTTGTCGTCTTCATTAAGTGTCACGTGGTCATTAATGCGCCTCCTTTTTGCCTTCTCAAAATGTTCGGTAGCTTCTTTGAGTAATTGTTCGGCACCGGGTTTGGGATATAAAGATAAAAACCTTGTTATAATCCGTTGTCTGAAGCTATCAAGGGTAGCATTGGTATACCAGCCCGTTGCATACTGCAAGTACATACAAAATACATAAATGGTCGCAACTTGCAAGTTATAGTTTATCTCTCGATGGCTTCACGAGTTTACGCAGAGATGCGACTTTGTTACACAAGAATGAGAAATTGATGGGACACAGAACCAAAACATACTGTAACTGCAAGCCAAGAACATGTAAGCCAACCGGTAATCACCAGGACAATGATTACCAGAAACTTGATTGCAATGAACGAGATAAACAAATGACCATTCTTTCGCGAACACGGCCAAAGCTCTCCAAAAGATGTCTTGAATCAATGGACCAAATTTTTTTTTTGCCCCTTTCACATACCCCATGCGCCTATAGGAAAGATTAAGGTTTCCTAATCCGTCACTTACTGGTAATTACTAATTACAAAATAACCCATACTTCATTAAAAACACAACATAAAGATCTTGAACAACATAAGTAAATCCAAATATAGCACCTTACCTTTCTTCTATGGACGTAATTATTACCGGTATATGAAAAACTAACCGTGCATGTCTTTTGACTTGGAGGCTTTCTTATTTCTTGTTGGATATATTCATCCGCTAATTCATAGAGCTGCAACGATGTTTGGCACTTGAAGGGAAATACTCGGAATGCACAAATATCCACCCACCTTTGGTTTCCCCTGTTTCCCGCCAAAGAAAACCCGAAAATTAAAACAAGGGCCACAAAGTTCATAATTCTAGATGTAAATGAAACAATATCGCAAGCAAGTATGCATGTATCGATACACATCATCATTACGTATCCTCTCTTTTCTTCTTTCTTCTTGCTCGGATATATTAGAACTTACTGGTTTGTAGTGTTGGCATCACAATAACTTCTCAATGACGGATGTACTCGAAAATCAATTCTTTGATACCTGCTAAGAAAAGCGGTGGTGACTTCCATTACTAAAGCAACAATGAGGGAGAAAATGAGACTACAAAGCCCTACATGCAAGAAGCGCGATCTTTCCGGGGATCATATCCTCTTTTTATCCAAAATCGGAGAAACGGTCCACTTGAGAAGTAATAGGCAACTCTCGACAGAAGCCTGCAAATTAGAACAAGTTAGATCACCATCAACAAGAGTATCTATTCTGGACAAAGTCGAGTTTCCGCACCTTGTTAACCCTTTACCCAAAATATTATAGCCCTTATCACACAAGCGTTCATTTAAGGAATCTTTGACCCATATAGGCCGCTCATCGAAAAACTCAGATACAGCCATCTGTGAAACCCACTGCTCCGAGCCTCGGGGTATGTAATCCTCCCAATTTATTCTCCTCGGTATCTGTAACGATACTTAAGTATAACAGAGAGACCTGAATCTATATTCTTAATAATTTCTAGCAGCCAAAAATACTCACAAATTATGTGAATAGCTAAGGACATAAGAAAATAAGAAACATGGTTGTATCGTCTACAACATAAGATAAACAATAAGGATATCCTTGATGTCAAAATCGATAAGAAGAGCGGGCCCCATATCTCTCTGCATGAGACAAAATAAAGACGATGTAAGTTTGACAGTTATGAAACCTTGCTAGTTATATCAAATGATATAAATTAGACATGAGAAGAGGAGATATGGTGAATTAAGTTGTGTAATATTCATTGAGTTAGAAATATATTTAATATTTACCTCCAGATCGGGTTGTACTACTGCTTCTTGATTCCGTTTTGGACTTGATGCCACCGACGGCCGCAAACTGGGGAACCAAAGGATTTGGTGAATTTAATCACCTAAGTCATTAATCTCTATGTATCATGAAAATAGAAGATATTCGACGAGTAGGCTATAAAACAAGTTAATCAAATGTTTGTTGTGAAGTAGAATTTTAAGGAAAGAAGAATCTACTTTGACCATCTCTTGAATTAAATCAAGGCCCGGGCGTTATTTGTAATCAAATTATAAATAAACTAAAATAAATGGGTTTTTCTCTTTTCCATTAACAATAAATATATTTGTGCTTCTTAATGTAAGCCTAGAAAATATAGGACCGAGCAGCTTACACTAAATTCTCAGGCATATCCTTGAGTGCGAACAGCGGCGGCAACAAAATCATCACATCTTCCTCCTCGACAGCTGTACAACCACTATTTTCTACAACGGAAGTAACGGAAATTGTATTAAGAACAAGAAAAACAGAATCAAATAAATGGAATAAATGATATACTATTATAATTTACTGACAAAATTTATTTATCTCATCAACTAAGGTTAAATACTTGATCTTAGACTCCTTGGTTTACTTGTTTAGTTTCTTAACATTCTTACATGACTTTCAGTATGGTGCTTTATTTCCTGATCTGTTATATAGTGTTCTTCTTCCTCCTCCTCAAAATCTTCTCTTTAAGCTAATTATTGGTTCATATGCTATCTTATTGTACACGTTCTAGATGAATTGAGATTTCAAGGTTACTGCAGATTAGTATAAAGTAAAAAGGTCACCAGAAGGCAGGTTGTCCTGCTCGAGCCAAGCTTTCCGTTTCGCGCGAGCAACGTCTGCATGAACTGCAACCACGTGTTGGTAATCTACCATCCCTAAAGAAGGAGAGGGCGAAACGGTCAACTAACATTGTAAAAAAAAAAAGTCCAAACACGAGAGTTCAGACGAACCATCGAAATGATAAGCCTCCTGAACGCGTGCAACAATGTTTGCACAAAGATGTTTTTCCGAGGTGACGGATCCCCTTTCGGATTCACTTAACGGCGTGTTATTGTTGGTTTTAGAAATCTTAAGCAACAAACGTTGACAAGGACGAAGGTCTCCGAATGCAGGATGCGAGTATGGGTCTTGTGGGCGAAAACGAAGCTCTAACGTATTTGATTGCAGATCCCGAGCCTGCTGTTACGAAATAAGATGTTCCGGAAAAACGACAAGGACGGTGAAGAGAAACATAAGAAGAACAAGAAAGAAAAGACCTTTTGGATGGCTTGAAGACCTCCGAGAGTGTCGAGTGCTTTGGAGATAGAGGAAGGATACCCCGGGAAGTTAACGGCAAACGCCTTTGTACTCGGAACAAAACCCGAGACTTTACCCTCTTTGATCACTCCCATTTTCAGTTCTTCACACGAACCTTCCATCACTATACGACCCGTTCCTCACGCAACCATGCTCTGTAACTGCAAAAGTAGCAAAAGTTAGTGCATGGTCGTTTGAGAACATTTGAACAAACACCTTATGTGCATCATGAAAGTCAATGCAATCTGACATTGTCAAAGCTCAAGTGGTTGCAATCACTTAGCTCTTGCAACTTTTACCCAGTAACCCTTAAATCTTACGTTAATCTTGATCATCGTCAAATCAATAAATATGTTAAGCATTTTCGAAAGTACCAAGGTTGGCCTGGCCTGGCCTGGGTTCTCTTCTCTAAGTCCCGAGGCGGACCTGTGAAGGCGTGGGTAGGCTGGCGCAGCCTAGAGGAGGGAGATGAGTCTCTCCCGAGAGAGACTGAAAGAAACGAAGTTGACGGAGGTTTGATTTGATCGAAGAAGAAGAAGATAGCGGAGAGCTCTTCTTCAGGGGAACAATATTATAATAATGCATTGTTTTAAATTTAATATGATATCAAAATAAAAATACATATTTTATATATAATATTACAAAAGTACTAGTAGTAGTAGTACTACTGGTGCCCGCTAATATTCCTAAAAATGATAACATGCATTAAATTAAAGCTTTAATATAAATGCATATTATATAAGTAGTGATAAATGATAAAAAAAAAAAAAAAGAAGTGTAAATAGTGATTATTGAAACAAATATGCGAAAACACATGGCCCTACATAATTTATGAATAAATATTGATTTTCTAATTTAACCACGTAGTCGTAGTCGTAGTCGTACACCTTTTTTTATTTATTTATTTATTTTTTTTAAAACGACATAATTAAACTATAAAAACTAGGGGTGTGCATGGGTTGGATTGGGTCGACCCGAGGTAAAACATGAACCCGACTTGATTTTATTGGGTTTTGGAAAAGCAACTCAATCCGACCCAAATTTTTTAAAGGCCCAATCCAACCCAGCCCAGAGGTTGGGTCATTGGCCTAAACTAATTTTTTAAAAATTATATAAAAATATTTTACCGAATAACACTTAAATTTAAAATGTCAATCAATAAAAAAAAATTTCATATTATTGTTTTGTAAACACCCAATTCAAAAATTAAACGTTATTATAGTCTTAAACATTAAATAACACAAGTACGGAACATAGTCGTAAACTAAACTAGAAATGTGGTCGTAATCATAAACTAGAAACAGAGTCATAGACATTAAGTAATGAGTAAACATAAAAATGAGACTCTAGAAATACTTTTTTTTATTTGTTGTGTGTGCTTTTACTTACTTAAACTACAAAAATATATTTTAAAAAATTAATTAATTATTTGGAAAAAAAAAACTTGATTGTGTCAATTGGGCCGGCCCCGGCCCAACCCCAACCCGACTATTTATTCGGGTTGAACCCAACCCAACCCGATAACTATTGGATTAATTGGGTTGGGTTAGATTGGAGTTGGGTTTAATTGGGTTGGGTTAAATTGTTGAGTTGGTTTTTTTTTTTTTTTTGCAATTTTATTTAAAAATTACACAAGACATATTCGCAATCTTCTAGTGAGGTTCAAGCCAAAAAAAAAACTATCACCAATAATAATCACAAATTTTCATATTAAAAAAATCATACCCAAAAAAAAAATAGCATCAAATATAAAATAAACTGATAAAGAATTGTTTTTGGCCATTGTTCTTGGTCGCTGCATTGACTAACAAAGTCGTTCGTCGTTTTCACATTTTGTGTCGTTTTTACTAAATTCATATATTGGCCCACTTTAAACTGTCGTTTTAACTTCTTACCTTACTATATAGTCCATATATTGACTCCTTAGCTAAACGACATAATTCAGGTCATGCTATGACTGGCACAACGATCCAAAACAGTGTAGCATCATTCAAAAAAATTGGTTGGCATATAGACCAATTTGTCTGTTAAGAAGAGTCCTATTTGAAACTGAAATATTATAGCTTGTAGTAATAGTAATTATATGATAGCAATATCAATGGTCTTTTCTCCCAATATTGTCTCAAAAATTCAGCCATCAACTAAAGATGAGACTAGTCTCGGCAACCGCTCTCTTTTCCGAAGGCCCGAATTCGAAAATCTGAGGTCTTTCATGTCTGGATCGCCGAAAAGTCGTCTCCGTAAACCACAACAAATCAATCTGAATCTGATCACCACAGCTTGGTTTTGACCCAAAAGAGGAGGAAGACAACTCCGAGCACGATGGCAACTGGCGCCCACTTCCGGATCAAAGCCTGCACGCCCGAAAGTGATATAGCAATTACAATTAGATCGGGAAAAAAAAAAACCTAATCAATTTGATCTAAAAATTAATAAATATATTATTGTTATCTATGCCTAATATGATAAAACTTACCTGTCGGTTAAGATCTCTCGCCTTGTCAGCGTAGATCCGTGATTCTGACGTTAAGCGACTTGACATTTGGCTGACCTCTGCAAAATTTGAAGGAGAAACCAATCCTCGATAATTATTATTAGCTAATGTAATAAATATATTATACTAACAACATCATCAGATGAAATTTAAATATTCGGGGAAATAATATGATTGTCTTACGGTCCAACTTTTCGCCAACGCCAAGAACTTCCTGCACATTCCGAGTCATGATTTGGTGCACTTCATAAAGCTCGTCGTTCAGCTTAGAAATGTTCCTCTGCGTACGAGTGTCCTGGTACAACTTCTTTGTTTTCTGGATGAAAGTGTCTACACAAACCAAAGCACAAATACAAGTTCTAGAATAACCCATCGAACAATCAAAGTTGGCAAGGGCAATAATGGTAATAATGAAGGAAAACCTACCGAACTTAATGAAGGCATAGGGTCTAGCAGCAGTTTCAATTTGTGCCCCATTGACGCGCTCGAATTCATTCTTGAGGTCTTCAAGGTATTGAAACGCAAGTTTCTTTGGATAGGCACGGTCGCACATTGTCAAGTAGCAAACACGCCCTTCTATAATGTAACTAAGCGCATAGGTCAAGGATCCTTAAAACAAATTTGAGCAAACTTCCAGCATATATGAAACACAAGTTGAAATGGGATATCACGAGACGAAAGGATACTGAAAAACATAAGGCCCGCTTTCAACAGACATTCTAGAAGCCTCGTTATGGCCTCTTGATAGGTTCTTAAACAGAGCCTTGACTTGCTGCTTGTAGAATTCGGAATCCTTAACATCACGGCCGTCATCAAGCCCCTCTGCCAGTGGAAGGCCATCAGTCACACGAGCGACCATTGTTAGCTTCACCATCTCGACTTCCGAATCCTTCCAGCTATGAAGAGTTAGCTGCATTATCCACGTAACCAATCTTAGACCGAGAAATCTACAGAAATTTTGTAGCTAAAAAAAACAAAAAAACTAGGCCAATAAATCACAGATTTCAGTGTACTTCACTAAAATAACTGCAATAAAAAGAAGAAGAAAAAAGAAGCTTGTAAGAGTTAACTAACACGAATAACAACTTCTCTGAAGTATTCAGTTTCTACAATGACTAAACATTAGATCAGTACAAGAACTGGGTGTTTGACGAAATTTGGAGTGTAAATTTGTTTATTGGCAGATTAACTGCATTGCAAGAAAAGTATTGTTATATTCGATTAAGGATTATTCTTCTTCTTTCATAAGAAGTATCTTTGAACACACATTTAAGATTCTTCGGTAAACGCAATTCACAAGAACTCAGTTCTCGGCACTTCCAAGTCATAAAACTCGAAATTTGATATATATAGAATTCAAATTCATCATAAATCACATTCAATACTCATATCCAGATTACCAAACGAATGCGCTACATAAAACTCATTTTTACCAAATTTCTACGAAAGTGAAGATATTGAAATGAAAATCCAGTGAATTCAGCTTAAAAAAAAACCCTGCGAAGTTCATATAGTTCACAGAGCAAACCATCTGGTTCTGCATTTGACAATAAAAAAAAAAAGAGAAGAGAAGAGATCGTCGCAAAAAAACTAACATATTCGTACTATCTGTTGGTTAAAAACGGAGATCGACAATGGCCGAGGAGATCGTCGTAGTCGATGATCCTTGCGCGAATTTCAAGAAGACATGGAGCAAGGAGAAGAGTGCAAGAGCTAGACCTGTACAAACTGGGTATTCAATTTTGGATTTCAGATTTCGTAGTGCCGAAAATCGAGCCTCTGAATAGCTAAACCCTAAAACCGAAACGAAATTGAATTGCGATCTCAGATTCAACTGCGACTCAGACGAAATTGACCAAAGACATGAGAGTATGGACACCGAATTCCAGTCGAAATCCAAGCCAAACGAAAGCAAATCACATAGAGAAGAGAGCACAAGGAATCACCTGCCTGGCTATTGCATGGACTTGACGGACAGCTTTTGGGGACGATGAAGACGATCAGCGAGAGAGAGGACGAAAACCAGTAGAGAGAGAAATGAGGGTTAGTTTGGTATTTTCATAACAACACGACCTTACAGATCCGACTTGAACATTCAGTGCGTCAAAAATCAAAATAAGGTTATCAATTATCATGTAAAAAATATTTATGAAATTAATTTCTCTATTTTTTTATTTATTTAATTGGAGAATTTTACTAGACATTTCTTAAATAGAAAATTATTTATGACTCAAAATTTTAATTTTGAAATAAAAATAGTAAATTAATTAAGATATTTATGATCACGATAAGTCATGAATTGAAATATTTTATAAAATAAGTAGAAAATGAGAAACTGAAAAATATTTTAAAACGCCCTTCTAATTTGATATTGTTTCTCGGTAGCTATTGTTTTCGTGATTTCCGTGGATACCAATTTTTGTTGAGCATTAGAATTTCGACCATTTCTTGTTTAAAATGACTTCGCGCGCGATATTTCAACGTATTTAGTTACTAGTGCAACCGTCGGAATCATTTCTATTTGCAAAGCGTGGGAGGACCTCGAGAGTAGATTTGGGGCGAAGCGATTCCCGACGGAGCGTGTAGAATGCTATGAACGGGTCAAAGAGGAGTTAACTTAACAATGTATTGCTTATTATTAACTTAACAATTAACATCACATGTCTTAAACAGGTATGCAGCAATATTTTGTTATCTGCCATGAATTGCTTATAAGAATTTCTAATTTTCCGGGAGCCGTGAACCCTAGGCACTGAAGGATTCGAAACACTCAGTGCTCGATTACGAAGCCCTCATGAGCTCAAATATATCGGACACCTTGTCCGTGTAGTAATCCGGTTGGATCGAGTTCGACGGTTCTTGAAGAGTTGGTAGAGTTGTACAACCTGCAACGAAATCGCGAGGCGAAGTGATCGAGTTCAGACAAGTAACAGACTCTAACAGTTGAGAAAAATCAGTCAATCATGGTGAGATGAGAATTACCTGAAAGAACAAGGAGGGTTTTACATCCAGATTTTTTTCCGAATAAAATGTCCGTATCAAATCGATCCCCGACCATACACATTCTGGTGCAGCTGATGTCGAATCTGTGAAACGATAATGCAGTATATACAGGCTGAGAAATGCTATTTTCTCCGTTATATTTGTGCCGGTTGCTATACCGTTCAAAAGGATAAATTGTACATAACTTCAGGGATCTACTTTTGTAGCAAAAAGTCCATCATAAAAGAAGACGGTTTTCCAACTACGATAGGTTCCTTCTGAGTTGTTCCGCAAACAGCAGCAACCATGCACCCGGCACCTAAAAATCAAAACCAAATTCGTGATTACTCGATAGTTTTCCTGTACGTACAATTGTATATCGAATCTGTCACGACCTTTTTATTAACCAATTTATACTTATAATATCACTGTAATTCAAGTGCACTCACGGATAAAATTAATGACTGAATTACGGTTTTTTTTTATATAATTTACAAAGAGAAGTTCAAATCCAGCAAAGTGTCTGTGTAAAAACATGTTTATCAATTCAGTATTACTATTTTTCACACAATCAAGACCAAATAAACATTTTATTTAAGTAACACCTTTCACATATCTGGACCCGATCATCTATATATATACACACACATATACATATAATTGGGAATAGAGAGAACCAGGTCCTTCTTGTAAGTTAGTTATATGCCCAACGGCGTCTCGGTTGGTAGCGACGAATAAGCATTCTGGAATTTCCCTTATGCACAGAGTTGCATATCTGCCAGTAGAAGAAAAAAAAAATTACTGTAACTAAAATTTGATTAAAATCATGCAGTTAAAATAAATAAACATGGTCAACACCTAGTTTTCTTAGGTTGATTACTGGATTCGGTGTCTCCGCAATTTTTTATTCATATACGTGTAACCATCGGAAAAATCGAAAGAAATAAGGAAAGACGAGTCTAGACCTTAAAATCTAAGTTAAGCTCTATTGACAATTACATATACATACAGAGTAAAAACACAATCAGTACAATGAAAAGAAATTCTCACTGAAGCTTGTAATAGTTGATAGAATGATCTAATCCAACCACAACCGCGCCAACCTGGAAATACGCATTGTATTACATCGCAACAACAAAAAAGATAGTAATATTTGAAGAAAATTTAGTATTTTAGAATGTTACATACAGTCTCATCGTATTCGAGTCGAGTATTTGGCTGCATTTCCACAGTCTTCTGGGAATCTTCCTGTTATACAAAGTTTTTTTTTTCGGATTATGAGGCAAGGAAACATCTTCATGTCACTATTTTTCATGCATGCACTAATTAGATAATAATATAAAATAATAAATAAAAAAATCTGATAAAACTAGAAGAAGAATTCTCACAAACGTATTGATCAGTCATTCACTTGAAAAGAATAACACAAACCCGACCTTTCTTTCGAGAGCAAGGTCGAATTGCTCCAATGATGTTCAATTACACAAAACTCAAATCAAACATAGCAGCACCTAGACTCACATATCTATAAAGCTAAACCCAACCCTGATTACAATTAAGTAAAAAAAAATACCTATACATTCCTCTAGAGACAAATTTAATAAGATGCATGTACGATAAACCGCACAAATATTGAAGCTCGATTCTCTAATTACCCTAGACCCTGAGCCTATACTCGACCACGGGTCTAATAAAAATCCTTAGACTGCAAACAGTTGAGACGAGACAATGAGGCAAGGGAAACATCTTCATGTCACTATTTTCCCACACATTTACTAATTTAACGAAAAAACTAACAAGTAAACTCTGATAAAAAAATTTAAAACCGAACTTACACGAGATCTCACAGTCGATCGAATAACAACGTTTAAAATCGAAATATCCATTGTCGTTTCCAACACCATTGAGTTATAGGCTATGCTGTTGTTTCAAGCTAAGAACAATCATCATCACTATCAAGAAATAAAAAACTGATAGACTTACTGGACCACCAAGAGCTGTAAATCCAGCTTGTTGAAGCTCATCTACAATCCCTTCCTCGCCAATTACATAAACCTTCGGACACAAACAATGGCGCAAAGTGTTGATCAAACGCTTCTTAACACGCGAAATCGAAATACAAATTGACCAACCTTCTTATGCTGAGGAAATTTATTGATCTTCAAGAACGTAGCAGCCGCAAACGAGGAAGAGAAAATCTCATCCTGCAAAAAAAGTACCAAAAAGAATCTCGATTCACAAATTCAGCTCGTGATTCCTTATCAAGCAAGAAAGCGAATCGAAACCTCGAAAACTGAAATGCCGAGGGAAAGGAACTTCTTCGAGTATTGCCTTCTCGATTTCATGGAGTTGTTCGTCACGAAAACCAGCTTCTTCCCCTGCGTTTCAAACGGAGAACAGCTTTGTCAACTGAAAAAAAAATGGACACGAGAGAAACTCGTTCTATTGAGAAGGAGAACTGCCTTGGAACGAAGCCATTCGAGAGTCTCGGCGACGCCATCGATGAGCGAGTCACCTTTCCAGATAACACCTGCGAGAATCAAAAACGAAAACTGAACAACACGCGTACATACACACAGAGAAGAAAGAGGGAAGAGTGAAGTTGGAGGTTGACCGTCGCAGTCGAAGAGGAAAGCATCGACGGAGCTGAGAAGATCGGCGACATTGCCATGGCAGAGAAGCTCGGAGATCGCTCCGTTCGATTCCATTTGGAGAAGAGATGTGCTTGGAATTTGATTGGCGTTGATGAAGGAAGAACTCGGACTTCCGACTCAGAGTGAGTTTGAATCGGACATTATTTATTTGTTTATTATTAGCTCTCCTCTTTTAGAGCACGTGCGAAATTGAATTTATTAATGTCTCTAAAGTTATTCACATTCTTAATTTTTTTTTTTTTTTTTTAAATCGGTAGTCGTCAAGTTACAGTGCACTATAAGAATACACTATAATAAGAATCATAGAAATGAGATAGTGAAAACTGAAGTGAAGAAAAATAACAAACAAAAAAATGATTTTTATTTTATTTTGAGATAATAGCAACAAAAGTGACCAAAGTTGGGTCAAGTGTGCAAATAAGTGGCCAAAGCATTTAACATCGGCATAAGTATCCAAATTTTTCTAAACCATGGTGTGTACAAATTCTATCCACTCCAACCCAACGCCCGTTAATGTATTTTGTGCTAATATGTTATTCAAGTAGTCTTAATGTATTTGATAATGCACTTTGTAATGCATTTTGTGTAGAATCGTTTAACGGGCGTTGAGTTGGAGTGGATGGAATTTGTACACGCCACGGTTTGGCAAACTTTGGATACTTATGCCGATACTAAATCGCTTTGGCCACTTATTTGCACACTTGGCTCAACTTTGGCCACTTTTGCCGCTATTATCACTTTTATTTTAATCAGGAGGTTTGTGTCAATAATACTGATCACATGAGAAACTTTTGTGGCTTTTAATTATTTTTTAAACTTTTTGTCATAGAACACTCGTTTTCAGCTTTGTTGTCGTTTTCGGCTTTCAGTCTTTTCATTTCATAAACTGTCGGTTTATGTTTACTGTCGTTTGAAGTTTTTGGCGGAAGGGTTACTAGTTGTCACAAGTTTAAGAATCATAGTTTTTTTTTTCCCTTTACTTCAAGGTTAATGTCTTTTTCATTTGTCGATATTAATACCTTCAATGTGTTCTGTTGTATACGGAGATAAGCAAAAATCAATTAATCGAGCAAAATGATTATTTTATAGTTTTGTGAAGGAATAGGTTTAATTTAGCAAGAAAATTAATGTCACGTTTTTAGCTTCTGATTAGTATATAATCATCGCGTACTTAAAGTTATTTAAAAAGAAAACAAATTGAATGAATTTTTAAGTATTTGATAAAAGGGAATTAGTTATTAAGGTTTGAACGTGATGGCAAATTACTTTAGTATATTTCCCATCAACTTGTACTATATATATATCATTCTTAATAGTAATACTAAAGTATTCGATTTTTATAATATATATGGAAATTTTGCACCGAAAGTCATTGAATTTATCAGTTTCATATAGATAAGTCACTAAATTTGTTTTTTAGGCAAGATTCACTAAAGTCATATTTTTGTTTCCATACACTTTTACGACGTTAATTTTTTTTATTTTTTTTGCCATGTTACACGCCACATTATCACTTATGCTTACACGTCATGTCATATGTGAGCATCTCTCGCAGTGCAATCGGCGAGCGTGGTCCTCACCGCCGTTCTTCCGATTGCGGTCTATTGCTCGTAGTAGCTCCCATCACCGAAATAATACGGGCAATCGAGCGTGGTTGAGATAGGCCTACATATGACATGTAACCATAAGCACTGATGTTGCATGTTTAATATGCGAAAAATATGGCATTTAACGTTATAAAAGTGTATTTGTAAGAAAAATATAATATTAGTGACTTTGGTCACAAAAAATAACAATAATGACTTATCTGTTAGAAACTGAAGAATTTTGTCTGTAATTTCCCTAGTATAATATTATATATATATATATATATATATATATATATATTCAAGCAGTGTTGAAGCCGTGCTAAATAAAGAAAACCTTTGAAAGAATCAAAAGACCTTTTACTTTCCCGATCGCTGTTTCTTTAGTTTTGTTTTGTTGGGTGACTATATTATAATGTGTTACTCTAATGTTGATGAGTCATGACTCATGACCCTTAAGCTAGAATTATTTATAATAAAATAAATGCTTTAATTATAATATCCCATCGGTAAATAGCCAAGAAAGTGTTAATAATGGTATAGAGAAAAACAAGAAGAGCTCGACAATATATTTACAAAGGTACGTAAACACAGATCCAAAATTAAAAATAATATGAGAATAGCTTTGAATCTGATTTGGATCTTTATGCGCGTGTTCTTCTCTTTTCAGGCCTTGAATCTGCTTCTCGGTCGACGTCTTCAAGAGCTTCAGTTTCTCCGACTTCGGCGAGCGGATTGATATCTGCTAAACAAGAAACACACACCGAGTTGCGTTGGACGTTTTTCTTGAAACAGATTCGCCTCCTCCGGTAAGCTTGAGGTTTTACAAGCGTCGGCTTCCCATGATAAAACGGCGCTCGACGATTTCGGTGCTCTCCGATAACCGACGACGAACTGATATTTCTCTGTAAACTCTATTACTCAAAAGACTCTATCAACCAATGTATTTTTCCTTTTCTCTGAGTTTTCTTGGTACTGTTCTCTACCTCAAACGTTTTTTCTTTATAGAGAGAAACATGAGATCAGACATTGATGCTCATAAATCAAAACGTACGGAAAACGTTCTTAGCATTCAAGTCATATTGAATGTTTACACATTAAAAAATCAATGGTCATTTAATTCCTAGCTGCTTGTTTTTTTTTTTTTTCTAACAGAAAGTGCATTAAAATGTATGATCAAAGCAATATACTATGCATAATGTGTATGGAAGTCCATGTTAAGAAGTTGCCCATCTAGCTAACGTGTTTGGTTCTTAATATATAGTGCCGTGTCTATATATATAACTATACTTCAATGTTTTAATTATATACATACAATTAATCCGCCACATATAAGTACACCCAGATTGAAAACAATATAGAGGCTTGATCATGTAACTGCTCGGTCGATTGTTCGATCAAATTGATGCCTATCCCCACGGTCGAAATGACCTCAACTACGTAGCGTTTTCTTGAAAGATATCACTCATTCTAGGACTACTCCAAATCAAATATATCATTTTGAAAATGTCGAATTGACAATATGAATTTTCAAAGATGAATATTATTAACGTAAACAATATCTATGCATATTACTTTATATTTTATAAATATACGATTTTAGAAAACTGTGCAATATATTTTTTGTTGTTGTTCAAAGTCACAAGAAAATAAATGATTGTACAAATTTATTTTCTTGCCCTCTCTCAAGTCTCAACTAAAAAATATTAAATGATTTGTCACCCTCAACTTGTTATAAACACGGATAAACGTCGATCACGTTGGCATATGAGCTTTTTTCTTAAAGCAAAAGAAAGCATAAAACTAATGGAAGATGTGGGTCAAGTTGATATAAATTATGATTCATATCTTTTGAAACTTTATATTATGAAAAATATGGCAATACGAATAAATCCATAGGCATTATAGTCATTAAAAACCATGCCCGCTTGAAAGTCGTTTGCTTTGTTGTAATTTTATTTTCTATCTGATGATACTGTTTTCTATGATTCTATTTCTATCTACTTTTTTTTATTTTTTTTATGTTATTGAAATTTATTTTATTAATAACAGCGGCATATGTTTTCATTCTTTTTCAAACATCGTCTTTATGTTCGTAATTACTTTTTTTCCGACACATATTCTCAAAGTCTTAAAATTTTAGCCTCCGTCGACCTCCATCAAGTTCTTACTAAACTTATGGATACCTCTCTCTCCAAAAAACAATCTAAAAATTCACCACTATATTTTTATTACATCTAAACTCTAAAGTCTAACCAAGCTTTATTTATTGGGGATATTTAAGGCCTAATGGGTCCGTAGTTAAAGGAACCAAGTATAGTCAAATCACGATGTTGACTTTTTCCTCACACCTAATCATACAAGTTAAGATGATTAGATTATAGATATTTGACTGAAGCGAATGTCAATGATTAAATTCCGTTTCTTTTTCTTCACGGCGACGTGGTGTGTGTGTGTGTGTTTTTTTTTTATATATTTAAAATTTTGGCATCGTTTGACCATATAATATAAGGCCGTGACAAATCTAATGGATAGCGATAAATCTGAGTCTTGGTAAATTTGATCATTTGATGAGCACAATCACTTATTGATTTTTAAATTTTATAAATTTTTTATCAATGTACCTGTAAAATTAGATTGTTAAGTGATTAATTAACTTTACTTTGTTTGAATGTCCTCTCATTTAAATTTACATTTGAGTTTTATTTTTTAAAAATTATTTTAAAAAGTATTATGTAGATAATGTACCAATTTATTAGAAAATAAAAAATTATATATTTTAATTTTATCTATATACATTAATATATGTATTTTTATTCCTATATAACCTATGACTTTATATTCTTTTCCTTATTTGCTCCCTAAAATTACTATATTTAAAATATACTTGTTCTTAAATTAAAAGTAATTTCACATAGATGTAATATAATTATTATTATTTTGAAATCAGATGTAATACAGTCATTTAACAAAATAAAAGGCCTATAAAGAAAAAGTTGCCGTTTGTTTTGTTTTCCAAATTTATT
This sequence comes from Parietaria judaica, assembly GCA_954871525.1. Taxonomy (NCBI): domain Eukaryota; kingdom Viridiplantae; phylum Streptophyta; class Magnoliopsida; order Rosales; family Urticaceae; genus Parietaria; species Parietaria judaica. The sequence goes on from OX940863.1 coordinate 6,212,510, forward strand.
TTCTGTATTATAATTCTAAGTTCTAACTTCCAGAAAACACTATTAGAAAACATGTTAGGTTATTTTACTTAAAAAAACGAATTTAGAATCATGTTATTTAACTTTAAAATTTACATACAAATTAAAAAATAAATAAAATATATTTTCTACTATATTTCAACTTATTTACTTCTCTATCATGTCATGAATATATATATGTATATATTTTGTTACTCAAAATTTTAAAACTCGATAACTTTTTTTTTTCTACCAACTTCATGTATTTAAAAAATATATATTCAATATAAACTAAAATAATAAAACATACACAAATATAGTTTTATTTTTATTTCTTAAATACCTTAAAAAAACATAATCAAACAACATTTATAATATTTTAAAAATATAATTATAATTTTATTTTAAAATTTAAAATAAAATATAAAACACATAAAAAAATATAACAAAAATTATAATACATATGCGTTTTACGATAAAACATCTATAAATTAATATTATTGAAACCAGAAAAATTTATTATATTATCGATGTTATTATTTATCAAAATAAATTTTAATCATGATAATTAAAGTCGATATTATACATAAATATCATTTTATTAAATTTATTAATTTATCGAGCATTTAAATATCGAGATTCTACCCTATATTACAAAACACGCGCTTTACTTATAAAATTCAAGTAGAAACCGACTTATTAGAAAGCTGCTAAAGTAATCATTGGCGTTGAGCTTTACTACAAAAATATAATAATTATAGTAATTTCTTTATTTTTCAAGTTGCAAACAATCGTGTCAAAAACGTCACACAAATAATTTTCTAAAAAAATAGATTAATTAACCACAAAATAAGAAGAAAGAAAAAAAAAAGAGCCGTGGCTTCATTAAAAACAAAAAACAAAAGTGGGTATGTCACTAATGTTCCTTTGTCCGTTTACTGTCAAGCAAAATTAATTTCTGTTGTTAAAGGGGCCACAAAGAAACTCTTTAAAAAGAAAAAAGAAAAAAAGAAAAGAGAAAAGGTAAACAAAAGCATTCTTTGGTGGGATATAATTTATGGATATTTACACAAAATTCCCTAACTTTATACTAAAAATGACAATATAATATAACTCTTTTAACGTATAGTATTTAAAAGACCACGAGACAATATCGAAATTCAATTCCTTCTATATTAAGTTAATGGACACATTTATTTTTCAAGTTTAAAATAAATAAAAAATAATTAATATTTTTAAATTTATTATCGGGATTGTTATATAAACATCGTATAACAACCCCGATAATTCGACATGAATAGAATTTAACTTCAACACTGTTTCATGTTTCATGTCCTTTCGATACAATTGTTGCTAAAGGAAGAAATTGGGAATATAGCAACAAAGCTTAGTACAAATCATTTGTGCATGCTGCAAATATCTTTATAATTTACACATACCCGTTTATGCATTCAAATTAATATTTGATGTCATTTTTAACGTGTAAAGCATTGCATTAAAATACAAAATTGATAGTATTATTGAACAGTCTTAAAATGCAACTAGAATTAAAAACGGAGAATTACAACAAAGGTATCAAAATTTTGACAAACCGAAACAAGGGTCTAAAGTAAAAAAATAGTGATAAATAACTCAAAGTCTACGAATATGAAGTTGTCTAATTTTTCAAGGAACATTGGTATTTTTTAAGATAGTGCTATTAGATATAACTCATATACATATAAATATGCTCATCCAAGATCCAACTATTGAATTTGAAAAAAAAAAAAAAAATCGGACAAAACATTGTTTCACAAAATTATCCCATTTAAAAAATGATAATGTACACTGGTGGTTGCTAGGATAGCCTAGTGGTAATTTCACACCACCTCTAAAGTGGAAGTTGTGGGTTCGATCCCACTGCAGCTGCCTTAAAAAAAAATGATAATGTACACAGAAGTTTATATTAGTCCGACCGAAAAGTCAAAAAGTCCACGATCAAACGCGCAATGATTCATTGAAAACAGAGAGAGAGAAAGCTCATCAAATCTTTCCTTCTTCACCTTTCTGATCAGAATATCCGTATCCATTGACGTACTGAAGAAGAAGAAAGCTTGCCCGAAACTCTCTTTTCTTCTCTTCTCTTCGACCCTGTTCTGAGCAATTTCATTTCCATTCTATTTGGAACCAAAAAAATAGCTTCAATTCTCTCCACATTCTTCCCGAAACCCCCAATCCCGCGAAGATTCAGCATTGAAGCGTATTGATTGATCCTTGCAATGAAGCTGTCAGTGCGAGTGATCGAAGCTCGGAATCTCCCGGCGATGGATCTGAACGGGCTGAGCGACCCGTACGTGAAGCTCCAGCTGGGAAAGCAGAGGTCGAAGACGAAGGTGGTGAAGAAGAGCTTGAACCCTAATTGGGCCGAGGATTTCGGCTTCAGGGTCGAGGATCTCAACGAGGAATTGCTGGTCTCTGTATTGGACGAAGACAAGTACTTCAACGACGACTTCGTCGGGCAGCTTCGAGTTCCGGTTTCGCAGGTTTTTGACGCCGAGAACAAGTCTCTCCTCAACGTTTGGTACCCTCTTCAGCCCAAGAACAAGAAGTCCAAGAACAGGGATTGTGGTACGTGCAGCTTCCAACTTTTTTCTCTGTGAATTTAGGGCAATTTGAGTCTTGGAATTGATCAGAACGAGCTTCATTGTTGCTCATGTCATTGTACGGAGCTCAAACTGAATCTTCAAAGATAGAAAGTTGATCGTACTTTATGGGGGGGTATTTGATTTATTTCTCTAAATTCTCTTGTCCTTAGGTGAGATTCTTCTCTCTATATACTTCTCGAGAAGCAACTCGTTTGCGGATTTGAATTTCGATAACCGTAACCTCGCCCCGAGCTTGAGGAAGGATGCCGATTTAGGAGGTGAATCGCCTTTAAGGTCCTTCGGCGGGGCCTCAAACATGTCTTCTCCTGGGTATCAAGATGATTTTGGATCGTCCAGGGAAGAGAAGCCAGGTTTGCAGAAGATGATCGCTGGTCGAATCGCGCAGATCTTTAATAAAAACACCGAGTCGGCTTCAGCCACAGTGTCCGGTAGAGGAATCGACTTAAGTGAGATATCAGAAACATCCGAGCCGGAGAATTCCAACAGCAAGTCTGACGAAGACGAGTCTTCATCTGATAACTTCGAAGAACTAATGAACACGATGACAACAAGAGACGAAGGAAGTGAGATGCCGAGCAACTTACCTGGAGGAGTGATCCTTGATCGCTTATACGCAGTCACAACGTCGGAACTCAACTCTCTGCTATTCTCCCAGAACTCGAGTTTTCCAAAATCATTAGCGGATTTGCAGTGTAGCACCGAATTGAATATCGGGTCCTGGAAACTTGATAGTGCCAACTACAGTGTGAAGCGGATGCTCACTTACGTCAAGGCTGCCACTAAATTACTTAAGGCTGTTAAGGCGAGTGAGGAACAAACGTACCTCAAAGTCGATGGAAAAGCTTTCGCCGTTTTGGCCAGTGTTAGCACGCCCGACGTTATCTATGGAAGCACTTTCAAGACGGAAGTTCTCTACTGCATCATGCCGGGACCCGAGCTACCGTCTGGAGAACCAACATCTCGTCTGGTTATATCGTGGCGGACAAATTTTCTTCAGAGTACCATGATGAGAGGGATGATAGAAAATGGGACCCGGCAAGGATTAAAGGAAAGCTACGAGCAATTCGCTACTCTTCTATCTCAGAATGTCAAACCTGTTGACTTGAAGGATCTCGGATCCAACAAGGAACAGGCATTGGCCGATCTTCAAGTAGAATATCAATCGGATTGGAAGCTGGCGACACAGTATTTGGCTAATTTCACCGGCATTTCCACTATTATTGTTGGAGTATACGTTCTTATACACATCTGGTTGGCTGTACCGAATCCTATACAAGCGCTGGAGTTCGCTGGGCTTGACTTACCGGATTCGATTGGTGAGCTCGTTGTATGTATTGTGCTCGTTCTTCAGGCCCAACGCATGCTCGGGTATGTCTCACGCTTCATACAGGCCAGAGGGCAAAGAGGTATGTCACGGAGCACGATCTTATTTAATTTTATGTTATTCGATTATGTATTGTCATTTACCTGTTGACTTAAGTATAATTATTTATAACGTTTTGTTTAATTATGTTTAGTTATCTATTGAATTAGGTGTAATTATGTTTAGGGTTTCGGCCCGACCCCCTAAGTTAGTTAATTAATTTATAAATTAGCTTATATTTTTCTCGAGTTTAGGATATACAAGCTAGAAAAAGAAAAAAAAGGTTTCACTGGTACGTCCTGGCCGGGGCTTCTTCATGCTTATTAGATCGATAGTATTATAGTATGATCATCTGTTGGTGAGTTATTGTGTCGGTTTTGAAAGTCCATCAGAATCATCGGTTCAGAATCCGTCACCATGTTCTTGATAAAGTATGATTTTCTCTAACAGGCAGTGATCACGGCGTGAGAGCTCAAGGAGATGGGTGGTTGCTTACCGTCGCCTTGATCGAAGGAAGCAATTTAGCAGCCGTTGATCCAACTGGGTTCTCTGATCCATATGTTGTGTTTACTTGCAATGGCAAATCCAGAACGAGCTCGATCAAGTTCCAGCAACTGAATCCACGATGGAACGGTAACTGTCTAGTGTTTGATTGCGTTTATCTATCTTTTGCTTGAAGTATCTGGTTTATATGATAAATTTTTCTGTTTGAACCATTGTTTTTCAGAAATATTCGAATTTGATGCGATGGACGAGGCTCCTTCGATGATGGATGTGGAAGTTTATGATTTCGACGGACCTTTCGACGATGCAAAATCCCTGGGACACGTTCAAGTGAACTTTTTGAGAAGAAATCTATCGGACTTGGCGGATTTCTGGATCCCTCTTCAAGGAAAATTAGCTCAGCCCTGTCAGTCGAAGCTCCATTTGAGAATCTTCTTGGATAACACAAGAGCGGGCAACGCTGTTGAAGATTACTTAAGCAAGATGGAGAAGGAGGTCGGGAAAAAGGTACAACCGTACGAGAAACCGTTTATTCTGCTTCTCAAAATCACGCCGGCCTTACCTTCAAGTTAATCACTATTCTAATGAGTTATGTCGAAAAATGTTTGTAGATAAATATCCGTTCTCCTCAGACTAACTCAACATTCCAAAAGCTGTTTGATCTTCCATCGGAAGAATTTCTCATTAACGACTTCACCTGTCACTTGAAGCGGAAAATGCCTCTTCAGGTTCCTTTTTCAGTTCATAATTCTTAAGAATATTATATAAATTACGTTTGCTATGACGTCATCAACTTGGAATTTTTTTTCTCCTGCAGGGGCGGCTTTGCCTCTCACCGAGAATCATCGGGTTCCATGCGAATCTGTTTGGTCACAAGACCAAATTCTTTTTCTTGTGGGAGGACATAGAAGACATTCAAATTTTTACCCCGACACTGTCGTCTATGGGCAGTCCGATCATGGTGATCACTCTCTTGCCCGGAAGAGGCATGGACGCCAAGCACGGCGCGAAGACTCGAGACGACGGCAGGCTCAAATTCTATTTCCAGTCCTTCGTCTCCTTCAATGTCGCCAATAGGTAAACGATATTTAGTTACGTTGTCGATTTTGGGACGGGACCACTATGTTGTATTGTCGGCCATTTAAGAAACCCTAGATTAATGAGAAAAGGATCTAAGAAGTATTCAATGATTAGTCGATAAGTTTAGTTTAGATTCTCTCTAAACCGCCTTGGCGAGCTCCATCACCCATTCATGCTTTCTCTATCTTTCGTAACAGCTCTTTTGTTCAAATGAGCAGGACGATCATGGCGCTGTGGAAGGCTAGATCACTGAGTCCTGAGCAGAAATTGAAAATGATTGACGAGTCCGAGGCCAAAAGCCTCCAGAGCGAAGAGAGTGGAGCGTTTTTGGCGCTTGGTGATGTCACGATGTCCGAGGTCTATTCTACTGTTGCTTCAGCTCCTGTAAGCCTACAAAATTATGATTTATTCTTGTTTTGTCTTTTTTTATTGTGAATTAGATCGATGACTTGGTTTGCAGTAATTACTTCAGACTAGATTCTTTATGGAGTTCTTCAATGGGGGTGAGCTGGAGCAAAAAGTGATGGAGAAAGCCGGGTGCGTTGACTATTCACACACGCCGTGGGAATCCGAGAAGGGCGATGTGTATGAGAGGCAAACGTCTTACAAATTCGACAACCAAGTCAACCGATACGGAGGAGAGACCAGAAGCACTCAGCAGAGGACTCGGCTCTCCGACTCGACTGGCTGGGTCGTCGAAGAAGTCATGACTCTCCACGGAGTTCCGATCGGTGACTTCTTCAATGTAAGGACTCCCATACCCTCGCAATTCCTTATTTACCGATTCCATTTTTTCACTCTTTTCTTTTTCTTCTCCAGCTTCATATTCGATACCAAGTTGAGAATCTCCCATCGAGACCGAAGCAATGCATGGTGAAAGTGCATTTCGGTATCGCGTGGCTCAAGAGCACCCGGCAGCAGAAGAAGATGACGAAAAACATCCTCGAGAATCTGCAGGATCGGATGAAGGTGATCGTCAGCGTCATCGAGAGGGAATACACAGCAAAATAGTTCCGTCTAAACACAGGACGACAAACTCTCCTTCGATTGGGAAAGCACACGGAAACTAATATGAGTTTAGGATCACTATCTCTTCGAGCCAAAACTTGTGATGAAACTCAGTGTTGTCCGCACTTCCGACGTTCGTAGACAAGTTTCGGCTTCTCACCCGACTTTAAGCCCCGGCAGAAGAACCAAAGGACCGAGCTGTCGGCCGGTGTGTACAATAGTTATACGAACACAATTGTATCATATGAGTTATATTTTTTTTTTGTGTAACTAGTTTATTGGATAATTCATACATAATAGTGAGGAATAAAGAAAGCGTACAAAGATTCTTTTGTAATTATTCTGTAGGCCATACTGTTTTTACCAATTCGATTATTTCGCAGTGATGTTGAAGCTTCCTCCGGACGTCCCTAATGCTTCTCTCTCTCCCTCGTCTAACGAAGAGCCGTCTCCCGGGATAGAAAACCCGTGGAATAAACGGTAGAAGAAATGGTGAGTCCCGGGACACGTCGCTCTAACATGTTTCGAATGTTTTAGTAGACGTATACTTGCAAATGGACGTAGAAGTGTTTTAAAATCTGCAAAGGTATGGGCTTACGGGTGGGATTTTTGTATGAATTTTAATCCGGTACCGATTGTAGCCGTCTAGCCGATCCGATTTAATGGGTATATTGCAAAACGAGTGGGTACTGATGGAGTTTTCGCAAATAAATAATAAAAATACTAAAAAATAAAAACCGTATTCCTTAGGCCCACAAATCGACGGCATGCCCACGGGACCCGAGAGCTTTCTCGGTTTTTAGAACACACGACGGCACGCCAATTAGCTTAATTTTGAATACTTTTGCCGCAAATATGTATAAAAATGACATAAGAGAATATGTTCATCTAATCAGAGAGAGAGAAAGGAGATGAAATTGGCATGGAGATTCAAAGACACGCAGACAAGCCATAATCATGGCTGCGAGCTCGATTCTCACGCCAATGGCACTCTTCTTCGCTATTCAACACTGAAACATACTCTCTTCCTCTTCTTCTTCCAAGCTTACCATTGCTTCTATGAGATTTCACCAAGACGAAGCTTTCAAAAAGAACTAGGGTTTAGCTTACACTAGTGCTTTGTAGGTTTTGATCGTATTCCTCTTAGATCTGCTCGATTTCCAATAATTTTTAATTATTTTTATGGTTTTTTGTTATTCGGTTTTCGACGCGTATGATGAAGCGAGCAATTCCTTCTGCGAGTTCTCGACGCCATTATCGCAATGATCAGTAGCTTTCAGTAAGCTCATGTCAGAGAAGATCGTTTGAGCGAGAGAGATTTTTTTCTCTCTACATGATGTACGGAAGAGCAGGACTCGATAGGTTCAAAAAAGCTCAGTCCTTGCAGCCCTTTGCAGTGACGGCTGTGAATTCGGCTTCCAAATCCGTTACGAAGCCTTTCTCCGACCATTCCTCAGCGCCGCCGCCTCAAAAGCAGCTCCAGAATCCAGTCAACGCCCCTCAGAAGCCCGCCGAGCACGTGACCCAGGTCGGAGGGAGCCAGTCCACGTGGCAGCCGCCTGACTGGGCGATCGAGCCTCGCTCCGGGGTTTATTACCTTGAGGTTTTGAAGGACGGCGAGGTTCTCGACACGATAAGCCTCAACAAACGGAGACAGATCTTCGGGAGGCAGATCCATGCGTGTGATTTCGTGCTCGATCATCAGTCGGTTTCTCGCCAGCACGCTGCAGTTGTTCCGCACAAGAATGGAAGGTGTCAAGATCTTTCTAGTTGAATTGGTTGTTAGTCGTTTTGAGATTTTAGTTAGCAGTTTATCGGAGAATTCAATTAAAGTTAACGGTTTTTTAATCCTTTCTGCAGCGTATATGTAATTGATTTGGGATCTGCACATGGCACTTTTGTTGCAAATGAGCGGTTAACGAAAGATACCCCGATCGAACTTGAAGTTGGTCAATCTTTGCGATTTGCCGCATCGACCAGAATATATATTTTGAGAAAGAACAGTGCAGCCCTCTTTCCTCGTCCTCGGCCGCCACCAGATATCGATCTTCCACCACTTCCCGATCCATCTGATGAAGAAGCTGTTGTAGCATATAACACGCTCATGAACCGTTACGGTATTACCAGGCCTATAGTGTCACCAAAACCCCTAGAATCCGAGAGCAGAACCAATGAGAGAGCCACTAAGAGATTGAAGAAGGCGAGGGTGACCTTTAGGGATCACGTCGGTGGAGAACTTGTGGAAGTTGTAGGGTTTTCCGACGGTGTGGACGTTGAAACCGAGCCCGGCCCGGTGGGAGTGAAAGAAGGAGCTCTTGTCAGGAAATATGAATCGCTGGTGCAAGTGACTGTGATACCCAAAGGGAAGGAACAAAACTTGGGCAAAGACGATACTATTTCTCCAAAAGGCGTTACAGGTAAACTACAAGAGGTTTTAGATAAGGTAAAACGGGGGCCCAAAAGTGGAATTTATGATGATCTATATGGAGAATCATTTTCCGGCAAAGTGGGTTCTTCCTGGGCGTATTCTTCGGTTAGTTCCAGCGGCAAATCAACTTCTCCAACTAAAAATGCTGAAGAAAAGTCATCAAATGCTAAGCTTGTCGAAGAGGAAGAAGATGATGATGACTTATTTGGCGATTAATCGGATCCGACCGAGCTGATCGATGAGAATTCCGATACTAAAATTTTGAAGATTAGCAGCGTTCCCTGAATGTGACGTGGCATTCTTCGTTGTATCTCATACATGATTTTTTGAAGCCGTGCTTGCGCTTCAAACCTGTGGTATAATAGATGAAAGAGCACAAGAATTTCTACCGCAAAAAACTGCTTCTATGGCTGATTCTCTCTGGCCTTTTAGCAAAACAGCCAGTGTTTACAGGGGTTAGTTTACAATTATGACCTTAGTTCCATAGGTTCTTGGATTTGTTGAACATTTTTTCTCTCCATTTATCAGATCACTTGCCTTCTTCATTTTGAATCGGTGAGATTGACGAAATTTGTTTCACTAGTAGTTGGTGAAATTACAGAAACTTGAAAAAAGACGGCTTTTAACCTCTCGAGGTTGACTAAAACACCGACACATTTGCCTTCGTCGGGCTCGTAACATCTTATCTCCAGTTGTGCGTTCTCTGAAATTATGCGATGGAGGGATACGAGCAACACTGCAGCTTCAGGGTGTTTTTTTTTTTTTAATGTTTAAGCGATTTAGGTGATCTGCATTGAATAAGTAGCGAAAATATGACACTCCTCTACCGGATAGCGGGTTTTCGACAACCCAGTTCCGGTATTTAGACCTTCCAAAACCAGGCTCAGTCTGGATCCAAGTTTTGGAAAAGCCCCAATTACAAATAAACGCTTGGATATATTTTTGGCCCTGACCGAATCTTCCTAGCACACTTGGAATGCCGTGGGTTGCCCACGGGTTACTGAGATTGAATAAAACAGGTAGAAGTTCGATAATAAATCGTTTTGTTTTATGTTTTGCCGACGGGTTACCCACGAGTACCGACTATAAACCCATAAAACCGATGAATAACTCACAAGGAATTGAGAAATTTTACTAAGTTGAATAAGTATCCATAGTGAATTTTGAGTGGGAACATCAAAACAAGCAAGACTCGTCGTTTCGCCATGGATCTTTGTCTTATAATTACCCGCCTCAAAGCACTACTTATATTGTTTTATACTTAATACTAACATGAATATAATTGTTTATATGAAAAACAGAATATAATTGTATTATAGAATATTATTATATATAGAACTACAAGTAATATTATTTTATATAGAAACCGTCTGTTAGAAATCTGATTGGTAGAAATGGGATAATCAGTATTATATGGGATCATCAGTATTTTATTAGTAATGGAATTTATATATTATATGTATATCAGTTTCCATAGCTTATAGTACTTTGTTTGCAAAATATCATTATTGAAGTATGATTACATGTAAAATACAGAAGAACAGTGAAACTAGTTCATTTCTTTGAGTTAAAAGGTTCCTCACTCTCAGACTCAGTTGATGCAAAAAGAGCAATCGTTGCATGGCCATGAATATCTAGTGAAATGACTGACTTATTAACCTAAAATTCTTAACAAACTCATCAAATCTCTGCAAAGTAATATAAGTGGCATTTGAATTTGATCTTACTTTTCAAACATCGAAGAATTAATAAATGTTTTTGAAGATTCTAAAATTATATATATATATATATACACAAAAGAAGTGGCGAACAATAAAGGTGAATAATTTAACTTTGAAGGAACCCACCACCAACACCAAGCACCATGCATCATCATCATCATCATCATGATGGCCTCGCCAGTGGGAGCTGCTGTGCATGTATAACGTTAGGAGGTTTTTCTTATAAATATAAAGAGATTAGTTATAAAAACGTGGATATATATATATATATATATATATATATATATGAATCGGTGTATTTTTTTTTCCAACTATTTTAATGTCATGAGTGGTACAAGTTTGATTGTTTAGCCTCATTGACATTTGCGAATAAAATTTACTATGATCGAAGAGGCCAATATCAGCAAGTCAAAATACTTGATCACAGCAGAGGTTCAGATGCTCCAAAATCCTTTTTTTTTATATATATATTTTATTCCGAGTATATATCGGAGGCACAACGGGTAGAATGATGGGGAATCTGTAAAAAATTTAAAAGCCGGAACTGATGGGTAGACCGCAAAATCAATGAGTAAACCGCATATATTTTCAAAACAATAATAATATTTAGAAATATTAGTAAGATACACAAATTATTTATAAATAAATTTAATAAAAAGTTGTAGAATTTTGGGGTTAATATCCGATTTTCAAGGTTATGTTATTTTTTTCTTTTTTGCGGTTTTATGAGATCTATTTGCGATTTTCAATAAAACGACAACTAAGTATTTCAGTTTTAAACTGTATAATCCACTAGTTGCGGTCTACCTGCAGCGTGCCCCGATTTTGAAAATGCGAATAACGGCGTTTGCAATAGTTGAGTGGCATAAATTCAAAGTTATAGTCCCTTAGGTAACAAATAGAAAATAGAGCACAAGTTTACTAGAATTGAGTATAGGAATCTTTCTTCTCCACCAAGAAGAGTAAAGGAAGACGTAGTGTTGTATGAATTGCATCACATTATTTGTGGTTATTAGGAAACAGAATATTTGGTAGATATTGAGCATCCCAAAATAGGCACCACAATCTCTCTCCACTTTTATTTCTTGTCTTCCCTTTTCCCTCCATTTCTATTCACCTTTTCCTCTCCCTTGCTCATTTCTACTTTGAAACTACTATCATTGTGTCAATCAGCCACACTCTAAATTAGATCGGGTTAATCAAACGGTCCAAAATTGCAAAGTTATTTGACTCTGTAGGTTAGTACGGTCGAAGAGTGTTTATTAAAAGGATAATCGGGATGAAAATATTTAAATTTTGACCAATTGAAGCAACATGAGTTTAAAGTAAAAAAAAATGACAAAATTACTTAAAAGTCAACAAAAGTGAGGTGACGTATTTTTTCGTCCAATTTTTGTAGCGGACGTTGGCCAATTTTTTAGCATAGTGCTATTAAATCATACTTAAGATACACATTTATGTATTCATCTAACATCTTCTCTCATTTGAGTTCGATGAAAAGATTGGACGAAAAAATATGTCGCTTCATATTTGTTCACTTTATACTTTTGCCATAATTTTTTATTTTTAAACTTTTGTCGCCTAAAAATCGTGGGAATGACGTGACGGAACATGCTAGAAAAACTCGTCTCAATCAATAAAAATCACGAGTTAAAAGCGAGTTTCTCTAATAAAGCACTTAACCAATCATTCATGATAGAAACTCCGGCGATAAAACTCGTCTCAATTAGTAAAATATCACGATTTAAAGTGGATTTCTCTTACCGAGCACTTAGCCAACTATTCTTGGTAGAACGTCCGGCAACAAAACAAGGTGAACAGACTTAGTAAAAATGAGTAAAAATCACAAGTTAAATAAGCCAAGTTAATAGAGGTGGGGGTGGCGAGGTCGCGACTGGTCGCGACCTAATCGCCAGTCGTCGCGACTGTTCCCGTCGCGACGCGTGCAGTCGCGATGGCTCGCGATTTTGTCGCGACTCGTTCCGCGATGTTTGCGGCAAATGTACCTGTTTTCTTGAAATGTTTATTTTTAGTCCTTTTTACCCGAATTTAATTATCAAACTTTATTAATTATTTCAAAATATTATTTAAGTATGTTAATTATTTAAAATTATTATCTCTAAGTTATTTTAATCAAAATTAATATTTAAGTATGTTATAATTTATTATTTTGTAACATAATAATAATAATCTTATTTTTTATTGTTAATTTTTAAATTGTAACATATGTTAATAAATATTAGTTTGTAACATATTAATAATTTTAACAAATTCAATTAACATATAAATAAATATGATAAGACGAGATATTTAAAAAAAAGTTGTATTATTCATTGTGAATATTACAATAAGGTGGAAGAAAGCTGTAAATATTCAGTGTAAATATTACAAGATGCCTCACTAAAACCTCTCTTGTAAAACCTCCTTAGGGACATAAAACCAAGAGAGGAAAGAGCACATCATATTGGCGTTTACATTGCGTCACTCGGGGAATAAGGTGTTAAACCTTTCAATCATTAGCTCCAGTTCGGTTTGGTCGGACCGTTCGGCAATCACGGGGTGGTGGAACAACAAATCATTCAACACCACTATTTGCTCGACGTGTGTGTTGGTGGTTGACGCCCTCCGGTCGTTTATGACATTCTGAGCCGTACTAAATGCGCTCTCCGAAGCAACGCTTGAAATGGGGATGGACAGTATATCCCTCGCCATTCTCGCCAATATCGGGAATCTTTCCCGTTGATTCTTCCACCACTTTATGACATCGAACTCGGCTGAATCGTCGTCGAACCGTAGGCCGTAGTACCGCTTCACTTATTCCGGTGCGCCTTCCGGTATGTCCGCCCGTGCCGGAGCCGTACTGGATTCCCCTACTTCCCCGCAATCTAGCCGTTGCTTGAGTCTCCGGCTAAACGCTAATCCCGTCTTCGTTGGGCTTTCCATCACTGTCCTTTGCTCCTCCTGTGCGTTGTACTGTGGGAACCGCACGAGATATTCACTGTACAATGCAAAAAATGCTTCATTAACAACGTTAATATAATTCTGGTAATCCGCCCCTATGTTTTCCCCGCATGCTATGATCTCGCTTTAGGCCCAAGCTTTTCTAGACAGAACTCCCCGAGGTTCCCAGGTTAGCTTGGAGGAGATTGCAAAGCAAACCTTATTTAAAAACCAATCTTTCTAAGACACCATAATCCGTAAAAACTTTATAATTATCACCACACATAAAAAATACCATTTTAATTTCTTTAACTTATTTAAGTAACTATTTAAATTTTAATTAAACTAATATGATTAATTGATTATTAACTAATTAAATGATTATTAAATAACAAAAAATATTAAGAAATTCGTTTCTGATGTGGAAGATCAGTCGGAACCGCAACCACAGAGCATACTAAGACTTTCAAGTGACGTGACAACAACACTTACAAATTGATTATTAAACTAGTATGATTAAATGATTATTAAGTAATTGAAAAAATTAAACTAAAATGATTATTAACTAACAAAAAATATCAAGAAATTCGTTTCTGATGTGGAAGATCAGTCGGAACCGTAACCAAAGAGCATACTAAGACTTTCAAGAAATTCGACCATGATTATTAATTTTTAATTTTTAATTATTGATTATTAATTATTATTTATTACTAAGTACTAAATTATTAATTATTAAATATTATTAATTAATAAAATAGAAAAATGACTAATAGCTATAAATAGATAAATGACTAAAGGCTATTACCCGGTTGAAGGACGTCGATGTCGTCGAGGACGGGCAACGGAGGCTCCCCGCTATCTTGATTGGAAGGTAGAGGAACCGCGGTTGTAAACTCCGACATTTGAACCATGGACCGAGGGCGGCGTTTGAAAGTCGTCGGGATCGGCATCGTCGGGACGTTGAGTTTCGTCGGGATCGGCATCTTCGGGACGTTGAGTTTCGTCAGGATCGGCACCTTCGGGACGTTCCGATCTGTAATCGGCGTGCTGTTGAAACATGAGATCGAAAAAAAGGATCGTTATTTCCTCCCTAGATTGAGCCACCGCCTCGACCAATTCTCGGGACACACGTTGGGGGTTGGCGTCGTGCTGGCCCATCGCCCGGACTAGACTAGGTCTTAGAGACCGTACTGTATCATCGAGATAATCTGGATTGGGAGGGGAGGGAAATATTTCTTGGGGTAGCATAACGGGAATGTAGCCGTCGGGCGTAGGCTGCGATGTTCCCCCTAGTTGAAATTGGGGTTGCAAATTCCTAGACATAATGAGAGAACTTGCGAACTTGAGAAATTTAGAACTTTAGAACTTGAGAACTTTAGAGCTTTAGAGTGGAAAAAACTTAGAGAATTGAGAGAATTTGAGAGAGAGATGGAAGATTGTTGGTGAGGAAATGAGGGAGGAAGAGGTGGTATTTATAGGGTTTGAGGAGAGAGTGGGGTGGGTGAATAATTATTGTGGTGGGTGAATAATTGTGAGGAGATAGTGGGTGAAAAGATTTTGAAATTTTAAATTTTAGGGTTGAAATTCGAGTAAAGTGGGTAATAATTGTGGTTGGGTAATAAAATTCGGGTAAAAAGTGTGTTATTTATGCCACAAAAAGACAAAATCACGCGGATCACAAATCTGAACCATTGATGGGCTTCACACGGATCCCCATCCGACGGTCGCGACGCGTATCACAAATCGCGACTTTTGCCGCAAAATCGCGACTCGTCGCGATTCACGAGCTGGCGTCGCGGCGAATGGAGTTGGCGACGTTTTGCTGCAGCTCTACAAGTTAGTTTAAAATTTAGGGTTAATGACGGTAAAAATACCAAAAGTTTGGTCAAAGAACCCCTCGTGTACCCAAAGTTTAAAAGTGGTGGCAAAAATATCCAAAATCGCATTTGGGGAGTTGACCACTTCATTCTCGTAACGCCGTTAACTTACCCATTAACTCTGGCCACGTGGACAAACGTGGGTTGCTGACATAATAATTTTTGCCACATGAACGAGCCCACATCAGCCTCGTTTACGACAAAACAAGGAATTAAACCCCTAATTAATACTATTTAACACAAACCCCTAATGATTACACTTAACAAAACAGATTTGTCTACGTGGCCAGAATTAACAGGTAAGTTAACGGCGTTACGAGAATGGAGTGGTCAACTCCCCAAATGTGACTTTGGATATTTTTGCCACCACTTTTAAACTTTGGGTACATGAGAGGTTCTTTGACCAAACTTTGGGTATTTTTGCCTTCATTAACCCTAAAATTTAAATAGAGACATGTCACATTGTCACGTCACGTTTACGTGGTAGAAACAGAACCCACTGAAACTGATTCACCAAATATAGAAGAAGACCCCAGTGTTGGGAATTTCTATCCCCCTGGGCCCACTCTCGTTTGGATTACCACTTTGACTATTCCCATTTCGGCCCTACATTACATATAGATACATATATATATATATATCTTTATACACACACATAGGCTTAGCCTTTTCTTGCCTAAGGCTATACACTCATGAGTCACTAATGGTACTGTTCTTGTCTTGCCTGTCCGTCCATGCACTGAAACACATTACAAACCATTTCTTGGAGTTTGATTTGCTTAAACATGCATTGCTACAACGCTCTTTGTGGACCGTTGAATTTAGTCTCCATGGGCTTATGGGTCGATGGTTTTGTGGCCCGAATTGAGTCGGGTACAGGCTGCCTGGCCTGTGGCCTGATTTCGGAAAGGGGAAAACCCGCCCGCCTAGATGATGGGAACGTCAACGAACGACAATCCGCCTAAAAAATGCATTTTTTAGACATTATTTGTTATTTAAAAATATTTTTAGAAAATAAAATAATAGACGATTTGCCCACTCACTCTTTTTGGTGGCTCTATGCTTTCCTACCTTATTTGGGTATTTTTGTCACTAATAACTCTAAAAGGTGTTTAAATTTTAAAAACTGTCACGTGGCAGACGAGTTAATGTTAATATTGTCAAAAACTAAAACTTAAACATTTTTCTACTTAGTTTTATGGCGCTCCATCTCCAAATTACTTGGATACTTTAACCTTTGATCTATCCTCTAAAATTAAAATTAAAAAAGCAAATTGCTCCGACCAAGAGAAATCCCAAAAGAAGTCGGTCATGCATCATTGTGATAAGGTGATGGATATACCGAAACTATGAAGTGTCTCTGTTTTAATTTAATTTTGAAGAGATATAGTATCAGCATTTGAAATTTAGACCAGAAGATTTTGGTCCACCCTAAGAATTAGAAAAGTAAGTTTTGGGGACAAACTTTTAAAGTCTTTAATTCTTGAAAGCCACATCTGACCCAAACAATTGATTATAATAATATTCTGCAATACAACATTTCTAAGTTTTGACTCATATTAGGTTAAATTAATTAAAAGCTGTGTCGTACGACATTGATCAGCAGACAAACAAAGCAAAGGCGTGGCTCAATTACTAACATGTACTGCATAATTAGCTTGTCCATGAGACAAATACATTAATTTCATTATGAAAAAGCATATATATATATATATATATATTTCATTCGTACATATTTATAGGGATGAAAATAAATAGTAGTGTTGTGTGCATTGATATTGTGTTTCATGTTTACACATTTTAGTCCCTTTATATTGTGTTCTCCAAAATGTTAATTTATATTGTGATAAAATGTGCACCTCTTAAAATGATTAGGTTATTGTTTGCCCTATTTGAGTTTTATTGTTATAAGAATTTGGCTATTTTGATGTTGTTAGGATTAAGTCATAATCCCAAATAAAAAACGAAATAGAAAAAGTGAAAAGTAAATGGTGACACAGAGAATAAGACTATAATAGTAACTCACTCTTAGTGTGAGGCAGTGAGAGGTACGTCCACTCGTCGTTGACAAATCGTCTTTATTTTAGTCGATTGAAGTTTTAGTGTTACAAATATTTTTTTTTTCACACTTTGTATTTGTGTTATAAATTGAAAATTAAAGTTCCACTATTTACATGTGAAATATCTTAGGTACACTAATTAAATAAACTAAGTTTGATAGCTATGCATCGAATAATGATTCTGATGAATTCAGTTTAACAACTCAACCGATTCTCTTCAATGTTATTTTATCAACTATAAATTGTGTGATGCTCGGGCTTAAAATAAGTGAATCACACTTGTGGGCGGCTTGTAAAGCCTAACCTTTAATTATATGAAGTAAATAAGAGAGAATGAGGCGTGAGAGGACAACATCTTGAGATAAAACACTTTGAAAAAACATAGAAGAAAGAAAAGAAGCAGTTTTAGGAGCTTGTAATCTTAATAATCTAGATTTATTTGATTAGCTATATCACTCTCCAAACAAATAGTATGACTTTATTTCGTCTGAACCTAAATAAGTTCTCGTGTGTTTTTTATTTTTTCTTTTTTTCTTTCTGTTATATAATTGTTTGAGATTTAAGTATGACTATTTTTGCAATAGGCAAGTATCCGATTTTGAAATAGTACAGCATATCGATTATAAATAAATTTAGAGGCCAAATAATATATAATGTAGTACATATGTATATAGGGATACGTCTTTAAAGGGCAGGCACATGGCCGGTTTTTAATTTTTTATTAGTATGTGTTAAATATGCAGAAAGAAAAAAAGGTGAGTAAGAAATCTAGAAAAAAGGTGGGGTTGGAAAATGATAAGTGTGGTGATGATGATGATTATCATGCCACGGTGATGATGAATGATGATCCTCCTCATCATCACCCAGCATCGGCCTTCCCTTCACATTATTGGCTTCTTACCCTTTTTAAGGCCCATGCGATTTATATTCTTTAAACTTCCTCTTTACATTTCCTTAATTAAGTCAAATTGACTGACCCATTTTAAAATTACTTTTTTTAATTACATTGTTGGTTAAAGTTTATGAAAAGCAAATTACGATTGATTTGCGTCTAGATTTTTAGTAGCCTACTTGTAGGGTAACTCGTGCGGGGTCAAACTTGCGCCAAAAATTCAAGACGGACAAACTCACCGTCTTAAATATACCAGACTGATAATTAACATTATCATTGACACAAATCGACGAGAAATCATTTAGAAGAACTTCTCAAAATTGTTCTAAAATAATTTTTTCGAGATTATCCTCCTCCAAATAGGCTTACAAATTGAGTGTCGAGAAGAATACTAAAAAAGCTCGAGAAACCCTTTCAAAAACACTTCTCTTCGACAAAGTTTTTTAATTAATAGGTGTTTAGCTGAAGCGAGTCTCTTCTAAGTTCTAACTAACTAATTAAATATCACTAAATTGTATAATATTATGGTTAAGTCATAAGCTAAACATATGATTCGAGAAACGACGAAATATAATGAAAGGTCAATTAGCATTAATGACTCAATAAAGCTAAAGTAACAAACGATTTAATCAACTTTAAGCATGGTTGGTAAACGAGGAATTTTTTTTAAATGCTTTGTCTTTCTTTTTTCCTCTCTCTCCTCTCACTTTATGTTTTAAGAAAATTATAAAAAAAAAAAAAAAGCCCAAAGTTTATTTTTATCACCTAAATCTACATACTTCAAAATTAATTATTCGTCACTTTGCAATGATTTTTTAAAGGACGTAACAAAATGATCATTCAACTTCCTTCTTCTTCTTTTTTTCTTTTAATTTTTTTTAAAGAAATACTACAAGACATATGCTGCTATGCACTAATGTTTAGTGGAAACAATATGAAATCAAATTAACTTAATTAAAAACAATAACATGGTATTGTTTCAAACAAAATAATAACTTCAAATTTTAATATATGATTGAAGCAGTACTGTCGCCAAGCTCCTACTAATTTAAATAACCTTTATTTTCCTAAAACGTTTACAAATAAAAATTTAAGGAGTGTCGCCAAGCTCCGATTAATTTGAGTGAATTTATTTTTTATATAACTTTTATAAATAAAAAATTATATGAGTAAATTCAGTGACGAACTAATATATAAATATCAAACTATAATAGTTTTGGTTTTATTTAGGATTTTTTGTGATGACATTTTTTCGGTGGCAGTTTTTGATGTCTACTATTTTGTTTATTTACTAAATTTTATTAAGGTTGTTGCTAAAGTCTCGTTAGTACATAAAAAAAACTTATATTTTTATAAAAGTGACTCATGTCCATGATTTAACGATATATTCTAAATTATGTTGAATCGATTAAAAACTGAAGGAAATGAGTAGATATTTCAAAGGATCAATTTGAGAAAAGAAAAGAAAAGAAAAGTTGAAATGTTAAAAACTAATATTTCATAAAAGGCTACTTAAGAATTAAGATATATTCATTTCATTTCATGTCTTGTAAATAATTTATAGAGAGTAGACAATATAATAGCCATTTGGTTATGTTTTTTAAATTCAAATTCTAGAAAACTAATGTTTAGCTATGTATTTAGAAAACGAATTCAAAATATATTTTTTGAAGCTTTAAAATTTACATAAAAAACATAAAACACATCATGTGTTTTCTACTTTATTTCAAATTACTTATTTCTTTCTCTCTCTTAATAAAACTATTTTAATATATATTTTATTACTTTTCCTTTTCTACGAATCTCGGATGGACTCATAACTTACATAGTTGGAAAGCTTAAGCCGAGAAGAATCCAATGATAGGTGGGAAGCTATAATTTTGACGTATTTTTGTAAAAATGTTATTTTTTATTTATTTTAATACAGTTGAACAAAAAATATAACCAAACAATATTTAAAATATTCTAAAAACATAATTTTAAATTTATTTTAGAATTCAAAAATAGAATTAAAAAACATAACCAAAATGTATATTAATATATAGGGTTAATGACGGCGAAAATACCCATACTTTGGTCAAAGAACCCCTCGTGTACCCAAAGTTAAAAAGTGGTGGTAAAAATACCCAAACTCGCATTTGGGGCGTTGACCAGTTTTTTCCGTCCACCTACTAACGGTGCCGTCCATTTAGCCATTAGCCACTTTCTACGTGGCACGCCACGTGGTCGTTGACCGCCACGTATACCAAAGCTTGTGTATTTATGCCGTGATAAACCAAAGTTTGGGTATTTATGTTGTTATAAACCTTTTTTATTTATTTTTCGGTTGGTGACGTCATTTAATTAAAGGTCAAAATATTATGGCTTTGGTAGGACTCGAACCCATCACCTCCCCCCACATATAAAGAGAACATAACCATTAAACCACGTTCACTTCGTGTTATATCTTAACAAAAATAAGATTATAAATAGAAACTTATTATTAAGTGACATAGTACTAGAAACATATGTCTTTTTCGCACCGGGTTCGGGTTGACTTATTCGGAACGGGGTTTGGTTGATTTTTTTTCGGACCGGGGTCGAGTTAACTTTTTTGGAACGGGGTCGGGTTGACTTTTTTTTTTCGACCGGGGTTGGGTTGACCTGTGGTCGGTTGAACTTTTTGTACCGAGGTCGGGTTGAATTTTTCGTACCGGATTCAGGTTGACTTTTTTGGTATGGGATCGGGTTGACTTTTTAGGAACGAGGTCGAGTTGACTTATTTGATATGGGGACGACTCGAGTTTTTTGTACCAGGATCGAGTTGTATTTTCGGGACCGGGTTCGGATTTCTATTACTATGCCAATTATTAATAAAAAGTCAAATTGGCCCCATTCTAAAAAAGTCAATCCAACCCCGGTACGGAAAAGTCAACGACACATCGGTGACCAAAAAAGTCAACCCGATCCCGGTCCAAAAAAAGTCAATACGACTCTGACCCGAAAAAGTTTACCCGTCCCCGTTCCAAAAACATTCAGGGGTCGCGGACTGATCATAGAATTGGGCCTTAAAAAGTCAACTTAACCCTATTCCGAATAAGTCAACCTGAACCCGGTGTGAAAAAGACATATGTTTCTTTTACTATGTCACTTATTAATAAGTTTCTATTTATATTCTTATTTTTGTCAAGATATAATGCGAAGTGAATGTGGTTTAATTGTTATGTTGTCTTTATATGTGGGAGGAGGTGATGGGTTTGAAATCTACCAAAATCATAATATTTGACATTTATTTAGATGACGTGAGCAACTGAAAAATAAAAAAAATTGATTTATGACGACATAAATACCCAAACTTTGATTTACGTGGCAGTCAACGACCACTTGGCGTGCCAGGTGGAAAGAGGCTAACGGCCATATGGACGACACCGTTAGTGGATAGACGAAAAAAACTGGTCAACGCCCTAAATGCGAGTTTGAGTACTTTACCTCGGGGGTTCTTTGACCAAAATTTAAGTATTTTTGCCGTCATTAACCCTAAATATATATTTCGAATATCCACACGGAGGAGAAGAAGAGAATCCCACACGCATGGGGTGAGAAACAGAGAGTGGTTGTCCACGTCTGTCTCCTCCGACAATCTCCATCCATCGGAGGAGCTCTGATGTGATCCACGGCTATCCACGCGACACGTGGCCGACATGCAAATCCTTCACCGGACTGGATTAATTAGTGGGGGGAGCAATCATCACTCCTTCCTCACCACCAAACGGGACGTGGGACCCACTCAATTAATCCTTGTCTAATTAATTACCACCAATTTCTCGTTTTTGACATTTATTACCTCTCTTAGTTTATAAAATTACTAAATCATCCTTTACGTGTTCGAAAATTAACGGCAGAAATTAATCCTTTACGTGTTCTGAACAAGATTCTCACACACTTAGTCACATGATGATTTATTTAAAGCGTATATATATAATTTTATCAATTTTTCT
The DNA here is from genome assembly GCA_954871525.1 of Parietaria judaica. NCBI lineage: Eukaryota > Viridiplantae > Streptophyta > Magnoliopsida > Rosales > Urticaceae > Parietaria > Parietaria judaica. The sequence continues at coordinate 6,235,002 of OX940863.1, forward strand.
TTTTTGAATTTTACAGGACATTATTTTATTAATTATTCGATAACCTAATTGTGTAATTAATGTGATATAATCATGTAAGCTAATTTATTGATTTTAATCGATAATTAATTGACAAATATACAGTGTTTAACACGTTAATAATTTTCATTACTTTTTACAAATTACGTGTTACTTTTTTATTAATTTTTTTTTATTAATAATAGAAAGTAAATTTCGAGAGAGAACATTACAATAATATGTAAAAATCGTAATTTATATATAGAAAAAACTCTGCGTGATAATCTTATTGAATTGAACCACTAAAACATGAGAACAATGAAAGGAAAAGGAGATTGAGAGCATTCTGTTTGAACAATTTGTGGACAATTTTGCCACTTGCGTTTGCATGCTGAGCTTTATGATGAACTCGTCTCAATCATAGAGCTAGTACACTTCCCACTTTAGACCTCTTTCTTTGTAGCTAAAGCTAAAGATCATTCTTTTTTACATAGAGAAGACTCGTAAATAGCTCCTTTTAATCCATTTATATTATATTGTTTTCGATATGCTTTTTGGGTTTTGATATATATTACTTACCATGTTGACTAATCCCAGCCAATTACAACCCACAGTCCTCTCTCTCTCTCTCTCTGCTTGCTAGCTGCTACACTAGAGATCGCAACAGAACAAATCTCTCTCTCTCTCTGATACAGTTTTTTTTTTTTTTTTTTTTGTAATCATATTATGCATGAAAGCCCATTTCACGTCCCATCTCAAGCCTATCATATATGTGCTCAACTTCACAGAGTGAGTGGCTCAGTGTTGTTATCGACTTCAAGCCTTACTTCTCCAGATTCTGAGCTTTCTTGGGTTTTTCTTCTTCAGAAGATCGTCGAAGTTTTTTATCAGGATTCAGAGGTAAGTTTTTCTGATTAAAAAGTGATTATCTATTCTTCTTGTATATATATATGATTGTGTCCCACTTCAAATAATAATAATAATAAAAAATAAAATAAAAAATCAAGTCGTTTCTGCCATGGCTGTCTACTACTACAAGGTAAAGCTATGATGAAAGGAAACTGTAACGAGGCAGGCCTTTGATTGCATGGCTCCAAGGCAGAATCGACAAAAATATTATATATTAATAATATATATGTATAAGCAGCCATGTTCAGAGTCATGTGTGTATTTGGGATCATGTGATGGAAGAAGAAAGTCTGTTACTGAAAGGCTTCTTCTCTAGAGAGGCGCAGCCTGTGAAAAATTGAAAATTCCTTCTTAAAATATTAAATATAAGTTTTTCTTTTTTCTTCTTCTTCTTCTTCTTTTCTTTCCCTTTTAGCTTCCTTTGTCTGTGGAAGCACAGACCAAGCAGAGGTCAGATTTCAACTCTATTGATGGTGATAACAGCCCCTCTCTCTCTCTCTCTATATATATATATTATATGTATATAAATGAAGAACCTCAAGGTTTATTTATGGCTCCTTTGTTTGTTTCCTTTTGCTCTCATGCCTTTGTGAAAAAGATTCTTCACTCCTCTCCTTTTCTCTTTTCCCTCACCTTTTCCATTTCGAATCGATTACACACACAAGTCAAAACTCCTTTCAAAACTTTGGTACTTCTACCCCCTGAATTCAGACCCTTTTCAGAGAATAATGGGAAAATCTTGAGAGATTTCTGTCTGGGTTTATGTTTGGCGATCATCATTAGGGGTGATGATTATGATTAAGCTTTTGCAGAGTCATGTTGTGATTATGCATGTCATGATCCAAAAATACATGCTTTTCTTTGGGACTGTAACAAGTGTCAGAGCTTGGCGCCAAAACCAGACACATGTTCTGTCTTCGCATGCTTCTTACTTAACTAGTAAATCTTGATATAATAACTTAATAAGGCCAGCAAGCAAGTGAAAGCCTTCTTTTCTCTCTTAATAAATAGGTGAGATTTTGTGGGCTTTTATCTTTTGAGGGCATCAAATCCGAGGTATTAATTATCTACTTTTCGAGCATTTAATTTCGTCTAATTTTATCGATTTTTTTTAGTAAATTTCTTCTCGAACAAGCTCTGTTTCTCTTCTCTTCTTCATCGTCATCGTCGTCGTCGTCGTCATAAATGTTTGTCTTTGTCGTCATCTTGGTCTTCAAGTTCTGTCGTGTTTCTCACTTGTCTGTAAAACCATGTTTTTCGAATAAAAAACACCATTTTTTTTTCTCTCGCAGGAATTAGCTGGTACGTGTGAATCTGACGGTGTGATCATGAAGTGAAGATCGCAGCTTTGGAGGAAAGGAAAAGGAAGGAAGGAAGGAAGGAAGGAAGGAAGGAAGATGAAGTTCATGAAGATCGGAACCAGACCAGACACCTTCTACACAGAAGAAGCTGTCAGGTACTTTTACAGATATATTTACACACTGTTATGTATTTCTTTTCATTTTTTTTTTCCATTTTTTTTTGTATGATTTTTCATTTGATGTGTGGCTTGAGCAAATAATTTACTGAGCTAGAATTAAAGATACATTATAAATATAATTATATGTATATAATTGTTAGAGTTGGTGAACCGGAGGGATCGTGCCGATATGCCTGATATCTCGGAACGTGGGTTTTTATGTAATTGGCGTTATAGGGTGATGTTTCCGGAATGTGGGTTTTTATGTGATTGGCGTTAGAGGGTGATATTTTCGGAATTCTATGTAATTGGCGGGCGATAAGTTTGGAATATGCGTTTTTATGTAATTGGCATTATAGGGTGATATTTTCGGAATATGGGTTCTATGTAATTGGCGTTATAAGGTGATATGTTCGGATTATGGGTTTTATGTAATTGGCGCGATATGGTGATATTTTATATTTTTGGAATATAGGTTTTTATGTAATTGGCGTTATAGGGCGATATTTTTGGAATATGTTCCTTATTTTTATTTTTATGTAATTAGCATGAAAGGGTGATATTTATGGAATACGGGTTTTTATGTAATTGGCTTGACAATGTGATATTTAAGATTACGGACTCTACGTAATTGGCGTTTTAGGGTGATATAGACGTTATTTATTTTCACTCTGTCTGCTCCGTTATTTTTCTCCTTTGCCCGTGATTTTCTTTCCAAATTGAATTTTCACGCAAAATCCATGTGTCGGTTTATCTTTGTGTTCTTTGCTAGGTTGTGTTGCGATTTATAACGATATAATGTTGCAGAATTGGTCACAAATTAACCAACCCTTTTACCAAACAGGACTCTGATCTCGGACATACCCAGCGACCTCTCTATCCAAATCAACAACATAAGCTATCGTCTGCACAAGGTACGGACTTCACCCGTGAAACGCCACGTTCCAAGCTCAAATTAACCGTGGCTTCTCTTAACTGCAGTTCGCGTTGCTGCCCAGGTGCGGGCTCCTGCAGCGGCTCTGCTCGGGCGAGGAGGCGGCCGTCGAGCTGCATGACATCCCCGGGGCCGAGGAGGCCTTCGAGCTCTGCGCCAAGTTCTGCTATGGCATCACCATTGACCTCAGCGCGCAAAACATCGTGGGAGCGTTCTGCACGGCCAAGTTCCTGCGCATGACGGAGTCGGTGGAGAAGGGCAACTTCGTCATGAAGCTCGAGGCTTTCTTCAACTCGTGCATCTTGGAGGGGTGGAAGGACTCCATCGTGGCGCTGCAGAGCACGCTGAAGCTGCCCGAGTGGTCGGAGAATCTCGGGATCATCAGGAAGTGTATCGACTCCATCGTCGAGAAGATCCTCACGCCTCCTGCCAAGGTCAGCCACTTGAAAAAGAAAAGAAACACTCTTTTTGGTGTCACTCTATTTAAATTGTTGTTGGGATAAAGAAAACGAAAAAAATCATTTAAAGCGAAAAATTGACACAAGAGAATTATACTTGTTTGCTCTATTGAGAAAGGCATCTCCACTTGCCGCTTGCAAATCTTCTTCAATATAATTCGACCAGGCTACCCAAAAAAAACATGTGAAATCCCTAAAATATCCTGCTCTAAATAAGCCTTCAATCATAACATTCTCTTGGGATCATTGTTAGGAACCAAACAAAATACATATAATACGTGATCCAAGAATGATCCCAAAATACATATAATACGTGATACAAAATACATGTAATACGTGATAAAAGCGATACGTATTATAGGAACTTTCTTCCATTCACGTATTATATGTATTTTCTTTGGTTATACAATCAGTATATGAATATATATATATATATATATATATATATATATATATGGAAGTTTTACGAATTTGCTTGTCAAAGAAAAGAGGTCAATGCCTTCTCGCCTTTGGTATTTGGTCCCCTAGAGCTAAGACTAAAGTAATGTCAGTGAAATTATGCAGGTGGTGTGTTCGGTACAAGTACACGAACACGAGGCCGGTTAATCAATAAACGGTGAATACTGGTCACCAATAAAAAAGTGTTTTCACAAAACCGTACCAGGACTGAATTTGGAAATTTATATAATAAAAAAACACTTGGACTATAATACTTGAAAATACTGGCTCCCGATTCCGGTTTCACCCGTATAGAATATAAGAATCCGCTTATCACAGGAAAGAGGTCAGCGTGGTGTTCAACCGATCCCAGTACTGGTCACGGAAAAAAACTATTCTTGACAAATCCAATACTTGTATCAGGTCCGAATTTGGAAATACAAAAATATGGGGACTGATACATATATAAAAACGGTCCTCGAATATAAGAATTAACTCGTGTCAATGCCTTCTTGCCTTCGGCTTTTTCTCTCCCGAATAATTTTTGTGAAATCATGCAGGTGACGTGGTCGTACACGTACACGAGGCCCGGGTACACCAAGAAGCACAACTCCGTACCCAAGGACTGGTGGACGGAGGATATCGCGGACCTCGACATCGACATGTTTCGCTGCGTTGTCACCGCCCTCCGCACTCTCGAAATCCTCCCGCCGCAGCTCATCGGCGAGGCCCTCCATGTCTACGCCTCCCGCGGCCTCACCCTCCCGGACGCCACCAAGCGCCCCCACCACAACCCCTCCCATTCCCAGCCCTCTTCCGACGGCCGCCGCACCATCGAGGCGGTGGTCGCCATGATCCCCGCCGACCGTGGTGCCGTCTCCGCGGGCTTCCTCCTGCGCCTTCTCGCCGCTGCTGGCCCCCTCGGTGTTTCGCCCGCCACCAAGACCGAGCTCCTCCGAAAGTCCGGGGCACAGCTCGAGGACGCTGCAGTTGACGACCTGCTTTTTCCGGCTGGTGTCGGTACCGGGCATTTTTACGACATCGATTTGGTTCTGGCAGTGGTGGAGAGCTTCTTGGTGCTCTGCCGGAGGCAGACGACGTCCGACACCGGGCAGATTGTCCGGTCGTTGAGGAAGGTAGGGAAGCTGGTGGACGGGTATCTTCAGGTGGTGGCGAGGGACGTTAACATGCCGGTGCTGAAGGTGGTGGCTCTGGCGGAGGCGGTGCCGGATGTTGCTAGAGAAACTCATGACGGTATTTACAAGGCTATCAACTTTTTCCTCAAGGTAAAATCCGGAACAACCGAAGAAAACCGGAACCGCAATAGTTAATTTAAAAAAAGCAGTTATATTGTCCAGTGAAAATTTGCTAAATTGATTAAACAGGACCATCCAGAACTAAACAAAGCGGAGAAGAAGCGGCTGTGCCGGATTCTCGACTGCCAGAAGCTCTCGCCGGACGTCCGAGCGCACGCCGTGAAGAACGAGCGGCTTCCGCTGCGCACTGTCGTGCAGCTCCTCTTCTTCGAGCAAGAGCGAGGCAACTCCGCAGCTTCAACAACGACGACAACGACAACAAACAACCACATGAGCAAGCTCTCTCTCCACGACCTCACTCCCCGAGGGAAGCACGCTCCAACGAGCATGTCCGCCTCGAGAGTCAACGACCCGCAAGCCGGAAAGCTCAAGCTCGCCTCCGACGAAAGCACCGCCAGCTCAGAGATGGGTGAGCGCCGAAGGACGGCCCGGCCGGAGCCTGTGAAGAGGGCGGTCGGAGGAGAGATTGAGGAAGCCGAAGCGGCGAAGTTGGACGTCAGAAGAATGACGAGGAAGGGAAGCAAAGGCCGAGACAGATAGTTTAGATTCCGAATCTGTCAGATAGAATCTGTTTTACTAAAATTCATTTCTTTTCATTTGTAATCTGTAATTCCATATTTTGCATTGATTAATCGTAGATCATTATATTGGTGCTATAATCATATATAAATATCGGTTCCCGGGATTGGAAACCGATATTTTGAGGTACTTAGTCTCGGTTTTTCTGCTTTTTACATATGTGATATCGATTTTTTTTTTCAGTACCAGGAAAATTCCGATGTTAAATACGTAGTTTGAACCGGCTTATGATCAGTACATAAATAATTTTTTTATCCTAAGAAGTCAAACCGGTATCGAGAATTACAAATTGGTATTTAAACGTGTAACCGATATTAAATTCTCACTCTAAGCTCCTAAATAATCGGTTCTTGTACCGGTAATGAAAACTAGGAATCGGTATTCGCATAAGTAACCGCAATGTACTAATTTTTTTCCCGAAAAAGTCGATGACTTTAGGAATTGAGACTATTTTTGGAAAATAGCGGCGGAAGTTATTATATTAGACCGATTGTTGCAGTTAAATACCTATTCGAAAAGTCACTACCGCTACATTCTATACGGAGCTCGACGTTTAACGCCAAACGGTAGCCCGTCGTGGCGCTGCGTCATTTCCGCGGGTCCCGGTTACAAGACAAGAGTAACCCTGGTCATAGAAAAACATTCTTCCACTTGGAGACAGTAACAACAAGAAACACACAATATTTGATTTTAATTGAACCTTATATTATATTCAATAATTTAATGCATTATTTAAACTCAATATAATTAATTGATTAGTGATAAATATATTTACCAAGACACCTAGATTACAGCTCAATTAATATTCCATTTCTTAATTTATAATAATTTAATTAATTTTCGTTGGTTGGTTGCTGAATTATTAGAATTATCGGAAAATAATGAAATATATTGCTCTGCCTCTGCTTCACCAATCGCAATCATCCTCACCTGCCTGAGAAATACGGTCTTTCTCTGAATCAAAATCGATGAACTCGTTCTTGGATTTCGGATATTCACTGCAAGATTCGGAGAATCGTCTCTCATCTCTATCAGCTTGATCTTCGTCGTTGTGATCGGTATCGGTTTCGCGCTTCTCTCCGGCTGATTGGAAGGTAAGAATCGCTAGTTGATTGGGATTTTCGTGGACGATTTGGGGGTTTAGTTCAATCCCTAGTTTCTTCGTTGAATTGAGAAGCTCCGAGGATTTGCCTGCTCTCGTGTCGATTTGATTACCAAATTAGGTTTAGAATATTGGGGGTTTTCGTTGTTGGATAGTGTTTAAAATTGGATTTTTTTGTCGAAGATTTGCCTGTTCTTCTGTCGATTTGTTTCTTTCGTTCGCGATTGTTGAGTGGATTTCGAAATGGCGCTTCTTTGATTCTACCATGGATTCATCGCCAAGATCCCAATTCGCTGAATTTTCTATTGTTTTCTAGTCGTTGCTTCTGCTTAAGAAAATCCTTGATGAGTTTCCCAATTATTAAGAAAGCTTGAACTGCTTGAGTACTAATCTTCATAGGCATTTCTTTTCTCTGTATATCGGTAATCTGCTCGAGCCATGCGGTAAAGAGGCTACATCTACAGTGTTGCAGGTTGTTCAAATAAAGCTTATAACAGGGTTCTCATCCATTGCACTGGCTGATAACTAGGCAAAAGAAGAAAGCACGGTGTTTCTTCTCGTCGGAGCTCGGATAGAACGGTTTACGCAGTGCTGATTCTGTAATCAATTACACCTTTTGCGTATCGCTGGATGTTGCTGATGCTCGGGAAAGATGGAAAATGCTGGAATTTTAAAACCAATCTTGATTATTTAGGCCAACTTGTAAGATTATATATATATATATATACACACACACATATATATATATAATGTAACTTCTACTATGTTGGGTTCAATGCTGCGGGATTTGTTGTTGCTTACTGCAGTGTGTACTGAGGAATTAGGAAATAAACAAAATTGGAACGGGACATGTATATTAATTTCTTTCGTTTCATGAAGTTAGAGCTTTCATTGCTGGGCAGGTATTGGTGTTCTGACATCTCGAGAAGATCATGGTTGAGTGCTTAGACGGATTAAAGCATTTGTGCATTTCTGTTGTTAACTGTTGTGATGCCGATATTTATAAAAACCCAAAGGGTCTCGAAGATCCAGAAATTCTAGCGAGGGAGACAGTCTGTAAATACCAAATACCCGCCTTTTAATACTTTCTGATTTGATTTATGGGCTATTTTATCCATTATCAAATAATTGTGCACTGTCAAAGTACTTATTTCTTGTTTGCCCTTGTTGGTTGCAGTTAGTGTAAGTGAAATAGAAGCCTTATACGAGCTCTTTAAGAAAATTAGCAGTGCGGTGATTGATGACGGGCTGATCAATAAGGTAAGAAAGCTGTAGATGTATGCCTATGTCTTTCTTCTCCTAGTTTCCTTAGTGGAAATTGTTACACTTAATGAGTTTCTCTAGACTAAGTTGTTTTAAGTTTATCATTTAACCGGTTCCGGATCTGATCACCTGATATTTTTTGTTCAGGAGGAATTTCAACTTGCTTTATTCAAGACCAACAAAAAGGAAAGCTTATTTGCTGATCGGGTAATCTTTCTGTGCTAAAAGTACCGCTTTTCCGCAATTCATTTTGATAAGCAAGAAAATCAGGTTGCCAATTTAAGGTGCTCGGCTTTTGGTGTTTCAAATCTTGAAACATGTCTTAGTTGTTTGCAAATTTAGTCAAGATATTTATTTTAGTAGCCCTTAATTGACTTCCAATTTCCTCTTCAAAATGTAGGTGTTTGACTTGTTTGACACAAAGCATAATGGGATACTAGATTTCGAGGAGTTCGCCCGTGCGCTCTCCGTCTTTCACCCAAATGCACCAATTGAAAATAAAATTGAATGTATGTACAGCCATTCTGCCTCTGCTTTTAAAAACTTCTTCTATTCCAAAGGTCTTTCTTAGCTTTATTGTTTATTTAAAGTGCACTTGGTAAATGTCTTAATCATCGGTGGGGTATACGTTAATTTGATTTATCCTTGCAGTTTCCTTCCAGTTATATGACCTCAAACAGCAGGGTTTCATTGAGCGACAGGAGGTATTGACCGTTTATCTTTACGAACATCAGGAAATTATATCTAGTAAAATGAAAAAAATAAAAAATTCGCCGTGGGAAATTTTATTTTTCTTGCAAAACCTCTGATTTCTGTTACTCACTCTTCCTTTGACATTTCATAATTCTTAATATTTAGGTGAAGCAAATGGTAGTGGCGACCCTCGCCGAATCCGGTATGAATCTGTCCGACGATGTCATAGAAAGTATTATCGATAAGGTGATTCCTCAACAGTCTCTCTTTTGTGTTTAGATTTTCTAAAAGAAAAAAAAAACATGACGGAAAAATATCTTATTCTTGAAGACGTTTGAGGAAGCGGATACAAAACATGACGGGAAAATCGACAAGGAAGAATGGAGAAGCCTTGTGTTGCGACACCCCTCTCTTTTGAAGAACATGACTCTCCAATACCTCAAGTGAGTTATATTTAACGCGGCTTTTATCGTTCATTTTGAAGTATCGGGCCTCTGATCGATTTCGCTTTTCGTTTTGCAGAGATATCACCACCACGTTTCCGAGCTTTGTGTTCCACTCTCAAGTGGACGATACCTGATCTCTTGGACGCGCCGAGATTGTTCTTTTGTGTACACAAGTACGAGCCCAAAAATGTTTTAATATCACTTTGATTAAGAGAACATAAGGATTAGTGTATTTCTTTAAATTTTCTATGGTTTGTGGTTGAGGCTTTTTGGCTTGAACGACTGATTGCGAATGGTTATTTGTTAATTTGATTGGTAATAAATGAAGGTGATAAATTGGTTATGCCATATTCCTTTCTCATCTTATTCTACTGAGTTTGTTTGGCTTAAATTAGAATTTAACTCTAGGTTTTGTGTGTTTCTATATAAGGTGTAACTTCTTTCGAGTTTTCGGCTCCAACGGTCTATCCGTTAATGGGTACGTGCGGGAATGATCTCTTCGGAAAAATAGCTAAGAATGGTCCTATTCCTAACATGATTTTGTTGCACTATTATTCTTTCATTGTTAAATTGGATACTATATAGTGCAATTTGCGTTCAATACCTTCTCTAATTTGCCTTCTCAATTTTAAAAATATTAGCGACTTTCTAAACTTTGAACCCTGGCATCTGCATTCATTTGAACCATGAAAATAGTGTAAATATATTTTTATGTTTTAGATTTTAATGTAAATGAATTTTAGGTGTTATAACTTATAACACGTTTTTTTATTATCATTTAATCTAAAATTAGTGATTAAAATATAGCGCTTAGAGCTTATTTAAAATATTGTGTGCAAATACTTTTTCTTCTCTAGAAATTATCGAAATGACATTTTATTCTTTTGTAAGCTAAATATTTTCTTCCAGTAATTATTCTATTCATCATTAATTGATAAGAAAAAAATAAAACCAGGTCTCCCTATTATGCTGTCCTTTAGTGATAAATGCATAAAAACTTAGCTAACATATGCCAGACAATTTGAAGAAAAAAATTTAATTACGTCTCTTATTTATTTTGAATTTGACCAAGCTTGCTGTAATTTGAAAAGTTACCAATTTTCTTCTTGGAATCTGTAATTTTCCATTCATACGTACATTGAATGAGAAATCTCATAATGAACTTGTTTCATGAAGAGATCTCTTTTACATTCAACAACTTTAGAGGAAGATAATTTCCTCTACATTTATTATATTTGACTGATATATTAATGTGAGATTGTCACAAACAAAGCTTTTCAGTTTTGTACAATTTATTAATTAATTATATAATAAGCTAATAAATTGACGTAATACATTGAACGAGCTAATGTTATAATAATGTTGAAAGTTGCTTCTCGAAATATGTGTATTTATTAATTTCGCAGCTTAAACAGATATTAAGATACCTGGAATATATATTTTATTCAAAAAGAAAAAAGATTCATGGGATAAGCATGTAGCTCTGGAGAATCGAGCTGTTTAATTCGCCTAATTAATTAAAACCTTGGACTTGGTTTGACCTTGACTAGACATAATAATGTTTTACAAAATACACAAAGATACTTAAAATTTACGAGATTATTCTAAAATATTTTAGGAAAATTAGTTTACTTATTATAAGACCTTTCTTCACTTTGAATCCGTCTCTATTTTATTTATATTTTGATGAGTAATAAGCTTTATTTTTCTACGTATTAATAAATAGAGAAATTCATAATTCCACGGCCTATCTATATTGGTTCAATCATTTTCTTATTAGCAACCAAACTAGTAACACAATTATATTCAAGAAAAAAAAAAGATAATTATAAACGGTAAAGCTAAAACTTTCTTGCCACAACAGTTTATAGTAAACAAGCTGAACGACGACATTTTTTTATTTATCATATATATATATATATATATATATATATATATATATATATCATGCAAGAACGAGAACTCAATAATTAGATATAAATTCCATAATTTAATTAATAAAGTTAAAACAGCCAAACAAGTATGAGCTTTCACTCACAGTCACCGGCAAATTAACATGACAGGAGCACAAACATATAAATAAACCAGCGTTAAATATTCTTCCTACACATCTCAGAGACGCGACATTATCTAATAATATATATATATATGTATATATAATACCAACACGCAACAACAGTCAACACAGTCATGGACCTTAAACAAAGAGTAAGCATGCGTGCATGGGCCATGCAAGCACTCTCTCTACTTGCTTTTCTCCTTCGCAGGCGGCTCGTTGAGGTCAATATCACCGCTTCCGCCCTCCGGCTCCTCATCGCCGGTGTCAGAACCCTCCTCCATCTCCTGGGGTCGGTTCAGGTCGATATCCAGTCTAGCGCGTCGTCCTAATATAAAGGAATATCATCATTATAGTGTCCGAGTTTGCACCATGGGATATCGGCTCAAGGAAGACACAAACTTATAAATATTAAATTAATGAAATAGAATTTCAAGAATTATATGCAACTCAAGAAATTAACAAACTTATAAGACATTCGTAAAATTCAAAAATTACTTGTAATCAAATAACACACTAAGCCTCAAACATATACAGTCATATATGTATGCTGATTATAAGAAGATCCAATAATGTAATCCAATATCATCATGGATAATAGAAGGACGAGACTCAAAGTAGAGAGAGGATCATATATATTGTAATTTTGTGCATATTATGTACAGTCAAATGATAGTGTATCAATATAATAATACCTCTACGATGGCGAGCCTCGTCCTCCTCTCTGTTGAACAACGGCGGAGGGTAGCAGCCGCGCCACTGGCGCTCGGGGTGCGAGCGCAGGTGCCCGAACAGAGCCTTCCACGACAAAAATTTCCTCCCGCACACTGAGCACACTGGGTCCTTGCCCGGCGGATCGACGAACACGATCTTGCGCCTCTGCGCCGCCCGCTCCCCCTGCGGGAGCAACCCTCTCGCCCCCGCCCCGCCTCCTCCTCCACCTACTTGTATCCCTCCTCCGTGCGGCATCATCAACGCCTCCCGACAGCCTGTGCCAGCCATCCCTCGACCTTCCCCACGCCTCGGTGGGACATCGAGTCTGGTAGGCAGGCCAGCCAGCGGGAGATACACTCTCGGCTGCACTCGGGCAGCCAAGGAGGCCAGGGAAGGCGGCACCGCGTCAGCACGGTCAGATCTCGCGCACTCGTCTTGACGAGGCGGCGGAGGAGGAGGAGCGAGAGAGGCACGAGCTGCCACAGCGTCGGAGGTAGCGCTCGCGCTGGACGAGGAAGAGGAGGCGACTCTAGCGGCATCGGAGGAAGCCGGTTGCGCAGGCTCCGGAGGAACGTCGTTGGTGGAAACAGCCGTGACGGTCGGAGGAGGCTGCTCTGAGTGGGGGCTGGCCTTGGAATTAGGTGACTCAGGCTCGTTAGGGTTAGTCATGGTTGGATGAAGAAGAAGGCACAGAAACCAGGTGTGGCTGCTCAAGAGAGAAGAAAGTTGTGATGACGAGACAAATATGGTAGGGTTTATACATATATATACACTCCAAACATGGAAATTAATGAACCATATACGTTTCAAGTGTAACGCTATAATTTGTCAAGCTTACTAGTCGTTTAGAGTTAGAGGCAACGATCCCAAGAGGGTCGTGACCTTTCCAGCTATATAATTTCTTAATAATATTCTCAAGCTTAATGACAATGGCGATGATTATACCGTTCCTTTTGCTAGGGTTTAATCGTCTTGTTTCATACGACTACAATCACTTACGTGTCGCTTGGACTTGCTGTAAGATTACTTGATGAATCGATGCGTCTCTTTGTTGTGACTTTTACCGTCGTTTCATTATAACTTTCTTATTGGTTCACTTACGTGTTTGTCTTCCTTCACATTCGTTTATTTTTGATAACCTATTATTTGCCGACTTTTTTACTCAGACATAGTTTGCTTTGTCTTTCAAAATCAATGTTTTTCGGGGAGTTCAGTTCGGAAAACATATGTGAAACCATAAAAATCTGTCCACTAGTTCACTTCTTAATACTGAAAAAAAAAAAAAAAAAAACTGAAAAGAACCTCCCACGGAATACTGACACAAAATTTTAAAAATAACTGAATATTTAATCGAATTAAAAAGTTCAACTGCTCTTAGAAAAAACTTTGAACCCAAAAAATATCTTCAAAAATACCCTTCAATATTGATAATTATTTTCATTTTGCTATATAATTTGCCCTTTACTGGTGCTGTAAATATGGTAGTGGCGGATCATCCGACATTTTTCGTGAAAAAACGGACCCCGAGTTATCCAACAATCCGTAGCAAAATTAATTTCCTGTATAAATAATTAACAACTAACATACATGATTCGAACAACAAGGAGCATAGAACAAACCACTGGTTCAAACTTATCTCTCTATCATTCTACTTCCACATATCTATATATAACATATATATAAACACAGAAATGTGATTTGAACAGTAAAATGTGTTGAACTTAAACTAGAGTATGTGCAATAGTAAGGATTATATATGGAACAAACAAACCACTGGTTCAAACTTGTAAGTAGTATAGCATAATAGACACACACGCATATATATATTTAACTAAATTATATATATATATATATATATATATATACACACGCACGTACACAAACCGCAAACGAGTTTCGAACTAAGAACTTGTAGGTTGAAAACTAAAATCCTTTCAAAAGCAAGAAACAAACCGCTGGTTCAAACTTATCCATGTGTGATTCTACGTATATTTACATATTATTATGTGTATGTATCTATATATGCACACAAATGTGATTCGAACTAAGAACATGGTTGAAACTAAACCCTGTGCAATACTAACATCGGAACAAACTACTGGCTCAACCCCTATTTCTCTGTGATTCTACATATACATATATATATATATATATATATATCTATATATATACGCAAATGTTTATAATTATTGCCGTGCATTAGTATGATAGAAGAAACAGTACTGGTTCAAACTTATACATATATATCATATTGTGATTGTACATACATAATACAAATATATACACACAAATGTGATTCGAACTAAGAACTTGGCTAAAAGTAAAATTCGTGTGTGCCATATAGCTTGTAACAAACAACATTCAGAAAAACTTATCTCTTTTGGATTCAACATTATATATATATATATATATATATATGTTTGATTATTTCAACAAAAGAAGAAAATCAGTTCCAGCGATATATATATAAATAAATAAAAAAACTCTCCGAAAATATTTATATTTTATGTAAATTCATGATCCAACGACGACCCAAACCTGACGGTGTACTCGCGAATTCAACAAAGAAAAATTCAAAAAGACCTATATTATATGTAAGTTTGAAATGTGAATTAAAAGGATTATTGTGCTTAAAGCTGCAAATTATAGATCAAAAGATATGTATGAAGAACTTACACTGACTGATCAAACCTGTAAATTAATAAACCCTTCACAAAAAAGATCAGTATATACGAACAATGGAACAAAAGAAAATAAGAATGTACTTTCACGCTTGATGATATATTGAGATCATATCATTTTCTTTCACCTTTTTATTTTTGCATAAAATAAACCCATCTAAATCAAATCCAAGCAATGAGAAAGAAAACCAAGTTGGGAGATAATCATTTCCGGAATCATATGAAGAAAAAAAAATGAAAATCAATCTCAATAAGAGAATGTATTTTGTCACGCTTGGTGATGTTTTACAATCGATATTTAATCCTTATACAAAATCAAATGAAAGTAAGAAAGAAAACCAAGTGCACATAAGAACATTCTAGATTGCATATACAAACAAATGAAGGAAAAATGAAAATCAATCTCACTCCAAAGAAGATGGATATCATCCGAAATAAATACTCGATATCAACCACCAAAATATACATGATAATCATAAAAGAAAGAAAAAAATACAAGCAGTTATCCGATTAAAAAAAAACTGCAATTGGTTAAAAATTATTTTAAAAATTCCATAAAATAAAAAAATAAAAATCAAATGAAAAGACAACTTCTTTCATCTTGATTCAAATTCTAGGCCACATAAACAACGACGAATAAATCTTCATTTTCCAAACAGTTTCAACTTGAGAAAATAAAAATAAAGAAATTTCAATATAGATATACAATCTTATTATTGATCAGTAGAAAAAAGAAAAAGAAAATCCATTTCTTCGAGTAATTTCGACATCTTCTACTGAAGAAAAGAAGTTGAATTTTTCCAAATAATTTCAACAGAAGAGAGAAATAGATTAAGATAATCTAAAAAATATAATGATTAATTACCTAGTCCATAATCCGTGGCGGCTGGTAATAAGCTCTTCGAGTACGAGGTTTTGGTGGAGGATTAATCTGATGACGTGTTTTTGGAGAATTTCTGTGACCTAATTACACCCTAAAATGTTGCTTACTTCTAATTACTCTAATTTAATAATTACAAAAATATCACATGAAATGAAATGAATCTCCTAGTGTTGTTTGGATTCTCGTGGTGTCCTAACCTTATATTTCGCTTAGTACTACATTGTTTATGATTTAATTATTAAGCTTAATATTTAATTAGATTGTTTTACTCTTTTTATATACATAAATAATTAATTTTCGTTTGTGGATTCGGAATCCATCATGTTATTTTTTTTATAATTTTTTATGTAATAAAATATACTTTATGCAAAATCATAGAATTTTAGAAACACTTTTTTTTTCCTGTAAAAAATTTATTATAAAACATTTTTTTTATTTCTTTATTTTCATAAGGTAATGGTTAAATTCAACTTTATATAAGAGTCAAATAAAGTTTTTTCCAATCTTAATCCTGCTTGGGTACTTGGAGATACTAGAAATATTGCGACAATAATCCCACTGTTGAAATGTTGGTGTGAGCTTGCTCCAATGGCTCAATCTTTACTCCGAAGTGACGCCAATTGGTATCATCTGTTAGAAAATATTGCAAATTAATTCAGAAAATTATTTTTGGATTCACGAACCATTTGAGCGTTGCGACAAAATTTTACATAATAATTAATACCACATGTCTTCGGAAATTGTTGGATAACAGAATGTTGAACGGAGATCAGTTCACCAACCACTTTCGGTGCTTGGATGTTGTTTAAGAAAACGTCAAACATGTCTTGCAGTGGATTTCTTACCTTTGTTTAATTATGCAGAAAAGACGGACTCATGCGTGCTCTGGTTCATGAAGCCTCTGCATCAGAGAAATATATAGAAGCTTTTGCGTAGAAGAAGAAGAAGATAGCAACATAGACAACTAATAGATTTGCTTGGAGTTTTCTCTTCGTTTCTCTTTACTAGATTTATTCTCTTAATTTGTATATTTCTCTTTCAAGAAAGTTAACATATTCCGCGTCATCAATCACTCTTATTTAGTTGATTCCAAAACGAGCTAGACTCATTCTGTCTCAATTCAAATCTATTGGCTTTTCCCATTATCTCCCTCTCCATACTATTAAGGTATGTTTCTTGACTAATATTCTCTTAATTTTACTAATTTCAACTTGGTTTTATGTCTACTCGAGTTCATTTTATAATTGAACTCGAAAAAATGGATCTCACATTGCTTTTCAAGAACGATTTTTAATGAAAAAACACATTTAATTTGCGACCGGGAACATGGACCAAAATTTATCTCTTAGTGATCGTAAAATTTTATGAATTATTTTGATTATATACGAGCTCGCTCATATACATCCTTTTATGAGTAAATGTTATTGAATATTCACATTATGATAAAACTTTCTTTCGTTATAAATGTCTTCTTTTTTATGTCTTTCCTTTTTTAAGGGTATCTCAAAATATAACTAATTTTAGGGTTTGTGCATGGTTTATAAGTAGGGTCACAACCGTCGAAAAATTGATTTTGAAGGATCTTCACATTTTTAAAGGCCTGTAAGTAACTTCCATATTTTTCTAGAAATCCGTTATTTTGGTTTTTTCTGGACATGCCGAGTTGGTAGCTCGTTATGAAACTCTTATAGATCAAATAATGATCTATGATAACGTTGACTCTAAGATTTTCGTATAACTAAAAGGTATATGACATATCATTTAAGCTACACGAAACCATATACCAACAATAGCTATAATTATTTTGAACTTATTGTCTTCATCATCTTTCTTCACCAACAATAGCTCGTGATTTTGAAGGATCCTCACGTTTGATTAGGCGTGTGATCATTAACTTTCATATCTTTCCTGATATCCGTTATTTTATTTTTTCTGTACACGTCCAGCTAATAACTCATTATGAAACTGTTCAAAATAAAATGATCACTGATATCAAAGGCGGAACTACCTTATGACCCAGAGGGACTAAAGCCCCCCCAACATTTTTTTAGTTCTTATTTAGCCTAAGCCCAAGTCTTTGAGTCCAGCCCCTGTCGATCGATGAAGCCAGCCCCCCCACGGTCCAACCCCCTCCTTTGTCTCTCAATTTTTCCCTTTTCTGCTCGAATCTCTCTTCTCAACTCGACGACTCTGCTCCTTCCTCCTTCGGCTTCCTCGCCGACAGCGTCTCTCTCTTCCAGCTTGAACTCTATGGTGATGTGCCTCTGTCCTATGCTCTCTCTCTCTCTCTCTTTCTCTCTCTCTCTCACTCACTCCATCCATGCCCTTTCTTGCTTATCCTCTATTTTTTTTGTGCTCCCCGTGCTCGTTCTCATTCATCCTTTGTTCTTTTGGGTAAGATTTTGGGTTCAACTCGTGATTAAGAGCTCTGTCAAATTTTGAGTTTTGTGATTGACTGATTGTTTATATGTTTAGTGTTTTTGGGATTGATTAGTTGTTTATGTGTTTCGATTATTTCGTTTTTGAACCAGATGTGTTTCGATCTTCCTATTTATTGATCGTCGCTCTGGTGCTCACCCCCGCACCGGCCATTCAGAAACACATTATTCTTAGTTTTAGGCATTGCTATTTAAGGTTCTTCACGAGTTTTTAACTATACTAGTTACATGATTTTTGTTGGGTTATGTCTCTTGAATTGAGATTGTCATGAAATTTTGTAATTTTCTAGGTTCTGTACTGTATGTAACACTTTTATATTGTATATCCTAGTTTTAGTTCTTGTATCGACAAATTAGATACATAATCCATAGTTATAATTATTATTTTTACTGCTAAAATTACACAAAGTGTGGAAAGATTGAACTGGTCCATGAAATTGAGTTTATTTTGATATTATTTAAATTTGTATTTTGACTTTGTATAAACTACGTAAATTTAAGGAAAAAAGTTTTGAGCCCCCTCTCTCTCCGGTTCCTGGTTCCGCCTATGACTGATATCGTTGACTCTAAAATTGCTAAATGACATATCATTTAAGCTACACGAATTCATATAAATAATAGCTATACTTATTTTTAACTTATATTGTCTTGCTCGTATATGGGTTTTTTATGTTATATTTGTTTTTTAATAGGGTGGCAGTATCGGTCAATGTTACAATGCACTCTCGCATTAGTAGATATATTCAGTGTAAGAACATGTGACATTATTGGCCAAGTTTACATATGTAAAGGGGGCAAACATTTTGCTTCCCATGAGGTTTGAACCCGTGACCCCTTGAAGATGTGAATAGTGATTTTACTACTCAAACAAGCGTGGTTTTATGTTAGATTTATTAGAAGTGTTACAGTCAGAGGCGGATCTACCTTAGGCCCAACAGGGGATGTAGTCCCCCCAACCCAATTATAAAATACACTAAGAAGGAGCCCAACTGGAGCCCAATACATATTTAGCCCCCCAAAAGAAAAATATTTAATCCCCCACTTCAGTTAAAAAGCTGAATCCACTCAGCCCAATACCCCACTCAATCACTCTCACGCTCGGCCCTTGACCCACGCGCTTCTCTCACGCTCGATATATAATACTAAATAGTAAATATATTAAAAGTATCGTACTATCCCTATTCTCCAAATTTTTTTTTGAAGGCAGCTTTGTTGCTGTGGGGATCGAACCCACGACCTCCACTTTGGAGGTAGTGTGGAATTACCACTAGGCTATCCTAGCAACCACCCCTATTCTCCAATTGAAGAGTCAAAGTTCACTAATTTAGAAAGAGAATATAACTAATATATAATATTATATATATCTTGTTTCTACACTGGCTATTTTAATTCATAAATGACACATGTGATGTGTTAGAAATTAGAATTATTGGTTTATTTATTTTTATTTTTACTTTTACTTTGATAGGTATAGCAAATTGGCCAATGCCGGTTCAAGATAATACTAACTTAGGAGACAGACAAAATAGTTCAATTTGAACTAAATAATGAGTAAAAATATTTTTAAGATCACAAAAGATTAATAGATATTTTTTAGAAACTAAGACTCGGATCGAACCTGATTTTGATAAGCCTTACAAAATGGAACCGGGCTAAAAAGTTTGATACCTCAAATATACAATATATAAGTACGATGACGAGTTTATAATTAATAATAAAGACAATATCCAATATATTTTGTAACTGCTACGGTTGAATTATCCGGTATATTTAGTACTTAGTTAATTGAAAGTTTGTAATCCGATAAATTTTGTAACTATTATCGTTAAATTATACTATTAAAAAACATATTAATAAAAAAAATTATAGCCCCCTCCAAAAAAAAATTCCTGGACCCGCAACTGGTTACCGTTGTCATATATATTAAATAGTTTGCACAAAATTATAGACTTTTACATGCCATTTATAAATCTATAATCACTAATGTAAGTTATCTTAAAATTGTTTTGATATAAGATAAAAAATAAAAAATAAAACAAATAATGTTGTCCGTTACGGGGGGTATTATCGTCAAAGTAGTTAGAAGATAGTACAAAACTTTAATAAAGCAAACATATTTTAGAATTTTGACCCTCAATTCTTAAACCTGTCGCTCATACTTGACCTCTTCTTCGGCATTCTCGCACTCGCTCTCACAGGTTCTTCTTCTTCTTCTGTAATTGCGATTTGGGTATTACCCAGGACAAGTTTTTCTCTAAAGGGTTGTTCTTCTCTTCTTTCATTTGCATTTTCGCTACTTCTTTTTCGTTGGGTTTAGCGATTAAGCCAAGCTCTCTGGTCTCTGGTTTTTTATTCCACAGTAAGCAGCGACGATGTCGGATAAAACAGGCAAGAACTTCTCACTTCCGACGAGGAAAACAGCGAAATCGTCGCTCAAGTCAAAGGAAGGTTTGAATTCTAACCCGTTGTTTCGTAGATTATGGGAAGTTTTATTTTCATTCGAATTTGGAGTATTGATCGTACAGTCATTTGGATTTTGAAATGCTGGAGTTTGTTCCTTGTGCTGCATTTTTTTATTTTTATTTTTATCGGAAATTCTTGCATTGCATGTATCTTTTTACTTGAAATTTCATTCATGAAGCATAATCCTTGAATTGTGCATTATTTTTTGTAGCAAAGGGGAAAGATGATAGCTCAACAAAGTCGAAATCGGGAAGAAAAGTTCAGTTTGATTCAGGTTTTGCTATTTTTGCCCAAACTACCGTAAAACTTCTATAAATTAATATTGTTGGGACCATAGAATCTTATCAAGTTAGCGAGTAAGAACTTAACAATGTTAGTTAGAGTCAGGACCGCACAAAGTTATTATTTAAACGAGGTTAATTTAGGAATTTTTCGAGTATTTATTTAACGAGGCTAAGTTTATTGGTAATGCATTTATCATTGTAGTTGATACACCGAGATCCGGTGGGAAAGGTGATGGACCAACTCCATTTCCCAAAGGTTCGATCATCAATGTTATCTTGAGTCGTCTTATTAATATGCAAATCATTTATTCACTTGACATTTTGCATTTTGAACGGTATGAAACGGTTCCGGATTTCACTTCCTTCCGCAAGTTCTGATTTTTTAACCGGGACAGGTAAAGGGGACAAGGCATCTGATGGTAAAAGTAAAGCAACACAACCACTAGAGCTGAAACTCGAAGATGGTGGGTCACACTGACCGTATATCTACGAATTTTAATTGGTTAAGAAGTCATATTTTATATATGTATAATCTTTTCTATTTCTACTTTATCAAAAAGAACTTCCGAAGAACGCTAGATGTCTGATGTCGTGCGAGGCGGCAGATTTGTTACAAGGTATCCAGCATCATATGACCGTCTTGTCCAAGGATCCGAGCATTAAAACCCCTATGTAAGAAATATAATTTACGCATTTGCTTGCTAAATAGAAGAGTTGATGAAATAATTCCCGTTGCATGGAAGAGCTGAAATGTAGTAATTGTTTGTTTTTATAGATCATTTGAGAAGGGATTGCATTACGCCGAAAGAGGCAGCCACTACAGCGATCCGAAGGCCGTTCGACAGCTTCTCGAGTATCCTTGATTTAGAGGTCTAAGCACTACTTACACATTGACTATATATGTTGATATTACCTGTTGAAACTTAACTCAAATCGTAGGACTCTCACGAAGCACGGTGTCACAGAAGGAGAGGTTAGAATCTGAAACCGAACTACTTCATACTCGGATTTGAGCTTATCTGTAGGATCGTGATCATAACTTTGAATAAGATTGCTGCAGATATGTGTGATAGCGGATGTCTGTCCGGAAACCGCTGAAGAAGCTTTGGCTCTTGTCCCGTCTTTGAAGGTATGTTTTTTCTTTGTAAGACATACAGAGATGTTCCACTATATAATCTCCCTTTGGCTTTTTTCAGGCCAAGAAAAGAGTTCTGAAAGAACACCTCCAAGAGGTTTTGACCAAGCTAGTCTCGCTGAAGCAGCCGGTGTCGAACCCAATGATCTAGAGGGTCCAAGTAAATATGACATCACTTGCCTTTGTGCCCGGGAAGTGAAGATCCCATTTAAATGTTCAGTGTTTCGACAGTTTGATGGTTAAGTTGTTATGCAAACGCCAATCGGTAGGTTATACACCGCCAAATCTCCCGTACTTACAGATGTTTTTTTTTACTGAGTTTGGTCAGAATATAAGTCTGAATTTCGCAGCAAGAATGAAGATCTGTTTGATAAGCGAAATCGGTCACAACTCATTTTTTTCTTCGAAATGTTTGATGAAATTGTAAGAGTTGAGTGATCCTAATTTCTTTTCAATGTGTACTAAGCTCGCAGTGTGACTTAAAATATAGATCTTTATAGATGTATGAAGTGGGAATAAGAATTTGTTTAATGATGCAATTAGGTTTAAATATATTAAAAATAGTAGCTGATCTTTTTTCATTTCAGTGTTTTTATTTTTACATTAGTTCTGATTTTTTTTTAGCCAACTTGGCCTTATTTGTTGGTCGGGCCTGACAGGCTCACAAAAGAGCGATCCGGCCCGGTCGAATTGACACCTTGGTTGGAATGAGATGTCTAATTGATACCTTGGTTGGAATGAGATACGCTAATTGACACCTTGGTTGGTTGGAATGAGATACGCTAATTTTTGGACCTACCACATAATTACGATTTTTTTTTATGAATCAATCATTAAATTCAGTTTTTTAAATATTTCGTTCTTGATCCAATTCAAGCCATTCGGTTAACCAGAGTAAAAACAAATAAAAACAGTTTAATAGTTAGCAGTTTTCCTAAATAATATTTAATAGAAGTGGTAAATTAAATGTTAAACTTACCCTTTGTCTTCCAAATGCAGTTTTTTTTTTTTAATGGAGTGACACTATGCAATGTCAAATGTGCTTCCATGAGTTGAATTTGACAATAAATTTAATATATATATATATATTAGTCAATATTATAATACATTTACATTATAATTATAATATATATTCACAGTTTAAGAACACTTGATGCTATCAAGTATCAGCCATGTCTCATTGAGATTAAACTCATCTCTATGAATTTAAGATATTAATTGGCATTGTTACTTTTACTTTCCTAAAAAAAATGGTACTTTACTATCGTTTTATGCAAGTTCATTTTGCCATCTATCGATGGACATTTAAAACGGCAAAAATACCTAATCATGAAAACTTTCAACAAATAAATGCCACTTTACTATATATATATATATATAAGAATAATAATGGCAAAAATAGTCAATTGGACAAGCATGATGCCAAAGGAAAAATATATATATATATAGTTTTTTTTTTGTTGTTGAAAGAAATAGTATCTAAAGATGAGCTTCAGTCAACCAAAGAACCAGAAGGGTCGTACATGTAGGGCCTTCGAGCTTCATCATTTCCAAAACTTTCGCTTGTTTCGAGACAGAGTAGAGATAGGTCTCACACCACACAACGCGAGTGAAGGAAGGAGATGGACGAATGACAGTCATCAGAGCTACTAGACGAGTACGACAATGGAAGACCACCGCGAACCCTCGCCCGAGAAAGGCGAAGTGGTCAAGTGGGTGAAGCACTACTCCTCCAAGCAACGGATCCTCGTCGTCGGCGACGGAGACTTCTCCTTCTCGCTCGCCCTTGCGCGGGGCTTCGGCTCCGCGCGCAACATGGTCGCCACCTCGCTCGACACCCTCGGTACCTCGCGCCTGCACATACATATATATGAGGCCCTCCCTCGGGATCTGAACATGGTGGTGTTTATGTGCAGAGAACATAGAGGAGAAGTACGGCAATGGAGGGCGGAACGTGATGGAGCTGGAGGAGAGAGGGTGCCTGGTGCTCCACGGAGTGGACGCCATGAAGATGAGCGACCATTACTTCATCAAGACTCAGAGGTTCAACAGGGTCGTCTACAACTTCCCGCACGTCGGCTTTCTCTTCCGCGAAGACAGCGCCTGCCAGATCCAGTTGAGTCTCCGCCTTTTCGTGTTCCAACTTAAAACTGATTGGCAATGTCATTAACCTTATAAACTAATTTGTTAAGTTCATTTGTTTTTACGATATGATTTTCGATCTTTTGTTTCACTCGTCTTAGGATGGATCATATTATTTCGGACGGGTACCATTGATCTCTTAGTTGGTTTCACCTTAAAACTAATTGATAATAATCAAAGGTTCTTGTAAAAGTCAGTTTCTCACAGTTTATGTTATATGCGATGTTAGAACATAATTTTAAACATAAACAGAACACGAGATTTTTTGGTAACCCAGTTCGCAAAATCCCATGTTGGATAATCTACTTCTGGGGAGCCCTTGCTCAGATTGATCAAACAAAGATTACAGAAGGATTGTTACAATATGAATATTCCATATTAAATAAACATAAAAAGGCTCCCCCTTAATGTTGTAACGGGCTAAGCGAAGCCATCTTTCATCTTTCGAATGATCCGGGGTGCAAGCTCCACTTGCGGAGCGTCACGCTGAACTCCTTTCAGCTACCAGCTCTTGTGGTTGACGTTCACCTTCACCAAAGGATTTTCTCAAGGTGTTTTTTAAGTTGTAGTTTTGGTGAAGTACCTCTTCAACAATGGAGGTCCAGAAGGATAAAAGAGATGTCCTTTCTCTTTTCTTTGCAGCACTTCAACGGTTCAATTTGGAGGGGCAAAACTGTCACAAAGCTGAAGCACTCTTTGAGGGAAAATGACTAGTCATGTCCTATATGCCCAAAATGGTAGAACACTATTAAGAACCCATACCTAGGATAAGCCCATGTCCACAAATGCAAATAAGTCAAATGCATATTGATCCACAAAAATAGACAATTAGAAAATGTGTAATCCATCAGTTCTTAACATATATGGCACTATTAATTTGACGACTAATTCGTGGCATCCTAAGGTATTTTTGGAAAGAAGGTAAATGATACGAGCTTCGTGTAAGAGGAAGTATCAGATAAACGCTCTTCGAGCGAGAAAAACTCCGTAAAAGAGAAAGAAAAAGAAAAAGAAAACAGAGGTGATATACTAATTTCCAATCAAATTGAGCTTGTTATTCTTGAAGAAGGGTAACAATGACATAATTCAAGGTTAAAAGAAATTATGATTAGCTTTTGTGAGTTTATGAAGGAACTTGTGTTGAGGTTTAGCACAAGTTCTTTCATATATGCTGATTATATAGTTATTGAATGAATCAAAGTAATTTTTTATATGCTGATTATTATAGTGTAAATTAAGAGTAGCAATTAGTGATAATTTTGGTGGGGTAAGACAGGTTGAACAAGACACTCTTGAAGGAGTTCCTGAAGAACGCCAAAGCTCTGCTGAGCAAAGACGACGGCGAGGTCCACGTGTCGCACAAGGAGGGCCCTCCCTACGACCAATGGAAGCTTGTGCGGAAAGCCGAGAAGACAGGGCTGGTCTTGGACGAGGTGGTGCCCTTTTCCCGCTTCGACTACCCCGGCTACAACAACAAGCGAGCTCACGGCGCCAACTCCGACGACCCTTTCCCCCTCGGCCTTTGCTCTACTTATAAGTTCAAGCTCATTTCTTAGTGTTATATTCAGCCTTCAGCTTTGTATTACAATTATATTTAACCTAATCAATTGTCATTTTCAAATTATTTCCTAGTTACTTTTTTTATTGTCGTTTGTACTTTATATATTTTCGTTTAGCTTTGAATTAATGTCGTTTTACTTGAGTCTTGTGGTATTAACGTGTCGTTTTGATTCGTTGTCCTTCTCACCGAATTCTGAACACTATATTATAAATAAATCTTATATATATTGAGATGCCATAAAAGCTCTAAAATATAAGTGGTAAGAATGGAGAAGAGTACATTTTCTGTATCTATCTACCTGCATCTTAGAATCATAAAATATATAAATAATTAATATATATATATATCCTATAATAACAATATCATCTCCACACCTAGAACCAAAAACCAAACCAGAGCCCAAGTCCCGCGGCCCCTATCGCTCGACGAAGCAGCGGCATCAGTCACACCGACGAGAAATCGACAGTCCCCGACCGAAGGGTTCAGGAAGGTGATGACGCCGAGGCCGCCGAAGTCGCAGCTCGCCGCGTCCTGACCCCGCAGCTGGTAGAAGCTGTTGAACGCGTATGAGGCGTTACCGCTCGCGCCGATGGTGTTGCACGAGCCCCCATAGCCAAGCGTGGTGCAGTCCGCTGCGCCGCACGCCAGCCCTACGTGGGCAGCCACACCCGTCAGGTCGCGGAGCGGGTCCGCCACACACCACCGCGACGGCAGGTACCCTACATCCCGGGCGTTCTTTAGCGAGCCCCGGCCCGGCCCAAGGCCAAGGGAGTATTTTGCCTGCCCATCGAAGGAGAAGACACCCCAGTGACGCTCGAAATTCCCGGGGAGGATGCTCTTCGCACCCTCGTCGAGAAGGCTGAACAGGTAGATATCCACAGGTGGAACCCCGGGTCGTAATGGGGTCCCCTTGTTGCTCAACACGTGGTAGATCAGTCCCTGGTTGTAAAGCCAAATTCGTTAACAGGGAACTGATAACTAGAACAAAACACGAATCGGACCGAAATGAATTAGCCAACTATTTGACCATTTTGAGATAAAATTGGTAACGGATAAAGGTAACGATTTTATTTTAAAATGGAAACTCGGTTATAGTATTACCGAACCGAACCGTCAATTGAATTAAACCTGATTAAAATACAACACCTCTAACCGAATGATTCAATTATGGTAAGATAAAGTGCCCATAATCGATGTGGTTTCACTCGTACCTGGTTGAATGCCCTTCCAGCAGTGAGGTTCGCGCCGAGCGCTCCATCTGTCGGCCAGCCGATCTCGCCGATGACGATTGGGATCTGACCATACCCAAGCTTGGTGAGAGCCGCGACGAGCGTGTCGAAGTTCCCGTCGAAAGCGTTGGTGTAGACATTGGGGCCATCGGTGACAGCATGGGTAGTCCCGTCGAAGAAGGCGTAGTCCTGAGGGAAGTCCTCGTTCCCATACAGGCTGAGGAATGGGTAGATATTGACCACGAACGGTGAGCCGTTTGAGCTGAGGTAAGAGACGAGCTGAGTCATGACTGACGCCAGCTCGGGCCGGAACGTGCCCTGCGACGGCAGCACCGCCTCGTACGCGTCGGCGTTGCAGGGAACGACGAGCTTTATGTAGCCGGCGAGGTTGGCTCTTGCCAAAGACTGCTGTATGTTCAGAAGGGCTGGCATAACGTAAGGCACGAACTGACCGGAGTAGCTGGTGAGGAAGGGCTCGTTTCCAATCGCGATGTACCTGTCATCACCGAAAAATAAACAAATTTAATGTTGTTGCATCGGAGTTTTGACGCTCCTTACGGTTAAGTCTCTTACATTACGTTCACCTGTATCATCTATTTATGGGAAATCACGAGACCGAAGTAATGATCTGTTTAAATGAAGGAGCAAACCAAAGGGAGTTTTTTTGATGTCTCGATCTTAAACATAATTTATGGGCTGGAAATCAAGTTTTGTATCCTACCGAAAAACTATTTGAACTCTCTGTTCTGTTCCCAATCCAAAGTTGAGCTAACTAAAGAAGTGCTACTAAGGTAAGTCTTGAAGAGAAAACTCACATCACCATGAATCGATTTCTTCGAAATCCTGGGATGAGAAGCATGCAAGTGTTGGCTACGGAAATTTGCCAAAGTTAGTCTACGAATCACGAGCTTCAAGGACCATAAATTCGGTAGCATAGGATCTCAAGCTACTCAAGAACAAATTTTCTTTAAGATATTTTCACAATTAACTATCAGAGAGCTAAATATTTACATATTACTATATTAGAAACATTCTCGACCGATTTAAATTATCCTAAATTAAACGACCCTCTTTTCCCGGTATTGCCAAAACTTTCCATTCCATGTATTGTCAAGATGTGAAGCCTAATTTGCGAAGACACGACAATGACTCGACGCGTAGTAACAAAGCTGATAACTTTGTTATTTGGGCCCGTTTTTGTTTCCGAGAGTGCGAGATAGAGAAAACGGATAACTTTGCGAGGTTGAGCTCCATATTATAGTGAACAAGATTTGCAAGCGGCCACCGATCGTACCTCTCACACGGAGATAACGAACCGCTATAATTTTCGGTGTCACCTTCTTCTACAAACACAAAACGTTACCGACATAAAAAAAGTTCCAATCTTGACGATGCCCACATACACTAAAGTCTAAACACATCTAATACTAAAAACAATGATTAAAAATCAAATCTTTTCAAACATATTCTCAACCTTGTCAAAAACCAACCAAAACCCAACACAGAAAAAGACCAGAACAAGCATTAACGACCGAAATACCTGATATCAGCTCCACCTTTGACCATATAAGCAGAGACATTCTGTCGGACCCAGGAGTCCGAGGCCTGAGAGGAGGAGCTCAAGAGTGAGAGCATCTCGTTGGGAATGCCGACCATGACTTGAATCCCACTGCCCATGAGAGCCCTCAGGACCTCGGAGTCCGTGTCGAAGATCTTCACTTTGGTCACCCTGTTCTGTCGCAGCAGATCCACCACCGTCGACGGCCTCAGCCGGTGGGACGATATGATCCCCCAGTTGAACCCCACCGCCGACTCCGCCGTCGGAGCCACCGAGCTCAAGAGGGCTAA
This sequence comes from Parietaria judaica, assembly GCA_954871525.1. Taxonomy (NCBI): domain Eukaryota; kingdom Viridiplantae; phylum Streptophyta; class Magnoliopsida; order Rosales; family Urticaceae; genus Parietaria; species Parietaria judaica. The sequence goes on from OX940863.1 coordinate 6,264,030, forward strand.
AAGCAGGATCACCATCACCAGTAGTGTCGGTGAGTTTGAGAATCTGGGTTTCGACATTTTCCAGTTCTAGAATGGCTGTGTCATTAGTTTTGGTAGTGGTAGTACTAGAACTCGTGGTGCTCGAGAGTGAGAAGGGCGGATATGCTATGTTTTGAACTTTGAAGCTTTGAAGAGAGACTGAAGCTACGCGATGCATATATATAGTATATACTATATACTGTGTTACTATTAATAGAAAACAAAAAACAAAGTAAAAGCTGAGAAAATTGCAAAAGGAAATACAAAGGTCAGAGAAATGATGGGGATATTTGCGGTAGAAGTACCACAAAGTATTATTTTTTCTGTGCATGTTTCAAAACCACTTTTTTTCGTGGCAATGGTACCAAACAAACGCTATGATGTTTTTGGGTTGTCCACAACTCCATGTCATCATTATCATGTGTTGATTTTCAAAACTTAATAAAAAAAATTACACACATTAAAATAGAGGAATTAGCGGCGAAAGTACTCAAATTATCATAATTATTAGGGTTAACTGCGGTTAAAGTACCCAATGATTCAAACAATATGAATTATGTACCCATGTTTTTTGTGTGGCTATAGTACCTAAAGTTCCTTCTGTTAAGGAATGTAGTTTCTTCCGTCAAACTTCGTTAGTGGTGTTCTATGTGGCACATCAGATGCGCCATGTAGATTTGGCAACACAACCACTTGACAGAAGAAATCAAATTTTATAAAAGAGGCAACTTTAGGTATTAGCCACACAAAAAAAAAGTTTCGGTACATAATTCAATTTTTTTGAAATACTAAGTACTTTAGCCGCAGTTTATCCAATATCCGAAGTGCCACGTAGGACACAACTAACAAAGTTTGATGGAGAAAACCAAATTCCTTAACAGAAGCAACTTTAGGTACTATAGCCACCACAAAAAGTTCAGGTACATAATTCAAACTGTTTGAAACATTAGGTACTTTAATCAAAGTTTACCCTAATTATTATTGTATTCCCCCAATATTTAGAAGGAAAAAAATGTTCAAATTTATTTTTACATTTTTTATCCTTATATTTCCCAAACAGTACTCAGCTACACGTTTAAATAGATGAATTAGAGAAGAAAGCAAGGTTCAACTTACCGAACTTGTCGATAAATCAGTCACCGTTTTCGACGGATTAATCGATAGCTTACCGATAAACCGACGGAAAACCTATAATACTGTAGCTTACCACTTACCGATACTTTTCGATGATTATCGACGGATTATCGATACTTTTCGATACTTTTTGACGGAAAACTTATAAAATATTTTTATAATATCATACCTCAAATTCAAAACATATGTAGATACGTAAAGTCATACACACACATACAATTCCATCAAAAAGCTCAAATCTAAAACACTAATAACATAGTCTAACAAGTCTCAACTATCAAATACATAGTCTAATATAGTAATATCTCAAACTCAAACACATAATAGAAAGTGTATAATATTTGAGTATTTAAGCAATATATTTATATAGGTTCAAAACTACATATTTAATAAATACAAGACATAATTGTATACAACAAAACACATTTGTAACTTAAATATGTAGGTGAAATGTATAATATTAAGTCACTTTATTAGTTTAAGTGTATAATATTAAGTCAAATTATTATGTGAAGTGAATATGCATGTTAATTGTATATGTATGTTAACAAATTTAATATTAATATTAGTTGAAGTGTATAATATTAAATGAATATACATATTAAGTGTATATGTATGTTAGGTGAAGTTAATATGTATGTTAAGTGTATAATATTATTTGAAGTGTGTAATATTAAGTTAAATTATTAGGTGAAGTGTATGTGTAAGTGTGAATGTGTGATATTAGTTGAATAACAAAAAGTCCCACATTGATAGATGACAAGAGTTTGGTGATGTTTATATACCAAATATTAGAGACAAGGGCTTCGGCTCTTTGGGTCATAGGATTTTGTGGATGGAGGAGGACTCACATAAATGTTACACCACGCGCGCGCCGCCGCCGGCCGGCCGGACGTGGCGGGGAGGTGCTCTTGTGTGAGTATAATTATATTTGCCGAAAGTTTAATTGGTATTTTTGCCGCGATAAATTTTTTTATTTGCACCGAAAAGACCCTCATTTTTACACTGCAATTTCCGATAATCGGTTGGAAAATGTTTTATCGAAAAGCTCAAAAATCGTTGAAAAGCATATAAAACGATAAGTGTAAGAGCCGGCAACTTACCGGTAACTATCGAAAAGCTCGATTATCGGCGATTATCGTCGGTAATTCGAACCCTGGAAGAAAGTTTCAAGTTATCAATATTATTGTTGCAAATTGAAATCCCCAAAACTTCTAGCAAACTTTCAGATTTCCCCATTTTTACATCTTTAGCATTTTACTTTTTACTTTTAGTTTAACTTAATTATCTCCAAACAATACTTAGCCACATATTTAAATAGACAAGTTAGCAGCAAAAGTACTTAAGTTGATTTTTTAATGTAGTCCCTCAATTTTTTTGGAAAACATTCAAATTTACCTACTGTATTTAAATCCTCATCCTTAAATTTGGGTAAATTTGATGCAATAACAATTGTAGTCCACTCAAAATTCTTAATATATTTAAAAAAAAAAAGGTAAAATTGAACCCTTTTTTTAATTTAGGGAGAATACAACATCTGTAACAATAAATTGAGTATTTTCGATGTCAATTAAATTATTTAAATAATTAAAATTTAGTATTTTTGCCGCGTGACACATGTTTATTGGAGGTTATCATGTTGACAAATCAAAACATGACGTGCACGATTATGCACATGACATGTGACATTTAACAGAGAAAATTAACGATTTTTTTGGAACATCTGGCAGGATGCTAAAGCCTAAATGAACTATTTGGATTGTGCCCATGATTTTTTTTTTACAATTAGTACTATTGCCACAAAAAATTGATTTTAGAGTATGCCGAAGAAGAAGTGATACTTAGTGGTACTTTTGTCGCCAATATTTCTTATTTATAACTATTTGGTAGGTATTATTAATATTATAATAGAGAATGATAAAAAAAATAGTGATCTTTAAAGTTTAAACTCTAATTAATAATCTCATTAATATAATTAAATTATATAATGTCATCATATACATTAATAAATAGTGGTTTTGTGGTAATTGTATTTAAACCTCTAAATATATGCTAGTCACGGATTTTAAATGTTTTCATCAAATTCGAGTTAATACAGAATCTAAAAATACTCAGTACTGGATTATTATTTTTTGTGCATAAAACGATTTGGATTTATTTAGAATCAAGATCCAACTATTCAATTTTAAAATATAAAAACACGGAATACTATATTTTTAACCAGAAATATTTTTATTATGAACAAAAAATTTCAAGTTTAGTTTTGATCCGGAATTTTGTGGTAAAAAAAATATAGGAGTTCGAAATCTGGACTCATATATATAACTATTTATATGTAATAAAAATATTTTTTGTGTTCTCTCATTTTTGAAAAATTATTTGTATTTTCATGTAATTTTAGTTTACTTTTCAAAATGATTACTTGTATCAAAGTTTTGAAATATTTTTTTTCATTGATTTTAAGTTTTGTTGTCATATATATTTGAGCTAAATAAGTAAATAAAAATACAAGAAAAAATGTCATAACTGTAGAGGGCGATTTTCACCACCTTGCAGTCACAAGGAAAACCGTAAAGAACGCAATAAAATATATACACGATTATTCCCTGATTTATTTATCCCGATAGGACTCGGTTTTTCCCGTTTATTAGCTTGGACAATCGAAGAATAATGATAAGGATATGATTTGATGCCGCACCACGCCATTCTCGACGAGGCTGCCTACGTACCCGGCGAACCAGGATCAGGTCATCACGTAGTTCAATGGGTTTTGGCTTGATGAGCTCCTTCTTCTTCTTCTCTGTTTCGTTGGTTTTCTTCTCTTTTTCTCTTCTCTTCTTTCTCCTCTCTTTCTTTCTTCTCTTCTTGGCTGAATGTCTCTCGGCTGATTTTCTTGGATCCCCTCTTAATGAGGTTTCTTTTATTATTTATAGGGTTAGGGTTGATTGAGCCTTTTCACTTTGGGCTTTTCTGCGAATTGGGCCTTTCTTCATGAGTTAAGCCTTTCCTCACAAACTGGGCTTTTATGTTGACTACGGTCAACATATTTCTTGCCTCTATTCGACGTCGTTTTTGGGCCGTAATGGCACGCCTTATGTTAAGGATGGATTTGACGAAATCTGACATCAACAGTTAGTCCCCCATTTTATCAAGTGTGAAACACTTGGTAAAATGTAGAGAAAAACTTCATTACTTCCGATCTAAATCGACGCTCCTAATGATAGGAATCCTCGATCATGTTGTCGCCCGGTGGTGCTCTCCGGTAATAATACCCATAGTATGTGATAACGTGGCTAGGAGTCGTCGGGTAGGAGCTTTGACTTTACGATATCGGCGATGAGAGGGTTGACAACTCTCTCGGGTAGCCGATGGTCTCGCCAATGTTTAGCGGTGTTTGACTTCTCACGAGCTCAACGAGGTAGGCTTCTACGGATTCCTTGAACGAAGGGAATGGGATTACTACTTGGACCGATGCCACTTTCTCCGTAAATCCTTGCTATGAACTCGGCCCTCGTGATATGCGATGAGCCTGTCGACTTCAATGGAGATGATGGTTTTAAGGGAGCAGCGTGAACGCTCCAATAGTGTGAACTCGACTTGGGAGTGTGAAAAAGAGTTGGTGTGGTAAATGACTTCTAGGGGCAGAGACTGTTGCGCTTATCGATGCGGTATTTGACTCCTCGATCCCTGTGTCATCAGAGGAAGCGTACTTCTCTTGGTGCGAGCTCTTCTCGTCGTTCGTCGGAACAGCTCCTTGTCGTCGCCATGTCGTGGATTTCGTCATTCTTTCTTTCATTACTATCCATCTATTTTCAAATTCCTCCTCGCAGGTTGATGAGACTTGTCACGATTCTTGTCTGTTGAGATACCCTGAGGGCGTGCTAGCCTCGTTTCTTAATGAGAGCGATGGGCACTTTGTCATCATCGAAGATTTCTTGAAAAATCTGATAAGGCGTACCGTCGCCGCGCTCTCCGAGGATTCGGACGATGAGGCTCTCCCAGCTTCTTCGGGCATTCTGCTCGAGTTAATGAGACGAGACCCCGAGCATTATGCCGCGGTGGAGAGGCTTCTTATGGATGTCCTGGTTGAGAGCGTGGATTTCGTCATAGAGCAAGTTGCCGACAAAGTTGTTCGGGATGATTGACCTTCCTCTATTTCCTTTTGTAAATTATTTTGTGGCTGCAATGTATCAATCAGGATTTGCGCCGGAGCGGCTTTGTAGTTTGCCGGGGTATGCGCCGTAGCGTGTTACGTACCGGGCTTTGTGCGCCGGAGCGGCTTTGTAGTTCGCCTGGGTATGCGCTGTAGCGTCTTACGTACCGGGCTTTGTGCGCCAGGGCGGCTTTGTAGTTTGCCGGGGTATGCGCTATAGCGTCTTACGTACCGGGCTTTGTGCGCCTGAGCGGCTTGTTATTTTCTTTGATTTGTCGGCGATGAGCTTGTCGGTATGCACCGGGCTCTGTCGCGATGAAGTGCTTGGCACTGATTTGTCGGCGATGAGCTTGTCGGTATGCACCGGGCTCTGTCGCGATGTATCGATCGGAATTTGCGCCGGAGCGGCTTTGTATTTTCTTTGATTTGTCGGCGATGAAGTGCTTGGCACTGATTTGTCGGCGATGAGCTTGTCGGTATGCACCGGGCTCTGTCGCGATGTATCGATCAGAATTTGCGCCGGAGCGGCTTTGTATTTTCTTTGATTTGTCGGCGATGAGCTTGTCGGTATGCACCGGGCTCTGTCGCGATGAAGTGCTTGGCACTGATTTGTCGGCGATGAGCTTGTCGGTATGCACCGGGCTCTGTCGCGATGTATCGATCGGAATTTGCGCCGGAGCGGCTTTGTATTTTCTTTGATTTGTCGGCGATGAGCTTGTCGGTATGCACCGGGCTCTGTCGCGATGAAGTGCTTGGCACTGATTTGTCGGCGATGAGCTTGTCGGTATGCACCGGGCTCTGTCGCGATGTATCGATCGGAATTTGCGCCGGAGCGGCTTTGTATTTTCTTTGATTTGTCGGCGATGAGCTTGTCGGTATGCACCGGGCTCTGTCGCGATGAAGTGCTTGGCACTGATTTGTCGGCGATGAGCTTGTCGGTATGCACCGGGCTCTGTCGCGATGTATCGATCGGAATTTGCGCCGGAGCGGCTTTGTATTTTCTTTGATTTGTCGGCGATGAGCTTGTCGGTATGCACCGGGCTCTGTCGCGATGAAGTGCTTGGCACTGATTTGTCGGCGATGAGCTTGTCGGTATGCACCGGGCTCTGTCGCGATGTATCGATCGGAATTTGCGCCGGAGCGGCTTTGTATTTTCTTTGATTTGTCGGCGATGAGCTTGTCGGTATGCACCGGGCTCTGTCGCGATGAAGTGCTTAGCACTGATTTGTCGGCGATGAGCTTGTCGGTATGCACCGGGCTCTGTCGCGAGGTATCGATCGGAATTTGCGCCGGAGCGGCTTTGTATTTTCTTTGATTTGTCGGCGATGAGCTTGTCGGTATGCACCGGGCTCTGTCGCGATGAAGTGCTTGGCACTGATTTGTCGGCGATGAGCTTGTCGGTATGCACCGGGCTCTGTCGCGATGTATCGATCGGAATTCGCGCCGGAGCGGCTTATGTACCCAGCTGTGCGCCGGAGCGGCTTTGTTTGGTATATCAAGCATTTTCGCCGTTTTGGGCTTGGTCGGTACCCTAAATGTATACATATGTTTTCTCGGCACTCTCGCCGGTTTCTTTATAAATTTGTAGATATATGTATATTGTTACCTTTTTTTGCGATGAGGTCAGCCAACTTCGCCGCCGATTATGCGCCTTGGTTAGGATAAACCTCGTCGTGTCCGCATCAAACTTCGGTTTTATGAGGGTCGTCATCGTCGAGCGCGTCTCAATCAGATCTCCTCGAAATGTTGGTAATGGCGTCTTCGTTGATGATTTCCCGGTGGAGGCGAGCTTTCTTTGATGACGAGATGTCTGGTGACGAGCTCTTTTTGGTGACGATCTTCTATTGGTGATGAGCTCCTCGAGCTCCCCCTTGATGAGCTCCTCGAGGTCTTCTCTGTGATGAGGTCCTCGAGGTCTTCTCTGTGATGAGCTCCTCGAGCTCTTCTCCTTCGTGATGAGCTCTTCGAGATGAGCTCTTCGAGATGAGCTCCTCGAGCTGAGCTCTTCGAGATAGGCTCTTCGAGATGAGCTCTTCGAGATGAGCTCCTCGAGCTTTCCTCTTCGTGATGAGCTCTTCGAGCTCCTCCCTCTTTGTGACAAGCTCTTCGTGATGAGCTCTTCGAGCCTCCCTCTTCGTGATGAGCTCTTCATGATGAGCTCTTCGAGATGAGCTCCTCGAGCTGAGCTCTTCGAGATAAGCTCTTCGTGATGAGCTCTTCGAGATGAGCTCCTCGAGCTTTCCTCTTCGTGATGAGCTCTTCGAGCTCCTCCCTCCTTGATAAGCTCTTCGAGCTTCCCTCTTCGTGACAAGCTCTTCATGATGAGCTCTTCGTGATGAGCTCCTCGAGCTTTCCTCTTCGTGATGAGCTCTTCGAGCTTTCCTCTTCGTGACAAGCTCTTCGTGATGAGCTCTTCGTGCTTTCCTCTTCGTGACAAGCTCTTCGTGATGAGCTCTTCGAGATGAGCTCCTCGAGCTGAGCTCTTCGAGATAGGCTCTTCGAGATGAGCTCCTCGAGCTTTCCTCTTCGTGATGAGCTCTTCGAGCTCCTCCCTCCTTGTGACAAGCTCTTCGTGATGAGCTCTTCGAGCTTCCCTCTTCGTGATGAGCTCTTCGTGATGAGCTCTTCGAGATGAGCTCCTCGAGCTGAGCTCTTCGAGATAAGCTCTTCGTGATGAGCTCTTCGAGATGAGCTCCTCGAGCTTTCCTCTTCGTGATGAGCTCTTCGAGCTCCTCCCTCCTTGTGACAAGCTCTTCGTGATGAGCTCTTCGAGCTTCCCTCTTCGTGATGAGCTCTTCGTGATGAGCTCTTCGAGATGAGCTCCTCGAGCTGAGCTCTTCGAGATAAGCTCTTCGTGATGAGCTCTTCGAGATGAGCTCCTCGAGCTTTCCTCTTCGTGATGAGCTCTTCGAGCTCCTCCCTCCTTGTGACAAGCTCTTCGTGATGAGCTCTTCGAGCCTCCCTCTTCGTGATGAGCTCTTCGTGATGAGCCCCTCGAGCTTTCCTCTTCGTGATGAGCTCTTCGTGATGAGCTCTTCGAGCTTTCCTCTTCGTGATGAGCTCGTCGGGCTCCTCCCTTCGTGATAAGCTCTTCGAGCTTCCCTCTTCGTGACAAGCTCTTCGTGACGAGCTCTTCGAGATGCGCTCTTTAAACATCTGTAACTTTCTCCTCGAGCGTTCGTTTTAAGCAAATGACCTATCAAATCGAAGCTAAATACATAATCTTTGAGAAAAACTAGAAATCATGTTTAGTTGATAAATATAAACGAGAATATGGTCTGAGGAGCGACGGGCGACGAGCAGGCGTCTGACGAAGCCATCACTCTCGGCGACCAATCTTCCGGCGTCCATAACTTTTTCCTCGAGCGTCTGATAGGGGAGAACGACCCGTCAAATCGAAGCTAAAGACATAATCTTTGAGAAAAATTAGAAATCATGTTTAGATGATAAATAGAAACGAGAATATGATCTGAGGAGCGACGGGCGACGAGCAGGCGTCTGACGAAGCCATCGCTCTCGGCAACCAATCTTCCGGCGTCCATAACTTTTTCCTCGAGCGTCTAATAGGGGCGAATGACCCGTCAAATCGAAGCTCAAGGCAAGGCCTGTAAGAAAACGCTAAAAAAGACACAATTTTATTTATCAAAGGTAAAGACGAGATCAGCGCTCGGTGCTGTCGTTATCGTCGTCAGTCGTCTTCTCTTCGAGTTCCTGGATGTGAGTTAGAGAAAAACTAAGCCCCCTCGGTGGGCGCCAAACTGTAGAGGGCGGTCTACATGATCCGCCATAAGTTAGAAAATGGATAGAGTTTTGATAAATGGATAGAGTTTTGTCGTTCACAGGGTACTAAAAGGGCTAAAATGTTTGCTTTGGATAATAATACTCGTTAAAACTCTACTTATTTGATGTTGAAGGGTGTTTGCAAGTACAAGTTGCTTTTTGACTATTTTGTGCGGAAGGAGCGTGAAGAAAGAAAGTAACTCACCGAAGACCACTGGTTCATCGCGGAAAAATTCACCGAATTCCTTGAATCCTTTTACTCTGTTACATTATCATTGTCTGCTAGCAATAAACCAACTATGAATAGGGCTCTTGGTGCTTTATATACTATATCAGGAACATTTCACACCTTTCGCGGAGACCCTCTCGTCTCAATAATTTTGGAAAAAATGATAGAAAAATATAAGGCTTATTGGGATCCACCCCCATTGTCGTTTTGTTTTGGTACCATATTAGATCCTAGGCATGCGGAAACTTTCGAAGACATACTTGCGCAAATAGGAAATAACTTAGGTATCTCGTATGTTGATTATACTAACACTGTTAATGAAGCTTTCAATCTTTTGTACAGTGATTACGACAAGAGGTTCCCACAGTTTAACGCACTTGCGGAGCAACGGAGGTTAATGGAAAGTCCGTCGAAGGACACCGTCGGATTCAGCAAGCGTATCAGACAGCGAAAGAAGGCTCGTGCGGAAGAGGTGGAAGGATTCATAGCGGATTTTGATGTTCCGGTGCGTCGGTGTACCGACTCGACGGGCCATAGTGACGAGCTAAAACGTTATTATCAACTAGAGCTAGACGCCGACACGATTTTGACATCCTAAGTTGGTGGCACTCGCAAATGAATCATATCCCGGTACTGTCCCGAATGGCGAAAGACATACTCTTTATCCCGGTTTCTAGCGTAGCTTCCAAAAGCGCATTCAGTACAGCGAAAAGACTCATCGACGACCGCCGACAATGTGCAGCTGGGGTACACGTGGAACAATTAACGGTGGTGCGAGATTGGGTCATGCAAAATGAAGTCCAAGAAGAAAACCCGGAAGTCGATGCATTAGCGGCTAGATTTAATAGATATTTTATGGAATAATTATTATTGAACAATGTAATATTTATATTTCCGTAGTGTATTATGATGTACTCTTTCCTTCGCCACGGTTTTATCCTATTTTGGGTTTTCCGGGGAAATGTTTTAACGAGGCATATTTATAAATAATACAAACTCATTTACATATTCCCGTGTTCATATTAATTATACTTTATTAATTATTTAATCACATATTAAACTGTTTAGATAATATTAATAATTATAAACATAATTTAATTTTTAAACTGTTTGTTTAATTATCAAAAATACAATTTATTTTAAGCATTAAATAACTCAGCTACTTTAGCCGCAATTAAAATATAACTGCAGCAATTATTTCTCTCGGCTGCACTGCGACGGGACGCGTGTCGCCCTCTCACCCACGCGTTGAACGCGTTCTTTCTCGTTTGTCCATTGCAGTCCGTGGGCCACCTTAAGGCTTAAACCATAACCATGTAATTATGTTGACTTGAATCAGGTCCAAAATGATTAGTGGGTTGAAACTTGAAACTGTAATAACAAAGCAAAAGTAATAAATAAACTTTTATTAATCTTAGCTTTAAAATAGATAATAATAAAATGAATTTATGAATCATCCATAAGTCCAAAAGCTTGCCCACTTCTCTGGCTTTTAAATCTTTTGCCATGTATATTCCAGAGAAATAAGGCATGTGATTGATTGTATATTTGTATAAATACTAATTATGCGCCTTGTAAATACTAATTATAGATGAGTAATTATGTCCACAGTTGTGTTTGGCGTTGTCAATGCAAAGTGAAGTCTGGTTTTGGGTGTTTAATTATGTCACTTATGTAACCTTTTGTTTAAATTAAAAGTCTGATTTTTCAGCATGTGCCTACATTACATATAAATGTATAATGCAACAGAAAAATTATGTTCTAATATATTAAAAAATAAAGGGTAAATTGCGGCAAAAATCCACAACTTTTGCTCAACAGGGGTTTTAGGTCCCCAACCTTTTAAAGTGTTGGCAAAAATGCACAACGTACGTTGACCGTGAAATTTGTTGGTCCTTTTGTTAATGATGTTAACTTGTGCTGATGTGGCATCATGTTATTGCCAAATGGATAGCCAACTGGATATGAGGTGCCAAGCGTAACATTAATTAACATAACCTAATAGGGTAAATTGCGGTATATACCGCAGTTTAAGTTATGTTAATTAATGTTAAACTTGTCATCTCCTGTCCAAATGACTATCCATTTGACAATAATACGATGCCACATCAGCACAGTTAACGTCTTTATCAGAAGGACCAACAAATTTCACGTTTAACGCAGGTTGTGCATTTTTGCCAACACTTTGAAAGGTTGGGGACCTAAAACCCCTGTTGACCAAAGGTTGTAGATTATTGCCGCAATTTACCCAAAAATAAACAAATAAAAGACATGACTCTTATTACTAATTGGTCTATGGGAAAATTTATTTATCTCAGTTTTTTTTAAGTTTACAATTTTTACGTTGTACGGCAAGCTTTCCGTTATATCCCTCGTATGTTAGTTTTTTTATTATTATTATTATTATCGTACATCGAGGACCAATCACGAATTTATTGGAGTTTTTTTCTTATACAAGGAAAATATTAGAAACCTCTACTACAAATTATGTAACAAAATCCTCTATCAATTCAAATTTAAATGTATTCCTAAAAATTATTTTTCTAAATAAAATGCATGAGGCTCAAGGCGTCGGCTTTGCTTGTCTTTAGTGTGGGCAGAGGCGGACCAAGGAAATAAGTATCTCGTTCTTCTTCCCTTGTTAAACCTTGTTTCACAATCAGACTCACATTTTCTTTAGTTGTTTCTAAATTCTAGTGGCGTCTATAATATAAAATATTTCTTTTAAGTAAATAATTAATATATTAAAAAAAAATTCTCTCTTGAGTCGGTGACTCTAACCACCTCCAAAATGGGTAGGGTCCGCCCCTGAGCGTGGGCCTTAAATCATTATTTACTCGTATCGTATCGTATCGTGTGTGAGGCGCACAACACAAGAAGGACCAGTATCCACATTTTACTCGCATCGCATAATTAGTAATTAACTTATTAGCTTAATTGTTCATCTGATAAATGGCCTAATATTTTAAACTCTGCTTCTTCAGTGCCGTCTCTTTAGCTAATTACATGTGCCCTAATCAACTCTCTGGACTCTTCCATACATTCTTTATCTTAATGCTTTCTCATAGGGGTGCAGTTTTTTCGAGGTACCCGGAACCGGAATCCGGGTATCCGAAAATTGATACCCCGAACCGGTACCCGAAATCCGGGTATCTGTATTTTGATACCCGGTACCCGGTTTTGAGAACCGGATCCGGGTACCCGGATTTTACCCGGTGTCGGAGAAAGCAGCGTCGGCGAGAACCTGAAGTCGGGGAAGGAAATGAAGTCGGCGAGATGCGAGGGAGGCGGAAGTGAAAATGAAGTCGAGCCCTAAAGACTAACCCTAAAAATTAAAATAACATAAAAATAATAAAACAAAACTAAAACAGGGTAATAAACCGGGTACCGGGTACACGGTTTTTTTAATTTTACTACCCGGTACCCGGAACCAGTTTTGAATCCGGATACGGGTAACCGGAACCAGAATTCGGATACGGTTTTGGTTCCGGTTTTTAAATCCGGATACGGATTCGGTTCCGGATAATTACCCGGTTTCCGGGTATTATTTGCACCCCTACTTCTCAAGCTTTCATGAACTTTGTGAGAAAGTAGACACAATTTAGTGAAAGCCACGTAGTAATAGAGATTTGGTTTGCCTTTAATTAAACTAGTGGACAGCACCGCGCTTCGCGCGGTGACGATAATATATTTTTTATAATTTTTTTAATAAAATTCCATTTTTATTGTTATTTTTTAGCGATGATCAATTATAAATTTAAAAAACTTTAAAAATAATGGATAAATATAATATATTTTCAAAATAAATATTCAATTTAAATTTAAATTAGAGTTTGACCAAAATATTAATAGGAAAATTGTCGTTTTTAGATATTTGTTAGACTATGTTTGTTAAGCGAACACATATAATATTCTTTAATTTTAAGATATATACAATATATTTGTTAAATTGCGGACATGGGACTGCATTTCTCACACTAAAATGGTGTGAATGTGTTGCCAACTATAGTGTTGCGTGCAATACTGTAGCAAAGAGAAAATTATTTTTTGATTATTTAATGTTTTAATTATTTGTATTGATTTATATATAAATGGATAAATATTATATTAATAATATGTTATGTTTTCTTACTTTTGTATGTTTTTTAATTTGATTTCATATGAACTATATAAATATATAAAAATTAATCATTAAATTGACTAAAAAATAAAATTAATTATTTCAAAATATTATTACTTCGGTATATTTGTAGCATTTTTCCGCACCATAGGATAGTTAAAAATAAAAATGCTTTTGCAAGCTTGATTTTTTTGTGGAAATAGATATTGGTAAACGATGATAAAAAGAGAGTATTCGTATTTTTTTTAATCCGCTATATATATAAATATATTTTGCATTATAATATAATATATTTTGCATTATAATATACTGAAATTGTATTTCAGTTGTTTATAATTGTAAACACGATAGACAATATGTGAGTTTCACTCTAACTTTAAAGCATTATTAGCTTCGGTATAATCAATAATAATAAACCATAAAATATTTTTTAGAAATGAAAGAATGCATAACACGTCCATTGTCATTTTGAATGTAAAAAATAACACGTCCATGGTCATTAATTTGATTGTAGAGAAAATAACGTGTGTACATTCGCACTGGATTAAGATAAAATGTCAAAAAAAATGTATTAAATGATTACACTCAAATTGTGCCAGAAAGCACACAGCGTTTTTTTATTTTATCTTTGTGCAACATTTTTTATATCATTATATCATGTTACATTGTTTTGTTAAATTACTTATAATTGACTTTTTGTTGTTGTATTCAAACGATGATAGTCTATATAACATCAAAATTAAAGTGTACAATATGAGCTATTACCTTCCGCTTTTGGCGTACCTTTTCCATGTAAACTATTTTTCTTGGCTTGGCATGTGGTAATGTAATCTCAGTATCTTACTTCATTTGTACCAAAAAAAAAAAAAAAAATTAAAACTTAAAGAAATTTTACTGTTAATATTTTTGTACGATGAAAGATGCTAACATATTGGGATGATAACTATTGATTAAAATACAATAAACAAATAAATAAATAAAAAACTAATGTTTGCCTATTTATATGAAAAATTAGTGAGTCCAGACCATAGTTTCCACTATATATTTAAAGTCACTCAAGTTTTAGTGACATATATAAACTGATTTATGCATATTTGTATATTAAAATAAATAACTTGTACACTAAAGGATATTGATCCCTCATCAATCGTAAATAGGATTTATGAAAAAGTAAGTACCTTATTTATTTGTAATCTCAACAAAAACAATGGAACATAAGAAACGAAAAATATGAATCAGTTGGCTAATATATTGTAGTTATAAAAAAAATACTAAAGAAACGTTATGATTGAAATATCACTCCATGCACAAACTTTGACATGTATATATGTACAGTTCACAACCAAAAATTAAAAGATATCGTATTCAAATGCATATATACAATTCACAACCAAAATTTTGTGTTTTTACACATATTGAATATATATATAATAATACAAAAAAAACTATATCGTATTCAAAGCCAGAAAATGTAATGCTATATTTTGTGTTTTTACACATATTTGAAAATATATATAAGAAAAAACTAACTCGTTTTATTCCGGAGAGAAAAAGCGACCAATTGTAGTTATCCTAGTCTATATCCGTTTCTGGAAAATAAATGCTCTCTCACTGAAGATTTCAACATTGGCGTGTTTCTCATACGACCAACAATATCATCAGACACTGGTAGGAGTCGTTGACGTGGTGGCCATACCATGCAATGATGGTTTCTGACCATTGATACAAAACATAGCTATCATCTATATACTTAAATCAAACATGTAATTAGTACGTCGATACAGGACATTAAACTTACTTCTTTTTACTAATCTTGCGATCCAAATCCTGAGATCGAAGATCCACTCGTGAGTTTTTCAATAAGATTGATTTCGTGAGTTGATTATTGAAGATATGTGTGAACACCAAAGCATAATACTTTTTTTTTTTAAGGCAGCTTTGCTGCGTGTGGGGATCGAACCCACGACCTCCACTTTGGAGGTAGTATGGAATTACCACTAGGCTATCCTAGCAACCACACCAAACCATAATACTTGAAACCATACAAACAACACAAATTAGAGTCTTCATGCAAAAAAAATTATCGAAGAAGTTGTATAATTAAATTAGAAATTGATTTAAAGAAATGAATTTTTTGGGGGTGGGTTTCTAAGAAAATGGATTTCTTGTGGGTGGATTTAGATTTTGATGGAGAGAAATCTAGAAGAGTTTAGCTATATAGCTGAATATACTTAAACGTTATTCGCAATAAATTTAGTGTTTATAATATAATTAATATTTCCTTAATGCTCGATAAGCATAGAAGGTGAGAAGCCATATGTAGGTGGTCTTGAGTTTAATTATATAAGTTATGGTGGAGTAAATTGGAGAAAGGTTTTCTAATTTATTTCATTTCATCAATGAAATTATGAATTATGAAATGGAAATAAATGATGCAACTCTAACGTGAGAAGTCACTCAAGATTAAATCAATAGCTTTTTTTATTACAAAAATATTAATATTTGAGATAACAGGATCTGAACTCTTTGCTTTTCTTTTTTTAGTTATTATTCATATAAATTTTTTTTAAATGTGCATGCACTTGAAAAACTTCTCTTACTACATAAGTATGGATTAATAACCCCCGATTTTAGTGTTTTGGAATGAAAATAATAATAATATCTGTGATGTGAGATATATATTATATGTACAAATAATTATATGAGATGTATATTGTGCATTTGTTGTAATGTAAACCAAGGCGCTCTATTAACTGTCATGATAATGCATTGAATAATTTTTTTCTTTCTTAATTGTCATTAAAATAAAATTTGGCTCCTCATATCCCCTTCTAAAAAAATATGAACGTGATCACTGAGCATTGATGAATGAATTAATTAAGGATCATTTTATTACTGAAAAAAATTCTAAAATGTGAGAAAATAGGAAACCAATATCTTTGTTTTTAGATTGTGCTTTATTTTGCTTTTATAGATATATAGATTATATATATATATATATAGATTAAAGCATTAGCAAATACAATTTGTCACTCAATAATTATTGCAGCTTTTGCATGTCCTTTTCTTCTTCTTTATCAATTGGTGGTAATATTTTGTTATCCAATGTCCAAGCAAAATTGAGAGCTCGCTTAAAAGACCTTTTCTTTTTTATATCAATGCCTTGCTTTTAGGCAAAGATTTAGGAAATTTGAGTGTATCACATAAGATTGCTATACAACAAAAATATAAAAGTAGGGACTTGTACCTCTAAATCTTATTTAAAGATTTAACTGCAACAAACGAAAAAAATTGAGCCAATTTCCCCACAATTAATGAGATTAATGAGATTACAACTTCAAGCCCATTAACAGACATAAACTAAAACAATTAATGAGAATAGAACATATTGTCTTAAATATGCTCATTGCAACGTTGGTTCTCTAATACAATTATTTAGTGAAAGAGAACAAGATCATCATAATTTTCAGGTCCTTTCAAAATCGGGCTGGTTAGTCACAGATCTGACCCAAGCCCACTTGTGGTCTCTCGTGTTGACCTCGTTCTTCGCCCGGGCCACCTCCTCCAGAGGGATATAAGCGTAATTCCCATTGATCGGACCGGCCACGAATCCGGTATACCCCGCCATCACTCCGTGGATCGCTGAGTGCGCCAGAAGCGTGCAGTACAAGCTATCGGTGGCGTTTGCAGGCACCGCACGGATCATGTATGTCGGGTCGATCAACTTCACCGTGAAGAGCTCGCCCGGGTGGTCCCTCTTCCACCAATCCCTTAGCTCCGACTTCAGCCATGCCCCAATGTCGAGCATCACTGGGTTTCCAGACTCGTCGCGCTCTTCTTTCTGTGCGTCTGTCCGCGGAATCACATCCTGTCCTGCGCCCTCCGCCGCAACGATCACGGCGTGGCCGTTCTTTTTCAAAATCCGGTCGATGAACTTCAACAGCCCACCTTCGCCTTCCAGGTGGAACTTCATCTCCAGGATGAGGCAGCAGTCAACGTCGCGGCTGCTGAGCGTGGCGTGGAGCGCGATGTGGCCAGTGCTGCGGCCCATGAGCTTCACGAGGCCGATGCCATTGACGGCACTCTCGGCCTCGACGTGGGCCGCGTTGATAGCCTGCTGGGCCATCTCTACCGCGGTCTGGAACCCGAAGGAGCGGTCGATGATGCCCACGTCGTTGTCCACTGTTTTTGGGATCCCGGCGACTGCGACGCGCAGTTTCCGGCAGCGAATCTCATTGAATATCTTCACTGCTCCACGCATCGTGCCGTCACCGCCTATGATGTACACCTGTTTATAAATAATAACAGGCACGATGTCATATAGCTTCTTTTAATGGATTAATTACTATTATTGAGAATTGATGACAAATATTTATAAGTGTTACGGTTATTTTCTATATTAATGGAGAAAATAAATGAAGATGGCAATTTAGTGTATTTACTCGGTCTGTGTCTTTTAGTTTTTGTTTCAAGGATATTAAATTTTTTAAAGACAGCACTATTTATTAATAGTGTTTAAATAAATAAATAAATTAATTAATTAATCGTAGTTCTAATTGTAAAAAATGAATTCATTCAAACTCAGTTAGCTTCATTGATACTATATAGCTTTAAATAATATAAGTTTATGAACTACCTAGCAACACCACGAATTATGATGCATTCATTCTTTGATTATTACTAATAGGAACCCTTGATTATAGTATTAAGGGCGGGCGATATTAATATCTACCTTATATTCTTTATTTCTATGGTGATATATATTTGTTCATCAATGTTTACTTGTAGTAAGAAGAAGAAAATTAATTTAAAAAATTTAACTTTTTCTATTAAATTCCTTGAAGCAAGACTTACTAATTAACTCAATGAACTCATAGTAGACACACCAACTCCATGCAAACTCGAACACCAATATTTGACATTAACAAAGACAAAACCTGATTGAATCCCCGATCTCGAATGGCATCAACGATCTTCTCCAGATCAAACCCGCCCCGCGACGTCTCCAGCGCGGTCCCGCCTCTCCGGTGCCAGTCGTGCACCACCCTCGGGCTGAGCTCTACCGCCTCTCGCGAGTAGAACCCCCGGTACCCGGCCACGATGCCGTGGATCCGCCGCACGCCGTAGAGCTCCCACAGCCCCTCCACCAGCTCCCGGATCACCGTGTTCAGCCCCGGGCACAGCCCGCCGCACGTCACGATCGCCGCGCACACCTCCTCCGCCGCAAACGCCACGCGCCGCCGCGGCCCCGCGCGACGGTACGCGACCTGCTCGCCGGCGGAGGAGGCGGCGGCGAGGTCGTAAACGATCTGGCGGAGGATGACGTCGCCGGGAGTGACGTAGAAGCCGTCGGCGGGGTGGAAGAAGTGGTTGGAGTCGAGGGGGTTTGGGAAGGTGTGGAGGTCGGAGATGTCGTCGGAAAGGTGGGGGATTTCGCGAAGGCTGACGGCGGAGAACGACGTGCGTTTAACGTCGTTGTCGTCGGAGGAGGGATGGGAGTTTGTCTTTTCTGCCATGGATGTCGTTTTTCTGATCAATACTCTGGTTTGTTTAGTTGAGAGCAAAAGAAGAGAGTGGAAGGTGGAAGAAGTAGAAGAAGAAGAAGAAGAAGAAGAAGAAGAAGAAGAAGTCGAGTCAGTGGACACGTGTCTTTTTCATGGTCGGACACGTTGTTGAAGAGATGACACGTTTGTGAATTATGCTAGGGTTTTGATCGACTCTTTTTTAAATCAGCTTGTGAATTATTTTCATACTGAAAGTCTGAAACTTACGTCAAAGCGTGGATATCACAGCAGTGCCGAGAGATAAATATAAATTTTGTTACATTATGATTATATATTTGGAAAGTGTTGGTTTGATTTTGTTTTTTGTTTTTTTGGGGTTGTATTTTAAAAAATCTAAATAATTTTATTAATATATTAAAAAACTTTAATTAAATTTTATGTTTTATTTTTAAAAATAAAAAGAGAAAAATAAAACTTTGTAAATTTGAATTAAAAAACAAAAATTATAGAAAATATAGATAAATGATAATAATAATAATAATAATAATAATAATAATAATAAGACGGACTTTAAAAAAATGACTTGAAAGCACATATTTAATTATTTTTTACAAAATATATGAAACATGAAAAAACTTAAACGAACTTTAACTTAGTATATCTCTATATTAAATTATATGATTCCAACTATGATTTTAAAAATAAAAAATGTCTGTAATTAGTTTAAGATTAAATATATATATATATATATATATATATATTCTTAGAGAAAAAAAGTGTCTCGCACCATTTTAATCTAAATATATAAAGTATCATAATTTATAAACATTTTTCTTTTAACAAAAAATTAATTGTATTATTTTGTAACAATAAATAAGAGTGAGACTTGACGAAAACCTAATATCTAGCATTTAAGAAATTTACAAGATTTTGAGGACATTTCTTGCATCTGCAGCTTCTAAAACCTTAAAAATAATACAAGTACATTTTATGTTTTAGATTTTAGTTACAAATATGATTTTAGCTGTTATAATGCATTTTTGCCTAATTTAATATGAAATCGATGACTAAATATAACGGCGTGTGTTTTTTTCTCCAAAAATTACTATATAATTGCTAAACTTAAGTATACTTTTTGTTATTATTACGATTAAAATTAAAAAATTGTAATTATTAATTAAATTTAAAATTAATAGCTAAAATGTTACACATTTGAATGTATTTATATCATTTTTAAAGTTGAAAGAGTGCATATAACAAAGTATTTAATGTGGCTAAGTCATTTAATTAAACATTACAAAATCAATAAAATAAAAATACGACTATGCTTTTTTTTTTCTTCCGCCAAAATAGGTTTGGGCTTGAGACAAAACCAAGTAAGCCCGCGGTTTTAGTAAAAAAAAAAAAATCAAGACCCAAATAAACTTCAAAACTAAGATTTTTTTAGTATAGAATTCTAATTATATTATTTCGACAATGCCCAAAAATAATTCTTCACCAAAGACACATTCAAACTCAAGCCTTGTCCTACTCTAAGGTAATTTAAAAATGTAGAGAGAAACCAGACATTTAAATTCTCACTTCCTTTTGAAAACTGACAATATTCTCAAATAACATAAAAATGTAAAAGAATTACCACAATGGAATTACATAGAGAAAACAGAATAAGAATCGATAAAAGAGAAAAGCAAAGGTACACATGTATTATTTAAGAATCGATGATATGCTCTATGTAAAATTTAAAAGTAATGTGTCAAATACTGTGTTTTATTTTGAGCATCTTTTTTTTTTTTTTTTAATACCAATTTCACCTTACCGATTAAAAATAGGGCAACATTAAAAGTGCAACATTACCAATTGCCAAATAGCCACATTACCTTTGATTCGCTGTCGTTTTTATCATTTACTATAGGTTTTAGTTGTTTTGTAGTTTCAGATTCCTGTCGTTTTTATCTCCTGATATTTTCTTCAATATGCTGTTTCCCAAGGGCAGTCTTGTCTCTCTTTTTTTTTTTTTTTTTTAAATTTCGTGTAATTTCTCGTTCATATTTTTTTTTCATTCGGTATTTTGTAGGCACGATAATTTTGAAACAATTCTATTGTAATAATATAATAATTTATCATAAAAATATTCAGAAAAATACTTCATATTAAGGACTTGGCTTATTATTAACATCAAGAAAAGAAAAAAGAAACAAATATAACAAGAAAAGATTTATTTAGCAAAAATAAACCGCACATAATCTAAAATATAGCTCATAAAATGTTTAGCAGAGAAATAATTATTCAACTAATTAAGAACACTGATGAGGTCTTCTTCATCACTTCCTTTGGCAAGTGACAAAAAATTGGTCAACGCCTTGTCCGACCATCGTCACGTTATCCTCTCCAACGACTAGGGCAACACTGCTTCTACCTACGTACACACGAACAATACTACATATTAATTAAACTCTAAACCCTAGTAAAAGACGGAGACCTGAGATCTAGCACTCGGGATACACAAAGCAACAAACAGGGTTATATATATATATATATATATATATATATATATATATATATATATATATATGCATGTTCAAAGGATAAACATGCAAATTGCTCATGGAATACTTTTGTCACAGTTTAACTTGAACAATATTAACTAAAAATATTTTTTATTTACAAAACATAATCAATGGCCGAGAGTTATATATAAATATATATTATTGATGATGAAGTTACTAACCAGCTGATTTTTTTGCAGAACGGCCTTTCTTGGACTTATTGTTTAGCTGCACGCATTCATCGCATTCATAGTTTTCTTCTGCATATATGCATGCATGCACATATAATAATAATAATAATAATAATAATAATAATAATAATAATCTTTTTATTATGACTGACTAAAGAATTCGTACGTACCTTCTTGAACTTGAACTTCCTTGGTTTCTTGACCACTATTTACCGCGGGGCTCGGCTCTTTCTTTTTCTTGTCCTTAAGCATTGCCTTCTTGAAAAACGACATATTTCTGAACTATACTATAACTTGGGATTTTGATTTTCTTAAGAAGAACATCGCTCTTATTCTTTATACATATACGTGTAATATATTATATACAAAACTTCCCCATTTAGTAGTACAAATCGGGTCAAAAAAGATTTGGCCTTTACAGTATAAGTTGACTTCTCTTAGCGATGCTGAACTGGCAAGTTTTATACCTTCCTTCTTTACGTATAATATATATGTGTATTAAATTGTATTAATGGTTCGAGAGTAGTGTAGACTTTTAGAGCGTTAAATCCTAGCGGGAAACATGATTTCTTCTTAATTTATATATGTACTATCAAATTATGTGGAAGCTGAATTTGATTCCTTAATAATTATAGAAAGCTAGTAATTAGCAAATATCTCTAGTAGTACCCTTATAAGTTTATAATTTTATAATAAATATGTAGATCTTTTAATTAATATCGTTGTACTATACCAAGTATTTTGCCAATTTTATTTTAATGCGTCACAAAAAGACTAAGAATTTTCAGAATTATTATAAAAACATGTCATTTTTTCAACTTCAAATATTCCATAACTGGTTATATATTAAGGAGATTGGATACGATTATACTAAAGATAGTCGTGTTTATGATAAACATATAAAAATTAGACAATTTCTAAGGAAAATCAACTTTTATTTGGGGTGAAAAGAATAACTTGGACAGTTAATAAAAAATAGTGTCACACGCTCAATATTAGAACATGAAATTTTCGGCTAATTGTAGCACGTGAGTAATCCTAACTTAAAGTAGTGTATCTCACGATGACAGCTTGCAAACTTTTGCCTACGGTTGTGCGATGAGGCGTTGTGCCACGCCTTATTCGGTTTCCATGGCTCGAAGGCATGGCGGAGTTTGTCACATGAGCAACGGGCTTGGCCCGTGTCTCGACCTCTCCACAAAAAAAAAAAAAAAAACTAATGAAAAAAAAACTAAAACTTAAACGTATATTTTATTATTAGTTTATTTTATTCTATCCTATATAGAACTTTATTTTTTCACATACTTTGGGGGTGCGGGTTACATAAGCTACCCAAATTCCCCCTGGTTTTTCCTTATACTAGGGAACGTCAATCCCGAAGTTTCGTTGTGTGCGTTGGCCGGTGGAGCCCACGTTCACAGTCAATGCCAAGTCCGGCCTGGACGGACATCGCTTGACGCATCATGGGCTGCTGAGCACTAGACCAACGTGAATCAGAAAAACAAAAGAGGTACATATTATTGTTGGAATTAAACCCTTTTCAATCAAATTAGAAAGTGAATCAAAATCAAAGTACAAAATATTGACACTAGATCAAAAGAGGTACATGTTATTGCTATTAGTGTTAGATGTTCAGATCTATAAAGGGAAAATGACGCCTTAGCATAAGAGCACAAAACTATCTTGGCTATATACTAAAAAAATAAATGTGAAATTCTAGAAATATCTTTCTCTAAATAGATACTCATCAACCGCAACTTCTTACTCTGCGTAGGATTTTCTTAACGGCCTCGGAAAATTAAGCTCGGGGAGCTCTAGGCATGTTTAATTTAGTGCAGTTTAGCTTTTGAGTAATTAATTATATGACTAAAGAAAAAGACTCCCGTGAAAGTGATGCCAAAGACACAAAAAGTTAATAATTTGTAACTTATGTAGCAGCACTTATTAAGGAATAACATTGTACATGCATGGTCCAACAAAATAATTAATAATGTCAATTTATTTATAGATAATATATATATATGTATATACATTATACACTACAACATTATTGTCTTTGTCCCTTTTGTTTTGGGAACATTGAGATAAGAACAGATACTATATATAAATTAAATAAATCCATTGGAAACTTCGAGTCATGAGTTCGTTCCATTTACTGATCAGGTTGGTCACTGTCTTGCCAAGTCCAAGTTGGCAACTAATAATCAAGGTTGGCTCAATCAATTATATATAGTCTTTTCACTTTCAATAATGATAAAGATATTTCACACACACATATATATATTCTTATTTATTCAACGTAAAATTCTAATTTCTGATAGTAACACATCTCAAACAATTTATCACCACTAGCTTCATTGACCTAGACAGAGGAACAATAGTTAATTAGAGAGCTTTAATGACAAAGATAAAATAAACAAAAATAAAAACCAAATAGTATATGAGCTTCCCAGAAATTACCGGTGGGCGGTGTAATAGATAATTACATTTACATATATGCACTACATGTCTATTTTCTTACATATATTATTGCATATAATATATTGTACTATGTATCATATATAATATACGTGTAATGTGTAGGGTTTGGATGTAACTATAACTTCCCCTGTTCAGAAGGATTACTTTTTAGCCATACATACATATATCTAAATTATTATAATCAGGTCAACGTAAATTAAAAACTCTTGAGATTCATCCTATGTAATTAATTTAACGTAATCAACAAGTAATACTATGGTTCTTAATAATATTCATACCTTAATTAGGTCCTCTTTCAGTCCTGTGATTTCAAAGTTCTCTCTTTATCTCTCAGACTCTCACCTCTTGCTGATGATTCCATAAACCTGCACGAATTACACAAAGACACACACATATATATATATATATATATATATAATGTTCCCTATAATCTTCAAACTTAGAATAAAAAAGACAGGAATGCATATCATCATCATCGATATATTGACGATCGATGCAGCCAGGGGCGGACTCTCCCTTAAGCCGAGAGAGGTTGCAGCCCCTTCCGAAATCCTCATTTTACAATAACTTTCTAAAAACATTGGCTATAATTTTTGTTTTATATAAATCTATTCATGATTTTGCCCGCCCCCTTCAAAATTCTAAAAATTTGTTCCCATAGTCCCTGGATTTCAATCCTAGATCCACAACCTGATGCAGCTTGATACATCGCGCTCTGCCCTCGCGGGGCGGTCGTGCCTGACTCCCCTCACGCCAAGTAGGAAATTCGCCAAGACTTATCTGACAAACTTCCTATATGGCATTCAGGGAGCCAGGCACGATCAGATCTTCCGAACAAATCACCTTGCCATATATATATATATATATGTATGTATGTATCAAGATCCTTGGAATCACTTACTCCACAGTATTATCTCACTTATTTGATTGATCAAAAGACAGATATTGGAGACTTTGAACTCGGGGAAAACCATAATCAAGATTCAAGAATCAAGAGTGCTCATGATGAATAGACTGCTCTCTATAGATCAAGCAACTAAAGGAAGAAGAGAGATAAGTACATAGATTAAGGAAGACCCTAATATTTAGATGGGATAATCCTAGGGTAATTAGTATATATAGTCGTGTATAAATAGGATTCCAAGAACGATTAAGAAGGAATGAATTATAGACGAGGAAGTCCATAAGAAAGAGAAAAGGACAGGTCCTAGAGAAGACGGCAGCCAAAACTTGCTTGGGTTTAACAGGTAATAATAATTAATATAGCATCTTTTGGACTATTCCTTTTGGAAAGAAAAAAAAAGGTGAATAATAAGATATATACTCACATTACTAAATTAATCCCTTGATGATCTACGCATCAAAATTGATGTATGTATATCATGAGGCAATATTCTTTAGAAAATTAAACATGTTCTTTGTTATCTCGGCATATACGCCTCTAAACTTTCTTCGTTGGAGCATTTTATCCTTTAGATATCGACAAAAATGCCTTTTTTTTTAGTCTTTCATTATCTTATAAAATCTTTGAGATAATATAGACTCGTATTCTTTCGTAATAATCTCATAATATAATATGTTATGTGCTGCTTAAATTTATTTTTAATCATTTTTGTACGCAATCCGTAATGTGCTATAATAGCCGAAATAAGGGGCATATGCGTTGTCAAAAACAAGAATTCCAGGCAAATTGCACCAACATACAAAGTAGGGGAGACAATATATATGTCAAAAAACTACTATAAATAATATATATATATATATAGGGCATGAACGGCTTTTGATGGTCTCAAAGAAAGAAGCAAAGAAACCATGGAATAAGACAAATGCCAGTTCTCATTGACATTGCATTGGTCGATACTCGATATATAACGACTATCACTCTCTACTCTCTAGCCCCTAAAACGTGAGACTCATGGAAACAATCAATTGTGTAGTTAACAATGACCATTTACACGTTCTATGGGGATTTGTTTAAACTTTATACGTCTTTTCTCATGATTTAAATATATATATATATATACACGTTGTTATTGACGTTATAGGACTGGCCAGCTATACATCAAGATGCGACATTTGATAGCTTGAAAGGAGTGGAATTATATGTAGTGAAAAAATGTTAGAATCAATTTCTTGTTCTTCATGCTCTAGATCAAATTGAAATCGATAAGTAATTAAGATACTCTAGCTATTTTTCTCTATATACTAATGGTGTTATAACATGATATCGCTACAACATTTCAAATCTATTTTGGGGTGACGATTCGTGTATTGTTTGGTTTGCTATGTTTATTGGTTTTTACACTAAGTACATGTTTCATTTTAACCTGTTTGTTTGACCTATTTAGACTCATTTTAAATAATCGTCATTATATTTCCATCAAGAATGGAATTTATAAAATAATTTTTTTGTTGCCCAAAAAGCAGTTTTAAAATAGGTAAATATAACGGAATAAATACACGAATGGCTATTTTGTTCTTTAATCTTGTTTAATTTGTTCGCATATCATCATTTTCTATGTTTATTCCATTTAAAGGTCAATTCTTCAGTTCTTAAAATTTTTATTGACATATTGAAAGAGGTAATCCATATAATTGATAATCAGACCAAATAAAAATATACAATGGTCCCCTATCATTGTATCGTTTCCAATGTTTTATATGTAATGTAATTGTATACCTGTATATACAAGATACAGAACATACAAATTAACATGTTGCGGTAGTATTTATTTCTCTTTGGGTGATGACTGATGCGTTGTACTTTTCTTTGTCTGTTTCATTGTGTAATTATTTTTTATTTCTATACAAATCTGTTTACTTATAATAATGGTTAAATCAACAAATACAAGTAGTGTGTAAGTATGATATATATATTTGACTACTCAGTTGTTGGATTGACCGTCCTCTTATTGGCCGGAAAATTCAATACATGTTAATAGAATAATATCGTCGTACTATATAACCATATTTAAAGATGCGAGTAAGTTAACTCAATCTCATTAAGTTATGGCACACAACGATTAATAGGTACAAGTATATAATATTTTTAATTGAGAAATGACTCTTAATAACTAAATTGAAACGTTTGATTATCCAAATAGCCAACCTTTCCTTTTTCTTTGCAACATAGCCAAATTGATGAGGTGGCTATTTAATAACATATTTTATACCTAAAATACCCTTTTAACATATTAACGTGTATTAACAAAGTTAATTTTTCTTAAAAATAAGAACATTTACTTGTGTTTACAGAAAATCTATATTAACGTGTATTAACTGAGTTAATTTGTTTAAAAATAAAAAATCGTGATTAAAATTTTAACAAAAATTTAATTTATTTTTAAACAAATTAACTTAGTTAATACACGTTAATATAGTTAATACACGTTAATACAAGGGTAATACGGTCTTTCGTGATTTATTAATGTGGTTGATTGACTATTTGGCAATATTAATTAAAAGGTTGACTATTTTGCAAAATAGTTTTTCTAGTTTGGCTATAGAGCCCTTTTTAATTTTACTAGAATATGAACTCAATCATTTTTTTCACGTCCAAGTCTCAGTGTCTATTATTTTCCTTTTCTAAAAAAATTTATCACTTTATTCAAAGTAATTGATTATAATTTTGAATATGCCATTAATTCTTAGACACGTGTCACATTTAGTAATTTTCAACTTTTTTTAAGGACGGAACTTGAACAATATAAGTGAATGAAACTTTAAGGACAAACAAAACAATATATATTAAAAACTTTTATCGTAAAAAAAATTAAATTTATACCATTACATATAAATTTAATATTAATATTAAACTTTAGGTCGGACTTGAGTTGACTTTTTTTGGTCATGTTCGGTTTTATTTTTTCCGACCGAGCTTGGGTTGACTTTTTTGGATTGGACTCGGTTGACTTTTTTTACTAGACTCGAGTTGCCTTTTTTTTTTTTTGTCGAGCTCGAAAAAGGCAACTCGAGTCTGGTCTGAAAAAATCAACACGAGCGCATCCCAAAAAAAGGCAACCCGAGTCTTGTCTGAAAAAGTTAACTCAAGCCTAGCCCAATAAAGGCAACCCGAGTTTGGTCCAAAAAAAGTCAACCCGAGCCTGTTCGTAAAAAGTCAAATCGAGCCCTGACCACAAAAGAGTCAACCCAAATCCAGCCCAAAATATTCAACCTGAGTCAACATGAGCATGTTCATAAAAGTCAGCCCGAGTCTAGTTCGAAAAAGTCAACCTGAGCCCGGTAAAAAAAATAAATTCAAACTGAGCATAACCTAAAACAATCAACTTGAGTCCGGCTCGAAAAAAGTTAACATGAGCCTGACTATAAAAAAGTTACCCTTAGTCCAGACCAAGAATCTCAAATGAGCCCGTCCGAAAAAATTCGTATCACTAATTGTTAGATTAGTTTGCTATATAAATATTTATTGGTATCATTTAAAATCAGTAATCTTTTGTATCTTAGTGGTGAAAGCTTTAATTCCCACCTTGATGTCGTGGTACCAGCCAGTGGAGAGGCCACTTAGACCCAAGAGGGGTCAGTGGCCCCCACTTGGCTAACCAAATCTCTATTAAAAAAATATATTTGTCCCCACTTAATTCTTAATGTTAATTGTTTTATATCTATTGAATTTAGTATGTTAATTTTCGCCCCCCCTTCCGACAATTTCTGGCTTCGCCCCTGGTACCAGCTACGAATCCTTGCAACCTTTTTTTGACGCATAGAGATGCCATGTGGACAGCTTGACTAACAAACGCTGGTCAAAATTGGACGGAATATGCCGCTATTAGATGGGGTTGGACCCACGCCGTCCTAATTAATCTAAGCTTACGAGCATAACATGCGATAAACCATTTTTTTTTAAACTTCACCATGTAATCCCCATTACGTCATTCAAATTTTTTCTGCTACTTTGAGGCCTTTCCAGTTTCCAATATTTTATTATTATTATTATTATTATTATTATTATTATTATTATTATTATTATTCTCTTTTCTGAAATATGTGCTTTTTCTTATTCCATATTTATCGTCGTTTTTGGTACATATTGTCGTTTATCTTCCAAGGTTGTTTTTATATACGTGCTAGTTTATAGTAAACTGCGGCTAATGTACCCAATGTTTGATTCGCTGCGGATTATGTACCCAATGTTTATTTTCGACTGCTAATGTACCCAATGTTTGATTCGTTGCGGATTATGTACCCAATGTTTATTTCCGTTAGATTTTTCATCCATTCTGTCACTTGACCGTTAACCAGTGCCACGTCAGCTCCACCTACGCACCCACGTGGCGCTGATTCCTCCAATCGCGACCTGCCACGTGTCATGTGGCATTGCAAAATTGTAAAAAAACTGTGCTGGGTGGGAATAGAACCCATGACATCTACGTTATTGAGCTTACACTCAACCACTTGAACCATTGTCACTTCTTGTCATTTAATTGTACACATAAATATTTATATAAACAACCTGTACATGAGTTGTAACATGTATAAAATATAATATGTTTAAAATATAAAATGTAAACCTATTATTTCTACCATATACATATACGTAAGGGCTGCTAATCATATAAACCTTTATTATTCTATTCCTCTACTTTTTGAGGAATATATATTGTAGATATATTGTTTTGGAGGTTTATATGATTAAGCACTCAAAAAGTAGAAGAATAAAATATAGGTTATTGAATTGTCGTAAATATATTTACAGTTTTATAACTCTATTTACAGTTTACTGCACGTACTACTGTGGTTCAGGTTAATGAATTATCGTAAGTATATTTACAGTTTTATAACTACAACTTTATTGTAATTTTATAACTATATTTACACCTTATTACACAAAAATTAGGCTGAAATTATACAATTGATTTTTAATTGATTTTGGGAATTTTTATTTTCAAATTACAAATCGTTATAATCCTTGTTAATAGGGATAACAATATTTCAAAACCAATTAATATTTCAAAATATTTGTTTAATCGTTAAAATAGGAAGGATAAGTTTTAATTTATTTCGTTTGCTACATTTAAGGAAAATATTTTTTTAATTAAAAAAATGAATTAAAATTAAATGTGGCTTAATTAAAAGGGCATATTAGTCTATATTTTAATTTGTTGCCATAATTAGAAATGGGCATTTTTTTAACCTTGAGTCACAAATGGGCATTTCTCTTATTTATCCAAAAATAAAATAAAATTGAGCCATTAGTTAAGTAGGTGATTTTTGATATATTGCTATTTGAGGACAATTAATTGTTACTCTTTGTGAAAATATATTCTTCGCAAATACAAGTCAAAAGTACAACCACGATGTCTCTCATAAAGCAAAGAGACGCGCGCACACGCATATATATATATATATATATATAGTTATTAATATTTTCGTCGTTTAGTGATACATCCTTTTTTCTTTTTTTTTCGAGAAGTGATACATCTTAAAGCAGTGTATTTAAATTTATTTAATATGTCACGTAGCATTTTCCTCCAAAATTCCATTAAATCGCGTTTGAAAGACCAAAACAAACAATATGGGTCTTCCACGCTCACGCGGTTCAACTTGGCAATTAATTCTCATTTCTTGATTTTCATTTTATTCCATCTCTTACTCCTCTATAAATGTTCCTCTCATCACTCTTTGGAAAGCTTCTCCAAAATTCTCATTCCATAGAGAGAAAATACATGACTTCTTTTGTGCACATTTTGCTTAGAATTTTACACCTTATTTTTGTAGTGCTTAAATCTCGTACTATATTCCAAGTAGTCATATTTTTTTACTTGCGAGTTACGAGTGTTGCTCGATTCCGATGGCTCTGACACAGAGGATCGCAGTCGCGTCGAGGCTCGCCGATGCCGACGTGGACCTCGAATCGCAGTCGGAGAAAAGTGCGGCCACGGCGGCGCTGACGGCGACTGTGCTCGCACAGGTTCATTGGCAGCGTGTGATCTGCAAGTTCCGCAAAGCGCGTCTAGTATGTCAAGTCTTCTTCACTGTCGGATTAGAAGCTAGAGCCAGGGTCTCGACCTCCGCTCCGCTGTTGCAGGCCACCGCGGATGCAGCTTGTTCGGTAAGCCACTAATATGGCGCCATTTTGTTAATTTCGAGAAGTAACCTACAACGGAGTTAATATCAGTTAAACTTATGGGTGAGTATTTTTTTCAATTGCTATAACTTAGGTGAGAATTGACGTATCATTATAGAGTTTAGATTTTGAGGTACGTACGGATATAATATAAGACATTAATTCCATGCGTTATTGTATTAACATTCCTTTTTGGAGACGTTAATGTTGGTAAAAACTAGGGTAAACTAGTGATGAACTAGGAAGCCCCTCTACGGTAGAGGCTTCACCCGATCACAGGTGTTTTTTGTTTAAATAGGGTTAAAACTAGGGGTTATTTTAGTTTTTGTTGAATACCCCTGTACCCAATCATGGTTGCCGGTTTTTCAATACTTAGGGTTAAACCTATAGGGGTTATCTTATTTTTTTTTCCCTTGGATACCCTCTACCCGATCATGGTTGCCGCCTTGCCGGTTTTTTTAATAATTAGGGTTAAAACTAGTTTTTTTTTTTTTTAGTTTTTTGGTTGAATACCCCTATTCCGGATCATGGCTGCCGGTTTTTCAATACTTAGGGTTAAAAATAGCGGCTATTTTAGCTTTTTTTTCTTCCGTTGGATACCCCTCTACGCGATCATGGTTGCCGAGGGTTATTTTAGTTTTTCGTTGGATACTCCTCAACCCCATCATGATTGCCGTTTTTTTTTTTTTAAATAATTAGGGTTAAAAATAGCGGTTATTTTAGTTTTTTTTCTTCCGTTGGATACCTAGGCGATCATGGTTGCCGATTTTTTTTAATAAATAATTAGGGTTAAAACTAGGGGTTATTTTAGTTTTTACGTTGGATACTCCTTTTCCCGATCACGGTTGCCTTTTTTACGTTAGTTATACTCGGGGTTTTTGGCTTATTTATTTAACTAGTACGTATGTTTGAATTCTCTCTGCATGCAAATGTAATTATATTGTATGCTTTTCTTTTTCGGAATTCTTTTAGGAATCGGAGCAAACAAGCATCTCCGCACATGCTTCAGAGCATGGCATCATAGTGGAAGAGGCCAATGAAAGCCCAGTTATTGACGCTAATAGCGAACATGCCAATATCCCCAAGACAGTAAGAAAGAAGACCAAGTACTTGAGCACCCTGCAAGCATCTGGAGGCGTCGAGGGCATCGCCAAGCTTCTCAACACCGATTTGAACACCAGAATTCCCGACAACGAAACTGACATACGCAGGCGGAGATTCCATGGACATTGCTTCCCTCCAGCAGTGGCGAAGGAAGCTTCCAGCCGAAGCTTCTTTGGGTTCTTGTTTTGGCACAGCAATGACTGGACGGTCATACTCCTCGTCGTCGCTGCTGTGCTCTACATCGGATTCGGCATCAAGAATAACGGTCCAAAGACTGGGTGGCACGTCAGGATTGTGGTGCTCGTTGCTGCGATCATACTCGTCCTTGCTCCGACGATGCACGATGTCTAACTGAAGCACTTGGCGCGGAAGCGCAGACTTGTGGACTTACAGAAGGAAGAGGCGAAGTCGGTAGAAGTCCTCCGAGGGAGTGTATCCGAAAAAGTTTCCGTTTCTGACGTCGTTTTAGGCGACATTGTGGTGCTGACCGGAGGCTGTCTCGTCCCCGCTGATGGTCTCTTCATTTTCGGTAAAGATTTGGTGGTGAACGACGGCTTGGAGATGGAGAAAAACGAAGAATCTCCATTTCTTTTTTATGGCACAACGGTGAGCCACGGGCATGGGCGAATGCTCGTCACAACCGTGGGGACAGGAACGGTGCTGGGCGAGGCAATGAGTAAATCAATCGACTCAGACAACGGCATCAGCCGTTTACCATCGCAGCTCGATAAGTTGAGAAAGGTCACACACATCGCCTCGCTGGCAATCACGATTCCGATCATTATGGTGCTTTCTCTCGGGTTGACGCTTGGCGGACCTAGCCATGGGACAAAGCCGCCAATGCCTGAGATGAAAGGCAGGCCAGGTGGCAGCAAGGAGTTTATGGACATCATACAGAGGCTCGTCGTGGAAACGGCCGAGAATATGGGGTCCGTGAAGGCTCCACTCGCTTTGTTTCTCCTCGGAGTTCTCGAAGGAATGCCTTTTATGATATCCTTCGCTGCCATTTACTGGAAGAGGAAGATGCTGTCCAACAAGGCTTCCGTCCCAGGCCTGTTGGATTGTGTCAAGATGGATTCCGCCGCCACCATTTTCACTGATAAAACACTGTTCAACTCCACCGCTGTCACAGTGTGTGTCATTGGCTGCGATGATAACCTCGCCATTGATCAGCTCCATAGTGGAATTGTTCGCAATGCTTTGTGCTATGGGATTAGCACTCCGTTCGTCGTACCGGGGAGCCGTGGCGATACAGCGACGGTGGAAGATCCGCTCCTCCTTTGGGCTGCTTCCAATCTGGATATGAAGCTTGACCAGTTGAGGCAACGCCGGTGTAATACCCTCTAAATATATATATATATATATATATATATATTATAAAAAAAAAGATGTTGTCAGGTAAGCTTCGAGTGAACAAATGCCCCACCTTTTCCCCATCTCCTCGTCGTTTTCTTTCTCTCTCTCTAAAAAAAAAAATCTCTCTCATCAAAGAAACTTCAGAGCTTGATAACTCGACCGCCGGAGCTCCGATCGACGAGATTTTGGTGTCGCCGGAAAGCTCTCGAGAAGGCGAACGTGTTGATAGGCAAATAACAACCTGAAGTGGTGGCGTTTGGCCGGAATAAGCATCGAAAGGTTCGGTCTTAAAACCTTAAATCTCTTTCAATCCGGTTCGATTTTGAGAAAACTAACACCGGAACGGGGTTCACGAAGGTTAGTAGAGTTTGTTGGAGCTGCCACCTCGCCGTTGCAGTCGCCGGTCGCCGCCGTCGGCCGCCGTCGTCATTTTCCGATATCGAATTTTATTGAGGGGTTTTGAAGCCCTCGCCGAGGAGATCGAAAGCCCTCAATCGGAATTGTCATCGGACTCCCGGTAAGCTCGAATTTCCTTGCCCTAGATTCTGATTTTAGATGATCAAATTAGGTATGTTCTGGGCCTTGATTAATGAAATTGACCTCGCCATTGTGTTTAGAATAGTCAAATTAGGCTAGGAGAGGTATCACATTGTCGAATTGATGCCCGTTTTACTGCCTCGTTTTGCGTGCCCGACGGGAATTCGGCCCGGGTTAAATGTCAGCGTATCGGGTTTTCAATTGACAATTTGAATTCCAATCTTAGTAATATTTGACTTATGGATGGTATCGGTGTTATAGTTGGCGCAGATAGTCGTCCCGTGGTCACCTAGAAAACCGTGCTACCTGAATCACCCGTTTTGAATAGTATATCGGATCCCGAAGCCTTTGATCATCGAACTCAAGACCAGGACAAACCCGCATCTTCAACTAGCTAGTCGATCGGTCAAAGTTTCCACGAATTGAGGTAGGGGCTATTACCTTTTCTCGCTATTTAAAATGGATGTAGAAACCAACACTTTAATGAAGATTGAACCGGATAGGTTAAAATTGGATTTAATGTAATGATTGATAATTAATAAAATCAATGCTATAATAGTCGTCGCTTGATAGCGAGGCTAGATACCAGGTATGGTTGCATCGGATTGATGCTTGTTATATTTTATGTTTATGATTACGTCGGGATGACGTATGTTGGTATGGTTCCCGCTTCGGGCGGATGATGATTATTATGATATGGTTCCCGCTTCGGGCGGATGATGATTATGATGATATGGTTCCCTCTTCGGGCGGATGATGATTATTATGATATGGTACCCGCTTCGGGCGGATGAGTTGCTGACGAGCAGCTGGCTACTGCGCAGTAGGCCGGACATGGACATGGATATGGATATAGATATGATTGGACCCAAAAGTCAACATTTCGACCCATGGCGAACTGGCCGTCTTTGGTGGTGATTAGGATCCTGAGTCGAGGGCGAGTTACGGTTAGGGACTTCTAGTCCACCTGTGCTCGTGCCTTGAGGACTCGATGGGATATAGTGGAGAAAAGGCGCGAGCTGACTCGGCATGGACCACCGAAATGATTTGACTTTTGTGGAGTATGTTTATTTATTTATTTTATTATTGGAATGATAAAATGATGAATGATGATTAAATGGTTTATGATGACGTTTAATTTATTTAATTGAATTTTGACTAATAATGGTTCGGTAAAGAGAATTTGGTAATAGATTCCCTACTGAGCATGTGGTGCTCACCCCTTCCATATACAATTTTTTTTCCTTCCTTCCAGTTTCAGGTGGTGTTCAGTATCAGACTCCGGACGAGGAATAGTTTGATTCAGGAAGTCTACGTGTCGTTTTGCTTACCTAAACCTTTAATGTTCGTCGTGGTGAAATTCGTATTTTTAGTTGATCTTTAATTTCGAAAATGTAAAGGATTAAATTAAGGATATTTGTGATGGTGATACTTTATATTTGTCGTTTTATGGTGTTGTATAAACTGTGGTCGTTGATATTGTATTGTCGTTTTTTTGTCCCATGGGCAAAAGTTATGTGTTTGTTGACGTAGACGTTGAATATTCAACGGTATTGTTTAAATGATGATGTGTCATTGACCGGTCCAAGTTTGAAAAGTCGTTGTTTTTGTCTTATTCTACTAACCCCCATCTAGGGGCGTTACAGTTTGGTATCAGAGCCTAGGTTACGACATCTAGGGTACAACACCATAAAATTATTTCTTTTCTTTAAATATTTTGGGTCGTGTTTTATTCTGTATCACCATCCATAATCCTGACATTTAATCTTTCTACAGTTGATCAACATGGTTCGGAATTCCCAAAGTACCCTAAATCTGCGTTTCCCGTTAGATCTTTAAGAATCTGCATTGTATTCGATGTTACATAATACGTGATACAATCTCTTAGTTCTGCAGTTGAAATAATGAAATCTTTTAAGGAGATCCTGTTCCAAAATCCTTTATAGTTTGATGAATTTCCTGATGCTGCTGCAATTGAGATGCGAATGGCATTAATGAAGAAAAATTTGAGGTGCTTGATAATTCTGATTTCGTAGTTAGCCCTGAAGCTAGAATGGTAAATTTTGGGTAATAATTTCATGCGCAATGGGTTTGCGAGAACGTTACGCCAAAGCGTTACTCTAATTTCTCAGAACTGATTGTTTCAGCCAAAAACTTCTAGACATGTATTATTCCTTCATCGTTGTGCGCTCATATAGGAAATTGCCAAAAACTTTAATGATATGCAAGTCTTGTAAGCTTGTCATTGAGGGGTGTAAATTATCATTTGACGTAATCGTTCTCCGTATGATAGAGTTTGATGTAATATTGGAATTGAATTTATTAGAGAAGTACATTGTTATAGTAGACTGCTACAAAATACATGGCACCCTTAGAAGAAAAGAAAATGAGCATGTTAATATGACCTCATAATTTTATCTTGAAGTCTCTCCTTGGAGGAAAGATAAATTTTGAAGGGTCGGAAGTTAATTGTGCCATCGAAGGTGTGAGGCAAAGTGCAATTGACCCGCACATCCCCATATCTTGAAGATGTGTTTTGCCAAGGATTTTCTCCAAATTGTGGATTGGGTTTGACATTGACCTAGTTCCTAGGAGTTTTCCGATTTATATGGCTCATTACCGTATGGCTCCAGCAGAATTGGCAGAATTGAAGAAGCAATTAGACGACTTGTTGAGTAAAAGGTTTATCTGGCAGAGTAAACTACCGTGGGGAGCGTCGGTGTTATTCGCTAAGAAAAGTGATGGTAGTTTACGCTTTTGTGTGGACTACAGACAGCTCAACAAGATGACGATTAAGAATAAATGTCCTTTATCGCGCATTGATGACTTATTTGACCAATTAAGAGGATACAAATACTTCTCTAAAATAGATTTGCGGTCGGGTTACCACCAGTTGAGGATTCGAGATGCCGATATTCTGAAGACAACATTCCGTACACGATATGGTCACTTGAGTTCACGGTTATGCCTTTTGGTTTAACGAACGCTCCAGCGGCGTTTATGGACTTAATGAATAGAATTTTTGACCATACTTGGATCGATTCGTTGTTGTTTCATTGACGACATACTTATCTATTCAAGAACCTTAGAAGAACACGCAGAACATTTGCGAATTGTTTTGCAGACTTTGCGGGACTATCGTCTCTATGCAAAATAAAGAAAAATATGAATTTGGGATGACAGAAGCGAAATTCTCAGGCCACGTGATCTCACAAGAAGGTATTGCCGTAGACCCGTCAAAAGGTCGAAGCTATCTTAAACTGGAGGCAACTAAGAAAAGTGGCAGAAGTCCGAAGCTTTCTAGGACTTGCGGGTTATTACAGAAAGTTCGTGGAGAATCTTTCAAAGATTGCCGCACTATGAAGAGTCTTTTTTTTTCAGAATTGAACGACGATTGACGAGTGCTCCTGTCCTTATTGTCCCTAATGTAGATGAAGTATTTACAATATATACGGATGTATCTCGAAGTGGACTATGCTGTGTGCTTATGCAACAAGGGAGAGTGGTGACATATGGTTCTAGGCAGTAGTCTCACGAACTAAATTATCTCACCCTTGACCTGGAGCTAGCAACAGTGTTGCACTTAAAATTTGGCGTTGTCGTCTTTACGGCTCAAGATTTAAGATATTCATTAATCATCAAAGTCTCAAGTATTTGTTCACGCAGAGAGACTTGAATCTACGACAACGAATATGGGTGGAGTATATGTAAGATTATGAATTTAGTCTACGGTATCACCCAGGAAAAGTAAATGTGGTGACCGATGCATTGAGTCGGAAGAACCATGGTTTGGTTGCTTCTCTGGCCTTGGAAGCATGGAAAAGATCGGTTACCGTTGGTGATTACAATTTAGAATTTCATACCGACGGATTCAAATCATGTGCATACAACGTCATAGTTGTTCCATCAATGGTACTTCAAGTCAGACAAAGTTTGTCGAGTGAAGAGATATTATAAGAGATATGAATCGGTTACGAGTTGGAGAACAACTTGAATGATGGAGTGTGGGCGTCGATGGGTTTTTATCGTACAAAGGAAGGCTTGCGGTGCCCGATGAAGCTACAAAAAAAAAAGTGTGCCATCCTACAAGAATCTCATCGTTTCAAGTTTCTATTCACCATGAAGTATGAAAATGTACCAAAAACCTAAAGATGCAATATTATTGGTACGAAATGAAATTTGATGTGGCAATGTTCGTGAAGAGATGTCCAGTTTGCCGAATGGTCAAAGCAGAGTATCAGAAACTCGGCGGGGAGCTCAAGCCACTGGAAATACCCGAGTGGAAATGGGACTGCATCACCATGGACTTCGTTTTGGGGTTTCCCCGGACTCGAGGTGGACATGATGCAGTGTGGGTGATCGTTGATAGATTGTTAAAATCAGCCCAGTTTTTAACCATTTGGACATGTTACAAGGTTCCGAAACTCTGTAAACTATATATGGAAAAGATAGTAAAGCTTTATGGAGTCCCTGTTTTAATAGTTTCTGACCGAGATGCTCGTTTCGCCTCAAAGTTTTGGAGAAGATTACAAAAATAAATGGGAACTGATTTGAGTTTGAGCACAGCTTTTCACCCGCAGAATGACGGGAAATCAGAGCGAGTAATTCAAATCTTTGAAGACATGCTTCGAATGTACGTCTTGGAATTCATAGGAAAATGGAAAGAGCACCTTTCATTCGTAGAATTTGCATACAATAATAGTTTTCAGGCTAGTACCGGTACGGTGAGGCCTTGTATAGTCGACCTTGCCGTTCGCCTCTTCGTTGGGTCGAGTATGAAGATCGTATTACTCTCAGTCATTCCTATCTCAGAGAGACAACACAAGCGATTAAGCCTATTTGTGAGAGACTCAAGGCTGCTCAAAGTCACCAGAAGAGATATGCGGATCGAAGACAAAGGCCACTGAAATTCATGGTTGGCGACTATGTGTTTCTGAAGGTTACACCCATGTGTGGTGTTTCTCGTTTCGGAATAAAAAGAAATTTGGCTCTGCGATACACCGGTCCATTCGAGATAGTAGAAAGAGTTGGACCACTTGCATACAAGCTTGACTTACCTCCACAATTGTCTCATGTTCACAACGTATTTAACGTGTCGATATTGAGAAGGTATGAACTCGATTCCCAGCAAATCATTCTGTAGACAGAGGTACCCGTTCAATAAAATGTGACGTATAAGGAATACCCGATTCAGATTAACGCCCGTGAAGTTAAAGTTCTTCGTCGATGAAAGATCCCTCAATACAAAGTGGTGTGGAGCAATCCCGACATAAAAAAAAGGAAACATGGGAGTTAGAGTCGGAGATGATGGAGAACTACCCCTTTCTGTTCGGGGGTAGTTTCGTTTAAATTTCGAGGACGAAATTTTTAAAGGGGTGGAGTATTGTAATACCCTCTAAATATATATATATATATATATTATAAAAAAAAAGATGTTGTCAGGTAAGCTTCGAGTGAACAAATGCCCCACCTTTTCCCCATCTCCTCGTCGTTTTCTTTCTCTCTCTCTAAAAAAAAAAAAATCTCTCTCATCAAAGAAACTTCAGAGCTTGATAACTCGACCGCCGGAGCTCCGATCGACGAGATTTTGGTGTCGCCGGAAAGCTCTCGAGAAGGCGAACGTGTTGATAGGCAAATAACAACCTGAAGTGGTGGCGTTTGGCCGGAATAAGCATCGAAAGGTTCGGTCTTAAAACCTTAAATCTCTTTCAATCCGGTTCGATTTTGAGAAAACTAACACCGGAACGGGGTTCACGAAGGTTAGTAGAGTTTGTTGGAGCTGCCACCTCGCCGTTGCAGTCGCCGGTCGCCGCCGTCGGCCGCCGTCGTCATTTTCCGATATCGAATTTTATTGAGGGGTTTTGAAGCCCTCGCCGAGGAGATCGAAAGCCCTCAATCGGAATTGTCATCGGACTCCCGGTAAGCTCGAATTTCCTTGCCCTAGATTCTGATTTTAGATGATCAAATTAGGTATGTTCTGGGCCTTGATTAATGAAATTGACCTCGCCATTGTGTTTAGAATAGTCAAATTAGGCTAGGAGAGGTATCACATTGTCGAATTGATGCCCGTTTTACTGCCTCGTTTTGCGTGCCCGACGGGAATTTGGCCCGGGTTAAATGTCAGCGTATCGGGTTTTCAATTGACAATTTGAATTCCAATCTTAGTAATATTTGACTTATGGATGGTATCGGTGTTATAGTTGGCGCAGATAGTCGTCCCGTGGTCACCTAGAAAACCGTGCTACCTGAATCACCCGTTTTGAATAGTATATCGGATCCCGAAGCCTTTGATCATCGAACTCAAGACCAGGACAAACCCGCATCTTCAACTAGCTAGTCGATCGGTCAAAGTTTCCACGAATTGAGGTAGGGGCTATTACCTTTTCTCGCTATTTAAAATGGATGTAGAAACCAACACTTTAATGAAGATTGAACCGGATAGGTTAAAATTGGATTTAATGTAATGATTGATAATTAATAAAATCAATGCTATAATAGTCGTCGCTTGATAGCGAGGCTAGATACCAGGTATGGTTGCATCGGATTGATGCTTGTTATATTTTATGTTTATGATTACGTCGGGATGACGTATGTTGGTATGGTTCCCGCTTCGGGCGGATGATGATTATTATGATATGGTTCCCGCTTCGGGCGGATGATGATTATGATGATATGGTTCCCGCTTCGGGCGGATGATGATTATGATGATATGGTTCCCGCTTCGGGCGGATGATGATTATTATGATATGGTACCCGCTTCGGGCGGGTGAGTTGCTGACGAGCAGCTGGCTACTGCGCAGTAGGCCGGACATGGACATGGATATGGATATAGATATGATTGGACCCAAAAGTCAACATTTCGACCCATGGCGAACTGGCCGTCTTTGGTGGTGATTAGGATCCTGAGTCGAGGGCGAGTTACGGTTAGGGACTTCTAGTCCACCTGTGCTCGTGCCTTGAGGACTCGATGGGATATAGTGGAGAAAAGGCGCGAGCTGACTCGGCATGGACCACCGAAATGATTTGACTTTTGTGGAGTATGTTTATTTATTTATTTTATTATTGGAATGATAAAATGATGAATGATGATTAAATGGTTTATGATGACGTTTAATTTATTTAATTGAATTTTGACTAATAATGGTTCGGTAAAGAGAATTTGGTAATAGATTCCCTACTGAGCATGTGGTGCTCACCCCTTCCATATACAATTTTTTTTCCTTCCTTCCAGTTTCAGGTGGTGTTCAGTATCAGACTCCGGACGAGGAATAGTTTGATTCAGGAAGTCTACGTGTCGTTTTGCTTACCTAAACCTTTAATGTTCGTCGTGGTGAAATTCGTATTTTTAGTTGATCTTTAATTTCGAAAATGTAAAGGATTAAATTAAGGATATTTGTGATGGTGATACTTTATATTTGTCGTTTTATGGTGTTGTATAAACTGTGGTCGTTGATATTGTATTGTCGTTTTTTTGTCCCATGGGCAAAAGTTATGTGTTTGTTGACGTAGACGTTGAATATTCAACGGTATTGTTTAAATGATGATGTGTCATTGACCGGTCCAAGTTTGAAAAGTCGTTGTTTTTGTCTTATTCTACTAACCCCCATCTAGGGGCGTTACAGCCGGACTATCATGAAGACAAAAAGACTGAACCCCGACGAGGAAGGAAGCGGAGTCTTGATGAAGATAACGAGGATGGATGGACAGGAACAACATGATGTTGACGTATATGCTCACTGGAAAGGACCTGCGACGACAATGTTGGGAAAATCTTCAAGCTTCCTCGACAAAAATGGCGATGTAAAGTCATTTGACGACGACAAGAGAAAGAGCTTGGAGACAGTGATTGAGGATATTGAGCGTGCAGGTCTCCAAGCCGTAGGTTTCGGGTACAAGCAGAGCCAAACCCTAGAA
This sequence comes from Parietaria judaica, assembly GCA_954871525.1. NCBI lineage: Eukaryota > Viridiplantae > Streptophyta > Magnoliopsida > Rosales > Urticaceae > Parietaria > Parietaria judaica. The sequence continues at coordinate 6,306,181 of OX940863.1, forward strand.
GAAGACGGCTTGACCTTGATAGCAATACTAGGCCTCAAGAGCCACACGTGTTGCACTCAGACGATGGCAGAGCTGAAATCCTTAACCGACGCCGGAGTGAAGATCGTTCTCGTCTCTGAGGACGATGCCTTGGAGCTGAAGGAAACCGCCACTGCCTGCGGAATCTTTCCCCAAGACGGAATCGCCATCACCGGCTTGGATTTCCAAGAGCTCGACGAAAACCAAAAGATGGACAAAGTGGACAAGATCTCCGTGATGGGCAACGCGGCTCCATCCGACAGACTAAGCCTCATGCAGTGGCGGAAGAAGAAGAACGACCGCATTGTCGCAGCGCTCGGAACCCACACCATCGACACCCCGCTCCTGAAAGAAGCTGATCTCAGTGTCGCCATGGGCAGTTGGAGCAGCAACACCGCAAAGGATAGCGCTGACATCATTGTCCACGACGGCACGCTGACATCACTCCTCGCCGTCGTAAGATGCGGGAGATGCACGCACCTCAACATCCGAAAGTACGTCCAAGTCGAGCTCGTCACCAACATTGCGGGAACATTGATTGCTGCCATAACCACCCTATCGTTTGGGTCGACACCGGTCACGGGGTTTCAGCTCATCTGGGTGACGTTTGTGATGGCTGTCGTGGCTGGGCCCGCACTGCTTCTCGAGCCGCCATGTGGAGTACCAGGGCCGCAATCCGCACCGCTGATTTCAAAGACGATGTGGCGGAACATCGTCGTTCAGGTGTCATACCAATCGGGTGTCCTGCTCGGGCTGGCTTTCGGGTTCAGAGGGAAAGGCTGCTTTGTGAACAAGTCAGTGATCTTCAACGCCTTCGTCTTCTGCCAGCTGGTCAACCTCGTGAACTCCAGGGAGATCGAGAAACTCAACATCCTGACGGGGGTCTATCGCAACCCCTGGCTTCTTGCCACGACGGTGGTGGTGATCGTGGCGCTTCAGCTGTGTTTCGTCGAAGTCTCCAGCGCTGTCGTGGACAACGCGAAGCTGAATTTGAAGCAGTGGGGTTTGTGTTTTCTGATAGGCCTCGGGTCTTGTCCCGTTGACTTTGCGGCCAAGTGTTTGTCGAACTTCGCCAGAGCCGGACCTCACAGCGGCGAGACCACCATGGTCCACTCCTCCTCCACCGATTCCATTGAAAATCTGGAGCTTCCATTGATGAGCTCGGAGAATTCTTCTTCAGCCTCGCCTCAGGAGTACTTCCAAGTTTCCAACATCTAATATTTTTTTTTTTTTTTATTTATACTGAATTTTTCTGAAACTAGATGGAATCAGTTTCAGGCTTTACCTGAAACTTGGATGTCTGTACAGTTTTGGGATCCTAATGATGCATATATTTAGCTGACATTCTCTGTTTTCTGTACATTTGTAAATTCAAAATGTTTCTATCTTCATCTATAACTAATGTATCTTTAGTTTGAATTCTGTATAGTTACTATAAAAAAAAAAAAAAAGAAGAAGAAATGTCAACTGAGATGGATGTTGGTACCTGTTTGGTGATGAGGCAGCCATTTGTTGGGAAGATGAAGCTTGAAAGATGAAAGCAGAGGCGTAGACTTGAGCATTGACTTGTGCAGTCAACTTCTGGAGCTGTTATATCCATTATCTAACGAACATGCACCTTTAATTTTAAAGTACCCACAGGCCACTGGCTAGTCTTTTTTTAATAGGGTAAACTGCGGCTAATGTACTTAATGTTTGATTCATTGCGGATTATGTACCCAATGTTTATTTTCGACTGCTAAGGTACCCAATGTTTGATTCGCTGCGGATTATGTACCCAATGTTTATTTCCGTTAGATTTTTCATCCATTCCGTCACTTGACCGTTAACCAGTGTCACGTCAGCTCCACCTACGCACCCACGTGGCGCTGATTCCTCCAATCGCGACCTGCCACGTGTCATGTGGCATTGCAAAATTGCAAAAAAATTTGTACTGGGTGGGAATCGAACCCATAACATCTATGTTATTTAGCTTACACTCAACCACTTGAACCATTGTCACTTCTTGTCATTTAATTTTGTACACATAAATATTTATATAAACAGCTTGTACATGAGTTGTAACATGTATAAAATATAACATGTTTAAAATATAAAATGTAAACCTATTATTTCTACCATATACATATACGTAAGGGCTGCTAATCATGTAAACCTTTATTATTCTATTCCTCTACTTTTTGAGTGCTTAATCATATAAACCTCCAAAGCAATATATTTCTACCGTATATATTCCTAAAAAAGTAGAGGAATAGAATAATAAAGGTTTATATGATTAGCAGCCCTTACGTATATGTATATGGTAGAAATAATAGGTTTACATTTTATATTTTATACATGTTACAACTCATGTACAAGTTGTTTATATAAATATTTATGTGTACAATTAAATGATAAGAAGTGACAATGGTTCAAGTGGTTGAGTGTAAGCTCAATAACGTAGAGGTCATGGGTTTGATTCAGACCCAGCACAATTTTTTTTACAATTTTGCAATGCCACATGACACGTGGCAGGTCGCGATCGGAGGAATCAGCGCCACGTGGGTGCGTAGGTGGAGCTGACGTGACACTGGTTAACGGTCAAGTGACGGAATGGATGAAAAATCTAACGGAAATAAACATTGGGTACATAATCCGCAACTAATCAAACATTAGGTACATTAGCTGTCGAAAATAAACATTTGGTACATAATCTGCAGTGAATCAAACATTGGGTACATTAGCCGCAGTTTACCCTTTATACTTTGTAGAATCCTGTCGTCATTATTTTGTCGTCTTTTTTCTACTTTCAGTAAATTATGTCGTTTACATGTTATGGAACAATATTATATTATATGATATTAAACTAAATATATATATATATATATCACAGTCACTATCCTGTATTTATTTAACTCACGATGCCAACTGAAACACTATTTTGGCGAAAGTGTGGATAGTTTTTGATATCCTATCGTAGACTATTTTTTCTAAATTATCTTCTGAGTTTTTAAATTTGATCTTTGTTGATAATACTAAAAAAAAAAAAAAACTCCATATTTTATTCTCACATCAGCCCTTCCAAAATTCCAGCATGATCAGAAATTCAATTTTTTTTTTCAAGATATATGATGTTATTTTTTTTTATATAAAAATATAGTGCTATTTATTTTATTTTTTAAGAAAACCCAATAGATATACCCAGAGGTTTTGCGGTATAGTCATAAAATGGAACCGGCACAATCGATACGCTTTTTAAAAATCCTTTGTAAATCTCATTGATATGCATGTACTGGCTTGATATGCATGTACTGGCACCGCCCTAAATTATTTAGTTACATTTTGAACAGTGATTGGTGTTTGAAGTTATGAATGTGTAATATTGAAGAACTCATACTCAAGTCAAATTCATTCCTAATGTTCTTAATTTCATATTTCACTATACTAGTTTTGTTAAAACATTCTGATTATAGCTTAGTATTGGTTAAGATCAACATTTATTATAAATAATAAAGTTATTGTTAAGTATAGCTATATGACTGTTCAACGTACAACGTTCAATGTCAGTAACGGAAAAAAAAAAGTTAAAAACTTTGAATACCTATCATTAGCGTCAATATATGATTTAAAATTATAATTCAAAAATTGAATAGATTGAATTCGAATAAGTTGAAAATACTAAAATTTCATGAAATATATTGCTTCGTATTATTATCTTAATAATTGTTACTTGTTTTTGTCTCACATTCTGAAACCGAACAAGGTATATATTATTCTGATATATAGTGAGAAAATGAAATTACATGTAGTTAGATTGTAAAACTTTAAATTATTAAACCTCAATTGAATGATATAATCATAAATCATAAATTAAAAATTCCCAATTAATCTGAATTGAATGATATAAATATTTTCTGTGTCTATATCAGATCAGTCAACCTTTTTTAACGCCCCGGCCCCTATTTGAATTTTTTCCAAAATTTTCTCCATCTTTTGGACGAGATCAGGATGGAATAACAAAATCATGTTCTTTATATATTTAGGATGCAAAAGCATTTTTAACAAATATTTAAAAGAATCAGACTCCTTAATGATCTTAGTATTTAGTAAGATCATATTTAATAAATTTGCAGTGCTAATTTTAATATTTCAGTAAAAATATTTAGGAAAACATAAAATTAATAATAATTAAATTTAATAATGAAAGAATAAATAAGAGAAATTGCTCTAAATAGCCAAATTAAAACATATGATTAGTAAAATAGCCAAACTTTCCTTCATCTTTGCAAAATAGCCAATTTTGATGATGTGGCTTTTCAATATCAGAATTCATTCTTATTTTACCCTTTAATTAATTTTTTATTATTAATTTGTATATTATTATTAATTCGTGCACATTAATAGCTATTAAATCCCTAAATTAATACTAATTCAAATCTTTGATTAATTCCTCTCGTCTCTCATCCCACATCTCACGTTCTCTCTCTCTTTCTCTCTCTCTCTCTCTCTCTCTCTCCCTCTCTCTCCCTCTCTCTGATATCGTGGTTCCACATCTGCTGCGATTTTCCGATCAAGCTTGCCATGGTTCTCTTCCCGATCGCTTCCCCAGATTGAGATGCATAAATAAGATTCCCGAACGCTGGCATCCGATCTCTCTATCTCTCTCTCTCCATCGCCATCACCGACGAGAACGCTTGCATCCGATCTCTGTCTCTGTCTCATCCCATCGCCAACGAGAACGCTCGCTGCCGCGGAGAAGAATCACGAAGTTGTGGGCCTTGGTCTCTGATTTTGGTATATTTATCATATTTATGCATATACATACCGAATTATTTACTGTTTGGCTCCGATTTTTTTAGTTGATTTTGTTTTGGTGGCGATTTTGAATTTTTGGTTTTTATTGTTCGGAATTGCTCTTCGTTTTGCTGGTAAATGATTATTGTTTCTGTCTTTTGATGCAATCGATTGATTTGATTATCAAACTGTATTGATTTGTTTTGAGATTCGTAAGCAACTGTATCCTTTTTATAGAATCGAAAGGGAAAAGCTTTATGGACCAGGATGTGAAATAATTTGACTGGTTAATTCGCGTTAGTTTGTGTAACACAAACTAATTAACGGGACTAACAGAAACTAACAACACTTATAAACACAAATAAATAAAACTAATATAAATTAACAACGCATTAATACAAATTAACAACTTTCAAACACTATTAACAAGAATTAACAACGCTTATTTTGTGTTTTTTTTTTTCATTTATTCGTGATAATTTTGTGTTTATTCGTGTTAATCTTATGTTAATTCGTGCTAATTCACATTTATTTTGTGTTTGTTTTCGTTTCTTCTTTACAATTATCGTTTACTTTTTCGTTTGTTTTGGTTAATTCAAAACTAATTTTGGTTTAATTCGTTGTAGATTCATGTTATTGTTTGTTAATACGTGTTTGTTTTAATTTATTGATTCTCACAGCCATCGACGAGATTATCACATCTGAACTTCTTGGGAATGTGGTCGAAAGAAGCGAGACGACGCTCCGACTAGGAGATGGCCGCCAATTACATGGTTGAGTCTGGAAGCTCTTTTCAAGAATAGAGAGAGATATTTTTGTATTTAAAATAGTTGATTATTGTATTCAAATTTAAATATGAATAATATTTATGATTATTTATAATTAAGAGTGCCCAAGTATTTTTCTGTTGGTTAATATGGTTTAAATCACTTTAATACAAGTTGTTAATTCACGTTAATGCACGTCTTTAAGCACAAAATTGCACTGTTAACACAAATGAACAGATTAAAACGTGTATTTTTATATTAATTTCAGCAATTAAATTTCAAAATTAAGCCCTAAAATGTGGATTTGATAGTTACCATAATAATAGCAATCAGTTATTGAATATAAGGTTAAACGTTTGATGAGAGAGAAAGTTGTGGTCAATGTTTTTTATTTAAAATTCTAATTATATCATAAAAATAGGGGGTACACGATTGTTTAGGTTGTTGGGTTTGAATGTTACCATATTAATAGCAATCTTAATTAATATAAATATTTTCAATTAATGCAAAAATGATTGACCGAATAAACTCACGTAAATTACGTTAGGCAGAGTTTTTTTTCAATTATTATTTTATTGAAACATAAGGGCAATATAGTAATTGGAGATTTGTTTAAGTGGTTAATTGGCTAGTTTACAAAATTAACCAAAGTTTGGCTATTTTGCTAAATATACATTTAAGTTTGGCTATTACCCTAAAGAGCCCAATAAATAATATGTACAAACTATTCATATAAATGATTTAGTACTGTACATTATTTACTTAACATAAAATTCAGAAATATTTTAAGTTCAATGAGTGAAAACTATTTGGCGCGAGAAAATATCCCGCTCTATTTGGTGAATAATATTCGCGGTTTATAATTTTATCCCTCACTCAATACCGCTTCTCCTGTCCTTGCATCGGCGTCGCTGCATACTCCTGGCCTTCTCTGGGCGTCGCTGGCTCTCCATCACTGTCGTTGTGTCCTCCTCGTCTTCCCTCCTTGTCCTTCCTCATCATCCGTGAGTATGCTTTCTTGCTCTGTTCTCATATCCCAATTTCACAATTTGGGCAGTTTTCTCTTTTTGCTTAAGATTATCCCACAGTGATGTTAAAGGATCAACACTAGCCCAATGGATTTTCTAGAGCCCAACAAATTATGAAAGCCCAACTATGAAGAAGTCTAATTAGCCCACTTGGAGAATAAGCCCATTATCTAGAAGTTTCTTAGTTAAGTGTAGAAGTATTATAATTATGTAGAATCTTTAGATATGTAAAGAGTGTCCTAGAATGTTTTAAATGTCTAGATATTTTAGGAATATCCTAGAAGGTGAGAAAATGTGTGGTTGAGATTGTTTCACCACCACTATAAATACCCATCACCACCTTCACATTTTGTATCCAAGAAACACAAAGTGTAGTGTCTCCTAAAGAGTGTCCTAAAAAGAGTCTTAGAGTAGTCCTAAAGTGTGAGTCCTAAACACCAAGTATTGTAATCTCTTCTTGAGTGGTCTTAATAAAAAGTGTGAGTGTTTCCCACAAAAGTGTTTGTTCAACAAGTGATTCTGCCGAATTTTTGCTCACGCTCTGGTAATTTAAACAAAACTTGTTTGCTTAGTTCAATTTTCCTTTTCATTTTCTTGACCAATTACGATATCGAGAGATTGTTAAGAGATTGTGTTCAAGCTCTGTAAGTTTATAGTTCTTTTTTCCCAATTCAACGATACTTTTTTAAAAAAAAAACTTTTGTCTTTGAATTTGTGCGTGATTATCATAATGTATTTTAGTTATTTTTGTTGTGGTTATATGTTAATGAATAACTAGTCACATGCTAATAGGTATAATGATATTTTTATGCATTAGGCTCGTTTGTGGACTTTCGCCAAATCTGATTGTGTGATTATACTCAGTTTTTGCAATAATTATTAGTAGGGTTGAACAACGACATTACTTTTTTAATCTTCTTTTATAGACGATGTCGACCAATATTGAAGTAGAGATAACTAGGTTACGTGTTGAACGTTTAACCGTTGAATTTGATTAAACGTCCGGCAAGGCGGTGCAAAAGTACGGAAAGTGGTTTGACAATAGCATTGGTCGATATCTGCGGGATATTATATCGCCTTCAATCTTGCATTGGAACCAAGTGACTGATGCCGATAAGCATGCCTTTTTCCAGAGATTAGCGGTAAATATCCCAAATTAGGAATTATGTTTTACAAAACAAGATATAATTATATATATATATATTTAATTTCTATCTGCAAGATAATTTTTTCTTCCCAGCCGACGACAAGAAAGTCTATGATCAAATCATTATGAAGATGCGAAAATTGTTTGCTGATCGGCACTATGTTATGAGATGTCACTAGGTTAAGAATGGAGGTTTTAAAGACAACGTTAGGGCAAAGACTATACCAGCAAACAATGTTAGTATGCATGATTGGATCATTCTCTGTGATCACTGGTTTAAAGATGAACAACAGGTAAGTACTTTTGATTATACTTAATACTTGAAAGTTTTGTTGTGTAAATTAATGTGTTTATTTGTGTGTATAACTAGAAATTTTCTAGATTAGCATTTGTATTGCTTTATTTACATAGATTATTTGATGGCTGGCAGAATGAATTTAAAAAAAAAAAAACAAAGTAGCTCGTTCAAAGATGCGTATGCCTAGAGGACACGGTTCCAAGACCATTTTTGCTCATATGCATGACAAAGTAAGTAAAATACACATAAAATAATTTTCTTGATGATTAAATTCTTTTTTGTGGTTTAATCGTTTTTATTTCTATAGTTCAAAGCAACCTCCGGTTCGGGTACTAGTGGTATTACCATGTTATTTGATCATAACCACTGCAAAGGAGATAAGTGGATTAGTCCGTTGGCTGAGCAAGCTCATGTAAGTTATTAATACCATCTTCTTTTTCAAGTTACAATTTCGTCCATGTGTTGGTCTTATCCTTTCTAATTTTGCTATCCATATATTATTGTCAATACTAGAGCAAGAGTTTTAGTGCTATGTTATACATGTGTCATAAGCTTATTTCTATGTGTTGTGTTCATAAAATAGGGAGTGTAAGTGAGATTGCTATGTGATTATGGTTTTCTAAAACCACTGTTGTCATTACATCAGAAAGAAAGTGATTGTTTCTTTCAGAGTGGTGATCGATTTTGTGTTTTGTTAACACCACTGTTGTCATTACAACAGAGAAAGAGTTATTACACCACTGTTGTCGTTTGTGTTTTTGAGGCTTTGACATGTTCTTATTTATGCAGTATAAAGTAGCTCCCGGTTTGCGTACAAGTGATATTGACATGTTTGATCATATCAACCGCAAAGGAGATCAATGGATTAATCTGTTGGCTGAGACGGTAACTCAAGAGATTGAAGCTCAAAAGATCGAAACGTTGAATTCTATTTATACTAAACAACAAGAATGTGTTTCAGGTTTAGTTGCCCACTTGAAGGACCTACTTCCGGGATTCACTTTTGATTTACCACCGTGCGATTTGGCTGAAACCTCAATCACCCAAGTTACTCAGAAAGAAGAAAACAATGACATCATGCCAACTCACTAGACTTTTATTTTATAATCATTTTTTTTTCATACGACTTCCGATTAGCGTCACTATAGTTATGTTTTTCTTTTTAAGATTGACTTAATCATGTTTTTTTTTTCATAGACTACTTGTTTCCTTCATTTGTACGTTGAGATTTGGTAATGTTATTGTTATTTATCCATATTTATGTATTATATCATTAAAAATTATTGTGTATTTACAAAAATAAATTAAAACCAAGCTTTATAACATTTTAAAAACTGCGGGTAACCGTTGAAAAATTGACGTTTTTATAAAGCGCAGGCAAAGATAATTGTTATTTTGATCGTGAAATAATACTTTTGCCGGTGTTATTAATAATTTGCCGGTAAAAGGCACTATATTTGACGATTTAAATGACGTTTTACCGGCGCAAAACGTGCCGGGAAATATACCCAGAGGTTTTGCAGTATAGTCATAAAATGGAACCGGCACAATCGATACGCTTTTTAAAAATCCTACGTAAATCTCATTGATATGCATGTACTGGCTGTGAGTTTAAGCCTGACTTGACTCAACCCGTAGAAGAGATCTCCCCACCAGAGCTTCCCCTAGCAGAGAAGGGCCCGAGCAGGAATTCCCCCACCAGAGATGGGTCCGACTAGAGATTTCCCCCAGTAGGAAAGGACCCGACCAGGAATGCTCCTACCAGAGATGGCCCTATCAGAGATGAGGGGGAGCAGAGATGCCCCCTAGCAGAAGAGGACCCTAGCAGGATTCTCCAGAGCAGAAACGAGAAACGCCAGAAGTCAAGAAGAGCTATTCCAGGAAAGTGCCAAACTTGAGGAGCAAGTTTGGAGATTCGATTTGGCTTCTTGATTTGATATGATTTGGTTTCTCATTCTGTTAGGAAACGTGTAAATTGTAAAGATTTGATTAAGTTTATTTTAGGAAGTTTAGCTAGGGTTCAGCTTTCTAGTTTCTCTATAAATACAAGTTTTATGACTTTAGTTTGTAACTTTTTTGCTCTCTTTGCATTCGACATTAACTTGAGAAAATTTCTCGCGAACTTTTCTTCTTTCCTTTGTTTCTTGTTCTTCATTGTTCTTTGACTGCAGATCTTATTATTGGGAACCAACACTGGCACCGCCCTAAATATATTCAGACTTGAGGGCGGTTTCTGGACTTTAAAACATGTCGTTCTCTCTTTTTGGATCAGCGTTGTCGTTTCTTTGGAAACCCTAACCACCCTGAATCAGATTCCTTAAAATAAGAAATTAACACTTAGTAGACAAGTCATAATAGTACTGAAAATGTGACACATATAATCTAATTATTTCGCTTCGTGGAGTATTCTCAGTTATTTAATTTATTATTTTGCAAAAAATATAATCACATAGTAATTTTTCTTCGCGTACTTTTCTGGTTTATGGGCATAATCATCGGAGAATTCGTTCAACTAGTTATGACCTGAAAACCTAAACATATTTTACTAAGATAATAATCTTATCAAAATATATTTCTTAATTTTTTTTCTCAATATAACAAATTTACGGTTACGACGTAATTGATGAATAATTTCCAGCTATTATTAAGAACGAGTAATAGACGAAATTTACGATCATTTCTATTCTCTTAACACGTAAGTCCTTTGTTTAATATAAAGCTTTTCATAATATATATATATATATATATATATATATATATATATAATGGAAACAAATAAACGAATAAGGAAAATGATTTATGACAATGATATTTTACTCGGTATAATGAAGGCTGATAATATACATTAATGTTACAAATTAGGGCCAATATCAAGACTATATTTATATATAATAAATTTTGTGCGACTATAAATAAGAAAATTAATCGTCACTAAACTGTGTTATCTTCCAAAACACAGTCAACTTATCTACGCTATACAATTAATTTGTTGATATTTTCCGGATATGCCGATAATGGAAATTAATTTCGATATAAATAATTACCAAACGAAAAGATCTTCGGATATCTGTTATTGACTCAAAAATTTCACGAGATAATAAATTATATAATAATAAAAATTGTTGCAAATAACGTGGAGATCCTCACCATCTTTCCCTCCATAATTTTTTGCGCAAAAATATTTTTACTATTTAACTCATAAGTGTGTGTATATATATACCCTCTTAAGCTCTAGGGCACAAAGAGATTAGCAACAATGGCTTTGCTAAAATCTTCCATTATCGTCCTATCTTTGACTCTCATTTCTCTCTTCCAAGTAGTGCCTTCCTTTGCAGCCAAGAAAGTACGAGTCTTTTCCCATGATTTTTTGTCATATCGACAATGTATATATGTGTGTGTATATATTGATACAGTTTTTATTGCTATACACAGTCGTATGTAGTGTACTTGGGGTCACACTTTCATGGCCCGGAAGCAACCGAGGCTGATTTTGAAGCCGTAGCGGATTCGCACTATGATTTCCTTGGTTCCTTCCTCGGGAGGTGAGCGTTTTTCTTTTTTTTCTTTTATATCGCGTGGTTGATGAAATGCTATTAGGGTTTTGCGTGTTCTTCCACTGTATAATATTAATAAGGAATTTTCATGCAAATTGTTCGAGAGATGTGAACTATTTATAATAATATATAACGGATTATTTTATATATGCAGCCGAGAGAAGGCTGAAGAATCTATGATCGTCTCCTACAAGAAGAACATCAATGGCTTCACCACATTCCTCGACGAAGCTCAAGCTGCCGAAATCGCAAGTGAGAAAGCTTTCGACTGTAAAAAAATGGCTGATCAATGAGAATTATTTTAGTCATTCATTAATTTCAGATTATTTAACATGAAAATGTGAAATATTTTTGTAGAGCACCCAAGTGTGGTCTCGGTGTTCTTGAACCAAGAAAGGAAACTGCACACCACGCGCTCATGGGGCTTCATGATGCTCGAGAACAATGGCGTACCTCTCAACAACTCGTTGTGGGAAAAGGCCAACTTTGGAGAGGACATTATCATCGGAAATCTCGACACTGGTATTATATAGTCCGCGATTTTTCATTAGTTTATTTATAAGCGAAGGAATACCGTGGTTACAAATGGCCGATAGTTACGTAATTCATATTTGTTTGAGAAATATTGCGGTTAGTGGAAAATTACGGATAAGCATAAACTAGATCATCAAATGTGTTTGTATAAGTCACTGAACGAGAAAGAAATGAAAAAAAAAATCAGAAAAAAGATAAAAGAGCAATTATGTGTGATATAACGGTACTGATCATTTCTACCATAGATTTGTTCGATCACACTTAAAATAATTTTGGATTCAATGATTTTTTACGTAATTAATCCTTATTTGAGGATAATTTCACGGTGTTTATACGTCAATTAACAAAAAAACGAAGAAAAAGCAAATATCGAATAAAGTAAAAGAGCAATTTTGTGTAATATAAACATTACCCATTTCTAGCTAGATTTATTTGATCATTCATTAAAAAAATGATTTTTCTTAATTAATCTTTGGCATTTAAATAAATTTATCGATCGTGATTTATGAATATTTATCGGCGATATTTGTGGGGTATAATAATGGAATTTTGTTAGGGGTTTGGTACGATTCAAAGAGCTTCAGTGATGAAGGTTATGGACCTGTTCCTTCAAGGTGGAAAGGAATCTGCCAGAACTCCACCAATGGATTCTCATGCAACAGGTTATATAATATATATATATATATATATAATATCATAGACATTATATCAATTTTTCATTTATTGTTTAATTATTTGATCTTCACATCTTAAGTTATTTCATGGATATAATTTATGTATCACTGCTTCCTAATATCTTATTCTCAGTTTATGATTAAACCTTCAAAACAGATTCGGAATCTAAATATTTAGGAGCGAAATTTAATTATGGAGTAATTTTAATTAAGTACTTAATTATCCTTCTATTTAGATGGAAATAGTATAAATTTTCATAAATTTCAAGAAAGAATAATATGGATTTTTTTTTTATACTTATGAGTTATGACTTAGCTACCAGGTAATTTTAATTTTAATGTGTAGTAAGAGGGTTTTTTTTTTTTCTCAATCTACTAGGTCTAGATATAATGTATACCAAAACTTGTTTATTATAATTATTTCGTAATTGAGATTAATCAACTAATTAATATTTAATATATACACTTCTTGAAGCATTATTTTACTACACCAATTTAAATACCCAATTTTCGCTAACATTATTTCTTACATCAAAACTAATATCATTATCAACTTTTTTGTCCCCGCTAAAGGAAGCTCATAGGTGGAAGATTCTTCAGCAAAGGCCGTGACGCCTCCGGGGAAGTGGGAAATGCCACGGAGCGGACCCCACTCGATTTTGAAGGCCACGGAACCCACACGCTCTCCACCGCTGGGGGTAACTTCGTCCCTGGAGCCAGCGTCTTTGGTGTTGGCAAAGGGACAGCCAGTGGAGGCTCTCCCCGTGCCCGCGTGGCAGCGTTCAAGGTGTGCTGGCCCACCAGCGACGGTGGTGGCTGCTTCGATTCTGACATCATCGAGGCCTTTGACGCTGCCATCCATGACGGAGTCGACGTAATCACTGCCTCGCTTGGAGGTGCACCGGGCGATTACTTCGTGGACGGAATCTCCCTCGGCGCCTTCCACGCTGTGAAGAAGGGCATTACGGTTGTTTGCTCTGCTGGCAATTCCGGACCCTCACCCGGTACGGTTTCAAATGTTTCGCCGTGGATCATCACGGTCGCTGCCAGCACGTTGGACAGGAAGTTCCTGGCTGTTGTCGAGCTCAAGAATGGACAACGCTTCAAGGTTTCTACTTTGTTTACCCACATACAAAATGCACTAAGTAACCAAAAACATAAATATATTAGGTTTTGTATGTATATATAGTTTTGTATATATATATAATATATAAAACATATATATAATATTTGGTTAAGTATGAATATATATATATATATGTATATTCTGTTAACTGACTTAACATATACTTGTGTACAGGGAACGAGCCTTTCCACAGCCTTGAAGGACAAGAAATTCTACCCACTGATCAGCGCTGTTGACGCTAAGAAATCTAGTGCAAATGCAACTAGCGCGTAAGTATATCAATGTTATATATATATATATATATATATATGTATGTATGTATGCATTAACTTCCACCATTAATGGAGAAGTTTACAAGTTTTTTTGTTTGTTGTTATCATAGATTGTTGTGCAAACCAGACACACTGGACCCTAAGAAGGTGACTGGAAAGATTGTGGTGTGCTTGAGGGGCGAGACCGCACGAGTCAACAAAGGCGCGGTGGTTGCACAAGCCGGAGCCGCCGGTATGATTCTCTGCAACGACGAACCCAACGCAAACGACATCGTTGCCGACCCTCATCTTCTCCCGGCCTCCCATGTTACCTACACCGATGGTGTCTCCATCTTCGCCTACCTCAACTCCACAAAGTACCGACACCATTCCGTCTAAAATTTATTAATATGTCTAATATTAAAGCTAGGCATTAGGCGAAAAGACTTCAAACAGATACAAACTTATCAACTGTTTGAATTTGATTTGAATCACAGGAATCCCGAAGCCACGCTATTTCCTCCAACAGGAGAGATAAACTCGAAGCCCGCACCGGTCATGGCGGCGTTCTCCTCGGCCGGGCCCAATACTGTCACTCCCGGGATTCTAAAGGTGACAAGATCAAAACCGTTTCTTTTCTTGTTCGTTATAATGTTTTTTTTTTATTTGAAAAACTATGTCGTGATTGGTGGATGGATATCTTGATCAGCCCGACATCACCGCCCCAGGAGTGAACATTATTGCTGCATTCACTGGAGCAGTGAGCCCGACTGCGGAAGCATCCGACCACCGCACGGTCCCCTACAATGTCATGTCCGGCACATCCATGTCGTGCCCTCACGTTGCTGGCGTTGTCGGTCTTCTCAAGGCGTATCACCCTGACTGGTCGCCCGCAGCCATCCGTTCTGCCATCTTCACGTCGGGTAACGTTTATGAACTATAAAATATTAATTCACTAATGAATTGACTCATCGGATAATTTATTTGATTTCATCTTTAGTGGGTGTTTATTATTATTATTTTTTTCATGAGATTTTGAACTTTGGATTTCTATATGGCTCATTGCCTTCTCCTTCTCTTCTACGTAAACAGCAAGAACAAGGGACAACACCGTGACGGCAATGACCGATGCAACCGCCAGCAAAGCGACGCCCTTCAACTACGGCAACGGTCACATTCGGCCGAACCGCGCCATACACCCGGGTTTAATCTATGACCTGACCAACAACGACTACCTCGAGCTCCTATGTTCCATCGGCTACAATGCCACCACTGTCCAACTATTCTCCGACCGCCCCTTCGCGTGCCCCTCCAAAAAGCTACCCCTAATTGACTTCAACTACCCCTCCATCACCGCCCCGAGCCTCAACGGCACCATCACTGTCAAGCGCACTGTTAGGAACGTCGGCGCCCCTGGTGACACCTACCATGCGCGCTTCGTCGCGCCACCTGGAGTGGCTATGACGGTCGAGCCCCGGAAGATGTACTTTGAGCGACGTGGCGACGTGAATACTTTCACCGTGACATTGACGGACAAAGGTTTAGGTCTCGAGGGTTACCAGTTCGGACGGCTCCTATGGAGCGACGGCACGCACTATGTAAGGAGCCCGATCGTGGTTCAAACGGCGGCGAAGGTGTAAAGCTTTTTAATGGGGTTTGTGTCACGTTTGTTTTATTTTCTATGACCTTTTTGTGGCTGTTATCAGTCTGTTTGTGTCTAGGGTTTAGTACTTAGTACACTTATTTCTTGCTTGTTATTGATTGTCTTTGTATAATTTCTAGGTTTCATCATCATTATAGCACGTATATTCAATAAAGCATCCGTTAGTACAAGGGTGAAAAGAAAAAAGAAAACGTAAGCCAAATTTTTTATCGGAAATCGATCAAACTGATACCGATTTAGCCGCAATTGTTATTAATACAGTTAAAATTTAATATATCGAGAAAATACCAAATACCTTAATTAGATTTGGTTTCAATGTGAAAATCACAACTACTTACCTGATTTTACCACTTCAATTAAATTTAATATTATATTTTTATTATTTTCTTTTAATCGTACCTATCAGTACGTCAAAATGATATTATTTTTTTACCTACTTTCTCGGTGTAGTATTGTGTAATATTAGTAGTTTGTTTATGTATATTATTGTGTAATATTAGTATTTAGTAGCTTGTTTATATGTAATATTAGTAGTCATTTAATGTAGATGTAGATATTAAAAGCGATAAATGCGGTCAAAAGATATTATCTCAACCGAATACCGAAAACTGAATATACGGTAAATGCGGTTTTCATCGTTAAAAATAGGGTATTCGGTTATCATTTTTGAAATACTAAAATTAAGTACTTGGTCTATTATTTGTCAAAAACCACACCGAATACCCGTTTATTCGTCCCTGCTATTGTCATACGAAAAAACAGAGAAAGAAATACTATATTGAAATGGACACGTCAATAGTAGAACTTCTATAGCTATTAAAACCGGTTACCGGAAGCCATCCGCGGTGACCGCCGGCCGCCCCCAACGAGTTAGGCTTTGAGTAAGTATTTCTAGAGCTTTTAAAAGTATTTAAAAATTATTATTTTAAAAATGAATTTTTTATATTTAGTTAAATATAAAAAGGGTTAATTGCGGCGAAAAGACCCAAGCTTTGGTCAAATGCTCTGCTGTGTATACAACCTCCGTAAATGGCGGCAAAAGTGCGCAAACTCGGCATTTGAGAGTTGACCGAGAAAATATATCTATGTGGCAATCATCCTTTGCCATGTGGCATGCCACATGGCACTTGGACGCCACGTGGCATGCCACGTAATTTTTACTTTTTAAATAATTTTTTATAAAAGTTATTTTTTATAAAAAAAATTATTTAAAAAGTAAAAATTACGTGGCATGCCACGTGGCGGCCAAGTGCCGCCACATGGCAAAGGCTGATTGCTATTTTTTATAAAAAAAATTATTTTTATTTTTTAAGCAAAATTATTTTTTATTTTTAATAAAAAATCATTTTTTCCAATAATAACAAATAATGAATATTTAGATTTAAATATTCATTATTGGTTATAATTATTTATTTTTTAAAAAGTGGGTATAACGAAATAAAAATCACCGTTCACGGTTCACTTGAACTCCGTTTCCGATCCGGTTCAAGCGTCGAATAAATTTTTTTAATATGTTTAATAATAATAACCAATAAACACATACATATTGTTTACAAAGTCAAGAAATAATTAAATACACACCACTTATTAAAAAAAATAGTAGTCATATTTATATTTAACAAAAAATTATTTTTATTTGTTTGCATAATATTTTTTTGTGTTTGCATTTTATAATAATAATAATTGCTTGATATGTTTTTTATTTATATATTATTCTTTTTTTAAATTGTCGTTAAATAATCATATGATTATTATTGGTTATTATTATTAAATATATTAAGCGATTTCGTTCCACTCGTGAACCGGATCGGAGGCAGAGCTTGAGTGAACCGTGAACGGTGATTTTTTCTTTATTTATTTCGTTTGACCCACTTTTCTAAAATGAATAATTATATTTAATAATAAAAACCAATAATGAATATTTAAATTTAAATATTCATTATTGGTTATTATTGAAAAATAATATAATTTTTTTTAAAATTAATTTTTTTTTAAATTAATTTTTTTTAAAATATTAAATAAAATAATAATTACGTGGCATGCCACGTGGCAAAGGCTAATAGCCACATGGACAAATATTCTCGGTCAACTCCCAAATGCCAAGTTTGGGTACTTTTGCCTCCATTTACGAATGTTGTATACACAGCAGAGCATTTGACCAAAAGTTGAATCTTTTTGCCGCAATTAGCCCATATAAATATATATATATATATATATATATATATATATATAAAACCTTTAAATTTGAGATTCGAGGCGCCAGCCTTGTTTTAAACTAAAATTTGGGTCGGGCTTGTTGATGATTTTTCAAATTAGCAATGGAATTCCCGGTTTAGACCGTTGTATTCCAAATCAAAGAAAAATTGGCAAAACACTCATTATTATTATTAGAAAAATCCAATTTTTACAAATTGAATTTTTGAAAACTGTAAAATACCTCAAAATACCAGTTTCTTCGAGGACTAAAATACTTCAAAACTCTGTATCTTCACACAACAATTAGCGTGATATATCATATATAGATTTATGAGGAATATGCATTTCATTTTATTATGTATAGTTTACTAGTCTGAATTTGTTATTAGGCTTAGATATTATATTATGTTTAGTTATGGTTCCTGTTGTGAATAATTGTAATTAGAGTGTGTTAATTACTGTTCATAGTCTTAGGTTGTATATAAGGCTTTTACCCATTAATGAAAACACAAGTTGAAAACCCTAAAACTACATGGTATCAGAGCTCGGGTTGGGAGCTTACCGGAGCGGGCTGTGGTGGTGGTAGCTTGCCGGAGTTCCGTGCGCGGAGGAGTAACTCGGCAAGGGCAGCGGTCGCTCGGAGATAGGGTTGCGAAGCTCGAGGTGAGTCCGAGGACTCGGAGAGCGTGGAGAGAAGGTCTGGTCGCGTTCCAGATCTGATTCCGAAGAGCTGGGATCAATCGATTGGAAGCTAGACCTAATAACTTCTGAGAAATCGAAGGTCGAGAAGGTCGGAGAAATTGGGAATCGAGCACGAGCTGGAGATTCGCAAATTAGGGCTTGGAGTTCGGGAAGAAGCTTGGGCGCTGGGAATCGATTCAGACCAGGAGAATCTTGGAGCTGGGATCAGTCGAGGATAGTGGGTCGAAGTCTTTCGATTGGAGAGGAGAAGCCGAACCTGTCAGCGAGCAATCGAAGAAGAAGCTCAGTTGGGTTGCGATTGGAGATCTGACGGTGTTCGTCAGAGGTTTTCCGGCGACCCAGCAACGAAGGCGGTGATCGGAGAGATTCCGGCGAGCTCGACGGTGGTCGTTGGTGGTGGAGCAGCGGAGTGGCAATAAGGTGGTTGAAGGAAAGGGAAACCATCGAAGAGAGAAGCTGAGGATTTTCCTTAAAAAAAAAAAAGGATGAGAATTAACTCAACGTGAAGAAAAGAAGAAGATCGTGAGTGGAGAAGAAGCTTCGATCAAAGGAATCGAAGACAGATTAGAAGAAGGAAAAAGGAAAAGTTTCTGCGTGTCCCAACCTCAAAAACGACGTGCCCACGTACAGAAAAAGGAGGAAGTTAATTTTGTTTTTCTTTGTGTGCCTGCTTAAAAAATAACGTGCCTGCGTCCAGAAAATTTCTTGTGAGGTCATTTTCTATTCCTTTTCGTTTGTTGAACCTTGATTGGGTCCGGGGAGCCTTAAGTTAGGATCCGGCAATAGGTTAAAAGAAAAACAGGATGGCGGCAACTACTTCAAAGAGGATGACAGCGGAAGAATTGGTCGATTTCTTTCAATTCACTAGAGGATTTGGTATGAGGCGAAAAAAGACGGGAGAAGCACCGGGTATGAGGCCTGGAGGAGTAACTGGCAGTAGAGTCCACAGAGAAACTCGACAGTGTTACAAGTGCGGTGCGATTGGCCACCTGAGGGCGGCATGTCCAAAGGCACCGAAAGAGATGAAGTAAGTCAATCAAGGAAAGTCTAGTGCCTGCGGGCGTGGACAATTTGGAGGCTGTGACATTGATGGTCGTAGATGTGGTTACAATGGTTGCCATCGGGCACACCTGAAGGCTAGAGACGATGAAGAGGAAGACACGAAACCGATCTTCACCAAGAAGGAGGTTATCGAGATGTTCAAGAACAATAAGGTGGTGAAGCAAGCATTCAAGAAGCCCATGAATGAAGAGGGTAGTGTTGCAATGCTTACTAGTAAGGCTCCTCCTTCTAGCCGGATTACACGGAGGAAAGATTGGATAGTAGATTCGGGCGCTACTCGGCATGTGACTGGCACTACGAGTGAGTTCACTAAATATACCCAACTGGCAGTCCCTGAGAAGATCCAAACTGTCAATGGCACATTTCAACCCGTTGTTGGAAAGGGTGAAGTTGAGTGTACCGATCATATGACGTTGACAGATGTTTTGCATGCTCCATCGTTTCCAGTTAACCTTTTGTCTATCAGTGCCATTATACTCCGGTTGAATTGTAGAGTGATATTTGACATTCCCAAGGTGGTGTTTCGAGAAAAGGGAACCGAAAGACTACTTGGGACTGGGACTTGGAGTAACGGTTTGTGGTACATGGACCGAGGAGGTATGGATGCGGCGTTGGCGTCCATTGTAGAGAAAGAGAGTATGAAGATGTCCGGCAAGAGTGCGGAAGACGAATTGATGTTATATCACCAACGGATGGGACATCCATCTTTTGGAACCTTGAAGGTGTTATATCCATCATTGTATGAAAAGTCCGACAAACGGAAACTCGTATGTGATTCATGTGAATTTGGAAAACATACCCGGAGCTCTTATGTTAGCTCGGGCAGGAGAAGCCTTCATCCTTTTGATTTGATTCATTCAGATGTATGGGAACCATGCCCAACGACTTCAATACACGGGTATCGTTATTTTGTGACGTTTATTGATTGTCATACTCGTGTTACTTGGTTATATCTGATGAAAAACAAGAGTGAAGTGCTTACATGTTTCAAAGATTTTCACAAAAGGGTTCAGACTCGTTACGGTGCCGTGTTGAAGGTTCTAGTATCTCGGTATCATTCTGTGGTCAAGACACTGAGGTCGGATAATAGGAAGGAGTACATCAATAAGGCCTTCAGAGAATATCTATCCCTATATGGGATCGATCATCAGACTACGTGCCCGTATACCTCAAAACAGAATGGAGTTGCAGAACGGAAGAACCGACATCTTCTCGAAATAGCTCGGTGTATGATGATCGAGAAGAATGTTCCAAAGTACTTGTGGGGGGAAGCTGTTATGACAGCGGCGTACTTAGTGAACAAGATGACGTCGAAGGTGTTAGATGGAAGAACACCAATGGAGATGTTAGGACTAAGTGTCGAAGGACTTGTTCCCAACAAAGTTTGGGGATGCGTGTGTTTTGTCAAGGACAACAGGCCAGCAGTCGGGAAGTTGGATCCTAGAGCCGTGAAGTGTATCTTTGTAGGATACTCTCCTACTCAGAAATGATATATATGTTGGAGCCCTATCGAGAAGCGACAGTTTGTGAGCATGGATGTGACCTTCCGTGAGCACGAGTCCTACTACGATGTGCCTGTTTCTTCTCCCTTTGGAGACTCGCATGATACGCGAGAGGGGGAGAATGATGGCAGTGGCTCTAATTCCAGACCATCCACGGTGACTGTGGTGAGACATCCAGTTTCGTATGATTCAAGCTCGGATTCAGAGACTGAGGTGACAGAGGTCAGAGGTGGTGACAGGGGTCAAGCTCAGGGGGAGAGCATGGAGTCAGAGACTGAGGTGATAGAGGTCAGAAGAGGTGACAGAGGTCAGGCTCATGGGGAGAGCTCGGGGTCAGAGAGTGACGAGGAGACTCAGGGGGAGCGGAGTGCTCCGGGGGAGCTGAGTGCTCCGACAAACCGAGATCAAGCTCAGGGGGAGCTGAGTGCTCCGACAGAGAGGAATGCGGAGAGAAGTGGAGGTCCAGCTCAGGGGGAGCTGAAGGTGTATACGAGGAGGAGGCGACAGGATCAGACAATGCTCGAGCCACCTACACCAGTGAAAGCTACTTTGCGGAGGAGTTCGCGAAGTAATGCAGGATGCCCTCCGAACAGATACGGCTACGACATTGGAGATTATGTCTCGTATGAGAACCTCGGGGATGAAGCTCGGGCAATGCTCGCGTCACTGGATGCGGTCGTTATCCCCAAGACATGGCAGCAGGCGAAGGCGGATCCGAAGTGGGAAGTTGCGATGAAGGAAGAGCTCGATGCCTTGGAAAAGAACAAGACGTGGGATCTTGTCTCGCTACCAGCGCGGAAGAAGGCTGTGGGATGTAGATGGGTATTTACGGTCAAGCAAAACCCAGAAGGGCGCATTGAGCGCTACAAGGCACGGTTAGTTGCGAAGGGGTATAGTCAGACGTATGGCATCGACTATGACGAGACATTCGCACCGGTGGCGAAGATGATGAGTACGGTGAGGACTCTTGTATCGGTGGCGGCCAATCGCGGATGGAAGCTGCACCAGCTTGATGTGAAGAATGCGTTTCTTCACGGAGACTTGATGGAAGAAGTGTACATGGAGATACCGTCGGGATTTGAGACTCGGAAGAAGACAGGGAAAGTGGTCAGGTTGAAGAAGTCGTTGTATGGTTTGAAGCAATCTCCTAGAGCCTGGTTTGATCGATTCAGAAAGGCTATGATAGACATCGGATACGAGCAAATCAACGCTGACCACACCGTTTTTCATCAGCGGCGAGGAGATCGGACCACTATACTCGCGGTGTATGTGGACGATATAATCATCACGGGTGATGATGAGGGCGAAATCACTCGGTTAAAGGAGAGACTCGGGAAGCAGTTTGAAGTGAAGGATCTAGGGGGACTGAAATACTTTCTGGGGATTGAGGTAGTTCGAGGACCAAAAGGAATAGTCCTAAACCAGAGAAAGTATGTCCTAGATCTCCTTACAGAAACTGGTATGCTAGGATGCAAGCCTGCGGCGTCTCCGATTGATCAGAAGACCAAGTTGAGTGCCGAGTCGGGAAAGCCAGTTGATCGTGAGAGATACCAGAGGCTAGTGGGCCGTTTGATATACCTGTGTCATACTCGTCCGGATATTTCATTTGCTGTGAGCGTGGTGAGTCGCTACATGCATGATCCTAGAGATGGACATATGACAGCATTATATCGGATTCTCCGATACCTGAAGAGAGCCCCGGGAAAAGGGTTGCTCTTCGAGAAGAACAACCATCTCGAGGTGGAGGGCTTTTGTGATGCCGATTGGGCTAGTTGTGCTGACGATAGGAAGTCTACCTCCGGGTATTGTATGCTTGTCGGTGGGAACCTGGTGTCTTGGAAGAGCAAGAAACAGTCAGTCGTAGCCAGGTCTACAGCGGAGGCGGAATACCGAGCAATGGCTTCTAGTGTGGCAGAGTTGTTGTGGTTGAAGATGCTACTGAAGGAACTGAAGATTGACCAAGGCACCGGAATGAAGTTATGGTGTGACAATCAAGCGGCGATTAGCATTGCCAATAACCCGGTGCAGCACGACTGAACCAAGCACATCGAGATTGACAGGTTCTTTGTTAGACATCATCTTGATAGTGGAGAGTTGAAGCTGAAGCATATCAGTACAAGGGAGCAAGTCGCGGACTGCCTCACCAAGGGATTGGGCCCTATTGACCAGTTGAGATTATGTAACAAGATGGGCTTGATCGATATCTTTTGTCCATCTTGAGGGGGAGTGTTGTGAATAATTGTAATTAGAGTGTGTTAATTACTGTTCATAGTCTTAGGTTGTATATAAGGCTTTTACCCAATAATGAAAACACAAGTTGAAAACCCTAAAACTACAGTTCCAGTTCTGGAAACTCTACTAAGCTTGTTCCTAGTGGTAAATCCACTACAATAAGACTCTTAATGAGGTCTTAGGTTCAATCCCTTGAGACGCAGAAATTGCGTAATATATGTAATCTTGGCCGATAGTGTCTACGGCCAATAATGCTGGATCTTCTTACCGTGACAAATATCTTGTAATATGAGTACATGTAATCTTGGCCAATAGTGTCACCCAATTCAAAAAAAAAAAAAAAAAACTGAAAACTCTGTTTACAGTACACTGATTGGCATTTAAACCCAATTAACTTTTATTAATCAATAAAATAATAAATCTTTTTCCTATCGTCTCTCAAAATACCCCTCAGCTTGAAGGATAAAAAATCGTTACAGTAAACGATAAAATACTTTAAAATGAAAAAAGACGACATTGAGAGGGCAAAGTTGTCCTGAAAAAATGGGAGGACATTTAATACCCAAAGAAGATAGAAAGCAACATACGAGAAGTTCCACTTTACGATATAAATTGTGGTTATAACAATCTCATATCCTCTGTTCATAACGGTCACGATTACCCAACACGCAACACAACCAACCTTCCAAGCTTATGTTCTTATGAAACCGCCATGACTCTGGCCACAATTCAGCTCGGTTTTCGCTCCTCGCCATTCCTCGCCACTTCCAAGAAGCTCATCTCTCGGGGGTCGCTGCGAGTCGGCGCCAAACCATGGAGAAACTCCATGTTTCTGAGCTTGAAACCGGTCCTCAAAGACGGGACTCTCAGCGTCAGTGGCAGGGACGCGCTGACCGAGGTTCCCGACAATGTGGTCGTGACGCCGTTGACGAATTCAGCAGCGTTCGTCGGTGCTTCTTCGGGAGAAGCTGGGTCGAGGCACGTTTTCAAGCTCGGTGTAATCCGGTATGTAATCGGAATTTTTTCGGGAGGCCGATGAATATAGCAACTTGTTTATTGTAGTTCATGCCATGTATTGCTAATGTTTATGTTCATGATGCAGGGATGCCAGAATGCTATGTTTATTCAGATTCAAACTCTGGTGGATGATACCGAGAGTCGGAAATTCAGGAAGCGACGTTCCCGTCGAAACCCAAATGCTGCTTATGGAAGCTCGTGGTTCTGATGATCCCGACGAGACATGTTACGTATTGTTCTTGCCGGTGCTCGATGGAGAATTCAGGAGCAGCTTACAGGGGAACGCTTCCGACGAACTCGAGTTTTGTGTCGAAAGCGGTACGATCGAGCTTTGAATTTCATCTCCAAACATCTTGCATTTGTTTCTTTTCTTGTAGTTCAATAAAACAAAGCTCATCTACCACTTCTGTCATGAAATTATAGAATACAAGGAAAGAACATTTTTCTTGGATGTATCATCAGGGGACACAAAGGTAATTAAAGGGGAAGAAGCTAAAAAAACTTTATACCAAGCTTCAATTATTTTCTTTAGAATGATTGACATTGTTTTTTTTTTTTTTTTTTATGTGTTTTAGGTGACCCGGCAATAGTCACCAAACAATCACTCAAAGCAGTTTTTGTGAATTCTGGAAACCACCCGTTTGACCTTATGCAGGAATCTATGAAGTAAGTCAGCTTTCTCTAAGGTTTCAAGTCCATGTTATAATTATAGGATTCGAGATTCGAATTCCATGAGAAAGTCTCAAACTTTCTTCTCGGGATTTCCAAAGTAATAATTGTATTCACCGGAAATGCTATGAAGACCCGATACAAAGTTATCTAGCTGGTGTAGTCCCGAATTTTGAGTATTTGGTTTGCAGCCTAACGAATCGCAAGTGGCATGTGGGCGGTCCTCTCACACTGAGAGCGTACCACTATAATTCTATGTGTCACCATTTATTTTCGTTTTGTTTTCTATTCCCGATTGGGTCTTCCTTCTAACTAGTGAGTGTTTGGACCATTATGCAGGATCTTGGAGAAGCACTTTGGAACTTTTGCCCACAGGGAATCCAAACAGGCAAAACCCAAAGGCCTAGCTATCTTTGGTCTAACATAAAAAATAAAAAAATAAAAAAAGATTTAATAAATTAATTAGTTTTGTTGCCTTTTGAAATGCAGATGCCTGGAATGCTGGATTGCTTTGGTTGGTGTACTTGGGATGCTTTTTACCACGAAGTCAACCCCAAGGGAATCAGAGAGGGGCTCAAAAGGTAAATGTAATTTCTTGTTTAAACTCGCTGATTAACCCCGCCTCTTACGCTCATCGATGAATCCAGTTTGGCCGAAGGAGGCACTCCGGCGAAGTTCCTGATCATCGACGATGGCTGGCAAGACGTGTCCAACGAGTTCCAGAAAGAAGGAGAGCCGTTCATCGACGGGTCTCAGTGAGTTGTCCTATATTCTCCGTCACTGCGTTGTTACGCTCGAATTGGAAATTATATTCCAGTTTCTGCAGGTTTGGTGGGAGATTGGAGAGCATCAAGGAGAACGCCAAATTCCGAAGAGGTTCCGATGAGGCTGAAACCGATTCTCCAAGTGATCTCAAGAGTTTCATCACGGAAATCAAGAGCAGTTTCGGCCTCAAGTAAGGTTTCCAGAGATCTCCGTAGTAACTCGTAACAATTCATCAAACACCAAATCAACCAAGACTACAGTTTCTGCTACGGGTGAAACCGGGACCCCGAACGGATTTGTAAAATCTGGTTTTATTTTGCTCCCGTTCACACAGTTAAAACGCATCTCCAGGTATGTTTATGTGTGGCACGCCCTGTTGGGATACTGGGGAGGGCTTTCCCCGAATGCTCGGGGCACGGAAAAGTACCGCCCGAAGATGACTTTTCCTCAGCAGTCACCGGGGAATTTGGCGAACAAGAGGGACTTAGCAATGGATTGCATGGAGAATTATGGGATCGGTGTGATCGAAGCTGACAAAATACACGACTTCCTCAACGATCTTCACGGGTACCTTGTATCGCAAGGCGTTGACGGGGTCAAAGTCGACGTCCAGAACATATTGGAAACCATCTCGGCCGGCATAGGAGGCCGCGTCTCTCTCACCAAGCGGGTTCAGAAAGCGCTCGAGGACTCCATAGCCACGAACTTCCGAGACAACAGCATAATCTGCTGCATGGGAATGAGCAATGATTCACTTTTCTAGTATGTCACTTCTCCTCACTGTTTCATAAAGACAATCTATACACAAATGTATAGATAAATTATCTAAATTATCGCGATTTTTTACCGCGTCACAGCTCGAAACAAAGCGCGATCACACGAGCTTCGGACGATTACTACCCACAAAATCCCGCCACACAGACATTGCACGTAGCTTCCGTGGCCTACAACAGCATATTTCTCGGTGAAGTGGTTGTCCCGGATTGGGATATGTTCTATGTACGGAAATAAACTATAAATCTGAATACTACAAATATTTTACTCTCTGCGCGAAAGAAAATTAATTAAATTTACCAATTTCTCCTACGTTTAGAGCCTCCACGACGCGGCTGAGTTTCACGCTGCTGCGAGATCCGTCGGAGGCTGTGGAATCTATGTCAGGTACAAGAACTACGACAAAACTTTCTTCATAATTTGCAATAAATTAACTTATACCCTACCTGTTGACAGTGATAAACCGGGCCATCATGATTTTGAGATACTAAAAAGGCTCGTACTTCCCGACGGCTCGGTCCTAAGAGCGCGATACCCAGGAAGGCCGACGCGCGATTGCTTGTTCGACGATCCAGTTATGGACGGAACAAAGTAAGTACCCATCCAATAAATTGGCGCAAGATCATCTTCAAACCTCCATTTCAATCTCTCTGGATATGTATTGGCACAGTCTTCTCAAGATATGGAACCTGAACAAATGCACCGGAGTTATTGGCGTGTTCAACTGCCAAGGAGCAGGAGCTTGGCCGTGCCTGAAAACCCCGGTTCAGAGAGATCTCACTCGTCCTCAGTTATCGGCGAAAGTGTCTCCTTCAGATATCGAGTACTTCACAGAAGTCTCGGGGACTCAGTGGACCAAAAGCTGTGCGGTCTTTTCCTTCAAATCAGGTAAGATTCGACCGATGAAAAAGTTTCAATCAAATGAAATAGTGTAGCTGATGCAGTTAAATGGCCGTTAATTAACCATTAAAACCGGTGAATCCCAGATTAATTTGGATTTTCCTGTTGAACTAGCTCATTTATCTGTATTTTTAGTGGTCCCG
Source organism: Parietaria judaica (assembly GCA_954871525.1). Lineage (NCBI taxonomy): Eukaryota > Viridiplantae > Streptophyta > Magnoliopsida > Rosales > Urticaceae > Parietaria > Parietaria judaica. Next base: position 6,333,976 of record OX940863.1, read on the forward strand.
CTCCCTGTTTAAAACCAATAAAATACTGGTTTTTATGGTTTTTAACTGGGCCCGGTAGCGGTTTTCACAAAAACCAATACCGGTAGGGATTTTTTGTGAAATACTGGCCGTGGTCCCGGTTCCCCACAAAACCAGTTTTTACAAAATCAATACCGGAGGAGTTTTTCACGATCCCCGAGAAAACGGGCTGGGAGGAAACTCGTCCAAACAAAATATCACTTCCCGATACCGGCTTGACCCGCTAACCCGTTATCTCTGAGCTCTCAGGCTCTCTAACCCGAGTCTCGCAAGACGAACACTTCGGCATCACTCTGAAAGTCCTCGAATGCGACGTCTTCACTGTATCTCCGATCAAGGTTTGTTTCCAATTCCTCAGAAACGCATTTCTACAAACGCATGGTGACTCTGTTCTTTCGCAGGCTTACAGAGACAGCATCGAGTTTGCACCGATAGGGATGTTGAACATGTACAACTCCGGCGGAGCCGTCGAAAGCGTTGACTTTTTGGGCGACGAGTCAAACTGCAGAATCCGAATAAAGGGTCGTGGAATGGGCAGGTTCGGAGCGTACTCCAGTGCGAAGCCTAGAACTTGCTGGGTGAACTCGAAGAAGGAAGAATTCAGGTTCCAAAGTGAAGGCAATCTCCTCACTCTACCGATTCAAGAGCAACACTTAAACTGGGAGATCACTGTTTCTTATTGATTAAACCAACTTGCAGTATCACCTTCTTCTTTTTTTCTTTTTTCTTTTTTATAAATCTATTATATTATACGGTAAAACTTTGATAAACTAATAATATCGATTAAATAATAATATTATTCCATCTTAATTTAAGACTAATTAATTAAATTATTAATTTTTCAAAATTATATAGGTCGCAGTCAATATTTTTTTGCACCACTTGACATTCAACGTTGTTTATCGTCTTTTCTAATAAAACTCCAATGTTAATAATTTTTGTCACTATAAATTATATTTAAAACTTTATCTCTTAGGAACGAACGAGTATCAAGATTTTGACGGCAAGTCTTCTTATACTATATACGTGTATTCTAATTTTGAGAAGACCACATTGGTTTTATTTTGGATGTATTGATAATAATACTATATGCAATATGTAGTTTTATATTTTTTTATTTTTTTTTGTGATTTCTTATAGATGAAGTAATTGGATAAGAACAATACGGAAGCTAGGACTTTGTTATATTACTTGCCTAAATCATATAAAAAAGGTCGACATCATGTAGTCATATTCAATTATTTTGTACCTATAAATAAACACAAAGGATCTATACAAAGCTTCCACATTAATTAAGCAACGCGTCTCATGTTCATTAATGCTCCATTGCTTTTATTTAACAAATGCTTTCAACTTTCAAGGTGTCTGATTCCAGAAACTAGGGGTGCAAATAAAACCCGGAAATGCGGGTTTTAAACCGCATTCGGACCGGAACCGTATTTTAAATAAACCGGAACCGTATTAATCCGGGTTAAACCGGAACCGGTTTATTAAAAAAATCGCATCCGGATTAAACCGGTTCCGGGTACCGGATTTAGAGAATAAAAAACCCGAAACCCGCATAGTAGCTTACTAAAACCCGGTTATTAAATATATACATAAAAATATTTAGAATTTTCATACAAAAAAATATACATATTGAATTTCTATCAAGAGAAATATTCATTTATTTGTTTCTCATCCAACTCCAAACTAATGTTGTAGGTTAATCATTTGTTTCTTCTAGTCCAAATTGATATAATTTTTTTCTCTCACAATACTAATAGTATAAAACATTACATGTATTTATTATGTTAATTACTTATCAGCTTTTGTAAGTATATGTGTTATGTTTATGATATAGTTTGATTTTTTAATTTTGGGCTATAATTACTTCAAGTTTTTTTTTTTAAATATAAAATTTAGGTTCAAATCCGTATTATAACCTGGAACCGGATTTTAAAACCGAAAATAAATAAAAATCCGGATCCGGGTTTAAAAACCGGTTTTTTATTTTAAAACCGGGTTTTAACCCGGATCCGGATTTCCGGGTTTTTATGTTAAAATATCCGGATCCGGGTTTCAATTTCAAAAAACCCGGATTCCGGATCCGGGTAGCGGGTATGGCAAAATATCTGGGTACCCGGTCCGCTTGCACCCCTACCAGAAACCATTTTTTTTTTCAATAGAAATTATAATAGATAACCACATTTTAACGTTTACATTTCAATTTAATAAATGAGTGATTTTAATTAGTAAAATAGCCAATCAGGATGATGTGGCATAGAAAACTAATTTTTCTATACCAAAATTGTCCATAAACCTTTAAAATTTGTTTTTTATTTTTAAATTAATTAATCTTTTAATTTATTATTAATTTTGCATAATTTTAGGGATAAATTTATACCAATTTTGAAATTGTAAACCCAAAAAATTGGACCAACTCTCTCTCTCTCTCATATTCTCCTCACGTTCTGCCCCTCTCTCTTCTCTCTTTGTCTATCTCTCATCAAAGTTCTTCTCTCTCTCTCTCTGCGAGACGAATCTGAGGCCATGAATTGCCTTCGTAATTTTAATGTAATATACCGATAGATCCGGTCTACATTCTCTTCTCTTGCAATTCGTAGTGATTAGCTTCGATTCTTGTTGCGTTGATTCCTTCGTAGTGATTTCGGTGTTTCAGATTCTCGGGTCTGTCTCTGCGAAGATCCGATTCTCATCGGAGGAGCTCCTACGAATCTCAGGTAATAGTCTCTCTCTCTCTCTTCTGACCTAGTTGGATTGTGCTGCCATTTGGCTGTGAATGCGATCAACGACACCACAAATCACAGCATCGCACACAACTACTTACACGCCTGGTTCGTCTTCTCCGTTAGGCCAATACACACCAACCATTTATCTCTCTCTCTCTCTCTCACACACACACACACACACACACACTCACTCACTCACTCACTCACTCATCGGCATTCTCTTTCAGATCCAGAGCGAGGCATCTTCGTTGCAATCGGAAGCGAGGGACGCTCTGCTTAACGCGCTTCTCCGCAGGTAATCCCGGAACCGCGAGCAAGTGCGAGCAATCGTGTTTCGATTCAGATTGGTTGCTGAACCCTGGGGATCTTTTTGCAGCTTCTCACGCAAATCTGCTTCGAGCTGTCGGCACTCACGCTCCGAGGGAAGCAGTCGGATGCCGTCGATCGGCTCTTGTTCAGCTTGCGGGGTTTGATGGACGAGGACGGCAAAGTCGCCGTGCTCGAGATGCTGAAGGTTCTACCAGAGGAGGTCGCCGTGGTTCTCGACTTCGTTCTCCGACAGTCGCATCAGCAAGTCACTCTTCAACTCGATATTTATTCGCATATCGGAGTAACAAAAAATTAAAATATTAAGTATCCGCGTTGTATATATCACTATTAAAAAGTACTAATACAACTATACATATATCGTTGAGTAGAGTCTCCGTTTTGGCGATTCTTTAGGTAATATCCATACGTGCTTTCTCGGCCATTAAAGATAGCTCCGGTGATTGACCATTTGAACACCGTATCCTCAGTAGGAAGGCGTGGGCAGCAGCGTTGGCTCGTTGGCAATTTTTTCTCTGGTTTTTTTGTGTAATTTCTATTTATTCGTGTTTATTCGAATTGTATATGTACGTTAAATCGAACTGTAAATGTATGTTAATTGGTTTATTCGTGTAAATGTATGTTCATTCGAATAGTAAATGTATGTTAATTGGTTTATTCGTATTTATTCGTGTAAATGTATGTTAATTCGAATTGTTAATTTGGTTTATGTTTTTTAATTCAAATTGTTTTAAATTGTTAACATGGTTAATTCGAATTAATGTTTGTTAAGAAATTTGAATTTTTATTTTAAAAACTGAAAAATGTTTTTTATATTTAAATTTGAAATTTGATTTTTTTTTAAATTTGAAATTCAAATATTTGTTTCCTAATTTAGTATTATATTATTTTTTAAAAAATTTAAAATAAATTCCTATTAATTATTAATTATTAAAATAAATTTTAAATAAATTTGTTAATTCAAACTTTAATATTAATTATTATTAATAAAAAGGGTAAATAAGTCATTTTATATCAGTTAATGTGATTTATTGGCTATGGCACAATATTAACCAACCGGTGGCTATTTTGACAATTTTAAACGTTTAAGAAGGCTAGTTAGCTTAAGCTTTATTTTTTTAATTTGGTCCCCAAACACTCTTAACCCCAGCGATCGCGCGTAGTCTTATTAAATTCTCGATTAAGTCTAGAAGAAATATAATTGAGTTGGAGTCTAATCCGTCAAGCATTCAGTCTCTTGTTTTGCGTGATTCCGATTGTAACGAGAGAGCCCCGACTCTTATTTAAGACGCTTGTTTAGCTGTTGACGCTGGTAATTTAATGTAGAGTACTCTTCCCTCTAGAGCTGCATCCGTAAAGGGGACTTGAATAGGTTAACGAGACTCGTCTTTCTTTATAAAAGAAAAATATAAAATAAAAGTCCTATCCTCGACGGTAAAAATGACTGAAAAATCACATTATCTAGTTAAAGTTTTTTTTTTATATATATTAATGTTCTTTGATTTATAAAATAGTTATTCGAGAACTGTACTTATTGACTGTCTCACCGATATTTTTTTATAATTTAATATGTTACTCTTATTTAATAATTAATTTGACAAAAATACTTTTGAGTATATGTAATATACAAATTAACATTTTTTGTTTGTTATTTTAAAAAATAAGAGCAATATATTATTTTTAAGAGAGAGAAAAAAATAATAATGAATGGAGATAAGATTTTCTTCATTAATAAGAAAACAAAGTTCCATACGTTTAATTTTTACTAATAAATGTCTTGACAAAAATTCAACGCTAATACGATAACAGAGCTTTGCCTTAATTACTACATAAATCCTCTCGTAGAACATATTATTAGAGATATTAGCGGCAGAAGTATTCTTTTTTAAAGTGTAGCGGCACGTGCCATTTACTTAGCGGCTAAACTAATTATGTGTGAATGGAAGTTTGACGTAGTACTAGTTAGCTACTGTTTTAAAAGATTGACTCTCTCTAGCTGCTAAAAAGGAACTAGTACTTTTACCGTAAAAATGTATATTTACTATTATGGGGGCCCAATAGAAGCGAATAATGGGCCTAGGATCGAGTGAAGGAAGAAGCGACAGCAAGGAAACCAGACTCACGAATTGCTTCGCTGTAACTCTTCTCTCTCTGCTTCTCTCCTCTGATTTTGTATATACAGACCAGACGTGTATATATATATATATATATATATATACACATATACACACGCGTATATAGATTCTTCACAACTTCAATTCCAGCTTCCCTGATACACAAGCCTCTGGTTTGCGATTTGCGATCTTGTTTGAGACTCTTTTGCTCTCGGATCGGATAGCGAATATGTCTTACGCGTATCTGTTCAAGTATATCATCATCGGCGATACAGGTACTCAATCGGGCGATTCTAGGTTTTGATCGTTCTAGATTTTCGTAGGATTCGTCGTTTTTTTTTTTTCGTATCCAATTGGTTTCGAGTGATGCGAAATTCATGATCTTGTCATTGCGATCGAATCTAAATTATTTCTTTTCCCTAATTTGAAGCCTTCGATCTGATGTTTTCCTGCTGTAGAGAGCCGCGGGAAATTGCGGGCTCGAATTTGTGCTTAATTGTAAAGGTTTTTTTCTTCTTAATTTTGCAGGAGTTGGCAAATCGTGCCTTCTTCTTCAATTTACGGACAAGCGGTTTCAGCCGGTGCACGATTTGACGATCGGTGTCGAGTTCGGCGCGAGGATGATCACTATCGACAACAAGCCTATCAAGCTCCAAATTTGGGACACGGTTTGTTTCTTTTGCTCACAGATTTCTATCAAGTTTGTTCTAGAATTTGACAGCTGATTTGATATATATATATATATATATATATATATATATATATATGTATGTGTATTACCAAATGGTTCTATCATCTATGTTTTCACTCCTTCAAAAGTTGCTTGAGAGGTTTTATTTAATGGTTCTGTAACCGGAAACAAGTACGGTTTAGTATGTTCTGGTTTCTGCCATCAAAATCTAGATTTTGAACTCTGAATTGTATATTCCAGGCTGGTCAAGAGTCGTTTAGATCGATCACGAGGTCCTACTATAGAGGCGCTGCCGGGGCATTGCTCGTCTATGATATAACCAGGTATTGATTCGTATTCCAATTATTCTCATTAGCTGTAAGTTAGACAGAGAACAATCAACCGTTAACATTAGTGCCACGAGGTGGGAAATCCTAATTGTCAAGATCTGCTCAGCTGGTAACGCTAATACAAAAAATTGATTTTTAGGAGGGAGACTTTCAATCACCTGGCCAGCTGGCTTGAAGATGCGAGACAGCACGCAAATGCGAACATGTCGATCATGTTAATTGGTAACAAGTGTGATCTCGCTCATAGAAGGGCCGTGAGCACGGAGGAAGGTGAGCAGTTCGCCAAGGAGCACGGGTTGATCTTCATGGAGGCTTCTGCCAAGACAGCTCAGAATGTTGAGGAGGTAAGCTCATGATTTTGTCTATCTTGCGCCATCTAATCCTTTACCGTATCCCATCCCGGAGTTGCTGAGACGGTTTTTTTTTTTGTTTTTTTTGTTTTTTGTGTGTGCAGGCATTTATCAAGACTGCTGCAACCATATATAAGAAGATTCAAGATGGAGTTTTTGATGTGTCAAATGAAGTAAGCTTTTTCCTTCTTTTTTATATGTAATCCATAAGACTTGCTTAATTGGAAAGAGTGTTAATCATGTATTTTAAATTTTTAATTATTGTCTTTTTATTATTAGGGCCATTAGAGGTATTTTATAATTAAATATTGGATAATGGGGTTGGTATATTAATCTCTTAAGAAATAGGTGTCTGTCTCCACTGGAGTTTTCTTATATGTTTGAGTAGTTGAGTTTTCCCATTGAACATTATTGTAGAGTTTTCTCGGTTTTACTCTCGAATTAGAGTTCGGAGTTACATTTATCAATAAAGTGTTGCCGTTTTACTTTGATGAACGGTTTGAGTCGTACCATAATCCTCCACCTATCTTATGTGGTTGATTTGTCAAGAGATTATTGGTGTTGCTTGTGTGGCAATTCATTGAATTTATTCTCTTAGCGAGAATTTCTAAGCGTAGAACTTTAACAGATCTGCAAGAACTGTGGACTCGAAATTGCTCATTTGCTAAGTTTACTTGTCGTCGTTCGTCGATGGTTAACCTGATTACCATGCTTGTTTTCTTTCTGCAGTCGTATGGAATAAAAGTGGGATACGGTGGAATCCCCGGACCCTCGGGGGGCAGAGACGGTTCGTCCTCGCAAGCCGGAGGCTGCTGCAGTTAAATAATTACATGTCACCATTTCCAAATGGGGATTAAATTCTATATGTCTAGTTGTGTCATTTAAATTCTTTAATTTCCTTTTTTTTTTAATTTCCTGGTCTGAATAAATACTACTACGTGTTTCCTAATGTTTTTAAAAGCCAAGAAAAAAGGCTTTAGAAGTGTAAAATTCTACTCTTTCCTATATGATTGTAAATTAAATTCAACACTAGCTTTGCTTGTGAATATACTTTGTTTCTCATATTTATGTTTTTTTGTTGTTGAAAGATTTCTCATATTTATGTTTGATGTTAAAATGCATGAGACATGTCGCATCTGAATTAAAGTTATTATATGCTTTTTCTTGATATCTTAGTTGGGTTAATATGGAAATTACCTTATGTGGCATCATTAAGATAAAGAATTAATGGGTTGGTTTATTGTTCAAATTTTGTTTAATAAAGAACTCTTCAAGAGTCGAAGATTAGTCGTAGACTCATACAATGGTCATACATCATCCAATAATTGCAGCAAAAATAGCTATAAATTAAGTAAAAATCGCAATATATTGTCTTTTTTTTTTTTAACGTCGTATATTTTTAGTTGATGTGTATATTTTAGAACGTAAGATTTATAGACGGACGTTTCTGATGAAGGGGAGGAGTTCCGACCCCAAGTCCTAAGTATTAAGTTAAATTCGTGAAGAATCCAATTAAAAATCTATAAGAGTTCTACACTAATTTAGTTCAACCCGACGCTTCAAGTTTTGAATTTCGTTCTTAGTTCCTCCTAAATGAGAATCTTAGTTCCGCTCCGCCATTGTCAGGAGTTAGAATTTATTAATTGTAACAATAATAAGAACATATTCCGTTTAAAAAAAAGGAGTATATTTTGTCACCTTTCTCTTATTCTAAAGTATTTTTTCACAACTACGTGTAACTAAATTGTGTATTATGAACAAATTAGCAACTTATTTATCACAAAATACAACGCTCTGTTGCTAAAGTGGTCGAGAGAATCTTATGCTGGAATCACATCACATGCCTGTATTATTGGATTTCTTATAACATTGTATATATACACATATATATTATATGATCCAAATAATAATCATGACTCACATGAGATAGTGTATGTAATGTATGCACACCCATTTTTCTCTTTTAAATGTGTACACCTAACCTATCATATGAACCAATCAGGTTTTGAGCTGTGATTTTGTCAGCAACACGAACTTTCTGCAATCTGCAACACGAGATCAGAATCTAACGACCCAAGATTGAGATTCAACTCATGATTTATTGTATTTAATTTTTCTGAGTCCACCCCAACAAAAAGCATCAAACCACAGTTCGGTTTGGTTCCGAATCTCATAAAATACACAAAGAATTGCTGTCACTCTCACCTATAAGCTACTCCCTGTACCTATTTCTTTTGTCCATTTTATTTATTAATTATTAAATACGAGATCAACCCAGTTGAGAAGAGCCCACTCGGACACACTCCAAGAAAAGAAAAGAAAAAAAAAAAGAGGAAAAAATAGGGTTTATTATCAGATTCATAAATATTCAATCGAACCCAGAAGAAAAGGAAGAGTCTTTTAGCTCTTTTTCATGGCGGGTATGAATCAAAATCCAAACTTGCATCAGAATCAGAATCAGAGTCAAACCCAGAATTTCAACCTCCAAAACCTCCTCAAAATCCCATCTTCCGGTCCCACATTTCCCGCCCCAACCGCCCCGGCTACGAGCCAGCACTTCCAGATGCAGCCGCAGCCTCCGAAGAGCCCCGGCGCCGGCGGCGCGCGGTTGACAGCGCTGCTCAACTCGGCGGCGGCTGCTCCGTACGATTCGCCGGGCTCGCCGATGCGGCTGCCGAGCAGGAAGGCGCCGCGGGGGCGGCACTTGAGCGGCGAGCGCACCGTGTACGACGTGGACGTTCGGCTTCAGGGCGAGGCGCAGCCGCAGCTGGAGGTCACGCCGATCACCAAGTACGCCTCCGATCCGACGCTGCTCGTCGGCCGCCAGATCGCCGTGAATCGGTCCTACATCTGCTACGGGCTGAAGCCCGGCACGATTAGGGTTATCGACATCAACACTGCTCTCCGAGCTCTGCTTCGAGGCCACACCCAGGTAATTTCTCTTGTTCGATTCTCAGATTCTCAGAGTATTGAATTCACTGTTTTCTTTGTTGTTGTCATCAGAGAGTGACGGACATGGCGTTCTTCGCCGAGGACGTTCCCGTACTCGCTAGGTAGCCTGCGTATCCTTGCTCGATTTTGAGATTTTGTGATTGCTTGCGAGTCGTTTGAACGGATTTCCTTTCTATGCAGCGCGAGTGTTGACGGGCGGGTTTTTGTGTGGAAGATCAACGAAGTCAAGGATGAGGAGGACAAGCCTCAAATCTCTGGGTTGGTCGTTCTCGCGATCCAGATCGTCGTGGAAGGTAAATCTGTCCACCCGCGAGTCTGCTGGCATCCTCACAAGCAGGTGATAATGAGGTGGCTTTGTTTGCATTGCACCGTCGATGATGTATCGGAATTGTAACTTGACAAACTCGTTTGTTTTACAGGAAAATTTGATGGTTTCCGTCGGGAACTGCATCCTCAAGATTGATTTGCTGCGAGTGGGTAGAGGCAAAAAATATTCAGCGCAGGAACCTCTTCTGTGTCCGATCGACAAACTCATTGACGGGGTTACGTTAGTTGGGAGGCATGATGGTCAGATTACCGAGCTTTCTATGTGTCAATGGATGGCGAGCCGTTTAGCTTCAGCGTCCATGGATGGCACAGTTAGTATTTATTTAGTAAATTGTAATAAGGCTTATTCACAGTGTGTATACGAAAAATTCTGAAGTAGATGAAATGAAACTACTATCAAATAAGTGTCATTCGGTCTTTCATTAGCAGCAATCTAGTAGGAGTTTTTGAAGTTTTTCTTGCTTCACGGGTTCATTAAATCCCGACGAAAACAATTAGCCAAAACAGGGTCTGAGATCATTTGTAACTTTTCATCTCCTTCATAATTTTTCGCACTGAAAAATTCAAGAAAAAGAACTTTAACAATCGGAATTCGAGGATCAAATGGTGACTCTTAAAGAAATATTGTTCGTGATAACTTAGAGAAGTTTTGTCTTCTTTGCAGGTGAAGATCTGGGCGGACCGTAAGGCATCGCCACTTGCTGTTTTTCGACCACACGATGGTCAACCTGTGATTTCAGTGACGTTTTTAACTGCTCCACATCGTCCTGATCACATCGTACTTATCACTGCGGTACGTAGCAGAGCTTATTTCTCCTTGCCGTGGAATGTGATGCTTAAATATTGGTTTCTTGATCCTTCGTACTATGATTAAGTGTTAACTGATATCTAGTTCAATGACTCTGATATCTAGTAAAACAATTATGCGGGAAACCGGTACCGATAACCGGTGTTTTGAGCATTTCAACTACCGGTATCGGTTTTTTTGTTAAAAAAAATATCAAATCAAGTCCGAATCAACAAAATAAGTTTCCAACTGAAAATAAAATGGCTCAAATCAACAAAATAAGATAGTCGAATATAATAAAACATAGTGACGTAATATATTGTTTAAACCAGTGTTTACTGATTACCAGTTTTTGAGGTGTAAAAATCTTTTTTTTTTTGGTAACCGGTTTTCGGTATAATGAATTCACCACAAAAAATAATCACTTTCTTGATCAAAAATGCTGAATGATTCTTTCATTTGTTTCTCTTTTTACAGGGACCACTGAACAAGGAATTAAAGATGTGGTCGTCTTCAAGCGAAGAAGGATGGCTATTACCTTGCGATGCCGAATCATGGCACTGCACGCAGACTTTGGAGATCATTAGTTCCGCTGAATCCAAGCCCGAGGAAGAGAAGTTCTTCAACCAGACCGTTGCTCTGCCTCGGGCGGGCCTGTTTCTACTTGCAAATGCCAAAAAGAATGCCATGTACGTCGTACACATCGAGTACGGCCCCCACCCGGCTTCAACCCGCATGGATTACATCGCTGAGTTCACTGTCACGATGCCTATTCTGAGCCTCACCGGTACGAGTGACAGCTCACCAGATGGTGATCATGTCGTGCAGATTTACTGCGTCCAAACACAGGCTATTCAACAATATGCGTTGGAGTTATCTCAGTGCCTTCCACCACCTTTGGAATTGGAGAAGACAAAAGCTACAGATTCCGAAGACGCTAAACCTAATGAGACTACCATGGTTCATACCAACCCCGAAAGTTCCGCTGAGGTGTCTTCTTCGGTTTTGGATTTACCAAGTTCTTCGAATGATGTGAATAATCATAAAGATGATGCATCTAATGTTAATCCCGCTGCTGCTTTTAAACACCCGACCCACCTCATCACTCCATCAGAGATATTCTCCACGTCTACATCTGCTGACTCGAGCGTGAAGGCTCAGATCATTGGTGCCAAAAGTGATGCAGAGAGCGTTCAAGCGGACGCCGATGTTGGTGGTGAAACGGGTAATTTAGCAAATGATGAAGACAAAACTCCTCCGAAGAAAAAGGAGAGAGCTTTCTACTCACAGGCATCGGGGCTCAGCTTTCAGGTGGCTCGTGATTGTGGCCTTGAAACAGTTACCAGTGAAGGAGTTCTCGAGGGAAAAGAAACGGTTCAAGATACGACGAAGTCTGTCCCTACAAAAGCTGATGAACCAGAACCTCTGCATCGAAGCCCTAGCATAGTTGCAAAAGGGAAAAAGCAGAAGGGAAAGAACTCTCAAGTGTCGGATCAATCTTCCTCTTCCCCGAGCCCTTTTAACTCCACGGGCTCATCCAATGAAGTTGATGGCAGTTCGGAGGCCGTGTTACCCCAATTGTCGGCCATGAAGACTACGCTGGACCAGGTACCATTTATAATATTGACGTAATATCGATAGTAGTTCCACGGCTCGCTAGTTTCTATGAGTTATTAACATTAAGGCAATTTGATTCGCTTCTTTTCAAACATCTCATGCCTTTGTGAATCTCTTTTTTTCTGTGCATGCTCTATAAGGGCTAAATATTGGAAAAAATCCGCATTGGAAAACATCGAGTGATAATTTAGTAATGTTAGTTACAACCGGGACCATTCAAGGCCTAATTAATCGAGGTTCTAATGTATCTTGATTTGACTTAATGTTCATAATTGTAACTAAAATAATTTATAACAAATTCGTTGCTATTTTGTAACAAACTCTTGAAAATAATTTCTACTCTACAGTTATTGGCTGCGCAAAAAGATCTGCAAAAACAGATGAGTGCACTGGTTTCGGTCCCCGCCAAAGAAGGCAGACGCTTGGAAGGTGTTTTGGGCCGGAACATGGAAAAGACCATCAAGGCAAGTTCAGACGCTTTGTGGGCCCGTCTGCAAGAAGAAACCGCTAAGCAAGAGAAACTAGAACAAGACCATACACAGCAACTCACAAACTTGATCACTAATTCGATAAACAAGGACTTGCCAGCTATGTTGGAGAAAACTGTCAAGAAGGAAATAGCAGCAATTGGATCGGCCATAGCCCGTTCGATGAATCAAATTTTGGAGAAAACCGTGTCTGTGGCTATTACAGAATCTTTCCAGGTACTTGCTTTGCACCTAATTTTATCGAATATTTCGAGATATTTATTTATATGAGATCACATGTGGTGAAATACATTAGCGATTTCTCGTGACTGCGGTATTTAGGGAGCGAGAGTCGGAGTGATACACGTTTAAATGATCTTGTTTTTTGTTGTTTTTTTTTTTCAGAAAGGAGTAGGAGAAAAAGCTGTGGTTCAGTTAGAGAAATCTGTCAATTCGAAGCTCGAAACCACGCTGGCAAGGCAAATCCAGTCACAGTTCCAAATATCCGGAAAACAAGCTCTCCAGGTGAACAGTTGACCCTAATTCATCAGAAATCAATATGATTTGGCTAAACCTAAAACTTGATGATAATTCATCTGTATCATCAAAATAGAACTTTCTCCGGGTTTCTTCTTGAGTTAAACTGACGAATGTTGGTCGTCCAAATATGTAAATTCGTTAGCGCTGACGAATTCTGTTTTGATCAGGATGCATTAAAATCAAGTTTGGAAGGTTCTATTATTCCGGCATTTGAAGCGTCATGCAAAACTATGTTTGAGCAAGTTGATGCAACGTTTCAGAAAGGGTTCGTCAAACACAATACCGTCGCCCAACAGCAGTTTGAATCCTCGCATTCTCCGCTCGCTGTTGCTCTGCGGGTACGTATCACCAAAATCCCTAGTCTACAAGTGGAAACATTTTATGGACTTTGTAAATATTGGCTGTAAATATATAAACAGTTAATGATGAAGTCAGACTAAATCAGTCACGTAATTGACTGATGTAATTATTAGACATATGCAATGACCCCGCGATATCGATCTTGACACGAACCTTGAACCGAATGAACGCCATTTCCTTTGTAATTTGTCGTACTGTCAATGATAAGTTGTGATGCTCGTTTCGCAGGATGCAATTAATTCGGCATCAACAGTGACTCGAACGTTGAGCGGTGAATTAGCCGACGGTCAGCGTAAGCTGATGGCCCTTGCTGCTGCCAGTGCCACCTCCAAAGCATCAAACCCTTCGGGAATGCAGCTGAGCAATGGACCGCTCACTTCTGTACTAGAAATGGTGCTCTCTCACTACAAGAAATGCCGAAAACAATTCTACGGGGGCTTTTTTTTTCTTTTTTCTAACTGTTCAATGTGTGGCAGGCCGAATCACCGGTTGACCCGCTCGAAGAATTATCTAGGCTTGTAGGTGAGCGCAAATTTGAGGAAGCATTCACCGCAGCCTTGCAAAAAAGCGACGTCTCAATTGTTTCCTGGCTGTGCTCTCAGGTACAAGTCCTCATATCGACTTCTTGACCTTCTTTTGCGGGTTTCTCTACCTAGATTTGTCTATAGAAACTTCTCGTTTTCTAAATAAAAACAATTGTTAGGAAATACGTTAGGACTTAACTAGATCGTGCGACTTTGAAATCGGATGGCTTGTTTTGGGACATGCTTCATTCGTTCTTAGTTACTTTTTTGGGAACATTTGACTACGAGCAACTACGAAACAAAAAGGTCAAAGAGGGTATTTAGGTTTATTAAGGGTATTTTCATAACTTTTGTTTAAATCAGGGAAAGTTTGTATCAATAAAAGTCAGCTGCCAACGAGACGGGGGGCTATGCAGAAATTCACTAAGAGTCTTCGGGATTATTATTTTAGCTTACAATTTACCCTTTGTTCATCCAGTCGGATAAATACCGGTCTGAATCTATCAACTAAACCAGAGTTGCATGATCGTTCTTCGTTCTGGCAGGTGGATCTACAGGGAATTCTATCACTTACGCCGCTCCCGCTAAATCAGGGGATTCTTCTTGCCCTTCTCCAGCAATTGGCGTGTGACGTCAGCAACGAGACCCAGAGAAAGGTCGCGTGGATGACCGCCGTGGCCATGGCCATCAATCCCACAGACCCAATGATTGCAATGCATGTCCGGCCTATATTTGATCAGGTCTATCAGATTCTCGGCCGCCACCGGAATGTTCCCTCCACACCAGCCTCGGACACGAACAGCCTCCGCCTTCTGATGCACGTCATCAACTCCGTGCTGATGAGCTGTAAATGACAGGTTTGCCCCAGGCGATTCTCAGTGCCTCTCTGGTTGTACAGATATCCAGGCAATGCTATTTTGGGAAGAATAAGATCCGAGCGTTAACTTTTATGTTTTGATGTTTTGTAATTTGTATAAACTCCATGAACTAGTTGCTAATGTAGAAAATTTTATCTTCTTTTGATCCTCCTGCCCATCTAAAACCGTATTTTTTCGGGCTCTATTTTGAATTACTGATTATTCGATTCAGTAAGATTAGAACCCGATAATCGATTGTGATAGAGAAAAACCCACTTTTGTTACAAACGGAAAAAGTATCTCTTAGTCATTAATATTATTCTACAGAAAAACTTAATATACTTCTGGATTAGTTCTTTAAAGCGAGTTCGGTTTTAAAACCTGGATTCAGTATGAAATCCGGATTTCAAAGTCCGGATTCGGGTTTTAATTTTATACATTCCGGATCCGGGTTCTGCATATGAAAACCAAGTAATGGCTCATACATTTATTACCAAACCCTGCAACATCAAACACAATACAAGGTAACAAAAAAAAAAAAACACAATACATACATACATCACTCATCATCATCGTCATAATATATGTTATACGTAATCATATTACGTCAGTAAGATACAGGGAACGAGAAGAAGACAGTAATTATTGATTATTATTCCTCTAAAAATTCTTTTGAATGGCTATATTTAGAATTGGTCAAAGTATACGGTAACATTTGAATGATGCACTCATAAATAAATAAAGTATATAATAGTAATTAAAAACCATTCTTTTGTTGTTGTTGGAGAGAGAGAGAGAAAGAGAAGCGTAAGAAGAGGAAACCGAACAAGCAAAAAAGCAACGATGGATCGGTTTCATTTCATTCGGGCAAATAAGCGTGACACACTCTGGTGTGTGGCTTAACATGTTTTACCTTAAAATGGCGTACAAGGCCACGTCATCATCATCATCATACCATGAACATGAGCTTCACATTCCCACACCACTCTCTCTCTCTCTCTCTCTCGATCATGAAAACCATATTCGCTCTGCAATTCCTCTGATCATCTCGCTTCTTCCTCTATATTTACAACTGGGATTTTGTTTCTCACTCCTCACAGACTCTCTCTCGCTCCCTTGTACGTATTCATGATCATTACACATGCATGGCAACGACCATGAGTGGCTTATACTTTTAGCAAACAGAATAATATCAATGTCTCGTCTGTATCTATCTGTCTATGTAAATATATATATACGCTCTTTTCACGATCTAATATGTTCTCTTTTGTGCAGAGAACGAAAGGGTTTCTCTGATCTCTCTCATGGATCAGAATCACAGTCTCAACAGAAAGAAGAGAGTTCGAAAAGATCAACAAGGAGATTCATCGTCATCGGAGAAGAAGATCAAACACGCTAAGAAACAAGAACAACAACAAATCCAAGATTGTCATCACGCTGACAAGATCGTGACTACGAGCGTCGCCGCCTCCGATTCCGACGTGGCAGCTTTCGGGGTGTTTGATTTTCCGTGGCTGAAGGACGGCGTCGGCGCGGCGAGATCCGAGGAGTGGAAGCTCGACGATGGGTTTTTGTCGGAGCTTCAGAAAGAGACCGACGACATCTCCGCCGGCATAGAGTTTCCGTTCCCGGAAAGTTGTTCGCTCTCTCGTACTTTTCCGATCTCCGACTGTCCGTTTCCGGCTGAGAAGTTCGACGAGGAGGATTACGAGCGGTGTCGGTGGTCGCCGCTGCCGCTGGAGGACATCGGGTTTGAGACGGCCGAGAGTTTGGATCGGATTTGGAGCGCCTTTGCTTAAATGTAAGATTCAGAGTATATATTTAAACAAGTATATTTAATTAAATCTTCAAACTTTAATAAAAAATGCAAGTTTTCTTTCCTAAAGTAGTTGAATTTTTCAATGTACAAACTAGGCATGTGTTGTAATATTGATATTTGAATCTGTTACAACTTACGTTACGTAACATTATATATATATATATACATGATCTGCTTATGTCAAAGGTTTTAGGCTTTTAGCACTTCTGGACCACTTATGAAAAACTTCTCATTTTGTCAAAAAAAAAAAAAAGATTAGAATATTGTGGGTAGTGTGTTACTACTTTCCGGGATTTATGAGATATTTGCGACATAAGTATTTAAACGCCACAAAATAATCGTGAGGTTAAGTTCCGTCCATATTGAGTTAAAACATGTTGTTAAGCTAGAAGTACTTGTGCGTCTTAAGTTTAACAACTGTTATAATTGTTGTTTTCAGAGTTAAATCTATACATATATGCATCCCTCGAATAATTAAACTGTACAAAGTAGAAATTGAGCTTCTCTGACACTAGTTTGTATCCTTTGGGTACTATTGCTGCTATAAAAGATCGAGAATATGCTGGCGGACTTAGTACTTATGCCGCAAGTATTCGTATATTCAATTGTGCATTTACTTATATCTATTAAATACGGATATATTAGGACTATTTATTTTATACTAAATATGGGATTATTGTTATAAATTTGTTGCATAGGTGTCTAATTTAAGTTTAACCTACACATCTTTAGTAATTGAATTAGCCTTTGGTACAGCATTTCGAGAGTTTTCACTTGGATTCATTACCCATATAGTTTTTACCGTCATTCGCTATTACATTTAACTGTTTGATTAGCTAATAGTTTGGAAAATATTATTAAAAAAAAAAAAAAGTAGTGTATTGTTATCTTAGGCGAACTAATGTGTTCTAAATTTATATACTTGAAAATGTGTTAATTCCTTTGTTTATGACACATTTACATATGCATATGCCCATTTTAATCCCTTTTGTCTATGACCCATTTATATATGCATTTGCCCATTTTAATCCCCTTTGTTTATGACCCATTTTTATATGCATTTGCCCATTTTAATCCCTTTGTTTATGACCCATTTATATATGCATATGCCTATACTAATTCCTTTTATTTATGACACATTTATGCATAATTGCATATGGCAATTCTAATTCCTTGCTCTATGAAGAGACAAAGGGTAAAGACATTAACGAGTTTTTATGGAGAAAAGGGCATATTATAACTTGAAGCTACTTTGATGAAAGTAGAGTTCAAAGACAAAGAAGCATGCCTTGACATATTCAAGAAAGCATGAGAGTCATGAGATAAAAAGTTTCAATGCCTATGCATGTTTTCATGTCATATCTTTGTCTTTTTGGGCTCAAACATATCTTGGCTCTATCTACCCAAGAATTGTGGGCTCTTTACATCATCAATACAACTTATACACACAAAAAAAAACCTTAAAAAGCAAGGGGCACTCCTAGTAATAAAGCAAATCCCGGACTCAAGAATCCGGTATTCCTTAAATCCGAAATCGGAATTTTAATTCCTTATCTAATATTTAATTGCTTGTTAGATATTTTTTCACCAATTTTGATACTTGTTATTTAACTTTAATCTTCAAATCTAGGTTTGCCGGTCGTGATTAGTTTACTTTTTTTAAAAAATACATCCAAAGTCGGTAAATTTTGATTCCGTTTTGGGTTTTTTTTTTTTTTTTTGAAACTATAATTATCATATTTTGGATTTACTCACGATTAAAACTAGAGATACAACCAATTTTCCCATCCTAATTCCAAACGCTTTTTTTATTTTCTTTTTCCTTTCCTTCTTTTGTTTGTTCTCTTTGGGTTGCTTGGAGTTAAGAGTTTCTATGTTATCATTTGATTCATAGCTCCATTAAAGACGCTTTCCATCTAGTGGGAGCTAGATTCCATATATATATATGATATTGTATAACCTATAAAATAACAAACCATAATTATTGTATAAAAAAATGAAAAATAATTATTAAAAAAAAAAGCTTTGGAATCAGTAATGAAGAAGCATACAGTGAATGAGACATTATATATATATAGCATAGGAAAGGTAAGAAAGTGAGATTCTTCATAACAGTATCAGCCAGTTACTGTGTAGCAATTAGAGAGCCAATTCAGTTACTGAAAAATAAAATTATCCCACTTAGATATCATAGTTTTTATGTAATATCTTATCTAGTAAAATAATTATATTTTTGTTTATATATTTAGCTTTTGATTTTGTATATTTGTCTCATGTTCTCTACTTGACAGAAGGATTATATAAGGATAAAATCTATTAAAAAAAAGAGAGAGGTTATAGACAAAAATACAGTACGATACTGTTATTTTACGATTTAAAAAGTCATAGAAAGACAAAATTACAAAATCAAGAGCAACGAACAATGTTTGTCCTATAAATTTAATTTAATTTCATCATTCTATGCATAAAAAGAGTAAACATATATATATATAGCAATATCATGATATCAAACAGGCTTTTATTAAGTGGGGTGTCTGTTTGGTGAGAAAATACAATAGTACTATGAATGTTCCTCTAGGAGATTTATTGTTAGTGTTGCTAAATATCAACATAAATACGATAATGAACATGGGACCCAAGCATAATGCATTTTTTTAATATTTATCACAAATATGTAACCCTAACATGTTTGTCCATGCTTCTCTTTATCCTCATCTTCTTGTTCATATATACATGAAAAAGTTCATAAACAAAAATGGCTACTCGGAATGAGATTTCATGAAACACCATATCCTCTGAACAAACACTTATTTATGTTTCTTTACCTAGATAAATGGGCTGACTCGTTGCTTTCAAGGTTATATGTTTTTCAGGATATTTACGGAATTAGTACCCCAAATATTGTATATTTTGAAGTTATAATTACGTTGTTTGATTATCACAAAGTACCTAACATTATAATTTATGTGGCTTCGCGAAGACCCGTTGGTGTTCATTGGATACCGGAATACTGAATTATAACAATATTTGAAATTATCTCACTCTCGGAAGTACTGACATGTGTCCACGACCTAACGGCACATTTAAAATTTTGTTACAATCAATAAAAAATAGTAAGCGGAATTTATAGAGAAGCAAAATAGTGAAGATTAAAAGCTTCAGCCGTATAAAATAGTGTACATCGAGAACTTCATCCATGAAAAAATAAAATATGTCATTACAAAAACAAAAACAAAAAAATTGAGTATATTTATACAGGTTGAGACGCTCCAAAACACTACTTTATACGTATGCAGATTTCCCTACATTTCTCGTTCAATTTATCTAGACTCTCAGCAAATATATGTGTTTGTTATTGTTATATATATACCAAGGGAATAAATGGCTTAAAAGATGACGCCAATAATAGAAGAAGATGGTCCCAACAGAGATTTCAAAAGGGCCACCATATTTCTGCCGACACTTTGAGAATCTTTCATTAGGTTGTTATGCTAAATTGTGGTCTTGAACTCACCAATATCTACTTCAACATCTTACATTAGACCTATTTTTATAGAGGTTACACTCAAACTATATAAAAGAGTAAGCTCAATTCCGTCTAACTCGTAAGCTTTCACGGACTAGTTATTGAAAAGAAGATGTTTACTATATTAATAGGTCATTTTTATAGTTTCTCGTCGTACAATTTTATACATACGGTTGTTTAGATAAATGTGAAATCTAATGTAGTATAATTTTAATTTCGTTTTATCGACACACTATCTTATCCGAAAAATAGCTTGGTTGTAATTTAGGAGTCAAATGGCTAGGGTAAATTAACTTAGCATGACAAATTACACCATGGCTTTAGCACAACACTATTCTTTTTAGTTTGAGTAATGTAATGCTTGGTGATTGGACGGTTTTAAAAAGTTTATTTAATCATATCAATAACAATTTAAATGAAGAAAAAAAAAAGCGTGCTTTATTCGGTATTGGTGGTGCGTATCATCTGATGATATATTAAATTTAAAATTATGAAAAAAATAATAAATAGGGTAAGCGTGGTGGTGGATGATGGCATGGACATAAATAATTATTATTAATAAATGCCATAATAATAAATTGATTTACACCCACTATTGACTCCATTTGTTGAGGATTATAATCATAAAGGAAGAAAAAGAAGAAGAATAAAACATAGGCAAGTAATTCTTTAGTGACAATAAATTTGTGTTGTCTTTTTTATTTTTTTAATTAGCTATATGTTGTGACAGATGAATACAGATGAGTATGATTTATTTATTTTTGATGGGAGCATAGTTGTCACTCATAAGTATGTCCAATCATTCTATTCTATGATCTATCTACTACATGTTTTTTTTTTTGCTTAATCTTGGACTCAAAGGACGAAATTAATAAGGGGTGATTAAGCTATAACTAATAAACTCATTGGTGTTATTGCTTTTTTTATATATATATATATTTAATGCAAAACTAACCAATTGGGACTTAATTTTTTTTGCATTATAGAACATGTTTTGGCTACAAGGTGAGAAATAATGTTCATTGTTGATTCTTTGAAACTCTTGTAGCTCATAGGTGGTCAAAAGGGAAAAGTAACATGAACATATCATATACGTCGTCATGTGAACGGTAGCGAGTTAAACAGTAAAATTAATTACTTTTGCCATACAATTATATCATTAAAAATTGTTGCCACTAAAAAATTAAGAATATAAGTTTTTTTTTTTTGTAACATGTGATTATTTTTACCGTAAATATCACATTTAAAAAAAAATCTGCATATTAAGCCTTTCTGTTTCACATCTAGTAAAAAAAATGTTCTTTTATGATTTTGATGTTCATTTTACTCTTTCGTTTCAAAAGTAGCATACTGATTTTTTCTATGATTTTGTATAGATTTATATTTGATTGTCAATTAGTGAAAATAATAGCAAAAATATATTTGATTCATAATTTTTTTTTTTTTTAAAAAATTGCTACTTAATTTAAAAAATTAATAAGTCTAAAATCTAAATATTATGTTAATTAACAATTAAAATACCAAGTACACATGTATCACACAAAATTGATCCCATTTTATTATTTTTAAAATCAAAGGATTTAATCAGTAAATCTCTCATAAATAATAATAATAATAATAATAATACCAATATTTATTTATTTATTGGCCGAGAATCGAGATATTGATACTGTCATACTGATAGTTGACAAATGTCATTTATTATTTATTTATTCAAAGTGACTCGTGAATGTCTGATTCAAAAGTGAGAGAGCCAATATAAATTTAAATACAAAATAAATCACAGGTTAGTACTCATATATAGTTATATAAAATCTGTAAAGAAAGGGTTGTCTTTGTAACTGTATGCATCGATTAATCATCAAAGATTATGATTCATTATCCTCCAAATCAATAAATAAAATTAAACAAAACAAAACAAAACAAAAATAAAAATAAAATAAAATAAAATAAAGTAAAGTAAAGTAAAGTAAAGTAAAGTAAAGTAAAAACATACAACTCGATGATTATTTTTCATCACTTAAAAAAAAACATCATGAATTCATTGCTTCCAAGTTTTAACAACTTAGCACTATACATCATTTTACCACTTTGATAAGCTTCGCTAGTTATAATTGTTTATTTTGCAATAATTAGTAACTACTAGCATATTTAATAACATTTCATGGTATAATCCAAGGGGAATAAATAAATCATACTAAGTAGAAAATCAATTATTATCCATATATAAATCTTCATGAATTCACCATACATGTTAGGTGCACCATATGACATTTACTTCGTATTTTAATAGCCTCGCTACGCAACTATAGTAAAATGCCATGAATGATGCACTCATCACTTTAGTGTAATCTATTTTATTATTAAAAATTACTATTTTCCCTCTCTCCAATAATATGACATGGGTTAGAGTTTGTCTCTATTTAAACAATATATCATCATAATTATATCATAGTTAGAGTTGACACACGTCTATGCTCGAAAATTAGAGCTATACTAATTTATGGTAAAATTATGTCTTTAATTATAAAATTCACTCAAAGAGTTTGTCCCATTCGACTTCCGAAAGGTGAGTTTACCGTCGCTACCGCCTCAAATCGGATCAACTTAATTACTCTGCGTCGGATTTTATAGGGAAAAACATCACAAGTTGACAACTAACTAACTAACTAAACAACATGTATTATAAATTTATAATTTCTTCTTACATAAATAAATAAATGGATATAAAAATAGTAATGGAACCGTTGGAGAGAGAGACGAAAAGGGAAGAGGCGTCAATCACGCGTGTGTTCCAGCCAGCTGACGTGCGTGCCAGGCAACTAGCATTCCCAGCTCTGTTATTTTTATATCCGAGTGTATTACACGCGCTCTTCATCCGCGTGTGATTGATTCCCCGCTGCGACATGTTTTAAACAGACTTTCATACATAATGCTGATTGGGAAAGAGTAAAAAGAAGAGCTTAATTGAAAGAAAATAAAAAAGTAATTGGCACAATTGTCCCTTAATTATGTCCATCATGAGGAATTATTCACAATTTTATTAATCCTCTCAAATGTTATGTGAGTTCTTGAATAAGTAACTCATTGATTATTTTACAATAGTCATGGAATCTCGAGCAAGTGGAAAATTCCGAGTTATAACAATTGATTATTAAGTCGTGTGATTTGCAATAATAAATATTTCAAATTATTTTAAGAGTTAAAAGTTGTAAGTATTTATTTTAAATTTATGATGACATGGTATAATTTTTTTTTTTAAAAAAATCACAATTACAATTCACTTCTCATGTATATTTTTTGAATGGGATGGCACTATCGGTCAATGTTAGAATGCACTCTCGCATTATTATATATATTCAAGTGTAAGAACATGTGACACTATTGACCAAGTTTACATATGTAAATGGAGCACTCATTTGAGTTCCATAGAGATTAAACCGTGACCTCTTGAATGGAGGTGTAATAGAGTTACCACTAGGCCAAGCTTGCTCGGTTACTTCTCATGTAGATTATTTTGCTTCTTTCTAAATTTATATTTAGTTTTTTAACTCATTTAACAAACTTATAAATGTGCATTCAAATCTTGAGCACATATCATTGCAATATGTATATTTTTTTTTTACTGTTTTTATCTTTTTAAGTAATGAGAAGACTTTAACAATATATGAATATTTTTTTAAAAAAATAATAAACCTTATTATTAGGCACTATTTATGCCGCCATTAACCTTATTTAACATAACAATGAATTACTTTATAAAATATAAAATATTACCACCCCAAACTAAGATTGAAGGAGCAAAGTGCAATATCAACATCTCCACCAATTTCTAGAAAAGCCCCCCCAAAAAAAAAAAAAAAATCATATCACGTATCTATCTTTAAAAAAAAAACATGTGAAGATAAAAATAAAAATAAAAAGAAAAACACAAGGCTACGGATAACATACATAGCTTCTCTCTCTCTCTAGATTCATACTCATTCATTCTGTTGCTCTCTCTCCTCAAATTCATCCTTCTCTCTCTCTCTCATCACTCAACAAAATTTTTCCCTTTTTCGCGTTCAGTTGAGAATGAGAGATTCGTGAAGACATTGGTGATCCATCAGCAACAGAGAAGAAGCTCGCTTTGAAGGGACCCAAATCGGTTTCTGTTTGGGTGTAATTAGGCAAGATGATGGTTCGGAATGTAGTGATCGGAATGCTGTTCGTCACGGTCATAGCTCCGATTGTTCTTTACACCGATCGACTCGGAACTTTCCAGACCTTTTCCTCTTCCTGTAAGTATATCAATCACTAGTTTTTTTTTTTTTTTTTGTGGTTGAATCTCATGTCGGTTTGTCTTTTCGCAGCTTCGAATGAACTCGTTGACGACGTTACCACTTTCGTAAGGCCTCGATTCCGAAATTTCGTTTCATTCTGCTCCCAAAATTTTCTGTCTGATTTTTTTTGGTTTGTTTTTTGCTGACCTAGGCTTTCAATGGAAATTCCGGGCGTTTGAATCTGCTTCCTCAGGTTGGTATTTTCGTAATCTTTCAATCACATTAATCTTTCAATCACATTCCGGGCGTTTGGATTTTTGGGTGATCTTTTCTTCTCTTTCTTTCTGCAATTGGTTTCTGAAATTCCAGATCTTTGGATTTGAAACCCCTAATTTTGAAATTCAGGAACCATCGACCAAAATCAAGGAACCAATCGGATTGGTTTACACGGATAATGCGGCTCATTCTCTCCCTGATTCCAACAGTCAAGCGAGCAAAATCTCTGCCGTCGACGGCGAATCCGAAGAGGGTTCGGGTATGAACTGTTCTCGGGTTTTTGAATATTTAGCTTCTTTGTTGTTTTATAGTGGGGGTTACTCTTGTCCATAGATATCTTATCTTTAATAATTTAACCTTAATATTAACTTAGGTCTGGAATTAGGGGAATCAGGGGAACATGCCTCGGCCAGGGTTTTATCGACCACGACGGATGAGAGCCGACTGGAAACCAAAAGCATTATCAGAGAAGTTACCGATGAGACTCGGGACGGAAACAAGGTGAATCCCAATTCAGACGGTGAAGGAGACAGCAAGGAAGGGGGTGTAGATGTGGAATCCGTCAAGTCTCAGCCGAAAATTGAAGATGTTGCTGTAGCTACGGTACCGTTTTGGTTCCTCCTTCTCGATATCGATATCATTCTTAGGAAATTGTTATGAGATTAGGTTATTTCACTGAGAGCTTGTGAACTTATCGCCGACCTTTCGTATCGTTGTAATGATGACTTTGTCATATTATTAAATTTGTGTTTCTTTTTTCTTACTGCTGCGTAGGAGGTGAATCATGAACAAACCACCGAAGCTTCCAACAAAGGTGATAAGAGGAGAGCTAGAAGAAGTAAACCGGAGAAACAGAATGATCGCCCGATCATAGTAGATACTAAAGTGCGACTTCTTAGAGATCAGCTAGTAAGAGCAAGAGTGTACCTTTCCCTTCCCGCCACACGAAACAACCCTCACTTCACGAGGGATCTTCGGCTGCGAATGAAGGATGTTCAGCGGGCACTCGGTGATGCAAGCAAGGACTCCGAGTTGGCAAGGAAGTATGTGGCTCTAGATATAATTGTTAGAACTCGATTGCTTTCTGATATGAACCTGTCTTATGCTAGCCTATTAAAAAGATAAGCCCATGTATAGAATTCACCCCTAAAACCCGAAAAGAAAGAGATCTCATGAGTTTAGAAACCATTAATTAATACCATTCTTAATTGAGATGGGATAGTAAAATAGCTCCATGCTTATGACACCGAAGTCCACGCGGGCCCACTCCAATTGGCCGCTATGGATGCCCATTCTCGGCTCAGACACCAATCGTTACGATCTCATCTCATAATGGGCGTGTAGCAAAGAGAGATAAGCCAATGAGTAGTTTTCACTCTTAAAAACCGGCTTACAAGGGGAGGGATCGCATTGATTTATAAACCGTCACTTAAGCTCATTCTTAAAAGATGATGTATTGTAATAATTTCTGAATTATTCAATTATTTTTTGTTAACACTATATTGATTCACGTTGAACGTTATTGATGTAACTGCAGTGTGGATGAGAAATTAAAGGCAATGGAGCAGACACTGGCCAAAGGTAAGCAGATTCAAGACGAGTGTGCTGTGGCAGTGAAGAAACTCCGGGCTATGCTCCAGTCTACGGAAGAGCAACTTCGTGCGCACAAGAAGCAGACTTTGTTCTTGACCCAATTGACTGCGAAAACGCTCCCCAAGGGTCTCCACTGTCTTCCGCTGCGCCTCACCACAGAATACTACTCCTTGAATGCTATCGAGCAGCAGTTCCCTAATCAAGAGAAATTGGAAGATCCTGAGCTGTACCATTACGCCCTTTTTTCGGATAATGTATTGGCTGCTGCAGTTGTTGTTAACTCGACAATCACACACGCTAAGGTATGCTTATCTGAGATTTTTTCTTTATCTTCTCGTCACATATATATTATTCTAATTACGAATGATTTCAACAGATTGAATCTTTCATATTTGTTTAATACTCAATCGTTTGCTGTTTTCCATATTGGCAGCATCCGTCAAAGCACGTTTTCCACATTGTTACGGACAGACTCAACTATGCAGCAATGAGAATGTGGTTCTTAGCAAATCTTCCCGGAAAAGCCACCATACAAGTCCAAAACATTGAGGAATTCACGTGGTTGAATGCGAGCTATAGTCCAGTTCTCAAGCAGTTGAGGTCGCAGTCAATGATAGATTATTACTTCAGAGCTCACAGGGGCAATTCCGATTCAAACCTAAAGTTCCGGAACCCTAAATATTTATCCATTCTCAATCACCTCCGGTTTTACCTACCAGAAATCTTTCCGAAACTCCATAAGGTTCTTTTCTTGGACGACGATATAGTTGTGCAGAAGGATCTCACTCCACTTTGGTCACTTGATTTGAAGGGCAACGTTAATGGGGCTGTTGAGACTTGTGGAGAAAGCTTCCATCGTTTCGATCGCTACCTTAACTTCTCTAATCCTCTCATAGCAGATAACTTTGACCCCCGTGCTTGTGGGTGGGCATATGGAATGAACGTCTTCGATTTGGATGAGTGGAAGAGGCAAAACATCACCGAGGTGTATCACTCGTGGCAGAATCTGGTACGTAACATGCCTTAACGTTAGGTTCGATTGAAGTAGATGTGCGGTGGAACCTAATATTATCGGTCTTGTTAGGTCTTCGCATCGTTGTCTTAGAACGAACTATGATTATTAGATTTTGTTACACAATACTCTTACCGTAGTCTATGATTACTAGTTTCGTTTCGGAAGATATTTTGTCATCAAACCGCATGCTACAAATGCCGACTTTGCATAAGCTGTAGACCGGTATCATAATCCCTTTTCTTACTTCTTATTTTCAGAATCACGACAGGCAGTTGTGGAAGTTGGGGACCCTTCCGCCGGGTCTAATAACATTTTCGAAAAGGACATTTCCGCTCGACAGATTCTGGCACGTGTTGGGCCTGGGGTACAACCCCAACGTGAACCAGCGGGACATCGAACGAGCAGCGGTCGTACACTACAATGGAAACATGAAACCGTGGCTCGAGATCGGCATATCCAAGTACCGCGGCTTGTGGGCGAAGCACGTCGATTACAATCACGTCTATCTCAGAGAGTGCAACATCAATCCGTAGATACCTTTATTTAGCGTTCGGAAGCAAGACTGTTCAAATTTACCGGTCTGCTTTTCTCTCTGTGTAGCCAATTTTGATTCAAAGCTACCGCTTCTCTCTCTAATTTGATTCTTTCTGTATACAATTTATTTTTTCGTATTAGGCTTCGAATCGGCTTTCTTTGCTTTTAAGTTTTATCTGCAGAACCAAACGTGTAAATAATGGAGCTTATGATATTTATTCAATTACCATTAGTACATGTCTTCTTCTTGTTGTGTACCATATACTCATTCAGATTTCCATTTAAGCTTTCAGTATTTGATACATATATATATATATATATATATTCGATTATGCATGTTATGGGAAATCTGGGGACAGGCTGGCTGTTGTATATAACATCACAGCTGTTATAGTGATGTATATATATATATATATTATATATATACTCTTTTGGGGTTTTGGCTTGGTCAATAAAGTCGAAAGAAATGTGGTGTCATATCTATACTTGGAGAGTTAAAGAAAGGCCTTGGTGTATGTATCTTCCATGTGTGTTCACATGGCCATGGACCCATCTGTCACTTGCTTTTGCCCAACTCTCGGGCCCCATTGGCCAGAGCAACGCTGACGTGGGACCCAGTAAAACAGTCCAATGGCACGGCTGCGCCCCGAGATGAATGTTGTGGCATGAAGGGGGATCTCGGCATACTGTAGAGTTCTCTGGCCGCGGTAGCCACATGCCAGGTCCCGGGTGCGGCAGGCAAATGGGTGAACGGTTTTAGAATCCAGTTAGACTGTTGATAGTTGATATCACTCAAATTAATTGGTCAATCTTGCCATGGGTTAATGCTGCAATTTAAGGGTAAAACCCAATCCAAAATTCGATTTTTTCTTTCTTTCTTTGAAACCGCTGAAACCAGATATTGACTCCGGGTTAAACTTGAAAAAATGACAGATTTTCGGATCACATTTAAATCGACATTTTTTTCTTTGTCACTAAGTTCTGAATTTAAAGCAGTTAAATGGAATTCTCTTTGTACTAATATTGAATATATATATATGTGTGTGTGTGTGTGTGAGATAAATCATTCAATAATATTGAGCATTGTGATTGGAGATAGCTTCCCAACTAGTTCGGAGGTGGATCTGATGTGCAATTTGTCTTTATTTCTCAATTAATTTTCACCGAATATTCAACCCACTCCACGACAAAAATCCCCTAAAAGGATTTATACCCCTTTATTTTAGAACTACAATAATTTTGGAGATCTCAAAATTAAGTCTTGTTCACAATTTAGAGGAATCATAGATAAGGGGTAGGGGTGAAAATTTTGTCACCGTTTCCCGGTTTCGTCCCGGTTCCGGTACCGGTTCCGGACCGGTTTAAGAAAAAAATAGGGAAATTGTGTTTAAAACCGGGAACCGGTACTTCCCGGTTCCCGATTTTCGGAACCGTGAACCGGAACCGGGAACCAGAACCGTTTTTTCCGATTTTTGGTACCGGTTCCGGTTTATGTATTTTTATGTCGTTTTTTTAAATATTTTTATGTCGTTTTGGTTTAATATGTCATTATGTTTTCTTTAGAATTATATGTCGTCTTTTACCATTAAAAAAATTAGGGTTTATGCCTCCTTCCTCATTCATCTCCCTCGCTTGCGACTCTTTATCCCCACCTTCTCTCTGCTTTTGGCTTTTCATTGTCCAGGTTTGATTTCCTTCTGTGAAATATCTTTTATGGTTTATTCTATGTCAATTGCACCCCTTCGAAAGGCTTGATTTCCTCGCTTTCTTCTTTGATTTCGGTTTCTTTTCCTTCTCTCAAGTTTTTCTTTTTTTCTTCGAATGATTCCAGCCCTCTTATGTGATTTCGGCGCTGCTTTCCTCCCGACTCCAGAGAAGTCGAATGCTTTACTCCCGGTTTTAGTCACGAATTATATCATGAATTTTTTCACGATTCTCTCACGAATTTTTCCCGGTCCCGGTTCCGGTTCCGGTTCCGGTTTTCAAAAAAAAAGGGAAATATACAATTGGAACCGGGAACCGGTACCAAGAAAAAAAATCCCGAATTTTCGAGATAGGTACCAAAAAATAAAAATATACCGGTTCCCGGTTCCGCTTTCACCCCTAATAAGGGGTACATTTTGATTAATTTGGAAAGTAGATGGTGTTTTTGTCTCACAAATAAATGTAAAAAACCAATCCTGTCTTTAAATCGTCAAAAATGTACAACGACAAAATCTATGACCTCACTCACTCACTCAAACGTATTAACACTCTTCACGAGAAAGCCAAGCCAAACCAAACCAAACTAAACCATCCAAAGAAATGGCCACAACCACAAGCTACGCTCTCTCTCTCCTCCTACTCTCGCTCTTCCTCCTCTCCGCCGCCGCATCCCCGCCGCCTGCGCCTCCCCCGGCGACGGAGCTCGTGAGCTCCGTCTGCAACGCCACGTCCAACTACACCTTCTGCGTGGCGGCGCTCCTGTCCGACCCGCGCGCGCCGACGGCTGACGCCTACGGGCTGGCCTTCGTCGCCTTCGGGATGGCCTACTTCAACGCCTCGGCCACGCAGGACGTCGTCGCCGGCCTCCTCGCCAAAGGCGGGCACCCGGCTGCTCCTTTACAAGCGTGTCGCAACGACTACGCCAAGGCGGCGGCCGCGCTGGAGATGGCCTACGACGACCTCAACTCGGAGACGTTCTTCGAGCTGGCCGAGCTCGCGAACCGGGCCTCGCGCCACGTCCGGCACTGCCAGGGCGCGTTCCGCGGCGCGGGGACGAGCCCGCTGGCTGCGAGGAATCACGGGCTGAAGGGGCTATGCGAGATTTGCGTGGCCGTGTCCAAGCTCTTCACGGGGGGATTTTAGCATAACAATTATATGATAATGGTGATTATTTTTTAGCACATGTTGATATTGTGTCAATAAAATATTTAAAAGCTTTTGTTCTCGAATGTGATTGGAGATTTATGAATTTTGTGCATTGCTTAATAGGTTAGTAAGACTTGTGATTAGGGTTAGGAGTCTTTTATTTTTTTTATGAATTGTTTGTCGGCAAAGAAAATGAAGGATATAATTATACTAGTTGTATTAATTGTATGGGTTGATGCTGAAAGTTAGATCAAACTTTCGAGCGGCCGAATGCCGTTGTATGGGTCGGGCCCAGCGTCGTGTGTTGACTTTGAGTGGGCTATAGGGCGTTGACCCCTTTGCATTTCAGGTCAGACGGACCCTCCATTGTCAGTGGACCATATTAGCATTTTAGTCCCTCTTATTTATCTTCTTTGTTATTTAGTCATTTTCTCCTTTATGTATTTACAACCTTTTGTATTATTTCATTTCATTCTCAATTAAGGGTTTTCTCTCCTCTACTCTCTCTTTGATTCTAACATGGTATCAGAGCCATGATTGTGGAGCTACTGTAGCATCGTCGACTGCTTGTTTCCGCTGCGTTGTGCGTGATCTCGTTCCTGATTCTCGGGTATGCTTGTGCTTCGATTCCTCTGATTGCGATTTTGGCTAGGGTTTCTGGAATTTGGGGATTTTTGTTAGATTGGTTCGTTTGTTTCTTGGATTTGGTTTGTTTGGTCCTCGTTTGTTCGTTATGGCTAGTCGAAAGGATGATTCGCTTCAATCGATTAGCACACAGTTAGATGGAAAGAACTACTCGTATTGGAGCTATGTGATGAAGAATTTCCTGAAGGTTAAATCTATGTGGGGGTATGTTTCGGGTACTAAATTTCCGCCCACCAACAAGTCAGAGGATACTTATGCCGGGCTATTAGAGGCTTGGGAAGCCGACAATTCGAAGATTATCACATGGATAAACAACTTTGTCACTCATTCGATAGGCGTTCAATTGGCAAAGTTTGACACGGCCAAGCTTGTTTGGGAACATCTTGAGAGACTGTTTACTCAGTCTAATTTTGCTCGGCGCTATCAATTGAAAACTGATATTCGGGCTCTCAAACAAGATACTTTGTCGATCCAAGAATTTTACTATGCTATGTCAGCATTATGGGATCAGTTGGCTCAGATCGAGCCCGCTAATTTACAGTCACACGAGCCTTACATCGGCTTCAGAGAGGAACAACGCCTTGTTCAGTTCTTGATGGCCCTTCAATCTGACTTTGAAGCTCTACGTGGTTCCATCTTACATCGGAATCCCTTGCCTTCGGTTGACTCAGTTGTGAACGAATTAATGGCAGAGGAGATTCGGCTCAAGACTCGCACTGACAAAGAGACTTCTATACCGGCTGCTCCATCAGTTTTTGTTGCCTCCCCTCCGAATTCATCTAGTAGCCATCCGAGTCGCTCCAATATTCGCGTGGCCATAGATGAATGTGCGTTTTGTAAGCAAAAATGGCACTGGAAGGGACAATGTCCTTTATTGGCTAGTAAAGGAAAACAACCGCATCCACGCCCGCCGTCGGTTTCTCAGAAGCCTCCATGGAAAGCTACTAATCAAGCTTTTCAGGCTACCTCATCAGCACCATCAGAGCAATCTTTGATTGAGCAGTTCCAAAAGTTCCTCGCCTCGCATCCTCAAGCCTTATCAGCTGCTTCCCCTGTCGGTTTGTCCTCTCTCCAAAAATCTGGTTCATCAGGTATATCCTCTCCCGTTTGGGTCCTTGACTCTGGCGCTACTGATCATATGTCTCCTGAAAAATCATCATTTTCTTCATTGTCACCAAACTCTTCCGTGTCTGTAGCAACGACTAATGGTAGTCATATGCCATTGGTCGGTGTTGGTCCTATTTGCACACCTAATTTAAGTCCCCCTCATGTTTATTATATTCCGAGTCTTGCCTTGAATCTTGCTTCGGTCGGTAAATTGTGTGACTTGGACTATTTTGTCATATTCTCTAAATATCATTGTTTTGTGCAGGATCCTCACTCTCAGAAGCTGATTGGGACAGGCCATAGGGAAGGAGGTCTATATGTGGTGGATGAACTCAAAGTACCGGAGAGCGTTGCTGCTTCAAGTGTCGATCTGTCATCTTTTCGGTTGAGTCAGTCGTCTTCTGAATTTTACTTGTGGCATTCTCGTTTGGGTCATGTTTCCGGATCTCGTTTGAAATTTTTAGTTTCTACTGGAGCTTTGGGTGATTTAAAAACTCATGATGTGTCTGATTGTAGTGGTTGTAAACTTGCAAAATTTTCGGCATTGCCCTTTCCTAGAAATTTATCTATGTCACTTGCACCTTTTGATCTCATTCACTCCGATGTTTGGGGACCCTCTCCTTTACCCACAAAAGGGGGTTCTCGTTATTATGTATCGTTTATTGATGATTTTACTCGTTATACTTGGGTCTATCTCATGAAACGTCGTTCTGATTTTTTGGATATATTTGATACGTTTCGAGCTCTTGTGAAAACACAATATTCGTCTGTCATAAAATGTTTTCGTTGTGATTTAGGTGGGGAGTACACTTCTAACAATTTTTCCAGGTTACTAAGCTCTGATGGAACTCTTCATCAGAGCTCGTGTACCGATACACCTCAACAAAATGGTGTAGCAGAAAGAAAACATCGTCATATCATTGAAACTGCTCGATCACTTTTATTGTCATCTCAAGTTCCAAGTGTGTTTTGGGGTGAAGCTGTTCTGACGTCTGTTTATTTGATCAATAGAATTCCTACTTCACACAACTCAGGTTTGTCATTTTTTGAAAAAATTCATAGTCAGTCTCCTGATTACTCTTCATTGCGTGTCTTTGGCTCAGCTTGTTTTGTACTACGTCCTAGTGTTGAACGTAGTAAATTGACTTCTCGATCAGTGTTGTGTGTTTTCTTGGGATATGGGATTGGTCAAAAAGGCTATCGTTGTATTGATCCTGTTGGTCAGAAATTGTATGTCTCTCGTCATGTCTTCTTCCTTGAACATATTCCATATTTCTCCATTCCTGAAAATTCGCATAATATGACAAAATCAGATCTTGTTAGCATCGATCCGTTTCTTATTGATGAAGATCGTCCTGATCATCCCGTGCATCCTACTACTCCTCCGTCTGAAGAGGCTACGAACTCGGGTACTATTGTTCTCGCTACATCTTCACTTCCTCAACCCGTGGCCTCCGAATCAGCTCAAGAGAATGTGGATCCTCGACTTCGCACATCCACTCGTGTCCGTAAGTCAACTAAACTCCCCGATTTCTCTTATTCGTGTTACTCTAGTTCCTTTGTGTCTTTCTTAAAATCCATTCATCGTCTTTCTGAGCCCTCGTCCTATCGAGAAGCTGTTCTTGACCCTCTTTGGCAGAATGCTATGGATGAGGAACTTATGGCGCTGCGTCAAACAAATACTTGGGATTTGGTCTTGTTACCACCGGGAAAACGTACCATTGGCTCTCGATGGGTATACAAGATCAAAACTAAGTCTGATGGCTCTGTTGAGAGATACAAAGCTCGACTAGTTGCTAGGGGATTTTCTCAGCAATATGGCATGGATTACGAAGAGACCTTTGCTCCGGTTGCCAAAATGACTACAGTTCGGACTCTCATCACTGTAGCCTCTGTTCGTGGGTGGAAAATATCTCAGATGGACGTGAAGAATGCCTTTCTCAACGGTGATCTTCAAGAAGAAGTTTATATGGATCCACCTCCTGGTGTCACTCACAAGCCCGGTGAAGTTTGTAAGCTCCGAAAAGCTCTCTATGGGCTCAAACAAGCACCTCGTGCTTGGTTTGAGAAGTTCTCTACTGTGATCACGTCACTTGGATTCACTCGTAGCCACCATGATTATGCATTATTCATCAAATGCACCGGTCAAGGTCGTATTCTTCTCTCTTTATATGTTGATGACATGATTATTACTGGTGATGATGCCGATGTGATTGAATCTCTCAAGCACAAGTTAGCTCGTTGTTTTGCTATGAAGGATTTGGGAATGCTTCGGTATTTTTTGGGAATTGAGGTTGCTTCGTCTCCGAAAGGATATATACTATCTCAGTCAAAATACATTGGCGATATATTTGAGCGTGCACAACTTACAGATAATAAAGTTGTGGATACTCCTATTGAAACCAACGTTCGGTATTCTTTGACTGATGGCCCAGCTCTTCCTGATCCTGCTTTGTACCGTACCATTGTTGGTAGTTTGGTTTACCTTACTATCACGCGTCCCGATATTGCTCATGCTGTTTACGTGGTTAGTCAGTTTGTTGTGGCTCCCACTACAGTTCATTGGGGTGCAGTTCTTCGTATCCTTCGGTATCTTCGGGGAACTCAATTTCAAAGCCTTCTTCTCTCGTCGAGTTCTTCATTGGATCTCCGAGCCTATACCGATGCTGATTGGGCTGGTGATCCCACTGATCGCAAGTCTACCACAGGTTTCTGTATCTTTCTTAGTGATTCCCTTATCTCGTGGAAAAGCAAGAAACAAAATGTGATTTCTCAGTCTTCAACAGAAGCGGAGTATCGAGCTATGGCTTCTACGACATGTGAGATTGTTTGGTTGCGATGGTTACTCGCAGATATGGGTGTCACTTCTCCCCAACCCACTCCGTTGTTTTGTGACAATAAGAGTGCCATTCAAATTGCAAGGAATGCAGTGTTTCATGAGCGTACGAAGCACATTGAAAATTATTGTCATGTTGTCCGACATCACTTTCAATGTAACACCATCACCTTGCCTTTCGTTTCCTCTTCCATTCAGATTGCTGATCTGTTTACAAAGGCGATTTCATCTTCTCGTTTTCGATTTTTAGTTAGCAAACTCTCAATGCTTGTTGCTGTAGCATCGTGAGTTTGAAGGGGGTATTAGCATTTTAGTCCCTCTTATTTATCTTCTTTGTTGTTTAGTCCTTTTCTCCTTTATAACCTTTGTATTACTTCATTTCATTCTCAATTAAGGGTTTTCTCTCCTCTACTCTCTCTTTGATTCTAACAGACCAGATATTCGGGCTCTATCCGTTGCCTGTAACCTCGTCGCCAGTAGCATACCGAGCTGGGTTACAGGTACGGGATGGCACTTAGGACGTGGTCTCCACGTAGAGAAGGTCTCGGTGAGATCCCGATGTGAGCCCTGACAGACGAGACCCCTCCGCCTGAATTCCTAACGTCGATCCGGGTCCGCGGCCGGGCCGCAATGTCAATAAAGACTGGGGGACGGTAACACGCGTCCCGTAAATCAGAATTTAGACAGGTAGGCAGGATCGTGCAGTCGTGTCAGGACCTTGTCCAGAGCTTCCGCCCTAGTCGCTTCCTCTGTGGTCCAGAACCTCAGATAATCCCCGGCGGTCGAACCCCTCGGTCCGCATTGTGGGTCCTGGTACGGGGTCCTCGGTCTATCCGCGAAGTCGGTATATCTGCTAGAGATAATGGACTGGGGGATAGCACGAGCACCACGTGGAAAAGTACCTAGCAGGGAGAGTCGTAAACCGTGCCAGAAATTTATCCTGAGCTTCCGCTCTAGTCGTATTTCTCGCGCTCAGAACCTGGGCAAATAAGCACCCGAGGTCAGGGAGAATCGGGGGGGCTACCCCCTGATTCACCTCCGACGCTCAACATTAGGCAAATACCTGAGGGGGGAGGTGTTTAGAGGGAGTAGGAGAGCTCTAAGGGCGAGCTTGGGTGAGAGGAAGTCGAGTTGGAATGACTTATCGATTTTTGAAAACCGATGTTCTATTTATAGGACGGTTCAGGGGTTCAAACGCGATTATATATTACTCCGGGAAGCCCCCAGAGTAAAATTATATAGTTTTTTGACTCCCCGGGATGTGGAAAAAACCGATGGCGCAAGTTTCATCCCCATAGGAGCTCTTACTCACCCTCACGCGCGGGTTTTGTGCGGCGTACTCCGGCAAAACTTGCGCCCCACTCTGCTGATATCAGCCACCAAATGGGGGCGTGGAGGCGCGTGTGACGCGTGGGAAGACGCGTGGAGGCTGCAGGTGACACGTGGCAGCGTGTGGGAGGCGCGTGTGGGGCCCGCTCGGGGTGCTTCTGGGGCCATTTTTTGGTCCAGGGACTGTCCCGAGGCCAAATTTTACAAACTTTATGACATATTTGAGTATCTCGATATTTTTAGGAACACCTGGATACTTTGTTTTGCGAAAACAGGCCTCCGAAAGACGTTATGGGGTTAAAAAATATTTATTTAATAAAGAAATAATTAATTAAATAATCTTCTTTATTGAATAAACTTTATAAAAATACCCGTATGGTTTACTACTCCATAAGGTGATTATAAAAAGGGTCAAATTTGATTGCTTTGTTGCAGTTTCTAAGGTGTCCAGTCACCACTGTGCTTGTGGAAAAAAAAAAATATTTCTTTCTCTAGAAAAGGACAATATTTGGATAATGATATTGACTGAGATGCGGTTTAGTCAAGTAAGATAATAATAAATATGCTCAAACGTAATGTATAGTCTCAATAAATTATTCCGCCTTATTTTTTTTGTCTTTCTCTCTTACATAATTATTTTAATATATTTTATTATATTACTTTTTACTCAAAATTTTAAAACTATATAATTATTTCTACGAACCTTCTATGAACTCATAATATATACCGTTGGAAAGCTTAGCCGAGAAGAATCCAATAATAAGTGGGATGCAATAGTTTTGACGTATGTTTTAAGAATTTTTTTTTCTATTTTTTTTAATACAATTGAACAGAAAGATATGCAATGGCGTAATGGTGTTTTTTGAAACATTGTCCCACTATACGATGGTAAACAATTTTATTTTTTAAATTAGATATTGTATTAAATAATTTAGTTAGTGGATATTAAATTGAATATAATTTGAATTATTACCTAAATGATTAGATATTTTATTTTTAAATATAATTGGTATTTTTAATTTTTAGTGTGGTTTATTTCATAATTATTTTAAATTTTAAATAATATAGAATATTAATTTGAATAAGACAAAAAATTAAAACGCAAATTGATTAAGGAAATACATAAAAAAAAAGTTTAATTAAAACATTAATAAAATTGATTACAAAATTAAAACCAAACAAAACATACAAATTAAATGCAACTGGATAGTTCATAAATACATAAAATAAACTTAAATAATAATATAATAGTCGGGATAATAATTTCCACCTCCACCAAGATAATACATATAAAGAATCTTTGATTCAATAAGATAATAGAGAATATTCTTTTTAGTGTGAAATTTGATGTTGTGGTTGGAGATAAATTAACTTGGTGCTTAAATTACACTAAAATGGTGTAATTTCG
Source organism: Parietaria judaica (assembly GCA_954871525.1). NCBI lineage: Eukaryota > Viridiplantae > Streptophyta > Magnoliopsida > Rosales > Urticaceae > Parietaria > Parietaria judaica. The sequence goes on from OX940863.1 coordinate 6,372,168, forward strand.
ACACCAAATATGGCGTGAAGGTTGGAGATGGCCCTCTTACCGTGATAATATATCTTGTAATACGAGTTTTCATCACGGGTTTGAAAAGCATAAGCTAACGCATGTCAATCGGGTTTTCATCACAGGTCAACCACAATTCCGGGTCGGGTCGTTATGGACGTATCCAAAATGGTCAAACGACATCGAATCAACCTAAACGACATAAACTAGCCAGTCTCCAATTACTTCTCCGTTTCTCATTGGCACACATGACGTAGTTTCATTTCATTCATCCACGCGACGCCATTGACAGGGTGCTTCCAAGCTCAGCCAAAGCTTCCAAATTTCGAGCAGATTCACAGTAAGCAACTGTCCCTTTAATCCTTCGAACTCTATATTCTCTGGTCCTTGATTCTTATCAACACCGTTCTGTCTGCTTGTCTTCGAAAGCTCAAACATTTTCAGCTTTTTTTTTTTTTTTAATTATTATTATTCTGTGTCTGCGTTTAGAAAGCACAATTCTTTCGTGAGATATGCAAACCCTATCTGAATCTTGATCCTCTTTTGTGTGCGTACTCTGGGTTTTTTCTTACTCGAAAATATACTGGCAAGGTGTATGAAGAAATGCCTCAGTGGACTTAAAGAATCGATAACAATACATCTCTATGTGCATATATATATATATATATATATGTATATATATATATATATGTATATGTTTTTTTGGCTCAAATTTTTATATTTTAATTGTGGTTGATATACTAGGACGCAAAGAGCGTTTAACTAAATGATCCAGAGCCCACCAACTGTATCATCTTCATTCCGGGAGTCCTCTCATAATGGTGAAGTATATCTATGTCTATATATATAATTATGTCTTTTTTTGGATAATGTGTTTTGCAGTGATTTAATCGGACCGTCTTGTTACTATTCTGGCAGGCTTTTTCCCGAGTGTAATCGAGTTCAGGAGGCCTTCTTTATCAGCCTTCAGGTCGTACAGTGATACATTTAGATTCAAGGTTTGTGTTTTCTCACTTATATATCTTTGAATATTACTCGTTTACGGTTCTGTGTTCTGCATATTTTTATTTTCGGAATAGGCCTTATGTGAGTGAATTCATCTAAGCCTTTCTGCTGCCTCGGGAATTGTTTTTTCTTCATCCTCGTACTTTTTTTTTTTTTTTTTATGTGCAGTTTGACGACAATGAACAGCTTCATAAAGCTCGAACCGCAATTTCCAGAACTAGAATATGTGCGAGTCAATACTCAACGCCAAATCCGGGTTACAGAAGACGAAGACCGATACCCCAAAACGTTGATCTTCCAGCAATACTACCCAAGAATAAGAAGAAACCCTATCCCATTCCCTTGAGCAAGATCCAGCAAGCTGCGAGACAAGACAAAAGGCTAGCAGATATGGGTATTGAGAAGCCCCTCGAACCCCCAAAAAACGGACTGCTCGTCCCTGGCCTCGTTCCCGTTGCTTATCAAGTGCTCGAAGCGTGGAAGATCTTGATCAAAGGGGTCGCACAGCTCGTGCACATAATCCCTATACATGCTTGCAGGTAATAATGCCCAAGTCATGGGTTGTTTTAAGATCTTAAATTAAAAAACAAAAGCCGAACAATGGTTTGTTATTTGCAGCGAATGCTCGGAGGTCCACGTTGGCCTGAACGCCCACCGCATTCAGAACTGCCTCGGTCCGAGAAGTGCAAAGCGCCGAAGCCACCACCTGTGGATCAAGGGCTCTATAAACGAGATACTAATCCCCGTCGACTCCTACCATCTCTTCGACCCTTTTGGCCGGAGAGTCAAACACGAAACCCGATTCCAGTTCGACCGGATTCCCGCCGTTGTTGAGCTATGCATACAAGCCGGCGTCGATATCCCCGAGTACCCTTCCCGCCGGAGAACCAGCCCCATCCGCATGATGGGCCGGAAAGTGATTGAGCGAGGTGGATATCTCGAACCGCCTCCGATCCCTCCCTCTTCAGACCCCTCCCCGCTTTCTGACCTCGACACGGCCTATCTCCGGCCGCCGCCTCCATCACCATCCGACGTGCCTCGCATCGCGCAGGAGACCATGGACGCGTACGAAGTGGTTAGCTTGGGTGTAACAAGGCTGATGAAGAAGTACACCGTGAAGGCGTGCGGGTACTGCTCGGAGGTCCACGTGGGGCCATGGGGCCACAATGCGAAGCTCTGCGGCGAGTTCAAGCACCAGTGGCGGGACGGGAAGCACGGGTGGCAGAACGCGGTTGTTGAGGAAGTGCTTCCTCCAAACTTCGTGTGGCACGTCAGAGACCCGGCTGGGCCACCTCTCAAGGCTGCGCTCAAGCGATTCTACGGGAAAGCCCCAGCGGTGGTGGAGCTCTGCTTGCAGGCCGGCGCGGTGGTGCCTGAGCGGTACAAGCCGATGCTGAGGCTCGACATTGTGATTCCCGACAGTGAAGAGTCGAGTCTCGTGGCCTGATTGTATGTAAATGTCAAGTAACTATTGAGGACAGCCTCATGTAAGATGTTCTTTATTGGTAAGTAATGTAAATGTCAGACTCACCGGTCATAGGAAATGTGATGGTTAGAACCTAATCCTAACCGAATTAATCGAATTAAACCGGAAAACATGAGTGAAAAATTGATAAACATTACAATATTGGATAGCCAAATAATTCAAATCGGTTACTGTTTGGTTAAAGTTTTAGGCTAAATATTATAATCATATTTTTAGGCTAAAGTACCCCTATTATTTTGGTACTGTGAATGTCTGAGATCTTTTATCTTTTTGATTGATTCCATAGGACGTGGGATGAAAATCCAATGTAATTTTGCTCGCAGTGAACACTATTGATCAACGAGGCTCTTGTGTAATTCGAGATAGAGATAAGAAAATAATTATGTCTTTGATGTTCAATAAGAAAACTTATCATCATGATACCAAACTTACATTATGAGCCTATACTTTAATCCCGTATTTAGTATAAAATGTATTTGATACTTTAACTTATTGAAATAGATTTATTACTTATTTAAATTGATTTAATAGTTGTTTATGAATCAGTTTAAATATGGATGAATCTTTTATCCAAGAAACCAGAAATTAGTGTTTGGTGGTCTCAATTTTGAGAGTCGGGACCGGTGTCAACAAGCCATCTTGGATTAGGACTGATGGATCTCAAAATACGATAAGATATTCCAATATTACCCAGGGCCGCACCTGAGAGAAGGCGGAGTAGGTCTGCGCCTACTGTAAAAAACAATAATAATTCCACATTAGGGGATCCCAAAAAACTCAATTTAAGGGCCTCGGAATTACTTTAAACTATATTTAATCATTATTTTTTTTTCTTCTCAAAACACTAAATGCGTCATATTTGAATGAGCAGTTATTTATTATGCAAATATTTTATATATTTTTGTATCAAAATTATATTTTACAATTTCGGTAGGGGCTCTAAAGTTACTACTCACCTCTGACCCCAAAAATCTCTGGCACGGTCCTGATTTTGTACTATTTATATATCTTCGTACTGCTATGAAATATTTTATATAACGGTCTTGCCAATATAGGGCAAAGATTGTGAAGTGTGTAGTGCAAGTGTTTTTAACGGTTACTTTTATTAGTCAAATTAAGTGTGTTTTTCTTCAAATCCTTTTAGTACAACAATCTTTCAGATGCTATATAAAACTAGTTCAACTCAGTCACATACAAGAAAAATTCTCCAAATAATTAATGTTTTAGCTGTTGAGTAATACAAAAATGTAACAATAGTGATTGTGGCGTGGTGTAAATGATTTTGAATCGACTTTAAATAGATTTGAGTCTAATCATATCAAACACGATTAAAATAACGTGTGAATATGGCACAAACACGATAACATGATAAAACCTAATTATACACTGATTGAAAATTTTATATCTTTGTTGTATATTGTTAAGTATTTTAATATTGATAGTATAAAAATTTGTTATTTATTTCATTTAATCATGCTCATATTTTTGTGGGCGAACATTGTCCGTGCTTGGCCCAATTCAAGGGCGGGTGGAGTCCGCCCGCACTTAGTTCTTTGTTCTTAAAATCAAATTAAGAATTTAAAATTAAAAGAAAAATACAATGATCCGGCGTAAGCACCAACTGCCTGCGTCCAACTTGGCGCAGAGGGCATTTGAGCACGGGCGCCGAGTTCGATTGTGGTGCGGAGCAAAATGAGCGCAGGCAGCCCCTGCCCGAGTCCAGTTAAGAGATCTATAATCTAATGAATAAATTTGTGTGTCCCACCATATTGATATTCAACGAGTCCAAACAAACCATAATTTTTTTTAAAATCTATACTTTTTCGACCACACAAACTTTTTTTCGAAGCACATCAATGATGTGAAAAGTACCAAAATATAGAGGGGGAAAGCTCTGCAAGTGGTCAAAGCAACACCACAAATTATGAACTAAATAATTTAATTTAATTAATCCATGTATAACAGCACAGGGAATCTTTTATCAAACCTGCTTAAAATTTGGAACTTCTCTATACAAGTTTGACCAAGTCAAATGAAAGAGCAATCAAACATATTTCTGCTTTGTAGCAAATAATAATAATAATAATAATAATAATAATAATAATAATAATTGAGGACAGCACAAGCCTTTGCTTTTTTTTTTTCTTTTTTCTTCTCTACTTTTCATGTGAAGAAGAAGCATCGTTGAGAGAGCTTTTTGCTTTTTTTTTTTACCAGAAATAATATAAAAGAAAAGAGATTCTCCAAAATTATCAATACTGTCGATTGCACACTTTACCTCATCGGTCGTTATCTAATTTCTAAACCCAAGTACCAAAATCTAGTGCTCATCAAAATTATATATATATAAAAAAAAAAAGATAAATTGGTCATTACTTTATAGGAAATTCAATAGTTAGCCTATAGTTAGCTCACCAATACTTCAAAAAATAATGGGTCAATTATGTTTTATACTATAAAAAAAAGTGGCATGCAAACATTTTATTATAAGAATTTGATTATCAAGTTGAGCAATAAAACATTAAACAAAAGGTTAGATCACTATATATCCAACACTTGTAATATGTGGAGGAAAATCTATCTCATATCTACATTTTTTTAGAGATAAAATATCACCTTAATCATGAAAAATGTGACGTTTTAGTGATGCCCTTTTTGTCTTTGAGCCAATAGGCAAATAATATGGCAATAATATTGAGTTTTCAATATGGTTGGTAAAAGTTCAAATGTTTAATGATATATGTGCATTGCATATCATTGGTCGATCAACATCACAAACACACAACAAACAAACCAAACCAAACCAAACCAAACCATTGTTTTGAATATTGAAAAGTGAAATAGATTCTCTAATGTTTGATTTGATTCATATCTATTGAATTTGAACCCCTTTATAAGCTTTTGTACTTGTACTTTGGTTGTTAATGGTGAGAAAGTAAAGAGGATCTTCTTCAAATGGGGGTAATCCCAATCTTCTTATATTGTATGAATGTGCCCTTTTTGAGTCAAAAGTGATTGGCTTGCAAATCTTGAGGTCCCAAAGTGGAAGACTTGAAGGCAATGGCTCGAAGAAAAGCATGTTTGGCGCCAAGTATGTGGAGTTTGCAACATGGCTTTTCTTTGTTTGCCCTATGGACTATGGCATATAAAGCCCAAGCTACAAAAGCCAAAAAGAAAAGAAAAAAAGAAAAAAGAAAATCATTTAATCATATAATGAGCGAGTATTATTATTTTGTTATAATATATTCAAAATTATCTATGGATCAATGATACAACTTTCAAATTCAAACGCAACGGTTCCTTGTGCTTTAGCTTTATTTGTAATATGATTGACAATTTGTGTTCGAATTTTAAGACACGACATGATTATGATACGAAATAAATATATTTAAATTATCTATGTGTGTGTTTTTTTTTTACTATTAACTTCTTTTATGTTTGTATTAGTTGTATCAATTAAGATCAAGGCGATTAAAATCGTAAATCATATATGAATAACAAGATAACATGATAGCTCCAAATTTTAAACACGATAAATAAATTAGACGGTTTGGAATCTAAATGAAGTAATATAAAAAGGGCGAAGACATAACACACAAACAAAAGTAATCGCGGGCTACCACTCCTAATTACTATATAATTTATTAATAAATAATAGTATAGGATATAAATATTATTGACACTGCATGGCTTTTTGTTGCTTCACTTGTTTAATTATTGGATGGGTGTGACGAAATTGGAGTAGGTACTATGCAACAACTGCAAAATTCAGAACAATAATACAGCCAATGCCATTGCCAAACCTACTGCAAGAAGAAAGAAAAAGAAGTACCCCAAAAAGCATTAAATACTATTTGATTCCTTTTGGAGGCAAAAGTGATAAAATGTGAGCTATGTTCAAGCCAACCATAAAAAAAGGTTACTATTATTGTTTCCTCCACAAGGGAATGTATTTAATATGCTTTTTTTTTTTTAAACCCGTATTTAATATGCTACTACTACTATAAATACTTTATTTGGTGATATGTGTGCAAAAGTTCCTAATTTGTACCAAGTGTGCATGTATATATCCAATTTCTTTTTAAGCGGCAATAGTGCCCGAAAACCACAATTGTATTGAGGTCGGATTTCTTCCATGTTGAATTGGCTTTATATAAGTATGTCATTATAAGTTGAATTAAAATGTTCTAAAAATAAATCGTAAACTTATATGTTTTTCGTGTAACGGCCTTTAATTGGATTTCGATTAATGTAGTGGCTTTTAGGAGCTACTACAACTAAAAAATAAATTAAAATATATTGACACACTCAGTTTAAAATCGTATACTTATACCGCACGTATTTTCTTTAATTTATGAGCGTCGTGTTAAAGGAGAGGGCTAGTTTTCTTCTGTCCTTGTACATGGGGACCAATTCATTAGTCCTTAATTTAATTAATAAATTTAATTCAATATTTGTCTTTTATCTTAGAAGCTATATTAATTTAGGTGCCAAATGCATATTTATGCAACACCTGCATCGAGCTTCCTTAATTTATTGCAATATAAAACACCACCAATGACATCACGCTTTGCGGCTTCAAAGTCATATTAATATCATAGACTTATATTTATATACATTTAATCGATTATACAACTACTTATTCTACTTACATGTTACAAGCAAGAATGTGTACCAGATTTTATGAGAAGTTCTGAGTTTGGTTTCAACGAAATGCAAAAATTATGTATGCATGTAATTGCGACTAGTAGTGTTTGTGTTTGCGGCCATTATTGGGCTCGTTTATTACAACTTTTTTTTTAAATTGTTTATAGTTTCAGTTTGTAAAAAAAATTTAAAAAAATTGACAAGTGTTTGGTAAACTATTTATAAAACAGTTGTTGTTGGTAACAAAAGTTGATTTAGCGCTTGGTAAAATAAATATATTAGGGTAAAAAAACTAAAATAAACTAAAAACCGTATTTTTATTTAAAAAAAAAATAAATCAAAAGCTACGAATCCTAGCTTTTACGACTCATGTACAAAAATCCAAAATCGCTTTTGAGTTTTTTTATAATAACAGTTTTACCAAACACTAAAAAAGCAATTTAATTGATTTTAAAAATAAAAAACAGGTCTTTTTAAGCTTAACCAAACACACCTATATATAAATTATTTTTACACTGCGAATATATTTATAACGCAAGTACTAAAAAAATTACAAGCAAGGTGTATTAATATTTTTGAAATTATTTTAGAGAGAGAAATAATCAAAGTAGAAGGAAAGGGACCTTGCATGCACTGAAAAAAGAAAAGCAATGAGAAGGGTCCCTCTGTATCTAAAGAATTGTACAGTGACTGCCTACTGGTTTCTTTATATATATTAAATTTAAATACAGTATATTAAATTTACGTATATTAAATTAAATTAAACAAGTTTTGTTATCCTAAATCCATTTCCACAAAGATCTTTTGTTTGTATAGAATAGAATATAGATCGTGTAAGCGCGTGAACCCCACTAACAATTAATTAATATAAATTTATTATAAAAATTGAAAATCATATACTAATCGCATTGATAGAGATATTTAATCCTATATATTCGATCATTCAATGCTTAATCAAATTATTTTTTAGAAAATTATACGAAATACTTATATTGAAATGGGACTGACATTTTTTTTTATGACAATAGCTTCTTCTATTAATAAATTTTGATGTCATGAGAAGAGAGTAAAATTCAACTTGAATACAATTTTAAGTTTATATTTTCTTATATAATATTGGGTAAATGAAGGAAATGCTCATTTGTGACTCAAGGTTTAAAAAAAATGTCAATTTCTAATTATGGTAACCATAACCACCAATAAATTTAAATATGGACTAATATGCCCTTCGAATTAACTCACATTAATCTTAATTTCATTTTTTTAATTAAAATTAAAAAACAATTTCTTTCTTTAATTGTAGCAAATTAAATAAATTGAAATAAATCTTTCCTATTTTTAGGATTAAACAAATATTACTTGAATTATTCTTTCCTATTTTAAGGTTTGTAACAAATCTTATTTTTTATTTTTTGTTCCTTATTAATCAGTATTAATTTTGAATTTTTCTCCTTTATTAATCAAATATTTTTTTAAAAAAATTGTTTCTCTGTATTTTTTTACGAATTTGTAATTATATTTACTATTCTATATTTACGTCACTATAGTTACGATTCTGTATTTACAGTAAATAAATTTATGAAATTTTAATAAAGTTGTAGTTATAAAACTGTAAATATAGTTACAAAATTTCAATATAAGAATGAAACTGTAATTATATATACGAAGATTGTAAAATATTTACGAAATTAATTTTTTAACTATAGATACGAATCCGTAACTATAATTACAAAATTGTAACTACAAATATGAAACTGTAATGATAAATATGAAACCGTAAATATATTTACAAAACTGTAAATATATATACCAATATCAAAACTGTAAATATATATACTAATATTAATACCAAATTTAAACTGTAAATATATATACCAATACCAAATTTAAACAGACACTAACGTGCCGAGAATCTCCTTCACGGTGCCGGAAAAGTTCTTGGCCATAGACCTTAGCTTCATGATCTTGGCGATCTCGATGACATCGTCGAGCGAGATGTTCCCGCTGTGCTTAATATTCTTGACCTTCTTGCGGTCGCGCTCGGGCTCTTTGAAGGCCTTGATGACGAGCGCCGCAGCGGAGGGGACGACAGAGACCTTGGCCTGGCGATTCTGCTCGGTGAGCTTCACGGTCACGCGCAGGCCTTTCCAGTCATTGGCGGTCTCCTTCGCTATGTCCTCTCCGATCTTCTTCGGCGAGAAACCGAGCGGACTGATCTTCGGGGCGAGCGAACTCGCCGCGCCGACCTCACCACCGGTGACGCGCACGTACACGTCGACGATCTGTGTGGGATCCATCTTTGGCGCTATTTTTACTGCCTTGGCTGGGAGGCGACGGGAGACGTCGCGACGACGCGTGGTGACTGAAGCTACTCGACGGCGTGATGAAGGGCGGACAATCGAGGAGAGAAGGATTAGTCGAAGAATTTGGAGAGAGAGAAGGAAAGGTTGGGAAATCAAGGGAGATGGAATGAGGATGACGATACCAATTTAATGCAAATTTTTGTAAATTTTTTTTTTTTAAAGTAACATGATACTGTAATTAAGAGTTGGAATTTGTCAACCATAATTATAAGAAAAAATAATTCCAAAATTATTATATATTATTAATAATTATTACGAAAATTAATATTTATAACTAATATTAAGGGTAATATGGTCCAAACAAAATTATTAATGGGTATAAAATGATTTTATGAAAATATGGACATTTTTTTTAAACTTTAAGTATTTTTTTGAGCATTTGGTGAGTTATTCTTAAAATATTTTAGAATTTATTTGAATAAGGACTTCGAAGTCAGGGTTGTTTTATGAAGTTTAGTTCATAAAAACCGGGATGTGATGAAATCGATGCTGCATACGATTTTAAAATAGTAATGTGACTAATATAGTCTTACATTAATTAGTCGAATAGTGTTAAAATAATTCGTATTATCCATAAACAATTTTATAAGGGAAACTTGAAAAAATGGCTCAAAAAACACCATAATTCAACTTTTAAACTCATATTAAAAAAATACATAATTCTAAACTTTGTCCAATTTAAGACATTTTTACCCCTAATTAATTAATTCCTAAACTGTCCCTAAATTATCAAAAACTGTCCCTAAAATCCAAATTACTGTCCCCAAAATCTGAAGAAACTGTCCCAAGAATGTTACTCATACAACCTCCTAGAAAAACTGTCCCTAAATTACCAAAAAATGTCCCCTAAATTCAAATTACTGTCCCCAAGGATCATTAGAAACTGTCCCAAGAATGTTAATCATACAACCTCCCCAATGTTAATCAGGGGTAAAAATATCTTAAATTGGACAAAGTTTAAAATTATGTATTTTTTTAATATGAGTTTAAAAATTGAATTATGGTGTTTTTTTAGCCCTTTTTGCAAGTTTCTCTTTTTATAATATATATATATATATTATTTAGTTGATAAGTTGACTCAAAATGGTTTTAACAGGATAGATCATTTTTAATTTTTAGTAGCGTGAATAAAAGAGATAAATACCATTATTTATTATGCGACTTATGCTTATTTAAAAACAAAAGAACTTCTTGATCTTTGTTTGGATGTCAGTATTTAAAATTGTTGCAATTTAATACTGTTCAAAATATTTATCATTCCATATGTTCTTCACTTCTTTGATGATGGACAGGTAAACAAATTTAATTTGAATTAAAAGCTTGGCTTGTGTTGAAAATTTGAAAAATGAAGTTATTGATATTCAATAAATGCGAAAATCATGCAAAATATTTTAGTAAATGTGTCTGGCAAAATCAAAAGACCAAACTGATTTGACACGTAATTTAACCATACAATAAATATCAATATTAAAAAAGCTCAAAATTAAAAGTAAATAGTATGGACTAAAGTGGTAAATAAAAACTCTTTAAAAAACAAAAAGTGGTTTCATGAAATCATTCAAAAATAAAAATAAAAATAAAAATAAATTAAAAGCCTGCGAATAATCTACTGTGAAACCTACACAATATTTATTATTATTATTATTTTTATATATGGAATAAGAATAAGTGAAAAATACACTCTTATATATATATTCACACTCACTGTCATTTCCATGAGAGAGAAAGGAAGAACATTTGTTGCAGAGAGTTTGAGCTTCTATACATAGCTTGTATATCACTCTCTCTGGTTCTTCACCACCATTTCCAAGAGAATCCAGGAGCAGAGAGAGATGAGAGAAGAAGGAAGACGAGGAGCTTCGTCCAGGATAAGGAAAGCGGCGAGGAAGATGATACTCGCCGCTGCGAGCGCGTGCGGTTCCTTCTCTCGGAAGAAGGCCATCGTTGATCCAGTCGTCTTCGAGCATTCCACCTCTGCTTCCGTCAGTTTTTTTTTTTTTTTTTTTGTGTAATCGTCGAATTGTGGAAGGAAAAAAATGGAAGATAATGCTGTTTCGTAATTTGTGAATTCGTTGCAGATCTCTGGTTCATGCGTCGCGTCTCCGGAGAAGACGAGGAATGTGTTCGCAGATTGCGGCGAGGAGGGATTCGAGGCCTCGAGTGTCGGCAATGCCTTGCCTTCATCGAAGGTAAAACGATTCGTCCTTTTCCATGCTATGAATTTGTTCGAAATCGCCATAAATTTGTTCATTCTAGGTTAACCACAGTCCTCAGATAGTTCTTTGAATGTTGATTTGTTGAAAGCATGTGAAGTCATTTCAAGCTTTGAATTCAATTTTATTTTATTTTATTGGTATTTTCATGGAAGGGAGAAACAAGCATTTAAAGCAGAGAGGCAATAATAGAAGGAGGGATATAAATGAATGAATGATTATAGATAGTCTAGAGAGAGTAACACAAGAGAGAAAAGGGCAAAAAGAGAGTATGGTGTGGTGTTGGATGTGAAAGCTCGTGAGGCCTATCACACACTCACATGTGCACTACTAGTGAATTATGGCCTTGTGGGTGTGCATTGTTTGGTGCCAAAATAGGCTATCATTGTGCAGCTTTGGACAAACTAGAGCCCACTCTAAAAGCTCCCTTTTCAGGGGCTACTACTAAACCGCTTGTGAAGTGCAGTTAAAGATTGTAATTTCATTCTTGAGTCACAACACAACCCACCAATGCTGTAGGTTCATTAATCACATCGGTTTGCTTTTTTTTTTTTCCTTTTCTTGTCTGTTGTTGGTAGATGGAAGTTCACTCGGGTGAGCAGTTAACTGAGCTTTACAGCTTTTGTCTCTCGTTCCTAGGTAGACATCTTAGGACCCGAGCTAATACTCAAACCGAAATAAGAAGGCGTTATTGATAAACAATACCCTGGTCTCTCGGAACGCTCCTTAGATTAGCTCAAACACCCTTTACTAACCCCTAAAATACCCCTAATAAAGAAAAATACGAGTAATAATAAAAATGTGGGTCTGTCTAACAGCATCAAAGCAACCGCTGCTTTGAAAGAAAGAAAAAAAAAATAGAGCTCGTGGCCGGCATTGCCAGCTGCGAGCCTCTTCGCTCGCAGCGGCCGACGGTTGCTGGCCATCTCCAATCCTAGGCCTACTTGAAGCTGTCAAATAGCAGGAACCAACCAAGTGTTTGTGGAACCGTTTAGCTCTTCATATTTCCACCACCAGATATGAATCTGTTTGTGGATTGCAATATGATTTTAGATTTCTTATATGGTCTAGGATTTCTTATAATTATCGAGTACTCCTATATATGGGATTCGGATTCCCAAATTCCGTGTATAGAATAAAAACTGAACTGAACTGGAAATTATAGGAGAAAAAAGAATCCGAAATCAGTTCCATTTTTACGGTTCAATAAGCTAATTAATTTAGATCGTCGGAATAAGTCATTATTAAAATAAATAATTGAAAAACAAAACAAAAGATTGTGGTTCCGAAAAAAGAAATAATCCGACTTTATCTTTTTAAGATACTGGTCCTCCATATTAACAGGACTATTCTCAAGCATGCGAGCATAATAAAGCGTCACAAGAGCCGCATTAACTACCATCAATCCACATTATTTATTAGAAAATCTACCAGAATAAGCACGCTTGTTTCTCATACACATACCCTAAGTCAACACACTGCTACTATACATTACAATATGTTAATTATGTTCATTTTATTTACTTCACCATATATTTCACGTGATAATCGCTGTTGTTGGTTTCTGGTGATCTATTGAGCAGAGTACGTGCGCAATCTGTCTAGACCCACTGAGCTACAGCGGCAGCAAAGGAAGCAGCCCCGGGCAGGCGATATTCACGGCACAATGCTCACACGCGTTCCACTTCGCCTGCATCGCCTCCAACGTCCGCCACGGCAGTGTCACGTGCCCCATCTGCCGGGCCCACTGGACACAGCTCCCCCGCAACCTCCACCTCAGCCCGGGCCTCACTGCAGCCGCCGACCCCATCCTCCGCATCCTCGACGACTCCATCGCCAGCTTCCGCGTCCACCGCCGCTCCTTCCTCCGATCCGCCCGCTATGACGACGACGATCCCACCGAGCCCGACATTGACTCCGACGGCCCTCGCCTACGCCTCCACCTCTCTCTCATCCCCATTCAGCCATGCCATAACCCGCACCATTACTTGACCGACACGTCACCCTCGAGCAAGGCCTACCTCTCGATCAAACTCGCCTGCCAACGAGCCACAGACCTGGTCCTGGTGGCGAGCCCCAACGGCCCACACCTCAGGCTGCTCAAGCAATGCATGGCCTTAGTGGTCTTCTCGCTCCGACCGGCAGATCGGCTCGCCATCGTGACGCACTCCTCCGCCGCGGCCAGGGTTTTCCCATTACGACGCATGACGTCCTACGGGAAGCGCACAGCGCTCCAGGTCATCGACCGGCTCTTCTACATGGGGCAAGCCGACCCTGCCGAAGGGCTGAGGAAAGGGGTCAAGATCCTTGGCGACCGGGCACACCGCAACCCGGAGGCTGCCATTCTGCACCTCTCTGACACTCCTATACGCTCCGCTCTGGACATGCCTACGTCTGCCCCGGTGCACCAATTCCACGTGGGGTTCGGATCCGGGGCGACCACCGGGCTCATGGTGCGTGAGTTCGAGGAGCTCCTAGGGGGGCTGCTGAGCGGTGGGCCAGTGCAAGACTTGCAGCTGCGGATCCGAGCCGGGCCGGAGCTTGCCCACGGCCGGGTGGTGCGCATCGGCGAGCTCCGCGGTGGCGAGGAGAGGCGTGTTCTGCTCGACTTGGGCGAGGACGGCTCGCACGCGTGCGTTGAGTACAGCTACTGCGAGGAAATTGGCGAGGTCAAAGAGAGGTTTGTGTCGGGGGAGAGCTTTGTCGGTGTCGGAGATGGCAAGAGCTGTAGTAGCAGTAGCTCGAGTGCAGGCGATGACCTGGCAACGCCGCCGCTGGGGACTGAAGGCGGCGATGTGGCGGTATGCGGTGCGAGGCCGAGCAGTGTGGAGGGCTGGGAGTACCGTGATCCTTACATGGCTAGAAGGTGGGCTAAGCATTTGCATGGTTACAGGCTTTGAATTGAATCTTGATGTTTCTCTCATTTTAGTTTTTACATTATTATTGCGAACTTGTTATAAATATAATATATATATATATGTGACTTGTGGTTGGTATGTATATGAATTGGAAAGGACTCCAATATTTTTTTTATTTATGGGTAAATTTGTAGGTGGGTTTTTTTAAAATTCTATGAAGCTTTTTGAATTCTAGCTTAATTAAAGAGCCATTACATTTGATAGAACAAAAAAAAAAAGCATTGCAATGTGGATAAAATGATAATAATACAAGTAAAAAAAAGGTTAATGACGGCAAAAATACCTAAAGTTTGGTCAAAGAACTCATCATGTATCCAAAGTTTAAAAATGGTGGTAAAAATACCCAAAGTCGCATTTGGGGAGTTGACCACTCCATTCTCGTAACGCCGTTAACTTACCTGTTAACTTTGGCCACACGGATAAACGTGAGTTGTTGACATAACTATTTCTGCCACGTGGACGAGCCCACATCAGCCTCGTTTACGACAAAACAACGAATTAAATCCCTAGCTAATACTATTTAATACAACGAATTGAACCCCTAATGATTACACTTAACAAAACAGATTTTTCTACGTGGCCAGAGTTAACAGGTAAGTTAACAACGTTATGAGAATGGAATGGTCAACTCCCCAAATGTGACTTTGGGTATTTTGCCACCACTTTTAAACTTTGGGTACACGAGGGGTTCTTTGATCAAACTTTGGGTATTTTCGCCATCATTAACCCTAAAAAAAAACGTAACAAAATAAATATATTAAAATGGCTCTTCACAAATTTTAATGTGCTTTTGTAATCTAACACGCTGTAAATAATAGTAAATGAAATAAAATGAGGAAATGTATTTAAATAAATGTGACACATGACATTAGTTGACTCTAAAAGTCTAAACAAATGTGACCCATCACTCCAATATGGCAACATCCTCGAGCCTCGCTGGATTGCACTACGAGTTTGGTCGCTCCACATTATTACCATTTTACCCATATACTTCTTATTTTTTTGCTAAAAATGCCCCAAAAAGTAAAAAATAAAAGTTACTTTTCAGCGCTTACGATATAAACTCGTCAGAGAAGCAAATGATCCTCCAAAAACCCACTTCGATTGCAAAGCTGAACAATAAAAAACAAGCAAACAAACAACTTCTCAGAGGGTAAAAGTGAAAGAAAAAACTACGGAACAGACAAAACTCAACAAAAAAACAAAGACTGTGGCTCGTACGGCCGTATCTTTCACTTTATTGTTTTTCACTTTTACCATCATCACCTCACCTTCAAGAAGTTCTCACTTTTACGGTTTTACCCCTCAAGAAATTCTCTCGTGAGTTGCTATATCATTTTCCTTGTCTGCAACTTTCTCGGGAAAGTGAGAGAGAAAATGTTTCCGAGGCTGATTCAGGGAGGCGACGGAATGCTAGGTCAGGACGATCTCCAGCACCAAATCCACGGCGTCGCTCACGGCCTCGTCGGGGCCCACGCCCAGGCCCTGCGCCCCGACCCCTGCCTCGTCCTCACCTCCGATCCCAAGCCTCGCCTCCGCTGGACCGCCGACCTCCACGAACGCTTCGTCGACGCCGTCACTCAGCTCGGAGGTCCCGGAAGTGAGTACCGAGTCAATTCTCTCTTGATTCAACTCTTTTTTTTTTTATTATTATTATTTCAGAAGCGGATTTGCTAAGGTTTAGGTTTCCGGATTTCTCGGTGTTCCTTTTCAATTGAGCCTCGAGAATCGCTTTTAATGCCTGAATGCGCTCTGTGCGTTACAGAAACGCTGTTGAAATGCCGCTTAAGAATCGCTTCTTACAGATTTGGGGACAGAATTGAGTCTTTATTGTGAGGAATTCGGTTGATGAGTTTGGATTCTAGCGCATTTATGGCTTCTGATTCTTTGTCGCTGGAGATTTATTGGTCCATTAAAGATCCTGTTTTGGCAAAAAGTATACTAGAAAATGTATGCTCTATATTGACTCTTGGTCGATCTCTTAAGTAGAATCTGTTGTTTAAGAGTTTCAGATGTTCTGCATTTAGGAAGACATGGGCATATGCTCGCATTTATTTTTTTCATGGAATCTGGAGCTCGTAAGTCTTATAATTTCATTCAAAATTGTGATTCTGGAAAGATGATATGAACAGCTTGAAAAATGCAACTTTGGAATAGCATGGGTGATGTGAAATTCATTTTCAAGCCATTAACCCGCATTCCGACAACCCCCTCTCCCCGTTTGATCGTCCAAAACAAGGTCGTATGGACTATGACGAAAGTTTTTCGCTGCACTAAGCTTTTACTACATTTGATCCTTTTATTTTTCTTTCTATTCCGACTAAATAACCTGAATTTTTATATGGATTTTACTCTTTCCGGACTTCCCATCTTTAACTTTGATTCAGTAGGAAGAAGCAAAACCAGTATCTATCACTTTATATTCTGTACAATTTCTTTGTTACTCTTTTGTGATTCAACAGTCTAATACTTGAGATGAGGCGATTGATTAGATTTTACCCGTGCCAATGGCCTTCTTATGATCCCAAATCGGCTAAATTTGGGATTAGTTGATGGTTCATGTAGAACTTGTAATTAATGTAATGTTGCGGTTCGATTGAAATTTATCCTTTAGTTTATCAATGTAAAGGCTTATATGGTCATAACAGATCTGAAGTAAGAAGCTTCAATCATTCCCTGAATTTTACTTCTTTTCTTATCAGCACTCTATCATACTAGAAAAAGTTACGCCTTTTGTCATCAGTTACCGATTTTTTTTTATAAATGCTTAATTGCAGAAGCTACGCCAAAGGCGATCATGCGGACAATGAATGTGAAGGGACTGACTCTTTTTCATTTAAAGAGTCACCTACAGGTTTGTTTTCATGACATCTGTAACTTTGATAAATAGGTTTAGCTGTTGTTTTCAGGGAACATAAGCTTAAACTGTTGTATAGTGTAAGTAATATATTATGGATTTTTCAGTAATTTATTTTAACGTTTTATTATTTATTTATTCGTGTGTTTCAGAAGTACAGATTAGGCATACAGTCAGGAAAAGATATGGGTGACATGTCCAAAGATGGTGAGTTCAGCTTTGTCCATATATCTTTGTAGATCTTATGATTTAGTTCCTTTATGTTTCTGCTCTTAAAATAATGTTAGTGTTGTTTCATCAACAACGTTGTACTAATTTCTTTAGACTCGGATGCTGGAAAGTTAAAAATATCATTTTCATGACAACCTCGTATTGATCCTTGTTGCTTTTGACATTGTTTTCAAATCGGTATGGGGATTTCAGCATCCTTCATGATAGATAGCCCAAGGACCGGTAATTCCTCTCCGAATATGCCATCGTCTGACATTAACGAGTAAGAAACACTGTTTTTTATTTTCTTCATACTTCTGGAATTACACCGTACGTTGAGTTGTTTATTTCGAATTAGCGACCAAGTAAAAGTTAGACTCGTTCCATTCTTAGGGGTTTTGAAGTCAAGGAGGCACTGAGAGCGCAAATGGAAGTGCAAAGTAAATTACATTTACAAGTCGAGGTAACTCTATTGACACAAGTTTAGTGTTCGAAACTGATTTTAAGAGAATTGGGCTTGACTTGAATACAAGGACTTTTTTTTGGATTGGTATTCAGGCCGAGAAGCACCTGCACATACGCCAGACGGCCGAGCGGAGGTACATGGCCATGCTCGAGAGAGCTTGCAGAATGCTCGCTGATCAATTCATCGGAGGTTCGGTGATAAATCAAGGGTTCGAGAGCAAAACAACAATGAACCCCTCGATCGACTTGCTCGGTTTCTACACATCTCAACCTGCAGAGGTTGCAGGAGCGGCAGGCCCGGACGAAGGGCAGAATGGTATTTTCCCATCGAGAGCCGACTGTTCCACTGAGAGCTGCCTGACATCGCACGAGAGCCCCGGTGGGTTGGCCCTGGAAGGGTCAACGGGCGGAGGGAGGAACTCGATTTGGAACGATGCCAAGGTGAGAACCCCAGAGGTCAAGGTGGTTCGAGTTGATTCTCACGGGATTGCCGGGTATGGCATGTAAGATCAGAATTCTCCAGTTATGAGTAAGAGGAGCCTTTAGCTCGCCGGTCTATTGGAGCATTCGTGTAAGTGTAAAAAAAAAGGAATAGTTTTTTCGTAGCCGGTATGAGGCGAGAGCGGAAATTCGGGCTCTGAAATTGTAAATTAAGGTACGTAGTGATTTAGAATTTGGGAGAATTTATGACTTAAGAGCAAACTGTCTTCATTCCCTTAATACTTGTTGATGGCTGCAAATTATTCTTTGAACTTATTTATGGACCACAGATCTCATACTGAGTAGCATGAAATTTATTTATTTATGTAAATAAAATTAACGTGTCTCATGGCAAAAGTAAAAAATAAAAATAAAAAATTGTAAGATTGTCTAATAAAAAATTTTAAAAAAATTAAAACATAATTTTTGATCAATTTGAGGGACCATCAGTAACACAACTATTTTTTTTTTTTGAGAAAATCAGTAACACAACTTGTGCAAGCACAAACTAAAGATTTCTTGGTAATGAGTGGGACAACTTTGGTACAACTCACTTTGGGTCTAAGGACAGGGACACAATTGCCAAAAATCAAGGTTTTGGGTAGTGAAGGACCACTTTGATAAACACAGGTACTAATGTATTCAACTCGGTCTACTACGATGGTTTATTATAACCTCGCATTTTCCGTTTTGCGGATATATCGTTTGCCGATAGGTATGCCGATGGGCAAATCGTAAAAAAAGGGCATGCCGCATATACCGCACTTTTTTCATGGACATACCGCATGTCGATGGGGTTTTCGACGGAAATTTGTAAAAAATATTTGAGTATTTAAGCCAGATATTTATATAAGTTCAAAATTACATATTTAATAAATATAAGACATAATTGTTGTTGAGGTCAGTTCTTGTCAGATGCTTCCTCAACACTACACGTGTCTTCGAGGGTGGAATGGCGCCGGGCAAGGACGCGGGGAGGCTCTGGCGAGGTCGACCAGCGAGGAGGTCACTCGAGAGGGTAGACCAGCGAGGAGGTCGCTCGAAGAGGGTCGCCCAGCGAGGAGGTTGCTCGGGAGGGTCGACTAACGACGAAGGTCTTCGGAGAGCCTGAGCAGCGAGGGGGGTATTCGGGGAGGTCGATTGGAAACCCGAAAAGGAAGATAGCCCAAGAGGTGAAAGAGAGTGCTGGTAAGGATGCGCCAAAGACGTACGGACCCACTGCATTAAATGAGGCCGAAGCTTTGTCGGCAAATCAGTGAGAAAGGACTGCACGAGCATTAAATGCTCAGGGTGGTTTCAGAGCGTGGCAGGCGACATCGTTAGTGGGAGTGTGTTTGCGCAACTTTCAGCAGGTGCCGTCAATGGGGGACCACGGAATATTCCAGAGGGGGACCACATGGGAATCAACCAGGGGATTCGAGCCTGAACTAGGGCAACTTGCCTATAAATAGAAGAAAGGAAGAGAGAGTGAGGAGGTTGTTCAGCCATTGGAACTTGAGCTTATCATATACAACGAATTCTTAGCCATTTTTGGGCCATCTTTCCTTACTGATTCTTAGCTAACAATAAAAGAGAGAAAACCCGAACTCCTTTCATTAAACTCGAGGAGATATCCTCGTGACTGTTTGCTAGCTGAAACGCCCCCAACAATTGTCTACAACAAAACACATTTGTAACTTAAATATGTAGGTGAAGTGTATAATATTAAGTCACTTTATTAGTTGAAGTGTATAATATTAAGTCAAATTATTATGTGAAGTGAATATGTATGTTAAGTGTGTAATATTAAGTGAATATGCATGTTAACAAAATTAATATTAGTTGAAGTGTATAATATTAAATGAATATGTATATTAAGTGTATATGTATGTTAGGTGAAGTTAATATGTTTGTTAAGTTAAATGAATATGTATATTAAGTGTATATTAGTTTAAGTGTATAATATTAAGTCAAATTATTAAGTGAAGTATATGTGCATGTTAAGTGTGAATGTGTGATGTTAGTTAAATATCAAAAGTCCCACATTGATAGATGACAAGAGTTTGGTGATGTTTATATACCAAATATTTGGGACAAGGGCTTGGGCCCTTTGGGTCATAGGATTTTGTGGATATGAAAGGACTCACACAAATGTTCCACCAGCACACGCGCGCCGCCGCCGGCCGTGACATGGCGGGGTGGGTGCTCTTGTGCAAGTATAATTATTTTTGCCGAAAGTATAATATGTATTTTTGCCGAAATCCACCAAAAATATAATTTTTTGCGAAATTCCAACCATTTTTTGCAATTTTTACTCACAAAAACGAAAAACGAAATTCCACCCACGTGCCCCTGCGAATTTTGCGAAAAATGGTAAAAAAAACCAGCGAAATGAAAGGGTTTTCGTTTCGCATATCCTCGAAAAACAAAAAATCGGTCGACATGTCCATGAAAAATCGCTAAATTTAACATCTTGATTATAACCAAATTATTAAATGTCATCTTCCATTTTCCGTGCACTGCATTTCCTGAAACCTAATAAGTAAACATTTGACCTTAAACACATAAGTTTCTAGAGGGTAAAAATTTGACCTCGAGGCTCGATTTTGGTCCGGTATCTAATCCGTTTTAAGTTTTGGATTTGGATATTTTTTAATGAGTTTTTAGACTTTAGTTATATTTTTATTTGTAGTATATGGATTTTGGAGATAGAAATAGTACAAGGTTGTGTAGGTTTGTTTAAAGGCAACTTGTGTAAAATGTCTAAGAGATCTTAGGGTGACAATTCGTGTTTCATATCGTGTTCGTGCCGTACCGTGTTTTAGTCGTACTCTTACTTATTTTAGATAGACTTAAGAGCCGCCCCATTTACAAATCGTGTTTATCGTGTCAACCTGTTTAATCTATTTACCTGGTTAAAAAAGAATTAGATGATAAATAAATTCACATTAAACTTAATTTATTTAATCATATTACCTAAAATTTTATAACTTATTAACAATTTTCTATTCATCAATTAACCAATGTAATTAATCAAATAAAAAATATGAAGTTCGTACATAGCAAGTATTAAAATAATCAATAATAAAAAAAAATGCAAAAAAAAAAAATTATTCTTTAACCGTGTCTAATTGAGTCCTATCGTGTTATCATGTTCGTGCTGCAACTCGCGATGTCGCGATGCATCGCGACTCGAATCGCCAAAATAGCGAAAATGGCCGTCGCGATGCGTCGCGACTGTGCCAAATCGCGATGCGTCGGATTGATGACGTGGCGAGGTGAGATTGGGCGAGAGAGTTTGACGTGGATTTTCACCACAAATCGCGACCCATCGCGATTTTGCCAAACCCGTCGCGACCCATCACGTTTGACCCAAACCCATCGCGAGCTCAGCTCTAGTGTTGTTTAATCGTGTTAAGACATAGTTAGGACTTGGGCCCATAATCATGATAGTCGACCCAAATCTATTTACACCGTATCGTGGTTCGTGTTTTGTGTTATTTTTTGTCTTTCAACATTTTGTCTGCGTTCACATACTTCCCTAATAGAAATGGTTATATAGCTTGTTTAGGCTAAAGATAATTATGGAGGTTAGATAAGTCATTTCACCCACGAAATATAAAACAATTAAACGCACATCCAAATAAAAAAATAAAAGCCCTAACGAATCACACTCTGCGTAACCGAAGACCAGCCATGTCCGAACAACAAACCACCAGCGACGACGACGACGAAGCCATAAACCCATTCACAATGATCCTCCCAGACCACGGCCACGCACAGCATCCGCCACGCGCCGCCCCAGGAGAGCCTCTGCTGCGCCTCCACCGCCTCCCGTCGACGGGCGCCACGCTCGCGATCCGCCAGCTCCCCTCGCAGGGCCTCTCCTTCCAGCTCTGGCCGGCGGCGACCGCGCTCGTCGCGCTCCTAGACGCCCACCGCCGCGACGCCGGCGCGAGCCCCTTGGTGCCCGCGCTGCCTCCGGATCGGCGCCAGCTCAGCATCCTGGAGCTCGGGTCGGGCACGGGGCTGGTGGGGCTCGCCGCGGCGGCGGCGCTCGGGGCCCGCGTCACGGTCACCGACCTCCCCCACGTGGTCCCCAACCTGCAGTTCAACGCGGCGGCGAACGGCGCCGTTCTGGGAGCCGGCGGAGGGAGCGTGGCCGTTTCGGCCCTGAGCTGGGGGGAGGACGCTGACGTGGAGAGAGCGGTGGCGGCGAGTGGCGGGGGGTTCGACGTTATCGTGGGCTCGGATGTAGTGTATCACGACCACCTGTACGAGCCTCTGCTCAAAACGCTGCGTTTGTTGCTTCTCCCGGGTGGGAAAACGACGTCGTTTGTGATGGCGCATCTGAGGAGGTGGAAGAAGGAGTCGTCGTTTTTCAAGAAGGCGAGGAAGGCGTTCCACGTGGACACTCTGTTCGAGGGCAAGCCTTTGGAAGGCGCAAGGCTTGGAGTTGTCGTTTACCGCTTTTCTCCCAAGGGAAATGGATAGTGCTGACGTGGAATTTAGAGCCTTATTTCGATTTTCCTTCGCTTAATTTGAGGATTAAATTGTAATTTGGACTGAAAACTTTTTTTGAAATTCAAAATGCATTTGTTTTTGTTAACTCTAGTCTACAACGGTATATGAATTATGAAGATCACTCTCTCTCGTCGTTAGAAATTTAGAAGTAAAAATTACAAAAGATAGAAGATAAAAAATTATTAATTATATATATATATAAAAAAAAGTTAAACGTATATCTATTTCGAGACAATATTGGGCTTTTGGATCTCTTTTAAATGATCGATATGAAAAGGCTTTAAAGCCTAATACAAGAGGCTGGGAGTTAATTAGATAATTACTGAAAAAATACTTAAATTTTGGCTAACAAAAATAACAAGGGTAAAAAAGAAAAGAAAAAAAAAAAGAGCATATTATTCAAAGTAAAAAAAAAAATCATCGATTTTAAAAAAGACAATATGCTAAATAGCTGGATGTACACATAAATGTGTATCTTCGGTATGATCTAATAGCAATGTGCTAAAAATTAGACCAACATTCGTAAAAATAAAAATAGATAAAATAAAAAGTATGCCGTTTTATATTTGATTACTTTGGGCACTTTTATCGTTATTTTTCACTTTAAACTATTGTCGATTCAGTTGGTCAAAGTTTAAATGCTTTTAACCAAGTAACCAACTATCTCTAATTTAAATTAGAAGGTTTGAACATTGTGTCCTTCATGCCTAATTCTTTTCAGCTTTAAATCTATTTATCCTTTTATTTATTTAGTTTTCTCACTAAATTATGTAATGATTTTTTCACTGATTTATTTTAGGTTAATAATCTATGAAAATTCATTTTTTATTATAAAAAAATTCATAAAAATGAAATGATATTTCTTTTGCGATGATTGTGATGGGCAGGTAAAGAAACATAATGATTAATATATAAACACGGAAAAAAAATGTAAGAGAACACTTGCGAAGATGAAATAAATGTTTTATCTAAAAAACTTTGGTATCACACAGCATGGGTGTAAGGACAGGGACCCAATTGCCAAAAATCAAAGGTTTTGGGAAGTGAAGGACCACTTTGATAAAGAGAGGTACTAATGTATTCAACTTATTTTAGCCGGCCTACTACTCTGATGGTTAATTGTATTACCAAATTATTTAATGCCGTCTTCCATTTCCGTGCATTGCATTTTCTGAAACCTAATAAGTAAATATATGGCCTAAAACACGTGTATATCTAAAGGCTAAAAATTGACCTCGAGGTTCGATTTTGGTCCGGTTTTTAATCCGCTTTTGTAGGTGTTAAACATGTTTTGGTTTCAGATTTTTTTTTTTTCAATGAGTTTTTGGACTTTGGTTATGTTTTACTTAATAGTATATGGATTTTAATTGCCCTCTTTAGAGTTTGTAAATATTTCAATTGGGTGCTTGTTTTTTTTTTAATAATTCTTTTTACAAAATAACAATAACCTAGAGCTGAGGTCGACCTGGATTCGAAAAGAAAAAAATAAAAAGGTTCTTCTTGGTTCCTCGGTCCGATTCTTTTTGCAACAAAATGAATATAACTCCGAACCGGGACCAGAATGATGCTCGCCTTTTGAAGTTCTTGAAAGTTGAGACTCAATAAAAACCCAAAATCCATATACTTGTATAATACAAATTGTATAGGGTAATTGGATTGTATGATCATTAAAGGGCTTGTATTGTATTGTATTGTATCAAGCTTGAGTACAAAGCTGAGGGACATTGTAGCCATGGCTTTGTTTTGGACCAAAGTGAATAGAAAACCAAAAATAATGCTTTTGTTTTAGTTTCCTTGGTTTCATAAAATCAGCATCTTTCTTGGTTTATTCTCACCATTTTTTTTGTCTGTCACTACAAGAATGGCATTGTTAATGAAATTAATAAACGATATTTGTGACATAAATACTAATTATGTATCAAGTGCCTTGTCATTATTTAGCTACTCAAAGGTCACAAACAATACAGAGCTCAAATTCCTTATATGTTTGATTAAAATCTGTTATACAAGGAACATATGTACGTACTTGTTAAAACTCCGAAAAGTAACAATTATCTAACGTTTTTATTAAACTAGAAATACATGTGTGTATCAAACGTAACTTAACAAATGTTAGCTCAACATGAACAAAATTGGATCAGAACATTATTTTATGACCTTTTTAACTGCTATTGCCTGAGAAGTGAGAATATACCGGCCCAATAACATAAGATTGAATATTTATGACATAAATATCACAATTAATAAATCAAATGGCAAATGCATAGTAAGTAAGTGAGGAAGCATAGTAAGTATGTGAGGAAGGTGGACACGTAGTGAGTCTCTCTTTGTAATAATAAATAAATGATATAACAGAAAGATCCAAACAAATATGAGACGTAACTCTAAAAGTAAAGATGGCAAATTTGCCAGAACGGAATATATAAGGGAGATTCCGGTGAGGCCGGTTCACATGACGCATGTCGTTTATCTCTATTCCACAAGCCAATCATCTCAACATTACATGCTCATTGGCTAGTATTTCAACGGTTTTTCAATAGTGATAATGTATGGTATATGAAATATAAATTATGGAACTCTTATTATATTACTAAGTAATATTATTTTATATATTATTAATCGGAATACCCACCGACAATTGATATACCGTATATTTTGATTGATAAAATCAACATTTAATACTTATATCCGAATACCGATTATATGGTAGATGCATTTTTCATCTTTTATAATAAAATATTCAATTTATTATTTGTCAAAAATCGAAATCGAATACTTTGTTTGGTCACCCATATACATAACTAACAATCTTTAGTCATTTAATATTTAAGTTAGACTTTAGGTCAGCGTAAGTAAATTTATTTTATTTTATGTTATTTTGTTTAATCATTTTTTAATTTTTTTAAAACCATTTACAATTACCCACTATAAAAAACCATTAATCAGTTTTTTTTTTTTTTTGGCTCTAGCTATGGAGAAGTCTACCATTTGGTTATTTTCCATTATGTGCTAATGGGGTTTGACAATGGTACCTTATTTGAAACGCCAATATTTCTTTTATCATTATTGAACATTTTAAATATATAAATCTCGAGTCTTTCTATTATCCTCTCTGTGTTAGTGGGTTAAGACAGGAATACAAAAGACTAATAATAAGGATAAATTAGGTAATGAGAAAGATAAATTTAATTTCTGGAGAAATTATTTGATGGGTAACAATTTTAGTATACATACTGATACTACTACTAGCTACTGGTGGTATTATAATTAATATGAGTTCATCATTATCTGATATCTCATTCTCATGTGTGACTCATCACTCCTTAATATTAATGCATGTATATGTAAATTGTCATTCATAAAATTCGGTAAAGAGAAGGATATACAAACTTCTAAAAGATTACACTAAAATTAGAAATTAAAATTAAGCTTTAATAACACTAATTTTGGCATGTGATTTAATGTAACATTTGAGCCTATATCTAATAGCATTTGATGCAAGTGAAGCCATCCATTCATTAACTACATTGAACACATAAATGCAACTTCATTAAAGGCTAAACGTAACTTTGTTAAGGACATTTTTTTAACCAAACTTAGACTATAATTTCACATTTAGTTTTAGTTAGAAAGTTAGAAAATTGTGTTTTTTCATGCCTAATTATATTAAGCTCCAAATTTATTTATCCTTCTGTTTATTTAGTTTGTTTATTAAATTATTTATTCATTTTAAGCTCCAAAATTGTATTTTTTTTCATGCCTAATAATTTTAACTTCCAAATTTATTTATCCTTCTATTTATTTAGTTTGTTCATTGAATTATTTTATATTTTGTTTTGACTCATTAATTTGATGTTATATAAGCAATGAAAATTCTTTTTTTTTTATCATGATTAAATTATTTCTTTTTCAATGATTGTAATGGACAGGTAAAAAAACACAATGATGAACATATAAATACGGAAATAAAAATGTACGAAAAACTTGGGAAGATGAAATAAATGTTTTATCTAAATAATTTATGGACAGAGAAGAGAAATAAATGAAAGTTGGGACCAATAAAGATTCAAAGGCATAGAATTTACCTGCGTGTTTCTTACAATTTCTGGCCCAGAAATTAGGAGAGAGAGAGACAGAAAATACAAATAAAATGGGAGTGAGAGAATATATATATATATATATATATGAATAAATATAAAAAGTTTGTTTGCTTACTGTTACTACTATAGTATTTATTGACTATTGAGTATTGAATAATAATTTTCTCTCTCCTCTTCTCTACTCTGTTCTGTACGTCTGGAATCTCTCTCTTTCAAAGGGGAGAGAGAGAGAGAGAGGTAAAGAAGAAGAAGAAGAAGAAGAAGAAGAAGAGAGAAAATGAAATATCACACGCGCTATTAATTGGACTCCCGATTTCTTCGATGCCCATTTTCCATTTTTCATAAAGACACTTCCTTTTGACAATATTCTCTCTCACTCTTCAAAAAAAAAAAAAAAAACAGAGACAGATAGACAAGACGAAATAGCAGTGTCCGTAGCTGGAGCTCGCGAGGATTCGAGCTCGTTCGCGTGTTCTTGAGCTCCCTAGATCTGGGTACGTGCTCTTTGATCTTTTACTCAAACGTTTTTGGGCAGATTAGAGCTAATCGAGGTCAAACTTTCTGAACGGGTTTTTTGTTTTTTTTTTTGGGATTCGTTGTGGGTCTGTGTCTGTCTTTGTCGTCTTCCTCTATCTGTTTTTGCGGCTGTTTAGTTGATAATTCGTTTCCCTTTTGGGATTGATCAGTTGGTTTGCCTTGCAATTTCGAAACCCTAATTGCTGTCTGATCAGTGTAATCTAATCATGGCCCAGATTCCAGAATTTCAGTAGGTTCATACCATACATGTCTTTATGTACTTAACTAGTCACTAACATAGGGAAAAATTATTCGGATCATGTAGTGTAAATTCTAAAGTCTGGTACTTATGCCGTTAGAAATGAAAACGAGTTTGTAACTTTGTATAGGTATTCTTTGGGGGCAACTTGTGTAAAAGGTTTAAACTTCTTATTCAAGCTATGGAAAGACTTGAAATTTTGATTTTTGTTGTTGTTTTTTTGTCTTAACCTTTTGTGTTTGTTCACATACTTCCATAATATAAATGATTATAGGTAGTTTTGGCTAGTTGGAATTGTCTTGGATAATTAAGGACAGTCCCCTAGGGTTTGATATTACAAGAAGATTCGGGTAGTAGAACAAGAGTTCATCGAACGGTTGTTACGTGTTTCTCGATTTGTTGTCTTGCGTTACTGGTTAGTTTCATTCGGAACAAAACGAACGGCTAAATAAACACATTTAGTGTACCGAGCGTCTTGAATTTTATATAGGATTTTTGTGATTTATTGATGGGTTTCTACTTTCTCCTTGTTAGATACGCGACAAAGTATCAACGGGCGGCGTAACTAGTTTGTAATTTATGTGAGACAAATCCCTTGGACATGGTCGAATTGTAGAGGGTGAGAAATACAATGGATAGTATGAATGGAGGGAACAATGCCAACAATCCGAGTCTTGCCTCAAAACAGAGGCTCCGATGGACTCACGAGCTTCATGAACGCTTTGTTGATGCAGTGGGACAGCTCGGTGGACCAGACCGTGAGTCGTTTTTTAATTATTCCCCACCTCCCTTTTATATATATATATATATATATATATATATATATATATATATATATATTGATGATTCACATTATAAAAATCAATATCTATTTCGTAGGCGCTACCCCGAAGGGCGTTCTCAGAGTCATGGGTGTACAAGGATTAACGATTTATCACGTCAAAAGCCATTTACAGGTATAAAATAATAGGCAATTGAGTATGTTCTTATTATTAGTATTTTTGTAAACTTCGTTAAACTCAAAAAGTGATATTTGAATATTTCGGCTATTTTTTTATGCAATCAGAAATATCGACTTGCAAAATACCTACCCGACTCCTCATCTGATGGTACGTTTCGCGCTGATCACTTTTTCCCATATATGATTTAGTTCATTTTCAGTAGCTAAATTTAAAAAGCAATATCTTAGTTTAATTTGTGTTTTCATGTAAGGATTAAAAGCTGACAAGAAAGAACAAGGAGATGACATTTCCAATATAGACGGATCTTCGTAAGTGGCGTTTCCTGTATCCCTAACTTCCTTTCCATTATCGTTAGATAAATTTGTCATGTAATTTAGTTCGAATATGAACTTTGTTATAGACGAATTATCCGCTAAGTCATGTCGCTCAAAGTCATTAAATTATGAAATCTCAACCGAAATTACCCGGGATTTTATGAGATAAGTTCGGCAGCTAATCTCTTGTGTTTGACGTTGTACATATATTTCTAAATATAGAAGGTCAAAGGAAGTTTCAAATTATTTTCTCCAAAGGATTGCTGTATATTCCTGATATATTATCTGCAAAGACAATTATTTCTGATATTTGTAATCACGTTTTAGTTCCCGATTCAATTTCGGTTTTGTTTTGCAGTGGAATGCAAATTACGGAAGCATTAAAGCTGCAAATGGAGGTTCAGAAGCGGCTTCACGAGCAATTAGAGGTTCTCGTTTACTTCATATTAAGTAGTACTTATCTTTTGTTTGGCATGTTTTGCTTATTATCTTGTTATTGATTTCTAAGAACGGAGCAAAATAAAAGGAAAAGAAGTTAGCAATGTCAGACTTTGTTTTCCGACTCCCGATTTATCAAAATTAACTTTCAATTTGATAACATTGTACAACAGGTTCAGAGACAGCTTCAGTTACGCATAGAAGCGCAAGGCAAGTACTTGAAGAAGATCATCGAAGAGCAACAGAGACTAAGCGGGGTTCTCTCGGAATCTCCCGCTCTTGAATCTGACAAGGTCGACCCAACAACGCCAGCACCGACCTCCGAGCCTCCCCACGCGGACCAGACACCCAAGGAGTGCGCCTTAGCAAAGAGCGTCTCCATCGACGAGTCCTTCTCATCCCACCACGAGCCATCGACCCCGGACTCCGCCTGTCGCATCAGCTCGCCTCCCGAGAGCCCCAAGGGCGAGAGGTCCGCGAAGAAGCAACGGGTCGGCGCAGCGCAGTTTCCCAACCCAGAGCTCGTGATGATGCACCAGATATTGGAGTCGAGTGTGAGCTCGGCCTATCAGACGCCTCACTCGGTTTTCCACGCCGGAGAGCAGTTCGAGTCGAACTCGGTCGGGAACGACGCCCCGCAAGAAAGCAGCGACCTATGAATCCCGGGCTCTGGAGTTGTGCCGTGTATTAGTGTAATGTTATATATAGACGTTTTGAGACAAGTAGGTTAAAAACAAAACACGTTGATCAAAATAACGAGGTTTGATTGAATCTGAGAGCGTTGTAAACAAAGGGTAACTAGGGTTTCGGTTGTTTATTAACGCTGACTTAGATTTTATGCAATGTATTTTGTTTTTTCTTTTTCTTTCCCTTAACCCATATCAGAGTAGACAAAAGCCCCGGATCGGGTCAGGTTTCGGAAGGGCCGGAAATCTTACCAAACCATAGGAAGACTCAAAATCCGTTCTACTTTAAACTTGTTTTTTAAAATTTTTTTCAGTTTTTTTTTTTTTTAATGAAGCCATCTATCTTTTTCAAATAACATTTTACTTTTTAAAAGTTAAAAATAACAAATGTTTATGTACATAACAAGTTACTTATTTTAGAGTATTTTCGGCAATTACGTTTTCTCTAATTTGTTGAACTTCAATTATAACTTTTATTCGAGAACTAATTTTTTAACTGTTTTACAATAACTTAGTAATCTAATCTATATTAATGATTCCATTTGGTAACTAATAATTATAAGTATTACCAAATTAATTATGTGTTATGTTATGCATAAGCTTATATATATATTTTTTAAATGAGGCAAATAAATCACGTGTGGCATATAAATCAACATTTTCTTTACGAGTAAAAAATGGTGCTAACTTTTTAAAAGTTTAGAAGGCATTGCTGATAAAATTTAAAACTTACGGGCAAATTACAAAATTCGGAGACCGTTGCCGCCGGTTACTCTTTTATTTTTCATTTTTAAATGGTAAAGAGGAAAAAATGGCAAAAGTTTATCAAGATCTCAACGTAAAGTTGATTAGCATTCTGTAGTTAACCAAATAATATTCTATCAAGTAATACAAGCAAATATACAATCCCAATGAAACATAGTGGCAACTTTTCTATGATCAGGTTAACCCCACAACTAGCTATTTTTGCCGGAACGACAAGCTATTAAGAACGAGCACCAACGACGGCGAAAAACAAACTATTTTACGGAAACTTTGCTTTCCTCAAACACCGGAGCAATTTGAAGAAACTTATGCCTTGAATCTTGCACTTGCATGGCACGCCGCAGTTAGAATCAGAATCAAAGCCTTTTGACTACACTAAAATGGAAGGATCAAACACGTATATGGTGAGAGAACACAGCAGTTACGAAGGCGGTTGTTTCCGGTGAATTACTCTCTTCAGAATGCAGAGACGCAAGCGCCTACTTAGCGCTTCTAACTTCTCAAGTTTTTCGCTTTTGGGCTTCTTTGAGTTCTTTTTTTCTTCTCTTGTTGCGTCGGATGTTGGTTGCGTGCTGCGAAGGGGTGTGGCAAACGCCTTCAGAGTCTTCTAACATTCACACAAAAAAAAAAAAAAAAACAAATCACCAAAATAATCAGAAAAAGCGTGCATCGATTTGGATTTGGTAATTTTTTTGCCAAGGAATGACAGCGTTTCAGTATGTCGAGATCGAAATCGAGAGAGAGACCTGGTTAGCATCATCTGCTGTGGTGCATTCTGCAGAAGAATCTTCATCACTACCACCTAAAGATGAGCATCTTCCCCAACTCTCTCTATTCGAGCTTGTATACGAGCAACATTCTTCGTTTTGTGTGTTTGGCTTATCCTGAAAAATTACAATGTGTCAACGTGTTTATCGGAAATAACCTACAAGAATCTCATTACGTAGTCATTTTTTGCGATTAAAAACCGGAATGAAAAAAATCAATTAGACCAACTAGCTTAATGTTTGATGTTGCATGTTACGTATATCAAAGAATTAGTAACTCTCAGAGTATTTCCAATTAGGGAAAACCCATTTTCTTGATCGATCAACTTCCAAGCTTACTATACCGATGAATCAGAATATGACTCAAATCATGGAGGTTATAGAAAAGAAAACCTGTAATTGGGCTGATGCTTGACTGGTAAACGCAGTAATGTCATCAAGCACAGAATCCTGCAATCATTATAGTCACACAACCATTCAGCATAAAATGACCATCACGGAACACAAGTGGATAGAAACCAGAGAGAAGCATACAGTAGCAACAGGGGCAATATCGGAAAGAAGTTGATCCACGGATTTTGTGTTTGAAACAACAGGCGGAGCAGAAGAAGAACTTGCTGCATCAGTACCCGCAGCGTGAACTCCGGTAATTATCTCGTATAACAAACCCTGAAATAAAGCAGAAGAAAAATTAATGATAATCCTTCAGTCATAATCATAAGATCGTACAAAATTTAAGCTACTTTACACCCAATAATCACTTTCCATAAGTTTACCAACTATGAGTAGCTGAAGATTTAAAATAACGTATTAAAGTTATGTGTGTATATTATTTTTATTTCTATTTTTTTCGCTGGTGAGGTGAGGCATAAGTCACAATTATAAACCATCTAGTTCAATGAAACTTAAATCTGTAATTAAACTCAAACATCTAATAAAACTCAAATTCAAACATAGCATCAAATGTGTGTGTCATAACTCAAATTCAAATAGTAATGTCTCACAAAATGTCTAAGCACTTAAAAAATAAAGTTGAAGTTTTTGGCTTTTTTTTTTTGCCTTCTTTTAAAGCTCCAATAACAGGGTTTAGGATTTTGAATCTTTTATTCAAGAACCTAGCTGGCAATGGCAATATATAGATAGATTATGTATATATAGGGAATCACCTCATCCATTCCGGCACCAACCTTCAAATCCCCCAAGTCATAATACTTGTCAGGCTTACAAGAATTACCGGAAGAAATTTGTGGAGGGTGAAGAACATTGAAGAAGAAGATAGAGACTGAATCGTAATAGAACTGTGGTCGCGATGAGTTGTGGTCGCCATCAAAATATACCACGTTTTTATCTCCCTGCAAAGAATGAATTCTTCTATTAACTTAAGTTATCCAAAAAGGGATTATTTACAAAATACTGAGGGTTGTACCGATAATTTTCATAAAAACCCGCGGGTTTTCCGTTAATTTTAAAACAAACTGATAATACTAGGAAAACACCTTATACAAAACAAAAAGTTCAAATACTATATGTCATATTAATATATTGTGCTTAATGTTAGTTATAAATCAATTAAATTATAGTATATGATATATCAATATTATTTTATACAATGGATTATTGAAGTATAATATATACTTATATAATGTAAATAACTAAATATTATCATTTTCTACAAAACTTGCTGGTAAACCCTATGAAAAACCAACGGGTAAACCAGTAAAATGTCGATAAACCCGCAAAATTCACCCATCACTTTTTCATCGGTAACGGTTTTTTGAACCTTGGTTTAAACTATTGTACAAGAATTGAGTCTCCTCGAAAAGTATGCAATACCGCGTAAGATTTATATATGACATCGGAGTGATGGGGTTGGATAAATTTGTCATCCTTAGCATGTCCAAATAAAGCAGGAATGAATGTCTTGGGTGCAACCTGCAATCAGCAAAGAGTGTTTATTCACACAAGATGAAGCCAATGCTAGTTAACATGAGCTTTTAGCATAACGAACCTGTAAGCTATTAAGACTCATTATATCAAATTTCGCCTTCTTCTCAATTACCCGACGCATGTATTGCACTGCCATCTTAACCTGATAAAAAGGGAAGAGAAAAATCTAAGCATCTTAATAACATGATCGATAAGATGTAAAAGCATGAAGATATCACATGTAATTAGCACGTCACGAAATAGCAAGAAGGTCTTTCGCTTTATTTATTTTATGCAAATATGATAATTATGGTACAACTCTATCAAATACTTTTTGCGGACCCAGGATATCAAACTGTAACTACAAAGTGTGAAGTTGAGAGACTTTACTGTGAATTTAGGAAGCCGGATTTTGTACACATCCACTAGTTCCATCATTAGACCATACAAGTTTGAAAAGGCGCTATCCAACACCATTCCAGCTATTGAGGGGTCTTCTGCTCCATAAAGAAGGCTACACAAAAAAATGCAAATTTGAACATATAAATAAAAAGTGGAACAAAATGATAAAAAAGAAAAACTACCCAATAACATAGTAATGATCGCGTACCAAGTGACTGCACCCATCGATCGTCCCCACAGACCAATTCGTGAAATTCGTTTGTTGCTTCTTAAATGTGAGATGACGATCTTTAGGTCATCTTTCTGCACAGAACGGCGAGGCTTTAGACATTTGGAAAGACACAAAACCAAAATATATAAATAAAAAAATAGTTATAAACAGGAAATGAACCTCGTGCCAACCGAGGCTGACATAGTCACCATCAGACAAGCCCGAACCCGAAAAATCAAGGGTGAAGACAGTGATGTTCGATGGAAGAAGAATCACAGCGGCCTCATTCGCATCGGCTCTGCATCCACTGAATTATTGCACATGTGCGTAAATGCGCCAGTTCTAGTTCGCTCTAAAGGGTACCCATAATAAGGGCTTAAAATATTAACCGATAACCGGAGCGAAAATCGGTCAAATTTTAATTGAATATTTGGCCACATCCGGATAACCGAAAAATCAATTATAGTTAACAGAAAACAGGTGTAAAGGCTGAATAAGATAATACGGAATAACCGGAACTGGACTTTTAAACTTCCGAACCTGTTTCCATGGCAATACACAACACAAGGAAGAGGAGAATCTTCCGGAAAAGGGGAGGGCATGTAGTGACTGCAGCGCAACACGTGTCCTCTCGCATTCCTGAGCTGCAAATAGCGAAAAACAAACCAGCAGGCGAACTGTCAGGCACTACCATGTAAAACACATTTGCTGGAAATCCATGAAGAAAGCTTAAAGACTGAAATGGCACTGGCAAATAGTGTCCGTACTCGCCTCCAAGTCTTGTCGCTGGTACGTTCTTCCCGCGAGGCTAAATTCCCTTTCCCACAGATACTGATCAGGATTATAATCCGCCCTGTTAACCAAAAGGCTTAGAATACTCGATTTCGAATCGTCTAGTGTTTCTTCTATTTTATCGTTATCACGCACTAAGCTTGAAGAACACCTTCCCAAAAATGGCAGAAAAAGCGAGACAATTGCACGAAATCGGTACCTGGGAGGGCGAATCACGAAATTGATGAACTGCTCAATCATCTCGCTTCAACCTTGTTTCATGAATCCACTCACTTCTCATCAAGTTCGACTCTCCGCCATTTTTAGAAACTCGAAACCCTCATCTCCTAAAATCCCAATCACAGCTCGAACCAGGATTTCAGCTCGATTGGCTTGCAATTCAAGATCCGACGCAACGAAAAGGCTCAACCCGAAAAAGCTGCTAACCTTGAGAAATTGACAGTTCCCAGAGAAGGAAGAAGCGAATTCCCAGATCTCCGAGCTCTCACTCCCCGAAATTCCCCATTTTTCTAGGTCTCCGATCTTCGCGAGCTGGCCCAACTCGAGTCAAACCGTGGTGTTCGAGCTCAATCATCGACGAATTGAGAGCAAGGCTAAGCAAGGAGAGTCATGGTCTTCTTGGTCGTCTCTCCTCTCCTTCCATTGACGTCCGTACGGAGGCGAGGAGAGAGAAAAGGAAGTTGCAGAGGAGAGAGAGAGAGAGTGAACCACCACCACAGGCACTCAGAGAGCAAGCAACGTAGCATTAATTACACAAAGCCCACTTCTCTATTTCTTTTCCTTTTTTTTATTTTTATTTTTTCACTTTCTTTTTGTTTTGATCGAGCACAGTACAATCTCCAAAGCAGACTTTTTAATATTACATACAGCTGGCTAAATTAATGACAAAGATAATTACGGTATGAATGAATACTTAAATTTTGATTAATTTTCAATTTTTACTCTGTTATTATTATTAGTAATAGTAATTCTATCACTTGTTATAAATTTAGTCTTGTCAATATTTTAATAGAATATCGTATTCAATACTTAAAACTTAAAAGCACACTTAAATTAATTGAAAAAGTTCATAAAGTGGATACTAAAAAATAAAATTCATTATCCTATTCAAAATTTAATCGTAAAAAATTAAAGTTCATGCTATATAAAAAAATAAAATTTTACATAATAGGAATAATTTGTGAATATAATTAGATAATGATGACTTAATAATGAGTAAGATAACCAGAAGCTGACTTTAATAAATTTTAAAAGTCCTCTTTAACTGACCCAACTGCAAACAACCCCAGTGCCAGTAGTACTATACAACTACTTCAACGTGGAATTGGTATGGAGATAAAATAAAATTAATTACTATTTTCAGAAACTGAAAAGAAGCCAAGCAAGCAAACGAGGGTTCAATTGAATAGAAATAGACCGTATAGAGTTAACTTCAGCATCAGTATTTAAGTTTATTTTATTTTTATGGATTGACAATAAATTTCATCCACTTTTTCTGTTAATTTTTTATTATAATTTTCGTTAATGATAGAGTCAACAATGTAAATCGCGATGCTATCGAGAAATTCGAGAGAGAAAGTGCGAATGAACATAAGAATCTACGTTATTGATGTTCCAAGAATATGTGTTTACATCCATATTTATTTTGATGTTCCTTTTTTTTTTTTTTAACGTCATCACTGACGAAAATAATAAAAACTATCGAGAAAGTGAATGAAATCTATCGATCCGTTAAAAAATATGAACATATATATTTTTACTATAGCTTTTTAAATTAACTCTGTATCATTTTCATTTTTAAAAAAAATTAAGTACTTTTGTCACTAATAATCCGGAGTTAAATTCAGACATAGAAAAAAAGTAGAAAATTATGTACAAGGCGTGGACTTCTGTGCATGTGCAACTCACGTGCCTGTTGTTGTCGCCACGTTGATAATTATTTATTGATTTAGTATAAAAAAGAAGCTAAAAATCTAGGCCATTTGGTCACGTAAAGTTAAAGGTTTCATCTTGCTAATTGGGTTAAGTAAAATTTGAGGCCGTTGTAAAGCTTCATGGTTAGGTTTGACCTCTCTACAAGATTACCTACGAGCATGCCAATTTCTCATCTCAACCAATGAGAATACCGTCGTTGCGATCGGCTAATTTTACGGATTGGTTAATAAGTTCGGGTATATGAACCGATAATTATAGATTTTTAGATCTCGACCGATTAGATAGTCGATAATCAGCAGGTGTTTTGTAAAATGTTATAATTATTAATATTTTTAAAGATGAAAAAATGGATTATTATTTTTCTAGATTATGAATTAAGAGTTAAAATTTGGATTCTTTAAATTAAAAGAAACAGTATTTGTTTTTCTTTTTCTTTTGGTCGGCCGGCATTACAACCGATTTTCTACCGGCAAACCGGCAGCTGCCACCAGCAGCACTTCGAACCTTCATCTCTCAACTGATAATAATACAATAAAAAAAAAAATTAATGGTAAATTACTGTGCACATCGATCTTGAAAATTCCAAAGCTTATTCAAGATTAAAGTAAAGTTTTCTACTTACTTGAATAGGGAAAAGATTTTCAACCGCTTAGCTGAAAGGGTAGAATTGACATTGAGAATTTCTACATGAAAATCTAACACAAATTAGACAAATGAAGTACCTTTCTCTTTTTCATAGCAGTTTGAGACACAGATCATACAAAACCATAATAGTTTCAGCTCTTGTAACTTTCAGCATTGTGATGAGTTCTTACTCTAACGCGGAGAGATTCACTACCAGCAATTCTGGATGAAACTCAGGTGACTTTGAATGGGTTTCGATCTCCTTCCGAGTTTGCAAACTTGTCGCGGACAACACAGATGGTATTGCTTTTACACGCTCAGATAAATCTTGCAAGAGTTTGCTGTAATATAAGCTCGTATTTGTTAATGATTATGGTTAGTGTTCAAAAATTCGAGACTTAAGGGCTACTCGGTTTCACGATGCCCTGCAACTTCCACCCGCCAAGTCCCGCTAAAGAAAATGCCTGCAAATTAAAAACATTTAATCATTAAAAAAAAAATCACGGGCGATATGGTCAAAGTTTTTGCATTTTCCCGGGTTTTTTTTTCTCCCTCAAAACATGTTGCCCGGCTTACTGCTCGGAAACACGCCTTACTTAGTAAAAAAAAAAAGTAGGAAATAATCGTTGACCATTATCAAACATATAGAAATTTTTTCTAGAATTCTTGAGTTGCATATTGCAGAGTCGGTTAAATATGTGACCGATTATGTTAAAGTTATTAAAGGGGTAAAATTTGTTTCTTTAATTTTAATAGGCTTATATTCGAAGACCCCTAAGACCATTTTACCCTTAATAGCTTAAAGGAATCTGATCATTATTTAACAGGGGTAATATGCAACTGAACAAAAGTTTGAGAAGGAAACAGCTTCAAAGTTAAGTTTGAGGAGTTTTGCTGCCAATTACTATGTGAAGAACTTCAAATGATATTGGTAACTTTCATACAGATAAGATCTTGAGCCGGACAAAACGAAAACATAAAATCAAACTATGCCGATGAGTGAAAAAGTATATGCATGAAGATCTATGATAAGATGGAGCAGAAGTTTGTTCCTAACAATTCTCCATTAAGAAAGAAGTCAAACGGAGGCGCCCGAGCTTGGGACACAAAATTTGATCAAGTTCCAGCCGCCAAAAATGTATAACCTAGAGAGAATATGAAATGCATACGTGGATTTAAATTATTCCTAATATTTATTTATTTTTATACTAAGAACCGCTGAGAACATTCCACGAGGAACATTTGACCCAGCCACTGCCCCTGTTTGCGCTACATTAACGTGACATGTTTTGAATTTTCTAGCAAGAACTTGATAGACCTTTTGTAAGAAAACTTAATATAACTAGGAAAAAATCCTAAATAAACAAACCTCGACCCAGGATTTCCCAGTAGTTTCGAGCAAAGCAGCATTGCACGTCTTTAGTTCTACAGAAGCGCCAGAAAACATCGAGGCTGCTTCCTCCCAACCCCTATTATGTCCCATACACCTGCAAATTTATCTCATCATTGTCAAGAAGTCTTTGTCACTCCCTTGTTATTATGCGAATATACCACGAGGAGGAGCAGTAATCTGCAAAGATTTGACTAAAATGTCACACATAGAGATACAGTTTCCATTTTCGCCTTCCATGACATACGCAGTTGTAGAACAAGCTTCTCTTATAGTAGCCGAATTTATAAGGTTAAGCGTTCCGGTTTACCATCATGATTCAAAACTGTAAACGGAAATGACCAGCTTTGTCTATTCTGAACCATTAGCAATTCCTTTGCCATTTCTATTACAAGCAATGTCCTCTTATACTGCATAATTCAACAAAATTACTAACCAAATTAAGCTGAGCTGAGAGCGAGAACTCACATTATGGTTGCGATTTCGTCGTTCGAATATCTGCAGATAACATTTTGAAGGTGCTCGGCAGTCTGCCCGTCCATGGCCGCAATGGAATAGAAGCTCGAAACGAACCGCACTTCGGCCTCCGAAAACCCTTGCACTTCCTCCTGCAAAATCTTAAGCGTCTCCTTCGTCCTCAACGCATCGCTACACCCGAGAGACCCGCAACAGTACCAAAAGAACTCGATAAGTTCGATCTTCAAAGCAAATCAAAAGGCATCAACTCCTCCAAAACCAACCTGGAGAGAATAAGCTGAGGTATCCAACCCAACTCGCGAAGCTTGTGAGCGACTTTAATGGCGTCGGATTGGCCCGTTTTACTCAGAGGCCGATCATGATCTGAAAAAAAAAATGCTTCACTATCCAAATATGATCAAACAGCCAATTTCCAAACAACAGCGCAAGAACAGAACGCGAACCTCTGAGCGTGCGGTCCTTCCACGAGCTCTTGGCGTGACGAAGAAGAATGAGGCGGCGAGAGTTCGAGTCTCTCGGCTTCGACGAAGCATCACCCTCGTCGGAGACCGACTGACCTTGGTCGATCACCAGAGACGACCAGCTTCGGCCGAAGCTCCGGCGACGAAGCGAGGGTTTGGATCGAACCAGAGGCTTCGGAATCGGATTTACTAGGCTTATCTGAACACTCGGTATCGCCACCGCATTCATACTGATTCCTCCGTTGCTATTCTCCGACGAGACCGAGAAGAGAGAGAGAAAGGAGTGAGAGAGGTTCTCTGTCTCTCTCCTAATCCGCAGAGATCAAAACGACGCTTCGTTTCATCGTAAACGACACAAAACAAGAGCCTGCAGATCACCCGCCAATTGTACGGATAATTTAATCTTTATCTTTTAAGCAATTGGTATAAATGCCCCCTAGATTTTATTTAGTGGTATGTTTTGACTTTTGATCTATAGTTTGTGGCAGTACAGGATTTATTTAATTTTTTATTTTATCAATGTTAGAGATATTTGCGATATATATGTTGAGGTATGATTTCGTTGTTTAATTTATATAAAGTAAAAAATTAAATTTATTGTTATATATAATGTAATGCTCACGAACATTATATTAGATTTGTATTGATTATTTTCACTATGCACCTACAATGTGTAATTACTTAGCTACTCCTATATTTTTTTTTATAATTACCCTTATTTGGAGGATGAATGAAATTACTCATTTTTCCACGTCACATTTAACTTCCTCATTTTTACTTTCACCGATTCTCTCCATATTCTCTCTACTCTCTCAATTATTTTTTCAACTCTCTATTTCACCATTTTCATCTACTTGCATATCACTCATTCATTCATTCATTCATTCATTTCTTCAACGAATGCCCAAGAAGGAGCCCCGAGGTGAGGAGAAATCAAGCCCAGGAAGCAGCTTCGTCGACTCAAGATTATTGGTTGACGAGAACATAGAATCATATATTCATCAATATTTTCTTATATCATTCTTACTTCTCTAGCCATTTTATTATGCTTGATTCGGTTTTAACTTTTAACGGAAAGACCCGAATCCCAAAGCATAAATATCTAATATTATACTAAATGTATCAAGTATATCTAAAATTTTGTGACAATTATATTCAAATGCCGCAAAAGGAAATTGAGTTTTATTCATTTTGAGTCATTATCTGTTATTTTTCAAGTTTAATCGTGATATTATTGTGTAACATACCTTAGAAGTTAGAACATGGACCTTATATTTTAGCTTTTGAGTAATATTACTAGTAAAAAAGACCAGAGTAAAAAATTTAAGTATTTATGCCGCAATAATCATTTTGCGCCACTGTAGCTTGTGGCAGTGAAAGGGCAATATCGTAAATAGAAGACCGCCACCATGGCCACCTGTATGTATGTCATTGCATCTTATGTTATGAGAGAGAAGTGAGCGCAACTGTTGGTCGTACGAAGTGTATCATAAAAAAAGCCAATTAATAATAATCAGGATATTATTTTTTTCCTTTTTCTTTTTTGCTTAATATAAATACTTTTTTCACGAATAAAAAAACCACCGAACCGGTGGCCTCAAGAGATTTCCACTGGCCAAACGACGACGGCTCGGTCGCCATCGCCGCCGTGTAAGAGATAATTTCTTTTTCTCTCTGCTAATTTCTATATTGAGATCGCTTTTTCGTGCTCCAAGAGAGATCGATTTTTTTTATTTTTTTACGGTGAGATTGTGAGAGATTTTTATTTTTGGAAGCAGATCGCGTGTTGATCGAAGCTCCAGGAACTGCGATTGCAGAGATTTTCTTGTTCTTGAGGTTCGATTTTAATTTTCTTTTCATTTCTTTCGATTTTTTTAGAGTTAATCATGCCGATTTTATCTGCAGTCTAGGGTTTTTTGGATTTGCAGTTTGTACGGCGATTCATGGTTGTTTGCTTGTTTTGCCTTGTTCTAAGTCCAGATTTTTTTTTAATTATCGGAATTATTGTTTTTTTTTTTGTTATTTTGGTAATTGGGTCGTTTATGAAAAATGATTTAGCAGTTCGTCATAACAGAGGTTTGAGTTTATTTCATGGATTGTGAAATGGAATTTAGGCTTCAAAGCACGGGATTATGATTTCGTTTCGCTGCCGTGAAGATGAATGTGACTGTCTGTTCTCTTGTTCGGTATGATTTACGCGGAATAAGATTCTAATTTATTGTTTTTATGTGATGCTCCCGTGGCTTCAACGTGCTGGTGTTGGCTATGGGACAGAATCTAGGTTAATATGGCCGAATTTGAAGGGGAAGAGTTGGATCACGTTGTGGATGAGAACGAGATGGCTGAAGAAGATGATAGTGTGTATTTCAGTGGTAGAGTTGCTGGTGAATCCGATTCAGATGAGGAGGACGAAGATGAATATGATATGGTTCGTTCCCGTTCTTGCGTGAATTAGTAAGAAATACTGGCACGTCTTTTTTTTTATTATGTTTCTTATTGTGTGGCTTTGCAGGAGAGTAAAATCACCGACACGTCCGCTGCAGATGCCAGGAGAGGGAAGGATATTCAAGGGATTCTGTGGGAGAGGGTGACGATTTCGAGGGAGAGGTATAGGCAAACTAGAGTCGAGGAGTATAAGAATTACGAAAATGTTCCGCAATCAGGAGAAGGTTCCGAGAAGGTTAATTTCACGGTCCATTAATATCTTGAACTTTTTTGTTGCTCTGGGCTCTACACTTACCATATACCCTTTTTCCTAGGAATGCAAAATAACCAAGAAAGACGGATCGTTCTATTCCTTTTGGCGAAATAATAGAGCTGTAAAATCAACAATCTTCCACTTTCAAGTATGTTTAGTTTATCGACTCATTTGTTTTGAAGCAGCGTTGTTTCTAAATGATTTTGATAATGTTTTTGTTTATTACTGTTGACGGCATCGTTTGTATTTGCAGTTGCGGAACTTGGTTTGGTCTACAACGAAGCATGATGTCTATCTTTTGTCGCACTTCTCTGTCCTTCATTGGTCTGCAATAACAGGCCAGAAAACTGAAGTTCTTGATGTTTCTGGGCACGTTGCCCCGTGTGAGGTGCCGTCTTCTTTCAAGATCTCCTGTTACCCATTTTTATAATATGTCTACTATACTTAGCTTGCTTTTGTTTTCTGGATTCTATCTTAATGATACATAAAGTAATTAATGAGAATTTAAACCCGCACAATATTTCTTACAGAAACACCCTGGAAGTATTTTGGAAGGATTTAGTCAGACCCAAGTTAGTACACTGGCTGTTCGGGACAACTTGTTAATTGCAGGTGGATTTCAGGGGGAGCTTATTTGCAAGGTAAGTCTTTCTTCCTCGTTAAATTTATGTAAGGTTTAATTTTATTAGGAATAAAATTATTGCAATAAATAGTGATTAGGGTTTCCTAATCTCTATATTAGGGGCCACTTCCAAAGGGAGGCGGCAAGTCAGATTTGGCATATTTTCTCTTATGTCTTTAGGGAGAGCTTGGGTCGTGTTTTTGAAGAAATGGTTGCTATATTTGTTATTCGGTTCTATTTATTCAATAAAATTATCGGGAATTCATCTCTTATGTGAATTTTGCTGGTTTGTGTTTGATTTCTACCTTGGTTCCTGTCAATTCCCAAATAATCTATGCTTATGTGCCATGTCTGAACTTAATTAGAGCCTTACTTAAATATCAAAAAATTATTCTTTAAAATTCTACATGGTATTAGAGTCCTAACCTTATCCAAGCTTGAAATTTCTTATTTTCTTTTGGGGACGGCTTTAACGTTCATCCTTTGCCTCTGTCAATCTGCAGTATCTGGATCGACCGG
Source organism: Parietaria judaica (assembly GCA_954871525.1). Lineage (NCBI taxonomy): Eukaryota > Viridiplantae > Streptophyta > Magnoliopsida > Rosales > Urticaceae > Parietaria > Parietaria judaica. Next base: position 6,416,179 of record OX940863.1, read on the forward strand.
GAATAAGCTACTGTTCCAGGACAACATATGATGATAATGCAATCACAAATGCAATCGAGATTTACGATGGGCCCAGGTTTCTCTTCTTTGTAGTTTTTCTGTGTATTAATACATTTTTGCCTTTTTTTTTTCTTCTTCATGTGCTTACCTATGTTGTTTCCACAGTGGCGCTGTTCATTTCATGGCTTCAAATAATGATTGCGGAGTTCGGGACTTTAATATGGAGAGATTTCAGATTTCGAAGGAATTTACTTTCCCTTGGCCTGTAAATGTAAGTGTTTCCAATATAGGAACTTATAGATATTATGTAGAGTGAAATAGAGGGTAAATTGGTTTATTATCATCTTTTGGTCTTAGTTGTCTCTTTGGTACTAAAGAGATGTCTTAAACTCGTATAATTCTAACCATTATTTTGCATTACCAATTTTTTTTTTTTTTGGGTATATTTTTTTTCATCTTTTTACGAAACAAAGTGTGATGGACCTCGTATTATGTCACGCTAATTTAAGAAAGGCAGAGTCCACTAGTCCGCTTCGGGTTCAAGTGCCATGTATGTGAATGCTTGATAACGTGTGTGGTGTAAGCATACAAGATTTGAGAAAGCTAGTCATAGATAACTAGCTTAATTATCTTAGATTTAGTTTGTCAAGATGGGAAAAAGATAGGGAAAAAGGCGTTCCACTGTTCGAAAGCCCGTGATGAGATCACAGACCTGGGACCTTAACAGAAAGCAAGTTATATTTAATTTAGTAGTTGGACTGATGAGGATCAATACGATCATTGAATACCGTTTATGTCACACCATCTATTCTGATGCCTTTTCCTGTGGTACAATGTTATTGGTAATTTTACAGCACTCGTCTCTAAGCCCTAACGGCAAGCTTCTAGCCATCGTCGGTGACAATCCTGATGGGCTGCTCGTCGACTCTCAAACCGGGAAGGTAAGAGACTTTTAAACCTTAATATACTGATAAAGGTAACTCCTCAGTCAAATGTTGACTTTTCTTCACTCTGCAGACCATATCAACTTTAAAAGGACACCTGGACTTCTCGTTTGCGTCCGCCTGGCAGCCCGACGGCCACATCTTTGCCACGGGAAACCAAGACAAGACTTGCCGGATCTGGGACACTCGGAATCTGTCCAAATCCGTGGCGGTTCTGAAAGGCAATTTGGGAGCGATCCGCTCGTTACGCTTCACCTCCGACGGGCGGTTCATGGCGATGGCGGAGCCCGCCGACTTCGTGCACATCTTCGACGTAAAGAGCGGGTTCGATCGCGAGCAGGAGGTCGACTTTTTCGGCGAGATCTCCGGAGTGTCGTTCAGCCCCGACACGGAGTCGCTGTTCATTGGCGTGTGGGACCGCACCTACGGCAGCCTGCTTCACTACAACCGGAGCCGGGACAACTCGTACCTCGACTCCATGTTGTGAACAGGATTGGGCGCGTGTTGGTGTGTACAATTATTGCTACTTTTTGAATTGCTTTGGTGGTTCGAGTGGTGTTGCTTTGTTAATAGTAGGAGTGAGTGTAAAATAAAAGAGATTATGTTAACTTACGTTTTAGTGCCTTTGCTCAAGAAACCCAACTTTTGTCATCTCTGGTTTTTCTGGCTTTTGTTATGTGGATATTGCGACAGGGGCATGCACGTGTCGTGTTGGATTGAGCTGCCTAATGCTCTATCCCAATCTAAAAAACATTAAGTTCCACTAGTCAATCACGATTGCAACCTACAACTTAGTGTTTTTCCGTCCTTTTTTTCTTTTTCTTACGTCGTTGGTTAAATTTTTTAGCATCTATTTAACCTTCATCCAGTTATTTATTAACATTTTCTCTTGTTTGAATTCATGAGGAATTTTTTTTTTTTTTTTTTATGGAAATATGTATCGCCTCACATTTGTTAATTTTGGTTCAAAGACCCATCACGACTCTAATGGTCAAGTTTGAGAACTGTTGCTGTGATTATCCCAAACATTATACTAGGGATATGTATTGTTACCAAAGACCCTAAGTATCAAATTATAGGATCCGGGTCTATAAAACAAGGTCTTCAATCTATTTGGACCGTATTGGGTCTTTAGTATTCAGTTTCAACTATAAAGATTAGTACAAAAGACTCATCTATACCAGAGACTATTTAATAATTATAATTTTTATTTTACTCTGAATAATTATAGTAATAAAGTAACTTTTACTATCAAATTTAACATACTATATAACTAAATCATATTGTTTCTAATGTACTATGCTCTCATTCTTCTCAATCGACATTCTTTAGAGTGCTCTGCTCACTCGACTTTCTCTAACAATGTCGCTCTGTCACTTGTCGTTGGTCGAAGTTCGACATAATGTATTTTTATACATTATTTTAAATAAAACATAAAAAAATACTATTGACCAATATACTTCGACATAATGTATTTTTATACATTATTTTAAATAAAACATAAAAAAAAAATACTATTGACCAATATAGAGTTTTTATCGTATATTTTTTTTAACTATAAACAAAGAGTCTAATTAAGTCCAAAACCAAATCTAAAACTAAATTTCGGCCCTACAAGGGTATCGAGAACAAACGAATTTGGATCTAAAAAAGACGGTCTTCGATTTTCGAATAAACCGAATAATAGAATCTAGGTCGAGTAAGTGTACAACCCTACATTATAAATATTCTTCAATCAAAATATAATATATTATAGAATCTGAATTCTGAACCAATAATCTGTAATTCGATCTGAGTCTGCGATTTACATCCCACGTACACTCGACAGTTGGTCTACAGTTTGAGAATCAACCTGTAAATCCATGGTTTATCATCACTATATATCACTTCATTCATATACACGTGAACAATACCCAAATTTCATACAACACATATACATGTATTGTGTATACGTATACAAACATACATATGATTGCACCGTGTATAGCTTCTAGCTGCAGCCTCCCGGAGCGAACCCAATTCTGGCCTTGGCCACGTCATACACCACCCGGAAACTCTGCTGCTGCCGGTTTCCGATTATCGCAATCCCGTCGCTCGCCGCAAAAGCGAGGCACACGACGCCGCCCTCGTCCACCTCCACTAGCACGTTCTCCGCGCCCAGTCGCAGCTCCGCGCCCCCGCCGAGCACCAACCGCACCGCTGGGACTGCCCGCGCCGCCGCTGCCATACCGCCTTTATAGCATCTGTCCAGTATTGAGACCGGCTCCGCCTCTGCCAGCTTCCCCGCCACGGCCGCTGCGAACGCGTTGCTCAGCGCGTTGTATACCACCCTGGGCAGGCGCGTGATCACGGTCCCGGAGTCGATGATCGTCGGGACGCTGTAGGCACTCGCCGCCGCCGCCACCGGCTTCTCCCCCACCGAGACGGAGTTCAGCCGCAGGAAGTACAGGCTCGGGTTCTTCGTGTCTGTTAGCATTGGGGTGAACACGCAATTTTTAGCCGCCGAGGCAGCAACTCCGACAGAGAGGAACCCACCTCGCCCCCGCTTCACCGACGGTAGGCAGTACGCGAAGGCATTACCGTATTTCGCCGAGGCCTGATTGAGGAGCGAGAGTCGATCGCGGGCGAGGCCAAGCAGCCCAGCAGCCTGCCCGAACAGGCCTTGGTTGTCCTGCCCGCAGCCGAAGATGAAGCCAGGCAGCGCCTGGGCCGGGGCGAGGGCGAAGCGGTCGCGGCTGAGGTAGCCGACGGAGAAGGAGGCGTCGCCATAGGAGGCGGTGTAGATGCAGGTGTCGGAGCGGTCACAGAACGGATCGTTGAGCGTGGCACGTTTGGTGGCAGCACACTCCGGCGACCCGCACTTGAGCTTCGCGTAAGTGGCAGAGCCGGCAGGGTCGAAGACGGGGCCCGCCTGCGAGTGGCAGTACACCGTGCAGGGCTGGCACTGCAGCCACGACAGCGAGCTCCCTGTGTCCATCACCACCGCGTAGTACTTCGCAGGGCTTCCGACCCCGATTTTCACGTAGTAGTTCCCGGTGCCGATTGACATGCCCGGGTTCAGCGGTATGTTGATGGACTTGAGATCGGTTTGTTTCGGTTTGGAAGAGGATCGGAGCGAGTTAATTTGGGTTTGGTTGCCGGAGAGGAGGGACCGGAGCGAGTTGACTCGGGTTTGGTCTCCGGAGAGGAGGGCTTGGAAGAAGGATTTGGTGGAGTTTGGTTGGGTAATATGGTAGAGGCTCAACTCTATGTTGGACTGCTTTTCATCTGCAAAACAACAAGATTCATGGATCATATGTCAAAGGTTTGCTCCGAAAAACCGGCTATTATCGGTGCGTATTTCCATTTCCACCGGCAAAAACACTATATTTCCGGCCACTTTTACTACTACAATAGTCTTACCGGCGAAGATCGTGGTTTTTACCCCGGCACAGCTTCAGAAATATCCGATAAAATTCGTTTTCAAACGAAAACTCAATAAGCTTAATACATACAGCATATCATAAATAAAGCAATTAATCATTTTCAATATTTTTTACTGTTGATCATAAATAATATATATATATACATGCCTTGCAAGAGATTGGATGAAGAAGAGAGTGATGTGGTGGCGAGCATGAGGAGAAGAAAACCCAGAAAGCAAAGTGACCCCATGTCTGACCTGACACACTCGCTCCTCTTTGTTTAGAGAAGACTGATAATATTGGAAGAAGGTTTTGAAGAAGCTTAATGTATATATAAATAAATATAATGACAGATAAATCCATATTTAATGGTGTTGTTATAAGTTAAACCTTTTTCTCCCCCAACCATTTTTTCTTTCTGCTCTCTTAAATGGTGATGTCCTTTTAGCCGCCACGATCATGTGTCGTCCGTCGTGGCAGGCAGAGAGAGAAAGTGGGGCTTTGATTGACCTTTGAGTTTGGAAGGAAAGGAAGAGTCTTTCTTGGCAATGGCGATCAAAGAGAGCGAGAGAGACCCCATTGACATAATGATGTGATAGACACAGCTTCTGTAAGCAAAAGGGGTTATTTATCTACACAAAAAAAGTATAAACATTGATCTACGTGTTGAGATTTGAGGGCAATAATTTCTTGCTCTAGTGCTAATTAATAGTAAGAAATTGTGGCATGAGATTTGGTACTTTCTGTGTTTGATTATGCCAAACCAAGCTAAAAAGGGAATTTCTTTGCAAAGTACATAGGTATTGTTTGTATAGAATAGAAATAGATAAATAGATCGATGTTTGAGATCATGTCTGCTAACTTTCTAACAATTATTCCCTAAATATTGGTCATTTTACATGCCAAAGCAAGCTAAAAAGAAAGAAAGACATGGTTGGAAAATCAGCTATAAAGAAAAAATGGTATGAATAATTGCAAATTAATGTGAAATGGGCATACTGAATAAGATAAGATTATTGGTGTGAGTAAACCTTGATTAATTAAGATTTAAGAAGAAGACAAAGAGATTCATAAAGAAAGCCACATGAGATGAGATGAGATGACACAACTTTGGCATAATGTCAAGTCACAACCACCATGCAAGGAAAACTTTTCATGCTGTATGAATGTGAATGTGATTATTTTAACTTTTCTTTTTGTGATTAAACCTTCTTAACACTTTTTGAGTGATTAGTACAATCTGACATCATCACAATCTCTACACTGATTGTTAAGCTGCGCAAATTAGGATCAAGTACCGGAATTTTGGTCTTTTTTCGAACCAGTCCCGGTTATTTAAAATTGGAAACTGGACCATCATGGGGCAAAGATCCGGCCATATTGATTTTTTGAAATCATTTCTATGCTAATTTTTTTCAAGAGTTAAACAATGAAAAAAAAAACATCCAAATAAAAGGAATAGAATTCAATCTTCAAATAATGAGACATTAAAAAAAAAAAAAAAAAACTCGACAAGGGCTGTGATTGGGATTTTTTTTTTTCGTTGCCTCAGCGGGTCTTGATTCTCGAGTTTTCTTCATTTTAACATAAAAGACCAAGTTTTCGAGATAAAAGTGGGTCGGGACGGGGCCAAAACCGGGATGTGAGTCACAACTTCCACCCGACCTTAAACTTGGTTTGATGAATCAAAGAGTGTCGGTAGTGAGAGATGCGATAATGCACTAACTAAACACTTAATAATCTTGGTTGAAGGTGTCCCAAATTCAGTTTTTTTTTTTGTAATTAGTTGATAGGAAGAGGGTGACATTGACAATGAGTTTGGGTTTGACAAGCAGGCCAAAAGTACCTAACTTTATTCAATGCCTAACAATATTAATCTTCTCATTCTAAATTCAAATTTATTGCTTCTTTCAAAAAAAAAAATTCAAATTTATTGGTGTTTTGTTTAAATGAGTGGTGACAACTGATGAGACAAGCTCCAATAAGAGAATTACATTACAACCCTCTCACTCTCACCCATCTACTTTGCATAGTGCCTCTTCTTCTTTTTTAATTTCAAGTTTTATCAATGACTATAATAACTAAATCAATGCAAGTTTCTCATACTTGTACGGAAAGATATCTTTCTTTTTATGAGTCACTATAGAGAATTGGGATATCTTAGTGCTGTGCGCTTTGGACGACGAGAGAACTCGGCCGCGTGTTCGATCCCGGCTCTGACTCGGTGACCTTTCATATAGATATGCATTCCATATATATTATATAATCTATACAAAGACAAATCAAAATTTAAAATAAGTAAATTTTAAAAAATTATATTTATTTTTTTTATTTTTTTTTATCTCGAGTAACCTACCATTCGAGTTCCAGATTTTTTTAACCTCTAAACTTGAAACCCGAATCTAGTTCTAATCCGCATGCAGCTTTTGGAAAACCGAATCCGTAGCCCAATTTTAAACCGAAAGCGATTTTTTTTATAAACCAAATCTGGTGTGGATGCGATTTTAAACCCGTATTTCCGGGTTCCACCCCTACATTAACCCCATGTAAATCCGATATGATGCCTATATAGTTTTAAGGGTAAATTGCGGCTAATGTACCCAATGTTTGATTGGTTGCGAATTATGTACCAATGTTTATTTTCGACGGCTAATGTACCCAAACTTGATTTCGTTAGATTTTTTCGTGTTTTCCGTCACTTGACCATCAGTGAGTGGTTCCTCCTCTATATGTACAATTTTCGTATTTTTGGCATAACTCACTCTTTTTTTGTCCAAATTTTATGCACGTGTGATACGTGTGCCCATCTATTCAATGCAATAATATCTCCAAACCCACACTACCACCCGACCCGGATGATACGTGTGCCCATCTATTTGTACCTGCGAAAGCATAAATATCCAAAATAAGGCGATTAACTTTGGACCGTGACCAATAGGTTGCTTAAGCAACAAGGCATCGCGAGGATACGTGGCTTCATCAATCATTCATGATACAACTGTGACGAGTCCCAATTGCAAACCCTAATATCAAAATATGGGACCTGTGATTCAAGAGCCTAAACATGGGTACTTCACGTGATATCGATCAACGTTAAACACGTGTTATTTATACCGTACATGGAAAAATAGAAATACACCGGAGAAATATTTAAATGAAAAACACAAAGGATTTGCTTCACCGGCGGAAAGCATTGCCGTTTTCGGACCGGTTCTGGGAGTAATGTGTTCGGCGACGAACACTCTCTGCAATCGATGCACTCCCGCCCTTTTCCGTACCGTAGACGCTCTTCTGGGCCGCGTCCAAGAAATTCTTGCCGGTCGTTGACATGGCGGCCCGAGAAGCTTCCAGCTCGTCGTCCTCGGCGGCCTTCTTCAGGCGTTTCCATCGCTGGTCTTCGTGGAGCTCGGCGTTCATCTGCATCTCTCGCAGCCGAGCCTCTTGTTCTTCCTTCGAAAGCTTCGGAGCTGCCTTGCGTCGCTTGTTTTGCGTCGCCTGCTGGTCTTCGGTCTTGTCATTTTTCTGTTCTGGTTTGCTGTGATTTGACGGAATTTGTCGGTAGTTATCATTTTCTCTCATTTCTCCCGCGTTTCCTCTGTCTGACCGGTCACGTGGTGATTGGTCTCTGTACCTCGAGGCAGGAAAAGTTCCTGTTTCTCGTCTGTCTCTCGTGGTTTCTCTGTCTGACAAACCAGCTGGTGATTGCTCTCTGTGCTTTGAGCCCCGATGGTTTTCGTTTTCACGTCTGTTTCTCACAGTGCATCGATCCAATTGGTTTATGGGTGACTGTTCTCTGTTCTTTGAGCCCCGATAGTTTTCATCTCGTCTGTTTCTTGCAGAATCTCGATCTATTCGGTCATCAGGTGACTGCTCTCTGTACTTCGAGCTCCGATAGCTTTCATTTTCTCGTCTGTTTCTCACAGTATCTCGATCTGATTGATTACCGGGTGAGAGTTGTCTATAGTTTGAACCCCGATGGTTTTCGTTTTCTTGTCTGCTTCTCAAAGTTTCTCGATCTGATGGGTCACCGGGTGACAGTTCTCTGTACTTCGAACCCCGATGGTTCTCGTTTTCTCGTCTGTTTCTCAAAATATCTCGGTCTGATTGGTCACGGGGCGACTGTTGTCTATACTTCGAATCCCGATAGTTTTTGTTTTCTCGTCTGTTTCTCACAATATCTCGATCCGATGGGTCATCGGGTGACTGTTCTCTGTACTTCGAGTTCGGATAGCTCTTCTTCTCGCTTCGTAAGTCTTTCCTGTTCGATTCATCTTCTGAATCTGAGTGCGAATCACGGTTTGAGCTCTTCCTACGATCAGTCTTACTCCTTTCCTCGTCGTCAATGCTGGACGATGAATGCTTTTGATGCTTTGAGCTACTGTGACGGTGTTTCTTACGATGTTCCTTTTCATCATCGGAATTCTTACTTTTCTTTTTCTTCTTCTTCTTGTGCTTCTCTTCAACCTGTTAAAAAAAATAGAAAAAACAAGGTTTAGACCATAGCTGATATCAAATAAAGGCATACTTGTTACATCAGCTTTTGCATTTATTTTCACAGCACATACCGAAACAGTCCAATACTGTTCAGCTCAAATATTAAAAAAAAAACACTAATTTCAAGTTAAAAAAATGACAATAGCAAGACGAGGAGATAAAGACTACCAGTAATACATGAAAACTAGTATTAAAAGCAAAAAAATACAGTTTTGGTGTATATTTTTATGTGTTGCATCGTGATATTTGTATCTTAAATTTAATTTCTCTGTATGTTCCTTATTGTGTGGCTTAGTACCTTCTTCGAATGTAAATATGAATAGAAAGACCTCTATAACCCTTAAGTGTCATGGCGATATCACGTCCTCGCAACGACGATAAGACATACAAACTCCATTTCTGCTATCAAAAAGGCTAAATATATCACCCTCATCGAGAACCATCTTTACCCTCGAGAAGTTATAAACAAGTCAAATGCTAAACGTAGAGCTTAGATCCAATCAAAAAGCACCAAGATAATTGGAATCACCAAATCAATATCTGAATTCTGAACTACGAAAAATGGCAGCTTGAAGATTGAAGAGTTGATAAAGCACTTACAGATTTGCGAATCATGGCCATCTGGACGGGATTGTTCTTGACCCGGGCCAAAGCCTCTTGCTCACGCTGCCGTATCATCAGCAGGGGATCGGAGTGGAGTTTCCTCCACTGATCATTGGCAGATTGCGGCTTCTCTTCGAACAAAGCTCCAGGCACAGCTGATTGCTGAAATAAGTGCCATCAAAATAACAATTAAAACCCGTTTTGTCAAAAGCTGAAAGCAGGGAAATTGAACAAACACGGGGAATCCAGAGCTCAAGAAAATACCTGGGAAGTCGCAGCGGCTGAAGATGAAGGTGCCTCGTCCGGCTTAGGGAATGCCTCGAGGGCTTTGAAGCCCTCAGAAGCACTGGCTTTCCCGACGGCTAAGCCCGATTCGTACAGGAAATCCAACCTCTCTTGCTTACTGAAATTCGATCAATAAAAAATCGTTAAATTAACCAAAACAACAACAAATCGAAACCCTAACCCTACGATTGAGACAAACCCCAAATTACATCTATCAAAATCCGCTTTACTCTTTAGAAATCGGCAGATTTAAACGAAATCACACTATGACCAAAACCCCTAACCCTAGAATCGAAACACGAAACCCAATCGATCATCTCTTGCCCACTAAAATTGAATCGAAAGAGCGAGAGGACTTACGGTAGGAGACCGGCTTGCTCCTGGAGCTGACGAAACTCGGCTCGCTCTCTCTCCTCGTGAATCTGCTTTCGCAGCTCTTCGAGCTTCTTCTGCTCGGCGTCGTGCTTCTGCTCGGCTTTCCACACGTTCTCGATGTTCCTCAGGCTTCCCGTGTGCCACCCCTTCTTGTTCAAGAATTTCATCCCCATTTTTGCTGATCTTCGTCTTCTTCCTGTGCCCTAATTCTTCGTCTTCTGGAGTTGCAGAGACTGAATTCGCTCTCTCTCTCGTCGTCTCAGATTTCACTACCGTTGGACTCTGAATTTCCTCTTCTCATTTATTTCTCTTTTTAAATTTCCTTTTATTTTATATAATATAATTTTCTGCCTTATGTGTTTCTGTCGTTTACTATTAAGCAAATTTGTCGTTTCCGGTCTAAATGTATTATGTCGTTTGTCTGAAAGCTCATTTGTTTTCCAGCCTAACATTTTTATTTTTTTTTTGCATGATTTCCCGCCTAACATGTTTCTGTCGTTTATCTGAAAGACAAGTTGTCCGTTCCAACCTAAGAAGTATTGTCGTTCACCTAATCGCACATTTGTCGTTTTCTATATAAGATGTATTGCGTTCTTTATCATTCACATTTGTCGTTTCCAACCTAAGATGTATTATGTCGTTTAGGATAGATGTCGTACTGTAGGAATCATATGAGTTCATATCAAGGATAATCGAGGCAAAAATATCCAAATCTTGATTAATTGAGGCGGTAAGGATCCTGTAGAGGGGGATTTTCACCACCCTTTTCCAGTCACAAAGACAATCATCAAATAATAAATAAATAACAACAAATGATGAATATCTCTGTTTTATTATAATTTCCGAAATGAGCTCGGTTTTCTTCCGTTGAATAGCTGGACAGATGAAGGATCATGAGCCTATGATTTCTCTCTTTCCTTGACCTTTTTCTATTACAAGGTTTTCCACTCCCTTTTTTTCAGCCCCTTACAACTGAGGCTTGTCTTCCCTTTTATAGAGTTTACAATGCATTCCCCTTGCATATTTCCCGCTTTTTTTCTCTTTAATCATCACTCTCTGACGTGATTCGAGGGCGGCAGGGCTTATCCTTGCTTTACGTCAAATCCGAGCAAGCTGCCGTTATGGGTAGGTGCGCCGCATTAAATGCGTATCTCGTTAGCCGTCATTCGGCTCTGCAGGCCTTCGTCGCTGATGCTCTCATCGAGTGGGTAGGTCGGCTTCATTAAATGCACGTCTCGTCAAGGGTCATTCGACCCTGCACACAATCATCACGACGAAGTTCCTCGTCGGGTGTGATGGGACGCTTCATCGCAACTTGTTTGCTCGCGTGGCTGCATCCCCTCGCGGATGAACCTCTTCGGGGGTATTCTTCCTCGGGGATGGCCCTCCTCGGGGATAATCCCCTTCGCTGGTGAACTTCCTCGCCTCCCTCATGTCGTTTATGGACAAAACGACACGAGTTGTGTTGGGGATGGATTTGACCAAATCCGACCTCAACAGTTAGTCCCCCATTTTATCAAGTGTATACACTTGGTAAAATAAAGTATAACTATTTAGGAGATTGGCTCTAGCCGGCCTCTTTTGGTTCCTGGTCGGTGATTACTTATTTGGCTCCTCGCGTGATCATATTGCTAAGCCGCTCCCTTTCCTCGCCAAGTTCCCTTTGTGTCCCCCTTGGTTGATTCCGCTTGTTTCCTTTCGGGCTTGCTTGCCTGCTTGATCATATATATATATATATATATATGTTTTCTCTTTATACTATTCTCGGCTCTCTTAGCCGGCCCGGGCTTGCTCGGCACCCTTAGCCGTATATAGGGTCTCGGCCTGTTTTGCCGGACCGGGTTTGCTCGGCACCCTTAGCCGTATATATGATCTCGACATGTTTTGCCGGACCGGGCTTGCTCGGCACCCTTAGCCGTATATAGGATCTCGACCTGTTTTGCCGGACCGGGTTTGCTCGGCACCCTTAGCCGTATAGATATGTATATTGTTATACATTATAATTTTTTCGAAGCTTTCATCGGTGCGCGTGTAAAAATGTAGCAATTACTTCTTCCGACGAGCCTGAGATAAGAAAAGAAAGGGCCATACGTAGCAAAAATTTGAATCAGTTCAAACAAAAATCGAGGTCATGCGATATAGAGAAAAATTGCCCCGAACAAGAGAGGGTCGAGACTTTCCCAACTGGCAAAAGAAAGAAAAAAAGATTTATATTCGCAACGAAGAAAGTGAATTAGTGAGATGGGGCTACTGTTAGAACTTTTTTAGGTGTTTCACGTTCCAACTCCGTATTACTTTTGCTCCTTCCGTGTTCTTGAGCTCGTAGACTCCCGGTATGACGACATTGGTGACCATGTAAGGGCCTTCCCAGGTTTGCCCTAGCTTCCCGGCATTTGCTTCGGCGGTATTCTGGAACACTCGTTAGAGGACCATCTCCCCGACTTTGAACCTTCTCGGGCGCACTTTCTTGTTGTAAAAACGCGCGATCGTGTTTTGATAGTTGGCCACGTGTGTGCTTGCTCGCTCACGCCTCTCGTCGATGTGGTCGAGCTGATGGAGGAGGCCCTGCTCGTTATTTTTTTCGCAGCTAGGGGCTAGCGTTCGACGAAGGCTCGGAATGTCAACCTCTGCTGGGATCACAGCCTCCACTCCAAAGGCCAAGGCGAAAGGCGTCTCGCCGGTCGCGGAATGAGGGGTGGTCCGATAAGCCCATAGCACTCCTGGTAGCTCATCCGCCCACAGTCCTTTCTTTTCGCCGAGCCTCCTCTTGATGTTGTCGACGATGGTTCGGTTGACCGCCTCAGCGTTCCCGTTGCCTTGGGGGTACCGCGGAGTCGATGTGTTGAGCTTTATTCTCCATCGCTTGCAGAAATCCCCGAACCTCTTCGAGATGAACTGGGACCCGTTGTCGGCAATTATCTCCCGGGGTAATCCGAAGCGAGTAATCACGTTCTTCCAAACGTAGCTCTCGACGTCGGAATCCTTGATGTTGGCGTATGCTTCCGCCTCCGTCCATTTGGTGAAGAAATCCGTGACAACGAGCATGAACCTCTTCTGTCGTGGGCCGATGGGCATAGGGCCGACGATGTCCATCGACCACTTTATGAAAGGATAAGGAACCGAGACCACTGAGAGCTCTTCGGCCGGGCAATTGATTGCTGGAGCGTGCCGCTGACATTTTTCGCACCTCTTGGCGTGGCTGATGCAATCAACGACAATGGTTTCCCAAAAGAAACCTTGCCGCTTAGTCTTTCTAAGCAAGGATCGCCCGCCAGAATGGTTTCTGCAATCCCCACTATGGATTTCCCGCATGACGTATTCGGCCTCCTTTTTGCCAAGGCATCTCAGGTAGGGACCTGCGAAGCTTCTTCGGTAAAGTACGTTGTCGAGGACGGTGTACCTGGAACTTTTTGACTTGATCTTTCGGGATTCTTGCGGGTCTTCGGGCAGCGTTCCTTCAAGGATGTACCTTCGGAAGGGCGTCCTCCAATCTTCTGTTTCATCGTCGTTCACAACTCCCCGCTCTCCTTCCCCGTCCTCGCTCTCTTCGATCTCGTTTATGTTAGCCCCTTCCGCATTTGCCTCCTCGGCTTCCTTTTTTCCTCTAGCTTTCTTCTTTGCTGGGCCCTCCTCTCTTCGGATACTTGGCTTCTCCACCGTTTCTACCGTGACAGACCTTAGCTCTCCGATTTCCGTCGTAGAACCTAGGCCGGCCAGCGCGTCGGCGTGGGTGTTGTCTCCTCGCATCACCTGTGTCAGGCTAAAGTAGTCAAATTTTCTTGAGAGAGCCTCGACCACTCCTGCGTAAGCCTCCATTCGCTCGTCGTTTTTCTCGTATTCCCCGTTTACTTGCTTCACTACCAGCTGCGAATCTGAGAAAGCGTGCAAGTTCTTCGCCCCGATTGCCAAGGTTGATTGCATCCCGAGGATGAGCGTTTCATACTCCGACTCGTTGTTGGTGGAGCGATATGCGAGACGACAGGCTTTCTCTATCACGTCTCCCTTAGGGGAGGTGATCCTGATCCCTACTCCAGATCCTTGGGCTGTCGCGGATCCATCGACTTGTAGCTTCCAGAAGCCGGCTTCGTCGCTCGGATCCACCGGATCCTTTGGCAACTCGATGAGGAAGTCTGCGAGCACTTGAGACTTGAGGCTCGTCCGAAGCTTGTACTCAATGTCGTACGCTCCCAGCTTTATAGACCACTTCGTGACCCTTCCCGACTGGCTCGGGCCGTGGATGATAGTGCGGATGGGTCTGTCGGTCATGAAGACGATGGTGTGGGCTTGGAAGTGATGCTTCAGTCTTTCCGATGCGTCGTATACTGCCAGAGCAAGCTTCTCGGGTTGAGGGCATCTTGTCTCGGCGTCGAGGAGTTTTCTGCTGATGTAGGAGACTGGCCTCTGCTCCCCATCCTCCTCACGCACAAGCACTTGGCTGATCGCGTGGTTAGACACGGCGATGTATAAATATAATGGTTTCCCCGGCCTCGGTTTCGTCATAATGGGTGGTGATGACAGGTAGGACTTCAGCGTCTGGAAGGCTTCCTCGCATTTCTTGGTCCAATCAAATTTCTTGTTCTTCCTTAGTAGCTCGTAGAAAAGGAGGGTCTTGTCGGCCGATCGTGAGATAAATCGGTTCAGGGCACCAATCCTCCCGGTCAATCTCTGAATCTCTCTTCGATTTCGGGGCGAGGGCATGCTTTTGATTGCCTCAATTTGCTCGGGGTCGGCTTCGACCCCTCGCCGAGTGACCATGTGACCCAAGAACTTTCCCGAGGACATACCGAAGGTGCACTTGGTGGGATTTAGCTTCATCCCGTGCAGGTTTAGAATCTCGAAACATTCCTCCAAGTGTTCGACGTGCGCCGCCGCCTTCAGGGACTTGACGACCATGTTGTCGATGTATACTTCCATGCTCTTTCCGATCTGCTTGTGGAACATCTTGGTCACCAATCTCTGGTAAGTCGCTCCGGCGTTCTTCAGTCCGAAGGGCATGACTTTGTAGCAGTACGTGCCCCTCTCGCTGACGAAGGCGGTCTTCTCTTCATCCTCCGGGTGCATCCTTATCTAGTGGTACCCGGAATACGCATCCATGAAGCTGAGAAGCTCGTAGCCGTGGGTGGCCTCGACGAGGCGATCTATATGCGGCATCGGGAAACTATCCTTTGGGTAAGCTCGGTTGAGGTCGGTGAAGTCCACACAAACTCGCCATTTGCCATTCTTCTTTTTTACGACGACTGTGTTAGCCAGCCATTCGGGATATTTTACCTCTCGGATGGTTCCCATCGAGAGCAGCTTATCCACCTCGTCATTGATGATCTTGTTTCTATCGGGTGCCATTTTTCTCCTCTTTTGTACGACGGGCTTGTGCCTTGGGTCGGCGTTGAGGCGGTGAGATGTCACCGAAGGGTCGATCCCTGGCATATCCTCATGAGACCAAGCGAAACTCCCCTGGTTCCTCTTTAGGAAATTGATTAGTTGTGCTCTGGTATCCGGATCGAGCCCCGCGCCTATACCGATGGTCCGAGTAGGATCGAACTCGTCGATGCAAACTCGCTCCACTTTCTCGATCTGTGCTCCTCCTTTTCTTTCTTCGGCGCCCCGAGCCTCGATGTCTTCCGTGCTAAGTACCCTGGCCGTCCTATTGACGCTCTTCCCTCGCCCCTTACTCCGCCCGGGAAATCTTGGGGCGGGCGTCGCTAATTGCTATAATCCGGCCGATTCTCCCTTCTCTGTTTGCTTGATTTCCTTCTCGGCAGTCATTGACTTGTGGTGCATCATGTAGCAAATCCGGTATGCATCCCTGCTCCCTTTGAGCTCCTCGACTTCCCCCTCTCTCTTTCCCGGGAATTTTATGCTTTGGTGGTAGGTTGACGGCACGGCCCTCATGGAGTGGATCCAAGGTCTCCCCAGGATGATGTTGAAATGTGACGGGACGTTTAGCACCATGAACTCCGTCATCCGGTTGATGCTCCCCGCGCGGACCGGGAGGTGGACTGTCCCCATCGAGATGGCGACGTCCCCGTTGAAACCTGATACCTTGTGGGGTCGTCCCCTATCGCGAGTCCCTCGATGCCCATCTTCGTCAAGCATTCATAGAAAATGACGTCGACCGAGCTTCCGTTGTCAACGAGGATGCGGCAAACCTCGCACCCGCCGACACTGAGTTCGAGGACCAGAGCGTCGTCGTGCATGTCAGCTCAATCCTCATTCTCCACGAATTCTATCCTTGCGCCTGCGGCGCCCATTTTCACGTCTTCTTGGCCGTGCTCCTTTCCCCTCCTCTGATAAGCTTTTATGTTGTTGACCGAATCCTCGCAGAGCCGTGATCCGCCCATGATCACCTCGATTCTCGTTCTTGAGGCCGGTCGGTCTTCCTCGCTATGCCTCGCCGGTGGCGGCTCGATCGCCAGGTTCCTTTTTGCCCCGTCTCGGCCGTCCCTCCCGTCGTTTGTAGGTTCTTCTTGTCGGCTCTGCCATGCCCTGTTCCCATTATTCCAAGGCATAGGAGGTTTGTACGCGAGGTCCTTGATCTCCCCAGTCGCATATCTTCTTTGGAGCTCCTTCTTTAGCATGGCGCAATCTTCAGTGGCATGGCCATTATAGTTATGGTAATCGCAGAATTTACTCATATCTTTTGGCCAAAACTTCGCCCCAAAACCTCGTCGGCCTCCCGAGAAGCCCCCTCGGTTTCCAGCAAATCTTCCTTGGTCGTTGGAGAACCCTCCCTGGCTCCCCGGGTATCCTCCTCGATCATCGGGGTACCGTTCTCGGTCCCCCGAGAATCCTCCTCGATCGTCGGAGTACCGTCCTCGGTCCCCCGAGAATCCTCTTCGATCATCGGAGAATCGTCCTCGGTTTTCCGAGGATCCTCCTCGATCATCGGAGAATCGTCCTCGGCTTTCCGAGGATCCTCCTCGATCATCGGAGAATCGTCCTCGGTTTTCCGAGGATCCTCCTTGGTAGCGGTCTCTTCGATCATAGTCGCGATCTTTGTGCTCGTCAACGTGATACACTTCTTGCCTTGGAGCTTCCCGACCTCGTCGCTCACCGGGATTTCTTCGGTCTTCTTCTCCCTTCCTCGCTCGAGATGATGAGGCGTCTCCTCCGTCCCCACTTTCCCTTTTTCCATGCTGCCTTCCTTTGCTTCCACCTTCGTGGATCTTCTTTTGGGCCAAAGTCTATTCCTCTATTTCCATAAAGAGCGTCGCCCTGTGGAGCGCGTCCTCGATCATCAGTGGGCGCATTTTTATTAACTCCTCACGGAAATGGGCCAAATACCACAGCCCATGCTTCAGCGCCTGGATAGCGACGACGTTGTCGAGACCCTGGACTTTGACCATAACGTCTTTGAACCTTCCGACGTATTGTCGGAGGGTTTCTTCTCGTCCCTGTGAGAGGTTCCACAGGGTCGTAACGGTTGCCTCGTTCTGGACGTACATTGAATAGTGTCGCAGGAAACAAGCGACGAGCTCATCGGAGTCGCCGATGGATTCCGATGGTAGCTTAGCGAACCAGTCGCTTGCCGGGCCCTGTAAGCTTTCGACAAAGAGGTGGCACAATATGGCCTCCAGCTTCGTCTCCTCGCCGCCTACGCGCTCCGTGGCGATCCGAAATGACTTCACGTGGGTGTTTGGGTCCGAAGTTCCTTTGTACTGCGAGAGCCTGATCTTTGGCAATTCTCCTAGCTCCACGTTGCGGATTTTTGCCGAGAAAGGTGTCACCCTGGCCTCCCTGACCAACCTATCAATTTCGGGCGCCGCGCTCGTGGCTTTATGCACATGCGAAGCAACGTATCCCATTTTTGCCTCCATGCTTGAGGATATTTCCCTCATCGCTCTCTGGACCTCCTCCTGGATTGTCTCCGCTATGGTGGTTGTCAAACCTCCCGGCGGGTTCGTCGCACTCACCGGTGTCACGCCGGTGGCATTGAAGAGATCCCTAATGATCGGCAGCGCTTGAGGCGTCAGGTTGCCTTGCTCTCCCTCAGCCGTCATTCCAAACGTTCCCCGAGCTGATGATCCCGCGATTGTGCTCTCCGGGCCTTCCCTTCTTTGACTCGCCCGCTCCAGAAGGGCAGTAAGTCGTCCGTTCCGCTCTTCCTGTTCTTCCGCCTTCCTGGCCGCCTCTTCGGCCACCCGTGTTGCCTCCATTACTTTTACGTTGGCCTCGGCCAACTGCTGCTGGAGTCTCTCTACGGCTAGGACTTCGTCCCCTTCTACGGTGATGACGTTGTCGCTCGACGACATTTCGCTCCTTCAAATTCCTAGCTGTGAGTTAGAAAGAAAACAAAGCCCCTCGGTGGGCGCCAAACTGTAGAGGGGGATTTTCACCACCCTTTTCCAGTCACAAAGACAATCATCAAATAATAAATAAATAACAACAAATGATGAATATCTCTGTTTTATTATAATTTCCGAAATGAGCTCGGTTTTCTTCCGTTGAATAGCTGGACAGATGAAGGATCATGAGCCTCTGATTTCTCTCTTTCCTTGACCTTTTTCTATTACAAGGTTTTCCACTCCCTTTTTTTCAGCCCCTTACAACTGAGGCTTGTCTTCCCTTTTATAGAGTTTACAATGCCTTCCCCTTGTATATTTCCCGCCTTTTTTCTCTTTAATCATCACTCTCTGACGTGATTCGAGGGCGGCAGGGCTTATCCTTGCTTTACGTCAAATCCGAGCAAGCTGCCGTTATGGGTAGGTGCGCCGCATTAAATGCGCATCTCGTCAGCCGTCATTCGGCTCTGCAGGCCTTCGCCGTTGATGCTCTCATCGAGTGGGTAGGTCGGCTTCATTAAATGCACGTCTCGTCAAGGGTCATTCGACCCTGCACACAATCATCACGACGAAGTTCCTCGTCGGGTGTGATGGGACGCTTCATCGCAACTTGTTTGCTCGCGTGGCTGCATCCCCTCGCGGATGAACCTCTTCGGGGGTATTCTTCCTCGGGGATGGCCCTCCTCGGGGATAATCCCCTTCGCTGGTGAACTTCCTCGCCTCCCTCATGTCGTTTATGGACAAAACGACACGAGTTGTGTTGGGGATGGATTTGACCAAATCCGACCTCAACAGATCCTATGGGAAAAAATTGTAGCAAAAACATCCAAAGTCAACAAAGGTGAAGTAACACATTTTTCGTCCATTTTTTTTTTTTTTGTTGTTGTTGAATTCAAAAGAGAAAATGCCAAATAGTTAGATATGCATATAAATGTATATTTTAGGTATATACATCGCCTCAGTTTGTCAGAGTTTAGAGACTTTGACCATTTTTTTTATTCACGTTGGACCCCTACCGCTTTTATTGGTCATATTTGAATACTTTTGTCGCAATTATCCATTCTTTCGAGACAATTTTCTTTTCTCAAAAACAAAATAAAAAATCTAAACTTGATGTTTGTGAATTAACTATACTTATACAAAATGCTGTAAACAAATATTATTGAGAACTCTGATGATATATATCCATAAAATGATGAAAAAGTTGATTTCATTTAGCAAAGTGAGTATGCAACTGAATAATTTGAGCCCTTAAACTATTTTCATCCATTTGTGAGGCATGTGTTCGAGACAACATATCTCCACATTCTTCAACCAGCCCTCTCTCGCCTCCCACTATCTTCGCTAGCTCTGACATCAAAACCTCTGTTTCTTCTGCCTGAAATTGCACCAAACAGATCAATAGGTATACCCGAGTCCATTTTCTAGGCCCGACATGTCTCGTATCTTTGCCGGCCAAACATTGTTTTCTTGTATACCCCGAGTCCATTTTCTAGGCCCGACATGTCTCGTATCTTTGCCGGCCAAACATTGTTTTCTTGTATATTTGAGGGGGTTCTGTGGTGGAAGCGGATTGATCAGGCCGATAGGCCGGATCGCGGATTAGGATTAACTAGAGATTTTGTGTAAGTTACGTTTTTGGATTTAACTTTTTCGACCATATTCCAAATTTGATTTTTACGTGTAGTTCTTCTGTCGATTTATCTTTACACCATGTAGTCGATTTACCTTTAAATCCTAACTAACCCTGTGAGAGGAAACAAAGAAATCCTCGTTCTACATACATCGCATGTTCGAACCTTCACAAGAAGAATCATTTATTCAAAATCTAAGCTTGTCAAGTAACTAACTACGAGGAATTCAGTTGTTCTTTTGGTTTTGACTTCAGTTCTCCACAAGATGTGTTCTATTTGAATCTTAAGGTAAAGGTCTTTGGGGAGATTAATGTACCTTTGGTACGAGATGTTGAACATGAGAAACCGTGGACTCCATCACTTTCATGGCCGAGTTCAGAGACTCCTGAAACTCCTTTATATCAACCTAACAATGACACATTTAGGCAAATCAGTCATAGCAATTCAATATAGAAGCTCATGCCAAGTTCAATTAGTTTGAATATATTAACATAC
Source organism: Parietaria judaica (assembly GCA_954871525.1). NCBI lineage: Eukaryota > Viridiplantae > Streptophyta > Magnoliopsida > Rosales > Urticaceae > Parietaria > Parietaria judaica. The sequence goes on from OX940863.1 coordinate 6,436,692, forward strand.
TTTGACATTGGCACCAAGGGGAAGCTGGATCGAAGCATTCAACAAAGCTTGAATTGATTCAGCAAGAGAAACTGAATAATCTTCTTCCAGATCAGACCACTGATCCAAACATGGAACCTGAAGCATTGTGAATAATGTTTGCGTTAAGATTACAGCTCAACAAAGTAATGTAAAAGCCACAAAATCAGAACTTGAAGAAAGTGAAGGACTTTACTTGGGCTTCAAGGATTGCAGAGAGACTTTTTGTTCTTTGCAGAACTCCAAGCTCTAATCTTTTCTTCGTTACTGAATCGTGCATCTCCGACAACTTAGCCCGGAGAGAATTGACTTTCGTCTGCGACAAAGGCGGAAGCCGGAAGAATGTCAGAAAATTCAGTTATAAGAATTAGACAATGGCGATATGGACATAACTAGAATTTTAAGAAATGACTAACCTCTGTCTCTCTCTGCTGAGCTCCGACAGAAGCCTCGGCTCTGGCATTGGCGAATCGCCATTGAAGATACCTGTTTTGAAGCAGTCTCAAGGAGTGCATGTCTTCTTGATGACTCGGTACCTTCTTCCCCGCCACCTTCTTCGTCTCTGCCCCGGCCTTTGAGGCCGCACCAGGTGGCACCGGAGGCAGGCAGAGTTTTGGCGCTCCGTTGATCGCTCTTTCGCTGTCAGCCGACACGAATGGCGAGTTGAAATGACGGATTTTCAAGGAGTCGGTGCTTGTCCTGTGGCCGCTCTTTGGTCTCCCAGAAAAGGTCGGGACTAGCGCGTCGGAATCAGCCGGAAAAGGTGGAAGGGACTGCACGGAGGAGCTCAGCTGAGCGTGGCGATCGGCGTCGGAGTTGGCCTCCGGCAGCAGAGACATGACGCTCGACTGCAAGAGCTTAGCCGCGGCTGAGGAAGCCATGGCGTGACTTCCGGAAAATTTCTGCTGCGGCGTGGCTCGGAACCTCGACGCCACCGACATCGTCCGGTCGAAACTCGCCGACACCGTCGCCTTGTCGCTTTTCCCGTGGTGTACAGGGGTCTGTCGGTTTCCGATGTTCTCCTTGAGCAGCTTCGCCGACCTCTGTCTTCGAAGAGTCGAGGAAGGGATTTGCTCGAACGCAACCTCGGAGCTCTGAATCTGAGCCTGGGGAAGTTGAATCTCGCCATTGGAGGACGGCAAGGTCTGTTCCATGTCGAGCTGCCTCCGGCGACGGTTTTCGGAGCTGGATCTCGGCCTAGGGTTTTGATCGGAGGAGTTGTGCATGGGAGTCGAGCCCAGATTGTGCCTCTGAAGCGGCGATCTCGCAGGAAATTGATGATGACGAGGCGAATCGCCATTGGAAGAGGAAGAAGGTGAGACCGAAGGGGACATGAACCTTGAGCTCACCTCCCGGACTCTCGGCCGCCGGGTGGTCGCCGGCGGCTGCGGAGGAGGTCCAGATGCGACCGGCGGGGGATTATCGACCGTTGATTCCGCCATTACCGAAGCCTGATTAAACGGTGGATTTTTCGCTCGGAGAAGAAGAAGGAGAGTGATCAGGTAATGGGACAGTGTTGATGGCGAATAACTAGCCGTTAGTGTTTAGGGGTGTCGAAGCTGTAACGGTTCTTTTTCTTTTCTTTTCTTTTCTTTTTCAAAAGCGCAAAGAGTCATTATAGATTTATTGATTAAATAAGTCAATTAACTTATAGCAAAAAGCCATGAACAATTGTGTATTACCCGTGGAAGCCCACGGATGACGGCATCCCGAGAAACCCGCCCCGTCGATATATATTTTGTGAAAACTCGTAACTAAACGCATAAGACTTTAAAACTTTGTAACAAAAAATAATGCGTATTAAGAATTGATTTGACAAATAAATTGATCGGAAAAGTGGATGAGAAATTATGAATACACATCGAATTCAACAAAGTCTCAAACACGATTTTATGACCACAAATGTTTAAACCGCGAGATTGCTTGAAAATTTTTAGAATAAATAAGGATATATATAATTGAAATTTGAGAAGAAAAAAAAAATCAATAAAACGTATTTTTCGAATACTGAGAGTTGCTCTAAAATTTTGGCATAATACTAATTTTTTAAAAGTAATATTTGCCAAAAAAAAAAAAAAAATCTTTAAAATTAAGTGAAAATATCAGCTTGCATTAAAAAAAATGGTTACCACAATGATAAGGCGAGACAAGCATTAATTTAGTCCTTAAATAGGAGAATTCTCCACTATTATCTGGAGAATTCCTGTCATCAAATTCCGTACTAAGTATTCCCCGAAGCTAAACACCAAGTGAAGAAAAACCCACTTTGTCAAAGAAAGTCAAACTCTTGACTTGTCAGTTGACTGTAACATGGATTTATCCGTTGACTTGTACTGTTTACAACTTACTATCATTTTGGTCTCCCCCTTTTTGGTTACATTTTATTTTTCATTTTTTCTGAATATTTCAATAAACTTGTACGTGGAAAGATAGAATTCTGACATTAAATGATTGTGTAACTAAAGGTTCATATGATTAGAACATTACCCAATTTAACACTATAACAATGTGGTGATAAATGGGAATTACCCAAAATTAGGGTGCTACATATCCTAACAAGGATCTTTGTAGTTTGTACTGTGTAGCTATGGTTGATGAGGACGAGTAGGTATATTTATGTACAGCCTGTCTAATTCCCGTCACATACGTTCCAAGCGTATTGTCATCGGAACGCTATTATCCTTGGCCGTGGTAGCCCTCTCTTCTGGAACTGGAGCTCGGCATCGGTTCGTCTTTGCAAGACAAAAGAAAAAACACGGCGGTCAGAATGTACACACGTAGAAGCTGAGTATTGGTGATGCAGAAATGTTGACAAGCAAGTCTAGTTACCATGATGATTTTCTTCCTCTCCGTTTTGACTAGTGAAGAACGGCGTGAGGTAGTTGCGATCCAATGCCGTGAACGATGTCGTGCTGCAAAGATATATATGGTGACGGGTGATCGATTCGAAACATTCTTCAGTGGTACTAAGATCTTGAAGCATTGATGTATAGGGGTGAAAAGTTTATATCTAGGAATTCTTTTTCTTTCTAAAAACCCGGAAACAAGGATTTCCCGGTCCAAACTTTCAAAAGGGGAGCAGTATTGTAATATATATATATCATGCGAGCCGTTAGGTAAATAGTTTTAAGTTTTTTTTATTCATTTTAAATCCGGTATGGAAATGGGTTTTTCCCGCTCCCAGTTCCCAATGCCGGAGAAAACTAATTTTCCACCTACCCTTTCTAAGAAAATCAGTTTTTACAAAAGCGGGACCGGGACAAAGATATCCCAAAATCCCAGTCATCGGTCTCAATTTCACCCCTTTTGATGTCTACGCGAAATGAGATAATACCTCTTGTGGAATTCTTTAAGTTTCATCTTTATCCTGTTCCCGGAGGACGGCTCCTCCTCATCATAAGGAGGAGAATAATATCCATCGTTCCCTGCAAAAGTACGGGGTTGTGGAGCAAGATAGCCATGATTCCCTTCCAACATCTGAAAACATTAAAAAAAAAATAGTATTGGTAAAAATAAAAAATACACACTAAAATGAAATTTAGGGGGCCTAGTACACAAGGGTCAAAGTTTAAAGGGTACTTGTACCTATTTATCTTATAAGAAAATAATATTTGCAATACTTACATCACCAAGTGGACCATCACTGTCACCATCACCGACAACTTGTAGCGCCTCAAGCATCGGGCCCGTCGAGCCACCAATAAGCAAAACCTGAGGAACCGCAGGTCAATACCATGAAAACGACAAGGACACTAGGATCCAAATTCACAGAATATTATATATAGAACGGGAAAATGAGTGCCGTACCGTCAGAACAACTATTGCAGTGGTTGCTGTGAATATAGTCTGGCCATGTCCATCAGGGAGATCGTGAACCGATTGCAAAGCGAGGGCAAAAGCCATAGCTCCACGAAGCCCTAATTGAGAGATTGAGAACATACTGCGAATGAGGACCAATGAATTATGTGATAGGACCCGGGATAAAAATCCGAGGGAAACATAAGTACTTTATAGATAGACGTAATCCTGGTCTCTAATGCTAGACCAGGAAATTCTCTCGGTGATGTTCAATAGAAAAACTCAACTAATCAAACATATCGACTAAACCTAGATTAGCCACACACACACACACACATATATATATATATATAGGATTAAAAACCAGAATCTCATATTTAATGTAAATACCACTAATACCCATACTTAATGAAAATACCTAAATACATGATCAATAAGTAAAAATAAAGTCTTAACATTATGCATCATGAACAAGGAGATACATTGAATCTATTCCTTACCACTGTACCATAGAGCTTTCTGGTGCTTTAAGGGTATTTTTCGATGTGCGGGTCTCGCCAAATTGATCAAGTATGCACATGAAAAAACATTTGTAGCCCTGCAAACAAACAATGATCACACACTTTGGCGGCCTATAATTTCCCCCAAAAGAGAGAAGCATACATAATAACGTAATTATGATGAAATAGAAAAATAAACTGATTGAGATTTATAACGAGTAAAAATCCAGAAGATGTACCTCGCAACTACAATAAATATCTAGGGCAGGAAGACAGTAAAGGAAAGCCAGGACGATTCAACTGAAAAATAAAAACTTTGAAAATACGCAGATATTTTAAGGATACGATTGAGAAAAAAATAAATCCGACATGTGACCAGCTATGTTGTTCCATGGCAATGTCAAAGCCCATGTATATAAATCTGCAAGAAAAGGTTCTTGAATAAGAAGCATGCGATATACCAAATAAGTTTCGAACACAAGATTTATTAAATTAAAGCAAGAAAATATATGGTACTGAAAGTTCTACGTTATCTTACATAAATGTCTCCGCCAATGACGATATCAAATGGAAAAAGGAAGATACAAAGCGTTGAGAATTTTCCGACAAATTTGAGAAGGTGTAGTGCTTCATGACCTATAAATTAGAGAGCTCTGATGTTACTGCACTGATGTTACTGCACTGATGCTGCAATGTGAACTTCATACTTAAATGATCGAACATTATATTTGCACTTACCATTCCTGTGAACAATATTGACACAATACCCGAGAGGCCAAGACCTTCTGCAAGCATGTACCTGAAAAAGACGGTTCAAGATTAAAACGCACGCAAGAGTACAATAGAATCTCTATAAATTAATATTGTCGGGACCAAAGAATTCATTAGATTATCGAGGTATAATTTAGTGATATTAATATGAGTTAGAGTAGGGACCATACAAAAGTATTATTTAATCGAGGTTATTAATCTATCGAGCAATAATTAAACGAGTTTCTACTGTATGTACAGAAAAATTGAGAAAAATTACATGAGAAGAATTACCCTAAAAGTTGGGAAAGAAGTCACTTACGAGAAGTATGGAAAAAGAACGAAAAGACAACATTCCAAGTTCTGCAGGCTGAAAAAAGAATATGGCAGAAAATGTTAAGGGTTTCAGAATTTCTAGATGCACAGAAAAAAGCTCTAATAAAAGTGCTCACTTGTCAATGTCCAATCCCGCATACTTAAAAAGGTTCTGATAATTAAGGTTCACATTTCATTCACTTAAAAAGGTGAGTATAATTTACTATGCCAAATCAAAGAATGCTTGATAAAAAGGATATCAATGCTGAAATAAATCCAACGCCAACCCCTGCAAAGAAATATGCATGTTAGTAGACATAGTCTGAAGATTGAACACATGACTAAAACATGCAATTCTCTGAAGAGCTAGAAAGCTTGGAGAAAAACATGAACCGGACCTGAAGACATTGATCCGACAAAGGTCTCAAGAAACCTGACAACCACCATGAAGAAGTTTTCTCCTGATGATGCATGACTTTTTACCATTGCCATCGTCCTAATGATAGAAAATTACATGGTTAATGCCAAAAGTTCACACACAGTTCTACAATAACGTTAGGTTCGTGTTTTGCAGTCAACATACCTGTACAAGGAAATTGCCATCTACCGTGCAGCGAAACGCAAACATGGTTAATCTTTAAAGTGCAGAACAAAGTTAGAAATGGGAACTATTTATAACATAGAACAATATCTCACTGCATCATTCAAGACGGATTCTCCAAAAACCAGGGCATATAGGTTCATATCTGAGCCAAGTTCCTGTAATTGATGCCACGAAAAATCCACCATATTACATTGTGGACAATGCATTTTGATAAGGTAATCTGGCTATAAATCAAAGAAGAAACAAATTACTTGAAATATGGAAAGAACAGTAACGGGGTCGGTGGCTGATATAAGAGCACCAAACATAAGGCACTCCACAAACGGAAGCTTATACATGAGGAACGCAAGACCACCGAGGTAACTACAGAACAGATGAAACCACTCAATAAGACTTCTTTCTTCTGACAAGAATTATGAAAGCTCTTCTTGTATATGACGAGAAATCTTACACTAGAACGCCAGTAACAACTGAAGATATAAAGGTTCCCAGGATAGCAAACGTTACAATGGCTCCAAAGTTTGAGAAGAAAGGTTTCTACTCAAACAAACAAAAAAAACATTTGTCAAAAGCCGTTTGGAAGACGATCTTGCGAATTTCAAACACACAAAACCCAGATGTATCACAATGAACTCAGAATCTTACCGGTGCTAGACTGAAACCTGACTGAGTAAAGCGCTAGATCGTCAAAGAAAACCAATTCGAATTGAATTCTAACTAAGTGTACCTAAACTAGGCAAACAGATAGCGAAAATAAAGCAAAATAAATGAACATTCTAGGGTTTGGATATAATATGATCGGAGGTAAGAGGAACAAGAAGAAGAACTCCTCGTGAAAATTGAACCACGATCTGCAAAAAGACCAGCAAATTCAAAAACTCTCAACCAAAATTGAACACCAAGGACGAGGTGATCTTGGGATTAATCGAAGCTGACCTGATGCTGTTTTCAGTATTCGAGATGTTTGCGAGTCCACCAACAATCAAACCTGCCAGAAGAGAAAAATGGCGAGTTTAAGAACCCTAACTGACCTCCACGCCATAGCTAGAGGAAATTCACGATGGAAGGAGAGAGAGAAAATACCTATCAAGAGCGAAGCACTGGCCTCGGGGAGGTAATAGAACTTGTGGCGGCGAAGGAGATGGCCGAGGACGAAGGAGAGGACGAGCATCATGATCTGGAGGAGGATGCCGACGCCGGCGGCTTGCTGCTCCTTCCCCGGCGCCGGCGACGGGAGCGAGCTACCGTTCGACTGCGACGGCGATATCCCGAAGCCCATCAGGTGGACGTCCTCGGTCGCCATTGCTGGACCTTGGAAGCGATCCTCGCCGATCGCCAATTCCTTCCAGAAACTTCGACTTTGAAGACGTTTCGAGCGTTTTCTCCTTCCGATTTCGCGGATTCGTTTCCAGTTTTGTTCGAAAATGGAGTTTAATTAACGCTAATTGTGATTATCAATTAACTTCGAGTTTCGACTATTACTTCTCAATTAATTATGCTCTGTTTGTCCACATTTATTTAAAAAAAAAATGGAACTACTGATTGAGTTACATCTGTAAGGTTTGTAATTAAAATATTTTTTCCTGATTATTTAAATATAAAATAGCGGCATAAATACCTTTAAATTATTCTAAGTTACGAGTATATTTTCAAACCTTAAAAGTAGTGCAAAAAATACTTTAAGTGTTAAAAATTAGAAATATGTTGAGTTCTTCTTTTACGGTGTCACTCTCCAGACGTTAAGTTTCATGGGTGGCGCGTTGATGAAGCCACGTCATTACCACATTTCAATCGAAATTTCATGTTTTGCCAACGTGCAAAAGCAACTTTTTTTTTTTCCTTCACATCGTGTTCCGACAAATGTATTTTCCTTCACAATCTGCAATGATTCAAAACGTGAAAATTGACTGAAATTTATTTTTAAAAATATGTATATAATTTGGAATGATTTAAGAGTATTTAAGCCACAATTTTTCTTCAATTCGTCAATTCGCAATTGCAAAAACATTTGTTTATTAAAAAAGAGTGGTAGGTAGGTGGGTACTAATTAGTAATAATTACTATGGACTCCTAGAAACTACATGTCGTTTATAATTTTATATGTTTCTTCTCTAAGCTACATGTCGTTCAGAGAATGTCCGAGAAAATGATCGAATGATTATATGATCCAAACATTTGATAATAATATGTATCTTTCCATTTGAGATAAAACTAATGTTAATCTTGCAACAAACCTTTTTTTTTTTTTTATCTCTCTTTGTTTACTTACTCTCTATAAGTGAATTTTGAATTTTGATCACCCCTTATATATAAAAAATAAAGGAAATTGTACGAAATACCCATTTTGTGTCAAACTTTTTAAAAAACTACCCATTGTGTGTGTAAAAAACTACCCATAATGGGTAGTTTTTTAAAAAGTTTGCACAAAATGGGTATTTTTTTAATTAACCCTATAAATAAAAACATAATCCTAACTAAAAATGTTGCGAGGAACTTCAAAATTCGATGAAAAATAACAACAAAACTATCTTTTAATACATCATACAGTTTAAATAATCAAATACATCCTTAAGCAGAAGATTAAATTTTGGCATAGAAAACCCTCTAAAACAAAGAATATAAAAGCCACAGATCATAATGCCGCTCATTAATCTTTACTATAATCACGAAGCACTGATTAGAACTAGCGCTAGCCCGTGCAGCTAACAATAAATAATCGTGAATTTTTGCATATAGTGCGATATGCTAAATATCTTCATTTTGAAAATAAATACAATGCTTTGATTCTCTTGAGTGGTGCCAATTGACAGCTATTCAAAAATTACATGCACATCATAACAAGTGTAAATACTTAAATATATATAAGTTAAAACTAAAATTTATGATTCTAAAATTGATAATTACTATGTTTCACAGCTATCTAGAATAAAATACATATTAATATTTGTTAACCATTGTTTTATATTTTCTCATATGGTTAGTGGGAACTCGAATAATTTGGATTCGGACACGATTTGCCAGAATTCATGTATTATATTTAGAAACGACATAAAATAAATAATAATATATAGGTGTTTTGCGATTAAGATAATATCTATTTAAAAAATATATATTTTTAAAATTTTTGTTGGGTGGTTCACCTGAACTGAAATGTTGGCTCCGTAACTGTCACGAAGTAGTACTAGACTAAGTAGTCGACATATACATGTCAAAATTTAAAGAGAGAATTTCTCAATGGCGCACGCTTAATCATCATGAAAAGTCGTGTTTTTCTCCTAGCAGTTGGCTACAAAGCTACGAAATCGCACTCCAACCGATCAAAACATACGTCTAGATATGAAACTCGAAACCGGATTTTGGATTTTTCTCTTATAAGTAGAGACCCTTGTCCTTGTTTTTTTTATTGCTTCGTCTCTAGCCTAATAGCCACCTCTCATTGGGCTCATGGACTCAGTCTCAAGCTATTGGGCCATAAGGCCCAACATAGAATACAAGCAAGCCTCTTCACATTGGATCCTGCGTTAATTGCGGTATAAATACTTAATTTATGGTCAAAGTTGGTGGGCATATACTCAACCTCTAAATGTGGCGGCAATAATAGTCAAAGAATGTTTTCAGGAGTTGACCAGTATCGTTGTTCATTTCCTTGTTCGCGTCCGCCACATAGTTAACTGCGGGCCACTTGTATGCCACATGGATGCCTCATTTGTCATATGGTAGCGGTGAGTTTTAAACTGATGATTTTTTTTATTATTTTATTTTTAATTTAATAATGGTGGCTATGTGGATGTACACATGGCACCTCACGTTGGACATGTAGCAAGGTGTTAACGAATACATGGAAGGAAGTCACTGAAAAGAAAACGGCGATATTGGTCAACCCTTCAAAACATTCATTGTGTTGCATCCACTTTTAGAGGTTGAGTATGCCACTTACTATGATTAAAAATTAGATATCTATGTCGCATTTAACGCTTGAATAATTGATTATCAATACAAGCTCTCAAGTTTACTCTTCTTCTTCCTATTTCTTGCTTTCAAAATTCTCACGTTGGGGTCGACCGTGTGTTGTCTTATTAGTAGAATTAAGAGTTTATCACGTTAAAAAGATAAGAGCTTATAGAAGAAGAACAATTGATCTTTAAATATATGGGTTAAGAGAGTTATATGTTGAATTCCATAGAAACAAAACTCAACCAAAAACTATCACAACATGACAAATACTTTAATGAATCGTGAAGTCTAGTCTGTTCATGAAGCAGACATCCCACTCACCCCGTCACCCGTTGTAATTTGTATGATTGTTTCTCTTCTTCTTTCACATGATTAAAAAGTTCTAGATCTTTGATACAACCCGGAATCTCGATCTCGGAAACGATTATTTTTCGCTTCCGAACCTCATACTCTCACAAGCCAACTCATAGAGACGAAACAAGGGACAATAAGATAGTATTTTGGTTCAACTCCACTACATAAACAAATGTTACTAATACAGCTGTATAAAATGGTATATCTAAACTTATTGATAAATGACTTAGCTATAATAAAGTACTTATAATGTGTAAACCATAACATATGTAAAACTTAAATTGCCGAAATTTTAATAGCCCCAACTTGTTATTTCCAAACTTATACTCATGCTCTCGTGCGTGGTAGAGAAAATTTTTGAACTAATTATATTTCAAAGATAAACAAATATTGGGTTGATCTATGGAGCGTGAGCTTAAGCCAGACTTGGTTGAGCATAATGTATCAATGAGTCAAGGAGCGACAAGACGAAAAGAAATCATCGACAAGGGAGCGTCAACGAGACATGAGACGACGAGGTCGAGACGCACACGAGTCGACAAGGGAACTAATTTATTTTTCTTCTTCAATTTTTTTGTGTTTTTTTTTTTTACATCAATTCATAATTAGATAAAATAGTATTATTGAACAAGAATATATAATATTTTAAAAAATTCAGTACAAGAGCGAAGAAAACATGACATATTTACTATTTAGAGTATGAGACATGAAACTTTCCACAATAGATTGAATTGAAGACCTTCCAATAAAATGCTTGTTTTATTTATTTATTTTATTTATCACTAAATAGCACATCAAATGTTTAGAAACCTTCTAAGAAGGAAATTTTGTCCTGCCACGTAACTTAAATTTCCAAACTTGTTGTGACGTTGCATGGAATTGTACATGTTATTTAAGATTGCAAGCCATAAGTAAACTCATTATAATAGACAAAGAAAGAGTAGACTCGTTAAAGTCTATTAAAACTCGGAGTTTATATATTAAAGAATTGATTTATATAAATGCCAAATATCTATCATGTCATCGAAGGAAACACGAAAACGACACATTTAAGACTTATTATAGCTAATGAATAATGATAATGACAATTAATTTTGAAAGAGTCCGAGGTCAAATAAAATAAATAAAAAACATCGAAATGCATTAATTTAACCTTTTTTTTTTGAAAGAGCATTAATTTAACTATTTAAACATATAAATATTTAAATAAATAATAGCAGTAGTTCATTATTTTCAATATAGGACAAAAATTAGCCGATCTAGCATGTGACCATTTGAATGAACCTCAAAAGGTTTTTCCTGTCTTTTTGAATTTATAACTTTATTATCTTATAATTTATTTATAACTCTTTGTTATTCTTTCTTTTAAAATTGTCAAAATCAAAGGACATAAAATTATGAATCACTCCATTCATCGTCGCTTTTATAAAGAGTGTGATCAAATGGTTAGTGCATTGACTCATTTGGATTTTGGAAGTAGAGAAAATATGTTTTATCGTTTTTAATATTCTTTATATTATTACAATTTTACTTGATTATAACTGTGATTTCTAAATAAATTTGAGATGATACGAGAATTAATTAGTGATCTCTCACTATTTTAAAAACAGAAAATAATGAAAAAAAATTTGTTTATTTTAGATAAAATGCAGTGCAAGACCAGTATTTTGTTTGTAGTTATCCAAGTATTTAATGTTATTTTTGTAGGATTGACAAAAAATTATGTCCAATTAACTCTAACAACTCCTAGTACACGTAGAAGGTCATTTTAGTATTTTTTAAATATTTTCATATTGATTTTATTGCTGGGTCCCACCCTATCTCTTATTGACCAATGTCTGACATGCCCAACAGGCCCAACTGAAAGCCCATTCAGGCCCAAACCGCATTTGAAGCATAATAGTGTTTGACTTGATGTGTCCTCGGGGTCAAGTCAATCACTGTACTTTCTAACTTATTATCTGAGCAAACTTTCTTCAAGCTTTCTGTCCCAGGGTTTTACATTTATCTATATAGTATATATATATACACATATTTTAAGCCATATATAGCATTGACATTAGTGTATTATACATTATTTTACACATATATTTCAGGAGCTTAGTATATTGCTAAGCTAAACGACAAAACAGCTAGCTCTCTGCGCCTCAGGGCCATCAAATTGACACTATTTTAAGAATCTTACCAATAAAATAACCCAAATCCATTGTAATTGGATTGCATAACTTTTGACAAATTGCATGTGGATTGTGGGGATATATGAATTTAATTCCATGTTTTTCCCTTTATTTTAATTCAATAATTTATCATAAGACACAGCAATTTCATACCCTCCAAGTTGGTTATTCCCATCTTATAATATTGCAAGAGGGAATAAATAAAAAGCCAAAAAGAAAAAGAAAATAAAAATAAAGCTTCAGAAGTCAAAAGTGTTTTTAATTATTTATTTATGGGATAATTGTGGCAAAAGTTTCACAAGTTACTTTTTTAAAGGGGTATATTTCAAATTTCAATTTATTGTGGCAAAAGTTGTAAACCTGGGCAACAAATGTCGAGCATACGACGATGTTGCCCGTTTTCTTTTCGTGGAAGTCCCCGGCGGAAAGGGCTGTAGGTGATAGCGCGTTCCGCTTCTTATGTACAGAGAGGTGTTGAAATCGTTCTTATTGGATCGTGCACGGCAGCTGGTATAGATGAATAAAGGGGAACATACCGCATCAACCGGGCATATTCTCTTACTTAATAGGTGGCAAAGTTGAATAGGGTAAAAGACCTCTTGAAACTATATCCTACAGAATAAGCCAATATAGACTCGACCAAAAAGCTCAACCAAAAGAGAAACTTTCTTAGTCGTGAATTTAAACCTTTTTTTCTCTCTCTCACTTGTTAGCGTCTCAGTAAGGATAGTAAAACAAAAATAATTTTATTTTAGGTTTTTTGAAACTTTTGCCACAACAAAAAAGAAATTTAGATTATATCGTGTACAAGGAGATATATATATAGTACTTTTACCGCAAACATGCCTTTATTTATTTATTATTATTATTATTATTATTATTATTATTATTATTATTATTTTTGTCAAACATGCAAGGAAATACCCACATAAACAAAAAAAAGGGAAAAAGAAAAAGAGAAGGATTCACTCTTTATTGCAAATGATGCTTTGTTATCTTCGCTTTGGGTGTCCTCAAACACACGCAAGTGCTATGTTGGATGATATTTTGTGTCTTTTTTTATTATCCACTTATTTTTTTTTAAAAAAAAACTAATGTATTTATTTATATTTTTCTATACTCGGAACAAATCCTATATTTATTTTATGTCCTTTTGGGTTGCTTTAGGCAACAAATTCAAATTTAGTTAGCATAGTACCATAGAGACAAAACTAGCATATCTTAAAGCTAAAGAAATTGATTTATTCTTTACTTTTTTTAGAATCTAACGTAGTTTTTAATTAGTATCACTAAGCTTGACCTAATCCGAGTTATTCTCTTACACGAAAATGACTATCTGACATGATGCATATTTTATATCCACTTGAACAATTAATATTACATAAATGGTTTTGAACGAGTGATATTACATAAGTAATTCTTACTTAGTTTATCATTTTGTTTCTTAATTTTTTTTTCCTTCATAAATTTGGTTTTTTTATAATTAATTGCTTTGAAACTTAATTTTTTTTAATCCCCCCCTTGAATTTTTCATCTTGTATCATCCTCTCTGGAATTTAAACTAAGTTTGTAAAATCATTCTCAGAATTTCATCCCAATCGATTTTCTCTCGCAATATTATTTTTTGACTTTTTTAAGTAGAACTTTTTTCCAAGAATTTTGATATAAAATTTAACAAGAAATTATGAAAAAATAGTATTTGATACACATTAAAAATTGAATGATAACTTTAAAAATTTCTTTTTAATAAATACAAAAAAGGAATTATTCTAATATTGAATAAGCTCAAAGGGTATTGGCGTATTGCTAATATTAATAATCGTTATTAATGAATTAATTTTAATTTGATAAACAATAATAAGAGGGATGATGATGATGAGCACAACACAGCAGCGACACACACTACCAGCCGCCCACAACCAAAGTAAACGCTTTTCAAAGGATTTCATTAATATTTATCATTTCCTCCATCAACGTCACTTCCCATTTCTCCCCTCTCTCTCTCTTCCTGTTCGGAGAGTCAATGGAGGTTCTTGGGAGCTCCACAGACGAACCCAGATGACACTCTCCAGGGACTTCATCTACACATGGAAACTCTCTCGTCGTCGTCCTCGTCAAGAACAAACCCAACTTGCGTTTGACCCCTCTCTCATTATGATCGTCACGATCGTCAAGCCGACGATCACGTTATCAGTCACCATCGATTAGCTTTTCCCAGTTGCCCAGAACTCGGAAAAACCCCAAATCCATGGAGTCTTCTTCGTCTTCGATGAAGCTCGCCGTGCTCTCTGTTCTGGTTCTCTCTCTGTGGCCGGCTCTGATGGGGAGCTTCGCGGCGAGCGTCTGCGACGAGATCGAGAGAGACTCGCTCATGGCCTTCTTCGCGAGCCTCTCGCCCCCGGCTCCGCTCGAGTGGGAAAGCTCGTCGGATTGCTGCGACTGGGAGGGAGTTCGCTGCGACGAGAATGGCGTGATCGGGCTCCATCTCCCTTCCAGAGAGCTCAAAGCCATGGTGTTCCCGACCTTCACGAACCTCTCGCGCCTCGCCGAGCTCAACCTCTCGCGGAACTCTCTCTACGGCTCGCTGCCGCCGGAGTTCTTCACCGTTCTGAAGAGCCTGCGGGTGCTCGACCTGAGCTTCAACCGCTTCCATGGCGGATTGCCCTCCTCCTCGCTGTCCGCCATGGATTTCCGTACGATCGACCTCTCGAGCAACCTCTTCGACGGTCCGGTCCCCAAGGCCCTGCTCAGCCCCTCGCTCGCGAGCTTCAACGTCAGCAACAACAGCCTCTCCGGTCGAATCCCTAACTTCTGCTCTCAATCTCCGAGGCTGCGATTCTCCGATTTCTCTTTCAATGAATTCTCCGGCGAGATTCCAGCCGGAATCAGAGACTGCTCTGAGCTCGAGATCTTCCGTGCGGGATTCAACAACCTCGTCGGACCGATTCCCGACGAGCTCTACGACGTCGTTTCGCTGACGCAAATCTCGTTGCCGGTGAACAACCTCTCTGGACCGATACGAAACGGCGTCGTCAAGCTCCTTCGGCTCCAAACCCTAGAGCTCTTCTCCAACCAGCTCACCGGTCCGATCCCCGGCGAAATCGGACGGTTGGGGAAGCTCGAGAAGCTTCTTCTTCACATCAACAACCTGACTGGTAAGATTCCGGCTTCCATTTCGAATTTGACCAATCTGTCGACCTTGAATTTACGGGTCAACGCTCTCACCGGCGATATCTCCGGCCTCGACTTCTCCGACCTCCAACTGCTGTCGACGCTCGACCTCGGCAACAACTACCTCACTGGCGAGATTCCGCCGAGCCTGTACAAGTGTAAGTCTCTCATGGCCGTGAGGTTCGCCGCAAATAATCTCCGGGGACAAATATCGCCGGAGATTCTGAATCTGAAGTCGCTGTCGTTCCTCACCGTCTCGAACAACAGCTTCAGCAACCTCACCGGAGCGCTTGCCATTCTCAAGCAGAGCAAAACTCTGACCACTCTGGTTATGTCCAAGAACTTCTGGCACGAGGACATGCCTCAGGACGAGGGCGTTGTGGAGGCCAACGAGTTTCCGAGCCTCGTCGTGCTCGGGATCGGCGGTTGTTCTCTCAAAGGGAAATTTCCGGTTTGGATTGCCAAGCTGAAGAAGCTCCAGGTGCTGGATTTGTCGGTCAACAGGTTGACTGGGCTTATTCCGGGGTGGTTGGGAAGCTTTTCGAACTTGTTCTACTTGGATTTGAACACAAATTTGCTCTCTGGCGGATTTCCCGTCGAGCTTTGTGGTCTTCCGGCGCTGACTTCCGGGCCATCGGAGCCCCGGAGCTACTTGGAGCTTCCCGTGTTTGTAATGCCGAACAATGCCACCAATCAGCAGTATAATCAGCTTTCGAATCTTCCACCGGCAATATACCTCAGCGGAAATAACCTTACCAGAAAAATTCCGGTGGAGATCGGACAATTGAAGTTTCTTCACGTCTTGGAGCTTAACAACAACAGCTTCAGTGGCTCGATCCCGGATCAACTCTCCAAGTTAACGAACTTGGAGCGATTGGACTTATCACGGAACCATCTCACCGGAGAAATTCCGCCTTCCCTAAGAGGTCTGCACTTCTTGTCGTTCTTCAGCGTGGCGTATAATGACCTCATCGGACCGGTGCCGTCCGGCAACCAGTTCGACACGTTCGGTCGCTCGAGCTTCGAGGGAAACCCGGGACTCTGTGGCTCTCAGGCTGTACTACGCTCGTGCTCCTCCCCGGCGACCCCAATCCACCGGAAACCTAGCAAGAAGCTCCTCGCCGGAGTCGTGGCCGGAGCTTGCTTCGGCGCAGCCTTCATCATCACATTGGGGTTCGCTCTATGGGTCTTCTCCACGAGAAGGATCCTTCCCCGTGGCGACAGCGACAAGATCGACTTCGACACAATATCCAGCAACTCAAATGCGGTCGTGCCCGAGATGGAGCATGACGCTAGCATTGTCGTGCTGTTCTCCGACGCGGCAGCCGAGATCAAAGACCTCGACCTCGTCGAGATCCTGAAGGCCACAGACAACTTCAACCAGGCCAACATCATCGGCTGTGGTGGGTTCGGGCTCGTCTACAAGGCCACTCTGGCAAACGGGACCAAACTCGCCATAAAGAAGCTCTCCGGTGACTTAGGGCTAATGGAGCGGGAATTCAAAGCCGAGGTCGAAGCTCTCTCCACGACCCAACACGAGAACCTCGTCTCCCTCCAAGGCTACTGCGTCCACGACGGATTCCGGATCCTCATATACTCCTACATGGAAAACGGAAGCCTCGATTTCTGGCTGCACGAAAAACCCGACGGACCCTCGCAGCTCGACTGGCCTACCCGGCTCAAAATCCTGCAAGGCGCGAGCTTTGGGCTCGCCTACATGCACGAGATCTGCGAGCCCCACATCGTCCACCGAGACATCAAGTCCAGCAACATCCTGCTCGACGAGGATTTTAAGGCCCGCGTGGCCGACTTCGGCCTCTCTCGGCTGATCCTGCCCTACGAGACACACGTAACGACCGAGCTTGTCGGCACGCTCGGCTACATACCGCCCGAATATGGGCAGGCTTGGGTGGCCACGCTGCGCGGCGACATGTACAGCTTCGGGGTGGTGATGCTCGAGCTCCTCACTGGAAAGCGGCCCGTCGAGGTTTTCAAGCCGCGTGTCTCGCGCGAGCTCGTCGCGTGGGTGGTGAAGATGCGGGGCGAGGGGAAGCAGAGCGAGGTGTTTGACCCGCTCCTGCGGGGGAAGGGGTTTGAGGAGGAGATGGGGCGGGTGCTAGACGTGGCGTGCATGTGCGTGAACCACAACCCGTTCAAGCGGCCGAGCATCAAGGAGGTTGTGCACTGGCTCAACAATGTCGGAGACTGTGGTTGTAACGGCGAGAACGTGTGATTTGTATACAGCTTTTGCACAGAGAAAAATCAACTATATCTATTTTTTGTTAGTCCATATATATATATGTTTGGTTTTTGAAGCTTCTCTTGGATGGAGTTTCGTCCGGTTAACGCCGGAATCCAAGGCGTCGGAAGTTTTTCTTCTTGTAAAGAAGGTGCGACTTGAATTATGTACAATGATAATAATCAATGTTAATATATTGGACATTTTACACTTCTCTTGACTACTGAAGACAAGAAACCATTTTTTCATATATTAAAAAATTGGCTTGTAATTAGATCATAAATGTGTTGGTGCTGTTTGGTAGACAACTCAAACTGTTTTTGTTTTCTTTATTCACAATTTTATAGTTATAGTGTAAAAGACTTTTGCAGTTGTTTTTAAATAACTGTTTGGTACAAATTTTTGTTTTTTATTTTTAAAAAATAAAACAACAGAATAATTGTTTGGAATACGATTTGATTTTTTCTTGAAAAATTAAATATTTAATACATTAATAAAATATAAAAATATTATTACATTACTAATATAATAACATAAATATCATGTTTAACATATCAAAGCTATATATATAGTCTAAATAATCAGGTTTAACATTCATCAAAAGTAAAATATCTCATGCATTTTATTCTATTATTTTTCACTAACATTATATTAAACATAGTATTCGCGTGAATTGTATATTCACCACAATAGGTCGTTCGCATTCATTTTTCTAGAGTCATCACACAAGTAATTTATGTCCCAACATCACATAGGTCAAGTCAGATTCGGCATCGGCACTGGCACCTAGAGCTGCACAAATAAATCGTGAACGTGCATCGTGGCGCGTCGCGATCTTTTTTCTTGGTCGCGATTAATCGCGACTAACTGGCGGGAATTGCGACTCATCGCGACGCAGAGTAATAGTGCGAGAGAATCGGTCTCATCCAATGGGAGCGCGCCACCGGGGCATCGCGACGTCGAATTTGGCGATTTTCACGATTTAGTCGCGACTCATCGCGACGTCGCCATGTGCAGCTCTACCGGCACCGGTGTCGCAGTTAGCGTTGATGACTCAGTTGACATCAAGATTTTGAAGGTACAATGGTGAAGTTTAAAGGTGAAAATTTGGTATCCGTTTTCCGGTTTTGTCTCTGTTTCGGTACCGATCCTGGATCGATTTAAAAAAAAATCCAAGAAATTTAATTTAAACCCAAGAACTGCTACTTCTCGGATCCCATTTTTAGAACTGAGAACCATAAACGATGCCCTAAACAAATATTCCCCGGTTTTTGGTACCGGTTTTGATTTTAAACTACATGTCATTTTTTTAGTTTTTAGTATGTCATTTTAGTGAATTTTAAACTTTTATTGTCGTTTCTATAGTATTTGTAACTATTAAGTTTTGATTTTCAAAAATACATGTGGTTTTTAAGACAAGCACTTTTAAAACCGAAATCGGTACAAAAAAAATAATTCTCGATTTTTTCTTCGGAACATGAACGAAAAAAAAAAGTTATTTCCCGGTTCCCGATTTCGATTTTACTCCTAATGAAGTCGATAAAAGAAGGAGTGATGAAAGAAAAATTTGAGTGAAAAAAAAAAACACAAAACAACAAAAATGTGTATTTGAAAATCCTTAAGAAAAACAGAATAAAACTTGAATCGTTTTGGAGTTCAATTTTATGAATTACACACCAAACAATCTTTTTTTTAGTAACTATGCAAGTTAAAAAACTAAAAAACTGTTTTCAAGTTATGTACCAAACAAAACTTGCCTCTTTTAGTTTAAATTCAAACGAATAACACGAAATTTTGAATCCCGGTCCCAGAATAAAAAAGGAATTTTGGAATATCGGATTCTGAATTTATAAAATTTAAATAGTTAAGTAATCGAGATCACAGCCAACTTCAATTAGCCATTACAAAATAATTAGAACTCGGAATCAGAACGAAAAAGAATCTGATTTCTGGATTCTGTTTTTAATATGTTCATAGGTTTAAGAAGAAGAAAAAAACGGAACTTAGGGGCTATTTGGAAGTTGTTTCCAAAACCTTTTTGTGTTTTCTCAAAAGATACCCAAAGAATATTCTCCTCAAAATATGATTGGTTAACTTTTTCAAACAATATTTTATGAAATCTGGCCCGTTTGGTAGCGTTTTCGTTGTTTTTTATTTTTCATAAATTGATTTGTGAGTATGAATTTGAAAAATTGATTTTTGTTTGTTTTTCAAATTGTGTTTGGTAAGCAGTATTTTCTAAAAAAGAAAAACATAAACTGTGTTTGGTGCAGTATTTTTAAAAAATAAATATATTTAAATCATGTTTATGAGAATTAATATAAAAATAAAAAGTAATGTGAAAAATCAGTTAAATTTATATACAAATAATTAAGATTTAAAATTAATACATTTCTTAAAAATATTTATAATTAATATCTCTAATGATATTATTTTATGAAATAACTTTCAATTATTCGTATACTCATAAGAGTTTGTTTTGCAAGAAGTATTTTTAATGTGTGAAATAAAAATGTTATTGTTATACTATATTGCGACGAAAGCCCTCCAAATTTTTTATTAAAAAAAAAATTATATTACAAAATATTCAAGTATGTGAATATGTAATTAAATTATTTATAAGTTATTGATATTTATAATTAATACCTCTAAAAATATTCGGGTTAGTAACGACATAAGTACAAAAATAAAAGTTAATTTTTATGCTAATAAAAATAAAAATATTAGGCACTTATGCCGTTATTAGAAAATATTAAGTAGGGCTGCAACCGGTCGGTTAACCTGTTTATTTTCAACTATTTGGTATCCTTAACCTAATTCCGGTTAGTCATGTTTTAATAACCTTAACCTGTTTTTAAAACCGGTTAACCGGAAACCGGTTAACCTAATTTCCGGTTATCAAAATCTAATTAACCTGTTTACTAACCTTAACTTGTGTTTTTTTTTTTTAAATAGCATTCAACATATTCGCAACGATAAAATAAATCGGTCGAAAATATATAGCAATGAGACAACCGAGTCCAAAACGAAATACACCGATCCAAAACATAAAACCAAAAAGTAACAGTTATAAATATATATATAAAAATCCAAACCAAAGAAATAGAAGGAATCGAAGAGGCAAAGAATCGAAGAGGCTTTTTTTTTTTGGAAGAGAGAAATCCTATTAAATTAATTTTAAAATATTTAAATAAAAAATTTAATATTAAAACCGGTTAGAAAAACCGGTTACCAAATTAACCTGTTTTGTAAAATAAATAACCTGTAACCTTATCCTGTTTGTAACCGGATACGGTTAACCTTAACCTGTTTTCAAAATAATCCGGTTACGGTTATTTTAAACCGGATAATTTCTGGTTACGGTTTTAAAATCCGGTTACCGATTTTTCTGCACACCCCTAATATTAAGTACTTATGCCGCTATTATAATAATATTGAGGATGAATTTTTGGTGAAATTGTCATCAGAGAAAACGTTGAAAACACCCATTTTATTGTTTTCAATTGCAAGCTTAACTTGCATTAAATGAAAATGGCATTTTCTAAAACATTTCAATAGTCATATTGCACCAAACATGTTCTTGATTTTCTAATCACTGTATAACGGTAAGAAATCAAAGAAAATGATTTCTAAAATGTGTACCAAACAGGCTCAATTTTCGTTTTGGTTTTTTTACACTAGGCAAAGAAAACAACTTTTACACGTTTTCATTTGGGTTATGATGCCTATTCACTCCTCATTTATTATTTTTACCAAATTTATTAATTTCTCACCTAATTTCTTTCTCTCTCATCAAACTTGCTTCTCTTTCTTTTTTCTTGCCTCTTCTTCATTCATCTGGTCTTCTTCATGCAAGAATTGCTATAATTTTTGTATCTATCCTTCTTCACGCCGTCGGTTCTCACCTCCGACTTGGCCTCACCCCGGTCAGCTTCTTCCGACAGACGCATTCACCAACGCTCAACTCTGGTTTGGTCTTCTTGTTGCTCGGCGCCGCCGTGTAGGTTTCTTCACCGTCCAACGCCTTTATTCCAGATCGCTTGGGTTAGTCTCTTTTCTGGATTCTGTTTCAATTCTCACTGATTTCTGTTTTTTTTTTTTTGGTTCATGAAGCAACCATGAATTCTGGATAAGAGAAATTGTAGATTTTTTATTGATTTTTTTTTTCTTTCTAAATTATAGATTTTTACTGAGTTGTGTTGGATTCTCCCTTTTGTAGCTTATAAAGCTTACTGATAATCATGGCTTACCATTTGGGCACAAGGCTTTTATGTACATCTAATTGCTATTTAGGTTGAACAAAGATTTGTTTTCTAATCTTGAAATACTGATCTAGCAGTTTTGTTTGATCGTAATGCAAAGCCTAATAGTTAAGAAGAAAAAGAAAACTGCATAAGCTTGTTGTCAGTAAATTGATGTATGTGTTTATTAAACACAACCCAATGCCTCAATTTTCTCTAGAGATATAATTTGTTTGTAGATTTTTATTATTTATTCAGCGGTGGAGTCAAGACATACCGAACGGGGAAATTGATCCGGAAGCAGAAGGTTCAAATCAAGCACAAGGAGGAGATGATGTTGGAAATTGGCTCAATAATGCTGAACGAGTTACATGGGGCGAGTATAGGGACCATATTGCAAATTTAATGTGGGGGTTACACAATGACGGAGTAATCGTATTTTGTAATGTGTGTTTGTAGCACGACAAATTTAATTTGATGTAATTTCGTATGGTATAATTTTTCTTACTATTTTGCATATATTTAATTAGTTTCAATTAAATAAAATTAGCTTTTTTTGTTAAAATCAGTTTTAACAAAATATTAACCAAACACTGTTTTCTTTTTTCTTTTCAGAAAACAGTGTAACAAAATACTAATCAATCACATTTTCAAAACGTTTTTATAAAGCTGTTTTAGAAAATTAAAAATGCAAACACAAAATGAAAATACAAAACGCTTCCAAACGCTAAGAACCCCGGCAGAAAAATGGAATTTCACTTAAAAGACTAAAAGTTGTTAACTAATCGAGATCCAACGGCCAACATCAATCAGCAATGATAAAGTAGATAAAATTGCTAGATTTTAAAAATTCGGCATCCGGAATTTCGGATCCGAATGCAAAAGAACCGAAATTCCGGATACTGTTTTTCTTCGAATTTCTGAGAAAACCCAGAATTTCAGTTAGGAGCAACGGTTTTTTGAGTTGCTTTCCCTGATATGTCTGAATCAGTTAGGATCAACGGTTTTTCCGTTACTTTCCCTGATCTTCTTCCTTTTCTTCTGTTTTATAGCTAGACAATAGAGACTACAACAATGAAGGAAAGCATTTAAATTGAGTAAAGTCAAGCTTTGACTTTCCGAAGCTTCAGAAAACGACAAATAGCAGGTGAGGAGAGAGAAACCTACAAATACGGTAACGTAGTAGCGCGAAGAAGAAGGAGAGAGATGAAGCAGAGAGAGCTCACTGTGATACTGTGCCTGGCATGGGCGGCGACGATCCTCTACGGCGAAATGATCGCCTTCTGGCTTCCTTCCCTCTCGTCTTGCTCATGGCCTCACCTTCTTCGCGACTCCACGGTGAGTTTCGATCGTTTTGCTCGGTTTTGGTGTGGATCTAGGGTTTTCTGGCTTCCGAGTCGCTGATTAGGGTTCGATCGTCGGAGATCTGGAATGCGCGCGAGCTAAGGAAGCTCAATCCAGTTTGCGACTAGAAATTGATTGTTATTTTGGGATTTGAGCTTTAAAGCTGTGTCAATGCTTGTTACGAGTCTCGTTGAACTGTTTGCGTTTCGAGATTTATGCATTTCGTCTGTTGATTGACAGTTTTTGAAGGTTTTGTTGAGTTTAGCGTGCTTACGTAGATTGTTCGTCGTATGAACTGGGTTAGACTGGAAAGTCGAAACTCGATCAAGAATCTAGATGAGCAGTTAAACAACACACAACAATTACCAATCTTTAACTGTGAAGTTAGTCTTAATTGGTGACACTATTAATTGTAGATTCGTATGAGCTTGAGCTCGGGTAAGCGTGAGTTCTAAGCTTGTCAATGAATATATTAACTTGATTTCTAGAGGCTGCTAGGCCGATTGCGCTAATGAACGGTTGAATGCGAATTCAGGTAGATGCAGCGAGGAAGGCGAACGATTATGTTAAAATTGCTGTTATTGCAGACCCACAGGTTAATACATTTTCCGAATTGCTATTTGTGTTATTAGTTAATCCAATCTATTCTTCTCTTCTGAATGTTTAGCTATATTTTTAAAATTCACACAGGTTATGGATAAAACATCACTTCCTCTTGCTCCGAAGTCATTTGCTTTGGAATTTGTTCAATTTTACACCGATTTATACATGCGCCGAGCTTTCATTGCCTCGATCCTCCCGTTCAAGCCGGACATGATTTTGCATTTAGGCGATCACTTTGATGGAGGTCCTTATTTGTCAGATGAAGAGTAAGAATCCTTATGCTTCGTGTCTTTTTATAGTATTACGCTTGAAATAACCATTTTGGTTTAACGATTCACTTATTCACTTTAGGTCTACAATTTTGAATCTCGATTTTTATCCTGTTAAATGGTAAAACCCCTTGAAATTCTTGTCCAATCAGATGGCAGGAATCATTAAGCCGTTTCAAACACATATTCGGTCTTGACATGCAAAGAAAGCACAGGGATGTTCAAGTTCACTTCCTATCGGGAAACCATGACATTGGCTACGAATATATCAACGCTCATAGGTCAGAGGTAAATCTGTTCATAATTCATATCACCCTTCACGGGTTTTTGAGTGCCACAGTGCATCAAAATTAGGAAGTTGAAGTGTCTAGACAATTGATATTTTTGGTAATTTCATCTCCAGGTTGTCAGTCGCTATGAAAAGGAGTTTGGAAAAAGGAACTATCGTTTTATAGCCGGAAAAGTTGAGTTTATCGCGATTGATGCCCAGACTATAGATGGTAAAAGTTGTTAGCAATCAGTATAGTTATGTTCTACCTCTTTGATTAGGATGTAATAGCATTTGATGTGAGTTCAAATAGCAATTATTTCTCTTCATAGTTACGATTAAATTGAAAAAGAAAAAGAAAACAATAATATGTATTCTAGACCGCACTGTTTGCCGATTGGGTATTACTGTTTTGTACTCACAAATAACAATAATATGTATTCTACAGCACGCAATCGAAAAGATCCAGTTTCCTCGCCTCTGGATTTTGTCAAGAATGTTTCCCTTGGTATATTCACCATACTCATGCTGGTTCACTATTGTTATGCTCATTTTTACGATATTATCCTTATTCAAATATTTATTTTCTATTTTGTAGGTGCTCAACTATATCCCAGGGTCTTATTGACACATATTCCTTTGTACCGACCTGACCAGACGGACTGCGGCCCGAACCGTAACACTCCAGTTATCAATCAGGTATTTATAATCCAATCATTCTCAAAATACCCATTTGCTCATTTGACAAATTTACGCAAGTATAATGTTTTTTGTTTGAATTTTTCCTTTTTTGAAGCGAATCTCACGCACCACTAATGGAGAAATAAGGTTTGTGAACTTACCCAGATAGCACATTTAATTGCTTGTTATTATTCATG
This sequence comes from Parietaria judaica, assembly GCA_954871525.1. Taxonomy (NCBI): domain Eukaryota; kingdom Viridiplantae; phylum Streptophyta; class Magnoliopsida; order Rosales; family Urticaceae; genus Parietaria; species Parietaria judaica. The sequence continues at coordinate 6,462,175 of OX940863.1, forward strand.
ATATTGGATCAACCTCTATTTTAATAAACAGATACCAGAATTACGTCTCCGATGAGTCATCAGACTTCTTACTAGAGTTGCTCAAGCCCGTAAGAATTTAATATCTCGCTCACGTTGAAGTGTCTTGTAAAGTTTCTCAATCAGTAATAAGTACTTCCTATCACTCACACAGGTACTTGTCTTGTCGGGTCACGATCATGATCAGTGCACTGTAATTCACGAGTCAACATCCGGGCCCGTGACTGAGGTAAGGATCCACATTTCCTGTTTTTGCTCGATGAAGCTCTTTTCTAAAGGGCCCACCGTTACAACCGTGCTCTGCAGCACACTGTGGGGACCATCAGTTGGCAACAGGGAAACCTGTTCCCGTCGTTCATGTTGCTGTCTGTTAGTAATTTCGTACTTCCGAACACTTCAACTCCCAATGAAGTCGTGAGAGCTCAGTTGTGCTTTCTTCCTACGCAACTTTACATATATATGTGGTAAATTTCTCTAATTCCTGGAGTTCCAGCCACCATTTTCTTATACTTTGATTGCAAGTTTGGTGGTTATTCGAAATTCGGGTTTATGGGAGCTGGTTCTTTTCCAAATTCCAACGCATACTGGTCGGAGTTACGGAATATCCTATAAATTCAGTTTTTTCAATAACCATATACTTTGGGTTCAGTTCTACTCGAATTCTGGTTGGTCTTACCGCAGATTCCTCCAAATTTGGGTTCTCAAAAACGGATGTTTCAGGAACTGATTTTTTCGGGTTTTTTCTTCAGGTATATTGCACTATTTATTTTCACCCTTCTTGCTCTGCTGCTCTGGCCGACGAGCAGCACGAGTTTTTGGCGCGAAACAAGAGATCTCCTAAGCCACGGAAAAGAGCTTCTGGGCGCTGCTTTCAGCGTAACAAAAGAGAAAAACGAAGATCCGGACGCCGAGTACGAGATGATCTGGGACGCTGAGGGATCGATGCACTTAGTCAAGAAAGCCAAAACCGCTCCCAAACCATCCGGCTCGAGCGACACGAATCCCGAAAGGTAGCCCCGCGCTTCTAGTTTAACCACTCCTCCGCTCTCTGCTCGGAATTTCGATCTAGTAAACCCCGTGTGGTTTCAGGGGGAGCGCGGTAATTCGAGCGGCGGCCCGGAAGAATAATAATGCGGAAGAATGTGAGGAGAGTGTGAGCGTGGATATGAGTCGGGTGGCACAGAGGGGCAACAGGTGGTGGAGGAAGATTGTGATCCAGAGAGTGTTGCGCACATTGCTAATGCTCTCCATCATTGCCGCCGTGAACGTGCCTCTCTACATCATCTTGCTTTTCAACCACTGGATTGACCAATAGGTAATAGGATTTTGCACCCACTAGGATTCACAATATCTTTTTATTTTAAATTAAATCTATTTGTTTCTATTTTTAGGGGAATGAGGATGTATTACATACAATTTATTTACACACACACACACGTTATCTTTCTACCAAAATTGGGTGATATGATAGAGGAAGTCATGTATAATTGAAAGGGATTTATTTGAGAGGCTCTTATCTTCAGCTAATAATAAATGATTTATTTAACGTGTGTGTATATGTATCTCTATATTAGGCATTGCTACAGAACGTACTATGCAACGGTCTTGAGTTTATACATAGAAGTCCCTACACAAAATTATTTTTGTCTAGAAAGTTATCTATGTATATATTATGAGTATTGTAGGAATATCTTACAAATATTAAAGTATTTATAAAAATAAAAAAATTATAATAATAAATATTACAAAATACATATAATAAAAAACATTAGGACCATATCACCCATTTGAACGAAACATTAGGTATTTACGCTACAAATATATCGTAATATATATAATAAATAAATTGAAGGCCCTTAAAGATTTAACATGGGGCCAACTAAAGAACAAGCGAGAAATGCGACAAATATGCAGAACAGACCAAACATAGACTGGCTGAACGCAAGAAAGCCAAGGAAATGAGAGAGTAATACAAAACGACAACACTTCAGACAACGACAACATGAGACGAAGTTCAAGTACGAAACGACGATACTGAAGCTATATGGCAAGACCCTGAGAGAACACAGATCACAGAGGTGGACCAGACATGAAAATTCAAAACGACAAGAAACTAGAAAACGACAAAAAAACGAAGTAGATAACTGATGACAGGATTTGCATCAATTACGAAATATGCGTAGGAAAGGATAAACAACGGAAAATTATTAACGACTACATTAATAAAAATATGAAACGACAACAGTGGCCAGCTTCTTCAGTAGAAACGACAGTTAAGAAAAGTGAAGGACAAAAAGAAAACATAATCGTGATATAATCTGATTAGAAGAGGGTAATAATTAAAAGTTGCAAATACGTAAATATAAACAACTGCTTGACTTGAGACTTAGACATGATAGTAAAAATTAAGGAAACATGGTGTGGACAAGTGACAAGAACCTAGGAACACGTACGCATGCATTCAAAAATATATGAAGTCTTGAAGGGACTCAGATCACGATAAACACAAGAGACATATTCAAAACGACTAAAATAGAAGAAGGAGCTAATGTGAACTTGAAACGATACAAAAATATTTTACATAAATTATGACGGTTTAGCGTTTGAACTGGTATGTTTACAATACATTTTGCTTTAATTGTTTTTTTGTTTTTTGTTTTTTTAAAGTAACTGATTGTAGCATTATCTATCTGAATTTCACCCCAACCAAACTCCGCCTTATTTAAAGTTGTTAGAGTACGCCTAACGTTCTCCTTTAAGTCCTAAGAGGAATCGGAATGGAGTCCCGGCCCCCACTTTGGAGATATTCGAATCCCGGTGACACCATAAAAACACTCACCTTGCGACAAAATATGAGAAACGATGTTTAATTATGTGCTTGAATTTGAAGAAATCATATTGCTAACAGGGGTGGATATGCTCAGCTCAAGAGGAGCGGTCGTCCCTCCTAAATTTTAAGAAAACGTTCAAAAATTTATCTGAATTTTCCAAAAAAAAAATAGTATTTTTCAATTAATCTAATTAAAAAAAAATACTACTCTTAATTATGCTTAATTAGCCCCCCGAAATTTGAATTAATCGCTAGATCCGCCATTCTTTTTAATCTTTCCACTCCTCTAAGAATGCCAATAATATTGGGATCCAAATTACAAGTTCTATAAATAGAGAAATGAACATCACAGGTTGAATATTTGATCTTATACCTGTCAATTGTATAAGCAAGGTTCAAACTCAATAATAATTGAAAAAACGTTTCACACTACCAATAAATAAATAAATGAATATGTTGCTTCATATATTCGACACAACAAGTAAATCATAATTGAAAGAAAGAAAGAAAAAATTGAAACAACGCAAATTGCAAACACAAAAAACAAACAGCTTTTTATTCCATAACATCGATAGTAATACAAGTACAACACTTCATATATAATAACCAACAAGTAACAACAAACAAGTGATTCAACAACTCTTATTCACGACATTTTATTCTGAGTTGTGACAAACATAACAACGAACATTATTACAAACTTGACAATAGGTAGACAAAAACGACATGAAATGAAAGATTCAAAGTGGCTAAAAGTCAACACGTAGTTCATGGAGTCCTTATGCTTTCTAAGGGTGATAAAAACATCAATTATCTCTCACTCTCTTATATATATACCCCTAAGAAAACATGGGAAAAACTAAACATAACAAACAAAAACAAGTCACTTAAGTCTTAAAAAGATTATACACCATGCCTAATATGTATTCCAGTCAAACCCTTCTTCATCTCCGTCGGCTTCATCGAATCGCATGCCCTAGAAGTACTCCGGTGGCGAAAAACGCGTGTGCGGGTGCAGAATCTCTTCCCGTGCACCCTCAAAAACCCTAGATTGGCATCCACGCCAAACCAGGTAAAAAGAAGAAGTAGAGGAGTGCAAAGAAAAGAGACGCCAAAACCCTTCGCGCCAAAACCCTAAGATCGGTTTTCCTCGAGAAGAAGACGGAGACGAAGAAGTGCTATTAAAGAGTAGTACTACAAGGAGAGGGACTAATAATTATTCTTGACGTTGACGAAAGTGCCCTTTCGATTACTCATCTCCTTGAATGTACCAACACAGGAGCATGGTGGCGCAGCGGCGGAGGATGTAGATCCGAGCCCGCTGCTGCTTAACGAGCGAAGCGCATTTCCGGGAGAACCCGTTGCCGTGCTTTTTGTTGCCCTTCGAAGGGACCGCAGCCTTCGACGAGTTGTAGTGCTGAATCACAACGTCCATGGTTTAATATGGATCGAAAAAAAGGACGAGAAAGAAGAAGAAGATGTGTTTCTTGTGGTGTTACTGAGAGCGTTGGAGAGTCCTGAAGAGGCCTGAGGGTTTGAGGAGGGTAAAAAGGGTATATATAGAAGGAGAAGAGAGATCAGAGATGAGTATTATTATAATGGGAAAGGAGAGAGGAAGTTGACTGAGTTTGAAGCTAGCTAGGGTTTGGAGACAGTGAACATGGTCAGGGTTCGGAAACTGAGGGATAGTTTTTAATCAGTATTGTAAAGGGGAGTGAACGTGGGGTTTTGGGAGTGATAATATTACAACGTATAACTGACTATATTCTATTATTTTCTCCCCAAAATTATAATTTATATATATATATATATGGCAGTATGGGTAGGTTAGTGATTTTATAAATTTATAATTAGTAATTAGCAAAATGCTCCACTGGAATTTACTCGGTGATACACTTGGCCTCTTCAATTTTTAATTTTAGCAGCAATGCTCCACATTAATGTAGGAACTTTGTGGCATAAGTGCCCAAAGATTAAGAATTCCGGAAATGAGAAATCTTAGAAAAATCAAACAATTAATTCATCTTCCAATGCGTTAAAAAAATACTAAAAGAAAAATTAACAAGTGATTATAGTGATTCTTAATTGCATATTACGATGGTCTCAAACATTGTATTGATGATCTCCGGTAATCAACTGAAATAATAGTATTGAATAACTTATGTATTGCAAATAAGTCAATATTTTGTGCATTGATCAGTATGTGGTACTTTTTGAAACAGTATGGGACATTGCTTTCAAAAACTTATAAAGTTCAACGAACAAAGTGCATCAAAATATATAAATTCTGGTTAGTTATTCTCAATTACTCAACTATAATATAATACAAAAAGAAATGTGTATATCTAAAGAAAATAAAAGCAAAATATGAATCATTAATTGATAGACTACTAGCCAATTTGGGTTTCATTATAAATTATAAGGAAATTGTACGAAATGCCCATTTTTGTGTCAATTTTTTTAAGAATGCCCATTTGTGAGAGTAAAAAATACACACAATTGGTAGTTTTTAAAAAGGTTTGACACAAAATGGGCATTTCGTTCATTTACCCTAAATTATACTCTATATATTAGATGATCGTTAATATTATTAATACTTCTTTAAACTTATCATTCTTATCAAATTGTCCCCTAAATTTTATTTTGTATCAGTTTGCTCTTTGAACTTATCACTTTGTATCATATTACCCCTTGAATTTTATTTTGTATCTATTTGCATCTTAAACTTATCATTTTTTCATGTTACCCCCTGCTGAATTTTTGTTTTATATTTAATGGAAAATCATTAATATTTTACAAAAAATGTATCATTAGATCTTAAATATTGAAATTGAGAATTGATATACAAGAAAACTAAGGAACAAAATTGATATAAAATTATAACTTTTAGGGGAAAAAATGACACAAAATAAAGTTCAAAGGGGGTATATGATATAAACTGATAAGCTAAGGAGGCAAACTGATACAAAATAAATTTTAGAGGACAATTTGATATAGATTGCTTAGTTCAAAGGGGCAACAGTGATGTTAACATCATATATATATATATATATATATATATATATAGTTGCATAAAATATATATTATAATTAGGAAGAGTAAAGATATGGAAAAGTGGTCATGTGCATGAAAAGAGGAGATGTGTTGAATGAAGACACAGGGAACACACTCCCGGCAATCTCACCTCATTTTTTGAGGACCCTAGTTCGTTTGGTTGGATTCTCTATCTCATGCACATATTCCCATGCATATATTATTATGGCCACCATAATATAATATTTACAAGAACAAAATAGCCACACAGATTTAATATATTGAATTGAACATTATATGTATATATGTATTGATATGTAATAGGAAGCGAAGTGCCAACTGTTGGGTGGAAAAATCACGTGTAACATGAGTTCTTGATCTTCAAATTGCATATCTACTTAAGTACACTACACCAGTGCTGTCATTTGAATTACACTCTTTTTATATATATGTGAATATATATATGTATATGTATAGTGGAATATGTTTGTATTAGTTTAATCGGATTAGCCAGCTAATAGGGATTTTATTTTACTATGCCATAGATTCTTTTTCTTTCTTTATGGTTTTTTTTTTGTTAGGTAATTTACTGTAACTTCAAGCAATTAATTATGTCTCTGGTTTAACCAGAAGAAGGTTTCATGAGAGTATCATGATCATATTCTCTTATTCTAGTATAGTGGGATTAATATATACGATATTAAGATTTCAATCGTTTACTTTTGGTATAAGATCAATCTTAATTACCCTTTTTTTTTGGGTGAAATATTATAAGAAATATATTACGAAATGTTTTAATTTTCGTTAAACAAAGACGTTTTAGCCACACAAAATAATAACAATAACAATAATAATATAAGAGTTCACGGCTAACTGATATATATATATATATATATATATATATATATATAAAAATTATATGTAAGTATGTAATGTTTCTCGTATTAAGATTATATTAAACCTAATTGAAGATAAGAGAGACATATATATATATATATATCATATTAATTCAAGTCCAATGGTCATCGATCGAGTCACCAATATTCTTAATGAGTGAGCGAAAAAAGATCTCCATGATCTGGTACATACTAAAGCTTGGGAGAATCACCATATAATATACATATATATATACACAATTTAAATGACACATTCAAAGCACCAAAATGATAGAAATCTAAGCATATCTTGAGATAATATAATGACGCAAACGTAGTTGATCATGTTCTAACATTGGCGATTGAAGATTTGATATCAGAATCTATATCCTCTAATTAATCAGTTTTCAGATTAGCTATAGCTAGTCAATGCAGACAAACCCTATCCTTTTAGATATTCTTGTTCCTCACCCATAGACATATTTATATTATATATCTATGTATAGGTTAAACTTTAAAGCTTAAACTGAACAACACACAATAATTATCACTATATAACCAAAGTTTATATATATATATGTATACATATATTTATATATTAGGGCCGGTCTTGACTTTGCCACGACCCTATGCGAATAGAATAGTGATTTTAGAGGCCCTTTCAAAATCGTAAAAGTAAATTTAGTCGAAGGTACGTAAGATATTTGTATAATTAATAACTATCAATTCAAACACGACACATCTATTTTAAAAAAAAAAAACTAATTAGATATTCTATATAATCAAAATTTTCAAATATTTAAAAGTGTTTAAATTTAAACTTTTTTTTTTACTATAAACGCGAGCCAATTAGGCCTCCTCTCATACCCGGCCCCACATATATATATATTATTTATATTTATTGACCTCATAGTCGTAATAGAATAGAAATGGCTTTGTTTACTTTGTTTTTGGTCCGAATAAGATGCTAACATCAAAGGACTAGACGCCAAAAAAAATAGTGACAAAAAGGATTATGACTTTAGTAATCAACTTTACGTGTATATAACTATATATACGCAATTATTAAAGCTTTGCATGTATAGGTGATTATATATCTTTAGAGTTTAGTTTAGTATCTCGCGACAATTTTACCCTTTCAGAATATAATAAATTATAAATATATGAACGAATGACATAATTTTGATCTTAATTATTAATCCGAAAGTTTTTGTTAGTAGTTGTTGATTTTAATTGTGAGCAATCTATATTATACAAAAAAAAAAAAAAAAATTGGCCAGAGTAATAATTGTGTCTAAATTAGTTACATACAAAATAACAAAAAAGTACTTCATTTTAGTCGAAAATTTTAAAGTTGATAAACATAATGCAATTTAGTTCACCGTGATAAAGTTTCATGATGAATAATGGTGAATATATCCGAGAAAATTCAACTACGATTAAAGATTAAAAAAAAAAGCAAAAGAAAACTATATATTTGTTAGTTTTTTTTTTTTTTAACAAATGTCATAAGAAGTCACTGACTTGGTATTTATATGGTCTTTCACTATGTAAAATGATTATATAATTCCCTAACTTTGTATTTTTATGTAATCTCTAACTTTACTTAAATTTATTTTCTATTAAAGAATTAATGTACCCTTATAGGGTCAAATAGAGATAAAGACACAAAGTTGAGAGCTAATTAGTAAAAAGTCATAAATAATGAGCCATATAAAGACAAACATATAAGATGTATGGTCTATATAGAGATCAAATACATTTAAAAAAATATGAGCAAAGTTTTTAACAAATTATGTACTATTTTTTTTTTTTTGAAAAAAAGAATGTTTAGTAAACTAATGCAAGTTTTAGCATTTCATATATGAGGTGCAAAATACAGAGTTGGAAGTATAATATAATCATTTTACGAAGTCACGGGTTATGTAAGGATAAAAAGCAAAAGCTTCATGTCTACCTTTTTATCGTCGATTTTATACAAATTATGTAGCAATAATTATTGATGAGAAATGAGATCAGCTTAAAGTGGTGTAATATGTATTCAGTGATGAATATGAAGCATTAAAAAATAAAAAATAAAACAAATCATTCTAGCGAGATCAAAAAATGAAGAAATAATGTCAATATAGATAACTACAATCTTCAACAATTAAGGGCCCATTTGGTATTTCTTATTATTAGATGCTTTTGTTTTTTTTAGAATTTTAAGTTAATATTTGTGTTTGATAAGTTACAATAGAGGCATTTCAATAAAAAGTTTTGCTTTTGTATAGGCAAAATTCAAAAGCAAGTAATAGATGTTTTTGGTAGAATCTACTTTTGCTTTTCTTCTTCTCTATCTCCATAAATATTTTTTTAGGATGGTAAAAGTACCAAAAAATACATATTATTATTGCGAATAAGATTTCAATTCTTTTTATGTGGTAGAAGTATCCATTTTTATGTCTATATTTTTTAATTATTGTGGTTAAAGTACCAATTCTTTTTTGGATGGTGAAGATACCAATTTTTAATGTCCATTTTTTAAAATTATTTCGGTTGAAATACCAATTCCTATTGGATGGTAAAAGTACCAAAATATTTTACTATTGCGGTTAAAGTACCAATTTTTTAAGGTTGTAAAAGTACCATTATTTTATGTTCACATTCTTAAATTATTATAGTTAAAGTAACAATGCTTTTTGGAAGGTAAATGTAAATAAAAAAAACATATACATATTATTATTACAGTTAAAGTACTAACTCTTTTTAGTTGGTAAAAGTACTAATTTTTCATCATGGACGGAAGAAATGTGGATGTAAGAAATTGGTACTTTCATTATAATTATTGTCAGTTAAAATCACAAAAGGCACAACAAGCTAAGAAATATTTTTTCTTTTTATTTATTGAATAATTATATTATTTAGATTATTTTTGAAACTTTTTATATTAATATTAATATTTAACAAATATTATTTATGTCTACTTTTATATTTTTTGACATTTAGAAGCTAATTAAGTAAAAATGGTTACCAAACACTAAATTGAAACTTTTAAAAAAACCAATTATTTTTTATTTTGATTAACCAAACAGTGTATTACTTTCTCTGACAGCACTTTTTCTGGCAGTATAATTTAAAAGCAATTGTGAACACAACACAACAATGCCAAACTGGGCCTAAGCTACTTCTTGGAACATGCCTTTTAAGTTTTAACGTTATCGAAGTAATTAAAATACTTTTCGTATCTAAATATTTGTGTAATGTATTGAACACTAATTCTTGTTCATCCCTTGTACATATATACAAGTTCAATGTATAACCTAGAGTGTAGCAAAAGCTACACTAAATTCCAGCGTTATTACATACTATTGTACTAAATGTGATCATTAATCAAGATTTGGCTAAGTACATATGTCACAATGATTTACACTCTTGATAACCATAATAATTGGTATTATTAATGCTCACTCTTCTTCAAGATACTTGTACTCGATTAGATTTGCCCTTCTTCTAATAAAGGGTCCTAATGCAAAAGTTCAAATGAATAAAAAAGTCAAAGTCAAAGTTTCAACACGCCTTGATTATCAAGAAACTATAGTAGTACTCCTTGAATTTATTTATTTTTATTAATATTTATATTTCAAATAATACTATTATGGAAGTAAGGGAAACCCTATTAATATTTAGTCTCTGCATGTAGACAGTAACTTTTAACCAGTAAATAAAATAATTACTTTTTGAAAATAAAGATAATTATAGTATTATACCACTTTGATTAAGTTTTTCACACTTTTATAAATCTGCCTCAGATCGACCGCCCAACTTTTGGTGTCAGAAATTAAATGAACACACAGAAACAAATAATAAATACGTGTTTGAGTTGTGATTAAAGCCCAGTTAAGATCAGATTAATTAAGAGGCCCAAAGTGCTACATTGAAAAATGGGGTTTTACAAAATGTCATGTGATGTCTTTAATTTGATATTATCAATCCCAAAGTTTGATTAGTTGTGCACTTAGTTCTAAATGTGAACATAATATATGTAAGTATATTATCAAAAATCAAAGACTACGTAAGCACAAAGATATAAAATCATGAACTACATAAGGTCAAATGCATGTAGAAAGTATAGGGGCTATATAGAGATAACTTTACAAAGATATAGACAAAGTTTTTAATAAAAAGTGTACTAATATCTTACTAGATTAAGGTTTTAGTAAGTTAAGCATAAGTTTAACCTTTCGTATATGAACTAAAAATTCAAAATTTAAGATTTTGTTTATAAAATGACAAAAGCTCAATATAAGAACAAATACAAAGTCAAGAGTACGATGTAATCATTTTGCAAAATAAATGGCTACATAAATACACAAATACAAAGTGGGGTTCTAATTATTTGTCGAAGATAAACCAAAAAAGTGAAGGAACAATTATGTATATAACCGGAGTCTTCTAATGAGGGTTGCTTCTAGGAAAATACCTTTGTGGCTTTATTGAAGTGATAATATCTAAGTTATGTTTATATATTAAGTTACCATATTAATTATAACACAAATACAATGTATAACCTAGAGTGGAGCAAAAGCTTACATTAATCTCCCCAAGTACATATTATTACAATGAATTGCACACTACACAACATTATCATTGGGATTAATGTACACGCTTGAAGATACTTAGAGACTAGCTTAGATTCGCTCTTCCGATTATGAAGGTCTCTAAAACGAAGCTCTAAATAATAAAATAAGTAAAGGTCAAACTTTCAACACGCTTTGATTATCAAGAAAGAAACCCTTTTTTCTTGATTTCTTTTAGTATGTTGCTATTATGAAAGCATACGAAACCTTCCGAATAGACGACGGGATTGGCTGGAAGTTTAGCGGGGGCCGATAATACTTTGTAATTTTCATGTATTATATGACCAACAATTTTGCTAACATAAGAAATTCAATCATTCAAACGAAAATATTCGTGTGGCTAAGTATTTGATGTACGATTAAAGCCTATCAAAATAAGATTTTGATCATAAAATCTAAATATGATCAGATGATAAAGAGGCCAAAAGCCCACTTAGATGAACTTCCACTATACTAGTATTAACATTATTTTTGGCACTAGCTTCATAACTCTACTCCTAGAATTGTTTAGAAGATATATATAAAAACTAATTTATCAATGATAAATTAGGGTTTTTTTTTTTTCATAATAAAAGTGGATTAGAGTAATTCTAGCAGATATAAATCAAATATTAGTTAGACAAAGAAACACTTTTAATAAATCGTATATTAATATCTTATTAGATTAAAGTTTTAATAAGTTAAAACATATTAACCTCTAGGATATGAACTAAATTTTTTTTAAAACTAAGATTTTGTTTATAAAATGACAAAAGCTTAATACAGAGTAAGAGTACGATATAATATTTTTTTTAAATAAACAACTACATATAAATACACAATTACAAAGTCAAGCTTCTAATAATATTTCCATAAAATGAAGTTTGCTTCGCAAATGCGGCAGGGCCGAATGGCCTGCTGCACTAGTTGGGCCTGGGCCCATATCTAAATAAATCCATGATCAGGACCAAGTCCAACAACCAAATGTAAGAGTCAGCTAGCGTGCTTGGCACGCGCTTGCAAGGTTAACGCGGGTTTGGGCATTGGCCCAAGCCCAATTGATCCGTGGGTCGGATATGACCTTCTCGGTAATAAATATTTACCTATTTTGTTTAAGTAATTGTCAAAAAATATGATTTTTCTTTTATAATTCAATTTTTTTAATTGTTCATAATAATTTCATTAAAAGAAAATTATATTTTCTTCATAGCCCCGTATAGCATAGTATTTGTGGAACATTTGATGATGTAAATAAAAATAATAATAACATATTCTTTAAGGGAATGATAATTTTAGCCAGAGGTGAACCTTTTAGACCCAACCTAATGGCCCAACCCGATGCGTTAAAGACCCGACCCCAATCTAACCCGTTCAATTCAACGCGCTCAAATTGGGTCGGGTCGGGTCGGGTCGGGTCGGGCCCGACTATTATTTGGATCGGGGTAAAAATCACGAATCTATTTTGTAAAAATCATGTTTCAATTTGACTTGTTTGCTCAATAACCTTTGTTTAAAGGGTAAACTGCGGCTAATATACCTAATGTTTGATTTTCTGCGGATTATGTACCCAATGTTTATTTTCGACGGCTAATGTACCCAATGTTTGATCCGTTAGATATTTTCGTGTTTTCCGTCAGTTGACCGTTAGAGAGTGATTCCTCCTCTATAGGTACACTTTTCATATTTTTGACATAACTCACTCATTTTTTGTCCAAATTTTATGCACGACCCATGGTTGGAAAGATAAGCGATAGATCTACAACTTTGGTGTTTTAAGTTTTGTAAAATCAGTTTTAGAAAAATACGAAATTTCAAATACAACGTAAAACTGGGTTATTTCAAATACAACGTCAATTTCTTTTAATATAAGTATATATTTGATATTTTTACACTAAATAAATATAAATTTTGAGTTCTTACCATAGTTAATTTAATTCCGAATGGCGGGTTGGGTCTTAAAACCTGTTTGAAAATATGTATTTTTTATTTCATCTATAAAATCAGACAAATCAAATTGTAAAGAATATGCACAAATTTCATAGCCAAGAATCAATTCTCTAACTTCTTCTTTTTTAGCACTTTGATCCTCTTTATATCCGACTTGCGTAGATAATTTTTATGAAAATATTTTTAATAGACAAAAAATATATGTAACAAAACAAATTAGCTACCGTTTCCGGAAAAAGAAGAAGAGCAAAACACCGACGAGATACACGTGTCTTATTTGTGATCTCATATTTTCTAGAGTAACAGAGGCTGAGATCAAATGCAAACAAATATTGCCGTTTGCATTCTCGTTTGCATTTGATCTCAGGCTCTATTTCACCAGAAACACGAGAAGTACATGTTTATGTGAAGTGAGAATACCATTTGACAAACACACACATACATTATACATATATATATATTAATATATATATATATATTCAGCACCGTATTTTGAAAAATATACAATTCTTAACAAATTATCTACAACAGAATCGAGCTGTATTAGATAAGAAAGTTAATAGAGGAATTAAAATATAAAAAAATCCCGTAATAAATGGGCAACAAGTCTAAAAAAAAAACTGATATTTCATACTATAAATATAAATATAGTAAAACGAATTAGAAATAGAATACGATGGTTAACTACTAAATATTCAAATACACAAAAGAAACAAAATATAGAAACAACTCGCAAGTCAAAATGGCTTATTTAATTTCCATGCGAATATTTATGAAAAATAAAATAAAAAAGGTTGACTACTGACGTAATACATAGGGTCTGTTGAAAATAAAATTCATAAATAGAAACGAATATATAATTATAATTTTTAGGGTTAATTGCGGCAAAAATACCCAACTTTTATCAATATTTTCCGATAGGTACCCAACCTCAATAAACGTAGGCAAAAGTACCCAACGTCACACTTTGTCGCCGACCAACTAACGCCGTTAGACACTGCCTACGTGGCCGTTAGGCTGTCTCATGTGGCATGCCACGTGGCCAAAGATTGGGTACTTTTGCCGCCACTTGGCTAAAGGTTGGGTACTTTTGCCGCCACGTGGCATTTAAAAAAATCTTTTTTTTTAAAAAAAATTTTCTTTCCCGTTGGCAAATATGTTTTTTTTACGTATATCAAACATGATCAAATAATTTTATAAAATATGTACTTATAAAATACTTATTAAAAAATATGTTATCTTTTTTAATAATCAAATAATTACTTAAAAAATATTAGTTTTAATTTATTTAAAAAGAAAATCTTTCCCGTGGCATATATTTTTATTTTTATTTTTTTTACATATTTTAAATATAATCAAATAGTTTTATAAAAAAAATTATATAAAAAAAATTTCTTAGAAGAATAATTTATAATTTTTGAATAGATTATATTAAATTTTTTAAACTAAAAAATTATTGTATATAATATCACGGGCATTTTAATATTACAATTAAGGCATGATATGATTTTTGAAGACATATAACATATATGAAACTGAGGCATGATTAAAACAAATAATTGTATCAAATACGGTTCAAACTGAATTTAAACCGAAAGTTTGGTGATTGGTAAAATTATTTTTAACCTTAATAGCGTTATTTTTTGTTTTAAAGTGAAAAAAGAAAAACTAAAATATGCGTTTTTTGTAATAATATATATTTGAAACCACAAACCCAATTGTTATTTAATCTGTATTAAAATAAAAAAAATAACGCTATTAAGGTTAAATATAAATTTTACCAATCACCAAACTTTCGGTTTAAATTAAGTTTGAACCGTATTTGATACAATTATTTGTTTGAATCATTCCTTAGTTTCATATAATCTATTCAAAAATTATAAATTATTCCGGTAAGAAATTTTTTTTTATATAAAAACATATTTTATAAAACTATTTGATTATATTTAACATATGTAAAAAAAAATATGTGCCACGGGAAATATTTTCTTTTTAAATAAATTAAAATTAATGATTTTTAAGTAATTATTTGATTATTTAAAAAAATAACATATTTTTTTTATAAGTATTTTATAAGTACATATTTTATAAAATTATTTGATCATGTTTGATATACGTAAAAAAATAAAAACATATTGGCCAACGGGAAAGAAAAAATAAAATAAAAAGATTTTTTTTTTACAATGCCACATGGCGGCAAAAGTACCCAACCTTTGTCCACATGAGACACCTAACAGTCACGTAGGCAGTGTCTAACGGCTAGTTGGTCGGCGACAAAAGTGTGACGTTGGGTACTTTTTCCTACGTTTATTGAGGTTGGGTACCTATCGGAGAATATTGACAAAGGTTGGGTATTTTTGCCGCAATCAACCCTTATTTTTAATCTTTCTTAGAATATTACAGCTTGTTACAACAAACGTATTAATTTATCATTTTTGTAACAAAAATCACCACTTTTTATGTATATTAGAATTTGTTGCGACACATTTGAAATAAAAAATTCATGTTCAATCGTGCAATATATATAAACCCTCGATTCACAGCCATTAACACAATTTTGAATATTTCACCTGACCCTCTGAATCTTTTAATATTACGTCGACGCAAACTATAGTTAATGATTCTTCGATAATTACGGTATGGTCGACATAATATCGAAAGACGTAGAGTGTCTTGTATTGCATTTCCAATCACGACTTGAACCGTGCTTCTCGTTACGACGCCACTAACGCTTTCGTGTTGTATAAAACCCTAGATTAACAGAAATCAACAAAAAAATGAATAATTCACACGACCTTCTGATTCTTCTGATATTATGCCAATGCAAATTGTAGTTAATGATTCTTAGATGATTACGGTTTAGTCCACGTAATATCGAAATATGAAGAGTGTCTTGAATTGACGTTCCAATCACACTCAGATTGTAGATAATATATATTTTACAAATTTCATAGCCAAGAACCAATTTTCTAATTTTTTTTTTTTTAACATTTTGATCCTCTTTATATCCGAGCTGCGTAGATAAGTTTTATGAAAATATTTTTAATGGACAAAAAATATAGGTAACAAAACGAAATAGCTACGGTATCCGGAAAAAGAAGAAGAACAAAACACCGACGAGATACATATGTCGTATTTGTGAACTCATATTTCTGGAGTAGCAGAGGCTGAGATCAAATGCAAACAAATTTTTCCGTTTTGCATTCTCGTTTGCATTTGATCTCAGCCTCTATTTCACCAGAAACACGAGAAGTAGATGTAATGTACATGTGATAATACCATAATCCAGGGGCGGAGCCAGAGCTCTGTCTAAGAGGGGGCGAAATTAATTGGTTATAAATTTCATAATAAAACGAGATATTGAAACTACTATTAAACATTGCATTATAACTATTTTTTATGAACTTTCGATTTATGAAAATAATTCATTAGGATCTTTATATGATTAAAAATCTACATGTTACGTTCTCAAAATATTAATATAATTTTTTGTTTCAATATTTAAAACTTTGCACGTCTTAAATTGATTGGTGGTTTTTATTCTCCAATTTTATAATTTGTAATCGTTTTAGTATACCTATAATTAAGTAAAGTACAAAAATACAATGGAAAAAGAAGTTATAATCATAAAAAGTGTTGCTAAAAAACATTAAAAAAAATATGGTGGGTTTGGGAATTGAACCAAGAGCTATAACTTGGAGGAGAACTTTAAAAGTAACAAAATTCCACTAGGCTGTAGTGATATTAAATCAACAAAACAAATGCTATGTTTATTATTTATATATATACTTTTAATGATATGAATAAATAAAAATAAAAATAACGTGTTCGGACCAAGTAGGGGCGGCCGCCCCCGCTCCGCCCCTGCCATAACCCATTAAAAAAAAGTGAGAATACCATTTAACAAAAACACACACACACACACACACACATATATATATATATATATATATAATATATTCAAGACTTGTGTCAAATGGGGCCAAACTTTGTTGTCGGGATAATAGCAGATAAAGTAGTCAAACTTTCAAAACTTGTGTCAGAAAAGGGCCAAACTCAATTATATAATCCCTTCGAAGCAGTCAATTGGTCAACCCAAATATCATATAACATACCATGCCATCGAGACGATGGACTCGGAACTTTCTTCTGCTATAGGTAATTTAGTTATATTTCTTACGTTTGTACAAAAAAAATGGCATTAGAAATTATATAACAATATAGAAGATCATGAAATTTTTGTTTTTGTTCACGAGTTTGCAAAATTATCTGTATCGAAAATTGTAACGACCCCTTTTCTTGGGTCGAGTACTTCCCGAACAAACTAGAAAATTATCCTAACTCAAGGAGCCCTTTGGCGGATTTTTTTTTTTAAAGAAAAACTATTAGCGCATTTTTTTTATATCCAAAATAAAGATCAAGACTCATAGGATAAGATAAATATTCTTAGATCCCTGAATTCATCCGACTTACAACTTAGAACATGAAGTTCGGACTTTTAGAATATTGACGCGAGAAATTTGACTTATACACCAGGCTTGCTATGATAAAGACGGGAGAGAATTCACTCGTCAAAATAAACAAAAGACAAAAACAACTGCGGAATCGCCTACAAGAACCGTTTCTACCACCGTATGCACCGTATATACTGCACCCGCCGATTCCGCTCCATCCGCCGCTAGCTTGCAATAGGTTTATTTCCTGTAACTACAACACAACTATAATAAGCTAAAAAACTCAGTACGAAAGAGCATATTCAACTCACTATTTCAAGTAGCCATATATAACGCATACAAACATAGATTTTATCTCATTCAATAATAATATATTTTAAAATATATTAGATAGATTTTTTAACATAATATATGTTTATTTAGGCCCGGCGTACGTACCATTTGCGCAAACACCTACGGGAGACCGGGGGAGCTACCCACCGAGACCACCCGTGGCAAAGATGCATGATGTAAATACGTTCAGAGGCATTGAACAAGATGCATAACGTAGACACATTCAGAGGCACCAAATATGAGACATTAAAAGTCTCAGTACGATGCTTTTAAAAACAATACTTTTCTTATTAAAATATTTGAGTATGTTGTATGTATCAGTCTAACAATATACGCATTAAGAGATCTTCACGATCACATAGCGAAATTCACATACACATATTTCTATCATCATATATTAATTTTTCATATAATCAACACGTACGTCATAAACGACAAAAATCACACAAGTCATAATATTGTCATGTTGTAGGTGAGTACTTTTACGTACCTTAAGCTCCAAGAAAACACTCGACGCGAGTAACCGTCTTAAGAACACAATCTCCCTGATATTTAGACTTTAAATATCAGTTTCAAGACTTATAAATAGTCTTTCCAAACAGTAACCTACCCACACTCTTCCTTAGAACTAATAATTCTCCCTCTACCCTTACAACGCCTCACTCCGTTTGATAAGATAGGATATAAAATCCAAAGAGCTCACTCAAAAACAAAGTTTATGTCTCAACCACATCCATATTGAAAGGTTAAGAAAAATAACTTATAAAATAAATAAATAAAAAAAGGTTTGTATTCCAAGATTTTCATTTGATAGCTTAAAGCGAAAAAGTATCGATATCGAATATAAAAAAAATGTCTATAATTATCAATCAAATAAACAGACAACAAACTTCTTCATTAAAACATCAAAGAGAAAATATATCTTAACGAGTTTCTTCAAAATCATTATTATACATAGCTTACTACAAAAAGAAGCCGTTATTAAACTTTACACCTAAAAACAACACCGAATAAAATAAATGAGATCTTTTACAAACAACATTTTAAATATACGAAGACACACTTCACAAAGCTTTATAAATCTTCGTTCGAAATCTTATAAAATAAACCATATAGCTTCGTAGAAAAAATAATTCTATTCATAACTTAATAGTTCATAATCACTAAGTAAAAATAACTTTATTTCATTGTATAAAAACGCAAAGATTAAGTAAGACTTTTATACTAAAAATCCAAAGATACACAAAACGACATTATTTTTCTCAAGAAAAGCCTTCTAAAATTTGTCGTTTTGAACATATCCTTCAAGAGTGTCAAAAATTAAAATTTTCCACATCATAAAAAGACTTTGACTTAATACTCTCTTTTAAGTTCGTATAGCAGCCAGAACAAAAGAGTTTGACTAGAGGTAAAACAAAAAAGAACGAGTGAACCAAAAACTTCACCATAAACTCTTAACAAAAATATGAGAGCATACAATAAAAGTACCTATTTTATATTATCACCAAAATAAACTTGTTAAATCTAGAGTCTAACATATTTTCAAACATCGTATTGAATCTAAAACCGAAACACTTATTTTTCACAATCGAAAAGAAATAATAATGATAATAATAACATTCCACAATTTATCACCATCAAGAAATTCATAATAATGTCACACAATAAGCTTAGCGCCAACGATTCCTAACATTTCGTTAACACGCTATTCTCTAACTAAACCCAACCCATAAATCCAACAAAAGTCAGAAAATTAGCCTCGTATGCTACCTGAAAACGCAGCTCAACAGCCCCCAAGATAACGGCTCAAAACCCTTTCCGGTCGGCAACACCAAAGCACGGCCCGTAATGAAGAAAATTCCAGAAATTTGCTCGACAAATCTGTCCAAGAAAACGCAGTTTAAAACCAAGTGCGCCAGGTTCTAAAGCGAACCGATTTACGCCGAGCAAGGGATCTAAAGTACTCAAGGATTACACCTCGACTTCCAAAACAGAGTCGCGAGAGGTGAGACGTAGGAAAGCGAGGTCGGCAGCGACTTCGGGTCTTCACGGGGGCTCCACGACAAAGGGTGACGGAGAAAGGGTTTTTCCCGCTCGTCTTGACGGTCGAAAATAGAGATCGAACGAAACAACAACAAAAATCAGATTTCGATTTCCTTTTAAAAATATAGGGGCTGGTTTAGAACTTTCAAGGTCATCGACTAACCTTAGATGACTCCTTCGATTTTGCACGGTCGGAGCGACAACGACACCAAGAGCAAGCTTTACTTCCGGTGAGGTCGACAACGAGAAAACCAGAACAGAGAGAGGAAAACACCCCGAGCTTCTTTTCTGGGTTTTTCGGCACAAAAACGGTGTTCACGATGAGCTTGAGTTTGCCGTCGAGCCGAAAACGGCGACGAAAGGCGCACTGTTGTAGCTTCGATGAGAACTTTATGAGCAACTTTAGTGCACTTTCTTCTTCATTACAGCGACCAGATTTGAAGAAGAAGAAAATGGAAGGTGGTGATGTTGTGCTGAGGTGGTGTTTACCGAGAGAGAGAGAGAGATTTGGAATAGAGCAATGATGGAGAAGATAAGGAAAATGAAAAGGCTGCCTTGTAAAAATGACGTGAGGGAGAGGATAAAGTGGAGAGGGGCCTGTCAGGGAAAATAAGTGATATGATATGGCATGATGGTAAAGGTTGAAAAAAAAAAGGTTATAGCCTTTGCAGAAAGCCAATCAACGTGGGTGAGGTGAGAGGGAGAGAGAGAGACTTTAGGGAAATTAGTGGAAAAAGAGTGGAAGATTAACTAAATTCTTTTATTTCCCTCGGTGAAGAGGGTACTACAAAAATGTTGCCATGTTTCGTAAGATTAATGAGGGAGCTATTAATTCAGTAAACGATTTATATCATGGTAGAAAAATAATAAGAAATGAAAGCTTATTGCTGATAGTATACAATGTAAAAAAGTTTATTGCTAGTGTTAATGCCTAAAATTTGATTAACTTGAATGCGGCCCAGGTCTTGATTTTGGGCCGGGCCCAACGCCCGCTTGACGGTCGGAATGGGCTTTGAAGCTTGATCTTCGGTCTTGATAGGCCGGAAATCTTCCCTGTATAACCTGCCTCCGTTCCTGTAAAAAGAGTAGAAAAACGTGAACTCCGAAGGGGAACAGAGGGGGGGTCCTCTGTCGCCCGCTCCGACGCTCAACATTAGTCGAGTATTTGAGTCGGAATTTATGAATAAACGGGAAACATAGGTTTTTTGGCTTCGGGAGTGCTTACCGATTGTGGCGGGGGTGCCCTCGTATTTATAGAGGGTCGGAAGCTTAATTTCGTGCCTTCGGGGCGCGCCGCGCGCCCCGAAGTCATGTTTTTTAGGCCGGGCCGATTCGACATTTCCCGAGCGAGCCTGGGTTGACTTTTTGTTGACTTTACCGGTTGACTTTCCGGGTCGGATCCCGTTGACTTTTTGGGTTGACTTTCCGGGTCTGGCCCGTTGACTTTTGTTGACTTTTCCGGTTGACTTCCGAGTCGGATCCCGCTGACTTTTCCGGTTGACTTCCAGGGTCAAGCCTGTTGACTTTGTCGGTTGAATTTCCGGGTTCGGGTCTGTTGACTTTTCAGGGTTCGGACCCGTTGACTTTTTTGGTTGACTTTTCTAGATCAAGTCGGTTGACTTTTCCGAGTCGAGCCTATTGACTTTTTCAATTGACTTTTTGACCGATTTGGTTTTGACTTTTCCTGAGCGGGTCAAAGTCGATTTAGTGGGCCTTATATGTCTTGGGCCTCAATTTTTCTAGGCTCCGGAAAATATGCATAACAGCTAGGATAATATTTATCTAATTATATCATCCTTAAAACCGTCCATGTAACTTTGTGGAAATATGTGCTTATTTTCACAAATTATATCATCCTTGACTCCAGTAAAATGAAATATGAATGTTTTCAGCCTCGTAAGATATTTAAATTTAGGTGTAATATATTGATTCAGCCGATTAAATTGTATAATAACCTATTTTCTGATAATAAAAAAACCCAACTTAACAGTTCAGGCTTCAAGTATATCTATAAAAAAAAAATTACATTTTAAAAAACCCTAACAAAATTTGTTATGGTTACAACTTCATCCAATTGAGGCTAAAAAGTAAAAAACATAACCGATCTAATTATAGAAGCAGTTCCTTTTAACAGTAAACATATTTTCTTGTTATCCTGATGGGCAAATTTACAGTTAATTCAGTTAAAAGTGATGTCGGTTTTTATTTCAGCTATCGGTTTACATTTGGAATATCTGCAAAATAGCTATTCAATTATGGCGAAACAACAGCCACGCCCTGCCTTATCCAGTCGTTGATGAATCGCTGAAAGCCTTTGGACGATCAGTGACGGAACTAGGATTTCATAATAGGGGGGCCGATTTTTTTTATCCCTATTAAATTAATTTTCTTAATTTTATACATTTAAATTGATATTTTTTTACAATTGTTATTAAATTATAGTATAAAATACCCACTGCATTTCAAAACTGAGTTCTATATCTATTGAAATTTTAAAAATCTAAAAAGATACCTTAAAAGGCAAAATTTACAATCTAATTATGAAATAAAATAATCTAACCAAATGCAAGTCAATATATATAATAAAACTATTTTTTTTTTTGCTAAAAAGTCTATGATTTACTATTTTTTGTTTTAAATTATGATTTACCAATTCTAAATCTACTCGTTTTTAACTTGTTATCATACTTCCTAATATATATGCAGGTACATGAATGAAAATAAAATCTTTCTATTATATTATACATAATTCATGTACCAAAAAAACATATAAAATAATATAAAGAGTATGTAGATCACTCTGCCCAATGCCAAAAGTTGTAAACCATCATCACTCTCACACTTGAACATAAAGAATAATAAGAAAAAAAAATTAACTTGAAATTTCATCTTCTTCAACGAATATATTCACAAACTCAGAGCAAAATATAGCTTGAAGCTCGTTTCATCGAGGATCTAAAGGGGCCTGTGAACTATGTTTTGAACATGGTTAAGTCACCACGAAGTCGAATACAGTAGCCACGGCCCCGTTTGGGCTTGCTGTAGTTCCGTCGTCAATTTCTAAGTAATATTTAAGTGCAATTTTTTAATCTAGAATTTGTACCCACCTTTTGTTTGATAAAATGTTTAAGTAAGACTTATTATGCAAAGTAACATATTGTTTTATAATTATTTGCTTGATATTTATCTAATTATACTAATGAATGTGAAGCGTGGAATTTATAAGAGTATCACCATAATTTAATCGTTATTTTTGGCTATAAACTGATCAACTTCTTGCTTTTAAAATTAAATGATCTAACTCACGTTCTATAACAACTCTTTTGATGGTAGATTTTTTCGCTTTATTTCGCTAATGAATTTTCCGGTATGATTGTATATGTTTATTGTCTTTGTTCGTAAAAAAAAAGGTACGGAATTTTTTTTCCGGCCCCCCTATTCTAAAATCCTGAATCCGTCACTAAATATATGAGCCTGTAATGAATTAAATAATATAAAAAAACAAATGAATTTCACTAATAGATTATTACAAATTGGAAAGAAAAACTTGTATTGTAGAACAATGAAACTATTGTTATGCCGTATAACACAAGTTATATCTATAAGAGGTAAGAGTATTGAAAGTAATTGTAAAATGAAGCTTATTATATTATTGGTACTGATCATATATTTATATACAACCTATAGCTTTTATGCAATAAATACAAAAGATAACTGTTATACAATAAATACTAATGACAGCAAATACTACCGTGATATGCTACAATTACAATTAAAGAGAATAAATCAAGGAGAGAAAAGATAATGAATTACGGAGTCAGAAAGCACACAATCAGGAGAGAATTTTTCTGATGTATCTTTATCATGCCCCCGCAAGATGGACGATTGGTTAGTGAGACCAATCTTGGATAGAAGTGCATGAAAACGGGTGCGAGCAAGTGGCTTTGTTAGAGCATCGGCGAGCTGGTCATTGCTGGAAATGTATGAGACACGTAGGTTCTGACGTTGAACATTTTCACGTACAAAGTGATAGTCAAGTCCTAAGTGCTTCATTTTGGAGTGGAACTTTGGATTTGCTGCAACATATGTGGCTCCCATATTATCACAGAAGATGACGGGTCTGTTGTTGGATACATAGCCGAGCTCAGAAAGTAAGTTTTGAACCCAAAGCAGTTCAGCAGTTGTAGCAGCAACAGCGCGGTACTTGGCTTCAGTGGAGGATCGAGCAAGAGTGCGTTGTTTACGAGAGCTCCAAGATATAGCATTTCGTCCTAAATAAACAATGTAACCAGTGGTAGAAATATAGTCATCTTTATCACCTGCCCAATCAGCGTCAGTAAAAGCATGAAGAGTAGTTGGTGAGTCTCGGCGGAGTAGTAAGCCATCTGTAGTAGTTCCGACAAGATATCGTAATACTCGTTTGACAGCAACCCAGTGATCTTCAGTTGGTTTGTGCATGTATTGAGATAACTTGTTTACAGCATAAGAAATGTCAAGTCTTGTTAAAGAGAGATATTGAAGGCTTCCCACAAGTGCACGATATTCAGTTGGGTTGGATAGAGGAGTTCCAGTTTGTATGGTTAAAGGAGGATGTGTGGACATAGGAGTGGGTGTAGGTTTGGCGGTGGACATTTTGGCACGATTTAAGAGGTCTAGGATATATTTACGCTGACTAAGAAAAAGGCCTTGAGGACGAGGTAACACATCAACTCCAAGAAAATAGGACAAATTTCCAAGATCTTTCAGAGAAAAAACGAGAGGAGAGTTGAGAGATGAATGTGTTTAGAAGGGATGAATTAGATCATGTGATAATAATATCATCAACATAGAAAAGTAGGTAAATAATGTCATGATTTTGACGAAGAATGAATAAAGATGCATCAGAGACGGAATTTTTGAACCCAAAACTGAGAAGATAAGTTTTGAGCTCGTTGTACCAGGCTCGGGGGGCTTGTTTAAGTCCATAAAGAGCTTGGCGAAGTTTACAAACATGGTTAGGGTGAGATTGACTAACAAAGCCAGGGGGTTGGACCATAAACACGTCTTCCACCAGAGAACCTTGGAGAAAAGCATTATTGATATCAACTTGACGAAGAGACCAACCATAGACAGTGGCTAAAGAAAGAATAGTACGGACAGTAGCGGGTTTGACGACGGGGCTGAAAGTTTCATTATAATCAAGACCGGGACGTTGGTGGAACCCTTTAGCAACAAGACGAGCCTTATGACGATCTATGGAACCATCGGGGTTATATTTTGTTCGAAAAACCCATTTACAACCAATGAGATTATGTGATGATGAAGGGGGACAAGATCCCATGTTTTATTTTTTACTAAAGCATCATATTCAGTGTGCATGGCATTACGCCACACTGGAATTTTGAGTGCTTGAGTGATAGTAGTAGGCTCAGGAGAAGAAGTTTGGTAAGAGACATGGAGATTCATTTTGGTAATGGGTTTATGAATTTTATTTTGTAGGCGAGTAAGAGGGCGCGGAGGAAGGGAAATCGGAGGAGCGATAGGAGGAGACGAATTGTCAGAATTTATAGACTCTGAGTTGATAATACATTGAATTGGAATAGGCAAAGAAGATAATGTATTAGATAGAGGAGGCTGCGGATTTTGTAGAGGAATAACTGGTGTAGGTAAAGCATGAGAAATAATGGGAAGATGTAAAGCACACCATTCATCGGTTTCAACGGACGTGTGTGGTGCTGTCGTTATGTTGGAAGAAGAGAAAGGAAATTTATTTTCAATGAATTTGACATGTCGAGATACATATATTTTGTTGGAGTTGGGAACAAGACAATAATAAGCACTCTGAGTAGCAGAATAGCCAACAAAAACGCAAGGAGATGACCGAGGTTCGAGTTTGTTTGAAGTGTATGGACGTAACCATGGATAACAAAGACACCCAAAGCTACGAAGTTTTAGATAATTAGGTGTATGACCATGAAGTTTAGAGTAAGGAGATTGGAGCTCAAGTGTTTGAGTAGGCATTCGATTAATTAAATAGCAGGCAGTAGCGAAAGCAAGAGGCCAATATATTCATGGCATAGAGGAATGAGTGAGGAGAGAAAGACCCGTTTCAACGATGTGACGGTGGCGACGTTCCGAATAGCCATTGTGCTCAGGAGTGTGAGGAGGAGAAGTGAGGTGTGTTATACCATAGGATTCTAGTGTTGGAGCCAAACCTATATATTCACCACCATTATCACTAAAGATGGTAATTATTGGTCGCTTAAAATACTTTTCCACCATTGGTTTGAATTTTTAAAAAACGACAGTAGCATCATTCTTGTGTTTGAGAGGATAAAACCACACATATTTAGAATAATGATCAACAAAGATAATATAATATTTGTAGCCATCATAAGAAAAAAGAGGAGAGGTCCAAACATCGCTATAAAGAACATCAAGAGGGCCTTGAGATCGAATGGAATTTTGATAAAATGGCAACTTGTGGCTCTTATTACAATCACAAGAATTACAATGAAAAGAAATTGTCTTTGGAATATTTAAATTAAAAGCATTGCTAATATGACGTAAAATAGAATAAGATGGATGACCTAATCTATGGTGCCAATCGATAGTAGATGCCAAATTGACAGAGTTAACGAGAGGGCGTGTGGGATTCCATTCATAAATGCCAGACTTAGTTGGGCCTTGGAGAATAACTGCCCCGAGCGAAGATCCTTCACAAGATAGGAATCGGGTAAGAAAGTGAGCGAAGTATTATTATCGGTACAAAATTTAGAAATAGAAATAATATTGCGAGATACGGAAGGCACATGAAGAATATTTTTAAGATGAAACATAGATGTAGGAGTAAAGAGAGAGGTTGAACCAGTGTTTGAGATGGCGAGGCCCGAGCCATCTCCAATGACTAGTTCATCAGTACCGTCATAGGGAGAGTGAAGAGCAAGATTGTCAAGATCGTGAGTGACATGATGAGTAGCACCACTATCGAGAAGCCAATTCTTAGGAGAAGATTCGGGACCAGTGGCGACATAAGCACGAGGGAACGAGGGTTGATAACCTTTTGCACCAAGCCGCTGTTGAGAGTGAGTAGGAACCATGGACGGATTGAATTGTGGAGAAGGTGGCATTGCATTTGGATATTGAGTACGAAAAACGGGACATTGAGAGACATAATGACCTTGTGATCGACACCACTGACATCGTCCTTTGAAAGGTTGAGAAAAACGGTTAGAAGCGTGGGAGTTGGAATGATTTGGAGTAGGGAGAAGGCCAGCATTTGAGAAATTGGGTGATCGAGTGTGATCGAGTGTGCTGGTTTTTGTTTTGGTGTTTAGCTACGTAGTTAACGGTGGCTGGGAAATTGGGTGATGATTTGGCTTTGTGTTTGAGGGATAATTCACGATTAATGAGTTTTTCATGCAACTCATCAAAGGTGATAGGAGTCTCGCGATTTTGAACACCACTAATGATAACTTCATATTCAGGATCATGAAGTTGGTCAAGAACTTTGTCGACAATGTCGTCGGGATCGAGGGGGCGACCAAGAGAGGCGAGTTGATCAGTGCAACACTTAATTTCTTGCATATACTCTGAAATAGAACGTGGACCTTTAGTAATACTTTTGAGGTGATCTTTTATTTGTTTGAGATGGCCTTTTGAGGGATTGGCATAGGTCTTAGCAAGAGTTTGCCAAGCGGCATGAGTAGTGGGACATTGAGAAATGAGAGGGACAAGTGGATTGGAAAGTGTGCCAGCAAGAGCTCCAAGAATGAGTTTATCCTGACGGAACCATGTTATATAGGCAGGATTAGCAATGGTAATATCATCTGTAGTGATGGTTTTAGAGGGAGCATGATGGGAACCATCTATAAATTTGTGCAGGTCATGACCAAGGAGAGTGACTTCAAGTTGAGTTTTCCATGATATGTAGTTTGTGGGGGTAAGTTTAAGGATATGGGAAAGGGAGATAATGATAAAAGGTTGGGTTGGTTCAGCACTATTAGGTAAGATAGATTGATCACTGGATGCCATTGAGTGGGGGTAACGAGCAGGCTCGAGAAAAAAAATGGATCTTATGCTCTTGATACCATATAAGAGGTAAAAGTATTGAAAGTAATTGTAAAATGAAGCTTATTATATTATTGGTACTGATCATATATTTATATACAACCTATAGCTTTTATACAATAAATACAAAAGATAACTGTTATACAATAAATACTAATGACAGCAAATACTACCGTGATATGCTACAATTACAATTAAAGAGAATAAATCAAGGAGAGAAAAGATAATGAATTACGGAATCAGGAAGCACACAATCAGGAGAGAATTATTCTGATGTATCTTGATCAATATCAGTGTACAAATTTATTATTAAATGCTTCTTTAATAAAAGCAGAGTTTATTTACCTTAAGGAGAAATACGCGTAAGACAACAAAAAGATAAGAAAACACAAAACTTTATTTATATTGGGGAAATTTACTTTTTTATATCATTAACTTTTATTTTTGACAAAAATATACCCTCAAGTTTCAAAAACAACTAAAATGTACCCTTGGTGTATGATTTGATAATTTTACTATTCATCTTTGTTGAGGGCGTTTCGGCACTCAACAATCACAAGGAATTACTTCCTTGAGTTTAAAGAGAAGAGTTCGGTCTTTCCCGTTTAGCTATACACTCGAAATGATGGTGGAAATATATATATTGTGGGGGGTTGTATTGATGATGATGAGATTACATGAGGCATTTGTGTTAGCCAAAGAGCCCTAAGGCCGAATACATAAGTATATAGATACTAAGAATGAATCAGAGGTGTATTTTTCCTCCTAGGATCGAACCCCCGTCAACTGAGGCTGGTTGTGCCTTAAATAAGCGAGCTTTCTCCTTGGTTTCCCGTCCATTGTGGTGTCTTTTGTCGTTTTCCATCACGCATTCCCAGGAGTGAATTTGGAGAAGCATGGCGTCCTCGTCCTCGCGTGATTTGCGCTGCTGATTGGTCCTTGGTCGGCATGGGGCGGCATGGGCTTCATTAAATGCGCGTGCTGGCTTGTACTTGGCTCTCTCTCGTGTCAGAGAGGCATCAAGCTCCATTCTTCGACAGTGTATCTTTCTTCGTCGGCCGACATGGCCGTCGACGAACATCGTCGACCGTTGCTGTTGTCGACGAACATTGTTGTCGACCACCTTCGTCGTCGGCAGATATTGTCGTCGACCATTTATCGCCCTTGATGCGCTGTCTTCGATCTTCCTTCTTCGTCCTTCTTTCCCCTCGTCGGACATCCTTCAATCTTCGAAGCTTCTTGTAGTGTTTGAGAATGGATCTGACCAGATCCGACCTCAACAATCTTCCTATTTTTTAATTACTTTTCAAAAAAATTAACTTCCAAACAAAAGATATATTTTGGTAAAAAATGAAAGTAGACTAATAATAAAAATTTCAAAAATTATTAATAAAGAGTAATTTTGATATTTTAAAAATTATATTTATTAGAGGGTATATAAAAGAAAATAAAATAAACTTTTGAAATATAGTTTGGTTGTTTTTGAAACTTGAGGCTATATTTTTGTGAGGGTATAAAAAAGTAGGGGTGAGCATGAGTTGGGTTGGGACGCCCAGATGCTTTTTATGGACCCGACCCAATCAATTCGGGTTCCCAAAAAAATGTCCGATCCGACCCAAATTTTTTTAATGCCCGAACCAAACCGACCCAATAAAAAATAGGATTGGGTTGGTTTGGGTCGCCATGGCCTGATTAATTAAAATTTAATCTTATATAACCATAAATAATATGAAAAAAATGCATCAATGTAACTCAAAATTCAAGTAAAAATACCCCAAACAAATTTAATCAAACAAACATACACTAAATAATGTAAAACATGAAAATGAGAGATTGAAGGGTCTTTGAATGTAAATAAAATTGAAGATGAGAAATTTTAAAAGACTATAGATTGCACTACTTGAATAAAAAATTAATATGAAATATATATTAATTATATTGGTCGGGTCGGAGACCCCGACCCGACCCGACCCAAGGTTTTGGACCCGACCACGACCCAAATAATAGTCGGGTCCGGCCCGATCCTACCCAATTTTGAGCGGGCTAGATTGGGCGGGTTATATTGAGGTCGGGTCTATAACGGATTGGGTTGGGCCATCGGGTTGAGTTTAAAATGCTCACCCCTGGAAAAAAAAACAAAAACAAAAACAAAAACAAAAACTCTTTATATTGAACATTATCTAAAATTGAAGTCATCGATAAAAATTAAAAACCAAACCTGGTGACTAACAATTCTGCTGATCCCAAAGAAAAAAACACAACAAAAGCCTAACACATTTGCTTCTTAGCTCCGTTCGCCGTCGCGGCTCTGCTCAGCGCCTCTCGCCTCGACGAAATCTGTCCATCGATTTCAGGTAAAAAGACTCGACTTGTATACATGATACTGGGGTTACTGATTCATTCTACATGATATTATTATTATATTATTAGGGTTACTGATTTTTGGGGTTATTAATTTTTAGGGTTACTGATTTAGGGATTTAGGGTTACTGATATTGGGGATTTAGAATTACTGAGATTTTGCTGTTGTGTTTGCTGGTTATTGTTTGAAGACCCGGATCTGTTGCTGTTTTTTTGTTGTGTTTGAAGAAAAAAACAGCAACAGATCCGTTGATTGTTGCAGGATATGATGTTGATTGTTTGTTGTATTTTTATTTAAGTGTGGATTAATTCTGTTACAAATGGTTTTAATTTCATTTTCTGGATGTTAACTTGATCAAAAGATGATGATATTCTGAAAAGTTAACCGGATGATTAACTTGTAGTTGTGTTAACTTTCTCAGATTAGGGTGAAATTTTAAATTGATTTGATCTTTTTATTAGGATTAAGATTGTATATTTGGATTATAAAAATCAAGTTTCATTTGACTGCATTTTCTGGATGTTTAACTTGTAGCTGTGTAAATTTCTCAGATTAGGGTGAAATTTTGGGATTAATTTTATTTTATTTGTTTCTCAGACTTGTAGTCTTAGTTATAAAAATTGATTTGATCTCTTATTACGATTTAGGATTGTATATTTTGATTATAAAAATCAAGTTTCATTTGACTGCATTTTCTGGATGTTTAACTTGTAGTTGCCTGAGTTATAAAAATGGATTTTGATCTTTTATGAGGATTTAGGTATCTTTTTGGTGAGATGTTGACGACGCAAGAGCTGATCGATGATCCGAACGTTGTGGTGACTATGAGTGAAGAACGATACCCGGAACTCATAGACCCTCCGCCACCTCACGGCAACGATGACATCATCCTCTCAATCGTCGTCACTCCCACGCTATACACCGAGCATGAAGGAGAAGGCTTGCGTTGCGCCATACGCCGCAAAGTTTTCACTCTGGGACCCGCCGCCATATTGCGCAAAAACCCGAAGCCCAACTTCATCGACGACCTATGCGATGAGTTCAACCTCTCGCCCATAGCCGCCGGCCTAATCGCCGACACCATCTTCACCCTCATGACCTGCGAAATCGCCAATTGGAGCACCCACGAATGTGCCCGCATCAGAACTCTCCGACTCGAGGCTGAGGTCCTTGCCTTCGTCCACGAGCTACCTCCGCTCTCGGAAATTCCCTTTTCCGTTGAAGGTGAAAATGAAAATGACTATGAGGATGACATCATCGGTCTTGATTTTGGTGATGACGAGCTTATTAGATTTGAGGTGGCGGATAAAGACTCGGTGGAGGCTTTAGTGAGAGTGGCAGCGGGAAAAGCGGCAACGTGTCTGGTTTGTTTGGACGAGGTTGCGGTCGGGGAGGAAGTGACCCGCTTGCCCTGTGAGCATTGCTTCCACGGGAATTGCATTGTTCGGTGGTTCGAGCGGAGCAAGTTCTGCCCGCTCTGCCGCTTTCAGCTGCCCTAGTTTCTATTATCTTTATGTACTAGTTACAAATTAGAAAAAAAAATGAAAATGTTTAATTTATTTGTTATTTAGATTGTGTGTTAATAATGTATTCACTTATATTATTTGAGAATAGAAGGAAGAAAAAGTATTTGTAGGTTAATTATGAGTAGGTTAATTAATTAATTAAAGTTGATTGGCAATAGTATATTATTAACAACTTATAATATTAGTCATGTGATTTGTGAAAAAGGTTTGAAATAATGTATTATAATTAGTATTGGACAATGATTTTCTACGTGCTAAAATACCCATTATTTATTGATCTCTCTGGAAGAATAAAGGTGGAAACTTTAGAGTTATTATTAGCCTAAATGGCATTAACGTCACCCAACTTTGAATATTGTTGCCTTTTGCCCCCTAGACTATAGTTATCGCCATCGATGTCCCTTAACTTTCCTAAAGTGGTATATTGATCTACACTTGTGCGCAATGCATGACTTACTTCGACAATAATATTATGAGTTCGCAATGCATGACTTACTTCGACAATAATATTATGAGTTATGTATTCGAATGAGATCATTATAGTTCTCGTACAAAGAAATATCGGAGAAAATCATAAGATCAACAAAATTCTCTATAATATTAATAAGTCATGTGTTTGGGTACCATTTTCTGTCATTTTTAACGTGTCGGAGGACGAAAATAAGCCATATATAACTAATCATAACTAGAAAATCACTAGCGTAAGTAAGTTAAAACTGGATTGCGATTTTGATGAACAATTTAATTTAAATATCGTATCTAGTTTAATGAAAGTATTGAATGAGTAATGTTTCAGAATTTTAATAGTAGACATACACATTGCTCTCGTGTAACAGGGACGAAGTTAGGCCTTGATTTTTTGTTGTGGACTTTTAAACTATTGCCGCTAAATTATAGACTAAAGATATAACAACGCTTTCTATATAAAATTGGGTACGTAGAGCTCAGAGGCCGAATTCAATTACGATAAAGGTCCCATTTACAGCAACAGAGGCCTTCGCTGAAAGTATGGAGAGCAGAGCAAAGCTCGTCATTCTCTACGCGTCTCAAACCGGCAAAGCAGGTGGCGCGTGAGGCTTATCGCCGAGGATGTCCGCTCAGGCTTCGTTCTGTCGTGAGTTCCTCTTGTTTGGTTTCGGAGACAATTCTAGATTTTTCGAGCTGAAATCATACTTCATGTCGATGCTCTCTCTGGTTTCAGTAGTAGCTTCCGAGAAAATTATAAGGGACCACTCTTGTTTATTATTAGCACTTGATCACTCTTTTTTTTTCTTTCCATTTTCCGCTTGTTAACGGCCCGTTACGGCTGATATGTAAATTTGCTTCGTCTTCTTTCGGCGTTTGAGGCATTCTTGGCAAAGATGTCGGGTACAAAAATCGAACAAATTTTCTTTGGTAGCTGTATCTTCGATTTTTCCTTGGCAAAGGAAAAATCTTTTCGTTTATTATCCGGAGTTTTTCATTAAAGTATTGAGGATTCATCGTCTTGTTGAATTCCCGAACCCCGGAGGCTCACCGCCCTTGTTAATTTTTGGCATCGGAACCTATCAATAATGCCTCTTCAATGTAACTACTTCTCTCAATGTTTAATGCTCAACAATACTATCAAATTTATTATCAAATTCACACAAAAATATCTTTCCTAAATCTAGATTACTTTACATCTGAAAATCTCACTCTCCATAAGCTCTTTTGTACACCAAAAAATAAGTATATATGTGTGTGTATATATATATATATGTGTGTGTAAATGTAAATGTAAATAATAAAGAGTAAAGTGTTTCAGTTTCCACTACACAGCCAAATATTCTGAGACTCCATATTCGTAATCACCAGCTTCAAGTCTTCAACCAAACATTTTTCAAACACGATTCTTCGTTCTTCATAAACAACCAACGCGAATGCCAAAAAGGCTTCACTTTTGGAGGTAATTACTGCAGATTTCGAAATCGCCATTAATTTGCTTTGCATGCAATTCAATATGAGCTCTGGGTATTCGGTAATGGTGGGAAAAAATTATTTATGATATCGATTTTTCACGTTGGTTTTGCTTGATGAGCTGAACCCAGCTCCGATTTCGGCTAATTCGAAGAACCCGGATTTTCTTTTGCAAAAATTGAAGAAATTTCATCGATTGTGCAGGGTTGGATTTTGATCACATCAAATTGTAATTTCTTATATATATATATTGGTGTATATATCGATGGGGAATTCGGAGCAGGTCAAGAAGAGAGTGGCGTTTG
Organism: Parietaria judaica; assembly: GCA_954871525.1. NCBI lineage: Eukaryota > Viridiplantae > Streptophyta > Magnoliopsida > Rosales > Urticaceae > Parietaria > Parietaria judaica. The sequence continues at coordinate 6,496,486 of OX940863.1, forward strand.
TGCTGATTGATGGTTTGGGAGATGTGGCGATACCGAGATTCGGACTCAAGACGCCGCTTGAGGCGGCGAGAATCCCCAATCTCGACGCCATCGCCTCCGCCGGGGTCAACGGGCTGATGGACCCTGTGGAGGTGGGCCTGGGCTGCGGAAGCGACACGGTGCACCTCTCGCTCCTCGGCTACGATCCGAGGGTTTACTATCGCGGCCGAGGAGCGTTCGAGTCTATGGGCGCCGGGTTGGCCATGTCACCCGGTGATATCGCCTTTAAGGTCTTATTCCGGTGTTTACTAGTGATTTTAGAGGCCCTTTCAAAATTGTAAAAGTCAATTTAGTGCGACGGTACGTAAGATATTTGAGGGGGAGGCGAGTTTAGATGGAGTAGAGAGTGTTTAGAACGAGTTCGAATGAGTTACCGTTGAACTGAACTGAGCTTCTATTTATAATAGAGTCTGGGGGCTCAAATGCAATTATAAATTACTCTGGGAAGCCCCCAGGACAATATTATATAGTTTTTCAGGTCCACGCGCTCTGGCGCGCATGTGGGGCCCGAGTGTTTTTTAGGGCGCGGGAGGCGTCCCGGCGCCGTTTTTTGACTTGTTTATGGCGTTTTTGAGTATCTCGATATTTTCAGGAGCATTTAGATACTTTATTTTATGAAAATGGGCCTCCGGAGAGTGTTTTGGTGACAAAATTGATTTATTTAATAAAGAAATAATTAATTAAATAATTTTCCTTTATTAAATTATCTTTATAAATATATACCCCAACAGTATCACAAGTACGCCATTGATAAGAATTCATCACATAAAGAGCGAGAGGATGATCGATTGGTGACTCTTATAAGGGAAGGTGGTGGGTGATTTTTGAGTGATTTCATATCATTACTAATGGTGATTCATTCAAGATTTAATCGTGCAATATTCTTCTCAACGTAAAGTAATATCAATATAATATATCTAGTAATACGAGATGCGGCCGATAGCGCCACCCCATTAAAAAAAAGTAATATCAATATAATACCTTATAAGACATTAAGAATTACCTTATATGAACATAGCTTTAGCTCAAATGTCTAGAAACTGTTTCAAATTTAACGCTATAAGTCGTTGTGTATAACATAGCGGGTTCTTATAACGTGATAATAATTAATATAGTGGTACCGTATAACATTATAGCGTCATAATTAATTAATATCTTGCTAAGCTAATAATTAGCCACTAAGTGTTCATGTCATTGTACACGTGTTTTTTTTATATTTTTTTAAGTACACCCATATAAATGGTTAGGTCAAAGTAATCAAAGTTGCAATAGTTCTAAGACCGTTTGGTTTGAAGGGAAAGTTTTGAAAGGTGGTTATGCCTAAATCTAATTGTCTCTTTCTTTCCAAGTTATCTACGTAATCACATTCACAATAATACCACCACTTAGACCCCAAGAAAAAATGTAACGGCATACAAATTAAAATAAGCTTAATAGTGACATAAGTACCAAAAATATTATTTTTCTGTTGACATAAATCTTATCTTTTTTTTTTTTAAGTTTCCAATGTTCACTAGTTTGCTTCCTACCAGAATTCTGTCTATTTTTCAATTAATTTAACATGATTTTGGATGCGCTGTTACCAAAATTCATTTTCTCTCAAAAGTGTCATGTGTTCAGGATTGAACCACACATTTAAAATTATAAAATCAATCGAAAAAGTGAGTGGAGGTTTAAAGAAAGGCAAACTAGTAAACATTGAGAACCTCGTTCGTGAAAGAAGAAAAAAAAGATTTACTAAAAAAAATTAAAATATTGGGTACTTATGCCGCTATTTAACCTAATAAAGTAATGAAAAAAAATAGCTGACCCTGATCAAGACAGCATGATTAGAAGAAGATGATCTGCTCTTCAGTGCCAACCAACAGTCAAAGACTGATGATATGATGCTCCTGCTATTAAGTGTCACGCTCTTCTCATACTTCACTGCTTCTTCAACCTCACAACACTCTTCAATCTTCACTCAGAAGAAGAAGAAGAAGAAGAAGAAGAAGAAGAAGAAAGGTGGGTTTTTTAGTATTTGTTAATTATAGACCTCTAGATATATATTGGAAAAAATTCATCATAGTTTGATAATTTTTTTGTGTATTAAGAGGATTAGGGTAATAACCTTTGAATGATTTTTATTGTATTATTTGTCACAAGCATGTGTCTTGCATAAATTATTGCCGAACACAGTTTAAAATTTTGTAATTTATATACATTAATATTGTTATTGAGATATGTAATATAATTTACGTTCTGACGTACGACATTCGAAGCTCCGGAATTCTGAAAATTTGATGAATTGTTAGGAATGTGTATTAATCATGAGTAGTAATTTTTATTAAATCTAATTATTATAGGTTTGAAGGGTGAATTATGGCTGAGGAGCTCAATAAGCCGTTGCTTGATCCCGAGAACTTCAATCGAGAAGGGATAGATTTGGTAAGATTAGTACACTATGACGGTTTTATATCGCCTTTTTTTCTGAAATTATTTCTAATATAACTTATGTGCTTGCTGGTTTCCCAGGAACGTTTACCTTTGGCAGAGGTCTTCGAGCAATTAAAAACATCGCCGGCCGGACTTTCGTCCGATGACGCCGAAGCGAGATTGCATATTTTTGGCCCTAACATGCTAGAAGAGAAACCCGTGAGTTCTAACTATCTTTGTAGTAATTTTTCTTGAATTATTAGATCCAAAAACAGAGCACTTATTGGCAAAAGTATCATAGTAATTAAGCTTTCTTGTACCCTAAGAAACATGATGTGAAAAAAATTAGACTTTGTAATTTTTTTAATTAAATTATAAAAAAATGGTGAAAATAATTCAATACTTTCTAACTTTTTTAGTTGATTTAATTGCAGGAGAACAAGTTTTTGAAATTTCTTGGCTTCATGTGGAATCCATTGTCATGGGTCATGGAAGCTGCAGCATTAATGGCCATTGTCCTCGCTAACGGGGGAGTGAGTCGCCGTATTCCCGCGCCTATTTTTTTATAATATTTTTTCCATTTCTCTGATTTTATTAACCTTACAACAAAATAGCATTTTGATAGAACCCGGCTAAACAAAACTCGCAATAAGCCACGTTATATGGGATCTGGGTTCGAAAATTCGCCCCATCATAACGCAGAATACCCAAAATACCCCTAATGAAGCCTAAGGACAAATTTGACTATCGGTCTAGGCTAAGTTACAATTTCGCCCTTCCTTCTCGTAGTAACGGGTCTTAACACATTTTCAGGGTGAAGGTCCTGACTGGCAAGACTTTGTAGGGATTATCTGCTTGCTGATAATCAATTCCACAATCAGTTTCATCGAAGAGAATAGCGCCGGGAACGCTGCAGCAGCGCTTATGGCTCATTTGGCTCCGAAAACGAGAGTAATGTTCTGTTATTTTGGAGATTATAACATCAATATCTATATGCAGGATCATATCATTTGACATGAAATATGTGTAAATGCAGGTTCTTAGAGACGGGCAGTGGCAAGAGCAAGATGCTGCGATCTTAGTGCCGGGAGACATAGTCAGCATAAAGCTCGGTGACATCATTCCGGCTGATGCGCGCCTTCTCGAAGGGGACCCGTTAAAAATTGACCAGGCAAGCTCGTAAAACTTGAACAAAAACCAAAGCGAATTGTATCAAAAACTTAATAGATAGATGATAGGTATTGGAATGTGATCAACTGGTAATTTTTTCTCCAGTCATCTCTGACCGGAGAGTCTCTACCGGTGACCAAGAGAACGGGTGATGAGGTGTTCTCCGGCTCGACGTGTAAGCACGGGGAAATCGAAGCAGTGGTTATAGCCACCGGAGTCCACTCTTTCTTCGGGAAGGCTGCACATTTGGTTGACTCAACTATAGTTGTAGGACACTTTCAACAGGTCGGTACTTGGTAAAACTTCGCTAAAGTCTCCGAAACGTCATCATTTTCCGGTTTTTAAAAGTGTCATTCCGTATCTGCAGGTTCTCACCTCCATAGGGAACTTCTGCATTTGCTCCATAGCCGTGGGAATGATTCTCGAGATCATCGTCATGTTTCCCATTCAGAAACGCTCTTACCGAGACGGAATCAACAACCTTCTCGTTCTATTGATCGGAGGAATCCCGATAGCCATGCCCACGGTTTTGTCTGTAACGCTTGCTATTGGATCTCACAGGCTTTCTCAACAGGTTCATGTCTCTACAGCTTTGACTTATCTTTCTTTTTTCTTCACATCGGGTTTTGCTCGATTTCGCCTTACCTTATGCGTTTTGGTTTCTATTATAAGGGCGCTATAACGAAGAGGATGACAGCAATAGAGGAAATGGCTGGCATGGATGTCCTATGCAGCGACAAAACCGGAACGCTTACCTTGAACCGGCTCACAGTAGATCCGAACCTTATTGAGGTATATAAAAACGATAATATCAAACTCGAATGAAAAAAGAAAGTCTAAACTTAATAACAACATGACCTGAATTCCAGGTTTTTAACAAAGACATAGAGAAGGAAAAGATCATCTTGCTCGCCGCCCGAGCATCAAGGCTCGAGAATCAGGACGCAATCGACGCTGCTATCGTCAACATGCTCGCTGACCCCAGAGAGGTATGCATTTCTGGAAGTAAAATTACAGGATTATCCTTTACTTTCTGAAACTGAAAACGCGAATTACTTTGCGTTCAGGCTCGCTCGGACATCAAGGAAGTGCACTTTTTGCCGTTCAATCCAGTGGACAAGCGCACGGCGATCACGTACGTTACTCCGGATGGTAACTGGCACAGGGCAAGCAAAGGAGCGCCGGAACAGGTATCTCTCGATTTGTAGCTTGCACTGCAAGAAATATATATACATACATATATATATATTTTTTTTTTCAGGGTTAGGAAACTTGTTCAAAAGACTGAGTTTTTGTGTTGCTTTCTAGATTCTAAACCTTTGTAAAGAGAAGGACGAGATTGCAGTCAGAGTGCACGCCATAATCGACAAATTCGCAGAGAGAGGATTAAGGTCTCTCGGTGTTGCTTATCAGGTATATAATCCGATCTCGACACTCGGAATAATCGCCTTGAGTTAGGGAATTTACAACATTTTCTGATCAAATTATTCTTTACAGGAAGTGCCCGAGAAATCGAAGGACAGCTCCGGAAGTCCTTGGACCTTCTGTGGATTGTTGCCCTTGTTCGACCCTCCACGACATGACAGTGCCGAAACGATCCGAAGAGCCCTAAACCTCGGAGTGTGCGTTAAGATGATTACAGGTAGATAATCAAGTGTCAGTTAAAAGTTGTGACATCTTTTAGCAGAAACATGTTGAAGATAGTGCTACATTGGTTCTTGTTGACACACCAGGAGACCAGTTGGCTATAGCAAAAGAAACGGGACGACGGCTCGGAATGGGAACGAACATGTATCCTTCTTCGTCGCTGCTCGGTCGTGACAAAGACGAGCACGAGGCTCTCCCCGTCGACGAGCTCATCGAGAAGGCCGACGGATTCGCCGGCGTATTTCCTGGTACGTTCTTTTTCGTTTCGGAAGATGTTCAAATTTTTTACTTCTATCCATAATCTCTAATAATAAAACAAAATAAAAATCTGCAGAACATAAGTACGAGATTGTGAGGATTCTGCAAGACAAGAAACACGTGGTGGGAATGACCGGAGATGGAGTGAACGATGCGCCAGCTTTGAAGAAAGCCGACATCGGAATTGCGGTGGCTGATTCAACTGACGCTGCCAGAAGCGCCTCCGACATAGTCTTGACCGAGCCTGGCTTGAGCGTCATCGTCAGCGCCGTCTTGACTAGCCGAGCTATATTCCAAAGGATGAAGAATTACACGGTTAGCTTTCGATCCCTCTCTTCGACACGATTCAAATTACCGATAAACCATTCAAACTAATTAGCATTCCGTCATTTATGCAGATATACGCAGTGTCCATAACAATAAGGATTGTGGTAAGCTGAATGATCTTAATTTTTACAAGTGTTTTAATGTTTGATTATGCTCGAAATTTCGCGAATTTAATTCACAAGGAAATGTATTTTCAGCTTGGTTTTGTGCTACTTGCATTGATATGGGAATATGATTTCCCACCTTTCATGGTTCTCATCATAGCAATACTTAATGATGGTAATTTCCTAGTCTCGCTACTAAAAATATTAGGTTACACAACGGTTAGCCAAAATCGTTGGGAACGGTATTTGCCATGACGGAATCTGTCGTTGAAACCGTAGTTTTGTACTAGCGACCTTGTACCGAATGCATTATTAAATGGCCTAAATCTTCCTAAATTTTGCATTTTATTTCTAGGTACCATCATGACCATCTCTAAAGACCGAGTGAAGCCCTCCCCGAGGCCTGATAGTTGGAAGCTCAACGAGATTTTCGCGACCGGCGTCGTCATCGGAACATATCTGGCTCTTGTCACCGTCTTGTTCTACTATATCATCGTCGACACCGCTTTCTTCGAGGTACTAAAATCGGAAATCGCATGATGTGAATTAAATCCTCCCATGGACTAAATTTGATGCTTGTGTAGACACACTTCCATGTGAAATCGCTGTCGAGCAACACCGAGGAAGTCTCATCCGCCGTGTACCTTCAAGTGAGCATTATCAGTCAGGCCCTCATCTTCGTCACTCGCAGTCAGAGCTGGTCGTTTATGGAGCGTCCGGGGGCGCTATTGATGTGCGCTTTTGTCGTCGCCCAGCTGGTAAGGCCATAAAACCAACATTTTATGATAGTAGTAAGAATAGAGTATAACTGTGTAATTCGGGGTCCGTATTAGTATACTTTCGATTTTGCCCTTCACGAAACATGTAATCGCCATCTTACGTATTTCCACAATGCTTCTTCTGTTAGGTGGCGACCCTGATCGCCGTGTACGCTCACATCAGCTTCGCGTACATCCGGGGCATCGGATGGGGCTGGGCCGGTGTCATATGGCTCTACAGCCTCGTCTTCTACCTTCCACTCGACATCATCAAGTTCGCTGTTCGGTACGCCTTGAGTGGAGATGCCTGGAATCTCCTCTTCGACAGAAAGGTATGTGAGCCAAACTTCTTGTTAGTTCTCGACAAGATTGATCCATGACTTACCCTTTTTCTCTGGTTTTCGCGTTTGAACAGACTGCCTTCACCTCCAAGAAAGATTACGGAAAGGAAGACCGAGCGGCTAAGTGGGTTCTCTCGCAGAGAAGCCTCCAAGGACTGATGTCTATAGACTTGGAAGGAAACGGAAGGCGAAAATCGTCTCTGATTGCAGAACAAGCCAAACGCCGAGCTGAAATAGCTAGGTACGAGTTTGTTCGGTAACTTGCCACGCAAGTCTTAGATTCAAATTTCCATTTTTTGTTTTCATGTAAATATTTGAATTTTGACATTTACTTTCAGGTTGGGAGAGATTCACACTCTGAGAGGGCACATAGAATCAGTAGTGAGGCTCAAGAATTTGGATCTGAATATGATCCAAGCATCTCACACCGTCTGAAAACTTTTGCGACCGATTTACCCTTTACCGATGACGAGAACGACACATATTTTGACAAATTTCTCGCGCTTCGGAGAGATGTTAGACATACCGTCGAGAATTCTTGGCGTTTTCCCTCCATTTTGCAGGCTCTCAAGCCGGTTATGAGGGTATTTTAAGAGACTTGGTTTGTGTTTTTATTCATTTAAATTCTTGGTCATAATTTCATTTTTACAGCATAGTAGCATTATTGATACCAGTTTTTTTTTTCTTTTCTTTTCTTTATGTGTAGAATTTTTGCTACATAGAACTCCAATAAGAAAAAAAAAGAAAAAAAAAAGATCACTTAAAATGATCATATAAGGATCCAAATACAATTTCCGATTTCGCCATCGAGAATTCACCAGCGAAATAAATCTTCTTTTTTCTTTCATTCGTGAAATAATTGACCGAGAGACCCTTGATATATCTTCAAAGACATTATTGACCGGTCTTATGTCATTTAAGGAAGACATACATTGTAAAACATATACATGTCGTATCTTATTACATTATTGACCGGTTCTTCAAAATAAATATTTATTCAACAATGAAATGAGCTTATATGAGTGGGAGCAAATAACACAAAAGAGCTGATTCTACATTTAATATCACTACACTTACAAAGACCATGACGTTATTCAAACATGAATAGCTGGTGTGTTCAGAAGGAGGACATACGGACGGTGCGTTCCCGCCCGAGCCTCACGGAGTTGACATAATCTGCGGGGCAGTGTGCAGCGATGCCCGGAAGGAAAAGGCCCATCACCCTCGCGGTCGTCGTAAACCAGCCTTCCTTGTAGCCCGGCCCGTATGCCCAGCCCATGATGAAGCTTCGTATCAACTCCCAAACCGCGTTCAGATGCAACGCCAAAGCGCTCTTCAGCCCGAAGAAGTTCTTGTTCGGCTCCTCTTCCGTCTTCTGCGAAATTGTTACGAATACGATCCCACATCAAATAAGAATTTTATCGGATGATTGTTTACAAGCTCATGAGTTCTCTCCTCGAAACCCGGGCTTTTAAGGGGGATTTCTAGGCTTCTGACCATGGTTATGGGCCCATTAGTACCGTTTTCAGTGGATCGAGCCATCCCAAAACTCACAAGACCCATAAAACCTCCAAAAACATTATTGCCCTATGTGTCCAAGGGGTTTTAATAGAATTTGTCGTTTCAGGACCGGGCCGGTATACTCAGTATGATATGAGTTCATATCAATTGGTATCAGATTCGAACTCAATCCTCCTCCCATACTACGGAAGGGTCGACATAAGAAAGAGCAGCCTAGAATCGGTCTTTTCAAGGGTGAATTAGTTGGTTGATCAAAAGCATATTAAATAGCCAGAAACGATATCAAGAGTACTTACTTGCTCGACGTATAAGCTGTTAAAGTAGAGGCAGACCCCGAAATGCTTGAACAGGAAGGTCTTGTCATCGTACGGCAACCTGGGCACGAGATCATTGCAGTAGACGACCCGGAAGTACCTCGGTTCCGGCCCGTTGAGGCGGGGCTCCACATATCGGCCCAGCCGCCCATCGCCTATCCTTGGCTGCCCGAACGTGTAGACTCCGAGCAGCCTCCGCAGAAGCTCTGTCTCCCCGTGCAGCACCAGCACGGAGGCGAATAGAATAGCCAGCGCCCCGCCGAGGCTGTGTCCCGTCACGACGAACTTTGCGTTCTTGTGCTCTCTGAGCAAGCTCTTCAGCTTACTCCTTACAGTGTAATATGCTGTCCTTTCACCCATCGCCGGTCGAAGATCAATGTCGTTTTCGATGCGATTTGTAATGAGGTTGCTATGGAATGTGGTGGTGTTGATTCGGCTGCCCAAGCCAAGAGCTTCCAAGAAACCCATGTGGACCTTTCCCACCTTTGGAATCTCGTACCACGAGTAGTCGAAGTCGGTCATCCAATCGTCGGCATCGAACGGCTCCGTTCCCCTGAAGCTGATCAGAATCAGATTCGTGTCGGTCGGCTTGTCGCTCATTATGAACACTTGGGTGGACCTTTCCTTTTGAAAATCTAAACAAAAGAACGTAAAATCAAGCTTAAGTTTAATAAACCAGAAATCGTACTAAACGGGGCGGGGAAAAAACGCCAAAGCTCACCATTCCAACAATTGTAGAAGTCGACGAAGTGCATCTGCTCGACAAAAGTCAAGACAAAATGAAAGAAATCATTCGAATTTCAACGAGCCATTCGCAAAATTTACACGGGAAAAACGAGGCGGAAAAGATTGAACTTGCCTTCCAGTGATGAGTGACGATGTTGTCAACGACTTTAGCGTTCTCATAGGCCATCTTGGAGGCCATGATGCAGAGGTCCATGAGAGCCCTGTTGCCCAGCTTCTCCCCATTTCCCGTCTCCGCAAAGACGGAATTCCCGATCTCTCCGGATAAGCTATCACCTTTGTCGAGGTCTATCCGACCGTCTAAGTGCCCGATCGTGCTGATGAACGTCTCCGTGCCTCTCATCGGCACCACCACTTTCCCTGCTTCACCATTCCCCTTTTAGCATTCAACCACCATTCATACATTCAACCAACAAAATCATAGCTTTTGCCATGCACATTCACAACACTACAGTAAGTTTATCACTTCGTTAAACTGTTCTGCTCATATTAAAAAATTAGTGGCGAAAATGGCAAAGTTTGAATACGGATTCTAGAGTGCAATAAAGCAATAAACATAGGTACTTTTGCCATCAAATTATAAACATGAGTATTAAATTACAATAAATCAAAAAAGTTTTCACTAAGATTCGAACAAACAAACATACTAAAGTGCAAAAAGTGATGAATTTCGTCAATATCCTCCAAGAACGAGGCGTTTCTGGATTGTTCGTTCGACCCAATTCAAGACGAACACAGAGAATATATAATCTGACCTCGAAGAAGATTGCTGAGCAAGCCAGGGAGATTCCCGTTCTCGGAGAGCAAGTTGAGCACGAAGTCAACGGCGAAGCCACACCACTCCATCGGCTTCCCGAGCAGCCCTATCACCTTGCAGACCACGATCGACACCACGATCACCCACCGGTGGTCCGGCTCCGAAACGGCGTCGCCGTCGGAAGCTTCCAGAAACCTCGCTCCGCTCCCCCATCCGGCGGCGTAGCGGAGGAGCTCGGTGGCGCCGCCGCTCTCCGGCCGTACGATGAGGAACCTCCAATCCTCCGCCATAAATGGCCACTGTCTGTATCTATAGAGCTCCGATACGTACGTATATATATAGTGACGATGAGGATGAGTGCGAGCGTGGAGCGGTGGTGGGAAATGACGGGTGTGCCCCTGGGGGTAGGATGGGGACAAGGGTGGAGGCGGTTATGCGTGCATGCATGCATGGAGCGATGGTGACGAGTCAGGAATAACCGAATGGGAATAATTGTTTGTTTGTTTCTGGTGAGCTAAGCAATGTGGATTTCTTCTTGACCCGCACGGATATATGGATTTGTAAAGAGTTCGTAACGGAATGACAAGTTTCTCAAATATAATAGGCGAAGCTACGTACACACGAGCATATATACGTATTTACTCTCAAATATCAAAAGAAACGATTAATAAAGTGACATTGTATTTATGAGTAAAGTACATAGAAATCTTTAAGATGTTTTCTTTATTGAGATTTATCTCTTTTTATTCTACTTGGCCACATGTACTCTTATTGTTTATATAATATTATTCTTTACTTTTTTTATTCCTTTAGAACTATCATAGAAGCTTAGTTAAGATTTTGTTGCTCTATTATGTTTCTTGATAATACGATACGTAGCGTTTAAATTATTATTGAATGATAAGAATTGTTTCGTACGTTTGCTCACTAAAATTATGATCAGGTCTGACCACTTATAAAGATATAAACACATAACTAAAATATAGAAAGTTAGAGCGGTTTTAATTAATTCGATAAAATTTATAATAATTACATAATATTTCGACTAAATTAAAAAAAAAAACTAGTTCCGCAACTGATACATAACAACAACAAAAAAACAAGTTGACACTTGTAATGAGTTTTTTTTTTTTTTGAAGGAACACTTGTAATGAGTTTGGAATCAAGGCGAAACTAGCATTCGAAGCATCAGCAAAAAATAAAAACGTAATTTAAAATATATATGTATATAAATATTATAGGATAAATGAAGAAAATGCCCATTTATAACACAACGTTTAAGAAAAATGCCCATTTCTATTTTTAGTAAAAATAACCACCAACAAATTGAAATATGGACTAATATACCCTTCCACTTTTTAATTCACGTTATAAATTCGTTTTTTTATATTTAAAATAAAAATAAATAATTTTCTTAAAAGTAGCAAACTAAATAAATTAAAATTAATCTTTCCTATTTTAACGATTCCAAAAATATTTTTTGAATTAATCCTCAATATTTTAACGATTAAAAATAAATATGATTTTAGAATTTCTGGTCCCTATTAATCAGTATTATTTGAAAATGTAAATGACAACTTGTGAACGAACATTATTCAAAATTTGAAACATAAAAAAATTAAGAAAATTGTATATGTATATACAAATTGAAACTGTAAATAAAATTACGAAAAACTGATGATTAAAATTGTAGTTATAAAACTACAAGAGAATATCCACAGTAAATCAATTTACGAAATTTTAATAAATCTGTAGTTATAAAACTATAAATAAAGTTACGAAATTTCAATATAATAATGAAATTGTAATTATATATACGAACATTGTAAAATATATACGAAGTTAATTTTGTAAATATAGATACGAATCTGTAACTATAAGTACAAAATTGTAACTATAAATATGAAACTGTAACGGTAAATGGAATTACAAATATGAAACCGTAAATATATTTACAGAAGTGTAAATATATATACCAATACAAAATTTAAATGAACACGCACATGCTAAATATCTCCTTCGCAGTGCCGGAGAGGTCCTTCTCATGGTCATCGACTTCATGATCTTGGCGATCTTGACGTCGTCGAGCGAGGTGTTCCCACTGTTCTTGATATTCTTGACCTTCTAGAATGTTTAAATTTTAAAATCTAATCCCACAACATGATCTCCAGAATCTTTGAATCTCATTATCATAAAATACAGCCTAAATCTGAAACGAAAAATCAAAACTGATAAATCATCAAGTTTAAATATCAAGAAAAGGATTATTATGTAACCAATTAATTTTGGGTCTTACTTGGATGGCGGTCATAGCAAGACAGAGAAGATAGCAAGACAGAGAAGAAGAAGCAGAGAAAACGGCCGGAGAGAAGCAACGCGAGGAAGAACAAGAGGGTATATTCTCGAATTGGAAGCAGATCTGTGCGAATCAGAGAAGGAGGCGCGACTGAGAAGGAGGTGCGGTGGAGAAGGAGGCGCGGTCGCCGAAGCCCGAAGCCGCCGCGCTCTACACCTGAATCCGACGATGATGTTCAATCCGACGAAGATGTCGTGAGATGTCAATGGAGATCGAGAAATCGAGAGATCGAGAGAGAGAGATGGAGAGAAAGAGAGAGAGAGGCTGATCGATGAGAGAGAGAGAGAGAGAAAAAAAGAGTGAGTCTGATCGATGAGCGAGATGAGAGAGAAAGATAAAAAAGATAAATGAGGGATAATTAATTGTTAGTCAACCGTCCTAATTGCTAGTTTAAATTTTTTAAATAAAAAAAGTTAATAAAAAAATAAAACGAAAATTAAAAACTGTAATTATGGATAAAATGGTCCAAAATATTTTATTAATGAGTATAAAATAATTTTTTGAAATTATGAGTATTTTTCATAAACGTTGAGTAGTTTTTGGGCAGTTTGTGGGTTTTCTAAATATTATATTATCATATATAATATCAAAACACCAAATACTAGTTATTGTGTCGTTTTCATATTACATAAATTCCAACAATTAAGATTGAAACTATGCAGACAATAAAAATGAATGAAGCGAATGAGACCAGACACTTTCCTTCACGAATGGGCTTAAACGCTCATATGCTTGTCCATCGAAGGAAGAGGGAAGAAGAAGCGAAAAAATGTTCATGAAACGAGTACCAATATACCTTAAATAGTATTAAAAAGAAAGAAAAAAAAAAAAAAAACACACACATTTATAGCAAATTGGGTTTTCACAAGGAAAATACCTGAATACTTTTTTCAATAACGCCTAATTGTAACGTTATTATTGAAAACTTTAACTGCAAAAATGATTTTAATAAAATGCTAAATGCATTTTCGTTATAGAGAAAGTAGTGTTAAAAAATTAAAACGTGAATATTCCATTCCAAATCAGACAGAACCCTCGAGGGTCAAAAGGGGCAATTCATTGAAATAAACCCTTAAAAATAAATAATTCAACAATGACTTTTCCTGGAAACAAGTTACATCGTCGTTTTCGAAAACGTTACAATCCACATTAAATGTCTTTTTTCTCCACTAACAGTGTCGTTTGTAGACAAACTGCGTCGTTTTTTACCATAACATTTTTTCTGTCGTTTATCCCCTCCACATAACTACACAATATGATTATTGCATAATATAAAAATCGTTCAAACTCGAACCCCTAAAAACGAAAGACGTTACTGAATAGAAGAATTTTGGGCCAATTGAATTAAATTGAATCTTCGAGATTCGATTTGCAGTTTCAGAATAAATATTGATTATCGAAATACTTGGATCAAAATCAAAGAAAGAACATACCCCACTAAAGGGACTAAAGTAAAGTGCTTGACTATCAATAAAAAGAAAAATGATAATTCTTTTTTAAATTGACGAACAATAAATGTTTTCGACCATTAATTAGATGGAAATGTGTAAGTAAAAAAACAAACAAACTACTGATGAAGATTTAAAAAAATCGTATAACACAAGTTGAGAACATACTTCAGTCGCCGTAGTCGGGCCTGTCCCTCCGCCGCGGGTGCAGGTCGAGCCCCGGCCAGCTCGCATTTATCCGCGCTAAGACGTCCACCTTCTCGATGAGCTGGAGCGCCAGCGAGTGAAGCCGAGAGAGCTCGACATCGCGGAAGACGATGCAGTTCGTCGGCTCGTCCCAGCTGGCGCAGAGCTCGTCGTCGATCATCATCTTGATAACGACGCATCGGATACGCGGCGCCGACAGTTCGAACAGTTTAGTGAGCTGCTCCACGCTGAGGCTCTCGTAGGCGGAGGCATATGTGAAGAGGTACGCGCGGAGCGCCGCCACCTTGATCTTGTCTTCGAGCATGTTGAGGATCTGGTCGCGGTTGCGGAGGAGCTTCCAGACGTCGAGGGAGGCGATGACCTCGTAGGCCTTCTGGGCATTGCCCTTGGAGAGGGCACGGGTGGCTTCCATGACGTGGTCGCGCACGCTTTCCGGCGGGCCGGTGAAGGAGTGCTTCTTGCTGATCACGCGGCGGCGGGGATCGTGGGCATTGGCTGCCATGTTTGGGACCTCGAGAAGCATGGAGCAGATCAGATGCACCGCCTCTAGGAGCTCAAGGTTTATGTGCATGTGGTACGGCATCTTGCACCCCTGCTCCAGTCTCTCCTGTAGGATATACCGTTAAATATTTCTCCATCATGTGTATAACCCAATTCGATACGTACTTGGAATAATCTTAGAGAAATACGTAAGATAATGGAAGAAGAAAAAGTAACCTGTTCCGGGGTCTTCTCATGGCGGTACCACCTCTGTGAGACACCTTGGGCAAGCAACTCTTTGACCCGTCCACGTGAATACAGCTCCGAAAGGCAGCCTTGCCCTTCGCTGATCAATCCAACCCTAAACGCGCAGAGACCAAGCTGTGCCATGGCCCGGTTGTAAAGAACCTCGTCCGTAGGCAGAATACGCTCTTGCAGTTTCAGGTGACTCATCAGCAGCCGGGAAGTGGAGAAATCGTCGAGGAGGGCATGGTGGTAAGCATCGCAGACCATCGCTCGGGCTATATACCACTCGTCTCCGTGTTGGTAGATGGCAGAGACCAAAACGTCCATTAAAGCCCTGCTGAATTCAGGAAGATTGGGCTTCCTCGAAACATGCTCAGGAACAACGATAAAAGCCGGTGGGCCTCGGCCATCTTCAGGCTTTGGCCCGTCGACAATAGATTGTCTCATAGCAGCATACACTTCTTGTGGCTTGTCGTAGATGTGTTCAACAAGCGTTACGGCAACCTTAGCAGCGGCTCTGGACCTTCCTGTCCCCTCCAGATACTCTTGGATGTTTTGTGCCAGAGCCAAAAGGACGGCTTCATCCCTGAGTCTTTCAATGTACTCATGAGTGTGTGGGTCGATGCACTGCAAGCTCCTGAAGAGCTCGCGATTGATCTTTTCCAAAAACGCCGCCAGGTATCCCCTAACCCTAATAGTCCCATTGTAATCAGCACCATGTTGGGATTCAATCTCATCAGCCTTCAGATTGTCATCCACCACTATATTAGGGTAATGGGCGAGAATGTCGAGCATTACAAACATGTCCTGCACGCACTTCTTCCAAATGTTAATGGGCATGAAACCGTTGGGGACTTCGGGATAAAGGGCAAATCGAGCTGAGACGACGCGGAACATGATATCCAGTTTTTGTGCAGGCGTTTGTGCAACTTTCGTCAAGAAGGATAGCTGCTCAACTAGTTCAAACCTTCCGGTTCTTCCTCGTGCAGCTAAAACCTCTCTGAATTTCTTCTCAACGATACCCCATGTGATTTCACTGGGATCTTTCGTGAATTGCTCGTCCATAAGCTTGCCTTTCTTGCTCATATTTCTCTCCCAGCCAGGCTCGGCTTGCGAATCCCCCTCCCCATCTTCTTCTCCTCCTCCGTCCTCATCGTTGTCGTCATCTTCAGTAGCAGACATTGTCATCTTATACGGGTCTTCTTCGATCTCAGATTCAGAACCTTCATCGCCATCGATGTCAGCCCTGTACTTTTCCTCCTCGCTCTCGGGATTCTCCCTGCACTTAGTGATCAAGTCCTCGTACTGCTTGTTATTCTTCTTGAGCTTCTGCTTCATCGAGTTCAAGGCCTTGGCGTTGCTGCTACTCATCTTCTTCTTAGCGTCCTTGTTCGCCAAAGCCTGGCTCAAGAAATCTTCCAACATGACGAGAGCTTTAATGTAGAGCCGAGGAACCTTTTGGGCCTCGGTGACACGCATGACTTTCTCGACCTGCTTGTTTATCTTATCGAAACTTTCCTGCAAGCCGACCCAATCGTTGATCTTCATAGCGTTCTTCATCTGGTCACCCGTGGCGGATAATTCCTCAAACCGTTTGCCTTTCGCGGATCTGACGACCCTCTTCTGGCCATCTGGGTCATCACTGTCGCTAGCGTTTTCTCGAAGGTATCGGCTTCCTGCTATTTGGTCAACACCCTCGGCCGTGTTTTCAACCTCCTCATCGTAATCACTCTCCTCCTCGGAAGCACTTCCGGGCTATTAACAACACCACAAAAAAAAAAAAAAAATATCATGTCGAGCCTTCAACTTATTTACGTATAATCCAGAAAGCAACAAACGAAAATCAAATTAAAACCTGGGCAAAGAAGCGAGACGTCATTCTCTGGCAGCGGAAAACCGGAACCAATTTACGAAGCATGGAAACAGAATCTGCTAATTCACCACAAGCAAACAACGAAAAATTTACCAAACCAATTCAACCGAACTTGATTTCATTAATTTCGATTCCGACGGCGTGACGGAATCAAGAACTGTTCTAGCCCTAACCCTAGTTTATCATCGTGCAACAAATACGGAACACAAACTAAGTACGAACTACAATATACATCGCAATACACCATTACCAGATTCAAACAAAAAATCAAAAAGAGGAAACCACAATCATCACCGTATACTTCAAGAAATGCAGAAATTCGCTATGCGAAAACCATAATTTACACATCGAGATACAAGAACGAACCCTAATAACTTACCAAGATTTCCGAAGAAGGAGAGAGTGAGAGAAAATGAAAAGCTAATTTGCCTCGGTTTATGTATGTCTTGTTGTTCCTTGGGAAACAAGAAAGGCAACACACGGACACGTGTCGTACTGATAGAAATCAGAGACAATCAAAAATTCCAAAGTTATAAACTTTAATTTTATGCATCTCTTGCTGTTCCTTGGGAAACAAGAAAGGCAACACACGGACTGTCACTGATAGAAATCAGAGACAAACAAAAATTCCAATGTTATAAACTTTAAATTTTTAATTTTTAAAAGCATATTTTATTTTATTTTTATTTAAGAGTGCTTATATTGTAAATTTATGGAGAGATAATAAACTTTACAAGTAGTTTTATTTTATCATGATTTTATACGTGTTCACAATATACGATACAAATTGAATAGCACCGGAAATTTAATTTATTAGACCAAATTTCTTCACTCTGTTTTTTAAGTTTTGGGAATACATGTGCTATTTTTTATTGTTAATTTAAGAGTATTTATGCCATAATTTTTTATATATTACGTCAACAATAGTTTCTTTACAATAAACCACTTTTTCTTTCTCTAATAAAAACCACTTTTTCTTTTTTACCAATATCCCGGAATCACGTGTATTGTGATTTCGAGACGTCTCAAATTTACTAATATAAGAGAGCTTTAGCTAAATAGCCAGGTTACTAGTTTGAAATTGGCAAAATAATCAATGTTTGATTAATTTTTGTAAAATAACTAATGAACCATATTAACCATTATAAAAATAGTAATATTAACCCTTATAACCTATCGGAAAAAAAAAAACACAATTTTGGGTTATTTTGAAAATAAAAAACCTTAAGTTTGCTAAAATGCAATGTAAACATATGAACGTGGCTATTCATTATAATTTCTCTTAATATAGTTCTCACTTGTGACGGAGGAAAACCATGTTGACAAACAATCAACGAGGTTTACAATAATTAAATCAAAATATCCCAAAAATCAAAACGTACGTTTAAGTATTTTCAATGTATTTTTGTACAACATTACCTTTGAGCATATATGCTCGAGTTACATTTGTTAGTACTTGTAAAAAAACGTGAAAAATGATTGTAATAAAGACGATCAACAAGCGACACAATATCTCAAATCGGTTATGAGAAAGACGATCAACAAGCGACAAACAAACAAAAAACGGGACTCCGAAACTCTAGTTCCATTTTTTTCCCTAATCAGAATCCCAGATCCCAAATCTTTAAAATATCAATTCTTTTTTTTTTAAATAAGGGTTAACGTTAATTAATCCTGGCCGTTTGATAATAATAGTTCTTTATCCAAAATTTGGGTTCCGAAGAAGAAAAAAACGGAATTCCATTTTTCTGGGATAAAATTACGGAAATAGAATCCCATAGCTATTTTTTTAATTAATATAAAAAAGACAAAGATGCAGAGGTTTCAACATATATGTACATTCGCATTAAGATGTAACAAAAGAATGATCTAAAGCTACAAAAATATAATCCTCGGCGGGCTAAAACGGCATCATCGTCGAATCGCCATCTGCTAATCTGGGGCCTAACAAAATTCCAGCAGGCATTGTCACAGCGTTATATTTAGCTGCTCGGTCAAATCCGAGAAGGCAAAAAATACCGACTTCGTTCTTCACTACGTTTCGGAGATCAAAATTTGGCATTCTCGAGCTAAACTGTGCTTGTTACGAGCTCCGCTTTTGTTCCAATATTAACCTTGGAGTTGTTAGGGGTATCACCGGTGGAGATTCTCATTACGGGCAAAGGGAATGAGTGTAAGGCAACTATATTATTCCTTTCGGATTCGGCTTGAGATGATTTCAAGTCTGAGAGTATTTGCTTAAGTTGAGCTCGGTTGCAGATGATTCTGCCGTTGTTCCATGCCGGGAAACTGAAGGACGATGACGTCTTTTCCTGCAGAAACAAGTAGGCCGCTTTGGCGATGGTCTTCCCTCGCCTGATAAATCATAAAAATTAGTTGATAACGGGAATGGAAACCGACCAAATTTAACCAGATAAACACAATATTAGTCCAAATCCGGATAACTGGAAAAACTGGTTGCGGTGAACTCTAACCGTTTTTATCAGATCGGTTATTGGTTAAGTGTTTTTATTTTAAAGCAGATAATAGACCATACCCATGAGCGATGGCAAGAATTCCTTAAAAATTTAACCAAATTTTGAAATCAGTTAACCGATAATCGGCAGTTACAACTATCCGCGTCTGAATAATTCGGTTACGGATAGAAACGGTGCCCATAACCGAACCGAACCGATCTAGCTTCTCCCCTAACGATTTTATGGCCGTTCATAGTATATGACTAGAGAAAAGAAACCGACTAAGGTATGAAAATACAGAAGAAGAAAAAAAAAGCTTACACTGAGACAACCATGGCCACATGCAGAAGATCAAGCATGTCATTTAAGCCAAACCGAGATTGCCGTAAGCGCATTGCTTCGCACATCCTGAAACAAGATTAATATTAATATATGTATATATAAAGATGAGTTGATGATAGAAGTCCTAATCAAAATCATACCTATGCGTGTCAATGGACCAGACGAGTTTATTTTTACGGAAAAGCTCGGGAAATAATCCGTGCTTGATCGCCTCATTTAGCACTCGTGAAGCTCGTTCTTTCTGACCCATAAACCAAAGGGCTTCGAGAAGTGTGTTATAGAACCTTATTCCCAGTCCGCATCCTTCGGAGTTTAGTTTGTCAAAGACGTATTCTACCATCTGCCAGTTTGAACCGTCGTCGTAGTCGCCTTTAATCACTTGATGAATATTTGACGCCTTGTTCTTCAGCATCTCGTCGAGTAACTTAAAAGCGTCGTCCAATCTGTAAGCAAGGGGTTTGATCTAAGATGACAACACACAAGCATATTTTTAACTAGCTCTAACACAAGGGCGATAATTAAAACCCGGAACAGGAAAATACCCTGCTTATAATACCAGAAAAAATCCGGATCCAGTTTCCAGTTAAGGGTATTGTATACCCAGTTTGAAAAACCCGATTTTAATATCTAAAATTTTGTATTTTTTGTATATGTCATTAGAATTATGTTTTCATTTTCAGAAGTTTGTTATTTCATTTACTATTTCGAACTAAAATATTTTTGTTTTACTTTTTAGATTTACGTTTTGAACTTTAAGATTGTATTTTGTAATTTCTACTCTATATTTCAAGTTATTAATTCTCAATGTGTTTAAAGCAGATCTGGTTTTGTGAACTGAAAGCTGGTTTGCCGGATAGTCGGACTTTGAAAACCGGACTAGTTTTTATATTTCCGATATTCGGGAATCCAGATCCGAGTTCCGGATATCGGGAAGCAAAAAACGAGTATAGTACGTGGTTTCACCCTTAACAAGCATCATCAAATTCATGGAATCATATTTCCTATTACTTTTCCCCGTCGTTAAATAACTACGCGTAACACACTAACCTGTCGCATTTTGCGTACTCGGCAAGCGTCATGCAATAGCACATGACTCTGGGCAAAACTCCCGACGATTTTATCTCTTCAAAATGCTCCTCACACTCCTCGACAAGACCAGCGAAGCAGTAAACAATTAAAAGCGCTTCGAGGGTCCGTTCGTCGGGGTCCAGTCTCATCTTTCTCATCTCAACATATGCCTTCACGGCTTCTTCAAACCTACCCGGTAGCCTAAAAGCCTCGATAAGCCCATTGAACGAGTCCACGTTCCTTGGAACGCCGGTTTCGCCCATTCTCATCAGAATCGCTTCACACTCCTTGTAGAGCCCGCAACACGAAAATGACCTAATCGGCGAGTTGTAGGCCTCGACAGAAGGCTTGCTTCCCACTTCATTCATCGTGTTGAAGAGGCGACGATTGCTTCTTCGTACAACGCAGCTTGACCATACGCTTCGATAACACCAGTATATGCTTTCGAGCTCGGTACAATTCCTCTCTCGTGCATATAACTCAAAATCACTTTCGCGTCCTCGTGGAGACCTCCTTTCCCACAAGCAACGATCAAACCCTCAAGCGTCTCCATGTTCGGCTCTACATTCTCTTCGACCATGTCGTGAAACAGAGTCACCCGATGCAACGGGAACGTAACTGCAAATAGAGATATATGCATAATAAAAACGAATCAGACTCCACCATGACGTGAATTTATAGCAACTAGCGAAATTGATAATATTTGAATCATGGTTAAAGCAGTTACATACAAAGTAATTGCTCGCTTAAGAATATATCAACAGAATCACAGGCGAAGAAACGGCACCGGAATAAAAAAAATCAAAACCTTTGAATCTCTAGCTCTTCTATTGTCTTTCTCCTTCTTTTTGTCCTTTGTTTTCTCCTGAGATTGTCTCCTCCTTTGGCTGCTTTAACGGAGTCACGATCAAGCTCTGTTAAAAGGGCTTATCTCAGATTTCTCTGTGGCACATTTGTCAGCCAAAGGCTGTAAGAGAATAGCAAAAGCTAACGCGGGTCTAGAAAGAAATGGCGAAGAACATGGTCAAAATCCAATTCAGAGTACAAACCTTTAGATACGACTTGACAAGAGGCAACAATAATGACCGAAAATCATGGGCTCGAGCTGCAAAAATTAGATAAAAAAGAATTCCGATCAAGCAAATTCAATCTCAACTCGTCTCCGTTCCCCAAATCCTTCGATTTCTGATGCCACTCCCGATCCGGTCGGAGCTTTCTGCTCGGGAATAACATCGGATTCTGAATAGCCAATCCTCGAACTCCTTCGCATCGGTGCAGCGTAGAAATGAGAGAACTCGATCGAGTCCGGCACCAGCTCGCTCCTCAAATGCCGAGTCTTCTTGCTCGGATCGTCGATCCTCCGTGCGCTGGGCTCGCAGGAGAGCCAGAGCCAGGAGTGGTTCCCTCGCTCACTCTTTCACATCCTGCACAACCACGTGGCCAATCCTTAAGAGAGAGAGACTCAATTAAAAATTAAAAAACTGCCACGTGCCCATCCAGCTATAGATGGAAGGTTATTTTATTACGGAAATAACCTTGAATTATAAAGGTTAAAAATTAAAAAACTGCCACGTGCCCATCCATCTCTTGCTGTTCCTTGGGAAACAAGAAAGGCAACACACGGACACGTGTCGTACTGATAGAAATCAGAGACAATCAAAAATTCCAAAGTTATAAACTTTAATTTTATGCATCTCTTGCTGTTCCTTGGGAAACAAGAAAGGCAACACACGGACTGTCACTGATAGAAATCAGAGACAAACAAAAATTCCAATGTTATAAACTTTAAATTTTTAATTTTTAAAAGCATATTTTATTTTATTTTTATTTAAGAGTGCTTATATTGTAAATTTATGGAGAGATAATAAACTTTACAAGTAGTTTTATTTTATCATGATTTTATACGTGTTCACAATATACGATACAAATTGAATAGCACCGGAAATTTAATTTATTAGACCAAATATCTTCACTCTGTTTTTTAAGTTTTGGGAATACATGTGCTATTTTTTATTGTTAATTTAAGAGTATTTATGCCATAATTTTTTATATAATACATCAACAATAGTTTCTTTACAATAAACCACTTTTTCTTTCTCTAATAAAAAACACTTTTTCTTTAAAATATGAGATCCCAAATCTTTAAAAATCAATTCTTTTTTTTTAATAAGGGTCAATTAATCTTGGCCGATAGATAATAATAATTTTTGTATCCAAAATTCGGGTTCCGAAGAAGAAGAAAAAAAAACGAAATTCTATTTTTCTGGGATAAATTACGGAAATAATTCCATAGCTATTTCTTTTAACTAATATAAAAAAGACAAAGATGCAGAGGTTTCAACATATATGTACATTCGCATTAAGATGTACCAAAATAATGATCTAAAGCTACAAAAATATAATCCTCGACGGGCTAAAACGGCGTCATCGTCGAATCGCCATCTGCTAATCCATGGCCTAACAAAATTCCAGCAAGCATTGTCACAACGCGATATTTAGCTGCTCGGTCAAATCTGAGAAGGCAAAAAATACCGACTTCGTTCTTCACCACATTTCTGAGATCAAAATTTGGCATTTTCGAGCTAAATTGTGCTTGTTACGAGCTCCGTTTTTGTTCCAATATTACACTTGGAGTTGTTAGGGGTATCACCAGCGGAGATTCTCGTTACGGGCAAAGGGAAAGAGTGTACTAAGGCAACTATAATATTCCTTTCGGATTCGGCTTTAGTAGATTTAAAGTCTGAGAGTATTTGCTTAAGCTGAGCTCGGTTGCAGATGATTTTGTCGTTGTTCCATTCCGGGAAACTGAAGGACGATGACGTCTTTTCCTGCAGAAACAAGTAGGCCGCTTTGGCGATGGGCGTCTCTTGTGCGTTCGGACTCTGCTCAATCTTCCCTCGCATGATAAATCATAAAAATTAGCTGATAACGGGAATGGAAACCGACCAAATTTAACTAGATAAACATAATATTAGTCCCAATCCGGATAACTGAAAAAACTGGTTGCGGTGAACTATAACCGTTTTTATCAGATCGGTTATTGGTTAGGGTTTTTATTTTAAAGCAGATAATAGCCCATACCCATGAGCGATGACAAAATTTCCTAAACAATTTAACCGAATTTTGAAATCAGTTAACCGTAATCGGCAGTTACAACTATCCGCGTCTGAATAATTTGGTTACAGATAGAAACGGTGCCCATAACCGAACCAAACCGATCTAGCTTCTCCCCTAACGATTTTATTGTTGTTCATAGTATATGACTTGAGAAAAGAAACCGACTACGGTATGAAAATACAGAAGAAGAAATAAAGTTACATTAAGACAAGCGTGGCCACATGCGGAAGATCCTCCTCGTGCACGGACGGATGCATGTTGTAGGTTGGGGTGGTAAACCACCCCCTAAATTTTTCTATGTGTACCATTTACGCCGTATTGTATTTTTATTAGTGTAAGCTCACATAAAATTTTAGTTCAGCCACCCCGGATTCTTACAAGAATTTAAATATAATCACCCTAAATATATTTTTTGACAAAAGTTTAAATCTAGCCACCTCCAAATTGAATTCCTAGTTCCGTCACTGTCCTCGTGGACGAACATCTCAAGCATGTCATTTCAGCCAAACCGAGATTGTCGTAAGCGCACTGCTTCCCACATCCTGAAACAAGTTATATCGTCGTTTCAGAAAATGTTACAATCCACATTAAATGTCTTTTTCTCCACTAACAGTGTCGTTTTACGCAAACTGTGTCGTTTTTCACCATAACATTTTTTTTTTCGTTTATCCCCCACATAACTACAATATGATTATTGCATAATCTCAAAAGGTTGAAAATCTAACCCCTAAAAGCGAAGGACGTTACCGAATATAAGATTTTTGGTCCAATTAAATTAAATTGAATCTAACCCCTACGATATTCGATTTTTATTTATAGAATAAATATTGATTATCGAAGTCTCATCTGGACCGAGGCTTCAATTTATAATTACATATAAGCACGCTTGTCATTCAATAAAAAGAAAAAATGATAATTCATTTTTCAATTGACATTTTATGAACAATAATCGTTTTTAACCATTAGTTTGATGGAAATGTAAAAAAAAATACTACGGATGAAGATTAAAAAAATTCGTATATATGCATACATTTATAGGGTCCAAAATCAAATTTAGGACAACATTTTCATACAAATTTTAGGTATAAAAAAAATATTCAATTTTTAATTTTATAATAAAATTCATAAAAGAAAAACTCTTTTTCATTGGAATGCGTGGAAGTGTCGAGGTTTTGTACTTTTGTTTTGTGGCTTGTGACTACGTTGGATTTTTGCTATAGCAGATTGGGCTTCCCCAGCTGGGGACCAAATTTTGTTATGACTGTTAAATCAACCCCGTTACAAATATAAACGACATATTCGACCCAATTCCTCCTCAACTTTTCACTTTCCTCCCAAAACGACCTTTCAAAGTGCCGTATCTCGAAGGACATACGTTATTTAACACAAGTTGAGGAATCAATTTTCGCGTCATTAATACTTCTCAAATTAGATGGTAGAAAATTAATCAATTAAAATGTGTGATGAAGTGTAAATCAGAAACTCTTCCAAATCGCATCTTTGTCAATCAATCTTAATACTTCTTTCATAAAGTCCGTAAAGTGACGCACATTTTTAACATTTAGTGATACGCCACTTATTACAAGCTACATTAAGAATAAAGCGTTACAAATATATATATATATATATATATATATATATTTATAAATATCTATTTATTTATTTAGTTGTTAATTGCCTAATCAATTGGAGCTGAATCGGTGGAACAAACACCGAGTGGGAACCGAGTCAACCACGTATCGCCACCGACAGGGTCGAGACTGACTCAGTTTTCACCAAAATTAAATGTATAAATATAGGGTCAAAAATATATAATATGGATACATTTTTTTAATAAAAATTGTGTTATTAAATTAAGTCCAAATTGATATGTATTTATGCAGTCATATTTTCGTGTTTAGTAAATTGTTTTTCTTCAGTAATAAATTATTAAAGAATATAAAATTAAAATAAATTTTGAAATAAAAATAAAAGGTTAAAATGCTTATCACTGTTGATGTGGGATTTCATCCCCGAACAAAACGACATATCATTTTTCATCGTGTAAATACGACACGCCATTAACGTCTTGACCGATAAGATATGTCGTTTCCCTCTATAAAGAGACGACGGCAAAAGTATCAATCTTTTAGCAAAAGCTATTTATTTAATTGATATGGCAAATATTAATTAAGTAAAGCTTATTATTTCATTTAAAGTGTCAAATTAATATTTGTCATCTTTTTGCACCATGAGCAAAGTTGAAGGGGTTAAATAACAATTTCCTCATTTTTGATACACATCATGCGCCCAAATATTGAGTCTACAATTGGACTTGATGCTCTCCACAAATCATGAGCAATTATGACTCCATTACCATCACTTTTTGGAGGAGAAAGCGTATGAAAAGCTTGGTCAAATGAAAAAGCATGATCACTTTACACATGTCACCACCAAAGGAAGCAAGCCTAGTCAAATCTCATGAATTCCTCAAAGACTAGTAAAAAAGTCACTCACTCTTCCAAGAGAATAGGGCAGCAACGTATACATTCAAGAACCTTATAAATATATGAAGAATGGCATGCAAGGGGGGAGGATGGAAGGAAAAGGAGAACGAACTCAGAGGAAGGAAGATCACCACAAACACTCTAGAGAGGATTTATATTTCATATTACTCATTTTATGAGATGTATTTTCACCTCGTGTTTTCACCTCGTTATACGGTCAGATTCACCTTGTTATAATCTCTCTTCTCTCCTTCTACTTTGTATTCACTTCGTTTCAATGAGAAAAGTAGAGAGAAAGTAGTCAACTACCGCTTGGGACAAACCTCTATAAAAAACCACGGTGTCATTTTCCTTTACGTTTTATATTATATATATTGTCGCAATGTTTATAATATATTCGGAGTGATCTTGGCGAGTAAGACGAAGTATCGGGATTCATACGGCAACACACGCAGACACTACAATAAAACGGATTACGATTAATCCGCGACAGTTGATGGCGATTATTCACATCAACAGTTTGGCGCCGTCTGTGGGAAATTCGATATTTTCTAACACAAAACTCGCTATGGGCCCACTCCACAAAGGAAAGCGGTCAAAAATTCACCTTCGCGGGGCCTCCAAAGGGGACCCGACAAGACTTTTATTGGGTTCGAAACCTCGACACATCTTTACGTCTCCCCGCGAGCATGGAACATTCTCTTATAAAAGACGACTTTGGATTTCACCAAGATCCTTATCGCCTTGACTCGCACTCGAGCTTTGGTAACGTCTACTCTGCCAGATTCGGCAGCACCTGGTATTTTGCAACGATATTTGGGATGTCAAAAATCCTCCGGGGCAATTAATTTGCTTTACCTCGTATTTCGCGATGACCCCGAATCTTCATTTGGGTAGGAGCCGAAGTGATATCCGGTGCCTTAATCTACCGTCCCGAGTTCCTTTCATCTCGGATCCGTATTCGGACAGTAAACGAGGAGACATTGGACGTCCCGTTTTTATCATATTTGGCTTCATGACGACCTCGAACCCTCAGTAGGGTAGCAGCCGAAGTGATATCCGGTGGCGTAATTCACCATCCACGAGTTCTGCTCACCTCGTATTTCTCAATGACCTCGGACCCATATTCGGGCAACGACCGAGGTTACAATAGATTCTTGTTTTTAACATATTTGGCTTCGTGATGACCTCGAATCCTCATTCGGTTAGCAGCCGAAGTGATACCCGGTGCCGTAATGCACTGCCATTGAGTTCTTCTCACCTCGGATCCATATTCGGACAGCGAACGACGTGATAGTAGACTTCCTATGATTATCATCTTTGATTTCATGACAAAATCGAATCATTATTTGGGTAGAAGCCGATGTCATATACAATGCCGTAATGCATCAGTCACGAGCTCTTTTCACCTCGGATCTCGCAATAACCTCGGATCCATATTCGGGCAGCGATCGAGGTGATGGTATACATCCTGTTTTTATCATATTTGTCTCCGCAAGGACCTCGAATCCTTATTCAGGCAGCAGTCAAGATGAAATCCATTGTCGTAATGTATTAGCCATGAGTCCCAATCACCTCGGATCTCGCGGTAACCTCGGATCCATATCCGGGCAGCGACCGATGTGATAGTGGACGCCCCGTATTTATCATCTTCGGCCTTGCAATGACCTTGAATCATCATTCGGGCAGCAGCCGAAGCGATGTCCGATGCCTTAATGCATTGGCCACCGATCATTTTATATTTCATAGGACTAGACGACAAGGTCAAAGAGATAACTAACGCGAAGATCAGAGGCATTGGGATGATGAATATTCCCCATGACGGGAAGACGGAACCAGGAGCACATCTCCGGCTCCCCCACATCACGATGGGGAGAGCTTACCTCGAACCATCAGAAAGAGATGCCGGAAAATGTCAGATCTTTGCCAAACATTTGGTACAGACCGTGCTCAAATAGCTCTACAAACTAGAACCATACTCGATCGGCTCTTCGACCAACTCACGACAATTTTCTTAAAGCATTTCTCAATGGTTAGAGGTTGACGAAAACCATGGTCGCTCAAATTTAAGCTCTGCAGCGGTAAAAAGATGAGCCACAGAGGACCTTCATCTCCTGCCTTTAGGACAAACTATCTCGTGTCATAGGGATCAACGATGAAACGACAATCGTCACGCTCACCTCGGGACTATAGTACGAATTAAAATTCGGGCGTGACATCCGCGTGAATCGCTACACGTCGATCAAAGACGTAATGCATCATAATCGATTTCGCTTTACCTCGGATCTTTATCCGAACAACAACCAAGGTGATAGCTTTATCCATGATACATGTCATCTCCAACCTCACAAGCATCTCAGATCTATTTCTGAGCAACATACAAGGTGATATTTGATGTTGCAACGTATTCTCATCTGTTCACTCCACCCCCGGTCTGGCACCCACATCGGATCATTATCCGAGCGCAACCGAGGTGCGAGTGAGCATCCTGATTTTATCGTCTTCGGCCTCACAATGAACTCGAATCTTTAGTTGGGCGACAATCGAGGTGACATCTCGCGCCATAATGCATTGATTATGTGTTTGTTTCATATCGGGTCTTACAAAGACCCTGGATCCCTACCTGGGCTCTAAATGAGGTGAAGGTGAACACTATGATTTGCGCAATTTTCGGACTTACAACGAATTCGAATACTCATTTGGGCAACAACCAAAGTGATATTTGATGCCTTAATGCATCAACAGTCTGTTAGAGTGACCACGGGTCATACAACGACCTCGGATCTTCATCTTGGGAGAAACCAAGGTGATAGTGGACACCACGATTATTATCACTTTTGACTTTTAACGACCTCGAATCTTTATTCGGGCAGAAGTGGAGGTGATATCACATGCCTTAATGCATCGCTCACCAATTCAGCTTCACGATCGGATCTCGCAACAACCTCGAATCTTAATTCGGGCAGAAAACGAGATGATAATTTTCTCCACAATACGTGTCAAATCTGACCTCGTAACAACTTTCACACGAAATTCAGGGTGATATTTTCTCTTGGAATATATCTCCAATCAATTTGCTTCACATTCGGTTTGGCAGTGACCTCGGGTCCATATCCGAGTAGCAACCAAGGTGTGAGATAACACCACGGTTCGAGTCTCCCCTGGCCCCATACAACCACAATCTACACTCGGGTAGTGGCTGAGCCGATATAAGAATTCCTAAGTATATCTTGCGAATAGTTTGAATCACCTTCGGTCTAGCAATTACCTCGGATCCATATCAGGGAAATGACCAAGATGACGGCATACGCCCCGATTTGTACCACATCCGATCCTGCAATGATCTCGGATCCATATCTGAGCAACAGCCGATGTGGCAATCAATACCCTAAGGCATCATGGGATAAGCTATGCGATTCTCATTGAATTAGAGGACAATCTTCCTCCGCAAGGCCAAGACCCAAGAGCACATCCGAGGTACCATGTTCTCACACATTAGCATTTCATTTCTCAAATCATAATTGTCTTACAAGACCTCCGATGTTTGATGACAAACATCAACTACAAAATATTTCACAAGCCAACGCAAAACAAATGGCTTAAACGCAACCATGATGATGAACTTTGGCACTTCAAGGACGCGCATTCGAAAGTAAAATTGGCAAGTAGGTACTTCACCAAACAAACCGGTTCGAGGTGCCCCTTCTCTTCTTGACCATATTTTGTTATTTTTTCCTCGCGGTGGGAGCGTATACCACGCGTATACGCATCCACTATCACCAAATTTTTATTGCAAAACCTACGTGTAGACGAAGTAAGGGGAAGCTGGAATAGTGGCAACACTATTCTGACCCACCTTGGAACTGTTTACCGAAAGCGACATCTCTTTCTCATAGTTTAGCCCGCGTTCAAATCAGACGACCGTAAACTACCAAGTTTCTCACGGGGTTCGGTTTCTACTACGAGTATATCACTTCAAATAATACTCGGAAAGAAAACACCACTGGGGATCAACGAGGTGGTCGATCTCGTGCCGTTTACGCAACCTCGGCTCGCGAGTCGAAGCAAGCTCATGGGTAGTGCAAAAGAATTTAAAGTGTTTGCCGGAGAAATAGTAACATGACGTGGATAGAAGGGCGAGAAACCTTATGAGCATAATGCACAATCCTTAATGGAAAAGGTCGGACACAAAATTGTGATCCAGATGTCATAAAGCCTACGGACACCCGACACTTAAATGTCGAAAACTCCAAATGGCTTCAAGTAATGATTCGAACGAGGTGAAATTAAAAGCCTCAAAATTGAAGAATTATATCTTACCCTCCAGAGGAATCAGAATAGACCTCCACAAAGAGGTCAAACTGTACGCCTACGGATGAAAGGGTTGCTCATCAATGTCATGCGAACATTTCCATGATAATTAAACGACGAGCTCAAATCCAATCTGTAAAATACATGCTACCCGTGGTCAGATCGAGATAAACCTCGGACTCCAGGGATGACATTCGCGACAAAGCGTTGGAACTCGTAAAACGAATTTCAATTCGACAACAGAGACCCCGAACACTATGTTAGGTCATCATGGTACAGAAAAACGAAATAAGACGAGATCCAGTGGTAACTCCTCAATCTCGTTTGAGAAACAATGGGAGCACATACATTGCACCTACGCACTAATCCATAACGTTAGTTCGCGGGACCTCACCGCGAGAATAAAATACGAAGTGCTTGCAAGCGTTCGAAGCACATCGGAACCTTTTTACAAAGTGACCCCCTTCCTCGAAGTACATCGCCTATCATAACAATCTCAATGCGTCTTAGTTTCCCGAGATTTGATTTCGAAGTACGGGTCCAACCCCAAAAGTTGCCCAGAAAAGAAAACATCTAAGGAACAACGTACAAGACCTCAAAGCATCTTAGTTTCCCGAGATTCAATTTCAAAGTACGGGTCCAACCCCAAAAGTTGTCCGGAAAAGAAAACATCTAGGGATCAACGTACAAGACCTCAAAGCGTCCTAGTTTCCTGAGATTTGATTTTGAAGTACGAGTCCAACCCCAACGCAAAGGAAAGTTGCTCGGAAAAGAAAACATCCAAGGGATCGACATACAAGACCTTTGATTGACGAATAATAAAGGCAATAGTAGAGTCGAAGGGGAATCGTGGGAAAACCCAAGTAAAACGAGGTGACAAACCTCGGGAATAAGTCTCAGCAACGAAAATGGAAGCAATAAGTGTGATTGGCGCTTCGCGGGAAACCCAACGTAACAAAAGTCAACACAACGAGGTTGGACTCCTGACCACAAAAGAGCTCCCCTATCAAGGAGGTGGAAAACATCATTCCAAAACAAGGTATTTCATATTGCTTACGTATTTTCCACTTCGGCAATAACTTAAAACGAAAATTAGGGTTGTCTGAGAAATTTTACCAACTACGTACTAAATGGTTTAAGATTCATAGACCTTTCTCTCTATGTTTATTTATTTTTCCCCCGGGATGGTAGTATACACTAGTATACTCCACGGTTGATATTTTACCTTTAATAGATTCTTGATTCCGAAATCTTGAAAACTTTTTAAACTTTTTAAAGACTCAGGTTTTGTGTAACAAGAAAGTTTTCTCCGTAATCACGTCCTGTATTCAAGAATTTAGTTTGATAATGTCGAACATTATTAGCGAAATTCATTTTCTTACTTGTAGACATAGCTTTAGCATCACTCACACGTTTGCCCATCGTAGTCGCTAGTTTGTGAGTTTGGAACGTGGTTTGTCAGGACCCGATTGAGAACCAAATATACTCATCGTAACGGTTTTCGAGGTAATCAACGAGGACCCAAAAATCACTCCTTCCAACTTTAGACATTCATACGATGCCGTGAGCTACGTTCGAGATGATTACTTAGCTATCGCCTAAAACCGTGAACCGCTCGTTAATTTTCATCTTCGAACTTAAATTTTTATACAAGGATGTGAATACGTCGAGGTAACTTATCCTTATTTATTAAATATCAATCGAAAATATACCGAATGATAGAGAAAAGCGAGACCCGCTTTCATTTACAGAAATGCAAAAAAGCATTGCCTAAACCAACAAATACATGTCTAGCTATACTTTGAGATCATCTCGAAGTGCCTAAATGTAGAACCAAGACATTGCTCGGTAAAACATAAGGTAAAAACCAGCTCCAAATTGTACGAGGCTTCAAAAGAGGAAGTACAAATACTCCTTCGAGCCGAACCAATTTGCGAGGTGAATATACCCGAAGCGGTCAACGAATTTTATGGCGACAAGGAAAAGGAAAAAGGGAAATGGAAATCTCCAAAGACTTCATCAACCTAAACATGGCTTCCTTAACGACTGTCTCCTAGCGCCCCACATCGAGAGATAGGGTAAAGAAACGTGCAATCACGGACTTCTATCTTTAAGAACACTTCCTACACCATGAACTACGTAATGACTTGATCCCTGAAAGAAGGGTACGTAGGCAGCCTACGCTTTGCGAGGTCCAGTATAATATCTTTGCATCTCGAGGGTTATCCAAGATGACGATGTCGAGCGGAACACCTCGACAGACAAGGTAATCCTGACTTAGTACTTTAAATTTTCTAGATGGTTTTTGTTATCTTCCTCCGGAGCTTAAGTGTACTTTCTTACACACACGCTTTGTTCGATTATTTATTTCAGCGTTTAAACATGACCGAAGTACGGGGTATCCTTAGATTATTTTGATGGTCTTCGACACCTCAAACAATCTTTGAAAACCCTAGAACCCAGTATTCAAAGCAAAATTTTCTTCTTGTATTGGTCTAGCATTTAAGCGAATGATCTGAGAGGACTTAGTGAATCTAAAGGTTTGATTTTCACCTCGTAAATTCAATCCTAACGAAGTCCGAAGTAGAAATCACCTTGGATTTGCAAAGTAACTTAGGCTGAGTAGTTTATGCAAAGACAAATTAAAGTCGAGAAAATTCTGTGGATTTTGAAATTAAATCGAATATTTACTGGATGATGAAACGCAAAAATGGGCAAAGAGAAAGACGAAAATCGTCGATGAAAATTCAAACCTTCCGAAAATAAGGAAAGGTCAATAGGTCGGAATCCCGACCAAAGAAAAATCCTCGCAAACGAGAACCTTACGCATTTTCCATCGACACGTTGTTTTGCGATCAAAACAACAAAGCTTATACGAAGACAAAATGTGGAATAATTCCACCTCGTCGGAAACCTAAAGTCTTCATATCGTTAAAGATATCGCGTCAACATAATAGTCCATCAACCATTCCATACTTAATGGACTGGGGGGCTCACTGTTGATGTGGGATTTCATCCCCGAACAAAACGACATATCGTTTTTCATCGTGTAAATACGACACGCCATTAACGTCTTGACCGATAAGATATGTCGTTTCCCTCTATAAAGAGACGACGGCAAAAGTATCAATCTTTTAGCAAAAGCTATTTATTTAATTGATATGGCAAGTATTAATTAAATAAAGCTTATTATTTCATTTAAAGTGTCAAATTAATATTTGTCATCTTTTTGCACCATGAGCAAAGTTGAAGGGGTTAAATAACAATTTCCTCATTTTTGATACACATCATGCGCCCAAATATTGAGTCTACAATTGGACTTGATTCTCTCCACAAATCAAGGGATTGAATGAGCAATTATGACTCCATTACCATCACTTTTTGGAGGAGAAAGCGTATGAAAAGCTTGGTCAAATGAAAAAGCATGATCACTTTACACATGTCACCACCAAAGGAAGCAAGCCTAGTCAAATCCCATGAATTCCTCAAAGACAAGTAAAAAAGTCACCCACTCTTCCAAGAGAATAGGGCAGCAACGTATACATTCAAGAACCTTATAAATATATGAAGAATGGCATGCAAGGGGGGAGGATGGAAGGAAAAGGAGAACGAACTCAGAGGAAGGAAGATCACCACAAACACTCTAGAGAGGATTTATATTTCATATTACTCATTTTATGAGATGTATTTTCACCTCGTGTTTTCACCTCGTTATACGGTCAGATTCACCTCGTTATAATCTCTCTGCTCTCCTTCTACTTTGTATTCACTTCGTTTCAATGAGAAAAGTAGAGAGGAAGTAGTCAACTACCGCTTGGGACGAACCTCTATAAAAAACCACGGTGTCATTTTCCTTTACGTTTTATATTATATATATTATCGCAATGTTTATAATATATTCGGAGTGATCTTGGCGAGTAAGACGAAATATCGGGATTCATACGGCAACACACGCAGACACTACAATAAAACGGATTACGATTAATCCGCGACAGTTGATGGCGATTATTCACATCAACAATCACTATTACATAAATTTAAAAAATATTTATGTAAAAAATATTTAAATTATGACTATGAAACATCAAGTGAAAAATAATAAAAAGATATTTAAAATCAACAAACATAAAGCTGACATATTTTCTTGTCTTTTTTCTTTACGAACATTGGTATTTTCTCTCGCAAAAAAACAAAAAAAAAAACGTTGGTATTTTCTAGTGTACTACTACTAAATCATGTCTAAAATATATATTTACGTGCACAATCAGCTATCTACTATTCTATCTCATTTGAACTCGATAGTAAAAATTGGATAGAGAAATATATCGCCTTATATTTGCTGATTTTAAATACTTTTATGACTATTTTTTTTTCAATTGTTCAAAGAAAAAAAAGAAAGTATTGCAATATTTGTATCAATCGAACATGAGTATGTGTCACAAAATTCTTCATTGATTTTGTATGTATTTTTAGTCCTAACTCCTAAGTGGTCGACCACATTATAATTTATTTGTTTGTGTACAAATCATATACTATCTATAGTTTTATTTTTTATTCTAGGTATTGAAATTTTTTGGTCATTTTAAGATTCAGTAAATATATACTATACAGATTGTCTTTATCATCTCTCAACGGCATGAATTGACAATTAGCTCGTTCTATTCCATGGCCTAATCAATCAATTTACTTATTTTTCCTTTTATCTTTTTGTCTCTGATTTTGAGTCAACATTTTTTTTAATTATATTTTTATGCCAAAAACTGGTTACCAAACAATTATAACTAAGAATTAAATACAAGTGAATAAGGTTTATTGATTAATTTCAACATCCACATCCCACACACGCATATATATATATAATATTATATATTGATAAATAATAAAATATAATCCATATGAGAGATTGCCAGCTCAAATAGCAAGTCATATTCAATCTTATTAATTATATACGAACATGCTCAATGATCCTTAGCTGTTATGTTTAAGTTTGATGATGTTTGTTAGGTTAGAAATTCGACCAAACTATATATATTATATTATATTATATTATATTTATATGATTGTTTTCTTTTTATGATTGATGATGGAAATTAAAGAACTTTAACGCATAAAAACAAAATCAAAGAAACAAGTCTTTCGTTGTTATAGATCGTTAGGTTTAGGTAACTGATAATGTCATTCGAAAAACAGTTAATTATATTAAACTATGTATTAATTAGTATTGCTAATCACGGACCGCTTTCGGAATAAATGTTGCAAATATGACATGAGAATTGATAAATCAACTTATATTATATTAATTAAATAAAAAGTAACCAAGGGCGTTATGCTTTTAATAAGTAAAATATTAATTCTGTTATGATGGGATTTAAGTTAAGAATCAAATCAGATATTAGTGAAGAGTAAATACTACTCCGTTTCTTCTTTCCACCAATTTTGAAAGAAATTATAAAATAAATGTAAGGTTTTATTGACAAATTCAAATAAAAAAATAATGCGATATGTGTAGTATTATAAACCATGGTTTTAAATATCCGGATATGTCCTCGATATATCTACGATGTGCCCAAAAAATGAGAAGTGCGATACGATATTCGTAGAAAATCGATATATCCATTTATTCTCATTTATCCATCGACAAGCGTCGATATATCCGTATAATAGAGAGTGCGACACGACATCGATATCAGCATTTAAAATCGTGCTTCATATTTATGTTTGTACTCTATGACTTTATTATAATGTCTAACTTATTTTATGATATGTCCACATTATGTTACGAGGTATGACTTTTATGTTATATGTTTGTGTTATATTATGATTTATGAGTGTTTTCTAGGCTATAACTACGTGTCATATTTATTAAATTGGTAATTTAGAAACTATAAAAATATGATTGAAATAATAAAAATATTTTTGGAAATATCCGCCTATATTTTGATCGGCATGCGATATATCCGCGAAATTATGCGATATTCTCGGCAAGCGATATATCTTTTTCTTCGGATTTATCCATCGGCATACCCGTCGGCAAGCGATATATCCGTAAATTGGAGAGTGCGAAACGATATCGATATCGATATTTAGAACCATGTTATAAACTATAAACATTCAATTTTATACTAAATGTGACTGATATATTTTACTTTCCTAGTAGCAATAATATCTCTGTCTCAAAGGCCATATACTCGAGCACATGTAGTCCTCTACAATTTATCTAAATTAAAGTGTTGAATAATTGATATTTTCAGAAGTCTAATCGTAAATGTATACGTGTCGTCAGTATAACATACTTGAAATATAAACGAAATCGAATTTCAATTATCTTTAACTATTTTCATGATCTAATTTTGACTAACATCAACATATTTACCATCTTTGACTCTTAATAGGCTTGTGGCGGAGTTTCGATATATACGATAAGGAGAAAGTTGGCCACTGAGGATACCTGGAAACCGAACTTGTGCGGATATCCCGAGCCATAAACAGAAAATTATAAATTTCAGTCACGGATGGAGGAAGTAAGTAGTGCTAGTGAAAACGTACTTGATCGATCTAAGAAAATAGAGAGCGGAAGAAAGAAAAAACACATCTTTAAAACACAAAATTTCAAGATATAATGACGCGTCACTTGGAATTGCATTAAATATCAACCTTTTATAAATATGATTATTGATAAAAGCATTAATCCCGCCAATCTAGTCTAGTCCCATGCAAGAATATATGAAAGATAATTTGATAGGCAACACCCATTCAAATCATATATATATATATATATATATATATATAATATAGTATGCTGAAGGGACACGCCCCATTTATTCGTTTGACACGGTTTGCCATGTTATATTTTTGTATGTTATTATTATAGCATTTGGTGCTTGTAAATTTATAATAATTACGTGATTTGTTCAACAATTAATATTAAACGATTTTGGACCCACCCACCAGCTATATTTAAACATTAAAAATATCACGAACCCTCTATAAATAGAAAATCAGAATAATCGATCATAAACAGTTAACTGCACTTGTATATAAATGACTAAATGAGTAGTTTTATACAATCTAAAATTCAGGTGGGTAAAATTGACCTCCCCAAAAAAAAAAGGAATGAAATATAGGAGTTGATTATATTAGGTGCTACTTTGATGTATTTAATTGAAAGTTTAATATTATTAATCATCAAATAGTTAAACCCAACAACAAGAGCTTCTAGAACTATTTAACCATTTTATCTTATATTAAATCTTATTTCTATCAGAAAGAGAAACTTCATCTACCTGATTACTACACACTCATTGTAATTTGTAATTACAAATATAGTATATGATATTTTAAAATTTTAAATTTAGATAATTGAATTTTGATTCCTCGTATATATAAACTGTATTTAGTGAATATAATTTTTTGATTTCAAATTTATTTAAACGATATAGTCAAAACATTATTTGAATTAAGATATTATTCTATATTTATAGTACCATTAGAATAAAGATATATATTACTTAATTACCAGTTAAACTTTGTTATGCCACCCATATTTATTATCATTATAAAACTACAAAGTTAAAGTTTGATTCATGACAATTATATTCTAGAATCTTGAAAGCCAAACTAAGACAATGCATAATTAATTAGTTAATTTCTAATTAATTACAACTATACTACTTAATGTGCAATTGCCTTAAACCTCCTAAACTAAAATCAATATTAAATACTTGGATATATTTCTAATTTTCTACTTTAAAAACATGTTTTACTTCCTAGTTTTAGTATTCTTTTTTTAACTGACTGTTCGGTTTACTTGTTTAAGTTTATATAACTAATTTTATGAATGTAATGAATACCGAATTAGGGTTAAATCATAAATGGTTAGTGATTTCGATTGCACTTATATTGGTATTGTTCCATTTATTTTGGTATACCTTTTATAGCAACGAGTTTTGTTCGTAAGAGAAGACAAGAATCATGCGAGTGTCACTATTCTGAACTAACATTTGTTATAACGCAACTATCAAGCAAAGTAGCAATCTTATTATAAAAATACAATATATAAAAAAAAATGTTATTTTGACGTTTTATAAATATATAAGAAAAAAAAATGAAATAGCTAGTTCTAGTAAGGAATTTTACTTACATGAACAAATAAAGAGAAATAAAATTTATTCAACTATCTAGTGTATTTTAGAAAGAAAACAATAAATATTAGTTAGTTTTAGATTTTTCAATAATTAAAGAGTAAATTCGGTATGGGTAGTAAGATTATCCATAAACGAGATTACAAATTAAATTTTCCAAAAAAAAAATAAAAGAAGTTTTTTCTCTCTCTCTCTTTTTTTTTTCTTTCTATTACAGAGTGATAAATTAATCACACAGAATTTAGAAATACATTTGACATCCAAAAAAATTCTCATTTTTTTTAGTAAGTTACTTTATTTCATTTTATGTAGAATTTTTTCAATAAAAAAAAAGGTTTTTAATCGATTCAAATTACGAATCAAAGACAGAAAAACCGCATTATTACCGAGAGCCACCAATGGCTTTTATCATATATAAATAATAAATCCAACTATTCATTCGTTTGACATCATTACTACACAATAAATAAAGATAAAACTTTTAGATTTTGGAGAGAGAATATGTGACATTTTTGTCAATGAAGCCACTGATGGCTTTCCCTTTAATCAATCATTAATTAATTCAATTTAATTCAATTCAATTCATTACATTATATCTTATTATAAACACACCCAAAAGCGTGTCATGCTTACTAAAAGCCATTTCTTTAGTACAAATGTAATTAATTACTATTAATCTCATTGGTAATTTTGGTATACTCAATCTTGCATTATTTTCAGACACGGTCTCTCTCTCTCTCTCTCTTCTACACAGAGGAAACTCGTTAGATACGTGTATACACAAATACAACGACACACCAACCAAGATACAATATTAGATATGTATATATATAAGTAATTAAGTATATCTCACTATAAGACAATAAAATAATTAAAAAAATAAATAGGAAAATAGTGAAGCCATTTTTATTTCCTCTCTCTCTCTCTGCGTGGCTTTGGATTCTTCTGGCGAGTCGTGCCTGCCAGCTTTGCCTGAGTATGGCTTACGAGCACAGGAATATTACCCAAATTCTTTTTGGACCAATTTTTAATAATTTTTAAGTTTCTGGGTCTAACTGATCATTAAAAATAAATTAAAAAAAGACAAACTTTGGCTTGATTATTGTTGTTTTTGTGGTTTAGAGAGAGAGAGAGAGAGAGAGAGAGAGTTTCTTCGTCGACAGTGACACTCCATCGGAGAGACCTCTCTGGGGATGAGAGAGATGTCGGAGAAGCCATGGAAGTCGGCGAGGGTTTTGCTCTTCCTCTGCCTCTGCATTTCGGCGCTGAGGCCGAGCTCCGTCAGTGGCGCCACAGATCCGAGCGACGGTGAGTTCTTCAACCGTCTCGTTTTTCGATCTGTGTTCGTGTCGCTTTCTACAGATTCGCCGTGTCGGAAGAGTTTGCTTTTGCTAGATTTGTGTATGCTATAGTAGATTTTCAGTCGACAGATCTTCACCGCCATTTTCGTTAAAAGCTTTGGAGTTCTTCCATGGCGGACTGTGGATTTAGGAACTGAGAGTTGTGATTTAGCTGTTGAAGATTTGACTCGTTCTGAATCTTGTAATGGTTGCTTCCAGTTTTCTTTCTTCTTTTCATTATGTGGTTAATCGTATGTTGTCTGGTTCGTGAAGAAGACAGAATGATATTTTGTCGGAAGAATCTCCATATTTTCGTTCATCGTGTAAAAGATGAAACTTTGGCTCTTGGAAGTTTGGAGAACCAAGCGTTTCTAAAGTAATGGTGAAATATTGGGGAAAATTCCGAGTCTCGCGACATTGTAAAAAAAGTAGCTCTTCTTCGGTTTTGTGTGTGGTGAGATTGGGCCTGTATATCTCAATCTCTACAATATTGTCTCTTACTTGTAGCAATTTTCTTGTTTGTGAACAGTTTCGGCTTTAAAAGTTATGTTCAGTAGCATGAATTCGCCGCAGCAGTTG
Source organism: Parietaria judaica (assembly GCA_954871525.1). NCBI lineage: Eukaryota > Viridiplantae > Streptophyta > Magnoliopsida > Rosales > Urticaceae > Parietaria > Parietaria judaica. Next base: position 6,537,331 of record OX940863.1, read on the forward strand.
ACTGGCTGGAGCCAAAACGGGGATGATCCGTGTGGGCAATCTTGGAAAGGCGTTAAATGCTCGGGCCAAAGAGTAACAGAAATGTACTTATGTTCCATTTTACAATTTCCTTTGACCATTCGGTTAATGGCTTCTGACTCTGTTTCTGTTTCTGTTCTTTCGCCTCAGTAAATTGAGCAATCTTCAACTCTCAGGATCATATGGATTTCAGATGGAAAGTTTGAAATCTTTAACCATCCTGTGAGATCAAGTTTCTTGTCCAACCACGTACTTATATTTCTTACTTTGCTTTACTAATTCTAATTTCCGTTCCGTTTCGAAAAATTATGCAGAGACCTGAGCAATAATAACCTCGGTGGAACTCTCCCTTATGGAATGCCGCCGAACTTGAAGAGATTGTAAGCTTCGCGTTTGTGTGTTCTTAGTAAAGATTTCTCGGAATTTTTCAAAGCAATAATTTGGCTATCTTCCCATCTGCAGAAATCTCGGTCGCAATAACTTTAATGGAGACGTTCCGTACTCTATTTCAACTCTTAAGTCTCTTGAATATCTGTGAGTATATCCGAATAAATAGTCTTTCTTGTCTCTTAAGTTGAAACCAGCGTAGACCTAATTTAAATCGTTTCGGGGATGTAGAAACATCAGTCACAATCAGCTTCAGAACCAATTGAACGACATGTTCGGGCAGCTCACTTCACTCTCAACGTTGTAAGTTTGACCTTTCATGTTGCTTTAAGACGACTCAAGTTCGTTATGTTCATGTCATATTGCAATAATAATATCATATTTTTGCTTCAGGGATCTCTCGTTCAATACTATAGCTGGTAACCTTCCTCGGAGTTTCAGCTCTCTTTCAAACATCAATTCAATGTAAGTAGTATGAAATCTAATTTATGTGTCGTTTTTTAGACTTTCAAACAATTTACTTGATAATCTTTTTCAACATCAGGTATCTGCAGAATAACCAGTTTACGGGCCCTATCGATGTCCTTGCCGCTCTTCCCCTTGAGAAACTGTGAGTAGCCAATATATTAATACAGCTTCTTCAAAGGTCCAATGTTCCTGAGTCGTTTAATCATGGAATTTGTCTTCCTTGCCAGAAATGTCGAAAACAACCACTTTACCGGGTGGATTCCCGAAACGCTGAAGCACATTAACTTCAAGTAAGCATTTGATGATAGGCTCGTTCAAATATTTATTTCATATTTTTTTATTCCTGGAAAGTATAAAAGATCTAACAATGTAGTGTGATGACTACAGAAATAGTGGTAACACGTGGAATTCAGGGCCGGCACCTCCACCGCCACCTGGCACGCCACCGATTACAAGGAACAGAAACCGCAATGGCGGTAGTGGTGACACGTCATCAAATGGCAGTGGTGATGGTGGTAAGAGTTCGGGAATTGGCGGTGGAGGCATAGCAGGAATAGTGATATCTATTCTAGTTGTGGCAGGGATAATAGCTTTCTTCATTGTAAAGAAAAGATCGAAGAGGCCTTCCGCAGATATAGAAAAGCTCGAAAACGAGCCCTTCGAACCACTAGCTTCAAAAGAAACTCACGGTATTAAGTTGCAGTTGAATTTGCTCATTTGGGTTTTGACTTATTGAGTTCAGCAATTTGCAACTAAATTTGCTGATGTTTATTTGTTCCGTTGTTCGTTTTGGGCTCAAAATCTAAATCAGAAATGAAGGCAGTGCAAACTTCAACAATTCCTCCTACCAAAACCTTTGACGTTCCAGCTACCGAAACTATTAAGCCTCCACCAATTGAGCGCAACAAGTCATTTGGCACGGTTGATTTCGTAAAGAAGGCCGTTGAGAGCCAAAAGACCGTAACTCTTCCTTCAAACCTGACGGCATTCACAGTCGCAGACCTGCAAATGGCTACCGGAAGCTTCAGTGTTGAGAATCGCCTCGGAGAAGGCTCTTTTGGGCGCATTTATAGGGCTCAATTTGATGACGGAAAGGTACTCTTCTTACCCATTAAATCAATATTTGTATGAGCTTGCTAGATCCTCTTTTGATCTATTGATAAATTATATGTTGTTTGTCATAGGTTCTTGCCATTACAAAGTTGGATTCGGATTATCTTTTCTTCGGACATAAGAAAACGGATAAGTTTCTGAAGCTTGTTTCGGACATATCTAATTTGCATCATCCCAACATAACGGAGCTCGTGGGCTACTGCTCAGAGCATGAGCAGTTTCTGCTAGCCTATGAGTACCATGAAAACGGCACTCTTTCCGACTACCTGCATTTATCGGACGAGTACAGCAAGCCACTGATTTGGAATACCCGTGTCAAGATTGCTTTAGCGACTGCTCGTGCACTTGAGTAAGTTTTTTTTCTTTTCTTTTTTCCGCTAATTATGGAATCCTCCAGTTAGTAATGGAAGAAATCTTTGTGATTTTCTATTGCGTTCATGATAGACTCATTAGTTCCCTAATTAATGGTATTTCTGTTTGGGATATTTTCCATCTAGAGTTATTTTTCAATTTACGTTACGAAAGTATAAGGGTAAGGATAAACTGAGGCTTAGCCTTGGTATCTACACGCCATTGTGATAACATTTTAGGTTATGTTTTGATTGGTTTTGTACCTCCGACACATTATTGGGAGAGTTTCCTGCTGGGTTTCTTTTATCGTTAAAGAGTTTTCGTTCTTCTTTGATTATTGGTTAATGTCTTATCAGTTCTCTGTGAAGATTTCTAATGCTAAGTATGCATTTCCAGGTACCTTCATGAAGGTTGCTCACCGTCGGTTGTTCATAAAAATGTCTGCTCGGTCAACATAGTACTTGACGCGGAGCTCAATCCTCATCTTTCAGACTGTGGTTTAGCTAACTTTTTGCCTGGTGGGGCTGAGGTCAGTATAAGCCTTTTTATAATAATTATATTTGAAACCTGTGCCTCTTTTTTTCCAATCCCACATTTGACTCTTGTATATGTAACTTGTCAAGCTCTTTATAAAGAAATGCTGAAATTTTCCATTGTTGCATAAGCAGTATCTACAAAGCCATAAGAATTTTGGATATGACGGTCCGGAAATTGCTATGAGCAATAATTACTCGGTAAAGAGTGACGTGTACAGTTTTGGAATTATCATGCTTGAGCTTCTAACCGGGCGCAAACCCTTCGATAGGTATGGATATTTGTCACACATATTGTTTATATATTTACTTTTGGAATTGATTGGTTATTTTTTTTTTTATAATAATGTTTTAACAGTAAAAGGCAACGATCTGAACAAATATTGGTTAGCTGGGCGTTACCCCAACTCCACGACATCGATGCTCTCTCGAAAATGGTGGATCCTGCGCTCGAAGGGCTCTATCCCGTCAAATCCGTCTCCCGATTCGCCGACGTGATTGCGCTTTGTATCCAGGTAATTACCGAGTTTGTAATTTTTGTGAATTATTAATGCTCTGATATTCTAATCCTACAACTGAAGTATATGAACAAATTAATTCCCTCAATTAACCAATATAAAATTGGAATACTAAATTCTATAGATTAGGAAACTATTGAAATAAAACTGAATATTGTAAATAAATTTTGTCCATATTTTACCCTAACCTTTTTATTTGTCACGTATCCTTATTTAATCCCTCACATATAGGGCTACCAAACCAAATATTTATAATATAAAGACAAAAATACAAAGTCGATGGCATGATAGTCATTTTACAAAGTGAAGGGTGACATAGAGACAAAAAAACTACTAAGCGAGGGCGTGGAGGTGTATTTAGGTTTCAGCCAGGAACCTATCCAAATAAAAACCGCACATTAGCGATACTTTTACTTGACTGAAATAACTAAATTATATCTAACATCCTATAATAATATAAAATTTAACAGTGTAAGTAATGTTATTGCAGGGCGAGCCGGAGTTCCGACCACCAATGTCGGAAGTGGTTCAAGCTTTGGTTCGTTTGGTGCAACGGGCAAATATGAGTAAACGAACGACCGGAGGAGGAGGAGCAGTGGACCAGGGAACCTCGAAACGGGGAGACGACGGGGACGAACAAGAGCTTTGAGGGGTTGATGGGCAGAAATAAATGTATGATTGGCGTGTTGTTTGGTAGAATGTGATGTCCATAATTATATAGCTGAGTCTGAGTTAGTCTCTCAATAATTTATACAATGAAGAGTTTGTTGAACGTGACTCCCATGAATGACCTTGTATTTTACCACATCATTTTCATGCCAATTTTGTTGTCAATACTTCAAAAAATGTATATTGTATATCATCTGTTTTTGGAAGAAAAAAAAAATCTAAATATATTATTTCAAACCTTGTAAACGTGGAGATTCTGAATCTGTAAATATTGATCCATTTTTATTTTCTTTTCAAAATGATCATATTTTTCTAATCTAGATCTAAGCCATTCGACCTTGATTTTTGAGAAAAAATAGAAAGAAGAAATGCAAAACAGAATTATAGTTCTGGTTTTTCTCTGATTTTATTACGTACCGAAATTTTGATAGGGAAACTTTTAAAATTGACCTCCAGTACACCACAAATTATTTTGTTACACCTCAAGTTTTCATAATTCTCAAAACAAACTTTTCAAATTTCATGTACCAAAATACCCCTGCGACTTGTCCATTTTTTAGGACACAATTTGTCCATTTAAAGACGCGATATGTCCATTTTTCAGGACAAGTTAAAAGGATATTTTGGTACATGAAATTTGAAAAGGTTGTTTTGAGAATTATGAAAACTTGAGGTGTAACAAAACAATTTGTGGTGTATTGGAGGTCAATTTTAGAAGTTTCCCTTTTGATATTATACACTATTCACGAGGTTAATAAAATTTCCAAATTTTCTCAATTTTCTTTCAAAAACTAAATAGGTGAGGTAATCTTACAGTTATGGAAGTACACATTTTTTTTTGAATTGGGTGGCGCTATCGGCCAATGTTACAATGCACTCTCGCATTACTAGATATATTCAAGTGGAAGATCAGGTGTCACTATTGGTCAAGTTACAAATACGTAAAGGGAGCACTCATTTGAGTCCCATGAAAGGATTTGAATCCATGACCTCTTGAACAAAGGTGTAGTGGAGTTACCACTAAGCGAAACTTGCTTGGTTAGAAGTACACATTTTATTTCTTTGTGTTTTAATGTCTAGATATTTTTTTACAGCTACTCTATATCTTATGATCATTATCTATTACATTGGTATAGGCACATTTTTTTTCCCCTTTTAATTTATTATTTGAATTGTTTTTATTAATCTACTACGACACTGATTCCATAAAGCTTAATATGATCTCTCTACAATTATAAGGTAAATTGATTTTTTAATAAAAAATCAGCCCGTATTTACATCGTAATTTTTGTTTTAGTGATTTAATATTTTCTATTAAAATATACTGATAAACCATTGTGAGAATTTTGACAGTTACTAAGAATATCACACTTTCTTGGCAAAATCACACAGATGACGGATACTATGTATGTACTCTGAAATCTATATCGTTAATTCGGTCCGGTTTTTCAGTTTTTTAGCAATGATACCGGTATTTCCACTTTTGAAGTTCAATTTATTCAATTTGTATAATTGGACAAAGATAATAGTTTGTTTAGAAAAGCAACTAAATTGAATAGCAATATGAGAATAAGAGTCCTCAAATGATCATGTCATACAAACTATGCCCATCCAGCATTATAAAAACCGAACAAAATACGACAATACGGGCTCATCAAGGGTTACAAAAGCACATAAAAAGGTTCAAACAATGGATTTGGATTAAAAAGTTGTGACTTTTGCCATGCAATGAAGTCCATGTCGCCCTTAGCAGCCCTGTTTTTTTCTTGGCCAAATATCAATTCCGAGCGGAAAGTCACCCGAGCGCCCCCCACGAGTGTGCTTAGTTGTACACCATGTACTTGGGCGTGGCGCTGAATTTCTGGTATCCCTTGATGACTTTGTTGACCGCGTCTAGGAAGTCCTTCTCTGTCACTGTCTTTCTCCGAGCTCGGATCGCATACATTCCGGCTTCCGTGCACACGCTCCTTATATCAGCTCCTGTCATGCAAATTTCAGTTTCAATTGTTAGTTTTAATTATAGATTATTATATTATATTTATTTATTTATGCTAGAGAGAATAAATTTCGATTTCAGAATCTTGGCAATCAGTATCGATTTTATTTATGAATGAGATGTGATCAATCTGCATGCGATTAATTCAAGCGTCATCATTACCGGTGGAATTAGGGCAGAGCCGGGCCAGAAGTTCGAATCGGATGTCCCTTTCGCAGTTCATCGTTCTTGTGTGGATCTTGAATATTTGTGTCCTGCTCTCCAGATCTGGGAGACCAAACTCAACCTTACGATCCAATCTTCCGGGACGAAGCAGCGCCGGATCCAGCGTATCGGGCCTGAAAAAGGTTTGATCAAAGTCAGCATCTAAGTTTGAACAGAAGTAACACCTGTACAAAAGCTTAAAAACCGGAACCAGAATCACACCTGTTTGTTGCCATGAGAACTTTGATATTTCCACGGGCATCGAATCCATCAAGCTGATTCACAATCTCAAGCATAGTACGCTGAACTTCATTGTCTCCACCAACACCATCATCAAACCGAGCACCTCCAATGGCATCAACTTCGTCAAAGAAGACGATGCATGCCTTCTTTGAGCGTGCCATCTATGCAAGAGAACAATATCTTTAAGACAACGGGCTAAAACAAAAGTAAAAACAAGGAATATTTTAGATGGAAGTGGAGGAAAGAATTTTCAAACCTGAAATAGTTCACGAACCATACGAGCTCCCTCTCCAACGTATTTCTGGACGAGCTCACTCCCAATCACACGGATGAAACATGCATCGGTTCTATTGGCCACAGCCCTAGCCAAAAGGGTTTTACCTGTTCCAGGAGGACCGTAGCATAGAACACCTTTAGGAGGATCAATTCCAAGCTTCACAAATTTCTCGGGATGAAGCATGGGCAGTTCAACGACCTGTCAAAATATTAATTGAGATTGATTTATTTCCATATAAACTAGTAGTATTTGGGATATAAGAAGATAAAGCAGAAAAAACGCCACGCACTTCTCGCATCTTTTCGATCTGCTCCTTACATCCACCAACGTCATTGTATGTTACGTCAGGTTTTTCTTCTACAGTCATCATGGTCACACTTGGATCAATTTTGGGCGGCAACGGAATCTGAATCTGATACTTGTTCCGATCAACACTACAGTAACAACAAAGTTCTAAAACTGATCAGGTAACATAATAAATGGTAAAAAAAAGGGGTATGCCTTGAAAGGCAGTACATAACATAATTCAAGATGGTCTGTAATTGAATTACACTACTGCACTTATGGTAAACCCATAAGGGCAGCATATAAGGAGACTTACCCGACACGCATTCCTTCTTCGATATCAGTTGGGGAAACTTTTTCTCCAAGCCCAACAACAAACTGGGTTGATAAGAAAAAATATTAAATGAGAGAAAACTGTAAGATGAGATTGTGACTAGATGAAGACGATCAACATTGAGAACTAAGATTATGTCTATAGCAGAAAGCCAGAAACATCATCCAGAAAAAAATTCCAGAAGTTAATTAACAGTTTAGATAACCAAGGAATTCAGAATTTGTGATCCATAGAAATTCAAAATTTGTAATCCATTAGCTTTATGGATGGGATTTGTATTCCAGCAGTTAAGGAAACAAGAATACAATGTTGTAGTGCAAAAAAGAAACCCATAGTTTATAGTTAGAATGTTAGATCAAGATGATAAGAGAAGTATATGTCACCTTAGCAATTTGCTTGACATTGATGACATATTTAGCATCCTCGGTGTTCGGATTAATAATCTTCGTACACCTTGCCACCTAATTGATGAAGCCAAAGACTACTTATAACAAGATTATACAAAACATTGCTCACACACCACAGAAATTGCATAACATGATACATGAGATAACTTAAATCCACAAAAACCAGTACCTGAAGGGGCTGCTCTTCCTGCATCATTTGCTTATCGGAAACAAGATCCCACTGGCTTGGTGCAGCTAAGCCAGTATCGGACTCCTTGATCCCTGCCAATCATTCATGCACACAAGCAAAGTTAACCGGAAGAACTCCGGATAAGAAAAAAACCCAACTAAATGGTACAGCGGCAAGATCAAAGTTTCACACAGCTACTAGTAATATGGCTATGGAAGAAACAAAGGCAGCATATTTGGAAGGTATTTTCGATAAATCTAGCTAATCCGATTTTTTAAAACTAAATAAACACTGCAGTGAGCTTAGACGAAAGTATACGCACCACATAAATCATTGACCTTCTTGGCCATGTCTTTGATCTCTTTCTCTGCCTTCTTGATCAGAGTAGAGTAAGGCCCTAAACCCTGCACCGTTAAAGAAAACCACAAACACATCAGAAAGGAAATGGAATCGGAACATTTCCCGACAAGGAATCATTTCCATGACACATTCGATAGCCAATTATGCAGCTTGAGCTTCAAAAAAACAAAACCCTAACTGCTCAGATCCAAAAACTGCACGAATCTACGCAGGAGACGAAAATCATGTTTTGCTCCCACAGAATCGCAAATCGGAAGTAGTGTTTACAAAAATGGAAAAGGAAACCCTAGAAATGGCATGGATGAGCTCGAGGAGAATCCGATTCGAGGAAATGGGGGAAAATGATTGAGAGAGGGAGCTTACATAGGTTTTGAGGAGAGCGATGTCGTCCTCGTCGAGAGGCCTAGGGTTCTTCTCGTCCTTGAGATCGTCCTCTGGTTCGGGAGCCATGGCAGTTCCGGTTTCCTGCGAGGATTTCTTCTCCGTCAAGCTAAGTAGAGAGAGAAAGCGAAGAGAGAGAGAGAGAGTGAATCTGTTTAGCCCTACTCTTGGCTTTCGACTCTTTCTTTATAGCAAAGACTGTTTATTGCTGATTTCTGGTCGCCTTTACACATTTCATTCCAAAAAATAAACGACATGTCGTTTCTCTCTTTTCATTGACACGACGTGTCGTTTGAGATTGTTTATTACAAAAAGAGGCATATCTATCTGTGTGTAAGATTGGGTTTATACTATATAGATTAAACTATTGGGTATTTATGCCGATAATATCCCAAAAACAAATACGTTCCAAATGCTCCCAAAACCGACATGTCGTTTGTGCATAAAAATGCTCATTTCTATTTGATCATTCCGAAGAAAAAAAAATGAACCGACAAAATTACGCTACCGAAATCAGTACCATAAATGTCTCCGTATTCTCTATGTTTTTCGGAAGAAAAAAAAACCCGAATGCATATATCATAATTATTGCCACATAAATGGGCTGTCTTTGCATTTTACAAATCATCGAGTCATCTTGTTAAATCAACTGAATGCCATGGGAGCTAACAATAATCCAGCAATTAGCTGCGAAATTCTCCTTCTAAGTTAAGGATAACGCAAAGAATCGAAGCAAGTAGAAGCTACATCATATGCCTGCATTTTAATACATCATTGGGATTCAATTTAAAAGCTTCGCATATATCCGAAATCGCGGATTCGCTGAGACCGTCGTCACCGAGGCCTTGTTGAAGAAGTAAATCGAGTTCGTTCGATGGCTTCAACACCTGATCAATGCATCGAGCCGAACATTGATTAATCAATTACTAGTCGGAAAATGTGTTCTGAACTTGTAATTGTATAGAGTTTCAATGGAGGCCACGACGAATAGAAACTTACCCACGAAGAGTCACGAGACTTTTTGTTATCACGGTTTGAGATGTCTCCGTGTTTAGAGCTTGAGTTTGAAGTCAGAGATCCGTCGGAGACCAGAGGAAGGAGATGCTCGCTTCCCTAGTATATTGATATCATCGAAAAGAGGAAAAAAACAAAGGAAGTGAGTTTGACCCGCATATTTATCATTAATTATATTTTCTTTCATTATAGGTACTTCAGACTCAGGCATCTTAGGTATAGGTTTGGTGTCTTATCTTATATAAGAAGCTTACAAGTTAGCCGTCATGTTTACTTAGTGGGAAATTTCTATTGTACATCAATCGGAGATTTCGTAAATCAGAGTGATTAGCGCAGTTGTTAGTTTTATAACTTGGCTTAGTGTATGAACAATCGCTTTATAATAATGAATTCAATCCTCACTTACACGTGACTTTATATAAGAGTCCAACAAAACAACTAAGAACTGAGATATTTGGAGACTTTTTACGGTGAACTTGGCCTTAAGGGACAAAGCTGTATAAGAAGGTTGCCAAATCTTTCATTACAAACCTGAAGAGCACGCCAATGAGAATAAGTGCGGAACAAAACCCAGAAGAACGGAACGTTAGGCAATGGTAAAACCTGTAGTAATGTTAAAGATCAACTTAAAAACAAAAAATGGAATTCCATTCGTTTAAATGGAAGCACTGTAAAAACAGGCGTACTGTGAATGCAGTGGTCAATGGAAGCAAGGAAACCGAGCCATAAAAGTAATTCTTGTGCACAACGGTTCCCCTGCGATTGAAAATTATAGATTATTCCAACAATCCTTGTAAAAGAAGCTTTCATGGCCGCAAAAGCAGCGGCTTCTGGTTGAATATTTAAAGGGTAAAGGACAAAAACTTCAATGGATATATAGGTGACAATCTTCATATAAAAGAACCCAATGTAACCTTTGGTATTTGTGACCTTGTATCATAAACTCTAAAATTAGAGACCGGAGTTTCGTTTATCAAAAACAAGTTCTTCTCGTATTTCTTTGACTATCGGATCGGTATTCTCCAACCATCTATTCTCAATATACTAAGAAATACAATCTAGTCAAACTCAAAGCATAAAAACTAAGCAGTAAGATTCAACAAGGTTTGGGGAGTAAACAAACAATTGGAAAAACATACCTTAGAGCAATATGACGTAATCTTCGGCGCACAAGCCGTGGATTTAAGCTACAAAACAGAAAATAAAAGGTTAAAAAAGAGACTTTCAGTTTCAGATAATACAAGAGCACATGAACCAAAAACAAAACAGTCACTGCAAAATAACAATGAAACCTTGAAGGGTAAGTGATTTCAATGTCTGTGGCTTCCTTGGGAATGGATTTCAACAGAATCTCCGACGGCTTAACCCGAGCCAATAATCGCAATCCTAACCTGGTTGTTCGGCACAAATTCATAACCAGAATACCATGACAAAGCAATCAATCTCCATCAAACAGTGAGGATTATTGAGCTTCTTACCCGTGAATCTTGCTTTTGAAGCTTCCTTCAGGCGATTTCTCGAGGCCAACCCAAGCCACATTCATCTGCTCCCAAGAAGAAGGAAAAATCAACCCAAACGAATACGATGAACACAAGCAACATAACAGGGACGTTGAAGGACCTTGTTGGCGACGAAGTCAACGAGGAGCTCGGCATTGTAGCTGAGAGGCTTGGGATTGGAGAAGGAGATCTTGCCGAAAAGCTCTCTGAGAGTCGGCGAGAGAGAGGAAGCGCTCGAATCCGAAGACGCGGGCTGAACGGGCGCGGAGAAGCACCAGTTCCGACCTCTCACCGGAAACACCACCACTCTCGCTTTCATGGCGTCCCGAAACCCTAGCAGCCCCGACCTTGATCGCTCTCTCCCAGGTCCACGGAAATGGAGGAACTAGATGATCGAGAATCCGAACCCCGACGCTACAGTGTACAGGTTTCGAAGTCAACGGAGACGAAGGAGGGCTCTTCAAAGAAGATTTGGCTTTTCGACGAAGAAAAAGTAGCGACTTTGCGGCGAAGAGACATGAACAGTGTGTTACAGACAGCCGGCTGCGTTTTGAAAACGACATGTCGTTTTATTGCCTACGTTGTAGGGGATTGGTGAAGCCAAACGACATGTCGTGAAATTAGAGCAAATACTCCCTCAATATTATTTATTGGCGCATTTTAACCCTTGAAGTTTTAGTTTACACTTTACACAACAACAATAAGCGTTAAAATGAAGAAAATGTCGCTTTTGGGGCGAAGATATTACGTGATTTGATATATTGATCTCGTTCCATAATTAGTTGACAATAATATTTTTAAGTAACTCATGTGTTGCATACAAAGTTTTTAACATTTTTGTAGTTTTTTGTGCACCTAAAAAAGTGTGCTGAAAAAATAAATTAAAAAATCGGGGCATGAATACGAGCTGAATTTACGGGAAATGCAGTAGAGAACCCGTCACAGAACATTCAAACTTGTCAATATTTTACGGAGGCTAGCAAAGAGAGACCGAGAGAAAAGGCTGCGGCACCGTAAATTTCAATTAGATTATATTGAAGAAGACAGACCTAGAAACAGAGAATTTTGGCAAACGACATTCCCAATTAGGGAACAAACGACACCGATGGAACTTATGACGCTTCAAAACTTTTGCAATATGCAAAGTAGAAAGGCTTACACAAATGGGTGAGGCTGCTATTTTACACTAAATGTACACAACTTTCATGGAAACAATGAATCAAGGGCTTTATTATCATTCGTCACCCGCGATGAAGTTGGGCTCTTCGCCTTGGCAGAGATATTCGTCGCACGAAGACGCCGATTCCCAATCCTTGCGGAGGCGCAAGATATCCTCTGTGAAAGTGGATCCCGGAGCCCCGATGAAGACGCTTGCCATGGCGCAGATTGTTTTGTCCAACATAGCTTCCACCTTCGGAATCAAATATGAACAAACCCGTGTTAGTGTGTTTTAAGCTAGTCATAATAAATGAAAAATGTGCAACCGGGACAAGTAAGATTTTCCAGTAACCTTCGGGACCGGTGAAAAAAAAAAAAAAAAGAAGAAGAAGAAGAAGAAGAAAGTTTTTTCCCGAAATTGGTGACTGGTAAAATACTGGTACCGGACAAGTATGGGACTTAAAAACCGGTCCAGGCTGCTGGTTTTGCACCTCGAGGCTCTAACAACCAATTTTTTTCTTTCCAACAACACTAGTCGGTTTCCACTGAAATTCTCATCCCTAACCAACTTTGGAAAATTTTGGCTAGAGCAATTCCGGTTTTTCAACTGCTTCGGATAAATTTTCTTAAACATACTCGGAACACCCTAAATTAGCAGGACAACTAAGAATTCAATATCATGTTACGGTTGTTACCGCCAACTACTATGCAATTATCGACAATTCGACATAACTATTGCAACCACTCTCTTGAGTCTTGACTGGTAATATGCTATTGAGATATTGATCACCCCATTATCACAACCCTTTAACCTTATTTCCTCATCCACCACTTTTATGGCAAAAGCTACCTCGTTTTCTCTGAGCATATAAAAAATGGAAATGTAATTGTACCTGTGGGTCCCCTTCGAGGCCATGTCTGTATAGCAGGGCATCCCATTTTTCGGCTGAATTACGTGCAGGGCGTGTAACAAGTGGTACGGGCTTTCCGTTGAGTACAATGAGTGATTGCAGCAAACCGGTTTCACTTTCAGCAGCGTCTGTAGAGAGATATATGACTGGCGCATTCGCTCGCTCAACCACCCTCGTGATGCAATCGGCAGCTTGAGGAATCGGAAAAAAGCAACTGGGTTGTTTAGCATTGCTGCAAATAAGCAAGATCGAAAAATTCAGAATAACCATCATGGCTACTAAGAAATTAAGTTCGAAAGACAACTAGCAATGCCTGCATGATCAAGTGGCTTAAGCTAAAATCTATGATATCAAAGATCGAAAACTGCAAAGGCCGAACACACGGTTATGAACACAAACACGTTTACTAAAAGGGGAAAGCGGAAATGTACCAGAATTTCAAGAACCCGTGCCTTCGGAAATGCAGGGCCACGAAATTCTTTCCCAAGAATGTCTGAATAAAGCGCTGCGCAGTGAGCATTATCATGCGGCTGGGCTCGATCAGAGTCTGGCATTTGTGCGCCAGAGGACCACCCGGCTGCATCACCCATTCGCGCTCCACGTCAGCGTAGAAAACGTCCCCAATGGCAATGACATCATCGTCGATAGAAAACTTGGACTGAACGTCTTGAACCGTCCTCTTGTTCAGCTTCTTAATGTCTTCCGTCCATGCCGTCTCGAGTTTTCCCATTGAGATCCCTAATCCTTTGAGCTTCTTGATGTGCTCATCGTCCACGTAACACGGCAATGGATGCGAAAAGTAACAGATTATCTTATTGATGTGAACGTGATTCTTCTTGGTCTCGGCGAATTCCTCGAAGGGAATGACGACATTTCTTCCCAAGCACTTGTTGATGTGCTCAATGTCTAACACTCTGTTGTACTGGTAATCCACTTTGGAGCTCGGAATGACCAAAACCCGGTTCAGCAGCGCCGCGAAGAACATGTGCTTCTCCAGGCAAATCAAATGATTAGACATTTGGCCCGACAAGCAAATCGCGAAGAGAAACTTGTTCGAATTCGGCTTCCATTCAATCGTTCTCCTCTGCGAAAACTTCTGGTCAACCTTCCCGCACCTATCAAACCCCGAACCGGCGAGACTCGGGTCGCCATTGTCGCTCTCCGAGCTCGAATTCCCCAATCGGTGAGGCGCTAACAGCGCCTGCTGAATCTCCTTATTCAACGAAATCTGACTGAGAATCGCGAATTTGAGATCCCCGACAAACTTCGAACCCGGACCCGAGGCATTGGAGGACGAATTGGAAAACGTCTGGTTCCAGAGAGTGAAAAGCCCTAACTGCTGTTGCCTGAGCAAGCTGAGCGCCTGAAGCTCCGACTCGCGAAGCCGGTCGGAGAACGAGTCGTACCTGACGCCGGAGAGGTCGCCGGAGAAGAGCCCCCGAACGTCGACGGAGAAGTAGAGCGCGACGACGAAGACAGGAACGAAAATGGCGAACGCGTACCACTTAGTGAGGCCGAAACGGCGCCGCGCCGGGGATCGGAACTCGCCGTTGCGCCGATCGCCGCCGTCGCCGCCGATGTGGAAAGTCGATTGAGGGTTGGGGAGCTTCCGTTCGTGCTGGTCGATGAGGTTTTCGCGATCGTCGTCCTCGTCGGAGGACTGGTCCGATCTCGCCATTGCTGTTGTGGTTTATTTAATTTTAATTTAATTTAATTTTCTGATTGGATCACAGATGAGAGAAGAAGTGGAGTTGGGAGTTTAAGGATTCAGAGAGGTTTGGTTGTCGTTGCGTGAGGGTGAAGAAACGACAGGAAATTATGCTATGATGAGGTGTCGGTGGGTGAAAACGACACTTTACTTGCTCGGACCCCAACAGATAGGGTAATAAAAGAGAGCGTAATCTGTTGGTTGGGTTTGGGTAGATCTTCTCACCGTTTGGTGTTAATTGTGTAATAAATAAGATTTTTTTTAATAGAGTAATAAATAAGAATTTGTAACAATAAAAAACGTGTATACATATCTGATATATACTAATATAAAATGGGGAGAAATTTCATGAAAAAAATCGATATCAATACACGAATTTATTATTTTAATTTTTGTGATGATATAAATTTAATTTTAAGCTTAAATTATTATTTGCTTCTTGTTACAGTTTTATTTACTAATTGTGTCACTATCAATATTTTTTTTATATATATATAATACTTGTTTAAAATTCCATAACACATTTAAAATATTGTAGAAATATATAAAAATTTAGAAAAGATAAAATATTTAATATTAAAAGTTTTGACTTTAAATATCTTATGTTATCATAAATTAGAATATTAAATATATATGTAGTTAGAGAAATTAGAAAAAAAACTTGAGCTGAAACATGTAAAGACCAAGACTATGTGTCAAAAGAAGTGACATGTATTATAAGAGACCTCCACAGAATGAAACATGCGTTACTTATATATGTATCTATATTTGTAGGTGTATGTAACTTGTGCATGCAGAGGAAGAAATATGATGAAAATGGGGAGAAAAATGGAGAGGCAGTGCATGCATGGCATCTTTGGACGGGCGATGACCGGGAAATCGTCGGATCGGTCGGCCGTGCATGGCATGAGGCTCCCTCAAACTGATCAACTCAACGTGAGTGAGTGTCATCAAATTATACGAGTTCAAATACCAGATTCATCTCAATTTGACTTGTGGCATTGAACAGAAGGAAGAAGTGGAGAAGGATATGGGGAAAGCCAAAGAAGCAAGAGGGAAGAGATCCAGAAGACCGTTGATTCGGAATTCAGCAAGCCCGGCAATGGCAAACTGGACTCTCCTGCTCACTGAGAGATTCGACATCACATGCATGATGCATGATGTGAAGAGATTTTTAGAGCCGTGTGTTTTTTTAAAATTTATAATCATATAATTGTTGTTAGATGATCTCATGCATTTATAAGTTTAGTTTCACTAATTTTTTTATTTGTAAATTAATAGTTCTAATCAAGACTGGCAAAATTTATTATATTATCGAATTATTAATTTATAATTAATAAAATATTTGTTATATTATTATTAAAAAAATTATTTTATAACATATAAAAATACTAATATGATCATAATATCTCTTATCATATAACACTGATTGAAGACGATTTAATTTCATTTTACCGTAACAATAAAATTGTAACGATAATTATTTTGAATAATATTTTACTAGATCATGAAATCATTTTTAAGCGAAATTTTAGAGATGAAGTTGAATGAGTTAATATGATATTAACATATTCTCTCAATCACACGGAACAACAATGGAAATTACGATTTTCATTGTGTATGTTGATGTTATTACTTTGACCGGTGATGATCACTCGTTTGTTACTCTGCAACACAATTCGAGATTAAAGATATTACGACTATTGGACTTGTTGAGTATGGAAATAGCTATCTCCCAAAAGAAATACGTACTTAATTTACTTCAAGAAACAAATCTTCTTTATTGCAAACCGATTGATTCCTATTGATTCGAACAAGAAATAATCTCACTACTGGAAAATGCTCCAGTCGATAAAAGGAAGTTATCATAGGCTTGTCGATAAACTCATTCGCTTCTCGCACACTCGTCCGGACATCGCTTACTCCGTGAACCAAATCTTAAGGTATTTAAAGTCTACTCTTGGTCATAACTTATTATTCAAAAAATCAGATAATCAGATAGCCATAAAATTGATATCTTTAACGATGAGAAGCCACCAATCGAAGATTGCAAGTTGGGGTGGATAAGCCACCAATCGAAGATTAAACGCCGATTAGTGTTCATATGTTTGGGGCAATTTGGTCACTTGGAGAAGCAAGAACCAATCAGTGGTCTCCAAGAGTAACACCGAGTCAGAATATTGTCCTCTCGCATTTGGGTGGTAATGTGGATTCAGAGGCTTTTTGAGAAGTTAAAAGCGGATCAATTCGGAACTATACAAATGCTTAGAGACGCCTAGTCCACCATTAACATTGCAATAAATCATGTTCCCCGTGACAAAATTAAATACATTGAGATTAATAGCATCTCAGAGAAAGTTAATGGTGGCATCGTCAACCTACTCTTGAAAGAGAGTGTTGAATATTATATAGTCTTAGATAGTTATACTTTTAATACTTTTATCTAATTGTAAAGTTTTATATTTGATGTGCCAAATACTCAATTATTGATGAACATATTACAACTTTCCTAAAATAATATGGGCTCTATAGCCATATAGCCAAACTAGAAAAACTATTTTGCAAAATAGCCAACCTTTTGATTAATATTGCCAAATAGCCAATCAACCACATTAATAAATCATGAAAGACCGTATTACCCTTGTATTAACGTGTATTAACTATATTAACGTGTATTAACTGAGTTAATTTGTTTAAAAATAAATTAATTTTTTGTTAAAATTTTAATCACGATTTTTTTTATAAACAAATTAACTCAGTTAATACACGTTAATATAGATTTTCTGTAAACACAAGTAAATGTTCTTATTTTTAAGAAAAATTAACTTTGTTAATACACGTTAATATGTTAAAAGGGTATTATAGGTATAAAATATGTTATTAAATAGCCACCTCATCAATTTGGCTATTTTGCAAAGAAAAAGAAAATGTTTGCTATTTGGCTAATCAAACGTTTCAATTTGACTATTAAGAGCTATTTCTCAAATAATATTCACCTAACTATTGTACTATCGGAAAGCCACGGTCACGGACCACACATATCTTTACACACTACTATATATATAATATGATCACTTTCTTCTTCCTGTACAACCGGAAAGCCACGCACCACACATCTATAATACACAATATATATATATATATATATGATCACTTTCTTCAATTTTCTGTAATTGTTTCTCACAAATCATCATGGCTGAGTTGAGCAACAAGCAAGTTGTTCTGAGAGATTACGTGACTGGGTCTGCGAAGGAATCGGACATGGAGATCATATCTTCCACAATTAAGCTCAAGCTTCCAGAAGCTTCAAAGGGCGTTTTGGTCAAAAACCTCTACTTGTCCTGTGACCCTTATATGCTTGTCCGTATGAGCAAAAACTTGGCCTATTATTTTCAGCCTTTCACCCCTGCTTCTGTGAGTTCTATATTCTAAGATACATATGAAGAAAAAAATAACACCCAAGTTTGTTATTTTTTCGCATATGTCTCCGTTCATATTAAGTTATATATAACATATGAAGAAGAAAAAGAAGTAGTGATTTGATTTGTAGATGTATAAAAATTCAATATCAACAAAACCAATCCAAAATGCATATTTCAGGACTTAAGGTATTAGCACAATTGAAAATATTCGAATATCCCGCGCTATTTCGAAGAAATTTTAGTATCTTCGCTGTATTTCGTGTTAAGACGATTTAACACGAAAAAACGGAAAAGAGGTGAAAAGTTCTCTGGGTTGACGAACTTCGAGTAATATTGCAGCCGATAGTCGGTTACGGAGTGTCGAAAGTAGTGGCTTCGGGGGATCCAAACCTGAAGGAAGGTGACTTCATTTGGGGCGTCACTGGTTGGGAAGAATACAGTGTCATAAATGACACAAACTCACTCTTCAAGATCCATCACAGTACTGATGTCCCTCTCTCTTACTATACTGGAATCCTTGGTAATTAGTCCTTTCTTCATCACGTGGTGAATTGTAAATAATAAGGTATTTATTAGCGTACTGGGAATCGGTCTGTTTGATGCGCAGGCATGCCTGGGATGACGGCTTACGTGGGGTTTTACGACATTTGCAGCCCCAAAAAAGGAGAAACTGTGTTCGTCTCGGCTGCGTCTGGGGCTGTCGGGCAGCTTGTGGGGCAGTTTGCGAAGCTGGCCGGTTGCTACGTCGTTGGCAGTGCCGGAAGCAAAGATAAGGTGATTTCTAGCTCTTCATTGATAGCTTGATTCTGTTCGGATGGTTGGGGAGCTTGTTTTCTACGGAATTCGTTTTGCTCGTTGCTAAACTCATATGAATTCCGGCGGGCATCGTCAGGTTGATTTGTTGAAGAACAAATTCGGATTCGACGATGCTTTCAACTACAAGGACGAGGCTGACCTCGATGCAGCCTTGAAAAGGTACTCATGGTCTTAAACAAATTTTAAACAATTTCAGACACTTTTGGATATATTTCTACTATGAGAACTTGGTGTTAAAATGAAAATGTGGTTAACTACCCCTATTGTTCTGGCAGGTACTTCCCAGAAGGAATAGACATCTACTTCGAGAACGTCGGCGGAAAAATGCTTGACGCGGTGCTGCTAAACATGAGGGCCCACGGGCGCATCGCTGCGTGCGGGATGGTCTCGCAGTACAGCCTCGAGAGGCACGAGGGAGTGACCCATCTTTTGTCGCTCATCGTCAAGCAAATCCACATGAAAGGGTTCGTGGTTTTGGAGCATTATCACAAATACCCCGACTTTCTCGAGTTCATTCTGCCTCGTATAAAAAACGGCGAGGTAGTCTATGTGGAGGACGTTGTTGAGGGGATCGAGAACGGCCCCACGGCTCTTATCGGCCTCTTAGCTGGGCGCAATGTCGGGAAACAGGTTGTCGTCGTTGCTCACGAGTGAGCCGCTCTGCGCTCCAACAGCTATAAGCTTACACTACTTAATTAAGTATTATAAACAACAATTTTTTTGAATGTGTGTTAATATACTAATCTCCTTTTTACACACAGTGATTAAGTGTTGTCGTTTTTGTTCTACTCTAAATAATGAAAATTTTATATTTATATTTCACTAATTATGTTGTTCAATTGTTAAATACTGAAAATTTCTAATTAGTTTCAAAATCTCAACGAAAGTGCATTTAATTTATCATTTAAAAGGATATAGAATAAGTTAAATGAGTGGATGCGATATAGTTATATTATATGAGGCGGTTCTATCTAACATAATTAGTAAATGGGTGGGTCCGAGTTTATATACAAAAATGAGTCGGACTCTACACAAAAACAAAGCTCGAAATTTACTTTTACATAAAAGCTAGCAAGAAATCAAATTGAAAACCGGAGAATCTCACCGGAACTTTAAAATTCAGACACTTGGGATTTTATGAGATAAGTGAATAACATTTATACGTAAATCAGCATCAATTTCAGCATTAAATAGTATAGAAATGATACCGAAAAGCGCTTACACAAAAGCTCCAAACGCTGAGAATGTTTTTTTTTTTTACAACCTATTTCTTGCATCGCAAGTTACTCTTCTCTTCCTATGTGCTAACAACGCTACGTTGCACCAGTTGCCACCTCAACGAGCCTCCCGCGAACCCACTTCTTTGTAACCGTCGCCGACTTCACCGGAGCTTCAACGGTGCCCGGTTCTTCTTCGGCTTCTCCTCTCAGAGGTTTGTCTTGTCGTTCCTTGTTCCATTCCAACTGGCCATTGTCGTTCAGAGGTTGCTCTCGTCGGTCATTGTTCCATTCGAATTGGCTATTCTCGTTTATTGATTCAGATTGCATCGACAGTCTCTCGCGGCTAATAGGAGATAAGTTATAGCCGTTAGGGCTTGCTGGAAACAGCCCATTGTTGCCGTTCAATCTCTCTTGCAAGTTCAAATCATCGAAACCGAACCCCTCATTTTCTTCGCCGTTCAAATTCTCTTGCAAGTCCAAATCATCGAAACCGAAACCCTCCCTTTCTTCGCCATTCAAAATCTTTTGCAAGTCCAACTCTCCGAAACCCAAGCCCCCTTGCCCACTCAATGATGCTAGGGTTCGATTTCCGTTTACTTTTATCGGAATCACTTCATCTTCGTCCTCCGTCTGATCGTCTGATTCATCCTCCACAGATAAAGGATCTTCCCCGTCTTCCTGGGGAGAGACCTGATTCAATTCTATGGACTCGATTGATCGAATCGCTTCGGCTATAAGCTTTCGAGTTTCCAACAGGGAAGCCCGGGCAACAGGGCTCTTGGCAGCAGCAGCCTCGAGCGCCATGGCAGCTTTCTCAGCTTCAGCAATCAATAATCTGAAAAAGCCAAAACGTCAGTTCCGTGATTTTTTTTCTTCCAAAACTAGAACCAAGTAAAACGAAGAATACCACAGAAATTTCACCTGGCCCGTTCGACAGCCTCGATCTTCTTGGTCTCCACGGCAGCTCTCTGCGCTCTGATATTCTTCAGCATCTCGAGCTTCGAGCTCGCCAGAGGATCTTTATAAGAAGGCGAATAGCGTCTCCTCACCTTTGGTCGCACCGTTGGGAATTTCAGGTTGCTTGTGGAAGACATGGTGTCGTTGATCCCCTCTTTGCTCTCTGATCTTCTCCGAGCGGACTCAGTGCTGCTGCTCGCTCTTCTCCTTGGCGTTCTTTCCGATCCAGGCTCGATGCCGTGATACTTGAACAATGCAGATACGACTCGCTCTCGGTACTCCTGATCACAGGAAGAAAAAAAAAATGTACTAGTTTAGTTACATTCTTCTCGTGAGCTTAAGACCTTTAGTAGAAGAAGAGCTATGTGAGGAGTCCAAATAAAATTACTATCGCTAAAAACAGCATAACCACTCACAGAATCAGCCCATTTTCGGGAGATGGCCTCTGAAATCTTGCGCCTCTGCTCCGGGGACTTGGGCGCTCTCTTGCTTCCTTTTGGCCTCGGCATCGTCTTGCGCTTCTCGATGCTCTCACGCCACTCCATCTTGAGCTGCTCGTTCAGGGTTTCGTAGGAGTCCCACTGAAGCTCCGCTTCCCCATCGTAGCCTTTCCTGGATGCTTCCGCAATCAGATTCTGCCACTCAAAGAAGCAAGTTTCCTGCAGAAGTAGTTTCTTTTGCCGTTTTTTCCACCCCATTCGGACTCCCACCCCGATCTTTATCCTGGTCTCTTTACTGTACAATTAACGCAGCACATTCAGTTGAAATTACAGCTAAGTTGACTAAGCATGAGACCTAAGGTCTAATAAGAAAAGACGGTGCAAAGAACTCACCTTTGAGCATGTCCGAGGTTGACTAACTTCATTTTGACCTGCAGTTTGATATTATATTGAGAGTTAGAGCTACCTCAACATCATCTCACAAGTCTATGCGTGAAATAATGCAACAAGCCATGTAAGTTGAGAGGTTCAAGTTAGGAAGAAAGGTTACTAGCAATTACAAATTATAAACTTGTTAAGATAACATGATGAAAATATGCTATATTAATGTAAAATCAAGTTTAGAGATCTTCCTTATTGAATGGGAAATCGAGCAAGGATCCATTTCCGTCACTGATTTGTTAAGACTAGGAGTTTTTATTCGAGATGCCTAACTTAAATGATATTAGCCTGAATCATAGAAAGCAGTTGACCAAATATAATTTCAGCTGTGAAAGACGTTAAGAGTTCATGTCTCGAAGTCGTTCGCTTGGCCCGACTTGATCCAAAGCCTTCCGGTGCAACATAAATTGATTGGATCCTTTGGGGGCTATGCGATGGACGCAGAGGGGTCGGGGTAATAACCTAGCCGACAGACTAGGCATTTTCTCTAGGTATTTTCCACCATTTTTGAAGCTAGTAAAATTTTCTCCTATGTTAGTGGTTTTCTTCTCAAATTGGTTTTCCACATGAAATCTTGTGTTCAATCAACTTCTTTATTCAATTGCTTTGTGGGTTTTGATTTACCAAACAAAAATTCTGGTTCTTAGATGTCTTCATTTTGTTTGAATTCTAGACACAGCAAACTCATTCTAACTCAAACATGTAAATTCATTTCTTACATGACATCACCTTAGGATCCTGCATCGCAAGCCTTGTTCTCTCTCGTATCCGCTGCAGCGTCTCTGCAAATTATCCGATGATAGTTCTCAACATTTCAGATCACATAACTCCACCAACCCAAAAACAAAATCCAGAAAATCCACAACTCTGCTCACCGGGACTGTGCTTTCTCCCTTTGTTCCAAGGTGTGTTCCCTTTGTTCGCCTTCGATATCCTCATCCGCCTCAGCTTCTCCTTCTCGTCCATATCCTCAGAGTCCCCATTCAGATCCCGAGTCTGAACCGAAGAAGCAACCTTATTATCCCTTCCGAGCTGCAAACCGTTGAGACCCGAGCGAGCATCCCCCTTCTTCTTGACCAAACGCTTGGGCTCCAAAGTAGCGACCGCACTAATTACAAGCATACCACTCTGCCTCTCGCGGTGACCGCCCAAGTTGAAGCCCAGATTCCGAGTGACGCCAAAGAGTTTCCAATAGGATAACCTGTTGATTCTATACTCGTTTCCGCATAACGACGGTCTCGGTAACGCTCTACCATGAACCGAGGTTTGAGCTCTAACTATACCCAGATGGTTTCCAAGGGCCGGCTGTGTACCAGCAATCTCTGGGTACAAAATACATATAAATTAGAAAAAATCAATCAAAATTAATATATGAAGCATGTCTCAGTACAGAAATTATCCATAGGAGTCAACAATGTAAAGAAAACTCTGGTCACATGAATTAAACAAGAAAAATGTGAGTGATAAAACACATGAAACTGTGAAATCCACATTCACAGGTCGACAAATTGAGAGCTTAAATCTTAAGCATATCCGAATTCGAAAGCACCGAACAAGGATTCTGAAGAGGAATTTACCGAGTAAATGCATGAGAGCGCATTCATGAAATCCAACTCCAATTTCGAACTCGAATCCACACTAAAAGCGGCTTGGCAATGCGGAGACTCGAAGGTGCTCGTTCACCATAGCATAGCAGTTCTCCTTTCAGGCAAGAGAGAATAAGCTCGAGACGAAGAGAGAGAGAGAGAGCCACACACAGTGTTTGCCAAAAACCCAGGAAAACTGGCCTTGTCTGGTGGTGAAGAAGGTGGGGATAAGTATTTTAGAGCGACATATTTCTTCTCAAATATCAACCCTTTATTTGCGGCGTAACTACTTAACTTTATACAAAGTGCACCCATATCGTACAACTTCGTTTAATTAATAACTTCCATACGATTTTGATTTTGATTTTAATTTTAATTAATATAGCTAAATAGTTACTCGGTAATATAATTAAACTATTCATTATCAACACAAAGGTTTTATTGTATATTTAATAATAGTATTTGAAGACTGTAAAACAGTCAAAGTTCAATTCTTCCATGTTAATCGATGTACGATTAAACTTTAATAATAATATCTATTTTTAACATTTGTGTTATACCAAAGACGTGTGCATCTCCAACTTAAGAGGCGTTAACTCAATATTGATATAATTGAACTTCGATAACGTTTGGTGGTCTTTGAGTACTGTTAATGCCTAAAAATCGATTAACTTGAATGCGGCCCAAGTCTTGATTTTGGGCCGGGCCCGGTGTCCGTATGACGGTCAAAACGGGCTTTGAAGCTTGATCCTCGGTCTTGATGAGCCGAAAATCTTCCCTGTAAAACCTGCCTCCGTTCCTGTAAAAAGAGTAGAAAAACGTGAACTCTGAAGGGGAACAGAGGGGGGGTCCTCTGTCGTCCGCTCCGACGCTCAACATTAGTAGAGTATTTGAGTCGAAAATTATGAATAAACGGGAAACAGAGGTTTTTTGGCTTCGGGAAAGCTTACCGATTGTGGCGGGAGTGCCCCCGTATTTATAGAGGGTCGGAAGTTTAATTTCGTGCCTTCGGGGCGCGCGGCGCCCCCCGAAGGCATGTTTTAGCCTTCGGGGCGCGCGGCGTGCCCCGAATGCATGTTTTTGCCTTCGGGGCGCGCGGCGCGCCCCGAAGGCATGATTTTGCCTTCGGGGCGCGCGGCGCTCCCCGAAGGCATGTTTTTTCCTTCGGGGCGCGCGGCGCGCCCCGAAGACATGATTTTGCGGCCGGTCCGATTCGACATTTCCCGAGCGAGGCCAGGTTGACTTTTTGTTGACTTTTCCGGTTGACTTTCCGGGTCGGATCCCGTTGACTTTTTGGGTTGACTTTCCAGGTCTGGCCCGTTGACTTTTGTTGACTTTTCCGGGTTCGGGTCTGTTGACTTTCAGGGTTCGGACCCGTTGACTTTTTGACCGGTTTGGTTTTGACTTTTCCTGAGCGGGTCAAAGTCGATTTAGTGGGCCTTATATGTCTTGGGCCTCAATTTTTCTAGGCTCCGGAAAATACGCATAACATTAACCCCCCAGTTTCTTGCGAGATTTATCTTGCGAGAAACTTTATGCGTTTTGTCATCTTGGACAAGTTGCCGGAATTAATATTCGGCTTTTGATATTTTTGTAATGTTCCGCGCCTTAGCGTCTTACTTCATCTTTGCGCCTTAGCGTCTTATTTTTATTGTATTGCCGAGCTTCGTGCCTTAGCGTCTTAGTTCCCGATATTTTGAGCCGTAGCGTCTTTTTAGTATATTGCCGAGTTTCCGCGCTTTAGCGTCTAACTTCTCAGTCTTTTGCGCCGAAGCGTATTTTTAATATATTGCCGAGTTTTTGCGCATTAGCGTCTTACTTCTCGGTCTTTTGTGCCTGAGTCGGCGGGATTAAGATCTGGCCTGTCTCGGTCTTCTTTTGCCTGAGTTAGCGGGATTAAGATCCGGCGTTTCTCGGTCTTTGTTGCCTGAGTTGGCGGGATTATGATCCGGCCTGTCTCGGTCTTATTTTGCCTGAGTTGGCGGGATTAAGATCCGGCCATTCTCGGTCTTTGTTTCCTTAGTCGGAGGGATTGCGATCCGGCCTTTCTCGGTCTATGTTGCCTGAGTCGGTAGGATTGAGATCCGGCCATTCTCGGTCTTTAATGCTTGAGTCGGCGGGATTACGATCCGGCCATTCTCGGTCTTTAATGCCTGAGTCGGCGGGATTACGATCCGGCCTTTCTCGGTCTATGTTGCCTGAGTCGGTAGGATTAAGGTCCTACCTGTCTCGGTCTTATTTTGCCTGAGTTGGCGGGATTAATACCCGGCAATTCTCGGTCTTTGATGCCTGAGTCGGCGGGATTAAGATCCGGCCTGTCTCGGTCTTATTTTGCCTGAGTTGGCGGGATTAAGATCCGGCCATTCTCGGTCTTTAATGCATGAGTCGGTAGGATTAAGATCCTACCTGTCTCTGTCTTATTTTGCCTGAGTTGGCGGGATTAAGATCCGGCCATTCTCGGTCTTCGATGCCTGAGTCGGCGGGATTAAGATCCGGCCTGTCTCGGTCTTATTTTTCCCTAGTTGGTGGGATTAAGATCCGGCCATTCTCGGTCTTTAATGCCTGAGTCGGCGGGATTACAATCCGCCTTTCTCGGTCTATGTTGCCTGAGTCGGTAGGATTAAGATCCTACCTGTCTCGGTCTTATTTTGCCTGAGTTGGCGGGATTAAGATCCGGCCATTCTCGGTCTTATTGTGCCTGAGTCGGCGGGATTAAGATCTGGCCTGTCTCGGTCTTCTTTTGCTTGAGTTAGCGGGATTAAGATCCGGCGTTTCTTGGTCTTTGTTGCCTGAGTTGGCGGGATTATGATCCGGCCTGTCTCGGTCTTATTTTGCCTGAGTTAGCGGGATTAAGATCTGGCCATTCTTGGTCTTTGTTTCCTTAGTCTGCGGGATTGCGATCCGGCCTTTCTCGGTCTATGTTGCCTGAGTCGGTAGGATCAAGATCCGGCCATTCTCGGTCTTTAATGCCTGAGTCGGCGGGATTACGATCTGGCCATTCTCGGTCTTTAATGCCTGAGTCGGCGGGATTACGATCGGGCCTTTCTCGGTCTATGTTGCCTGAGTCGGTAGGATTAAGATCCTACCTGTCTCGGTCTTATTTTGCCTGAGTTAGCGGGATTAAAATCCGGCCATTCTCGGTCTTTGATGCCTGAGTCGGCGGGATTAAGATCCGGCCTGTCTCGGTCTTATTTTGCCTGAGTTGGCGGGATTAAGATCCGGCCATTCTCGGTCTTTAATGCCTGAGTCGGTAGGATTAAGATCCTACCTGTCTCTGTCTTATTTTGCCTGAGTTGGCGGGATTAAGATCCGGCCATTCTCGGTCTTCGATGCCTGAGTCGGCGGGATTAAGATCCGGCCTGTCTCGGTCTTATTTTTCCTGAGTTGGCGGGATTAAGATCCGGCCATTCTCGGTCTTTAATGCCTGAGTCGGCGGGATTACGATCCGGCCTTTCTCGGTCTATGTTGCCTGAGTCGGTAGGATTAAGATCCTACATGTCTCGGTCTTATTTTGCCTGAGTTGGCGGGATTAAGATCCGGCCATTCTCGGTCTTATTTTGCCTGAGTCGGCGGGATTATGATCCGGCCTTTCTCGGTCTTTAGTTTCAGGCTTTGGCCGCCTTATTTTCCGTGAAACAGATTTTCGACGTCATTTTCGTTTTTCGGATCTTGATTGTCGTTTGCGTAAATAGGACGTTGACCGTAGATTTTTCTCGGATTGAGTCTTTGACGACGTTGCCATGATTGGAACTGTAACCGTTGTGTTGTTTTCCATGATTCGGATCTTGACACTCATCTTTCCCGTGATTCGGGTCGAGTCTTTGATGTTGTCCTCGTTGTTCGGACTTCGATCGCCGTTTTTTTGTGATTCGTATTTTCACCATTGTAGTCTATGTGATTTTGAATTTCGACGTCGTCTCTGTGATTCAGATCTTGACGGCCTCTTTTCCCTTTGTTCGGGTCGCGTCTTCGACGTCGTTTTCGACTTCGTTTCCTTGATTCAGAATCTTGACCGTTGTCTCCGTGATTCCGATCCCATCCGTCATTTTTGTTTGTTCAGGCTTTGCTCGTCGTTTTTCCTTGACGAGCTTCCGGCGTCGTCATCGGGTGTCGGACTTTTTCCGTCGTCTCTCCCTGATGAGCCTCCGACGTCGTCGTCGGATTTTGAACCGTGCTTGCTGATTTTCCCTGATGAGCCTCTGGCGTCGTCGTCGGGTTTTGAACTTTGTCTGTTGATTTCCCTGATGAGCCTCCGGCGTCGTCGTCGGGTTTTGAACTTTGTCCGTTGATTTTTCTCAGATGAGCCTTCGACGTCGTCATCGGGTTTTGGACTTTGTCCGCCGATTTTCTCTAATGAGCCTCTGGCGTCGTTTTCGGGTTTCGGACTTTGTCCATTTATTTTCCCTGATGAGCCTTTGACGTTATCGTCCGGTATCGGAATTCAGCCATCACTTTTCCTGATAAGCCTTTGGCAACGTCTTCGGGCTTCGGACTTTGGTCGCTGTCATGCCCTGATGAGCCTTCGGCGTCATCTTTGGGTTTTGGACTTGGACTGTTTTCTCTGCCCGATTGAGCCTTTGGCGTCATCTTCGGGTTTCGGACTTTGCCTATTTATTTTCCCTGATGAGCCTTTGACGTCATTGCCGTGATTCTGACTTTGACCGTCGATATTTTCGGATCGGGTCTTCATCTTCGTTTTCGTGGATACTTCGATCGTCGTTTCTATTATTTGAATTTCGGTCATCGTATCCGTAATTTGTATTTGATGTCGTGGCCAAGATTTGGTTCTTAACCGCTGTTTAATCCGTTCCGAGGAGGCGGGCCTTTTATCTGTATATATTTATAATCCGAGCGTATATACACCCATTTTTTTATTGTCACTTATATGTAGTATATACATATTTATTTATATTCTTGTCGTGCTTTTGGTTAAATATATATATATATATATATATATATATATATTTTCTTAATCACGATTCAGTTTGTGACTTTGTGCGTATACATATAAAATATACATGTTTATTTTTCTTTTTGTTATCTCTTTTTTCTATTTTCTTTTTTCTTTTTCCTTTCCCCATTTTTCTTCTCCTTCGATCGATCAGGGAGGCTTTTTCTCCCTTCTTTTTTTTCTTTCTTTCTTCTTCTCTCCTTCGACTTTCTTCTTCTCCGTCGAGCAAAAGAGCACAGGGGCTCTCCTCTTTTTCTTTTTCTTCTCTCCTTCGGCGAGCTCGAGAAGCAAAGAGGTTCCCCTCTTTTTCTTTTCTTTTCTTTTTTCAGATCCACCTTTGCCTCGGACCGTCGTAGTTCCGACGACGACCGCCTTTGCAGTGGCGACGGCGTTCCCAGGCGAGCACGTGGGCAGCTGGGTTTCCTCGATCGAAATGGTGCATCGTGGGGCTTGCGAACTCCTGTCTTCAGGCGCAGTGGCGACGATGAAGGAGGCGACCCCATTGATGGGTTCGGAGCTCGCCGGCGCGCGCAGAGGCGGTGGGTAGTAACCAAAACTCAGACTCGACGCTTCGGAGCGCCGGCGACGTTGATCGGGCTTCCTTATTGGTGGTCGAGCACGAAATGGAGGGCGACCGCTATCGCGAAGTATCAGACTTCCGCCGCGGGGTGGTGGCGTTGTGGAGTTGCACGGAGCTCCCGGTGTTGGACGCTTGCCAAGAGAACAACTTCGTTGGGTCAGAGCTTCGGCGGAGGATCAACGACAGCGAGCGCGAGGTCTCACGCGGCAGCGTGCTCCTGGGTTTTCGCGGTGGTAGGCTTCGCCGGCCGTGACGAGCCAAAGCGACGAAGCTTCGGTGGAACTTCGTTGGTCCGAGCTGTTCATCGACGATCTGTATTTTCTAATATGTTTTTCTTTTTATTAATATAATATGTTTAATAACGTGGAGAAAAACTTGTAATATATATTCGATTTTTATTTTTGCGTTCTTCTCAATTTGAATATAATCGCTTTTATTATTCGAATTCCATCCTTGATCGTTGTGAGTATTGATTTGATTGAGAACGGGTCTTGAAAATTGCTGACGATCGAGACGAATCATAAGGTTTGTTGACGATGGAGGAACGTCTAGGACTTAGTGACGATGAGACAAGTCTTGAGGTAGTCGGACGACAAAGAACGTGTTAGCTTTTGTGTTCAAACATTTCCTGTTGATGGTGTTGAACTCTAGGCGTCTCTTTAGCCATTCCCGTGACCTGTTCGTCATTATCGTGACCTGTACGTCTATTTGTAACATGTTCATCTCTTCGAAATTTGTTCGTCTTTCGTGACCTGTTCATCTCTTCAAAACATGTTCGTCATTTTCTTGACCTGTGCGTCTCTTCGAAACCTGTTCGTCGAGAGGTAATGTATGGAAGTTTTGCTGGCAGGACTCCGAGGCTTTGAACTTGTCGGGGCCCCTCCTTCTAGCGCCAAATGTTAATGCCTAAAAATCGATTAACTTGAATGCGGCCCAAGTCTTGATTTTGGGCCGGGCCCGGTGTCCGTATGACGGTCAAAACGGGCTTTGAAGCTTGATCCTCGGTCTTGATGAGCCAAAAATCTTCCCTGTAAAACCTGCCTCCGTTCCTGTAAAAAGAGTAGAAAAACGTGAACTCTGAAGGGGAACAGAGGGGGGGTCCTCTGTCGCCCGCTCCGACGCTCAACATTAGTCGAGTATTTGAGTCGGAAATTATGAATAAACGGGAAACAGAGGTTTTTTGGCTTCGGGAAAGCTTACCGATTGTGGCGGGAGTGCCCTCGTATTTATAGAGGGTCGGAAGTTTAATTTCGTGCCTTCGGGGCGCGCGGCGCCCCCCGAAGGCATGTTTTTGCCTTCGGGGCGCGCGGCGCGCCCCGAAGGCATGTTTTTGCCTTCGGGGCGCGCGGCGCTCCCCGAAGGCATGTTTTTTCCTTCGGGGCGCGCCGCGCGCCCCGAAGGCATGATTTTGCGGCCGGGCCAATTCGACATTTCCCGAGCGAGCCCGGTTTGACTTTTTGTTGACTTTTCCGGTTGACTTTCCGGGTCGGATCCCGTTGACTTTTTGGATTAACTTTCCGGGTCTGGCCCGTTGACTTTTGTTGACTTTTTCGGGTTCGGGTCTGTTGACTTTTCAGGGTTCGGACCCGTTGACTTTTTGACCGGTTTGGTTTTGACTTTTCCTGAGCGGGTCAAAGTTGATTTAGTGGGCCTTATATGCCTTGGGCCTCAATTTTTCTAGGCTCCGGAAAATACGCATAACAAGTACCATCGGCAAATTAAAATGAGTCAAAATATATTTTTAATCTTTTTTAGTATTAAGTTTTAAGATATACGCAAATTTAATAGCGGCCCATTTCACAAATGTCCTCAATCTCATATATTGGGCTTCTTACGCGGGTCTATTAGTGATAAAAATAATTAAAACAAAAAAAAAACATAGTTGACACTTGACATCAATGTCCTTAAAATTTAGCATATTTGAGTAGTTTATCCCTTGACTTTGAAATTTTGGCAAAGATACCCTCTCTGCTTTTACAAAGTAGCACACACTCACCTATGTGTTAAAAGCTGATAAAATATTAACATGTGCACGATACATTAGTTATTAAGAAGTTTTATTGAGCGAAATCTATAAACTAAATTGTACGACTATTTCAGAATTGAGAAACATTAATTAGTAGAAGATAAATAATAATTTGTTGAAATTACATCACGTTCAAAGTACTTTCTTCTTTTTTTAACGTGAAAGTAATACACTATTTTTTTAAAGTACAAAGAGTAATACTGTTAAAAAAATAAAATTCTGAACGAAATAATTGCCCCAACACGGAAAGTTAAGAAAAAACAACCTATATCTCCTCAATATTTTTAGAAAAAAAATGCTTACAATCATTAATTTTGACATTGAGGAATGTAAAAATGACATCAATCAGGAAACAAACAGCAATATACTTAGAAAACGACGTAAATTTAAGTAACACTTAAAGAAAAAGACAAAAAATGTTAAACGACAGAAAACATAGAAAATGATGAGAACAAAAATAAAATAGCTCAAACAACAGTTTGAATGTAACATCGAATCTATAAAATAAAAGCTTAGAAAAAATAAATATATTGAAAATGTCATCAGATTAGCAAAACGACATAAACCCCATCACATAAAGTTTGAATCATCCTTAATCATTCCCATTATTTATTTTGATCACTGCTTGTGGAAACATATGAATCTTCCTTAATCATTCCCATAATTAAGGTCGATTACAAAGAAATAATGCAAATAGACCTCTATAAAGTATAAACCATTAAGCTTTTAGGTGATCATGAAAATCAATACAAAATCCTTAAAACTGTATTGATTTTACATCAAAATTAATAATTACTCTGATAAAGAATTTGGCTAAAAGTTGATTATTAACACAACAAAATTAAAATGACAGCATCTTTTTAAATTAATAATCATGATGCGAAGATGGCGGGATGGGTTGCCCGCCGCGACCCACCCCACCAGTGCCCAAGTTGTGTGTGTGGGAGGAGATGAATCTTACAAAGTAATCGTATATCTCAAATAAGTTGAAACTCAAAAAATATAAAACGAGAAAGATAGTTCAAAATAATAAATATAAAATTATTCGATACCACAAACCAAACCAAATAAGATAGGTTAAACTTAACATTGTCTACCATCAATTATGAACTAAATTCTAAAGCTCTAAATCGAGTCTAGTAAGATCATAAACAATTATATTGTCTTCTCTATAATACGAATTTACGAAACATTAAACTACCTCCAAGTCACAACTTCCAACGAACCATATACAATTATAAAAAATAAAAAAACATTTTGTATAAAAAATAAATAAATTTAAAAAAACTAGAAGAAAAAAAAAAAGACCATCGATTTGTCACTAATTCCTGTTCGTGTTTGTGTGCGTGCTATTAATGTTAATAATGGGCATGAAATATCATTCTTTGCTAATCATTTTGTCCATTCCCTAATTTATTGACTTTACACTCTCTTTCGGTTTATTTTTGTAAATTAAATCCCAAAAATTTAGGTGAAAATGACTGGTTAACTACGCTGATTTCAACAATAAGGCCAAAGTATTGACACGTGTCTAATTTTCATTCTTTTAATGGGAGCTAGAGCTATAATTAAATAGAGTAGAGCTTTTGTTTTTGTTATCAACAAAAAAAATTAATAAAAAATTAGGTCATTGGCTCTTCTTAAATTAAGAGCCCAATTTCAAATTTAAATGTGGAAATCTGATATTGAAACAATACAAGGGACAAAAAGTTTAGTAGCTATTGCCTATTGGATTAATTAAGTTTTAGTTCTTATTGAGATTTTAAATGAAGTGTTTTAGACATAAACCGCTTCATAATGATGGGTCTACACTGATTTGTGTTTGAAATTGATCAATCAAACCCCATATTTGAAATTTGAAATTCTTTCCTACAAAAAATAAATATAAAAAAATCCGCCATGCTACACAAGTTTTCAACTTAAGCTTTTACATATAAAAGAATATTTGAAGCTTTATTTTTATTTTTATTTTCTCTCTTAACAAAGCTGGAATATGGAATATTATGACTAGAATAGAAAGTCACTTTGGTAGTTGAATTTACATTATAGGAAGACTCCAACTCAAAGAATCAACCAACAATCAATAGTATCTTCTCATTGACTCATATAAATTACCAAGAAAAAAAATAGTCAAATTAGGAGGTCAAAATTTTATTTTTCATAATTTGGAACATGGAAATTTGAAGAAAATTAAAATAGCCCTTTGATAAATTATCTACCACTAGATTTTGCCTGCCACCTAAATGCTCATAGAGCCATCAATTTTTTACCATTAAAATGTAAATATAGTTATACCCAATTGTGTGTACATATGATATTGCCCCTTTGGTCAAGTCCAGATTTTGGCCAATCTTAATCTCTGAGTTTCGATGGTTTTAGCAATAAAGCAAGCTTCATAAGTCACGAGTGGAACGCTTTCTATGTTGTTTCCCGATTGACTTGCCTAAAATACACGAGCTCTAGACTTCTTCCACTGCCCTTGAAGTTGAAACAAGTGTTCTATGCCTAGCTACACTAAATCTAAAACCTTATTAATTAACGATGATACTCAAATTTTGATCTATTTCGATTCAAGATCATCCAATTAATTTGGTTGCCAATATATTTTTCTATTGTTTCTTCATACTTATTCCTGATAAAAAAAAAAAAACTAGAGCTGTTAATTTTTATTTTCAAAAAAAAATATATAATCTATAATTTTGGGTCTCATACGACAAAGTTAAAAAATTATTTTTTAATTTTTAAATAGCTAATTAACGTCGGACCTGATTAATAAACCGTTATATATGTATATAATATATTTATATAATAATAAAAAGGATTTATAGATAGTTTTTAATTCAGAATACAAAAATCCGATTTAAAATTGGAACAAATAAATTTGGAATTCAAAATTCCGAGAGACCATATTAACAACACTATACAATAAATACACATTCACATGTCACACTATGGATGTGAAAAATGAGTTAAATCTTATTTATGTCATGACTTATCGAATACGTGATTTTGTTTGGTGGAGAGAAATAGAAGAAGAACTACGAGTCGTGTATTGGTATTATTTATCTATTGCTTCTCACAACTTGGTCAACGTTTATCTCATTGACCACTCGATGAGCTCTTATAACTTATAAGAACAAAAACAATGGCTAATTGGATATGGTACATGTAAATATTGTTTTCAGGTCAACTTAGGGATAATACAAAACAGTGATTAATTAAATTAATTAACATAACAGACGTCATTTGAGAAGACTATGGTACATGTATTATGTTATTTAAAGGTCAACTTAGTTGACGGGTTAAGTTTTTTTTTTTTATGATTCAAGCTTGTTATTTAGGCATAATTATAAAACAAAAATTAAAGGTGTGAATGAAAAATAACTATCTCAAACTTTTATGAATGAAAAAATAAGCAACCGATAATAAGCGGAAATTCCTCTCACCAAGTGTTAATAAGGCGTGGATGAAAAATAACTATATTGAACTTTTATTAATTTTGTATACTTTTATCGTTGAAAATTAATATTATATACATGCCGCTCCAATTTTCTTAAGAGATAATTACGATACTTTGACTAACTGAGGCAGCAAATGTTCAAGTAAAAAAAAGA
This sequence comes from Parietaria judaica, assembly GCA_954871525.1. Taxonomy (NCBI): domain Eukaryota; kingdom Viridiplantae; phylum Streptophyta; class Magnoliopsida; order Rosales; family Urticaceae; genus Parietaria; species Parietaria judaica. The sequence continues at coordinate 6,572,387 of OX940863.1, forward strand.
AGAAGAAGCAAAGTACTCAAAGTCAACAAATGTGAGGCGGCTCCAATTTTTCCCGTCAAATTCAAATGAGAGAAGATAGTAGATAGTTGGATGAGTATATAAATGTGTATCTTAGGTATGATTTAATAGCACTATGTTAAAAATTTGACCAATGTCTGTAAAAAAAAATATAATAATAAAAAATTGGACGGAAAAATATGTCGCCTCACATGTGTTGACTTTGGATACACTTATCGCTATTTTTTCATTTAGATCCACGCCGCCTCAGTTGGATAAAATTTGAATACTTTGCTGCGATTATCCCTCATTCCAATTATGTATACTTTTGCTAGTGAAATTTTTGTATCTACATGTCTCCTTCATAATTTGATTATTCAAACTTAATATACTTATGCCTCAACAATCCGTCGCCCTCTCTTCGAGAAAGTCAAGTTTTTGAATCTTCTCTCTCTCTCTTTCTTTCTCTGATATAACTACTTTGAATACTCTCATCTCATTCATTCACGTCTCTTCTTCTATTTTGGCCTACAAATCCCTCGCACACTCACTCAAGAACAAGTCCAACTTCTTCTCCTCTCTATATATCTATATATACACATACACATTTCGAAAACCTCAGTTCAATTCAAAAACCAGAAAGACGCAAACTTTAATCTTCAATGGGCGAGCCCACGAGCTTCCAAGGCGACTCCAAGGCCGTGGAGCTCACCGGCAAGATCATGGTGATCGCCATCATCGTATTCTTCGTCGTCGTCGTCTTCGTCATCTTCCTCCACCTCTACGCCAAGTGGTTCTGGTGGCGGCTCGACGCTGACGGCGACGAAGCCGCGCCCTCGCGCCGGACTCGCCGCCGCCGCCGATTCGTCTTCGCGCCGGGGCACGACCCGACCGCTGCGGCCGCGCGGCGAGGCCTCGATCTCTCGGCGCTCCGGTCGCTCCCCGTCGTTGTCTACCGCGCTGGGGAATTCAAAGACGGGCTCGAGTGTGCGGTGTGCCTCTCCGAGCTCGTCGACGGCGAGAAGGCCCGAGTCCTCCCCAAGTGCAGCCATGGCTTCCACGTCGAGTGCATTGACATGTGGTTCCAGTCCCACTCGACCTGCCCGCTCTGCCGAAGCTCCGTCGAGAGGCCCGTGTCCGAGGATTCGAATTCTTCGCCGGAGATCTCAATCGAGTTTCCGAATTTTCCGACGAACGTGCTGTTCTGGGGAAACCAGAGCCAGGTGAGCTCGGGCAATGCTTGTTTGGAGGAAGAAGAAGAAGAAGGCGGTTCTACGTCGTCGTTGGTGATCGAAATCCCGAACGAGATTACGGGTTCGTCTTCTTCGTCGTCGGTTTTGTCACCTTCCGGCGAGGGATTGAAATCGCCAATGACGACGAGGTTACGATCGCTAAAGCGGCTTCTGAGCCGGGAGAGGAGAGTGAGTCCTTGCAGCCCGAGTTCCGGGGAAGACGACGAGCAACCGAGCAGAGGACAGTGCTAGCAGAAAGTCAAGACATACAGACCAAGACAACAAATTTTTCGGAGAAGACGATGATTGAGAGAAGCTTTTTGTTATGATAATTTGAGATATCACAGCGAAACTGGGTGTAGTTTTGAAGATTGAACAAAAAGATTCTCCATTGTTCTTCACATTTCTGCAAATCGGTTTGATTTTGAGCTTCAAAAGGAGGTTTGAATTCTGGGGTTGAAAATTATGTACTCGGTTCTCGGTATCATCCCAGTCCCGGTTCAAGCCCAAAATCGGGAATTTTAATTTGAAAATGCGGAATCGGGGTATGAGAGCATATAGTTGTACACTTTATTTTAGAATTTTACCTATTTTTATTTTTTATATTGAATGATGACTTGACTTATTTCATCTTAGATTTTGTCCCATAAGCAATAAAAATCGGGATGTAAGTCCCCGTCCTGAGTTCCGGTTTCCAAAAAATTGGAGCGTTTCCAAATCGAGGCCGGGACGGGGACATTTTTTGGAATCCCCCCAAATAACTAAAGACTAGGGCAAAAATGAGTCAAATCTCAATTGTTGGTCCCAGTTTCACCCAGATTGACTTCAACGAACATGAAATAAATTGTGGAGACGCAACAATCGGCTTTGTAGTTCGTGCCAATTTCTTAGATTTACCATATTTAGATTGGTTTTTTATGCAACGGATGCATAAACTCTTCGATTATTGATTCGCTCCAAAATATATTAATCATTGATTCTCGTAGATTGGGGAAAACGCAAAGGTTTTGATTCATGTGATTCAAATTCTTATAATTCCAAAAAACATGGCTCATAGCTCAACACAATGAAAACAACATAAGAACGACTTCAAACTTAAAAGCGCTCGAAACTCGCTTGAATATCATTTTTGAGCCCTCAAGAATTACGATCCATCGAAGTTGGAAAATACGCTGCCGGCTGTCAAAACACTAAAAAGAAACGTAAGGCCTCGTCGGTTTTGTAGGGTGGGAAAGCAAATTTCGTTTGTTCATCTCAACAAATTCGACCGGTAAATCAGTTTTTATGATCAAAACGACATTGCTCGAAAATTCAAGAATAATACATAATGGGTAGAACTAATTAACTATCATTCTTTGACTTTTTTCAGAGTTAATATTTTGAACAAGTGAGTTCATTAATCCCAAACCCAATAATGTATAACATGTACTGATGTACATAGTATTTAGTGTGATTTTCTAATCCACGTATGACGTGTCTCTTGCTTCATCAAAGGGCTTGCAACAGTCAAAGGTGTTGACTTTAAGTCATAGCCAAGTCTACCCTTCACATGTAAAAGTTAATACTACAATACAGAATTGCCATTCTTGAGTTATTTGAGATTAATCATTAGAAGAAGAAAAAATGAAAGTTATGTGAAATATATCAAGCAAATGATAAAATTGTATAACTCCGGTGGGAAACTTGATAAAATAACCTTCTGCAAAAATATATTTTGCCTGATTTTATTTTATTGAGAGTAGGTAAACCGGGAAGTTCAAATACCGAATACATAAATACGGAGAGTCTCTTCATCAAGTTTCCAATACATTTTCATGATATATTCTCTTCCAAGTCTTTGATCTAAGACACCAAGAAATTATACTAAAAACTAACAGTATCAAACAATTATTAATTCCTAATAAATTCATTCCAAGATCAACTTAAAAACACATAAAGTATCCCATCTATTCAATCACATGAACTCTTATTGATATATATATATATATATATATATATATATATATATATATCCACCATTTTCTACAATCAAGTTACCAAATAAACAGGACCATAATTCTTATCTGAGCTAGGGTTTCCAAGCTGGCCAAGACAGGCATAAGGTACCTCACTCTCCGACTTCCTTACAGGATTGAACAGACTGTTCATCAAAGGCCCCGAAGCTGAACCCCGAGTGCGGCCTCCGAAAAGCGTGCCGGACGCGAAACGTCGTCGCGTGTTCGGAGCTGGAGAGTTCGTCAGAGGCTCATCGCTCTTCCCGGCTTTCCACCACGGTAGAAGAAAAGCCTTCCATGGTTTCTTCTTCTTCCTGTTCGTCTCTTGTTCCGGTTTGGCGTGCGAGGTCAACGATTCCGTCTTGACTCGCTCGCTCCGCTTGGCTTCTTCCAAGAACTGGCCAACGTTTATTATACAGATGATATAAAGAATGTAATACTGTATGACACAGACAAAAAAAAAATGAAGAAATATCAAGAATGAACTCATTTATCATAATTATTACCAGAGAAAAATCTGCTTGAAAACTGTATTCATCGCCAATATTGTGATCGTTTGTATCACATTTTGGATGAGCTGGAGATTTCTTCATCGCAACTTGCCTCAAGATTTGGAGGAATTTAGTATGAGCAAGAAGAGCACAAAAATCATTCCCTTTCTTCAGGTTTTTTTGGCAGAAAAAGGATTTTGCTTTATGAATTTTTGAAGAAAAATATCGTTTGGTAATATAGTACTTACGTGCCATTTTTTGGTGTTTATAATTAATTAGTTTTATATATATTAAAGGCAAAAGAAAGGGAAAGTCCAACTATATATACCTGAAAAATTAAACACTACGTTAGAGAAATAAACTTGATAGTTGTATTAATATAAATTTCGTAGATATATATATATATATATATATTTGATATAGAAACAAATCCTTAAGAAAGGGAAAGTAAGTATTTAGACTAAATGATTTGTTAACTAGGAATCAATGGCTAATTAAATTAATATTATCATCTACATGACCATGACCACAATGAATGAAAAGAAACATATTATATGTGAACCCCACAAAACATGGGAACCCCACTTTGAGCCCTTTACTTAAACTTTGTTATCAACTTCATAAAACTTGGAAAAAAAAAAGTTGACTTTTTTCTTCAACTTAATATATGTAGGTTGCTTCAATGGTGAGGTATAGGGATTGTGTCACTGGAGTGGCAAAATAAATCATGAAAATGAAAGAAAGTAGTTTATCACTTTTCGGCCATATAATTGGGATATATGCATGCGTCCGATGATCTCGCCGCATGTTGCGGAGGCCAAATATATACCTTAATCTTCCTCAAACAAGAAAGTTTGTACCTTATTTTCTTTTGTTTAATTTTCCGTCGAATTCGTAGCTCGATTTCTCGTGTTTGCCCGCCTTAATTTTACTCTTCAATACTAAATGAAATAAAAAGTTATGTCAATTAATTATCGAACGACACCGGTATCCTAAATTGCGAGACTGACAAAAGAATAAAAAAACTTAGGTATAGTATTCCAATCGGTAAAAATACCTTTGAATATTTCATTTATTTTTAACAACTATAACTTTAAAGAATGTCGAAATTTACAATTCGAGAGATAAAATGCACCAACAAACAAAATTTTAAGAACATTTAGGCCATGTAAATTGTTTAAGAGTTCAAAGCTTCACGCTTTCACAGAGTAAGATCACAAGATAGATGAAAGTCAACCATATTCAACAAAACATCAAGTCAACTATATAAATCCCAAAAAAAAAAAAACAGTTGACATTGGCAATCTTCTATACAGCAAACTCAAGTTAGATTGATACTAAACAATGTTTTGATTAGTCCCGAACAACGAGATTTTCCTATTGCTGTCCTATTAAAGCTGTAGAAGCGGCAGTGCCATTACGAGGCCGAATATCGAAATTAGCAGCAACAGCATCCACGTGGGCAGCGCCTTTTTCCTCGCCTTTCTTCTCTCCTCGAGGCCGTTTCCTTCTCTCACATCCCCGGACCGCTCGGGGGCGTTAGCTAACAACGCCTTCGAATCTTCCGCCGGAGATGAGTCTGCCCGTGCTGCTTCTGGAAGCTGCTGATGCTGCTGCTGCTGCTGCTCGTTGTACTTGTCCACGTACTCCGGGAACAGTTTTCGGAATGTTGCGCTGTTGAAAAAGGAAAGAACTATAGATATAAGCACCTATGGAGAGTATAGATTTTCTTATAATGACAATTCTAACCAATTAGGTGAGCAAAGGCAAAATTATTGAGTCAATTAATGTCTTAATATCCCTTATTCTAACAGATGTAAGTCTTCACGTACGGTCTAACATGCCGACATGATTACTTAATTTTACGCTAATTACTCTAATTAACCAAAAATCACCAAAATAGCCTCAGTAAACCTAAATACTTTCTGCCGTTATTCTTAGACACGCAAGTCTTCGCCTACTTATACACCAACATTATTACTTAATTTAACCCCCTACTTAATAAACTCAAATAGAAATACCCCTGTTGTACTTGTTCTTACGGACGTAAGTCTTCATGTACAATCTAACATAGCTATTAGTTAACCTTAATTAACCCAAAATCACCAAAATAGCCTACACAGGCCTAAACACCCGCTTTCCCGTTATTCTTAAGCACTTAAGTTTCCATGTATGTTCTTCACAGCGACGTAAGTATAGAACAATATGTGCAACTAGAATCAGAGCATTTCCGCATTTATTACTAGGAGGATTTGTGGAACTACTCCTGAAACAACTCAACATTTAAACGTATATATTACAGCTAAAGTGTAACCAGAAGACTTACTTCTTACAATTGAAGGCAAGAGAGGACTTCGCCAAATGTTGCTTCTCGCTAACAGTGCTGTTCACACTGCCAGTGGTGGGACTGTTGTCGTTCTACATGCAAAATTTAACATTTAGATGATCTCAAACTTGAGAGAAAATAATTAATTTAAGCAATATAAAAAGAGGCAAACAAACTCACCATGAAAGAAAGAAGCCCTTGTAATATGCTGCATTACCATGAAAGCATAGATGTTAGAGATCCAACATTTCCACAGATACTTTCTCGTACAGTGTATAATTTAAAACGGGGAAATTGTGAATTTCGGGATGATGATTTTCTAATATCATTAATCAAAATAGCAACATAATTTATATACTTAAGAGACTACCTAATTGGATATAATTACAATAACGTAAATGCAATATCCCTAGCTTTATGTTTCTGAAAACAAACACCAGAAGACAAAGCTTGCCATGAAAGATTTATGTCTCACCTTGATACAGACCACATAGGATTCCAAGATTCCGGGTGAACTTCAAAAAAGACAGAATCGAGTATAATTAAATTTTAATGTCAAAAAAAGTTACAGATCGCTCTTCCGTATTTCTATCTATAAGGCTATAACTTACAATCACTTATCGATAAGCACAACTTCTTCTGTGTCATGAAACGTCCACTGGGAGTTATCATGCTACAAAATATGAAACATAATAAATGAATTAGAAGCAGCCAAACACATAATACATCGTACATTTCCGCTTCTGAGAGAAATGTATAAGACACTAGTTAATGAAGTAGTTAAGCAGAGTGAATTACGTGATTCCCGGAGGCTTGTAGGGATACTCTGGAGGAAATTTGATCTTCCCATAATAATATCCACCTGTAACCAAAGAGAGTGCATAAATGGTACGATGACAACAGATAACTCGGACAACACAGTAATTTAGATGAGCTTAATAGGGATCTGCTCGTGATAAATTCCAAATTCAAACAAACGACAAAGGGTTCAGTGACCAACCTGCAAAAGGCGTCTCTGCACTTCCCTCCAAAACATAATCTGTAACAAGAGATAAGAAATAAATAACGCACCTATGAATATAAGATATAAATAAGTAAAATACTTCCTAATCAAACAGAAACAAACAAAACTCTATGTTCAGAATCAAGACGCCCCAAAAGAGACAATAAATGACCCGAGTCCCAACAACACAAAACAGCATAAATTAACAAAATTGCTAAAAAAAATAGTATCTTCTTATGGCCACTATTGGAAAGTGACTTTAGGTCATATCGACTTCTTAGCAAATCGACCCACAAACACGATCCAGCACAATTCCTAAAACTAGTAGTCGTGGATAAAATTAAATATAAAAATTCCAATAATCAGGAAACAGCAAACTTGCTAATAAGTAATAACAATTAGATAAACAAGTGGAATTATCTTGTAATAATCAACAATCTGTAAAAATCCAAATTGTTTCATCAATTTTTCAGATCGCCTTTAACGTTTTTAACATCAGAATTTGACCACTGTATTACCCACACTTATTCCGACAATCTTGCAATTCATTTCTTATCCCAATAAAAACTGGTTAACTAAAACTTTCAAGGATACATCTCACTTAAAGATGCCTACATAGAAGTAGAACAATAATACACGAGACTGATATTATGAACTTACGCCACTCAAGAATATCATTTGGGGAAGGGCGAGCCACGACATGAGAAACCGGTTCCTACAAGATCCACAATCAGAATCACTCAAAACTGCCAAATATATCAAAATAAATCATTTAAAATTTACAACGGAAAGTGGATTCGTACTTTGCAAAGAGCTCTAAATTCCTTTTGGAGGCGCTTGACACACGGTTTGTCGGCCATCTGGAATGGAAAAATAAGCAACTCGCTACTTTATCCTAGAGAGCTGAATTACAACTGAAAATTCCCAAACATACGACAATGATTAGAAGGTTGTTATACACATATACAGACAGAGTATATATCAGAAAATGTACACGATCAAGAAATTACACGGTCAAAATGATACATCAAAACAGCACATCCCAAACCCAATACAACTGTACAATTCTAACCCTAATTTCTAAATTCCCAGGTGCAATGCGTAGGGTTTAAGTTGTTCGTCAATGTTTACTTAAGAATCGGAAATTCAATAAATTATACAAAAAAAAAATTACAAATTAACAAACCATTTCAAAAGAAATTCGCATGTAGATCATAAAAGCAAGAGAACATCGCAACGATGTCCGGTTCGACTCAATCGAACCACGACCCAGCCACAGCAGATCACAGAAACCGAAAATTCAACGGGAAAGATCGAATCAAAGCGAAGAAATCACCAGAGGAGACTCAATCGGAGACGATCAAAACAAGAAAACGAAGATTCAGAGCAAGAAGAAGAGATCGGAAAGCACCTGAACAGATCGTCGGAATCCAGAAGCTTCGGGATTGAAGACGAAATGAATCAGTTGGCTCCTTCGGAGACGAAAGGCTAGAAGCAATAATAATCAGATTACAATTTTTCGCGTGTTTTTTTGTGAAAATAAACATACATATATTCGTATCTTGCTTTGCTACAATTATAAACAACCAATGTGATTAATGAGTATTTAATATGAAAATGGACTTTCCTAAATTTTATAAATAAAATAATAATAATAATAATAATAATAATAATAATAATAATAAATGTCATGATGGACTATGGCCCGTTTAATTGGTCCAGGTCTAGCAAACTATTGGGCCAATCGAGAAAAAAGGTGAAATCGTAAATTATTTTAAATTATAATTGATTCGTATTTTTATTTATAAAAACACTAGATAATTTATATTTGAATGGGTAGTTATTTATTATATAAATATTTTATGTACTTTGAAGATAAAATTTAATTTCACAATTTTAAAAAGAATCTCAACATTACATCGAGAATCTACTCATTATTAAAAAAAATCCAAATTCTTAATACAATAAAATTTACGGAATATTTCCATTGAAAACAAAAATATGTACCCACTCAATCAAATACAACTTAAATATATTTTATCATCATTAAAAAAAATCAACAAGAGAGCGTTGGAAAGAAGAAGCGGATTAAGTTGCCTTTTTCTTCACGTGTCAATGCATGTCAAAGTCAAAGTAAACATCGTAATCAATTACGATTCCGATAACGATTTCTTACAATTACGATTACGATTACAATCATTCAATTACAACGAAGTGAACGCCACCTTAAACACGTTATAAACCGACCTCTATTGATCCAACACACCAGTATAATAATATCATCACACACCAATATAAGTATCAGATCACGTGCTCTTCTTCTGTTAAAGATCAGAAATCAAATGCCCGAAACAGTTAAAAATATCAAGCACGTGATCATGGACTGTTCTCTTTCAGATCCTCAACTGCTACAAAATGGTCAGAAATCGAGCTCAGAATTGAATTGAAGGATGATAATGGAAGACTGGTCAAGAGTTTTGGCTGCTCTAACAGTGTTCATATTTCTCGCCCTCTCGTCCTGGCCGACGGTGGAAGGGCACGTGCCGTCTTCTCGAACAGTAGGGGATTTGCGGAAGAACAAGAGGATTCCGTTCAAGCAGGTCGGGTCGAGCTTCCGGGTGATTCCTCCGAGCACTCCGAACCCGACGCAGAACAAGTAATGATCTCTACTTACCGGATCATCTCAGAAGATCTCGATTTTGATCCACACGTAGCTAGTTTTTAATTTCATTTTTGTTTTCTCAGTGTAATTGTGAGATATTACCAGTTGAATATAAGTAGTTTTTGTTTTTCATTAACTCTCGAAGTCGACACTTACACCATCATTGTAAAGAACGGAAATAAGGGGATCAAAATTTTCAGTTCCGGAATTCTACAGTAGAAGTCGAAATCACGTTCTGAATTTCTTAGAGCCCTTCGACTTGATATTATCCTCACTGGGGCGTTTCTTCGTCCATGTCTTCTCTTTATTATCCCAATTCTTGTTTCCCGTTGACTTTTTACCCGTAGAGCGATCATCGTGTACAGAAGCTCTATGATGGCTTATATTGTGCTTGTTGTGGCTTGAAGTGCTCAAAAACGGCACCGGAGAAGCTAGGCTATCGACGATTTCTTTCCTCAAGTTCTTTAGCCCCCCTTCAGGGCGTATCTGGCTCTTAGGCGTCTGAGTGAGAAAGTTCGTTTTTTTCGGTGGCTCGGTTTCTTTCGAGCCAAATGCAGCTTCATATTCTGAATAAGTTGATTGCTTTGTTGCTAGTTTGGACTTCCACTGCTCGGGACGAGCAGCAAATCTGTTGCCAAGAAAGGAAATATTATTGTCAATCCACAATGTTTTTTTTATATATCAGTGTAGAAATAAATAGAAAGGGAGTATCTTGTATTAGCAATTATATGTAATTAGTTAGTGTTGTGTAATTATAGCTAAATAAGTAGGTTTCTTTTGTATGCAAATTAATTAGAGAATTCTTGCTGCTGATTAAACCTATTAGGGTATAAGATGTATTTTTCTATTATTGAATAAAAGAGAATTTAGAAAACTCTCGGAATACATGGTACCAAATAGGGAATAACCCTAATACTAAATCCCAAACTTTCTATATTTGTACAATTACCACATATACGAGCAAGAGGAAACGAATCAACAGTTTCTTTAATCAACAAGTAATGATTTAATTTAAGTCAAAACAATTATCGAAAAGAAACTTGCCCGTAAACGTCTAGCTTCCCAACGAGATGAGAGCCTTGCTTTGTCTTCGAAAGCTCGCTTCGGAGTTCTGATAGCTCGGATACTATGGACTCTTGAAGGGAGATATTACTTGCAGCAAAGCACTTTTCAACGGTAAACGAACCACACATGTGCATTCCGAGCTCTCCAAAATGTCCACGAAGTCTGCAAACATCGTAGATGGTTTTAGAGGTGAGCTAATAGGCGTGCAATTTAATAAAACTATGAAAACAAACTTACTTTCCGATTAAACGACGTTTCACTTTGGCAGACACGTCAGAACTTATAAAAGCTTCAATAACACGGGACCCAGCCGAATCTTTTGCTGTTTCTACAACATTATCGACTTCCATCGATACGATGCTATTCACGAAAGGCTGTATTAAGGCCTGAAGGTGGAGAAAACATTTATAGCGTATTAGATTAACAAACATGATGATTAAGGAAGAGGTTTAAAGACAGGTTGTTGCGTACACTTGGGTACCGAAAAACTTCCTGCAAAATCAGAGAGCCAACAACATGCATTCCAACACCTTTTTGCCAGTTACAATTAGCTCTGTCTCCACTCTGGAAATAGCTATCAAGGAAAAGAACCCGAGGAACTACGCATTTTGGTGCCTCGTTTCCAGAACTTAGTGCAGCAACAAGGGCCTCACAACACTGCCAAATCGTTGAAAATGCTATTTTAGTTACTGATGAGCCAAACTAATTTAATTGTGAAAGAAAGAAAAAGTAATGCCTAAGAATATTTTAGACCCTCATAATGTCATTACTTTACTTTCCAAAGGGGTATTTTACGTCTAGGATTATTGAAGGGTGTCTAATCCTACACAAGCCATCATGCTTGATTAGAGGGATTTCCTAGTGAACAGCATTGGGGGTGTTTTTGAGGCCTAACTTTCAAATTAGAGACCGGGTTTTGATCATCAACATGGTGTTCTTGTTTCTCTATGATTTCTATTCCGGGTCCTACCATAATGTAATTTAAGATCTAATTGTCTGATTTTGAAATATATTAGAATCTGGGTAAACTTTTAGAAGAAGAAAAGGACATATATTAGAATCTGGGTAAACTTTTAGAAGAAGAAAAGGACTCGTATAAACCATCTTTTCGTGAGTATGAAGTCTCTGACTAGCAGCAATAATTGATGCGATGACTCCTGGCTTTCCCATCTCAAATAAATCTTTGAACTTTGGACCGAGTTCCTTCCAAATAAGATCCATCTGCAAACGATGAAACGCAATACAGAAATTATTAAATTAATAAGAATACGTTAACTTAACATTTAAAAGTACTTAGCTACATGAAATTAGTGCTTGAGTAGGTAATAACTGAAATACGTACATGGGAAGTGTTCTTTGCATGAGATACTAGCGTTTGAACGACAAAGTTTCCACAATGATGAGATGAAAGTTCAAACATAGAACCCGTGAACACTTTCTCAAGCATCTCGCCATACAAGGCTTCAGGAGCCACTTCTAATATTACCTGCAAATTTACAGAGAAAACAGCATTATGACGATTAGCGAAATTCCCAGCGAAGAGTTCTTATTTTATTTGTCTTCCTTTGAGCTATTAATTTCAAGAGTCAACATTCTTGTAGAGCACACGATACATCGACCTAATTTAAACCGAATAAAAAACCCCAGGGCTAAAATTTTACCTCCATTAGATGGCTGAAGGCGGTTTCTTTTACAAAATGCACGACATTTTTCGCTTTACTTGATTCTAAATTATCACCTGCCATGGCTTCTTTCTTTCTACACCCAAGAAGGATCGGGATTTTCCTAAGCAACTCGTCATTATCTCCAGCCAACCCCTTCAAAGCTGCCTGTGAAGGAAAATCGTAAACCTAACTTTAGCCCGAGCACAAGCTAAACAAAGCAATCAAATATTCAAAAATTTCATCCAAGAGAAAATGAATTCATAAGAGTTAACGAAATACGTGATTCAACCGTGTAATTTACAAAGATAGCACTTTTTCTGAATGAACATACCTGAAGAACCAAACTGCTGTACTGGTCGATTTGCAAGGTATTTACATCTGCTCGGCTACAATCGAAAATCCCTACGACAAGAGTTTTTAATAAATCTGGGAATCCTCGATGACCTTGCGGGGAAGTGTTCTCCTCTGAATTATCAGGCTTGAAATTCAATCGCTCTGCTAGAGCTTTAGACGTTTTTGCACCGACAGACTTGGGAGCCAGTGGCTCTCCTTTACAGAGAGAAAGGAGACTCCGAAGAACATGAGATCCGTGGCAATCATGCATCATATCAACCGGGTTCTCCAAAATAACCTAGCAAAGAGATTTTACATAAAAAGAAAATGAAGATTGAAGCTATTTCAAAATAAAACTCGATCACAGCATATAGCCAAAACAAGACCATTTGATCAACAATACCTTGCATATCCTAGATAAAGTGTCCTCAATAAGAGTGTACGCATCACCGTCTTGAAGATGCTTGGCTAAAGCCCTGATCGCACTCTCCGCTACATGAGAACCTGACCGATCCATCGCAATAGACGGGAAGTCTTCCACACAACTTCGAAGGAAAGAGCAGATGTTCTCGATATCACACCCCTCGAGGAGCATTTCCAGAGTGTGGCTGACAATATAATCAGTCGCGAGCTGATACTCCTTCCCTCTGGTTTCCTCAAGAGCGTTTGAGCATATAACCTCTCGCTCTTCAACCTTGACCTCGTTACTCTCGAAGATATTCGCGATTTCAGAGAAGTACTTCGTCGTTTCGGGATCAACCAGCTTCCTACAGCAAGAATTCCAAGTCACATACCCAAAACCTCCACAAACACACACAACACATATTACCATGAAAAAGTGATTAACTAACAGGCTCTTTTACGGTATTACCTGATGATGTTTTTATGCGGCGCGTAACTCGTCCGGTTTGTGCGATCCTCACCCTTAAAATCTCTTCCTGAAGTCATTCTCTTGGAATCGCCATCGAATTTTGAATTCCACCTATTGCCCTTTCCATAAGATTTATCTCTGTCCCTCATTATACCGTCCTAAAATCAATACCAGTACTTTCCAAAAGCGTCTGAACCAGCTGAAACCATAAGCAAACACAATCAAAAACCCAATATCAAAGAAGTACACCTATAAAAAATACTTCAAATAATCTATAAATTCGTCTTTCTTTACACCCAAGTGCATTAAATCTCTATGAGGCATTTCGTCAAACAACTGTCAAGCAAGATAACAATCAAAAATCACATATCACAAAAGAAAGAAATAAAAAATACACGGAATAATCAGTTGAGTGCATTAAACTAAATATCAAAACCTTTAGAAAAATAAACAAGATTACCCAATAATATCCGATCACAATCGTTAAGAAACCATCAAAACAGATTAATTTTTTTTTTTTACATAATCAGTAAGAAAAATCAAAATTGATTAATTAGTTTCAGTAGAATTACGCAACAATATCTAATAAACACGCTAAAGAAACATTTCATGGAAAATTCAATAGAAATTGTTTGTCATTAAACTTAATTAAAGCTCACCCAACTTGCAATCGTCCGGGTATTTACAACCTTGAAAAGTCTCAAAAATAACAAAAAACCATCAAAACCCTGAAGATTTCATCAAATACAGTAAGTAACAATATTCAATAAAAACTAAAAACTTACCCAGAAAACCAAAGACGACTCAGACGAGAAGAAATGCAAGGGTCACTAGGCGAGCGAGCGGGAGACGATGGCAACTGGGTGAGCAAGAGGCAAGAGACGCCGGATTCGGAATCGGAGTAGTGAGTTGAGAAGAAGAGAGCTGAGTCGAGTCGAGTCGAGTCGAGTCAGTCGAGAGGGGAAAAAGAAATATAAACTGGGCTTAACATTAAAATTAAGTAGCTTATTGGGCTTGGCCCAATATCCAATCAGCCCAAAAGGGTAGAAGAGGCCTTTCATTCGGAATATTTGAGCAAATATTAGATACTGTTACTATTACTATTACTAATATGACTTTAATAACAAGATGTTAATGGAAATGGAAGTCTAAAAAGAATAATGATAATTTAAAAAAAAAGTAGATTATCTAGAACAATGAAGGCAAAAAAAATAAAAAAAATTATACTAAATAAATTTAGGTATTTACGTTGTTATTGCCACTAATTTAAACAAGAGAAATTATAGTAGATAACCATTCTTTAACGTTTAAATATACATTTATCAAACGTATGCAATTAATTAAAAAAATAGACAATCTTGATGATGTGGCATTGAAAGCTGAAATATCTATCCCAATATTGCCCCTGATTTTTTTTTCGTTTTAAATATTAATAAATCATGTAAATCGTCTTTTTTTTTTCATTTTTAATATTAATAAATTATGTAAATTATGCCCCTAATTTCTCTCCCTTTTCTTTCTCTCATTGATCCTCTTTCTCGCCAAACCTCTCCTCCTCTTATCTCACTCTCTCCTAACCACTCTCATTCTCAGAGCCACACAAAGAAACTCCATCTCTTGACGTTGTTCATTGCTCTCATCTACTTCATATCATTCCGCAGAGAAGAAGAGAAGCCGTCGGCGTTCGCCGAATCTTCGTGCAATTACTCCGATGAAGCGTGGATCTACGCGCCGAGTGCGCGATTGGTAGCGAGGTACGACCATATATGTAAGGAGATCTTTAAGGGATGGAACTGCGTCGCCGGAGGCAAATCAAACGGCCTTGTTCTCCTCGGATGGCGATGCAAGCCGAGGAAGTGTAATCTTTCATGCAAGGAGATCTTCAAGGGATGGAACTGTGCGAAGCCGAAAGCGGAGCCGTCGGAGGTAACGCACGAGCCGACATGCCCTATCAAAGATGAGCCATCTCCAGGCGTGCGAGCTTCAGATTGTTGCGAGAATTCCCAGATTTCCTCGCACTCGGATTGTGTGTTCTTCCTCTGCAAACACATATCCGTCCAAGTTTCAGATCTGAAACTTCCGGGGAAACCCAGACTTGGCATTCCATATTCTCTCCGGCGACGCTAAGCAACCCAACGAGCTTTCTCAACTAGATTCGCATCTCAGCCCGTGTAGTGATACTGTGCTAGAATTTGTAATTATTGTAATTTTTCGTGTCAGTCCTCGTTAATTCGTGTTAATGTTATTGTAATTAACATGATTTTTCGTGTTTATGTTTGTTAATTTGTGTCTAATTAACGGTACATTCACGTTAATGTTTGTTAATTCGTGTCTAATTCACTGTATATTCACGTTATTATTTATTAATTCATGTTAATTCACATTAAATTCACTAGCGTGAATTGTGAGTTTTCAAAAAATTACCACGTACTATTTTTTGTATTCAAATGGCAGTCAACTAAAAACAAAGTATTAATTTTGGTATTCAAATATATGTTTCTTATTTTGTTGCATAATTTATTTATTAATTATTTTTTAGAAATTCAGTTACTTTTATAAATAAATAAAATTAAATACAAAAATTTATGTGGATATTAAATGTATGATTGCGTGTAAATTTGGTTAGAATGAGTAGTCAATAGTCAAAATATTTGTTACCTATTAAATAGCAATCTTTATTTTTAATTTTAATTTAAATATGATATCTTCGAATTAATGTTTGTTAACATATTTGAATTTTTATTTTAAAAACTAAAAAATATTTTTTATATTTAAATTTGAAATTTATTTATTTTTAATCTGGAATTCAAATATTTGTTTCCTAATTTATTATTTTACTTATTTTTTAAAAATTTAAAATAAATTCGTATTAATTATTAATTACTAAAATAAATTTTAAATAAATTTGTTAATTCAAATTTTAATATTAATTATTATTAATGATAAGGGTAGATGAGTCATTTTATATCAGTTAATGTGGTTTATTGGCTATGACTGAAAATGGAAACATTAGCATGCCCGTCTAAATTATTAAATATAAAATGTATTAGTTATAATTTAGTTTTTGAATATCAGATTCACTAGGCCGTTTGGTTATGTTTTTCGTGTATTCTATTTTTTAATTTAGAAAAGAATTTTAGAATTATGTTTTTAACTATTTTAAAATATTGTTTGGTTGTGTATTAAAAAACTAAAAAATATTTTTTTTTTTAAAAAGTTTGTCAGAATTATTTCTTCCCACCTATTATTGGATTTTTCTTGCCGTAAGCTTTCCAACGGTATATATTATGAGTTCATCCGAGATTCTTAGAAAACTTTATAGAGTTTTAAAATTTTAGTTCATAAGAAAAATAATAAAATATATATTAAAATTGTTATATTAAGAGAGAGAGATAATAATAAAAAAATAAGCTAGAAAAGTAGAAAACAGCTTTATATGTTTTATGTTTTTTTATGCAAATTTCAAAGAAAACAAATATAAATTCATTTTCTAAGTAAAATGACCAAACATGTTTTAAAAAATTGTTTTCTAGAATTTAGATGTGAAAAATATAATCACGACAAAAGTATCTCAACTTGGATCGATTGAAGCGCAAAGGTTTAAAGTAAAAAAAAATAGCGATAAAAGTATCTAAAATTAACAAATATGAGACGATGTATTTTTTGGGTTTTTTTTTTATATTTTGGTTTTTCATTTTTTATTTTTTGGTTAATTTTTACATACTACTATAAAATCATACATAAAAAAACACGTTTTTATGCCCATCAAGCTATTCATGATTTGTTGACTTTGAATAGTTTTATCATTATTTATTTTACTTTAAACCTTTGCTTACTGCTTATAAAGTTTTTTTTTAACGATAAATGGAAAAGAGAGTTTTAATATTTTAGATTGAAAATTGATTTACGAAATCAAACTCCAACATGCTATATAGTTCAATAAAATGGTGGTTGTAAACTTGCTTTACTTTTTTTTTTCTATCTTAAAAATACATGCAAATCATTTATTTTTAATCTTTAATTGCATAATTAAAGTTAAATCGAACTTCTTTTTCTGCTTTTATAAAGCGGAACCCTTGATTATATATATACATATGTGTGTCAGTGTGTGAGACGTATATAAGAAGTTTGACATTTTTACGAGCATTGTTTTGATTATTAAAAAAAATTCCGTCCAAATTTAATGTCGGTGGATGTATGTAATATAATGCGTATATATTTCCTAACCTAAGTTTGACAAAAATAATTATAATATAATTTCTATATTCCTAAATCCATTGATGATTAATCATATTATATACATCCGAATCACGAGATGGCAAATTGTACGTATCAGGATTTAATGCGCGATTGACGCAAGTTTATGATAGCCATGCTCGTATTTCAAACCCTACCTGTAAATTAATCATATTTGATTTGCCCTAATTACGGTAAACCTTATAATATATCTTTTTAAATTCAATTCACGACCAATATGCACATCGAATATGCCATATATATATATATATATATACATGTTATAATTGAAACAAATTAATTGTCCCTGAAAGTGTCAGAATATATATATATATATATTTATATATATACACACACACTAACAATTGCACCGTTCACATGATAATATTCAAGTTCTCAGAACAATCTAATAGTAAATAATATGCATCAACTGTATTATGAATTGGAATAATAATAAAAACAATAAAATTTATTGATGGAAAAGGTACTCAAAATTTGATCGATTGAGATACTAATAATATGTTTAAAGTAAAAAAAAAAAAAAAAAAAGAGGTAAGAGCATTCAAAGTAAAAAATTAAAGGGACACAATATTTCCATATTTTTTACTGCGTTGATCAAATGGACGTTGGACAAAATTGCGACGCATATTAGGTAAATTTAATGTCACGTGACATTTGACGAATGTCTGTAAAAAAAAAAAAAAAAAGACAAAAATATGTGTCAGCCTTTATAATTTTAGGTACTTTGTCGTTATTATTTTTTTTACTTTAAACTCGTACAACTTTAATTTGTCAAAATTTAAATACTTATTCTGTATCAATATTTCTAACGATAAAATTTATTTTTTAACCATATGCCTCACAGTTAATTTACTTAATATTTTAACTTAACATTACTTTCACTACAAAACCGACAATTATACCAGAAACTCTCGAATGAATATTAGTACATACTTAATACTCAAAACTTTAGCCTATTAATTAAAATAATACTAGAACATGCAGCTTCGTCACAATACGTACAAACAAAGCGATATGAATGTACAATAATATTTAAAATATAAAAAAGGTCATCAATGATTAAAGGCTAAGATAAATTCTTTATCGATTGAAACTGGACATATGGATTTCTACTCAATTATTATAATTAAAATAAAGTTAGGGAATAATGCATAAAGTATGTGAAATTTGGGTGAAGCGTGAAGATAAACTATTTTCTAAGCAATTGATGAATATATATTGATTAAAACATCGGACCATATAAATATACATCACAACCATAATAATCTCAACCTGAAGATAAAGTTTTGACTTGTCTGTTGTTTTTACTGTTGTGTTTAAAGTTTATTTTATACCATAATTGGATTTAAAAAAAAATTATAGATAAGGTTAGATCGGCGTGCATATAATTGGAAGAAATAATAATAAAAAATCAATATTATAGGCCAATAATTTGCTTAAGGAATCTTTTTTCACCGATACAGGCACAGTAAAACTTTTCTTAGCCTTGATAAAGGCTGAAATTTTGAATGGACAACTCTTATGCTGGTTAACTTGGCTAAGTGTTTTTTTTTTTTTTAATTTTTTACCACATATCTTTGGCTCATTTTCTATGCCGGTAAAGGAGATACTTCGCCAAGACTCCTAGAATAATTAAATTAAAAATAAGTTTAAAAGAATATTGTGGCCGGTAAAAGTCTGTTTTCGTAGTTTATATATTAAGTCTAATCAACTTATAGTATATGCAAATTAATTTCGGAAGCTACACGAGCTTGCCGACATTGGTCCTTTAATATTGCCTTTTCAAATTACACGTTTTGTAACGGTGACACGTGTACAATTACTAAGTAAATATAAATAGTTTTAACATGAACCTGGAGAGAGATGTACTATATATATATATATATATATCTTACAAACGACATTCATTTAATTTACACACTGAATTCTTTGCTATATCATTCGGATCTATCGGTATATTGTAATCGAATTAATTGCATGTTTCCTTTATTTTCTTATTTTACTCTGAAAATGAAAACTAATATTATTTTTGCATGAAAGTATTTTATTAATTAATGTTACGATACACTTGTATTACTTTATTTATTTAGTTTAGGAACATGTGGTTTTGAACTTTGAAGTATGAAGAAGATAGGCATTTGCGTCAATAGACTGAACTCGGGATCTAATAAGGTATATAACAATTAACAAAGTAACTACTTGACCATATAAATTTTATCAAAGAAAAACTAATAGTTAGCTCGCGTTTTTATATGGTATTGTGTCAATAGATGTTACACATAAACATATATATATATAGTTTTTTACATCCAAACTAATTACTTCGTCACAATCCGGAACGCACTAACCCGCCCGACTTCTCGATGGTCACATGAATGTGTATGTATATTGTGTATTATGTATGATATATATAATATATTTTGTAACCATATATGATATATACATAATATTTGTGTATTATGTATATATATATATATGTATTTGTGTGTGAGTGTGAAGTAAATAATGTTTCACTATATATTTTCTTTTGATATATCTCCGACACCATGAACATGAGGACCAACCAACTGAACATGAGGACCGACTGAACATGATAAAATAATTTAATATTGCTCTGCCTCTTGTAACGGGAAGGTTAGCAATTACTCGTATTAATTCTTCTGTCGCTCTTAAAAAAAAAAAAAAAAAAAAAACTATATATATAATTAAATATGGTACGTTCAATTTACGACAAAGTTCAACCCCTTTCATTTAATTGATGTCATCTTTTCTGGTGACCTAATTTTTTTTGAAAAAATTGTTCTGAATTTTTGCCTCAACGGTAGGGTTTGTATAATAATGATTATTGAGGATTCAAATTTTGTCCATTATTTTTATTTTAAATTATATAAATACAATTTTCGAACAACAAACAAATAATGGTTCTAAATGTCGAAGATAAGGTTCTTACTAAAATACAATTCGCAATGGCATATTCTTCCATGGAAAAGCATAATTCAAATGCTCTTTCTGATCAATTTTGTATCGTTGTTTTAAATATTTGGTCACGTTTATTTATTTAGTTTTCTATGGAAACAATTTGTAGGTTTTGGACAGAGGTTTAAATATTGATGCCCATAAAAATATCGACGCTCAAATTTTACAAGTATGCTAACAGATATTTATAAGTAATTAAATATAAATCTCAATTTTTTTATTTTTTTTATTTACAAATATGTCAATGACCAACGGATAATCTATCAAATAATAATATTTACAAATTAATAAACAAATATAGGACTTCTAATATTTGTATTTAAATGAAAGTCATTAATTAAAAAAAAATGATTTGATAAATACAAAAATAATAGGATTTTTTTTTTGCCGATAAGTTTATTTTTTAAAATTATTTGTTGTCACGGCAACATGAGTTTATCTTATGGACAATCACTTACGTTGCACGCAGGCGGCTGGTTCACCAATCACGCACATGAGCATATATGCCCAACGCGTGTGAGATTGTCAATATGTGTATTACAAGATATATTGGCAGTGTAAGAACAAATGACACTATTAACTGATATATTGTGTATGTGCCCAACCAAGTTGGAAAGAACGGGTACAAGTTTGGTTTAATGATGCCGAATCATCTTCTCAGTTAAGGGTTTTATTAGGACTAATTCCTATTATAACTATTTGGAAGTTGTAGTGTCGAAGGTGTGTTGCCAGAATCAAAGGAAAAACGAGAGTGTTAGCCAATCTCCGCTTTCTATTAAGCACTGGGCCCACGTCCTAAGTTTTAAACTCATTGATGTTCAACAACGAAGTGAAAATGATGATCAAGTGTTAAGAAATATGGATTTACTGATTATAGAATCGAGGATGAAGAAAGTGCAACTATTGAGATGGATTAAACCAAGAAATGATAGATTTAAACTCAATGTTGATGGAAGTAGCTTTGGAAACCCGGGGCCGGCTGGCGGAGGTGGTATTCTCTGGGACGACAAAGGTAAGTTCATTTTTGGCTATTCAAAATCGTTTGGAACTTGCTCGAGTAATGAAGCCAAACTAAGGGCGGTTATCGAAGGGTTAAGTTCATGTAAGCAAATGGGCTATAATGGTATCAACATTGAATGCGACTCAAGAATTGTTGTAGGTTGGATTAAGTTAGGTATATGCAATCCTTAGTACCTTTGGGATTTTTGGGAAGAATTAATTCCGTTATTAGAGGGTTCAAATTACTCTATACAACACTTTTATAGAGAGGGGAATCAGGTAGCAAATGTGTTGGCTCATCTGGGTGCTGAAGGTAGAGATACTATATTCACAAATTCTATCCAGCTTCCTTGAAATATAAAAGGTTTGTTTAGGTTAGACAATATGAACGTTGCGTATATTAGGCATATATAATGTTTCTTTTGTGCTAATTGGTTCGTGTGTTTTTTTGTTATGAATTTAGTTTTGTTTTTTGGGATGTTTTTACTGTTCGAATTGTAAATCCCAAATTCCATACATCATATTATCATGTATCTACGATTTTGGCATATTTAATGTTTCTTTTGTGCTAGTTGTTTTGTGTGGTTTTTGTATTAAGTTAATTTTGATATTTGGGATCTTTTTAATGTTTAATTTGTAAATCTCAAACTCTATCATGTATTTACGGTTTTCCTTCACCATACGCGAGGGTTCTATTAATAAATTTGAGGCGGAGTCACTGTGTGATTGATCTCCGGCTATTGGAGAACAAAAATAATATATATATATATATATATATATGCAATTTATGTATCTGCGCTGAGACTGAACTAAGAAATTTTCAAAGAATTATTTTGCGAATTTACTATTAGACCAAACAAGTTCAAAGTCAAACAAGTTCGATTGCCCTGTACTGAATCTAAAACACACGTAATAGTGTGCGTTTAGTATTCTATCAAAATGGTATTAATGATTTTGTTTTTTTTTTTTATTTTGTTGTTTGCATATTTGTTTATATAAAAATCTCGAACTTTCACGCCCTTCAAAAAAAAAATCTCGAACTTTCACACGTTGAATCCCACTCTTTAATGTGATACCAATTATAGTCGAATATTATTATAAGATATTGTTATTTGTAGCATAGCTGCATGGCATACCATGCTACAAATTAATTACTAATTAAATAGATTGTGTTCGAATATTGAGATTGATAGAAATGGCCATAATAGTTAATTAATAAGTGCTTTTTATGCTTAGCTGTATCTCGGATTTAATTTCCATAAAACCGGTGGTTAAGGTTTTAAAGAAACTATAATTTAATTCAAAGTAGCTATAATTTATTAATATCAGTTAAATCTGCACAAGTCTATTACCAAATTGAAGCTTTCACTTAAATAAAATTCAATTATAAATGGTATAAATAAGAAAACAAAAAATAATGTCATCTTTATAAAAGATGAGAAATTATTACCCTACCCCATAAAAGCAGGTGAAAAATGAAGTTGATTTGTAAGGGTTATTAATCGATTGTCTTATAGTGAGTCAAAGCTATTTAAAGGGAAATCATTACAATCTCACATTTGTTTGGATAAAGTTCAAGATTATTTATATTTATTTATCCTATCTATTATACTTGGTGTATATCACTATACTCAGAAGCTAAAAAATATCGAAATCAAATTTTGTTCAGATATATACTCAGTGTATCGTTATACTCAGATTGTACAAAATAATATTAAAGTCAAATTTTATTCGAGTTAGTGTTTGTTTAATTAGACATGCGTGTTTGAAACATCTTTCAATATTCAATAAAAGTGTTAAATTATGGATGGCTTAAAATTTTACTGTACACGTACACATATGTCTCATGTAACAAATCTTAACGGAACATGAATGAAATTAGACTTTGACATTATTTTGTGATTTCTGAGTATTGATTTCGCTATTTTCTGTTAAATATGCCCGCATACGGTGGCGGAACCAAGAATAACGTACCGGGAATTAGATTAATTGTTTTGTAAAAAAATAAATTGTGGGGGTTAGTATAAACTAAAATTTTATAAGAATTTAAATACTAAAAAATGAAACTGGGGTATACATTATTGTAATTTTTTTTTTGGAAGGGTTGGTTTAAACCCCACCCCGCATAAAACTTACATTCGCTTTATCCGCATACTTAGTACGAAATTCCTGCATACTTAGTACGAAATTCGATATTTATGCTGTAAATATCTATAAGAAGTATAATTAAAGTAAAGATTTTATAATCCTTCATTACTACTATTTACATATGTTCTAAAATAATTGGATATAAAGTCGTCGCTTTTACATTGTTTTTTATTAATCCATATCAGTCGAGAATGCTTTCACGGTGGCAATAATAATAATAAAAAAAATTATCCTTTTTTAATAATATCATAGAGTTATCGCAAGAGCATCTTTTCTATTGTTTAGTTATAAAAAATTAAAAATATACCATGTGTTTCATCTTTTTTTATTATCATTCTTAATTTTCACTTTCAAAACAAGTTTTAAAAATGAATTAAATAAAGAAGATAGTATAATTGTTATTTAATTTTCAATGATCATGATACACTACATTCTCATTAGATCACTAAAGTTTAAGACTCCATTAGAGACTTATGTTTTTTTTAACGTATTTGTTAATTACATATTTCTCTTGAACTTTAAATTTGAAAATATTCATTTTTTTTTGTATTTTCTTATTTATTTCCGACCTACAAAAATATTCGAATATAAGAACATGATATATAATGATGACGTATGAGAATGAGATCATACAAAGTGTAGCAAGTGATGAGTATTTGAGTAATGCTACGACGTGACACTTATCTACACAACAAACTACAAAATTTAATATATATTTTTTTCATTTATTGAATTTTAGGAAATTAAATGTTGATATATCGACGATAATTATTGTGAAAAAGACGAAACATTATGCAAGTTGTTGGAGTAGGCAATACGAATCATTCCTTTCCATGCATGTGCATATATGTGTGTATTGTGTGTATAATATATATTATATATATTTCAGAGAGATACATCCACTCATGCAAATTAATACTATTCGACTCTTGTTCTATACTAAAGCGACGCAGGTCACTGTTAGTGTTAGGGCAATTTTGGTGGACCAGAAAAAGGCCAAAGGAGCTTTCGGATATCTGTCAGCCACCATGGAAATGGATCATGAATGAAGGTTTGCATGATAAGTGTAAAGGAGAAAAGTCACTGGAAAAGAGAAAAATGGTCACTCCAAAAGGAGAGTGCACAAATGCCGTTCGAATTTGTTAGTTGGTGCACTGACCGCGCTTTAATTTAATTTCTTCACAATAAGGTCTTATATTAGCACCAATGTCTCAAAAAATTACTAAGAAAAATAGTACAACACACGATTATTGAGGTCTGAGGACTTTATTATATATTTGAGTTTCATCTTAGTTTTTCTTTATTACGTCAAAACGTTATTGTAAGTTTGTAACCGTAACAGGGATTTGAGAGACTACTAAACTTTTTGTTAAGAAACGAAGAAAGTGCAAAGATAAAATAGTCCCGTTAAGAGCCCACGTGACAAGCCACATTTTGTAGAGATACTTGCAACTAAATTTTTAAAGTTAATAGATTTTTTAACGCAAGTATTAAAGTGTAAAAAATTGATAGATTTTCACGGTCAAAACCGTAAAAAGGAATAGGGTCCATTGATGCCACGAACTGAATTTCAAATGCCAAATATATGCGAAAGTTCAAGGTTCACTGCCAATATAACTCAAAATAAATACGCTTAAAACGACTCTCTTTGAGTGCTAATTAAATAAATTGCACGTGGGGCATAGTAAGTTTATTTCTGTTCACTTGACATCTGAAGTCAGATATTTACATCAAAATATACACAAGAACTCTCACTTCTATTTTTTTCTTATAGATTTCTCTGTCACACTATTTAAGTATTTATGCATATAGTTGGATTGGTTGATAATTATATACACATAGAAATAGAAAAGTAAATAAGACTCGATTCTGAAGCAGATCTAATTTTTTTTTTTCCTTCTTCACTTTAATTATTACAAGGTGTGTCGGTGAATTGATATATAATCAGATGCTTTAAGAAGTATTATTTCATGCGTACCCACTCACTCAGAGGCTTCAAAATTCGAACCTTTTGGGCAAATTCCACGGTCACTTTTCTCGGATAAAATAGAGTAAAAAGTACAATATTATAAAGAAAATAGGAAGCAACATCATTGAGGTTATGTATGTGAACTATTGTCCTTTTCATTAGATTATTATGAAGTATAATACTTTATAATTATTTAGTTTTTTAGGCCGCTCTTCTCTTTAGCTATTATTTTAGAGGTGCTCTTACTGGCTATATAAGTATGTACGTGGTTAGACTTTTATTTTAGGCGAACCACAAATATATTTCGACCGATTAATTTTTAACTACGTAAATAATAAAAATTATAAATAATTATATAAAAATCACTATTAAACATATCAATAAATAATATTACTTTTAGAAAGATAATAAAATATATTCATCGAGTGAAGAATTGATAGAGAATAAGAAAAGTCAAATATGAATAATATATTTTAAAAAAAAGTGACTGTATGCACGTGCAGTCATTGGTGCACATGTAATTCTCCTATAGGAAGGAGACTACATGATAGATTGATGTTTAGATAAAATCAATATTTTATGAAGTGAAAGAGGTAGGGTAGCATTATCATATAATTGTATGCATGTCATTATGTACATTAACATTAGCACAAATCCCAGTTACTAGTGTTTTTAAGTCCGCAAATTGTAAAATACTTGTAAATTTAATTTATAGATCTATCAAAGACAAATACATATAAACTGATTGGGTAGTTGTAAGATTTTTATTTTTTTTTTCAAAAAAAATGATACTGATTGTACCGATTCGATTGTATAAATCTATTGTAAAATCAATAGATAACCGCACGATGGATTTATCAAAAAATAAAATAAATAATTAGTCAATAATAATAAACTAGAATTTAAACCTAGTGTACGAACTTTGGCATTGCAATTTCGATGTCATATTGTCATTGGAATACTAACCTTATCCACAACTCAGTCGTAAAAGCACTCGCCTAACAGGTTGAAAAACAAGTTGCGTAACACTTTATATTTTATTTTATTTTTCCTTCAAAAATCCCATTTTTTACACGGTAATTTTTAAAAGGTTTAATAGAAAATGAATATTTCCTACAATTTTCTAATGAAAAAAATAATATACCATACCCATACCCATAGGCATAGGTATTTATTTGATTCAATAAGCGTATAAAAAAGATAATTCCACGTCGTAATAAAGTATACATATGCTCGGATTAAAAAAAAAAAAAAAACTATTTATTAGAAAAAAAACTTAAGAAAATAATACATAAGTCTTGTAATAATAGTTCATTACATTTCATTCAAACGATGATAAGTTAGTTATCTATTAGCATTTAACATTTAATTGTTTTAGACAAATGTATTTAACTTTTCTAAGTTACACATGATCACATGTTCTCTAGTAAATAAAGGACGAGGGTTATTTTAGTTTTAAAGTAAGTTAAACAATCCAACATTAAAAATATAAAAATGATATTTGTGACCTTATTAAAATGTTATAAAAAAATATATTTCAAGCTCATTTTTTTTTCTACACTAATTCTCATTGTATCAAAAATATATTATATCATTCTGTAACTGCGAGTACTTAACTTTGAATCCGTTCAGTGGCTTCCGTATTTGAGTGTCCACTGTCTCTCTCAAACATAGATACATTATCTTCTACATTTTTCCATAATATTTTTTTCTTCCTTGAGACCAATCATTTTGCCATGTTCCAGAAAAATAAAAAAATAGAATAATTATTTACTTGTTTTTTATCCGATTGAGACTCGAGTGAAAATGTGATAATAATTCAAACTAGCTTCCTCACCTCACTCACTAGTCACTATATTAAGTTATCCCTTCCCTTCATATCTACCACTTCACTTCACACACACACTCACACACACACACTCTCTCTCTCTCCATAATTCAAAATGCCTTCAATGAAAGACCTCTTCGCCGGAGTGACGTCACATTCCGGCGACCCCAGCGCTGTCAGAAGAAAGAGGAAGCTCTTCCTCTCGCTCTTCGCGGCCCTCGTCGTTGTTGCCGCCATAATTGGAATTGCCGTTGGCGCAAACTCCCGAAAGTCATCTTCCAACGAAGGCGGATTCGCCAACATCGACGCGGCCACGCACGCGGTGCTCAAGTCCGCTTGCAGCATCACACGCTTCCCCGAGGTCTGTTACTCTGCCGTCGCCACGTCGGGAACCAAAGTGAGGTCGCAGCGCGACGTCATCGAGCTCTCGGTGAACATCACGATCACCGCCGTGAGGGAGAACTACAAGGTCATCAAGAAGTTGACCAAGCGGAAAGGGCTGACCAAGCGCGAGAAGACCGCCTTAAAGGATTGCCTCGAGACCGTCGACGATACGCTCGACGAGCTCGAGGAGGTCCAGGAGGATCTGGAGATGTACCCGACCAAGAAGACGCTCAGGCAGCACGCCGACGATCTCAAGACGCTGCTCAGTGCCGCCATGACCAACCAGGTGTAATGTCGTCTTTTGGACTTAAAACGAAAACAATGGGAAGCTAAATAATGAGAGTGAAAATATATAATTCTACAACTTAAAAGTGAAAATTAGGCCAATAATGAGAGGCTAAATGTTTGAATTATCGAGTAAATATCGTCATAACGAACTTTGAGCTATTTAATTGTTTTTAAAATAAGTATTATGGTGTCACGAGAGTTTGAACCATCCGCTTAAGACTTGATAATTAAAATGCTCAAGAGTGTTTTATTAAATATATTTAACTATTATACAAAATCGGAAGTTTGCACAAAATCTAATTTTAAGTTTATTATACAAACTTAACGTCGAGTAATAATACAGATTTACCTGCCTTCATACTTATTTAATCTAACTAAATGTTACCAGGAGACGTGCCTCGACGGATTCTCGCACGACAAGGCCGACGAGCATGTGCGCGAGGCTCTCATGGCCGGTGAAGTCCGCGTTGAAAAGTTGTGCAGCAACGTGCTCGCCATGATCAAGAACATGACCGACACCGACATTGCCGCTGCAGCCGCCCTGACCGGCTCCAACAACCGGAGACTTTTGGGAGACCTGACGGTGGTGGACGAGGAGGGGTGGCCGGAGTGGATGCCGGCGGGTGACCGGCGACTTCTTCAATCGTCTTCGGTAAAGGCCGACGTGGTGGTGGCAAAAGACGGGAGCGGAGACTACACGACGGTCTCAGATGCAGTGGCGGCTGCGCCGGATAACGGCAAAACGAGGTACGTAATTCACATAAAGGCCGGAGTTTATAGAGAGAATGTGGACGTGTCGAAGAAGAAGAAGTACATAATGTTCCTCGGAGACGGGAGAACGTCCACCATCATCACCGCGAGCCGGAATGTGGTCGACGGGAGCACTACGTTCAACTCCGCCACCGTAGGTACGTACAATTTCTTACCATACTTTAAATTATTATAAACTCGCCTGAAAATACTTACCTGCATATGATGCTTAAGATTATTTTAAGTTTGAATCAATCATAATTATATATTATACACTAGAAATTATCCGCCTAATTAAGGTAACTTTTGTCCTATTTTTTGTTTTTTTGTTTGTTTTTCCAGTTGGCCCTACTATAATTTGTTCAATTTCTCATCTTTTTTTAGATATGGTTTTTCTCATTAATATGCATTAATACGATGTGACAATTTAGGGTTGTATTTAGCGGACCATAATTGATTGGAGTAAGCCAATAGATTTTTTCCATGAGCTGTTTTGTTCTTAAGAGGGATGTTTGCACTATAAGTACCTAAAATTTATCAAACTTTGGGTTTTTTTTTTTACCGAATAAGTACCCATGCTGCCTATATTGTGCATTATTTCAATAACGATAAAAACAATAATAAAATAAATAATTATTTTTCATCACCGTCTTGTTCGACAAAGATGAGATCTTATCCCTAAATTTTGATAAACTTTAAACACTTGTGCCACAAATATCTATTACTATAGTATATAAGAATTAAGATCTCTATCTAATGTGATTATTGGTGGAAAATAAGAGTGGGTGAAACTCGGATGTTATGGACTATATGTTACCTGTGACATGACATTGTATTGTTAGCTAAATAGTCAACGCTGTAGTGACCTACAACATGCAACAAATTAAAGCTATAAAGTCACTTTTTTATTAAATGCCCTACACAAATTAATTTCATTTTAATGCTCTTCTCAAACACCAGTTAGCACTATATTAGTTAAGAACTGATTTTGCATTTCATTTCATATAATTTAGCTCGAATTAGAAAGCACGCCATAAAAGCTTCAACCTTTTATTGTCCTTTTTAGTTTTTTACCCCATTTAGTTTAACTTTCAACGTGCAAATTAGATATATATATTCAAACTATATACACATATATCATCATAATCATCGATTCGTCATCATGCATCACGAAATAAAAATAGTCTTACTGCTTTGTAATTAGGAATCCATACCGAAATTGGATTTGGGCGTAGGTTGCCCATACTGTTGTTAACATTCGACGGGGAAAACTCACCCGTCCTTTCGATTAGTGTGATTGTTAAAAAAAATTCCTTATCTTTACATATTTTTTAAATAAATTAATTGTCAGGGTGGGCGCGAGTTGCCCGCACCAAAAAAATGTGTCCAAATAAGTAATGGGCGCACGCCACTGGTACCCTTCCGTTTGGAAAATACTTGTTTTACCCTAAACTAGGAGGGGTGTGAGGAAATATCTATCGAAGGTATTCGTTGATGTATAACCACACGATGGTTATCAAAATGACGATCAATCTTCGTCGATGATACCAATCATCAATCAACTTGCAAACTATATCTATACATCATCTAGTCATTCGTTACGAATCAAAATATTACCACTCACCAAATTGAAAGAGTTACCCTTAAGTTTAGCCCCTACATGAGACGTGCCGAAATGGCCTTTTTGGACGGATTATTTTCGTTATTTTTCGAACAAAGAGTCATTTCCGCACCAAATTTTTATATGAGATGTTATTTTTCGTAATTCCCCCTATATAATAATAATAATAACTTAAATAGAAAGCCGGTAATAATGGTCCAGATCTGCCAAACCCTAATCGGTTCTGCTAAAATCAGCCAATAGCCCACCAAGCAATAATGTCTGTTTGTATTTTGAAACGCCATACAAAAGACACGTGTTGTATCGCCCACATTAGTCATTACATATTTGCATTTACATGAGAATTCATTGTGTAAAGTCCAAATCACGTGCTGATGTGTCTAAAACAGCTATACATGACAGACAAAAATATATAAATATATTCCATACAAATATATATAGAGAGGGTCTAAATTAACATGGCATAGACATAGAGTATAGTATTTATTCATCTTTTGAATTATGACACTTTATCTTCGCGTTGTGCACTTTTAGCCTGTAAAGCACTCGGTGAGTCCCTTTTCAGACACCCCTCATTGTCTCTTTTAGTTTTTTTTGTCAATAAATCATAATTAGTGGGACTTTTTACTCGTTGATATTAATATAGTAACTTCATTAAAGTTAGCTCGAATCTTTCATAGAGCAAAAGAAAATTCCGACTTTACACAAAAGTCATTGATATAACCTGTTATTTTAGAAAATCGATTGAAAATAAATTCTATAACATAAGCACAATATATCATGAAATCTTCTTAAATTTTAAGAGATTCATCATTTACCCTAAACATTGATTTCTTTTCATTTTACATAAATATAATTTATTTTCTCTAATTTTTCTTATTCAGCCAATAACATTTAGCCCTCTTGAAATTTGTATCTTGAGTCCGTATCTATGCAAATAAACAAATAAATACAAATGCAATACTTATACGTACACTATATAGTAATTAGATGTAGATTAGTAAGTTGTTTTGCCTTGATAGTAAATAGTATTTTGTTAAAAATTTGAAAGAAAAAAAAAACCATAATAAATATGTTCAGAAAATAATAATGCTGTATTGGATTTCAAATTTTAAGCTTGGTGGTCCCTTTTGTCGTTTTCTCTCCTCTAATAAGCTTACGGTAGTTTCAAATTTTAAGCTTGGTGGTCCCTTTTGTCGTTTTCTCTCCTCTAATAAGCTTACGGTAGTTTCAAATATCTTGACTTTTCTTCCCACCATTGGATAAAAATTCTAATTTCTAACCACGTTGCTTCCCTTCACCTTCCTCGTTTCTTCTAAAATAACATCGACATAATTCATGCATGTCAATGATGTAGATAAGTTCGAAAGGGTTTCACTTAACTTGTATAAGTTAGAAAGGGTTTCACTTAACTTCTTACAAGTTTGAAAATTATATATTATATATATATAGAAGAACCGAATTCATGGCTATAATAAATCACCATTTTTCTTTTCTTGTGTCACATCAAACGTTGTAAATAAAAAGCTTTGATTATATTATTGAGTCCCAACCCAACTAGGGTTTTTGGCCAACCCTGTTTTTGGTCCCCACGAAACCCTCGTCGTTATTGTTGGAAAGTGGAAACCCATGAGCATGCATGTACTTATTTTCTTTCTTTCTAGTTGAACTAGATCTCAAATATACATACAAAATAATTAAATATATTCAATAAAATTATAAATTTATTCAATATTAATTTTTCAATATTAAGTCAAAGTCGAGATCAAACAAAAGTATTAATTAATCAAAGTATTTAACCAAAAAAAAAAATTTAATCAAAGTATCAATTTTACGAAGTTTTACGATAAACGGACTTTTAAAATAGTAAAGCTCTCTCTAATAAATAATTTATCGTTTTTTAGCAGTTTCAGCCCGACTTAATTAGAAAAATAGATTTTGTGCAGAAATGTGTTTTTGCATGGTGAGAATTGAGCCGTATTTTAACATTCATATAAACCGAGGGCCGGTTATGCTAGTAACTCTAAAACCGTGCTTGCTTTTTTTGCTTTTTTTTTTTTATAAAAAAAATATACGTGTATCGGTGTATGGCAGTTGCATGGCCCATTTGTGATTATAATTTGTAATGCAATTAAGTTGATAATTTGAGATAAGAAAGCGGACAAAATAGCTTCACGTGGTCCATTGTTGGAATTTAGTTGGTATGCTACCAAACGCAACATCAATATCTACACATGTTGCTGCCTCTGAAATATATAGACACGCATATCGATCGCCTTCAATTATTGGTTTGTCGTATGTCCCCACTCCCCACAACTCACGGCGCGTCGCGCTACGTACGACATGTCGTGTTGAGTTACACATCGCACTGTAGTTCGTCAGCAAATGTTGACGCTACACTCAAGTGATTTTTTTTTTTTTTATATATATTATTTGGCCATTATAAGATGTAGAGCTGTCGGGCGGGCCTGCCCGGGCTGCTTAGGCCCGGCCCGATAATTTAGGGATTTTATGCGTGTGTGGCTAAAACAAATACATTATTAATTAAGCTATTTTAAATTATTACAAGACTTTTTTTAATAATAATAATAATATTAACTTTTTTTTTTATAAAAAAATTTGTGTACATAATTTTATTTTTTTTACATTTTGTATAAAATTTCTTTCTATAGTAGAGAGACTTTGAGAAATTGCCCATTTTTTTTTATTTTTGTAAATAGTTACGGCCCTGTGCTATACATTTTGAGAAATTTCATTATATTAGGCCATCTCCAACCGATCACTTTATTTCTCACTCTATTTTTAATTAAACAGTAAATTATCTCCAACCGAACTCTATTTTTTACTCTATTTCTCACTCTATTTTCTTTTTCTTTATATTGTATTTACACTCATACTCTTATATTTATTTATTAATTTCTAATATAATTATTTATTCAAATGACTAAATATTACTCACATGTATTACAATACTATTCTTTTAAATTATTAAGCAAAATAATAAATTTATATAAATTAAATAATTTTAAGGGTAATTATTGGATATTATATAAAATCTCGGTATTTGTATAAGTTATAAAACTTTGAAGGATTAAAAAGTAAAAAAAAAAAAAAAAATAGCGCATGAACAGTGCAACGATAGCGTTGCACTGTTCACATTGATCAACCCACGCTATTTTGGCGTAGGAAATAAAGCTCCACTGGAGCATATACGCTATAATTGCGTATGTTTTACAGCTCGAGTGGAGCTGGTCTTAGAAGTTCCCATTAAGTTATACAAAGTTTAAAAAATGTGACGTGAAAAATCTATATATAACTAACCATGTTTTGTATAATAATGACTATCGATGACGCATGATGCAGCCGCCGTCGGAGAACGGTTCTTGGCGCGGGACATAACGTTCCAGAACACGGCCGGGCCTTCAAAGCACCAAGCTGTGGCGCTCCGTGTCGGGTCGGACTTCTCGGCGTTCTACCGCTGCGACATGCTGGCCTACCAAGACACCCTCTACGTCCACTCCAACCGCCAGTTCTTCACCGGCTGCCTCGTCGCCGGCACCGTTGACTTCATCTTCGGCAACGCTGCCGCCGTCATCCAGGACTCCGACATCCACGCTCGCCGCCCCAACTCGGGCCAGAAGAACATGCTCACCGCCCAGGGCCGCACCGACCCCAACCAGAACACCGGCATTGTCATCCAGAAATGCCGAGTCGGCGCCACGTCAGACCTCCGCCCCGTGCAGAGCAGCTTCCCGACGTACCTCGGGCGTCCGTGGAAGGCGTACTCACGCACGGTGTTCATGCAGTCGTCGATCACGGACGTTATTCGTCCCGAGGGGTGGTTTCCATGGGACGGGAATTTCGCACTCGACACGCTCACCTACAGGGAGTACCAGAACACGGGCGCCGGAGCCAGCACGTCAAAGCGCGTGAGCTGGAAGGGGTTCGCGGTGATCACCAGTGCCAGCGAGGCGCAGGAGTACACGGCCGGGAGCTTCATCACCGGCGCCAGCTGGCTCAAAGACACGGGCTTTCCGTTTTCTCTTGGCCTGTAGTTCATCTATCCGTCGATCAGATTGATTCAGTTGATTGAGTATTTGAATTGACGCGAAATCGAGAAAGTGAACAATGCTCGCCTTTTATTTTTTATTATATAAAAAAGTGTATTTAATTTGGTTCAATTTCTGAGAGGCTTTGAATTAGCAATGTTTGAATGGTCCTGTTGGCCTGTTAGTGATCAATAAAACGGCTTATCCAGAGAATTGAGAAAAATCATTTGAATGGGAATTATCGTTAATGTTTTGAATTTGAGTGTATTAGCTAGCTAATAAATTGGAACTGTATATTATTCAAATAAGCATAATCAAAATCGTTAGTTTAAAAGGTAACCTTCCTCTTTAAAAAAATAAAAATAAAAAAATTAACAGCTTTGTGTGCAAGTTTCATAAAGTTTTAGTCGTAGCATTGGGAATGGTTGTATTCTTTTGGGCATATTACTAATACTATGTAATAACACAATAACACACTTGGCTGATGGGCCTTTAAATAACTTTCGGAGCATTTCATTGATGTGATCGACAATTACTTGATGGTTCTTTCTTGGGAAAATTAATTAACTAGTAATAATTTATGAGAAAATTCTACACTTTTTTTTTTTAATTTTCTCACATCTGTTTTACATAATGTCTCAATACCCCTCCAAAATTCCATATTGGGGAAGTATATTTTTTTTCTTTTCAAAATTAATGATATCATTTTTAATATTAACATTTAAAAAAATTCAAAAAATTTATCGGTATACTCATCTGTTCGCGATTTACCTATCGATAATGTGCTATTTGCACGAATATGGGCTGTGTATACTATAGAATGATGCTTCAATCATCACACGGTGGGAAGCCAATATAAGAGGTTAGACCAAAAAGTTTCCAACTCCAAATTTTTGTTTTTATTTGTATTTGTGATTTTTTATTTTATAATCTCGTTTTTACGTTCCATTGTTTCACATTATATTTGTGCATTTAGAACTTTTGATGTCCTATTGTGAGTTGCACGTTAAGAAGACGTTAATTAAGATGATTTATAGAACTCACATTACTATAAAATAGTATATGTGATTCAAGTCTAGAAGTTTTTATTTGGAAGACAATTTAATTTATAAACCTAATAAACAATAGGGTTTATATCAAGGTTTAAAATACCGCTTGCCGTTTTCGTTTCGCATTTTCCGTTTTACGGATATATCGCTTGCCGATGGGTATGTCGATGGGCAAAAGGGAAAAAAAGGGCATGCCGCATACCGCATTTACCGCACTTTTCGCATGGACATACCGCATTTACCGCACTTTTCGCATGGATATTTTGTAAAAAATATTTGAGTATTTAAGCACGATATTTATATAGGTTCAAAACTACATATTTAATAAATACAAGACATAATTGTATACAACAAAACACATTTGTAACTTAAATATGTAGGTGAAATGTATAATATTAAGTCACTTTATTAGTTTAAGTGTATAATATTAAGTCAAATTATTATGTGAAGTGAATATGTATGTTAATTAAGTGTGTAATATTAAGTGAATATGCATGTTAATTGTATAGGTATGTTAACAAATTTAATATTAGTTGAAGTGTATAATATTAAATGAATATGTATATTAAGTGTATATGTATGTTAGGTGAAGTTAATATGTATGTTAAGTGTATAATATTATTTGAAGTGTGTAATATTAAGTTAAATTATTAGGTGAAGTGTATGTGTATGTTAAGTGTGAATGTGTGATATTAGATGAAAACAAAAAGTCCCACATTGATAGATGACAATAGTTTGGTGATGTTTATATACCAAATATTAGAGACAAGGGCTTGGGCCCTTAGGGTCATAGGATTTTGTGGATGGGGGAGGACTCACACAAATGTTACACCACCACACGCGCGCGCCGCCGTCGCTGGCGGGCGGGGTGGAGTGGGGTGCTCTTGTGTGAGTATAATTATTTTTGCCGAAATCTACCAAAAATGCGAAATTCGAGCACCATTTCGTCGTTTTGAACGCAAAAAACGACAAGAGATTTTCTTTCCGAATGTCGTTTGGAATTTCGCGGCATTTGGTAAAACGACAGCGAAACGGAAAGAATGTCGTGCCGATGTTCCACTGAAAACGAAAATCGACGCGAATTTCGTTCGATTTTCGCGACATTTCGCACCTTGGTTTATATTACATAAATAAACATCAGCTTATATGTCCCAAAATACAAGTTTGAGCAAAATTGTTCCCCATTTTATTAACTTTCAATAATTATTCTCTAAAGTGTTTAAGTAAAGACCAAAAGTGTTTAAACATATCATCTGTTTAATTTTCTAAATTAAAACTGGCTAACTGAAGAGCAAAAGTGTTTAATTAAAGACTAAAAGTGTCTAAAATTTGTTTGCCGTAATACTCACTGAGCATCACTCAGTGCTCTTACATAATGTTTAAGTACTGCAGATTTCACTAAAATAATATTTTACATATATGAAATAATAAATTAAAGGGTTAATTGCGGCAATAATGTACAACCTTTGGTCAACAGGGGTTTTAGGTCCCCAACCTTTCAAAGTGTGGGAAAAAATACACAACGTTTGTTAAATGTAAAATCCGTTGGTCCTTCCGTTAGAGATGTTAAATTCTGCTAATGTGGTATCGTTAAACTCTCAAATGGACTGTCAACTTGTAATATTAATTACATAACTTAATTAATAAGAATAAATTAAATCAGATTTTAATTATGATTCAAAAAACAAATTAATACTTTAAATTAAATAAATAATTTTTACTCCCCCCTAAAAATCTAACAGACTCTTCGTCGAACATGACTAAATTTTTTAAAAATGACGAATTATTAAACATGACTAAAATTTGCAAAGATTACATAACGACAGTTTATTAGAAACGACTAAAATTTTGGAAAAACGACCGATTATTAAAAACAACTGTAATTTATAAAACGACATAGTAAATATGTGAATAATATTGAAGCACGGGTTTAAAATAGGAACTACGCGTTAAATAAGTATTGTTCGTTAATTTAAAGTTTTAATTTATTTTTTGAATCATAATTAAAATATAATATAATTTATTCTTATTAATTAGGTTATGTAATTTATATTACAAGTTGGCAGTCTATTTGGCAGTTTAACGATGCACATCAGCAGAATTTAACATTCCTAACGGAAGGACCAACGAATTTTACATTCAACAAACGTTGTGTATTTTTGCCCACACTTTGAAAGGTTGGGGACCTAAAACCCCTGTTGATCAAAGGTTGTGCATTATTGCCGCAATTAAACCTAAATTAAAAGTAAGTTGGTTTGCATCTAGTATCTAAAAATTACAAAAAAAGTAAAAAAAATATGACATATATTTTCAATTTTTTTAGTGACACTAATTCTTAATGTATCATATTTGTAATTTCCTAAGTAGTAAGTACCCAATTTTAAATCTGTTAAAGTGACTTCCGCTAAATGTCACGTAGTCTATTTTAAGTGCCACGTTGTTTAGTTTGGAATCACTTTGGATTTCATATTTCTCTTTTATAATCATAGATACATTATCTTCTTTTTTCTAGTTTTTTATTTTTATTTTTATTTTTCCTATACACCAATCATTTTGGCACGTTTTAAATATAATATAATATAGTACAATATAAAACAAACTAGATAGAATAATAATTTTTATCGAGTGAAAATGTGATAGTAATTTAAACTAGCTTATAGATCCACTCCTTCCTCAGCTCATTATATTAACCCTTTCATATCCACCACCACTTCACTCAACAAATAAAATATGCCTTCAATGAAAGACCTCTTCGCCGGAGTGACGTCACATTCCGGCGACCCCAGCGCTGTCAGAAGAAAGAGGAAGCTCTTCCTCTCGCTCTTCGCAGCTCTCGTCGTAGTCACTGCCATAATCAGCATCGCCTTCAGCGCAAACTCCCGAAAGTCCTCTTCCAACGAAGGCGGCTTTGCCAACATTGACGCGGCCACACACGCTGTGCTCAAGTCAGCTTGCAGCATCACACGCTTCCCAGAGTTCTGCTACTCTGCTGTCGCCACGACCGGCACTAAGGTGAGGTCGCA
This sequence comes from Parietaria judaica, assembly GCA_954871525.1. Classification (NCBI taxonomy): domain Eukaryota; kingdom Viridiplantae; phylum Streptophyta; class Magnoliopsida; order Rosales; family Urticaceae; genus Parietaria; species Parietaria judaica. Next base: position 6,611,366 of record OX940863.1, read on the forward strand.
GCGCGACGTCATCGAGCTCTCGGTAAACATCACCATCACCACAGTGAGAGAGAACTACAAGGTCATCAAGAAGTTGACCAAGCGGAAAGGGCTGACCATGCGCGAGAAGACCGCCCTGAATGATTGCCTCGAGACCGTCGATGACACGCTCGAGGAGCTCGAGGAGGTTCAGAAGGATCTTCAGATGTACCCGAACAAGAAGACGCTCAGGCAGCACGCCGATGACCTCAAGACGCTCCTCAGTGCCGCTATGACTAACCAGGTGTAATGTTGTCCTTTTGACTTAAAACTACGAAAAACAACGGGAAGCTAACTCTTTGAACTCTCCGAGAAATTAATATAAATTTACAAATTAAAAGTGAAAGCTAGGCCAATAACACGAAGGTAAAAACTGAGTAAATATCGTTATTACGAATTTTGAGCTGTTTTAGTGTAAACTTTAAAATACTATAGTGTCGCGAGCATATAATAGGGCCGTGAGTTGGTCGTGTTTTTGTCATGACTCTAAGTTAAGTAAATTTTTGGGACTTTAAAGTTTTTTTTTTTCATGTCAATAATGTTTGACTCATTGGGTTGACCGGGTATACTCGTGGTACGAATTTGGGTCCATGACATATAAAAAAATGTTGCTTAATGTTAATGATGTTGTCTAAGGGTTAGACAACCCGGACTTTTTTTTCTTTTCTTTTTTTAATATCCAGACCCGGATCAGTCCGGGTCCCAAAAAAAAAACGGACTCGGAGTCGGACTTATCCGGGTCTGGATTTTTTTTATTTTTTTTTAGAAATACCTTGTTTATTACAACAATAAAAAAAATCCGGACCCGGACTGATCCGGGTCTAGTGACGGTCCGGGTTTAAAAAAATATCTAATCACGGACATTAGTTTTCGTCGACATTTACATGACTACTTGATGTATACAAAATAGAATATTACTCACAAAGTTTAATTTGAAGTTTTTTACAAATTAAACGCAGAGTCCGGGAAACAAGGGACTTGGACTGGTCTGGGTCCAATTTTTTTTTAAAAAGTATCTACCCACGGACATTAGTTTTAGTAGACATTTACAAGACTACTTAATGTATATAAAATAGAATATTAATCACAAAGTTTAATTTGAAGTTTTTACAAATTGAACGCCGATCAGTAGTACACATTTAACTGCCTCGTTACACAATATCATCTTACTTAAAAATTTCTTTAACACCAGGAGACGTGCCTGGACGGGTTCTCGCATGACAAGGCTGACGAGCACGTGCGCGAGGCGCTCGTGGCAGGGGAAGCCCGCGTCGAAAAGCTGTGCAGCAACGTGCTCGCCATGATCAAGAACATGACCGAGACCGACATTGCTGCCGCAGCCGCCCTGGCCGGATCCAACAGCCGGAGACTCTTGGGAGACCTGACGGTGGTGGACGAGGAGGGGTACTGGCCGAAGTGGATGCCGGCAGGTGACCGCCGACTTCTTCAGTCGTCTTCGGTAAAGGCTGATGTGGTGGTGGCGAAGGACGGGAGCGGAGACTACACAACGGTCTCTGCTGCAGTGGCGGCTGCGCCGGATAACGGCAACACGAGGTACATAATTCACATCAAGGCCGGAGTATATAGAGAGAATGTCGACGTTTCGAGTAGGAAGAGGTACGTAATGTTCGTCGGAGACGGAAGAATGTCCACCATCATCACCGGGAACCGGAGTGTACGCGGAACTAACAGCACCACCTTCCACTCCGCCACAGTAGGTACGTACAATTTCTCTTACCATCGCTTAACAAATTAAAACGATCATCCTTGCATGAAAATACTTACGTAATCTGATGCTTAATATTAATTAAGTTATACACCAATAATTATAGGAACCTAATTCGGGTAACTTTTGTCCCAAAATAATTTTTTCTAGCCCTACTTTTGTTTTATGTTTCTTGTATTTTAGATATGTTTATATTATATATATTCAATAATATTCATCATTAATATATAATTAATTCGACTTGACATAATTATGTATATCAACAGTTAGGGTTTTGATTACCGGACCATAGTTAGAGACGAGTAAGCCAATAGATTTCGTGATGCACTATTTTAGTTTTTTTTTTTCCTTTTCTTTTTAGAGATACTTGCAGTGTAAGTTGTAACTAACCAAATTTTATCATATTTTAGGGATAAAGTTCCCTTTTCTTTTTTGCCGCATAACTACCCATTGTTACTAAAACAGACCTTGTGCTATTTAAGTTTCCAATCTTTTTGTAATGTCATTTTTACGCCACAAAAAAGTACTCAATATGGCTTCAACTTAATAACAGTTAAAACAAATAATTATTTTCCATCACTGTCATGTTTTACTAGATTCGACATTACACCAACTTCATTCGATTACTCTATTTTCTACTTTAATTTGCAGTATTGTCTCATCAAACACTATATCATCTTCAATCGAACTCTATTTTTAGCACCAAATTGAAATATTAAACTTATATTTAATTTCCTCTTCTTCTTTCCTTTTTTTTTTTATCATCTCTACACCTTATACCAGTTATTCGTTATTTGATAATAAAATATTACCTTATATAATAATTTAAAATATAAATACACCAAATTATACCATTTCGATGTGGTTGTTATGTTATTTCGTTTCGATATTAATATTTTTTTTTTCAAATTGTAAATGTCGATGTTGTATTTAAAATATTATATAAAACTTAAAATAAAAAATGAATGATATTAAGGGTAAATATGATATAATTTTAAAAAAGAGTAACATTTGTGTAAATTTTAAATTCTATAAAGAATAAATTATAATAAAAAAAAGTAAAAGAAAGAGCGTAATGAACAGTGCCGCGGCATATTTGACGCGGCACTATTATAGCAAATCAAGAACCCGCGCCATTTTGGTGTGGGAATAATGACGATCGGGTGGAGTAATGATTTACTGCATTGGATGGTTTTAGTCTTTTAGAGATCGGTTGGAGAAGCTCTTAGGTATTTATGCAGTAAAAAAGAAGAAGTGAGGTTATATGTCCAAACTTAGATAAACGTTGGGCACCATATATCCGTATTTTTAAAACTATAGAATATAAGAATTAAAATCTTTATCTAGTTTGATTACTGGTTGAAAGTGAAATATAAAAGAGCAGATGCCAACTCGGATACACAATAGAATTTTGTTAAATTAATACTCGATGATATCACTATTGTCATGTAGCCTGCAATACTAGATTTTTTTTTTCTAATTTAGGTAGATATAAAGTAATTTGCATTTATTTTTTATTTTTTTTCTTCAATATTCTCAGGTTGTAAAAGCTTTGAAATAAATGAGTCCTAACTCAACTAGGGTTTTTGCATTTGGTCCCCACGAAACGCTCGTGGTTATTTTTTAAAAGCCATGCGCATGCATTATATATGTACTTATTTTTTTCTGTGTGTAAATAGCACATTCACTAATTAGAAGAATTAGATTTTGTGCAGAAATGATCATTTCGTAAGACAAAATATAAGACTTAATTGTTTTTGCGATGATCACAAAATATAGTATTTTTCTAAGGACGAGCTTATGTTTGAACATTATAACTCCAAACATACTATTTTTGTTTTGTTTTAAAAAATTACGTGTATGGCCCAATTTTCATTCCAATGCAATTAAATCGATAATTTGAAATTAAGAAAGTGGGCAATATGGTTTCATGTGGTCCATTCTTGGAATTTACTATTTAGTTCGTACCCAACCCAACATGCTATCTCTCTCTCTCCATCCGTTGGAGCCGTACACGTGGCGTATTATACGCCACGTGGTGCTTAACGAAATACATTTAACAAAACAAAATCAAGTACTTATACATTCTACGCTTTTGTCAAGATAATATATATATATATATATCATATATGTACTATTTATACAGTTATTGAAGTATTTAGTATAGGTATATTATGCGGAACTACATTACACACGAGCGTATGCACGTTGATACGCTCAGATATCAAAATAGAAAATTAATGAAGTGATATAGTATTTGTGATCTTTAAGTCGACAAACACTTTGAAATTTTAAGACATTTCTTTTAATTTTATGCATGAGATATGGAGATTTGTCTCATTCTATTTTGTTGGTCGCATTTACTTCTAAAACTTATATATTTTTATTAATTTTTTGTTCTTTTAGAGCTATTATTGGAAGCTTAGTTAAAATTTTGTTACTTTGTTATTTTTCTTGATGTATTGTGAAACACAATATATAACATTTAAATTATTGAATGAGATAAGAATATTTATTGCACTTTTGTTCACTAAAATTATGAGTTTTTAATCTACTTATAAAGATATGAATAGATAAATAAAGTGTAGAAATTAGATACCGTTTAAATTAATTCGGTAAAATTTATAATAGTACATAGTGCTTCGCCTGAACCACGAAGCGAGATTACAAAATTACAACAATTTCATAGTTAATTTCCTTTTTTTTTTTTTTTTAATCAGATTGCTTTTTCTTTTCTTTTCTGAGGGTCGAAATATTTAAAATAATACTATAGCCTTATATTATTTTAGCTAAATTTAGAGCACTTGAACTAATATATCCTTAGTTAGTACTTAGTAGAATAAGTTAAGTAATAACAAAGATTTTTTTAAAAAAATTTGACTTGAAAAGCATATATTTTATTAGTCATGCTTTTTTGTTTTGTATAATAATGACCATCAATGACAATTGATTCAGCCGCCGTGGGAGTGCGGTTCTTGGCGCGGGACATAACGTTTGAAAACACGGCGGGGCCGTCGAATCACCAGGCTGTGGCGATCCGCGTCGGGTCGGACTTCTCGGCGTTCTACCGCTGCGGCATGCTGGCCTACCAAGACACCCTCTACGTCCACATCAACCGCCAGTTTTTCACCGACTGCTTCATCGTCGGCACCATTGACTTCATCTTCGGCAACGCCGCCGCTGTCATCCAGGACTCCGACATCCGTGCGCGCCGCCCCAACCCGGGCCAGAAGAACATGGTCACCGCGCAGGGCCGCACCGACCCTAACCAGAATACCGGCATTGTCATCCAGAAATGCCGAATCGGTGCCACGACAGACCTCCTCCCCGTGCAGGACACCTTCCCCTCGTAACTCGGGCGGCCGTGGAAGGAGTACTCGCGTACAGTTATCATGCAGTCGTCGATAACGGACGTCATCCATCCCGAGGGGTGGTTTCCGTGGAGCGGGAATTTCGCGCTCGACACGCTGACCTACAGGGAGTACGAAAACACTGGTGATGGCGCCGACACGTCCAACCGCGTGAGCTGGAAGGGGTTCGCGGTGATCACCAGCGCCAGCGAGGCCCAGGAGTACACAGCCGGGAGCTTCATCGCCGGCGCCAGCTGGCTCAACGACACGGGCTTTCCTTTCTTTCTTGGCATGTAGTCCGTCTATCCGTCTGTGAGATTAGTATTGAGTATTTGAATCGATATATATCTTAAAATTGAACAATATGCTCGTCTCATAAAAAAATAAATATTTAAAATTTGCTTCATTTTCTAGGTATGAATCTGAAACGGTTTTAAATTAGCCTGTTGTTGACTAACACATGCAGTGTTTATGTATGGTTATATTTCTTTGTATCTTTACGGTAGTGAAAAATTGTTTATGTTTTTAGGACATTTCATGTCATAGATTAGAAATGTTAGACTACGAGTAGGTTGAGTTATTTATGACACTTATGCGTATATATTTTTGGAATTTTGTGGTATTGAAGTGCTGTATTTATTTTTGAAACCTTTATGTAGAATCATATTAATTATGTATACATGATATGTTAATATACATTTATTGATACGTTAACATACATTTATTTAAGTATAAGAATGTTTGTGTGGTTAAAACATAAAACAATATACATGTATCTATATATTTTTTTACTTAACTGGATTATATTCGATACACTTCAATTAACAAATACGACCCGCTAACCGCAATTGCATTTGAAGTGGATAATTAAAAAATATGGTTAGTACATACAATTAAATTATATCCACATATGCGGACATGGTTATCTTACGAGACGTCATTCGTAAGATTTCAATAACAAATGACGAGTGATGTTGAAAATACAAAAATTATACTGTCTATCTCCGATGTTGGTGTTGCTAACTCCGAAGTCTGTGTTGTTAACTCTAAAGTCGGTGTTGTTAGCAACCCCGAAATTAATTTTTAACTCTTAGGCACCTAAAACTGATGTCGGGGTTGTTAAAACCAAATTCGGGATTGCTAACACCGACTTCGGGCATATTAACCCGGAGTAGATTTGCACAGTTTTTGTATTTTTGGCATTACTTACTCAATTTTTGCCAAATACAACGAGTAACATCTCGTTATAAAGGTAAGAGATAGATGTAAAACTTTGTAGTTTTAAGATTTAGCATAAAATTCCTTGAAAATTTGGCTTATAATAAGTTTTTTTGTTATATTAATGTGGTTTACGTTTCATTTTACATTTTTATGATTTTTTTGCCAAACATAAAACAAAAAAGTCGTAGATTTATCTCTTAGTTTCAAAATAAGATGTCTTTCTTAGGATTTTGTCAAAAAATGAGTGAGGTATGCCCTATAATTCGAAAGCCGTACAGTCTATCTCCTAAGACGGTGTTGCTATCTCCGATGTAGATTTGCACAATATAGTATTTTTACCATAACTCACTCATTTTTGTCCAAATTCCACGATTTAACTTTGTTTTGAAGCTATGAGATAGATGTATAACTTAATAGTTTAAGTAACACAAAGTGCCGTATGAAAAAAAAAAAAAAAATCTTCTTCAATGTATCTGTCTTTGGATTATTCGGCAATTTTTTTGTTCTTACCTGACACAAACTATTTTTCACGACATTGGTCTTTTCAATCTGTCCAACTACCACATATTACTTTCGTCATTTAGAGCTTTGACGAGAAAGAAATAGAGAGGGAATGGAAGAAAATTTGGAGAGGAAGAGTTGAAAGAAATGAAGCTGAAAGAGAAAATAATATATATATATATATATATATATAAAGTCAGGAGTATTTTTGCAGGTAAACAATAAATGTTACTAGCTTTAGAGTTTAGCGACTTTAGAAACTACTTTTAGAATTTTAGGAAATATATAGAAGTTCTATAATAGAACTAGGTCATGAATTTCCCTATAAATTCTAACGGCGACTGAAAACTTCTATAGATATCAACTTAAAACGCTTATGTTTAGACAAATTTGTGCTTTGTGCATATATGTATGTCTAATTACCACACCATTTAGTAGGTCTTTAAAAAAAAATATTAATCAAGACTACTCGTTTATGACAAACAACAACATACACATATAAGCTGTTGTACATTTGTCAGACAATTTTTTTTTTTTTTTTAATATGTTGAGAAAAAAAAATTGTTTAGTGGTAATTGTAATTCTATCACCATAGGGGGAAGCAAACTATATATGCACGAAGGAGTTAAAATTATTATTATTATTATTATTATTATTATTATTATTATTATTAAGGTTAATGACGGCGAAAATACTCAAAGTTTGGTCAAAGAACTCCTTGTGTACCTAAAGTTTAAAACTGGTGGCAAAAATAACCAAAGTCACATTTGGGGAGTTGACCACTCCATTCTTGTAACGCCGTTAACTTAACCGTTAACTCTGGCCACTTGGACAAACGTGGGTCGCTGACATAACAATTTCTGCCCCGTGGACGAGCCCACGTCAGCCTCGTTTACGACAAAACAACGAATAATTAAACCCCTAATTAATACTATTTAATACAACTAATTAAAACCCTAATAATTACACTTAACAAAACAGATTCGTCCACGTGTGAGCTTAAGCTTGACTTAGTCCGGGTGACGACCAGAACCCAGGACGGGCAGAAACACTTGCGAGGAGTCAGCCCGGGTACCGACCAGAACAGAAGACGGACAGCTGTTCAGCCCAGCTCGGGTGAACACGAGCAAAACGTCCGGATAGAAGGCAAGCCCGGCCAGAGGCAGACGAGCAAGCCAGCTCGGGGACAGAGAAGCTGTCCGGGCAGGAAAGGGAAAGTCAGCAACTACCCAGCAAGGAAAGCGCGTAGCTTGAGGAGCAACTAAAGATCAAGTCAAAGATTTGATAGGATTATTTAGGGTAGTTTCCTGATTTTGTGCGATTTGGGTAGCTAGGGTTTCGCCTATGTGAGGCTATAAATATACCTAGCATGTACACTTTGTAAAGTGTAGAGTCCATTAGAATTTTGAGTTTATCTTCTTGTATTGCCTTCGATTATTAATCAAGAGAATTTCTTCTCCCAAAAGTTTGTGTCCTTTATTTTTTGTTCGATTTCTTTTGGTGTTATTCGTGTTCTTTGCAGATCCGTGAATTGGGATCCAACAAGTGGTATCAGAGCTTCAATCGAAGAACATGTCTTCATCATCAGAGTCACCGATGGAAAGAGCTCTGGTTGCGCAGAAACCAGAGACCAGAGAAGGCACAGTTACACTCCATTACCCCATGCTCACGAAGAGTAATTACGCCGTGTGGGCGTTGAAGATGAGGGTGAATCTGCAGGCGCAGGGAGTATGGGAGGCCGTAAAGAACGGCGATGTCGAAGGGCGCAAGGAAAGAATGACTCTAGCCGCTATCTACCAAGCAGTTCTGGAAGAAGTTCTTCTCATGCTTGCCGAAAAAGATTCAGCAAAGGAAGCATGGAAAACTCTTCAGACCATGCACATGGGCGCAGATCGCGTCAAGGAGGCAAAGGTCCAAACCTTGAAGAGTGAATTCGAGGTTATGAGAATGAGGGAAAGCGAATCAATTGATGATTTTGCTATGCGGCTCACGTCCATTGTGACCGGCATACGCTCGCTGGGAGACAAAGTGGAGGAGACCACCGTCGTCAAGAAGTTTCTCCGAGCAGTGCCTCACAGGTACATGCAGATCGTGACATCGATAGAGCAGTTCGGCGATCTCAAGACCATGTCGGTCGAGGAGGTTGTTGGTCGCCTAAAAGCCCATGAGGAGAGACTCCGGGGTTACGGTGACAGAGAAGAGGACAAGAACCTCCTGCTCACGCATGAAGAATGGACGGCCAGACAGCAGAAAACCGGGGGAGTCGAGTTTTCTACAAGATCCTCAGGTCGGAACAGCTTCGGTGGAGAAGTCCGAGGACGCGGACAGGTTCGTGGACGAGGTCGAGGTCGGGACATGCGTGGTCGCGGCAGTGGATCTACCCGTCAGGAAGGCACGACCAGGAGATACAAGAGCACAGTGAAGTGCTACAATTGTCAGAAGCTTGGGCACTTTGCATCTGAGTGCCAGAGCAGGAACCAGGGCGAAGAGGCGAATCTAGCAAGATTCCCAGACGACCAGCCGGCATTGTTGTTTGCCGAGCAGGAAATGCACCTGGACGAACAGAATGGCGAGTGTGACGCCAAGGCCCGGGCAGAAGTGATCAGTGTGCCGATCAGCCCAGAGGCCGAGCAGACCTGTCCGGAGGAGACCAGCGAGCAGGTTTTCCTCATCGAGGACAAGGTTTTTGCAAACCTCCTCACACATGACGAGAAAAGAGTCAGTACCGACGTATGGTACCTTGACAACGGCGCAAGCAACCATATGACTGGGGACCGAGCTAAGTTTGAAGAGCTCGATGAGAAGATCACGGGCAGCGTGAAATTCGGCGATGGATCAGTCGTAGAGATCAGAGGCAGAGGGTCGATCCTGTTCGAGTGCAAGAATGGCGACCAGTGTCTGATGACCCAGGTGTATCTCATCCCGAAGTTGAAGAGCAACATCATCAGTCTAGGACAGATGACTGAGATCGGGAACACGGTGTTGCTGCAAGGGTCCTACCTGAAGATGTGGACCAAAGAAGGAGAGTTGTTGATGAAGGTGGAGCGAACACCCAACAGACTCTACAAGATTCTCCTGAAGACATGCCAGCCCGTCTGTCTTATGGCATCGATGGCAGACCCGGCTTGGCTATGGCATGCACGGCTCGGACACGTGAATTTTCATGCGCTCAAGATGATGGGCGAGAAGAAGATGGCCTTCGGGGTTCCCAAGATAGAACACCCCGACCAGCTATGTGAGTGCTGCATGATCGCGAAGCAGGCGAGGATACCGTTTCCGATCAAGGCCAAATTCTGAGCAGAGAGACCCCTACAGTTGGTGCATGCAGACCTATGTGGTCTAGTCACCCCAGCAACATTGGCAGGTAACAAGTACTTTCTTTTACTTGTTGATGATTACAGTCGCTGGATGTGGGTTTATATGCTTAAGGAAAAGAGCGGAGCCTTTGAGGTCTTCAAGAAGTTCAAGAAGATCGTGGAGAATGGCTCGGTGCACAGGTTAAAGGTCTTGCGTACAGACCGAGGAGGAGAATTCACTTCCCAGCAGTTCGGAGAGTTCTGCGACCAGGAAGGAATTCAGCGTCACCTGTCCGCACCCCACACCCCCCAGCAGAATGGCGTAGTGGAAAGACGAAACCGAACTGTGATGAACACAGCGAGGAGCTTGCTCAATAGCATGCAAGTTCCAGCCCGGTTTTGGGCAGAAGCAGTGAGACATGCAGTCTACCTGCTAAATCGTTTGCCGACCAAAGCGCTAGGAGAGCGTACTCCCTACCAGGCGTGGAAAGGGAAGAAACCCCACTTAGAACACTTGAAAGTGTTCGGGTGCACTGCACACGTGAAGATTGCGGGGCCACATCTCAAGAAGTTGGATGACAGGAGTCAGAAGATGGTGTACCTTGGCGTTGAAGAAGGAAGCAAGGCACACAGACTCTATGATCCACGACGCGGCAGACTCCAAGTGAGCAGAGATGCTGTGTTCGAAGAGGAGATGAAGTGGGATTGGCGCGACGAGAAGGGAGAACCCGAGCAGAACTCAGTGGAGTTCATTATCGAAGACGACCAGGATGTTGCCGAGCAGGAGCAGCCCGGAACACCCAGCTCGGAAACAATCTTGCCAGAGACGAGAGAACCCAGCCCGGGAGAGAGCACCCCGGATACACCCAGGACACCAAGTCCGAGCAGGACCAGCCCGTCCAGCTCGGGAGATTCCTCCATAAAAGACGGCCCAAGAGGATTCCGACCTCTGGCAGACATTCTTACCAAGGCTCTAGGGAGAGTCAAGTTCGAGGAGATGAGAGAGCTGCTCGGAGTAAAGAGTGTAGCAAGTCAAGCTTACGGGGGAGAATGTGAGCTTAAGCTTGACTTAGTCCGGGTGACGACCAGAACCCAGGACGGGAAGAAACACTTGCGAGGAGTCAGCCCGGGTACCGACCAGAACAGAAGACGGACAGCTGTTCAGCCCAACTCGGGTGAACACGAGCAAAACGTCCGGATAGAAGGCAAGCCCGGCCAGAGGCAGACGAGCAAGCCAGCTCGGGGACAGAGAAGCTGTCCGGGCAGGAAAGGGAAAGTCAGCAACTACCCAGCAAGGAAAGCGCGTAGCTTGAGGAGCAAGCAAAGATCAAGTCAAAGATTTGATAGGATTATTTAGGGTAGTTTCCTGATTTTGTGCGATTTGGTTAGCTAGGGTTTCGCCTATGTGAGGCTATAAATATACCTAGCATGTACACTTTGTAAAGTGTAGAGTCCATTAGAATTTTGAGTTTATCTTCTTGTATTGCCTTCGATTATTAATCAAGAGAATTTCTTCTCCCAAAAGTTTGTGTCCTTTATTTTTTGTTCGATTTCTTTTGGTGTTATTCGTGTTCTTTGCAGATCCGTGAATTGGGATCCAACACCACGTAGCCATAGTTAACGGGTAAGTTAAAGGTGTTACGAGAATGGAGTGATCAACTCCCCAAATACAACTTTGGGTATTTTTGCCACCACTTTTACAATTTGAGTACACGAGGGGTTCTTTGACCAAATTTTAGGTATTTTTGCCGTCATTAACCCTAATTAGAGTTAATGACTTTAGTAATTTTCACTTTAATTCTTAAATTTTTATTATATTTTCATTTCAATCTCTTAATTTCTACTAAATTTTCAAACTAGCCGCACGAACCTTGAATCCGCCACCACAAATATCTTTAAATAAAAAAATATATAAGAGTTTATATAAGGAACCGTCATATCTAGCTTTGAGTCTACTTGAAACGGGTACATATATAATACAAGTTTGTACATATTTTATGCCTTAATATTCCTTCAATATTGTACTAAAGTCTAAAAACATATGCCAGCATAGAATACTCATTTATGACATACACATGTAAATGTAATTGAGGATATTCCTATAATAAAAAATGTAATAGAGGATCTAATTATCACGTAATGTCTAATACACACTGCATGGATTCACATGAATATATATATATATATATATATATATATATATATAAATAAATAAAGTGATCATATAGTCAAATTAATGGTTCATATTCATAATCATATTTGAGTAGGGAGACCGCAAAATGAAGAAGAAAGGGAAGTCAAATACTGATGTATTGGCGCGATTATCGGCTGTAAAGAACGATGCTTCACATCATCACATGGTGGGAAGAGATGCCTACACTGAGTACGTCCACACACAAAATAAAACAAAAATATCAAATTTGTCATTTTAATATACTGTATAAATTATAATACGTTGGGTTTTTCTGTTCTAATATGACAGTGGAGAAAGAATTCAATACCGAGCATAAACTATTTACGTATTGAACTCTCCAAATATGTATTTGTGAGTTTTTAATTCCGTTAAATTTTTTTCTACGCTCCGTTTTCACGTCATACGTGTGCATTCAGAACTAATGATGTCGCATAAAATATGAAGACTTTAATTAAGATGATTTAGAGAACTTGATTGTATACTGATATTATATGTGATTCATGTCTTTGAAGTTTTTATTCGGAAGATCGGTTCTAATTTCTAAACTTAACAAACAATAATAGGGCTTATAATTATATATATATATATATATATATAGGGTTAATGACGGCGAAAATATTCAAAGTTTGGTCAAAGAACTCCTTGTGTACCCAAAGTTTAAAAGTGGTGGCAAAAATACCCAAAGTCGCGTTTGGGGAGTTGACCACTCCATTCTCGTAATGCTCTTAATTTACCCGTTAACTCTGGCCACGTGGACAAATCTCATTTGTTAAGTGTAATCATTAGGGGTTCAATTAATTGTATTGAATAGTATTAGTTAGGGGTTTGATTCGTTGTTTTGTCGTAAACGAGGCTGATGTGGGCTCGTCCACATGGCAAAAATTGTTATGTCAGCAACCCACGTTTGTCCGCATGGCCAGAGTTAACGGGCAAGTTAACGGTGTTACGAAGATGGAGTGGTCAACTCCCCAAATGCGACTTTGGGTATTTTTACCATCACTTTTAAACTTTAAGTTCGCGAAAGGTTCTTTGACTAAACTTTAGGTATTTTCGCCGTCATTAACCCTACAAATAAGAAATAACATAAGAACCTCTCGAATTAAAGGTTATGTGATTATGTCTAACATAAGAACCTATCACTGAGTGGTCTATGCTGTTCAAGTGCAGATTTCACTAAAATAAATGTTCGCTTTTTCTGAATATATTTGAAAGAATAAATTAAAAGTAAACTGGTTTACATATATAGAGTCCCGGACTAAAATATCTATGTATATTATACACTAATTAGGGTTGACAAATAAGTATTACATTATAGACAGTATAGTTTGTACTTTGTAATAGTCGGTGATGTATATAAAAATCAGGTCAGCCAGCGAAGCTCTTAAGCAAAATAATTGAACTTTTGCACTGATTACGACACTAATTTAAGGTTTATTTATTAATTAATCGTTTTTGTTATATTTAAGGTGTGAATTCGTGACAACATGCTTCAAATAATTAGTTAGTGATCTAAAGTCCTTATAGGATCATTATGCTTTTATTTAAATGAATATAATTCTTTAAGTATATATAGCACTAATTTTATGATTATTATAATACCAAAAAAACTAGGCTTAGTAACTTACATTTAAAAAAAATTTATAAAAAGTAAAAAATAAAAGATGTTCATTTATATATTTTTATAAAAAAATTTGTAATCATCTTTAAAAAATTTAAACTTTTACAAAGAAACAAAAACACCAAATATAAATGTTTTTAATTTTTCTCTCTCCCAATGGGACTGCTAGTCTTTACTTAATTATCTTTATTTTATTATTTCTTTCTCATCATATTCACATTTATTATAAAAGTCTTTTTATTTTTCTCTTATTTTTATAAATTATATATAAAATTCAACCAAAAATCTTCTCAAAATATTTTAGAAAAATAATTTAAGAAATTAAAAATACAACACGAAACGAAAGTAAAGAACTCAAACGAACGCTAACCAAGTATTTAATTTTTATGAAAGTACAGATTTATTTTTTCCCAGTTAAAGTATTTAATATTTGTTATATTACTTCTCCCTCGTATCGTATATATCAAAATATTGAAAGCACACTTCAAAATTGCTAATTTAAGTAACAAAATATCATTTCTAAGTATCGTTTAAAACTAAAATAGTTTTATAATTTGCTAATAGTAAAAAAGAGTGTAATTTAATTTTTTTTTGTTGCTAATAATATTTTGAAAAGAAAAAAAAAATTCCTGCGTATCAACTTCAAATCTTATAATATGACAAATTACAAAACTTATATATATATATATATATATATATAAAAGTGGGATTTTTTGCTCTTTGTTAATTGGAAATGAGCAAAATGGAGTTATGAAGTGTTAGATATCGTTTGGTACACATGTTTTTGTTTTATCTATTCAGAATTTTATAGTTGTAGTGTAAAAAATTCTTGCAGTTGTTTTTAAATAACTGTTTGGTATACATTTCTGTTTTTATTTTTTAGAAATAAAACAACAGAATAACTGTTTGGAATACGATTCGATTTTTTCTTAAAAAATCAAATGTTTAATACATTAATAAAATTTAAAAATATTATTACATTAATAATACAATAACATAAATATTATATTACGGTGTAAATTAGATACAATCATGTTTAACATATCAAAGCTATATCATATAGTCTAAATAATCAGTTTTAACATGCATCGAGACTTTGAAGGTTCAATGGTGAAGTTTAAAGGTGGAAATTTGGTATCCGTTTTCCGGTTTTGTCTCTGTTCCGGTACCGGTACCGGTCCCGGATCGATTATAAAAAAATCCAAGAAATTTAATTTAAACCCAAGAACTGGTACTTCTCGGTACCCATTTTTAGAATTGAGAACCGAAAACGATGCCCTAAACAAATATTCCCCGGTTTTTGTTACCGGTTTTGATTTTAAACTACATGTCATTTTTTTAGTTTTTAGTATGTCATTTTTAGTGTATTTTAAACTTTTATTGTCGTTTTTATACTATTTGTAGTTTTTAATTTTTGGTTTTCAAAAATACATGTGGTTTTTAAGTCAAGCACTTTTAAAACCGAAATCGGTAAAAAAAAATCCCAATTTTTTGGAACATAAACAAAAAAAGAAGTTATTTCCCGGTTCCCGGTTCGGATTTTACTCTTAATGAAGTCGATAGAAATAAGGAGTGATGAAAGAAAAAATTGAGTGAAAAAAACAGAAAACAACAAAAATCTGTATTTGAAAATCCTTAAGAAAAACAGAATAAAACTTGAAATGTTTTGGAGTTCAATTTGATGAGTTACACACCAAACAGTCATTTATTTTTTCCAGTATATCTGTACAAGTTAGAAAACTAAAAAACGGTTTTCAAGTTATGTACCAAACACAGCCTTAATATTCCATAATTCAAACTCATACGTTGTCTCTCCCAATGAGAACATGACAATTATGATGTTGCTTCTTCCATGTTTCTTGTTCGAATAAATAAGAAATCCCCATTTTTCTTTATCATCGTGTTTCTTTTCTCATTATTCTTTCTTATTTACATAGAGGCCCACCCAGAAAAGGAACCCCAGGATTTTCTTCAGTGTTTATCAACAAAACCCATTCGTTATTACTTAGGAGTATTTTCGGCAAAACTACCACAAAGTATTTTATAGTAAGTCACATATTTCAAATTCATTTTACATGACAAAATTTCAAAAAATTAAAAAAAATATTACGATAAGTTTCAAATTTTATTTTTATCATCATAAAAATTCTAAAAAAATGATATTTCCATAAGTTCTAAATTTTTTGTCATAATAAAATAAAATTTAAAATATATTGCATGAAAAGATATGTTGTGGTACTTTTTCCGCAAATATCTCTATTACTTATTAGTCATCACGTTCATTCAACATCTTACCATTTCAAGCTCAAACTGAGCTCAAGATCGAAGTCAAGTCATCAATGGATTCCATCAAATCCTTCAAGGGCTACGGCAAGGTGGATGAGCTCGAGCAGCAAGCTTTCCGGCGCAAGACTCGCCGGCGAGTGGCCATCATCGCCGTCTCCTCCGTCGTCCTGGTCGCCATCATCGTCGCCGTAGTCGTCGTAACCCTAATCCACCGGAGCAACCACTCCTCATCCTCGCCGGCGAGATCCAGTCCGGGGAGCGAGCTTACCCCCGCGGCGAATCTGACCTCAGTCTGCGCCGTCACGCGGTACCCTAGCTCGTGCCGCTCCTCTCTCCTCGCCGCGAACACCACGGACCCGGAGGAGCTCTTCCGCGCCTCGCTCCGCGTCGCCATTGACGAGCTCGAGCGGATCTCGTCGCTCCCATCGGAGCTGATTGCGAAGACGAACGACACCAGCGCGAAGACGGCCCTGCGAGTGTGCGAGGAGGAGTTCGACGACGCCGTGGAGAGGCTGAACGACACTGTCTCCGCGGCGGCGGAGGGCGGGAAGCTCCTATCGCCGGCGACGATCGACGACGTGATGACGTGGCTCAGCGCCGCGCTCACCGACCAGGAGACCTGCCTCGACGCGCTCAACGACCTGAACTCGTCGCTCGCGGTCACCGTGAAGGACGCTATGCAGAACTCGACGGAGCTCGTGAGCAACAGCCTCGCCATCGCCGCCAGGATCCTCAAGCTCCTGGCAAACCTCGACGTCCCGATCCACCGGAGACGGCTCCTCAGCAACGATTTCCCAGCGTGGCTCAGCCACGGGGACCGGAGGCTGCTCACTCAGGACGGCAGCGAGGCAAACAGCACAGGCACAGGGGTGGTGAAAACAATAATTGTGGCGAAGGACGGGACGGGGGATGCCATGACGATCGGGGAGGCGGTGGGGCGGATTCCGAAGAAGAGCAAGACGAGAATCGTGATCAGAGTGAAGCAGGGCGTGTTCGTGGAGAATGTGGTGCTGGACAAGAACAAGTGGAATGTGATGCTCGTCGGAGAGGGCAAGACCAAGACCTTCATCTCCGGCGGGCTCAACTTCGTCGACGGCACGGCCACTTTCCACACCGCCACTTTCGGTACAGACACATTTTCTCTTTGCTTGATTCCAGAATCTTAAACCAGGGTTTAGAATCCGTTAACATGGTTTTGAATCAAGATAGAATTCAATGCTTGTTCATGATGATAGGATTTAAATCAGGGTCTAATGGCTAATCCGATAGTTCGTACTTGGTCAAACCAGAGTCACTAACCGGAAGTTTCCACGTGGCATGTTAGCTATGTATTGGTCAAGTTAGGAAACCACGTGGCATAAGATTTCTTAGGAGTAACACCCACAAAGGGTTTCGGGTTTTTGGCATTTTCCCGGCTTTCCGCAATTGGACTCTGTTTCAAGCTCTGTTTCGAAATGCCCAATTTTTTACATGGCCGGGATCAGACAGAGCCAGATTGGGCGGGGCCGTTGCTATATAAATATACTTAAATCGAAAACTAGACCCAAAAAAGAAAAAAGAAAAAAACATATTTTCCTCGGCCCGGTCTAAGACAAAGTAAGTCAGGGTCGGGATTGGGCCGAACCGAGCTATGAAGTTAAAACTTTGAGGCCTCTGATTTTGGCAGTGTGAGCGATCTGACTTTGAAGATCAACTGACGAAGCAAATCTTGTCGCTTTTTTGGTTTAAGATTTGATGGTATTGGTGTTTGCATTACCCCACCACGTGCAATCTGATTACCATCATATGCTCCCATTTTATATTCATGCCTAAAGCTACCAAGTCATTAAACTTGAGGCCTCATTGCGAAATAAAATATTAAACAAGGGACCTTTTTCTCTGCATGCAATATATTGTGGATAAATATCTCATCTTGTGTTGTGTTTGAAAATTATTGGCACATATTAATGAGAGAGGAAAAACATGCTTGGAGAAGAAAGACATTGATTTGTTGCCCAAAATTATTTGGTCAATGCACCCAAAATTCTGCAATTTCGTTTTCTCTTTCACACTCCATGGAAGAAACCAATCCAAGAATTTCGTGTCCGCATTTAGAAACCAATTAAGTAATTCTTTCACCCAATTATTGCTTTTTATAAAAAGATTACACTAATATATATTTCACCGATTGGTGCAATGCAATATCAAAAGGAGTTAGTGTTTATGGACGGAGACGGATCTCGATATTTTAGCTAAATTTTATCGTTTAGAGTTTCGAAATGAAAGTTTTTAATTTTCGGCAACTTTTCTGGTCATGACGATTTTTAAAACTTATTTCCATATTATTTGTGCCTTTTAGTTTCGATTATTTGTTTCCCGTTTCTATTATATTTGCGGCTATATATAAATTTATGAATTAGCTTTTGATTTGTTATTTGGATAGTTTCTCATTTTGATTTATAACTCTTAATATTTGCTTCATTAATTCGTAACTTTTAATTTTGATGAAATAAAAAA
This sequence comes from Parietaria judaica, assembly GCA_954871525.1. Lineage (NCBI taxonomy): Eukaryota > Viridiplantae > Streptophyta > Magnoliopsida > Rosales > Urticaceae > Parietaria > Parietaria judaica. Next base: position 6,630,072 of record OX940863.1, read on the forward strand.
AATTCGACTATTGCTGGTTAAGAACACGAATCTACATCACCGATCATGTTTCAAATATCGTAAAAAGGGTTATATCATACACATTCAAATTATAATTAGAATAAGTTAGTTATTTCCAAGTATTTTTATATAGTTCTTAGTGTAAATATTATTTATATTACCATTTTTTCTTGAGTTTATATATATATATATATATGTTTTGTTTTGTTAATTCTTAGTTCTTACCAATTTGTGCTAGTTCTATTGACTTACATAATTATCTTGTTAATCTCTGAACCAGCCGTGGCGGGGCAAGGCTTCATAGCGAAGGACATAGCGTTCGTCAACACGGCGGGGCCGGAGAAGCACCAGGCGGTGGCAATGCGGTCCGGCTCCGACCGCTCCGTCTTCTACCGGTGCTCCTTCGACGCCTACCAGGACACGCTCTATGCCCACTCCAACCGCCAGTTCTACCTCGACTGCGACGTCACCGGGACCATTGACTTCATCTTCGGCAACGCCGCCGTGGTATTCCAAGGCTGCTCGGTCCAGCCCCGCCAGCCACTCCGCAACCAGTTCAACACCATCACCGCCCAGGGCAAGAAGGACGCTAACCAGAACACCGGCATCTCCCTCCAGAAGTGCACGTTCTCGGCCCGGGACGCCAACCTCACCGCTCCTACGTACTTGGGCCGGCCGTGGAAGGAGTTCTCCACAACGGTGATCATGCAGTCGGAGATCGGCGGGTTCGTGCAGGCCAGCGGCTGGAAGGAGTGGGTCGCCCACGTCGACCCGCCCAACACTATCTTCTACGCCGAGTACCGGAATACCGGGGCGGGCTCCGCCACTACTGGGCGGGTCCAGTGGGCCGGTTACCAGCCGGCGCTCTCTGAAAGCGATGCCGAGAAATTCTCGGTCGCCACGTTTATAAGAGGCGGGGACTGGCTGGGCGAGGCCGGCTTGAATTATCAAAGCACGTTGTGATGGATCGATAGAGAATAGCTGCAGCAATCTTGAGAAGCTACAGATTTGAAGAGAAAATAAATTATATATGTATATCTATACTATATTATGTGTACAGTGTTTGTTTATTCAAATATGTTTTTTGTGAACGTGATCTTATATTATCCAAATGAAAATATTCTCAAGATATGAAACTTATAAATGTTTAGGTTTGTGGGAGATGTTTGCTGAAACTGCTTAATAAATTAAGACGTCAGCAATGGCGGAACTAAAAATTACATTTTGTAAAGGTGAAGTTTAAATTTTTACTAGAGAATGAATCAATCGAAAATATTATTGAAATTATTTTCACATGCAAAATTGGGTACAATACTGAGTTATCATTGGCGCAGTCTTATTTGGATGATAAATTTCAAGAAGGCTCACTTCGTCGGCTGTCTTGAACTACACAAATTCCGCCGGTCTGTCGCCGTTGTATCTTGTAAAGCTACGCCATTTATATGGCTCAACGTTTTATCTAACCAATGTTTCTAAAGGAATCATGTAAGAAGTTCTAAAGTCGCCAGATAGTTTTGTCCGAAACCCGGATATTTCTGTTTTTACATCTACTTCTCTGTAATATTTTTTGTAGCACAAATACCGGATGCAAATAGCATGAAGTAAGCGGCAAAGGTACCGAGCCTTTATGCAATTTGCTGCGAAAACAATATCTAAGCTAAGAAACGACACTATATTATGCTTTGCTTCTAACCAGTCAAACATAACAAGTGGCACAAACGACGGTAATGTTAGGCCTTGCTCTTATTCAGACGGTCCAACACAATAACTAAAAAAACGATAGTAAATTTGACTTGTGTTGATACGATGTGCAAATATCCAAATCCAAAAACCCGTCAATGGGATAACACGACAATAGTGTAGGGACCAACGACAATCAAAACAAGCAAACCGCCAAAATGCGTTGTGATGAACCAATAGACAAAACGACTTTATGAAAATTTCAACATCTCGAACATTAAAAACAAATTATGTTTAATAATATTAGAGTAATTTGCGGCAAAAGTATATATGCTTACCGTTAAGAGCAGTTTAGTCTTTACGTTATCTTTTAGTGGCACAAATTTACTTGTTGTCATTCTGTTAACAAACTACTCTTTGGAGGTCAAAAATTGGCTTTTGACAGTAAAACTGTACATATATTTTTTGTCACAAAAAAAGTTGTTCTTCAAAATTGACAATCAACGAGTGAGAGTTTTTCCGTAAAATATATTTGTAGTTTTGTCACAATTGTAATGTCAAAAGCCTATTTTAAACATCCAGTGACTAATTTGTTAACGAATGACAAGATGTATATTTGTCCCACCAAAAAGTTGCTCTAAGCTTGTATACTTTTGCCGCAAATAAATCCATAATATTAGCAAGCGAAATATAATACGAGTATATGACATTAATTGCTATATTTATATCCGCACAAGAAAATTAAGCATTAGAACGTGTCGTGGCTCCACAAACTTCAATGTTTTTTTTTTGTGGGTTTCCAATTCACTACCCACTATGAATGTTACCTATTAAATTAATAGTATTAATAACACCTTTTTCTTTTACCATTGCACAAATTTTGTTCTTCGATTTACAAATTGTTCTAATCAATGTCCTCAACTCAACAATATGTGCAAATTGAAGAAAGGAATATACGTGATTCTTTATTCTTTGATCCTCACCATTAACATATCTAGCCACAACTAGAATTATTGTAAGAATAGTTATCTATCACTAGAAGAATATTTATATACATATATATGTAATTGTAGTATGAAATTAAATATTATTGGACACATTAAACGGCATGGAAAATTGCTAAGAATATCTCCCACATGAGCGAAACTTTCCCACGTAATTAATAATAATATTAAGGGTAATCAAATTTAGAATTAATACTAATTTGTGAGTCGTGGCACATACGTAACTAAAAGTCAAGTATATTGCTGGATATGAGAAAAACCCTTGCTGCAAATGATCGAGAATATAAAGTTTGGGGGTCAAAGTTAGGTGTTGAATCAATTAATCCATATTTGTGCATTTCCCTATAATTAATAGCGGGAAAATAACGACATAAATACCTAAAGTTTTTAAAAAATTGACATTAAGTTTTTTATTTTTTTAGGTGACGACTCTTATTTTGTATGTTCCGTCATATTTTCTTCCAGATTCGCGCCACATCTGACTTTTCTAAATCCATTGAATATGTTATTGTTTATCATTGATAGATTAATTTAATTTTTTAAATTAAAATGGTATACTAAATAGGTTTAAAAATGTGACACGTGATGCAATTCGGGGCGGAAACATGACGGAAGACACAAAATAAGAGTTTGACAACTTTACCCACTAAAAAAAAGGAACTTAATGTCAACTTTTTAAAAACTTTGGATACTTATGCCGCAATTTTCCCATTAGTTGTCATATTTATTGGGTGATAATTTGTGCCTTTTATTGAAATTGTATCATAATTCAATGCATGTATCACTTTAATTTTTGAGTAAATGTCATTAATACCCACTTAATTTAGCACTATGTATCAAATTATCATTGATTTTTATTTTATATCAATTTGCACCTATCAACAACTCTTTCAACTTTTTTTTTTTTTTGTGTCTGTTAATTTGCTTTTTGAATTTAACAATTTTCAATTTGCCTCTTTTAACTTGTTTTATATATCAATTCGCCCTTTTAAATTTTGATATGTACAAATGTAATGGTGATTTTTGGTTAAATTTCACACAAAAAATTATGATTTTCAACAGTATAGAATGAATGTGACGAGTTTTGAGACTACGTTGATAGTGAGAAAGGCAAACCGACTCATAAACATCGAGTGAAGGACAATTCAACCAGAGTTTTTTTTATTTTTATATAAATTTAAAAAAGGTTAAATTAGGGTAAAATCTAAAATGATTTTAAAAAATAAGAATAATACAAAGGGGCCTTCTTAATACAAATCCAAAGTGATGTAGAGCGGAATATGAAGAACACGAAGAAACCTCTAAATTTGCAAGCTAAATGCTCAACATTTCATTTCAAATTCAACTGCTCAATCACGTACATTTTTTTGCTATATATAAGCATATTAGGCAATAACTATTGTAAACACTAACCTAAAATAAGCATGATTGAAAAGTAAAGAATCAATAGTAAAAGGAAATAATATAATAGAAATTAAATGAGAATCATTCCCATGGCGTGCATGAGATTGTGGCTGATTTGAAGTATCAATTGGCTCCATCACAAAGTTAGTTAATAGAATTTTTTGTAATAGAGATTGGTACTTAAGAAAACATTAGAATGGTAAATAACAAAAAAATTAGTTATATATTCCCCACTAGTATGAGTACAATGGTAAACATTTATTTATATATATTTTTTGTTACCGATCTAGAGTTGTGACTCTGTGGGCAAAAAACCATTAAAAATTTACTAAACACCTAGATTAAGAAGTAATAAAAATATTAATTTCAGTAATCAAGATATTAATAAAAAAAAGACAAAAAAGTTTGCGTGTAGTCAGTGAGTCTAAGCCTCAGAGAGAGAGAGAGAGAAATCTCGCCACTTGGTTTGAATCGCGTCCTATAAAGCCAAAGCCACCACGATGCGGAGCTTCGCAGCTGTCTCTCGCACACTCAGAAGGAACCATCTTCGTTCTCTCTCTACTTCTTCGTCTTCACGACTCTTCTCCTCCTCCGTCCTCGATTCCGATTCCTCCTCCACCTCCATGGCTGGCCCTCCTCCGATCACTCTCCAGACCATCAATCCCAAGGTGCCTTCAGTTTTCTGTTTGTTTGCCTTTGGTTCCTCGATTGCTTTGGTCGATTCCGGTTTCGGAAATGAAGAGGAGTTGGAGGTTTGAGCTCGATAGCTGTTGGAAATGGCGTCCCTTGGACTTCGAACTCGATTTCGATTCGGTTTTCTTCTCTGGTTGTTTTTGTTCACTGTTCAGTCATCGGATGATGATCTGTGTGGTTTGGATTCTGTGGAAGGATTTTGGAAGAAAACTTTTGATTTTTTCGACATGCAAATCTCGAGCAATCACTAAAGCATCGACCTTTAAACGCTAGTTATCTGCTGTTGTGATCTAGAAACAAAACTCAGAGTATTCTTTGATTTATCTTGGCAGAGAAGCTTGATTAATTTGGACAAAATTTGGATTTTCATCTTCTCTTTAATCATATCTCTAAACACTAGTCTTTCCTCATCATATGATTGCTGGTAAATTTGTAACATAGGTTTTGTAGCTTATTGATTGGATACTCACGCAAACTCTGGGTTTTATAGAATTAAGAGATCATTGAGCTCGTTGGATTTCGAGTCGTATTGATTGATTGGTTTTCTAGTTTTCTTGTCGATGTCTGTATTCTGCCCGAGTCCCGACTTATGTTTGTTATCGGTTGTAGGTGCTGAAATGCGAGTATGCTGTTCGGGGCGAAATCGTCACCCTTGCGCAGGTACGCAAGTATACTAATTTACAGAAGCTCATCGCTTTAGAGATATCGGGAGGCATCTTTCATTAAGAAATATTGATAGGTGTTTGGTTCTAGAGGTCGAATTTCAATGATTTCTATCTCTTCAAATGAATGCCTCTTACTCATTTGAATTTCCATCTGTCACAGCAATTGCAACAAGATCTGCAAGAAAACCCGGGTTCCCATCCCTTCGACGAGGTATGTAAAAACACGTTCTTTCCCTTTTCATATGGAGTTTTAAGATTAATTTTAAGTTTTATCTTCCGTTCAAAGATGAGCAAAAAAGTGACATTGCCCCCCAAATTTGGCTTGTCTTTTGCAGATACTTTACTGCAATATCGGAAATCCGCAGTCTCTTGGCCAGCTTCCGATAACGTTTTTCCGAGAGGTATGTTTGAAAAATAAAATTATCTAGTGGTACTGCAATTTGGGTATCGAAGTGACCATTGTTTTTCTGTCATAGGTTCTTGCACTATGTGACCATCCAGCCATTTTGGACAAGAGTGATACACAGGGCTTGTTCAGGTATTGTTTATAAGGATTCCGATTTTCAATTACGAACTAGATCAGCTCTTATATATTAGTTTAAATTTCTCAATTTTCCACGTGGCCTGTTATTACAGTGCCGACTCTATTGAACGAGCTTGGCAAATTCTGGATCAAATTCCCGGAAGAGCTACCGGTGCTTACAGTCATAGTCAGGTAATATTATCGATTCCCACTTCGAAGAACTGAAATGGACGAGTCACAAAATCTTTAAGCAATGACTTTTCATAGGACTTCTATGTCTAATATTTTATTGATATCCATCTCAGGGTATCAAGGGCCTCCGTGATACGATAGCGGCCGGGATCGAAGCTAGGGATGGATGCCCTGCTAATCCAAACGACATTTTCTTAACAGATGGTGCAAGCCCTGCGGTAGTTCTCAATTTATTGTCTTTTCAACTACGTTGCTTAATAACATTCCTAAATTATACAGAATTTTTTATTTTTATTTTGTTATAGCACGTTTCAATCTGAAATAGTTGTATTACCTTCATGGATCCACTTGCAGGTCCATATGATGATGCAACTGCTGATAAGGTCGGAGGGTGACGGAATTCTTTGCCCTATTCCTCAATATCCTTTATACTCGGCTTCTATCGCACTCCATGGTGGCACTCTGGTATGTTCGTATTTCTCTGTTCCCTTAAACCAATGTAAGTTCTGCTTTAAACTTATGGTTGTTTTGTTTTTCAATTGTTTTAGGTTCCGTACTATCTAGATGAGGCTTCTGGATGGGGATTGGAAGCTTCTGAGCTTAAGAAGCAGTTGGATACAGCCAGATCCAAGGGCATCAACGTTAGGGCCCTCGTTGTTATAAATCCCGGAAACCCAACAGGCCAAGTGAGTTATATTTTGCTGTTGTGCAATGAAATAGTAGCACCTGTTGCCAAATATGCAGTTTAATTTTTTTTTCCTTCTCGTAGATTAATATGTCCAAGTCTTGTCTTGCTTAGTGAGTTATATTTTGCTGTTGTGCAATGAAATATTAGCTGTTGTGCAATGAAATATTAGCACCTGTTGCCAAATATGCAATTTAAATTTTTTTTTCCTTCTCTTAGATTAATATGTCCAAGTCTTGTGTAGGTTCTTGCTGAAAGCAACCAGAAGGATATTGTGGAATTCTGCAAGAAAGAAGGTCTTGTTTTGTTGGCCGATGAGGTAAGTGAAACGCTATGCATGTGGTGCTGGGATCCTTCAATTTTTCAGAACCGTTTTTTTTTTTTCTGTCGCATTTTGGTCTAGTATTGACTTTTGATTGATACTGTTCGGTGAAACGCCAGGTATATCAGGAGAATGTTTACGTCCCGGAAAAGAAGTTCCATTCCTTCAAGAAGGTCTCCCGGTCTTTGGGTTACGGCGAGAATGATATTTCCTTGGTGTCCTTTCAGTCAGTCTCTAAAGGTGATTTGGTGATAACAAATATCTTATTCGGTGATAACAAGTCTGGTAATGCGATTCGGTGATAACAAATATCTTATTGGTGGTCAGGGTACTATGGGGAATGTGGAAAAAGAGGAGGATACATGGAAGTTACCGGGTTTAGCGCAGAAGTAAGGGAGCAGATATACAAGATGGCCTCGGTGAATCTTTGCTCCAACATCTCTGGTCAAATTCTCGCTAGCCTTGTCATGAGTCCACCCAAGGTTAGCATTTTCCTGGTAGTTCGAATTTATTCTGTTGTGGAGAATTGGTTACACGTTGCTAGTTTTTACGTCGACATAATTTTTCTTATAAATATTTTCGTTTTTATTTTACCCTCCTATGTTATTTTGATTTCAACATGTTATCTTGTTGCTTTGGAAAATACTATCATGAAAGTTGACTTTTTATCGGAAGACCTTTTTAAATCGGTGCTATTGAAAACCAGAAAAATGTGAACTGTTCTGAAAATTCCAAAAAACGGTTACATGTATTAGTTTTAATTCACTTTTGTAGTAAATAGAGTACTATATTTTCATAGTGCACATATAAAATGAAGTTGTGTGCAGGTTGGAGATGAATCTTTCGACTCGTACCGTGCCGAGAGAGATGGAATCTTATCATCCCTAGCAAGGCGTGCCAAGGTTGGTAAATTGACACACTTGCCCTCTAGGATATTGAATATAAATTTAGAATTTAATCTCCAATCTCTAACACGTTTTTTTAATGATCACAGACGTTGGAAGATGCGTTTAATAACTTGGAGGGCATAACTTGCAACAAAGCAGAAGGGGCAATGTATCTCTTTCCGTGCATCAAACTCCCGCAGAAGGCTATCCAAGCCGCTGAGGCTGCAAAGACAGCACCCGACGCGTTTTACTGCCGCCATCTTTTGAATGCAACGGGAATTGTTTTCGTTCCCGGTTCTGGATTTGGACAGGTCGATTTTAGCATTGTCGAAATCAGGACCGTGATCAAATTATTATTATTTTCTGAAGTTGATATTAAATTTTGTTTCCGTATAGGTCGCTGGAACGTGGCATTTTAGGTGCACGATTCTGCCTCAGGAGGAGAAGATTCCGGCTGTGATCACCCGCTTGACGGACTTCCACAAGGGGTTCATGGACCAGTTCCGTGACTGAAGAATCCTCGTTTTGCTGTCGTTTCGAGACTTGGAATATGGTTTATCCACTCATATAGAGGAACTTTTAACAATGAGGTAAAGGGAAAGAAGAAAGGGACGTTGTGTTGCTTTGTTTACGGTAATTGTTACATGTTTTGGTTAAAGACTTGTTTTACTTTTCATAATAATGTTAAAAGAGAATAGATAAATGTAATTTTGACTCGTGAATAAATTTGTAACCCCTTAAAAACCAAAAAAACCGACAAGAATATATCAGCAGACAAATTGAAATTTATTTTCTTTCAAATGGTGTCGTTTTCAAGAGAGTTGACTATCGTTTACCAATTTCATGTCGTTTAATACGTATAGTATCTAATTTTCACTTCGTTTCTTTAGTATCGTCGTTGTGCTTTTAACCAAGCTTTCAATTCTAATTGTTCGACTTATTGTGCCTAGATTTCTAATTAGTGTTACTAATTTACTAATTACTTATTTAGCACATTTTGAACGGAATTAATATTTTCTTGAATTTCAATATTTTTTCCATAACAATAATTTTTGCACCCGTATTCTCAAAAAGCATGTTCTACGTTTTTTATTCATCAAATTGATGTATTTAAGTAATTATTTCTCAAATTTTATTTCATCTCATTTTGGACGAAAATATCATTTTCTCTACTTGAGTTGAGAAACTGTCATTTTGGACAGTTTTCGGCACAAAGTTGATAGTTTTTTTAGTAAAGTTTGACAGTTTCCGGGAAATATTGTCTTTAATTTTGACATTTTTTTGAGTATGGGCTGACAGTATTTGACACAGTTTAAAGGTTTTGGGAAAATATTGTCTTTTACTTTAACATTTTTTCGAGTATGAGTTGAAAGTATTCGGCATAAAATTTGACAATTTTATGAGTAGAGTTTGACAATATTTTAGAAAATGATGTTTTTATCCAAATATAAATACATATTGATGAATAAATACTCTGATATATCAATTTGGGGAATAGGAAAAAAAAAACTTGTTTTTTGGGAGTATTTTTTCAAATTTTCCTATATAAAATTATAAATATATAAAGCTGTATGCTGCTACACGTAAAAGTTAGATAAATATCTTTTATAGCTGCCAAAAACTACGAGAATCCAGCTAAAACTCTGCATCCTTTTCTGATAACTTGTTCCCTTAATTTAAAAAATAATTCATGGTAGAAAAAAAGAAAAAGAAAAAAAAGCTCAGTTTCCAATTCCAATTCCATTAAGCTCTGTCAGTCAGTCTCCTATTAATTCAGCAAACCAAGATCCATTCATCACGCGCATCTTTCTTAGGAAGTTGTGGAAACTCTAATATAATGGAATATAATCTCAAATATTAAAAACTAATCTCTTGCTTGCTCTACAAGATACACATCACATATACAAAGTGAAGAGATGTACTACTCATGACCAATAGTGGTTGTGATTGCAAGGAAAGCAGCCACAAGAGGCGGTGACTGTGGTGGTTGTGTGCGAGGAGAAGAGAGAGAGGGTGTTATTGTAATTTTCACTATTTTGTTGCGAGGCCTTTCTCATCTGCTCGGAGTGTTGTTGCCTGGCCGATGCTCGGAGCTCGTCTGCTTTTCTGTGAACCAAACTCATTCTCTTCATCAGCTTCTCCTCTAGCTTTGATCTCATCTTCTGAATCTTCACCTGCAAAAACCAACAAACTTCCTTTAAGTAACCCTAACACGGCTCGACTCAACTCAACTCAGTGTGGGATTAGAACAGGGACCGTATACCGAGCTTTTGGCTTTTTTAGAGCCCGGTTCCGCTTTTTTGGGGTTCAAAAACTCGGGGTCGGTCCTGATCATTCTGGTTTCAAAAGAGTATTTTTTTAGTGAAAACCAGACCAGGCCGAGACAAAAATAAACCTGCCTGATTTTTTTTCTTGTATTTTTTCAAAATGTTGATTAAAGGTTAGAAAATAATTTTTATACCGAGATGAAATTATTATAATAAAATAATAAACCGTTCAGATTTCAAATCATGCATGAAATACTCTAAAGGCTAAAATTATAATAAATAATAAACTAAGACAAAAAAACCAAGTTGTAGATTTTTCGTTGCTGCATAAACTCCGATTCCGGTTCATTAACCGAGATCGCGCCTTGCCTAGTTCTCGGTCTTTTGACTAGAAGCCCTATTTCGGACCAGTTTCGATGTCAAAATTTTCTAGTTTATTTTCATTTTAACTAAAGCGTATTTAGCATAGTAAATCAAATCCATGACACATTTCTCTTACGAAAAGACCAATAAAGTTATCTTAAGAAAGATTTGATATCTAAGAAGGTGATTATAATATGAGTGTCACTCTTGAACTCTCTAAAATATATATAATAGGAATGAGACAAAATTTCTAAACTTGGATTCCCAAAGAAAACTTGTAAATGTTGGTACTTACTCACATCACATGGGCATGCAAATTAAACTATATGTTAATGGCCAAGCCATGACTTTTCAGCCATATGCATGACCAAAGTAGATATTGTAATCTTTTACACTAGATGAATAAAGCCTATTTATCAGATGTGGGTCCCTTTAGGCGGGTGGCTCGATAACATAATATATATATATATATTATTACAATTTAATTGAACCATAATTGTTATTTTTTGCACTTAGTGTCACACAAGTGGAAGTGAGATAACCAGCTTTTTTGACCATTAATTCTCTAGAATAATATAGTGTTTGCTGGTTAATAAAATAATAGATCACATTTAGTAGACATAATGATGAGATTATTGCATGCATTATTTTAAGTAGACTAGTGGAAACAAACTAGTTTGAGACAGGAAAAAACAATATTGAAGTCAGTTTCGGTAGATACAGCTAGGGCTACCTATTCATATGAATATTTACTGTAAAAATATTTATAAATTAAATGAAATTGATAATTTTTTTTTATTGCAGTGCATTTAATATTATAAAAATGTAAAATTTACATTTTTAACAATATTAAAAATATAAATTAATGACGAAAAGTATTTAGAGTATTTTTGCTAATAGAAAATAAGAATATATAGTGGGTAATCTTTGGTCATTTCATATTATTTTATTTCAATTTTACCATGCAACAGTCTCACTAGACTAAAAAATGTCATCATCTTGGTAACTTCAGAAACAAGGAAAATGCCACCACACTTTGCTCTATGCACAACAATGCCGTGATCAAATGGATTTGACAAAAAAAAAGTCTTTTTTTTTTTTCAAATAAGTTACCTAAACTAGTAAAAATATAAAAAGAAAAAGAAAAATTATTACCTCAAGCTTTCTTGACTGAGCTTCTGCTTTTGCACTTTGGAGATTTACCCAAGCTTGTATTTTCGCCTCTTCTCTTTGATACCTAAAATTAAATAACAAGATAAGTTTAAAATAAATAAATAAATAAATTCCGAAATTATATGACATAAACTAATTAAATCAATTCCGTTTCCGTATTTTTAAATTTCGGAAAAATATAACTTGGAATTCAGGATTATAAACTGCCAATTCATGCCCGTCCAAATTAATTTATCATTTTAAAAAAAGGCAAAATTCCGGTTTCGGTTTCGGGTTTATTTTAACAGTATTACCTTGAACAACATTTCGTCTTCTCTTCCTCGTCCCAGACCGCCGCTCTGGCCTCGCCATTCTTGTAACCGCCGTTCTCGGCATCGAAGTGCCTCAAGCTCTTCGAAACGTCCTCGTCCTCCTCCTCCCTCGAGCTCCAGTTCGAGCCGTAGTGCGCGCCGAGCTCGAGCTTGGCAAGGTGGCGCTCCCGCAGCTGATCGAGGTCGATGACATCTGCGCCGACGCTGGGCGAGCGGGCCAGCCCGAGCAGCCCAGACCGGTCGGCCGGGGTGTTGTGGCGCGCGGGAGAGGGGCTCTTGAGCGGCGTGTGGCACCGCGAGGCCGGCGAGCTGCCCAGCGGCGTCATCTCCGTGCCGAAGTCCCGGTGCTCCACGCTGCGCCGCGCTGTCGTCACCTCGCAGCCCGAGTTCTTGAACAGGAACGCCTCCTTCGTCGGCTCTGCGTCGTCGGTAAACTTATCTGCTCGACATTATATATATATATAATTATATATGCACACATATATAAACAGTTTCTGAACTTTTTTGCAGGGACAAAAGTGGACCATAATTAATGGAAATGATCATAAAAGCCGAAAACTTTACAAATTTTGCTAAGCTTTCATGAAAAGTTTTAATCGAAATCCTGAAAAAGATCGAAGCTTTAAAGTCACCTTTAAGAAGCAATTCGCTTGGGCCATTGAAGACTCTGACAAGGGAAGAACAGGAAGAAGAAGAGCTCTGAATGCTTGAAACACCAGCTTTCGAGACCTTCTCTTCAGTGACTCTGAATTTCTCTATTTCTTGCTTCAATCCATTACCGCCATTACTGACATTGTTCTTGAGCTTGGGGTGAGCCGGCGAGTCGTGGCACGACGAGCCGCTGAGCCACTTCTCGGCGTCGTCCCACTTCGACGGGAAGCTCTTCCTCGGGAAGTTCGCGGGGCTGAAACCGAACACGGGCCGACCCGGAGTCGCCGGAGCCGGGTCGGCTCCGATCCGCCGCTGAGCCACGTTGACCGAGCTCACTCCCTCTCTTCTCCTCGTGCTCTCGGCCACCGGAAACGACTTCACGAACTCGGAGGTCTCTTTCAGGTTGAGCTTGCACAGTGGGTCCGAGAAGCTCTCCAATGGCGGTTCCTGCAAAAAAAAAAAAAAAAAAAAACCATTACCAAACAACACTCGTAAAACATGAGCTCGAGAAAGCTCAAAGGTCGAGACTTTATTTACCAAGGCGAATGCGGAGGAGTTGGGGTGAGTCTGAAAGCATCTCGGGCTTGTGAAATCCATGGCTGTTCTGTTCTGGAGAGAAGAGAGGGACCTGTGGAGAAGAGTGAGGGTTGAGGTGAAGAAGAAGAAGGAAGGGTTTGACTGATGACTTGTCTCTCTCTGCTGCGACGAAGACGAGTCACGTGGGAGAGTTGTGTTGTTAGCCAAATCAAAAGCAAAAGGAGAAGTCTCTTCAAACTTCAATAAAAACGAACACAATATAGCGATCTAGTTCTGCGACAATGACGTTTATACATAGTGTGTACTGTGTAGTATTATACAGATACTATACTAGTGAATAGTGAGCGAATAAGGGAAAAGCAGAAACTTTTTGTAGCATAAAAAATATTTTAGAGAAATTGTAAGAGTATACCCCAATTTAGTGGGGGTGTCTTTGTTTACACTTAATAATTATTTGAATGTTAACAATTTATATTTAGAGTTATTAAGTGTATTTATTTTTATTTTTTAAAAACTCTTAATAAATAGCTTTTATGCGGTCAGATACGAAACAAAGTCTGAATCTTATTAAGACCTATATTATTTATCTCTCTTCTGTTAATAGTTGACATGTCATCTCATATTTCTCTGTTCGTGATGTTTGGCCCATTTATCTTTTTTCTATTAATTTATTTTCTCTCTCCTCTTCAAAGTTTCAAAACTTTATGACTTTTTTTCCGAGCATCAGGTTGACTCATATGATATATCATCGGAATGCTTGCGACGATAAGAATCCAATGATAGGTGGAAAGATATAGTCTTGATAATTTTTTAAAACATGAAATTTGAATTTTTTAATAAAAATAAATTAACTAAATTAAAAAGATAATATTTACTAAATAATTATTTAGTTAACTAAATAATTAACTAAATAATTAACTAAATTTATTCATAAAAAATTTAACAATACGCTTATTCGTAAAATTAGTTATTTATTTTATTAATAAAATAATATTAAAATTAAATAATATTTGTCATGAATAAAGTCCTAAATATTCTGATTAGTTTAAAAATTAATATTGTATCAAATATATATATTTCAAAAATATTTTGAATGTTTAGTTTATGATAGGTATTTATAAAATTTATAATAAATTAATTAATTTGATCTATCATTACACAATAAATTTAATTATAAAAATAAACTACATTCAGATTTGTATTCAGATATTAAAAAAAAAACAGACTTAATTATATGTCATTCAGATGTCACATCTTATTATTCAGATGTGTATGCAAATTCAGATGTCTGAATCTTAATGTAAACAAACGCGCTATGATATGATTTATTGGTGTACCGTGTACCTAAAGGTTTTAAAAACTATAACTCTTATGATTTATTTCTTTTGACATGTGTAATGTTTATTAAAAATGTTTTTTTTGCCCTCAAATTCGACATTTAACTAAGAAAATGTAATTCGATATTTTGGCATCGGAAATAGCAATTATCACCGACATCAGTGTTGTTAAGTCCGACTTTGACACCCTATTATCCCTTATGTCATGGTTTGTATCTTCAACGTCGGAGTCAATAACCCCTAAGACAAGCTCAGTATTGATATCTCCGAAGTCAGTGTTTAAGAGCCTGAAATTTAAACTTCTATGTTCATATCTCTAAATTCGTGGATGCTATCTCCGACTTTGGACGTACGAAGACCAAAGTCGGGGATCTTTTTCTCTCACTAAAATTCGTTTCTTTGATTTTTATAGATGATTCTACCTAAACACTATTTTTTTTACATCAAAGATCAAGAGTGTTTTCGTCCTAAACAGTAAATGTTATTAGTTTTAAAATTTATTAATTTTTAAGGATATTTTTTTATTCTTAGCTAAAGCGTAAATGTAATACTATTTACTGAATTTTCTCCATAATTATTATTATTATTATTATTATCCGACGATTTGGTAATGTATATTTATTTTATTCTCTCTAATAATATTTTTTAATTTGTTCAAGATTTTTCCTCCTTCTATGACATGTTGCATTTTAGCCCTCTTTAGATGTGCCTTGGATTGTTCATGGGATATTGTGATGAACTACTTGTTTACGTATAAATTTAATATTTGAAGCTGTGTGCTTTTAATCTAATCTTTAATAAAAATAATGTACTAAGATAAGATGAAAGTGACCATCTTTTACTTGTTTGTCTGTATTCTTCCCCTTCTTTTTTGGGAATATAATTTTTGGGTATTGCTAACATATTGTTTTATTGTTTGGCTCCGTGAATAATCATTTTATTTTATTTTAGCCACATTTTGCTTTAAAAAACAGGTAGTCCCAAATATGTGGATCCGGATTAAAACCCGGATCCACTTTTTTTTTTTTAAAAGTCGGACCCGGAACTATCCGGGTCCGGAAAAAGTCGGAACCGGAACTATCCGGGTCCGGAAAAAGTCGGACCCGGATAGGTCCGGTTCCGGCCTTTTTAAAAATAAAAAATAAAAAAAATTAAAAGCTATAATCTGGGCCGTTGATCTTGCGATCCGACGGCCCAGATTAAAGGACTACACATTAAATAAACGAATTAAATAAATAAAAAAATATTTTTAAAAACCCGGAACCGGATTTATCCGGGTCCGACCTTTTCCGGAACCGGATAAATCCGGTACCGGGTTTTGGGCGGCAAAAATATTTTGGTCCGGTCGGGTACCAAATTTGCTCACATTTTTTGGACTAAAAACAGGAGACATTTTCACTTCTATGTGGAAAGTGGAAACACTAAAACAAATCAAAACAACTATACATTTATTTTTAAAAATAAAATAAATAAAAGTTGATATAAAATATTGCATTGTTGTGGAGCTGTAAAAGCAGGTTAATTAAAAAGCCGTAATGGAATAATGGTCATTTTCAGGAAACGACAGCTAGTAGCTCTGCCTGGCCATGCAGAGACAGAGGCTCGTTAACATTTACATTTCGAACTGTAATGTTGATTACAAAACGACAACCGATACGGGCTTCTATTTTTGGGAAATGGAATGGGTTTTTTTTTTATTAATTTATTTATAATTAAGATTCAATTTGACACAAGGATAATTATGAAGTTGGCAATTTCGTTATTATAAATTAGAGAAATTTGCAGCGAAAATCATCGAAGTCACTAAATTCTTGCAAATAAATCACTAACGTCTATTTTTTACGAAAAAAGTCATTAACGTCATCAATTATTTTCAGATAAGTCACTAACGTTTATTTCTTGCGGTGATAGTCATCAAAGTCATTAAATTCTTACAGATAAATCACTAACGTCTATTTTTTGCGCCAAAGTCATTAACGTTAGTCTTTCCTTACAAATGTTATCTGGCAACGTTAAATGACTTATCACCATCCTACATGTCATTCACCACTTGTCTCCAACAAAACACGTTTTAGTGATAACATTATTTGAAATAGAGATGTAGGCTGCTGACATTTCATTTAAACATTTTCAGATAATATTTGTGAGAAAAGACTGACAATAATGACTTTCGCCGCAAAAACTAAACGTTAGTGACTTATCTGTAAACAATTGATGACGTTAATAATTTTTGCCGAAAAAAATAGACGTTAGTGATTTATCTGCAAAAAATTAATGACTTCGATGATTTTCGCCGCAAATTTCCCTATAATTTATACTGTGTGTACGGTCAATGATTAAATATGTGAATAAATGTTAATTAGAAAATATTTAATTTCCTGTACTTGAGCTCAAAGTGTACATCAGTCTTTCTTTTTCTCATCACCAATTGGAATGGAAAACACCAGCTTTAAAGAATTGGTTAACACGAGTAACTAGCTGTTTCGGGCCTTTGGATCAAGGGAGCCCATGAGGGGTGGCATCACCCACCCGAGGTAGGGTGGAACTTCATAGCATGGTAGCCCGTGCAACACAAGGAACCTCCTATGGTGGCCCGGTGCCATGGGAGGTGAGAAAACTTATTTTCTATTGTTTTAAGGGTGATTTTTTTGTTTTGTTTTTGTTATTGTTTTTATTTCTTTTTTTTTTAATATAAAAATAGTATTGACTGCCGCCCCCAAGCCTTCTCCACAAGGAGGCGAGTGCCGTGGCACCTCGTGGTCACACAGACCGCCAAACGCCTCCTCGCGATTGGCGTCCATTGTAATACCCTCTAAATATATATATATATATATATATATATATATTATAAAAAAAAAAGATGTTGTCAGGTAAGCTTCGAGTGAACAAATGCCCCACCCTTTCCCCATCTCCTCGTCGTTTTCTTTCTCTCTCTCTAAAAAAAAAAAATCTCTCTCATCAAAGAAACTTCAAAGCTAAATATCTCCTTCCCCGGAGCTCCGATCAGAGTGTGGTTGGTGGCGTCGGAAAGCTCTCAAGAAGGCGAGTCTACTGCTAGGCGGAAGTCGACCAGAGGTGGCGGCGTTTAGCCGGAATAGTCGCCCAAAGGTTCGGTTTCTTAGCTCGAGATCTATTCCGTTTCGGTTTGAATTTGAGAAAACTAACACCGGAACCCTGTTCACGAAGGTCAGTAGAGTTTGTTGGAGTTGCCGCCTCACCGCCGCTCTCGTCGGTCGCCGCCGTCGGCCTCCGCGTCATTTTCCAAACCCGGAATTTATTGAGGGGTTTTGAAGCCCTCGCCGATGAGATCGAAAGCCCTCAATCGGAATTGTCATCGGACTCTCGGTGAGCTCGAATTTTCTTGCCCTAGTTTCTGATTTTGAGATGATAAAATTAGGTATATTCTGGGCCTTGATTGATGAAATTGACCTCGCCATTGCGTTTAGAACAGTTGAATTAAGCTAGGAGAAGTATAAATTTATCGAATTGATGCTCGTTTTGCTGCCTCGTTTTGCGTGCCCGACGGGAATTCGGCCCGGGTTAAATTTCAGTGTATCGGGTTTTCAATTGACAGTTTAAATTCCAATCTTAGTAGTATTTGACTTATGGATGGTATCGATGTTATAGCTGGCACGGATAGTCGTCCCGTGGTCGCCTCGATAACCGTGTTGCCCGAACCACCCGTCTTGAATAGTTCAACAGATCCCGAAGTCTCTAATCATCAATCTCAAGGCCAAGACGAACCCGTATCTTCGACTAGCTAGTCAATCGATCAAGTTTCCACAAATCGAGGTAGGGGCTATTACCTTTTCTCGCAATTTAAAATGAACGTAGAAACCAACTAATTAACTAAGATTGAACCGGATAGGTTAATATTGGAATTTAATAAAATTAATGTCGTGATTGTCGTCGCTTGAGAGCGAGGCAGAGAACCAGGTATGGTTTAATATTCGTTACTATATTTTATGTTTATGATTACGTCGGGATGACGTATGTTGATACCCGCTTCGGGCGGATGATTATTATTATTATATGGTACCCGCTTCGGGCGGATGATGATTATTATGGTATGGTACCCGCTTCGGGCGGATGAGCTGCTGATGAGCAGCTGGCTACTGCGCAGTAGGCCGGATATGGATATGGATATGGATATGGATTATGGATATGATTGGTGGCCCAAAAGTCAACATCTCGGCCCATGGCGAACTGGCCGCCTTTGGGGTGATTAGGATCCCGAGTCGAGGACGAGTTACGGTTAGGGACTTCGAGTCCACCTGTTCTCGTTGCCTTGAGATTTAATGGGATATAGTGGAGTAAAGGCGCGAGCTGACTCGGCATGGATCACCGAAATGATTTGACTTTTGTGGGGTATATTTATTTATTTATATTATTATTGGAAATGATGATTAAATGGTTTTCGATGACGTTTAATTTATTTAATTGAATTTTGACTAATAATGGTTCGGTAAAGAGAATTGGTAATAGATTCCCTACTGAGCGTGTGGTGCTCACCCCTTCCATATACATTTTTTTCTTTCCAGCTTCAGGTGGTGTTCAATATCAGACTCCGGAAGAGTAGTAGTTTGATTCAGGAAGTCTATATGTTCGTCGTGGTTAATTTCGTATTTTTATTTGATCTTTAAATTTGAAAATGTAAAGGATTAAATTAAGGATATTTGTGATGGTGGTACTTTGTAATTGTCGTTTTATGGTGTTGTATAAACTGTGGTCGTTTATGTTGTATTGTCATTTTAAGTCCCATGGGCAAAAGTTATGTTCTTGTTGACGTGGACGTTGAATATTCAACGGTATTGTTTAAATGATGATGTGTCATTGACCGGTCCAAGTTTGAAAAGTCGTTGTTTTTGACTTATTCTACTAACCCCCATCTAGGGGCGTTAGAGTTTGGTATCAGAGCCTAGGTTACGACACCTAGGGTACAACACCATAAAATTATTTCATTTCTTTAAATATTTTGGGTCGTGTTTTATTCTGTATCACCATCCATAATCCTGACATTTAATCTTTCTACAGTTGATCAACATGGTTCGGAATTCCCAAAGTACCCTAAATCTGCGTTTCCCGTTAGATCTTTAAGAATCTGCATTGTATTCGATGTTACATAATACGTGATACAATCTCTTAGTTCTGCAGTTGAAATAATGAAATCTTTTAAGGAGATCCTGTTCCAAAATCCTTTATAGTTTGATGAATTTCCTGATGCTGCTGCAATTGAGATGCGAATGGCATTAATGAAGAAAAATTTGAGGTGCTTGATAATTCTGATTTCGTAGTTAGCCCTGAAGCTAGAATGAAAAATTTTGGGTAATAATTTCATGCGCAATGGGTTTGCGAGAACGTTACGCCAAAGCGTTACTCTAATTTCTCAGAACTGATTGTTTCAGCCAAAAACTTCTAGACATGTATTATTCCTTCATCGTTGTGCGCTCATATAGGAAATTGCCAAAACTTTAATGATATGCAAGTCTTGTAAGCTTGTCATTGAGGGGTGTAAATTATCATTTGACGTAATCGTTCTCCGTATGATAGAGTTTGATGTAATATTGGAATTGAATTTATTAGAGAAGTACATTGTTATAGTAGACTGCTACAAAATACATGGCACCCTTAGAAGAAAAGAAAATGAGCATGTTAATATGACCTCATAATTTTATCTTGAAGTCTCTCCTTGGAGGAAAGATAAATTTTGAAGGGTCGGAAGTTAATTGTGCCATCGAAGGTGTGAGGCAAAGTGCAATTGACCCGCACATCCCCATATTACAAGATCTTGAAGATGTGTTTTGCCAAGGATTTTAGGATTTTCTCCAAATTGTGGATTGGGTTTGACATTGACCTAGTTCCTAGGAGTTTTCCGATTTATATGGCTCATTACCGTATGGCTCCAGCAGAATTGGCAGAATTGAAGAAGCAATTAGACGACTTGTTGAGTAAAAGGTTTATCTGGCAGAGTAAACTACCGTGGGGAGCGTCGGTGTTATTCGCTAAGAAAAGTGATGGTACTTTACGCTTTTGTGTGGACTACAGACAGCTCAACAAGATGACGATTAAGAATAAATGCCCTTTATCGCGCATTGATGATTTGTTCGACCAATTGGGAGGATGCAAATACTTCTCAAAAATAGATCTGTGGTCGGGTTACCACCAATTGAAGATTCGAGATGCCGACATTCCGAAGACAGCGTTTCGTACACGATATGGTCACTTTGAGTTCACGGTTATGCATTTTGGTTTAACGATCGCTCCAACGGCGTTTATGGACTTGATGAATAGGATTTTCCGACCATACTTAAATCGATTTGTTGTTGTCTTCATTGACGACATACTTATTTGTTCAAGAAGCATAGAAGAACACGTAGAACATTTTTGGATAGTTTGCAGACTTTGCGGGACCATCATCTCTATGCAAAGAAAGAAAAATATGAATTTGGGATGACAGAAGCGAAATTCTCAGGCCACGTGATCTCGCAAGAAGGTATTGCCGTAGACCCGTCAAAAGGTCGAAGCTATCTTAAACTGGAGGCAACTAAGAAAAGTGGCAGAAGTCCGAAGCTTTCTAGGACTTGCGGGTTAGTACAGAAAGTTCGTGAAGGAATTTTCAAAGACTACCGCGCCTCTAAACACGTTCACCAGAAAAGATGTTCAGTTGAGTTCAGTTGGGATGATAGATGTGAAGAGTCTTTTTCAGAATTGAAATTCTGATTGACGAGTGCTTCTGTTCTTATTGTCCCTAATGTAGATGGAGTATTTACAGTGTATACGGATGCATCTCGAAGTGGACTATGCTGTGTGTTTATGCAACAAGGGAGAGTGGTGACATATGGTTCTAGGCAGTAGTCTCACGAACTTAATTATCTCACCCTTGACCTGGAGCTAGCAACAGTGTTGCACTTAAAATTTGGCGTTGTCGTCTTTACGGCTCAAGATTTAAGATATTCATTAATCATCAAAGTCTCAAGTATTTGTTCACTCAAAAGAGATTTGAGTCTATGACAACAAAGATGAGTGGAGTATATGAAAGATTATGATTTTAGTCTACAGTATTGCCCAAGAAAAGCAAAGGTGGTGGCCGACGATTTAAGTCGGAAGAACCATGGTTTGGTTGCTTCTCTGGCCTTGGAACCATGGAAAAGATCGGTTACCGTTGGTGATTACAATTTAGAATTTCATACCGACGGATTCAAATCATGTGCATACAACGTCATAGTTGTTCCATCAATGGTACTTCAAGTCAGACAAAGTTTGTCGAGTGAAGAGATATTATAAGAGATATGAATCGGTTACGAGTTGGAGAACAACTTGAATGATGGAGTGTGGGCGTCGATGGGTTTTTATCGTACAAAGGAAGGCTTGCGGTGCCCGATGAAGCTAAAAAAAAAAAAGTGTGCCATCCTACAAGAATCTCATCGTTTCAAGTTTCTATTCACCATGAAGTATGAAAATGTACCAAAAACCTAAAGATGCAATATTATTGGTACGAAATGAAATTTGATGTGGCAATGTTCGTGAAGAGATGTCCAGTTTGCCGAATGGTCAAAGCAGAGCATCAGAAACTCGGCGGGGAGCTCAAGCCACTGGAAATACCCAAGTGGAAATGGGACTGCATCACCATGGACTTCGTTTTGGGGTTTCCCCGGACTCGAGGTGGACATGATGCAGTGTGGGTGATCGTTGATAGATTGTTAAAATCAGCCCAGTTTTTAACCATTTGGACATGTTACAAGGTTCCGAAACTCTGTAAACTATATATGGAAAAGATAGTAAAGCTTTATGGAGTCCCTGTTTTAATAGTTTCTGACCGAGATGCTCGTTTCGCCTCAAAGTTTTGGAGAAGATTACAAAAATAAATGGGAACTGATTTGAGTTTGAGCACAGCTTTTCACCCGCAGACTGACGGGAAATCAGAGCGAGTAATTCAAATCTTTGAAGACATGCTTCGAATGTACGTCTTGGAATTCATAGGAAAATGGAAAGAGCACCTTTCATTCGTAGAATTTGCATACAATAATAGTTTTCAGGCTAGTACCGGTACGGTGAGGCCTTGTATAGTCGACCTTGCCGTTCGCCTCTTCGTTGGGTCGAGTATGAAGATCGTATTACTCTCAGTCATTCCTATCTCAGAGAGACAACACAAGCGATTAAGCCTATTTGTGAGAGACTCAAGGCTGCTCAAAGTCACCAGAAGAGATATGCGGATCGAAGACAAAGGCCACTGAAATTCATGGTTGGCGACTATGTGTTTCTGAAGGTTACACCCATGTGTGGTGTTTCTCGTTTCGGAATAAAAAGAAATTTGGCTCTGCGATACACCGGTCCATTCGAGATAGTAGAAAGAGTTGGACCACTTGCATACAAGCTTGACTTACCTCCACAATTGTCTCATGTTCACAACGTATTTAA
The DNA here is from genome assembly GCA_954871525.1 of Parietaria judaica. Taxonomy (NCBI): domain Eukaryota; kingdom Viridiplantae; phylum Streptophyta; class Magnoliopsida; order Rosales; family Urticaceae; genus Parietaria; species Parietaria judaica. The sequence continues at coordinate 6,653,184 of OX940863.1, forward strand.
CGTGTCGATATTGAGAAGGTATGAACTCGATTCCCAGCAAATCATTCTGTAGACAGAGGTACCCGTTCAATAAAATGTGACGTATAAGGAATACCCGATTCAGATTAACGCCCGTGAAGTTAAAGTTCTTCGTCGATGAAAGATCCCTCAATACAAAGTGGTGTGGAACAATCCCGACATAAAAAAAAGGAAACATGGGAGTTAGAGTCGGAGATGATGGAGAACTACCCCTTTCTGTTCGGGGGTAGTTTCGTTTAAATTTCGAGGACGAAATTTTTAAAGGGGTGGAGTATTGTAATACCCTCTAAATATATATATATATATATATATATATTATAAAAAAAAAGATGTTGTCAGGTAAGCTTCGAGTGAACAAATGCCCCACCTTTTCCCCATCTCCTCGTCGTTTTCTTTCTCTCTCTCTAAAAAAAAAAAATCTCTCTCATCAAAGAAACTTCAAAGCTTAATATCTCCTTCCCCGGAGCTCCGATTGGAGCGTGGTTGGTGGCGTCGGAAAGCTCTCAAGAAGGCGAGTCTACTGCTAGGCGGAAGTCGACCGGAGGTGGCGGCGTTTAGCCGGAATAGTCGCCCAAAGGTTCGGTTTCTTAGCTCGAGATCTATTCCGTTTCGGTTTGAATTTGAGAAAACTAACACCGGAACCCTGTTCACGAAGGTCAGTAGAGTTTGTTGGAGTTGCCGCCTCACTGCCGCTCTCGTCGGTCGCCGCCGTCGGCCTCCGCGTCATTTTCCAAACCCGGAATTTATTGAGGGGTTTTGAAGCCCTCGCCGATGAGATCGAAAGCCCTCAATCGGAATTGTCATCGGACTCTCGGTGAGCTCGAATTTTCTTGCCCTAGTTTCTGATTTTGAGATGATAAAATTAGGTATATTCTGGGCCTTGATTGATGAAATTGACCTCGCCATTGCGTTTAGAACAGTTGAATTAAGCTAGGAGAAGTATAAATTTATCGAATTGATGCTCGTTTTGCTGCCTCGTTTTGCGTGCCCGACGGGAATTCGGCCCGGGTTAAATTTCAGTGTATCGGGTTTTCAATTGACAGTTTAAATTCCAATCTTAGTAGTATTTGACTTATGGATGGTATCGATGTTATAGCTGGCACGGATAGTCGTCCCGTGGTCGCCTCGATAACCGTGTTGCCCGAACCACCCGTCTTGAATAGTTCAACAGATCCCGAAGTCTCTAATCATCAATCTCAAGGCCAAGACGAACCCGTATCTTCGACTAGCTAGTCAATCGATCAAGTTTCCACAAATCGAGGTAGGGGCTATTACCTTTTCTCGCAATTTAAAATGAACGTAGAAACCAACTAATTAACTAAGATTGAACCGGATAGGTTAATATTGGAATTTAATAAAATTAATGTCGTGATTGTCGTCGCTTGAGAGCGAGGCAGAGAACCAGGTATGGTTTAATATTCGTTACTATATTTTATGTTTATGATTACGTCGGGATGACGTATGTTGATACCCGCTTCGGGCGGATGATTATTATTATTATATGGTACCCGCTTCGGGCGGATGATGATTATTATGGTATGGTACCCGCTTCGGGCGGATGAGCTGCTGATGAGCAGCTGGCTACTGCGCAGTAGGCCGGATATGGATATGGATATGGATATGGATTATGGATATGATTGGTGGCCCAAAAGTCAACATCTCGGCCCATGGCGAACTGGCCGCCTTTGGGGTGATTAGGATCCCGAGTCGAGGACGATTTACGGTTAGGGACTTCGAGTCCACCTGTTCTCGTTGCCTTGAGATTTAATGGGATATAGTGGAGTAAAGGCGCGAGCTGACTCGGCATGGATCACCGAAATGATTTGACTTTTGTGGGGTATATTTATTTATTTATATTATTATTGGAAATGATGATTAAATGGTTTTCGATGACGTTTAATTTATTTAATTGAATTTTGACTAATAATGGTTCGGTAAAGAGAATTGGTAATAGATTCCCTACTGAGCGTGTGGTGCTCACCCCTTCCATATACATTTTTTTCTTTCCAGCTTCAGGTGGTGTTCAATATCAGACTCTGGAAGAGTAGTAGTTTGATTCAGGAAGTCTATATGTTCGTCGTGGTTAATTTTGTATTTTTAGTTGATCTTTAAATTTGAAAATGTAAAGGATTAAATTAAGGATATTTGTGATGGTGGTACTTTGTAATTGTCGTTTTATGGTGTTGTATAAACTGTGGTCGTTTATGTTGTATTGTCATTTTAAGTCCCATGGGCAAAAGTTATGTTCTTGTTGACGTGGACGTTGAATATTCAACGGTATTGTTTAAATGATGATGTGTCATTGACCGGTCCAAGTTTGAAAAGTCGTTGTTTTTGACTTATTCTACTAACCCCCATCTAGGGGCGTTACATCCATACGAAAAACTCCTGGGATTTTCAAATTGAAAATGATTCCAAATTTCTCTAATTTTTGTGATGTATGAATTTTGAATCGAGTTTATGGGTATAAAAAAGAAAGACACATTTGGACTCCCGAATTTGGAGTATCCTACTTTCACGCAATTCACGTTTACATGGTTCAAGCAATCGATATTCCAGGGTGTACAACTATTTGTAGTAGCGGTCCTTATATATCGTATTAACAATCCAAAGATGTTCGAAAGAAAAAATCTCTATTTGACAAGTTTGGATGGTTTCACCCCTATTTAAATATAATACGTATCAGTTTATCAAGTTACCCAACCAATTTTTAGCTCTATAAATCGACGAATGTTAATTTAACAAGGTGAATTATGGTTGCTAGAAGATAGGTTGCTTGCTTAAGCTTTTATATGTATTTCATCATTTCATGGATCTTATTGATTGTTTTAACATGCGGCGAAAATACCCCGAATTATTACTATTACTGCAATTTTATATTTATCTTAAATTTTTCATGGTGAAAATACTCAAGTTATGATCCTGTTAACATAGTTAACTTTGAGGTGTTAAATGTCTCTGTGGCATGACTTAAATACTTATATGACATTTTTAATAATTATAGTTGCTCCCTCTATTTGCCTTTTCTCTTAGATTTATTAATTTAGTGGACTACTCAATTACATTTATATTTTTTAGGTACATAACTTCATGATTCGGGGTGAGTATAAGAAACCATTATATAACCAATTTTTTTTATTATTAAAAATTGATTAAATTGATACCGATTGAACCAAAAATCGAATTAAAGCGGTTAAAGCTGATTATGTCGAAGAAGAAAAGAAAAAAGAATACCCAAATTAGATTAAAATAGGATTTTCGGTTTTGATATTAAAATCGCAACCGTATATACCGCTTTATCACAAAGTTTTATATTTTCCACAGGTAATAGTCAGTGGCGGAGGTAGAATTTTAATTCAAGTGAAACCTAAGGTAACACTGACTACTTCATTTTTTCAAACACATAAATAATTAACATTGTAAAGATAAATAGATAATGTTCACTAATGCTCAACATATGTTAGATGAACTGACCCCTTTTTTTGAGTAGTTTATTAGTTTACGGTTCCTATCCATATATATTAAGTCGAGGTGCAAATTATGACACGGTTCCCGATTTGTCTCAATCTAGTATCGGTCTCGGATTAAAAAAAAAACTAGAAAATTTAGTTTAAAAATCGGGAACTAGGACGTCCCGGTTCCCTTTTTGAGAAACGGTAACTGAATGCGGGACAACACCTCAAATTCCTCTTTTTTTTTCTTTCTATGTTCCAGTTTTTATTTATAATTTATTATATTATATGATGGCGTCGTTTATATCTTGATAATATCTTAGACTACGTTTTTATGTTTTACATTTTAGATTTGATTTTGGTAATTTAAGTGCCTGGGCTCAATATGCTTGGCTGATTTTTTTTTTTTAATATTTTTTAGAGAAATGGAGGAAAAGTACCAATTATCTAAAGTCAAATATATATGTATAATATAAGTTATTTCTTGGCAAATATATTTGATTTTGGAAATTTTTGCAGTTAAATTTAATTTTCATTATTTTCTTCTAATTTTGGATGCCATTACTCCTTGATCACTTCTTCGATCCATAGTCTAATCTGCCGTCAACTTCAGATCTCGATGTTAACCAATACAAACATAAAGATTTCTCTCAGGAGTTTTACTCCAACATAAAATAGGTACTTTTGGATTTGGTCTCTTCTTTGCCCTAAAAAAATCTCCGAGCAATATTAACATTAATTTATGCATGTATTTAAGAAATAATTAAAAACATTAAAGAGCGGTGACTTTGCATGAAAGGTTGTTGTTGTAGTAACGAGTTGTATGAAAGGAATTTAGAAATATTAAAATTAAAAGGTTGATTTTAATTTTGATATCCAATTTCAAAATAAATTATACCAAATTGTTATGTCCATGCACGGTTGAATATGTATAAATATTCATGATTTCTTGAATTACATTCAAGTTACTGATCACGTGACAGTCATGGATTCGAGGACGACGGCTTTAGACAGCAACAAGTCCATACAGAGGAGTTCGCCTTCATCGCCGGTGAAACGCGAGAGCTCAAACACTTTGAGGCATTTAAGCTTGGAAGTGTTCGATTTCACCGTCTCGTAGTCCATCCAAAGATGACAGTCATGAAATTGTTGGTGCGGGTACGGACACGGAGTCGGGCCGAGGCTTTCGTCAATCTGCATGCATGCATGCGCACATAAAGATCATGAATCATCAGAACGTAAGAAAAATAATTTGGTTGATGAGTAGTAGTTAAAATTTGCCTGAATGGCGAGCTTCTCTAGTGAAGGACATATGTTGAGGAAGCAAGCCAAGGAATCTATTTGCGATCTCTCCATTGACGAACTCATCCAGCGAAGCTCCTTCAACCTGTTAAACCTCCATTCAAGCCATGAGAAGATCACTCCTGCACTACACATCCACTTTCCAAATCCAAAACCAACAATAGATAGTGTTAGAGAACCCGTTTACAATAATATTGTACGCAATTTTAAGAACCCGATTACCGAAAATTATCTGAGGACTAATTTTTCTGGTGTACCGGAGAGGAGCGTACGGATATACCGATCGGATTTATTTTGGATGATTTTAAAAATCGGTATCCGAATGTGATTTGTGCCTATTTCGTTTTACCGCTATACCAAAAATTCAATAGGTGTATCGCGACCAAGGTTTTTAAAACTTCGGTATACCGGTAACCCTCTTTTGGCATCAGCGTTTGCGGTTTGTGATAACCATTTTTATCATTATCATGGGCTAAAATTGCCTTTTGGCTTTCAAAATTAGATCTTCAATCACAAAAACTCCATTTTTTTTTCATATCAGTATTTCAAAACCCTTTTAAAACTCAATCTTGACAAGAAGCTCAAATTTTTCTTAAAATATATGAAATTATATATCTATATTGAGTACATTTTTTTTTCTTTTTTGCGGTGTACTCATAAACTCGGATTGGTACAATCGGTATTAATTTTTTTCAAGAAAACCTTGGAAAAACTCCAAATGATGATAAACCCGTTATTTGCGAGAGACAATTTGCAGTTTGCGAATTTCAAAACACTGACCCATACGTTAAATAAAAATCAACCTCCCTCAATTCTCATTGAAATTTAAATATGTACCTGAAGAAGGCAAGAGGTAATAGTGAGAGTTGTTGCTTCTCCGAGAGAAGCAAGTACACATACAGCATCCTCGCATTCAAGGTCAGACTGCATTGCTCTCACATCCAGAATGGCGTCCACCAACTCCGGTGAGCTCTCGAGCTCTATGCGCGGAAGAACGACTCCTCGATACATAAATTCCCTCAGCTCCGGCGCTGACACCGCCACGCTCTCGATATCTGGACACTCCAACACCGCCATACACCGGAGCCTACTCGCCGCCTTCATTGTCACTCCTCTAAGCTTTACACACTTCTCCAGCCGCAAGCTCTCGAGCAGATTGCATTCCGCGAACACGTCTCCGGCCACCCTCGCCCCGGCGAAGCTCACCGACTGAAGATGCAAACCCCTCAGAGCACCGAAACGGCACGCAACTCGCTGGCAATCCATCGATGAAGCCGTCAGATCATAATGTCGACTCCGATCGTCCGGACCTTCCTTCTCCTGTCTGTCCGAGAAATCGAGGCGAAGCTCTGCGTCGCTTTTTGTGGCGGAGACAGCAAATGTGACGTCGTTTTGATCTTCGACGACGATATTCAATCGGTCGGGGATAACGCAGGAGCTCGAGAATTTGGAGAGAGCTTCGTTGATGGCGGATTGACCGCGCACATGCAGAGAGAGAGGTGTCAGGAGTTTCCGCCAAGTCGTTGAGAGAGCGCTGCTTCTCAAAGCTTCTTTCAGTGGAAGAAAAGAGAGTACTTGTCTTTGAATTTTCTCTGGAAGATTGCTCAATAAATCAGGCTTTTCTTCCATAATTGCTCTGAACTCTGATTATAAGCTACACAGAAAAGAAAGAGCGATTGAAGACGATGAGTCTTATTCATAGATGACACACACGTATTACGTACATATATAGTGGCAAAGCAAGTACGTGACTTTCTAACATAATATTCATACACATTTTAATAGATTTGTCACTAAAATAATTAGTGAAATTAGCGATAAATATCGCAGATTATAGTTTCTAATCTATTTCTACGACAATAATTTATATATTATTTAGTATTTTTAATTTAATAAGTTTCATATTAATTCATAATTTTTACTTACACTCTTACACTCTTACTTAAATTTATATATATATTTCATGTCTCTTTATAAATTATAACCAATCATGCCTTCATCACTATTAGTGACTCACTATATATATATATTGGCAATTTTTATTT